>OX369280.1:15776386-17028886 GCA_947284805.1 Coleophora flavipennella | reverse complement strand
ACGGACAGACAGACAGACAGACAGACAGACAGACGGACAGACAGACAGACAGACGGACAGACAGACAGACAGACAGACAGACAGACAGACAGACAGACAGACAGACGGACAGACAGACAGACAGACAGACAGACAGACAGACAGACAGACAGACAGACAGACAGACAGACGGACGGACAGACAGACGGACAGACAGACAGACAGACAGACAGACAGACAGACAGACAGACAGACAGACAGACAGACAGACAGACAGACAGACAGACAGACAGACAGACAGACAGACAGACAGACAGACAGACAGACAGACGGACAGACAGACAGACAGACAGACAGACAGACAGACAGACAGACAGACAGACAGACAGACAGACAGACAGACAGACAGACAGACAGACGGACAGACAGACAGACAGACAGACAGACAGACGGACAGACAGACAGACAGACGGACAGACAGACAGACAGACAGACAGACAGACAGACAGACAGACAGACAGACAGACAGACAGACAGACAGACGGACAGACAGACAGACAGACAGACAGACAGACAGACAGACAGACAGACGGACAGACAGACAGACAGACAGACAGACAGACAGACAGACAGACAGACAGACAGACAGACAGACGGACAGACAGACAGACAGACAGACAGACAGACAGACGGACGGACGGACGGACGGACAGACAGACAGACAGACAGACAGACAGACAGACAGACAGACAGACAGACAGACAGACAGACAGACAGACAGACAGACAGACAGACAGACAGACAGACAGACAGACAGACAGACGGACAGACAGACAGACAGACAGACAGACAGACGGACAGACAGACAGACAGACGGACAGACAGACAGACAGACAGACAGACAGACAGACAGACAGACAGACAGACAGACAGACAGACAGACAGACGGACAGACAGACAGACAGACAGACAGACAGACAGACAGACAGACAGACAGACAGACGGACAGACAGACAGACAGACAGACAGACAGACAGACAGACAGACAGACGGACGGACAGACAGACAGACAGACAGACAGACAGACAGACAGACAGACAGACGGACAGACAGACAGACAGACAGACAGACAGACAGACAGACAGACAGACAGACAGACAGACAGACAGACAGACAGACAGACAGACAGACGGACGGACGGACGGACGGACGGACGGACGGACGGACGGACGGACGGACGGACGGACAGACAGACAGACAGACAGACAGACAGACAGACAGACAGACAGACAGACAGACAGACAGACAGACAGACGGACGGACAGACAGACAGACAGACAGACAGACAGACAGACAGACAGACGGACGGACAGACAGACAGACAGACAGACAGACAGACAGACAGACGGACGGACGGACAGACAGACAGACAGACAGACAGACAGACAGACAGACAGACAGACAGACAGACAGACAGACAGACGGACGGACGGACAGACAGACAGACAGACAGACAGACAGACAGACAGACAGACAGACAGACAGACAGACAGACAGACAGACAGACAGACAGACAGACGGACGGACGGACGGACGGACGGACGGACGGACGGACGGACGGACGGACGGACGGACGGACAGACAGACAGACAGACAGACAGACAGACAGACAGACAGACAGACAGACAGACAGACAGACAGACAGACAGACAGACAGACAGACAGACAGACAGACAGACAGACGGACGGACGGACGGACGGACGGACAGACAGACAGACGGACGGACGGACAGACAGACAGACAGACAGACAGACAGACAGACAGACAGACAGACAGACAGACAGACAGACAGACAGACAGACAGACAGACTGCGGAGATCTCGTTGATCACCCTTTGGGTATACACGGAACCAACTCAAAATAGTTTTTATGACCGTCTTTGAGGGTGAGTGGTGCGCGAGCGTGGACTATAGGTTTCTCCAGATCCCTATCCCAGATCGGGCTATTCTGATTAGAAGTCTATGTTATTTCCCACTCTCTCAACCATCTCCATGCAAAAAATCACAACAATCTATTGTTACTTTCCAATGTTAAGGAAATGAACCAAAAAATACTATTTTTTCAGTTCCCTCAGGAACTGCATCAGACTGTGGTGCGTAGCTCATGGGATCTTCGTCTGAGTATGTCATTATTGAAACTTCAGGGTTAGTTGGTGAGTGAATTCAAGGAAGATCACATTTACTTCACTTTAATTCTTACTCTGCCGGCTTATTATTGTATCGAACTTCAGGTTAAATACTTATTATTTGCAATTTTTCTATTGGATAAAATAATACGTCTCGGCAATAGAAAGGACCTCTGTCCTGGCTAAAAGCTCAACGAAGAATAAATATCAATTGTTCCAGAGAACATTCCATTCAAAAAATAGATTAAATTTAGTAAATGATTGAAAATAACTTTTTAAAATGACTCGCGATAAAAAAATTGCAAAGGAGGCGTAAGTAACTAATTGTAGATACATAAGATCTCAACAAGACTCTGCTATTTTTGCGGGATAAAAAGTAGCCTATGTCCTTTCTCGTGACACTGGCTACCTGCATGCCAAATTACATCAAGATTGGTCAAGGTGTCGAAGCGTGGAAAGGTACAAACATACAAACAAACACATTTTCACATTTTCAATAAAAATATAAGTATATAATTGCTAAGGCAGTTAAAAAAACCGGCCAAGTGCGAGTCCGAGTTCCGAACTCTTCTCAAACATAAATGTTTATTTTAAAAGAACAAAATTATATTTACAGTTGGTTATAGAACATTTTGTATGGAAATCTTAATAATACTTTTGACAAATCCAACTGCACATCTTGAGTTGGTCGGCTATTACTCCTAAACTAAGAAAGCCCACTTAGCCGTGATAGCTTTCCTGTTAAATTGATTAAATGCACTACTATTTACTGCTATTTTTCAGTTGTTGTAATTGCGGTTTAGCTTGTAGTGAGACACACTCTAAAAACAAATATCAATTTAAAGCTTAATATTTCGCAAACCGATACCTAAATCAAAAAATAGCTATAGCGAACACTCAGTTGTTTTGATAGACCTGTTCCACGATACCCCACGTAATAGGGCACGTGAGCAAAAAAATAATTCACCCCCTCTTTACAGGTAGGTAACTTAAAAATATTAATATGTATAACCATGCCAAATTACAGCTTTCTAGCATTAATAGTCTTTGAGCTTAGCCGCGGAAAGACGGACAGACAGACATGGCAAAACTATAAGGGTTCCTTGTTGACTACGGAATCCTAAAAACAGCATCCGTAGCTTAAATGTGCTTAGAGAGTTAAGTCTCTCCAAAACTTTTTAACGACCTTGTTAGGAGTTCTCAAGAGCCATTCGTCAGCAAAATACTTTTTTTTGCTATTGGCGAGTCTTATTTACAGCGTACTTCTGTATTATACAAAACAAATTGAGTTTCAAAAGCGCAAAAGTGTTTTTTTTTTCGCAAACATGCTTGGAAATTTGAGCATTATTTTGACAACTTTCTTCGAGATAAATCGAAATTGCTGTACCTGCTGGCCAAATACATGCGAGCAGCGGTCGGCTAAAGGTGTATGAAAATCAATACAAGTCGTGTTTTAGCGGCCAAATTACCATTTCACACCAATCTCGGATGGGCCTGTGTCCAATGCAGATTGTACTATATACTATCTGCATAGAGGCCTAGCATCCATTTATAAATATTTTTTCTTACAGATGGCTCTCAGACCAATGTGAGATGGTGCTCACACCTACGTTTGGTTTTCCGTGTAGACACCATCCACAGACTGTTTGGTGGCTGATGGTGACTGTACTTGTACAATTCTGTCCGGGACTCCAAAAACTAGAATCATCTAATCCGTGGATGGTGTCTATTGGTATCTGTACTCAATGGTATTTTTCAGTAGTTAAGCTCTAAAAATCCAGTTGGCGAATAAGTCGTCCCCATAAGAATACATGACCCGCTTTCAGTAGTACAGTCTTTGACCACGAGGTGGTGTCATGCAATTGCCAGATACCAATAGCAGTACCGAACTTGCGTCGGAATTTTCCCTACTCTCAAAATAATACTTTGTCCTGTTAGATAACGACTGGAACAAACACATTATTAATAATGGAAATCCCGAACTAAAAATAGGTAAACATAAAACTTTTTAGATAAGAGAGGTCAGCTGTACATCGCATTTATTAAGGAAAACCAAACTTCAATAACAAGAGATAAATAACTTACGTGGACATTTGATAGTTGTTTGAAAAACGGTCTTAAAAATATGCAATTAAAAAGTAAAAAGCACCCTAGGTCAGTCGTGCCAATGGAGAAAGAAAAGATAAGAGAGAGAGAGAGGACCTACTTGGAATCTGAAGATTGTCTGAAAATTTCATCGAAATCGGTCCAGCCGTTTTGGAGTCTATAAGGAACATTTTTTTTTCCTTCACATAGCACAGAGATAGACTGGATTCAAGTGCTGATAACTACAGCCTCCCTGATTTAATAAAAGGATTTGAATGTAAATCACATGTTAAACGCTCATAAGAATTAGAAATGATTTGAACGATTAAAAATTATTCAAAATGATTACAAATCAAATCATTTTTAATCCTTTTTAATGATTTTGTTTAATCAGGGCTGTGATTAAAATAACTAAAAAAGAGATTATAAGGTTTTTTTATTTGTTTACTTAGCTTAAGTAATAAAAATATGTATCGTTTATTTAAGTAAATAATATTATGGTCTCTCAACGTCAACTGCTACAAGACAAAAAATATAATTATGTAACACAAGAACACTTAAATTGCACTTGGCTATCACTCAAAAGAAAATGAAACAAAATAAGTTTGCACTCAAGAAAAGAAAAGGAGAAGAAATGACTTAATGACCTACTGACTAGACGCAGCAACACAACGATCGCAACACTAAAGCAAGCTAAAGTCGCGAGCGCATATTAGTTTCTGGTGTGTGATGTGCTGGTAGGGCTGTCAAGTCTTATATGATACAATACTTTTTGTAAATCGTCTTGTTTCTGTTTTTTTAAATGCCATGAGTTTTATATTATTTTTGTCTTTATTTTAAAAAAAAAGGTTGAGCTAAAGCTTTTGTATTTTGTAATGATAAAGCCTACTCGAGGGTAAGCAGGCTAAAATCTTAAAATATTAAAAATTTTAAATACAGAACATAATTATAAAAAGCGTCTGATTATGGAATCTATGTAAATGGAGAGGCATCAAGATTTAATTAATAAAAGGAAAGATACAGAAACCATAGATAAGATCTACCATGATTTAATTAAATTAAAATAATCTTTAAAAAGTACCGTTGTTACACTTTCTTGGTTAATTAGTTGGAAATTTAAATTTGCGTTTGTATTCATGTAATTTCAAAATTTGTAATTGTAAGTGTCTTTTAAACTTTATGATTATATTTATGTAGTTCAAAATTGACAAACCTGGTTATCTGGGTAGGTGATTTGAATGACTGACTGTATAATTTGTAATATTACCAACTGTACATAAGACCAGTGTTAGCACACGGTTTTGGCTGTCAGTTGACCAATAATAAGATTTATGAACGCATTGTTCATGTGACTTTATAATTTCTTAATATTATAGTGTTTTTTAACTAACGTTAAGATAATTAAAGTTAATGAATTAATTAATTAAGTTACATAGTTGGACTCACATGAGTTTATTTATTTTAATATGGTTCCAAATTTAACGGACAAAACAGGTTTTAAGTATTCACCGCTATAACCTGTCCTCATAACAATTTTTTTTGTTTAAAGTTTATTTACTTAAATAAACGATACATATTTTTATTACTTAAGCTAAGTAAACAAATAAGAAAACCTTATAATCTCTTTTTTAGTTATTTTAATCACAGCCCTGATTAAACAAAATCATTAAAAAGGATTAAAAATGATTTGATTTGTAATCATTTTGAATAATTTTTAATCGTTCAAATCATTTCTAATTCTTATGAGCGTTTAACATGTGATTTACATTCAAATCCTTTTATTATATCAGGGAGGCTGTAGTTATCAGCACTTGAATCCAGTCTATCTCTGTGCTATGTGAAGGAAAAAAAATTTTCCTTATAGACTCCAAAACGGCTGGACCGATTTCGATGAAATTTTCAGACAATCTTCAGATTCCAAGTAGGTCCTCTCTCTCTCTCTCTTATCTTTTCTTTCTCCATTGGCACGACTGACCTAGGGTGCTTTTTACTTTTAAATTGCATATTTTTAAGACCGTTTTTCAAACAACTATCAAATGTCCACGTAAGTTATTTATCTCTTGTTATTGAAGTCTGGTTTTCCTTAATAAATGCGATGTAGCTATGCTGACCACTCTTATCTAAAAAGTTTTATATTTACATATTTTTAGTTCAGAATTCCCATGACTAATATAATGTGTTTGTTACAGTCGTTATCTAACAGAAAAACATATTGTTTTGAGAGTAGGGAAAATCCCAAAGTTCTGTCATCCACGGATTGTAAGTACAGTCACCATCAACCAACTGATCTATCTCAACTGATCTATCTCAACCAGTTCACGTATTTTGGGTACCAACAGTCACTCCTGCTTTGTGCACTGAAATGCCTATAATCTCTTTTGCGTTTTGTGTATCTAATTTAAGAAGCTAGTGGGTGTTTGATAGACATAAAATTAGCATATGATTTGACTAGGTTAGGGATCATCTATTTTGAATGGAAATTATTTATTTAAAAAAATGGTCAGATTTCAGACAAGTTTTTTCATTAAATAATTCCCATGTCACATTCAAGATACTTCAAAAGCTTGGTATGTTCGTATATCGTACTATCGACAGATATACCAGCACTTTCTCTGTCGAAGACCATGACAGATCGAGGCGGCCGCGTGCTGTTAGAACTACACAGGGTGTTAATACTGTTAAAGCCAGAATTCGCCGAAACCCCATTAGGAAACAAAAAATCTTATCGCGAGAAATGAAGATTCCCGCTAGGACTCAGTCGCGTATAATAAAACAAGACCTGGAGCTCGGCGCTTATCGTCGACATACAGGACATATCCTAAATCAATCCCTACAGTTAAAGAGTGTGGATCGATCAAAACTTCTGTCCCGATGCGCTGCTTAAAGGCACAGAAATATCCTCTTGACTGATGAAAAAAAATTCACGATTGAAGAGCACTACAACAAGCAAAATGACAAAGCGTACGCTCACAGTCCTAAAGAAGCTGCGCAAGTGGTCGGAACGGTACAACGTGGTCATCATCCTGCATCAGTGATGGTTTGGTGGGGGGTGACTTATCAAGGAGTCACAAAGCTTAATTTTTGTGAAAATGGAGTGAACACTTCAGCCAAAGGGTATCAAGAGACCTTCTTGGATTGTGTTGTGAAACCTCTCAGCAATACACTTTTTAAAAGTTGAGGACTCTGCAACTGGTCACAAGGCACGAAACCAACGTTCCGGATTTTATAAGAGCTGAAGAATGTCCCTCGTCTAGTCCAGATCTGAACCCCTTGGACTACAAATTATGGCCAGTTTTAGAGGACATGGCCTGTTCTCAACGACACGCGGACATTGAGTCTCTTAAGAAATCTCTGGAGCAAGCAGTGGCAAAATTTCCCATGGAAACAGTGCGTAAATCCATAGATTGGTGGCCAGTCCGATTAAAGGGCTGTATCAAAGTCAAGTGTGTGTTGCCAGTGATGACATACGGAACTGAGACATGGTAGCTTACTATGGCCTCATAACAAGGCTCAAGGTCTCCCAAAGGGCAATGGAGCGTGCTATGCTCGGAGTTTCTCTGCGTGATTGAATCAGAAACGAGGAGATCCATAGGAGAAACAAAGTAACCAACATAGCTCTCAGAATTGCTAAATTTAAGTAGCAGTGGGCGGGGCACATTGCTCGTAGAACAGATGACCGTTGGGGCAGTAAAGTTCTCGAGTGGCTACCACGCAACGGAAAACGGTGTAGGTAGGTTTCGGTGGACTGACGACCTGGTGAAGGTCGCGGAAAGCCGCTGGATGCGGGTAGCGCAGAACCGGTCGTCATGGGAACCCTGGGGGGAGGCCTATGTCCAGCAGTGCACGGCCTTCAGCTGATATGATGATGATGATGATCAAAGTCAAAGGTGGCCATTTCGAATAGAATTACTTTTTATTTTTTGCTGAGAGTTCAATAAATATGTACATATAAGTTTTATTAAGATTACATTACTTCATAAAAAAAATGTATTTTCATTTGTTATAGAAGTGATGGCCGGACTTGGTATAAGTTACTTACTGTTATTAATTAGCTGCAAATATTGCAAAAAAAAGTTAATCTTATATAGGAAAAAAATCTATGTTTGTTTGTTCGTTTTATATGCGCTGCCATACCTTTCATCCGATAGCGCGCACGCCCTGCTAGATCTTATCATCATCATCATCATCATATCAGCCGCAAGACGTTCACGTCAAAGGCCTCCCCCGATGATTTCCCCGCATATAGCGGCTTACCGCGATCTTCACCAGGTTGTTGGTCCACCGTGTGGGAGACCTGCCTACGCTACGTCTTCCGGTGTGCGGTTGCTACTCGAGAACTTTACTGCCTCAACGGATATATGTTCTACAAGCTATGTG
This sequence comes from Coleophora flavipennella, assembly GCA_947284805.1. Taxonomy (NCBI): domain Eukaryota; kingdom Metazoa; phylum Arthropoda; class Insecta; order Lepidoptera; family Coleophoridae; genus Coleophora; species Coleophora flavipennella. The sequence goes on along the minus strand of OX369280.1, from coordinate 17,020,259 downwards.
CTCTGCCCACTGCCACTTCAGTTTAGCGAGAACTTTGGCTCTCCTACGGATCTCTTCATTTCTGATTTGATCGCTCTTTGGGTGACCTCGAGCCTTCTTGTGAGGGTTGTGGGGCCCGGCGGCGGGCAGCACACACTGGTCAAACACTTTAGTTTTGAGACATTGCTGTACTTGGGCCGTGAAGACGGGTAGGTTTACATACAAATTATACCTAATCTAACCAATTTAATAAAAATTGAAAACCCGACTAAATAAAAAATAAAAGTTTAAAAAACTAAAAACCGACTTCAAAATGAAGTTCACTCAAAAGTATGAAATAATATTATTATACTTAAATACACAACATTAACCAACAATAACAAAATCAAAGGTGGGTACGAATTATATTAGGGGCTTTAAATTTTTTTTGAGGTCGGTACCAGCACACAGTTACTTACGTATCAAATGTTTTAGATTCTATGGTTTGCTAACACCGACCTCAAAAAAAATATTAATCCCCTTCGTACCCACCTTTGATTTCGTTATTGTTGGTTAATGTTGTGTATTTAAGTATAATAATATTATTTCATACTTTTGAGTGAATTTCACTTTGAAGTCGGTTTTTAGTTTTTTAACTTTTATTTTTATTTTCTTTATTTTTAGTGATAATGCTATTTAACTAACAACGTTAAACCCAATCACCTACTCAAGAATAGGAATTATCAAATCATAATACATGTGTTTCATTAACAGATACAAAGTCCTGTGGCTTCCATCATCATCTCAGCAGAAAGTTATGGAGTTAATCGTCCATCATCAGCTCATCATATCAGCCAAAAATCGTCCACTGCTGGACAAAGGCCTCCCCAAGGATTTCCACGACGACCGGTCCTGCGCTGCCCGCATCCACCGGCTTCCCGCGATCTTCACCAGGTCGTTGGTCCACCGCATGGGAGGCCTTCCTACGCTACATTTTCCGGTGCGCGGTCGCCACTCAAGAACTTTACTGCCCCATCGGCCATTTGTTCTACGAGCTATGTGCCCTGCCCACTGCCACTTCAGTTTAGCGATTCTGTGAGCTATGTCGGTTACTTTAGTTCTCCTGCGGATCTCCTCGTTTCTGATTCGATCACGCAGAGAAACTCCGAGCATAGCACGCTCCATTGCCCTTTGGGTGACCTTGAGCCTACTAATGAGGCCCATAGTAAGCGACCATGTCGTTGGGTTTGGTAGCCTGGCATCTGCCGGGGATTCTTCGCACCCCCCACCTCGCCGTTACCATTACTGCTACCGAAGCCAGGAACAGCGGGGGCGCCGGGGACTAGGGGCCGTTTTCTGGGTGTGGATTTCATAGGGGGGTTTTGCCGTAATCGCCACGCTTGGCAGGCGGGTTGGCGAACGCAATTTGATTGCAGGTGTGTTGCAATGCACGGAAAGACGCTGCTGCTCATCCTCCGGTTTTAAGTTCCTTATTCGTCTCTTACGACACCTATTGGAAGAGATGGGATGGTCCTATTCTTAGCCGAACCATACTGTTATCAATCAGAAGAGGATTTTTATTAAATATAACAAGAAGTACGTTCCAAATTGTTCACAATATAATTTATCGAATAACTTTAATTTAGCAGCGATTCATAAATAGCAATAATCACGCACTATGCACAATTATTTGTACTGAGCAATACAAAATTAACACGCAGCGCACTGACGTCCGAATACGTCGACCTCCGAAGAGAAAGTGGCGGCTTTTTTTTTTTTTTTTTTTTTTTTTTTCCCCCTGTTAAGGGAGCGCGGAGGTGAATGCGTTTACGCATACCAGCGGAAGCTTCGGCCGCAGAGCTCTGCGCCTATATGCATACGTCCCCGTTACACTCGGAAGGTGTATGAATGCGTATGCACAGGCCCAAAGACCCCACTACCCACTAAACACCCCCTCGCGAAAACTTTGGCAGCATAGCCGCCTTAAAAGTTCGTCGGTGCGACCCTCACCCTTAGGGAAGGGTGGGGTGCGTAAGTAGGGAGGGGTTGCACCGAACGCACCGAGTAGATAGCCAGCGCGCACAGTGCAGGGGCCCCTCCCTTGTATGTGCCATGCGGGAATGGCACATGAACTGAGAGGTGGGAGAGAGAGACGGCAGGGATCGCAGTAAGCTGCCTTGAAAAAGGCGGCCCGAAACCAGTATGTGCCGCAGACCGACGAACAGTTCCCCGACGACGAATGGCGCGCGAAATGTCAGTGTACATTCCTCCACATGTGGCCGGGGACTTAGGCGGCATGCTTCTGGCAACGGGACCTCTTCACACGCAAATTCGTCGCCGGGGTACGCCATCCGAAGCACGCGGCACGACGGTAATGCTCGTTCGAAGCTGTGGGGCCGCGACGTGTATGGCTAAGTTGGCTTCCCGGCGATGTGACGTGCACGTTGACCGAGTTACACCGCTTCACAGGTTCCACGGCTGCGATCCTGCGTGCTTCTCCATCGCCGCGATACACCTCCGAAGCACACGACGACCCACGATGACGGCGAGTTGAACGTAAAGACGGCCTTGAAAAAGGCGGCCCTGAAACTAGTATGGACTCGGCGCACACGTCCGCCGCGGGCGGCGAACGAAACGCGAGTGTGGCGGCGCCCGTGGTTTTCTTCTCGTTGCCCCCGAAGGGGGCGACGGGGAGACGTCCCCGAGGCGTAGCCTCCTTGACGTGGCAGCTTCCGCCGCCCATTACGATGGACGGGTCCTTGGGGAGGGCACAGGGCCCTTAGCAGACTCTCTAGCCCCGGCTGGGGCGAGAAGCTGCTGGATCACTTCCAGAGCGTGCAGGATGTCGCTTCTGGAAGGCATCACGGTGGTGGTGGCGTCACTGGGGGCGGCGGAACCAGGGGCAAGGGGCCTCTTCCTCCTCCGACGGGTTCGTCGTTTCTTCGGCTTCGGCGTGGGTGCAGCGGCCGAGCCGCTCAGCACGGCGGGCGCTGCCGGTGCGGCGCGCTCCGCAGTGGCGGCGGAGGCTGCAGGGCGAGAGGCGGTGGTCCGGGCGACTGTCCCGGCCCTCTTGTTCCGGAGCTCCCTTCGGAACACCGGGCACGAGACATGGTTGGCGGGGTGCGGGCCCGCGCAGTTTGCGCAGGTCGCTAGGACTTCCCGCGGCCGTGGGCAGTCCTTGGCGGCGTGGGAATCGCCGCAGCGGACGCAGGCCAGCGGGAGGTGGCAGCCGTGGGATGAGTGGCGAAAACCCTGGCATCGGTGGCACTGCGCGGGTCCTCGCTTGCCACGCCAGGCCTCGATGACGATGCCCGGCATGTGGAGGAGCTCCGCGATGGTGTAGAGGGGCGCTAGGTTGGTGGTCCGCCGAATTTGCGCGTAAAAGATACACCCGGGGCGTCCTGCGCGCGCCCGGATGGCCTTGACATGCTCCGCCTCGAAGCCGTGTTCGGCTAAGGCGTCGATGATTTCGGCGGGCTCGGTGGCGGATGGGAGGCCACGGATGGCCACCTTGAGGGGCCTCTCGGCCGGCAGCGAATACGAAAACCACTTTATTTCCGGCAACGAAGACAGGTACCGCTGCACCTTGCGGTATTCCTGGCCGTCGTCGGGGATGAAACGGATCCCCTTGCCGTAGGGGCGAGCGCTGGGAGCTCGCCCGAGCTCCTCGGTGAGTTTCTTGAAGTGGGTCGGCCAGTTCGGAAGGGACTCCACTACCAAGGGAGGGTAGCGGGCCTTCTTAGGCTGGCCGACGGCGGCAGCGGGGGCAGCGGCGGGTTTCGCAGCAGCGGCGGTACGAGGAGGCGCGGCGGCGCGCGGGGGCGCGGCAGCGTGCGGGGGCGCGGCGGCGCGCAGGGGCGCGGCGGCGCGCGGGGTCGCGGCGGCGCGCGGGGGCGCGGTGGCACGCGGGGTTGCGGCGGCGCTGGGCGGCGCGGCGGCGCGCGGCGGTGCGGCGGCGCGGCGGCGGCACAGTGCGGCGCGGGGTCGCGGGGCGGCGCGGCATCGCTGGGTGGCGCGGTGGCTCTGGACAACGCGTCGGCGGCAGGTGAGGGTGGCACTTTGGCTTGTTCTGCGTATGTGGGCCGCGCAGGGGGTGCGGCGGTGGAGGGGGGCGCGGTGCGCCTCGGGGCCGGTGCGGGCGGCGGCTGACGGGACTGCACTCGTGGGTCGCGGTGCGACCACGGCGGCAGGGGGTCTCCGTACTCGCCGCAGCGGCGCTTCGCCTGCTGCTCTGGCGAGTCTTCCTCTCCGGGGCTTCGGAGGCGTCTGGCGGGCTTCAGCTGGAAGTCCGGCACCGTGTCTTTGACGACGGCGGTGCAGACTTCCAGGTCCAGCGGGATGTGCTGCAGCTCCGAACACGCCGCGTGGAGGCAGGCGGCGGCGAAGCTGTCTTCAGCGAATGGTGGCTGCTCGACGAGGTTCTCCAGTAGGTGGCGCTCGCGCTCCATTAAGTGCGCCGCCATCGCCCTCAGGAGCTCCTCCGACCCGATCCGTGATCGGCACATGCGTGCGACGACCACGGTGTCGACGTCCAACGCCGACCTGGGCGAGAGGGGCTGCGGTGGGCGGGTGCTCGCGCTCTCCATGGAGGCGTGGTCCTCCGTCGGGGCTTCTTGTTGGGTGTCGTCATGCGGCGATGACGACCGGGACGCGAGCGGTGACCCCGAGTCGGAACTCGAGGCCATCTCGCTAGCAGGGATGCGACGTGATGCTCTGCGGCGGCGCGGTTGCGGCTTGTAGCACACGGGCGGGCCCATGTGCTAGTATCAGCGACTCGCGGGCAGCGGGCGGGGATACGGATGCGCGAGTCTAGAGGGGCGTTACATGCCCGATCAACCTTCGCCCTGAGTAGACTTTTGAGGAAAACTCAGGGTTCCGGATGTCCAGGCAGTCCCGGCCCCTCAGCTGCGACTTAAGTGGCGATCCCCTCCGCGCAAGAACGCACGGGCGCGACTACCCGCACTATTAAAAAATAGTGAGGGTAGATAGCAAAAAAGTTGAGGCGACTCCGGGCGCAAGTCGATTCGACAGTCCGTATGGCGAATCCGTGTGGCGGCGGCGGCTATGAGCTGTTATTTATATCCCCGTTCGCGGGCGGCCCCGGCCCCACCTGGCTTCTTTGCAGTGACATTAGCGCCTGCCACGTGTAGTTTGCGGCCATGCTCTTCCGATTTATGATAATTACAGTATAAATCATACCTACAAATTATCTTTGAAATAACTAACAATATATTTAAATCAATAAAATATTCGTATTCTAACAATACTGCCAAGTTTTTTTTAGCTGATATGATGATGAGCTCATCTGAATAACCTGAAAGAATACAACCTATCGGTCTATGCATACTTACGTATATATCTATGTATAATATTTTAAAAATTTTCCTCCAACTCCTAACCGTTAAGGAGTTGTACCTTCCTTCATCAGCTTATCAACATGAGATGATGACTAACAGACGCAAGTATTTTGATAGCTTTAGAAAACATATAAATCACGTAATAAGTGCCTACGTAATGAGTAATTTGAGGGTTGCTCTCGATTTCCCTGGGATCCCACTGTCAGATCCTGACTTGGTGACAATGGGACCCCCTCGGGAGTATACTCTTTCGAATAAAAAAAGAATTTCGAAAATCGGTCCACAATTGACGGAAAAATCGGTGAACATACATAAAATACAGTCGAACATAGAACCTCCTCCTTTTTGAAGTCATTTAAAAAGATGAGGAACCCCACTTTTGTGTGCAATCGGGTAAAAATTTACCTCGTGTCACTCTCGGGATCGATATGAATCTAATGACACCTCACACTCCAAAATCCATAAAGCCTCTAAAGGCCTAAAGGCTTCGTCAGGCTAAGCCAAAGAAACAGACATACGACAAATCGATATCAATGCGGGCGAAGCCGCGGGCACTCACTAGTAAATTATAAATTTTGATCGAGTTCAAACATTTCGAGACTAGAAGGAGTTTGAAGAACTTCCTGGAAGTGTAAGTAGTACAGTGAGAAGATTGTGTTAAATATCTAACTTAAAGCATAGTAAATATTATATTAACAGTATGGACACTCCCTGCCGCTCTCTAGATTGCGACCTCACCTTCTCGTCACCCAGATTGATACAGATTGGTTACAGTTTGTTTGCCGTCATTTTGTTTGTTCCGTCATTCCTTTTTTGAAATGTCATTTCTGGCCCGTTGTATGAATTGTCCAGGTTTGCTAAAAGTATTCGAGTATGTACTAAACTAAGTACGAGTATACGCGTGCCTACTCAATAACCTTAACTTTAGTCCCGTCCCGTCTCTGCCTTTGCTCGTCGGCGGGTCAAACAAAATAATTACGCAAATTGTACGCGGTTCAGTAAACATTACATGTAGTTTGCAATTTTTCCTTTACCTTTGTCGAACACAGGACAAAGAAAAACTCCGCGAAACCGGAGACGTTGTGTATCAGCTAGACTGGAGCCTACAATAGAAGTAATAATAGGGACTCACTGGTACATACGGTAACAAAGCCTAGCCCCAAATGTGTATATTTATTTATTTATCTACAATTGGTAGTTTTCATATCATCTCACCTGAATAAAAAAATCGAATTTGTTTGTAAAGTCGATTTACGGACGATAATTTTACGTGATGACGTGTCACAAGCCGAACGCGTGCGTGCTTTAGACCACACGACTGTAGTAAAACTTCTTCAGCTCCATGTTTAAGGAGATTTAAGATACCGCCCGTAGTCGGGTGAGTTAACTCTTTGGCATTTCCTCACAAAGAATGGACCGAATTGGAAAACCTCTTGTAAGCTCCTGGAAGCCTAGTACTTTTAATCCTTTTAACTTAACTTGACCTTGACCTTGACCTTAACAGGCCGCAAGCCCCCATCCCCAAGCCTCAAGCCCTAAGCAAGTACAAGTACAACTCTCGCTTGCACGTTTGGCTCAGCGTATACTGGCGTAACGGGACAATGACGTCACGTAACGAGACACTTTTTCGTGCATGCAGCCCGTGTCATCAATTTATAAGACGTTATTACGTCAAAAACTTAGTACCTATCACTTCGGTGGGTAGTCCGTTCGAGTGACGGTTGCGACTTGCGACCTTGCGAGGCGACACGACAGTCACTACCGCGCGGTCACGTGCGGTGCTCTAACGTCTTGTCAAGTCTTTTTACTCGACTGCCCACAAAAAAGGAGTGTATTGTTTTCACGTTTAATTTATGTAATGTACTAGCTTTTGCTCGCGGCTTCGCCTGCGTGGACATCGTTTTTATGACTGTCTTTGAGGGTGAGTGGTGCGCGTGCCGCGAGCGCGGACATGAGTTTTCTTCAGATCCTTCAGGAACTATATCGGGCTAATCTGATTAGCATTCTATGTCACTCCCCACCCCCTCAACCAATTCTATACAAAAAATCACTTGAATCCGTTGCGACGCGACAGGGCGACGGGCGACGCGCGACGCCGACGTTCGCGAGCTCGGAAATCAGTTTTCTCCATATCCGCCGGGATATGCTAATTAACAAATTACGTCATTTCCTGCCCCCTCAACCATCACTGTGCAAAAAATAACAACAAAGATTGTTCCGTTGCTATTTTAAAGAAATTAGGTAACCAAAAAAATAGTATTTTTTCAGTTCCCCCGTCGGACTATTCTATTTTCACTGGATAAAAATTAGTCTATGTCCTTCCCAGTGGCACAGGCTACCTGTACGCTAAATTTCATCAAGATTGGTACAGGTGTTTTTACATTCATAATATTAGTAGGGATGTTACTATAATACCTTCTAAACAGCTCGATAGATGTTAGAGTGCGAAGTATTGGTAGTGGGTTAGATTCATCTTGATCCCGTGAGTGACATAATAATATCGCACACCCAGATCAACACTGCACTAAGTCAAAATAGCACTTATTTGAGAATCGACCAAAAACCATTATCTTATGTCATTGTAAAGTAATTACTAAGGTCTTTAGACATTTATGTGATGAATCAAATGTTTATCTTAATGAACATAAGTAAATTACTACATATAGTTTACAAAGCAAGTAATACTGACTTTTTAAGTTATTTCACTGTTGTAAAATGATTCAACTAATATGAAAAGAATTATTTCGATTTAATCGGTTTTTATTGATTGATTCTGAAATAATTCAGTGTTATCCTATCATATAATGGTTTATTGTAAATATTCAATAAAGACTAATTTGTTTCAATTTCAATATAATACATAAAAAACGCATAATAAAACAACAATATTTAAGAAAATCAGTATGAACTTTTATTACTTGCTTGCTGCTGCAGTATCATCAGCTAAGTTATGAAAGAAAACAGTCTTTCCTGACGTCTCTGGTTATTTGGGACCAATAGATCAAAACAAAAAAATACACAATCTATAACCAAAAAATAAACAAAGATTCGAACGAAGGTCATTTTAAAAGGATGCACAAACTTTAACTATTTACTTATAATTTGTTTCTAGGTGGTACCAATACTTTGGTTACACTCATGACATGACTGCGATAATGGCTTATCTACACTACTAAAGGAATCCAAGTACTGGACTAGACATTATTGCAAGAAAAAGTAGGCATAATAAAAACATAACAACTGTTAAAAATGTCTACTATAAAATTTAACTTTACTTGTACCAGGTACATAGAACTCTAAAAGTATAAGTACCTATTTCTTACTATAGCCAGTCTTTTCAGTCTTATTTAAATCACTTCAATCTCAAGTTTTCTAACATAATATTCCATTTACAGCTTTGAACTTTAAAATCTCAAGGTAGGTATCAAACTCAAACTCAAAACAATTTATTTCAAATAGGTGTTTACACACACTTTTAAATAGTCAAAAAAAAATTTTTTATGTTATTATAGTAATCTACCTAATTACTATAATAACATAAAAAAGCGAGAATAGGATCAACATTACGTTCAGGCAAAGTATATATATTAGTACTACGTTCAGGGATATCTTTTGTGGGGTTTGTTATAGAAACATAATATTTATTCCTGTATTGCGAAATTTTTTAGCCATCTTTGATTTCCAGCTAGCAGGATTTTGCACTCGTTTTCTCCTTAACTTGGGGTCTGATGGAGCTGTTGGAGCAGGGTTAATGACAGTAGACGTTGAGTGTTCGTGAATAGAGATATAATTGGACGCAATTGGTCTGGTCTATTGGAGCCATTATCAGATGAGCTGCTTGAGCTGCTGGAGCTTGATGAAGATGAGCTGGAGCTGGAGTCTGATGATGTGCTCGAGCAGGAAGATAAAGATACACGTGTAGGTGTTACAGATGGCGGGAATTTTTGTTTTTTAGACCTAGTAAAAGTAGGATCCGCATCAAAATCATCTACGAAATCACTTTCATTACTCTGATCGGGAGTTAAAAAAAACTTTTGAAGCTTCATTAGGTGATACCACGAGAGCTGATGCCGCAGCAGGTGATACCGCAAGAGTTGATTCTGCAGCAGGTGATACTTCGAGAGTTGATGCCGCAGCAGGTGATACATCGAGTGCTGATGCCACAGTAGGTAGTACCTTGAGTTTTTATGCCACAGCAGGTGATACCTCGAGTACTGATGTCACAGTAGGTGATACCTCGAGTGCTGATGCTGCAGCAAGTGATACCTCGAGTGCTGATGCCGCAGCAGGTGATACTGTGAGAGCTGATGCCACAGCAGGTGATACCTCAAGAGCTGATGCTGCAGCAGGTGATACCTCGAGAGCTGATGCCACAGCAGGTGATACCTCGAGTGCCGATACCGCTGCAAGTGATACCGCGAGAGATGATGATGCATTTTGAAGTTTTTACTTCATTTTCAGCACAAATTTCCATCCTGATTTGTTTGGTAGTTGACACGGCTTCTTTTGTAGTTACTTTCATTGCTTTTTTTAACAACAACAATAGTCCCCGACCCTGCTTCATCTGCTAAAAAAAGTGTTATCTGAATTAATTCACTAATACAGTATTATTTCAAAAAACATGTTAGATGTTATTGTAAATCAATAAAAAAAACAAATTATAAAACTTTTCCTTTCGGTTAGAGAATAAGAAGAATTAAGTAAGAATTTTGAGTAATAAACGCGATATATACAGAAATTAGGGCACTTTTTAGATCTTCCATCAATACTGCATTATTTCACAAATTTTCACCTATATCAAATAATAGTGAACTATTTTGGAATAATTCAAAAAATATAACATACCTTCGTCACCAATAAAGTATTATTTCGAAATACTATCAAAACCGGAGAAACAGGAAATTCACCAACACTGTATTAAAACTAAATAATTCGGAGTAATTTTCAAGTCACAACCAATAATACAGCATTATTGCGAAATAAGTCACTGTTGCGTAACGTCACCACATACTACTCCCTCAGACGGACCAGTCGCAACTGGAATTAGATTCATGTTCGTGGTATGACTCGGAAGCCATTCATTCAATAAAAGAGACTTAGCGCGACATCTGTTAGCTATTTTTGGAAGTACAAATATGACTGTCTTTGTGGTATGCGTGGAAAAAAATTGCCTATTGTTTTAAATTAATAAGTCAATTTTGGGATTTTTAGACTTAATGCAGTGTTGTTCTGGGAGTGCGATATAATTCATTTTTCCCGACTTTCCAAAAAAGGGGGTACTGTTTTTATAAAGTCGTGTTTTTTTATGAATTTTTTAATTAAAAGTTTTAAATGAAGACCCCGCGCGGGAAGAACAAGGAATATTAGTTGAAATTTTTTTACAAAAAATCGGTTTTTAAAGTTTCGAATTTTACATAAATTTTCGTTCAAATGTCCGAAAAATATTTATTTCGGAATTATATTATTAAGAAAATATACATATTGGCATAAATAAAATTGCAATTCACAATGGAAAAGCTCGCAAAGGTAATGAAAAATTAATAGTTATTAATATGTAATTGGTAAGAGCGTGCACTGGCATTTCGTTTATTAGTCGATTACATTTCTTGTTTTGAACAGCATAGTCCAGAGATACGAGTGTGCCCTGGAGCTTCACAACCTCATTCCCCCCTCTCCATGTCATCATCGGACGACCAGGCGCGGAGGGCGGTTCCATCCCTTTGTCGTCAATGTTCCACCTTTACGCACGAAGCGTTTTGCGTCTTCGTTCATCATGCGAACGGCCAAGGAGTGGAATTCCCTTCCGGCGTCTGTATTCCCCGATTCGTACAATTTAGGAATCTTCAAGACGAGAGTGAATAGGCACTATTTGAGCTTGCGTGTCACATCCTCGGCTGCATCGGCACTTACCATCAGGTGAGGTGCAGCCAAACGTACTCAAATTTTTAATAAAAAAAAGGGTAAATTTTTCGGGTGTATGAATGTATGTAAGTATGTATGCATGTGTGTCTGTGTCTATGGTTGAGCCTGTAGCCCGCACGGCCGGCTTGATTGATTTTGGAGGAGAAGGTGTCATAAGATTCGTCTTGATCCTGTGAGTGACACACGAGTACAATACATGTTTACTCGCCTACCTAAAAAAGATTGATAATATTTTATGTAGTCGGGTTTTTATTTTGAATTTAACTAGTTCGGTTTACATATAAAAAAGCGAAGAGGTCGAATCGCCTCCGTGGCGTAATGGTTAGTCCATTCGCTTCACACCAGGAGGCCGCGGGTTCGATTCCCGGTGGGGTCAACTTGTTGTTGGTAAGCTCTTGGCATCATCTCATCTGATGGTAAGTGACGCAAATGCAGCAATACCATCGTCATCATCATCATATCAGTTCAAAAATGTCCACTGCTGGACAAAGGCTTGCCCCAAGGATTTCCATGATGACCGGTCCTGTGCTATTCCCATCCAACGGCTCCGCGATCTTCACCAGGTCGTCAGTCCACCGCGCGGGAGGCCTTCCTACGGTACGTTTTCCGGTGCGCGATCGCCACTCGATAATTTTACTAGCTCAACGGCCATCTGTTATTACGGCAATGCCACCAATTATTTTGAAATAGCGAAATGTTGAATGTGTATGTCGCAGCCATATTGTAGAGTTAGCCGTTTAAGCGCCGCTTATTAAAACTACTGAGTAAAAAACTGCTAATAAAACAGTCGGACGGAGTCTCGCTATGCTGGGCTCCTTTTCACGGTAGAACGAGACATGCTTACCTAAACTAACCTAACCGCCTGTCCGTCCGTCCCACTCAGTTTTATTCGGAGATTTTAACTCAGTAGTTTACAAAGCGGCGCGCCGTATTGTAAAACGGTTAATTCTACATTAAGGCTGCGTCATCCACTTTGCAAGAGTAAATTATGGGTCAAGTCAATGAAAGATTAAATCGGATGTTAATCACCTACGTAGCGTAATGGTTACCTCATTAACTTCACATCAGGAGGTCTCGGATTTGATTTCCGGCGGAGTCCAACTTTTTAAGACACGGTTTGGTTGATGAAATGGTATTTTCTTGGCCCGCCTGGCTAGCTACCACCATTAATATATACCGTAATTCTAAGTATTGCCGCTATACATAAATGTTAACAGCATTGATGTGTTCCTGCTTGAAGATAAGATAGCCAGTTCCCCATTGCATTGGGGAATCCTGGTAAGTCCGCTTCCATCTTGGCAACATCGTCCCTTACCATCAGGTGGGAGGATGCCAAAGGCTTACCAATAATGGTTTTAGAAAAATGATGTCCTACCCTTGCTGAAGTTAAAACAATTTTTCACCGAATTTTTATTGACCAAAAAAATATATAATTTGAATATTAGTTGATATCCATTTGCGGTGGACGCGCGGGCGGGCACTGCTGGAACGACGAAGTGCAGTGCAAAGGAACGGAACTCCAAAAAGCCGATTGGCACGTAGAAAGTGGCGTGATTTGGTTTCCGAGGTCAAGATCCCCACGTGTCGCTGAGCCATACAAGTAAGTTTTTCTAAATAATTCATAAAAATATAACAAATATTTATTTCCCGTCTCCTAAAGTAGTGAATATAGATATTCGACCTCTTCCCTCTGAGGTGCCAACAGAAATAAAGAGTAGGCTGAAGTTCATACGCTGAATTATCTTCATTTGCGTCAAACAGTGGTGACAAAGGGGCCGCCCTGAGTTCAGTCGCGTCAATAATCAAAGGTGCAGCTAATTCAGCAAACGAGCTATAAAGAAATTTATTTAGGTACTTCATCATCATCATCATATCAGCCACAAATCGTTCACTGCTGGACAAAGGCCTCCCCTAAGGATTTCCACGACGACCGGTCCTGCGCTGCCCGCATCCATCGGCTTCCCGCGATCTTCACCGATCTTCACTTTGCCCACTGCCACTTCAGGTACATTTAGGTTCATTTAATTACTTACTAAAAAATAAAAAATGATTATTTCGGTAACTGACTCTTACCATTGATTTATTAAAATCAACATTTAATTAGTCTAAAATAAAATCAATAAGTAGTAGCTAAACAAACTAAAAGGTAGGGTATAGATACCTGCCTATTATTATCATGTTGTTGCCAAAAGTTCATTTACGCAACTTGTTTCGTTTGTGTTGCAGTGAAGCGCACTTTTCTGTTACGGTCTTCAGTTTTTCATACAACTCGTTTTTGCCACTGGAAACAATCGGAAAAAAGGCTTCACTAAAACAAATAATTTCACTAAAATAAAAACTTTTAGGTCCAAGCTTTTATTTAAAAAGAGTTTTTAAGCTCAAAAAGCCAAATGCTCAGTGTGCCCAATGTGAATATAAATACACGTTTCCAAATTCAAAAAAGGCGAGCGGAATATTTCCTATGATTCTATTGGAAATAAGACACGATCCTGGGACTTTGAATCTACCTCAAAGTTCGTCTTTAGATCCACTTCAAAATACCAGTATTGTCACCGGGAACACGTGACACGGCTTCATTGTAACCGGGAACACGTGACACGGCTTCATCCCAATGTCAGCTCAACCGGACCACTGGAAGTCGCTCTAAAATCGATCGCGGGATTTGAACTAAATAATTGTTGAACTTAACATACTAGTATCATAAACGCGAAAGTTTTTAAGTATGGATGTATGTTACTCTTTCACGCAAAAACTACTGAACGTATCTGGACGAAATTTTAAGATAGACTTGCTTGCGGCTTGCTCACTGCGCACCCTCGGAGACAGTCATAGAAACTATGTTCACGCGAGCGAAGCCGCTGGCAGAAGCTAGTACATACATACAAACATATAAACGTTGCAAGTTAAGTAAAATCTTTTAAAAATATATTTGTCGCCGAAATGAAGTCCGGAGTAGATCTGTTCATATCGTCAAACGCTGAAGCGCGAAGTTGAGCGAGTGATGAGCGGTTCGATCAGGTTTGATTGAATATACTGTGGAAGAGCCTCGCTCTTTGTATTTACGAGTACGCCACCAGGAATACGGCTTCATACCAAATTTCAGCTTAATCGGATATCTGGAAGTCGCTCTAAAACCTTTTGCAAGATTGGACCTAAACAAATTAACATACATACATACAAACATTGTAAGTTAAATAAGAGCTGTGATTTTGTGATGCATTTAAATGTGACTACAACTTAAAAATATGACAAGCAATGAATGCATATTCAATAAAAAATTCAATGGTCAAATGTAGGTAACATTTTAAAATACTTTCGTAGCATAATGGGTAGGTCATTAGCTTCACATCAGGGAGTAGCGGGTTCGATTCCTGGCGGAGTCACTTGTAAGACTCGGTTTGGTTGGTGGAAGGGTATTTCCAAGTCCGCTTGACTAGTAAGTCTCGCCGCCAAGTTCCGGTATAAAAAAAAGATAGCCAGTTCCCCATTGCGTTGGGGAATCTTGGTAAGCCTGCTTCCATCTTTGGCATCATCGTCACTACCATCAGGTGAGATAATCAAGGGCTGCCAAAGTGAGGAAAAAAATATTGGTTAATAAAAAATAAAGAGCATAATACATATCTACTCTGCAGTTCTGAACAACAAATAAGTAATTCAAATTTTTTTTGTGTAATCCTGTGGAATTTTCCTATAAGGACTATTGAATTTATGTTCGATGACCTCAGCTAGTCATACTATCAGCTCATATACGTCCCCATCGAGGGCCTTGCGCCTGCCCTGAATAAGGGCGATCGGGCTGAAAGAATCACGCAGGCCCAGTGCGGGTTGGTCGACTGCACACAACCTTCGAGTTTTTTCGCAGGCGTGTGCAAGTTTTCTCATGACGTTTTCCTTCAAAGTAAGAGCGTCGGATAAATGTACATATGAAATCTAAATTGGAAAACATTTTGGTACGTGGCAGGGTTCTAACAACGACCTCAGCTGGTGTAAGAGTATGGTGCTGGTAAGTGAAAAACACTGAGTACAAAAATGTATATGAGTCATTTATGAGCTTTCGATTTCTCGTTACGTTCAATTCCCACCATAATGACTGTGCTCGCGTTAAGCCAAGTCATACTGCGTACATTATTTTTAAAAGGTACATTCAGGGAATCAAACAGTTTTACCTAACAGTGTGGCACTCGGGGACTGCCGCGGTGAAGCTATTGCATAGCATTTTTTATCAACTTAGCAATTATAATTATTTATTTTTTATTTATGCAGTATTTACCAGTACCATATAGTCCTTGGGGCGCGGGAAGTTTATGAATAAATTAACACTAAGAAAGTAACACCAGTAAAATTGACAAGTCCTTTTAGTACCGCAAATCGCTTATAGATGGCACTGTAAGTTTTTTAGAACTTAGCCGAGCGTGGGGTGTTAGGTTTTATTTTCGTTACGGAATTTCTTGATTCGATAAAAGCTATGTAATAGCTTTAAAATCAGTTTATTAATTGTGGATAAAAATGCTTATGACGGTGAGCGTTTTGAAGCTATTAATAGTAGGTTAACAATAAGTTGATATATTATGTGTAAGGTCGTAAGTGAAGTGCGCCGCACAGTACAGCCTGAGCGTGCGTACGTGCGGCGCGAGTACACGTTCGCCTCGTGCGTTGCTCGGGTGAGAGTGACACAATTCATCATCATCACATCAGCTCATATAAGTCCCCACCGAGGAGCTCTAGCCTACCCTGAATTAGGGCGATCGGGCCTTAGTCGACCACGCGGGCCCAGTGCGGGTTTGTCAACTTCACACACAACCTTCGAGTTTCTTCGCAGGTGTGTGCAGGTTTCCTCACGATGTTTTTCTTCACCGTAAGAGCGTCGGATAAACGTACATATGAAATCGAAATTGGAAAACACATTGATACGTGGCAGGACTCGAACCACGACTTCCCGGATACGAGGTAGCGTAATAATATAATTGCTTATAGACACAATTATCCGTAGTGTAATTTTTGTACAATTCATTTTTCTCAGCTACGTCTGTTACTGTTACTGTTACTGTTACTGGTGAATCTTTCTCCGTTCAGCCGTGAAAATAAATTTCTCCACTGGAGATATAGTATACGAGTATAAGGTGTAACAAAATTAGCTAAAACATTTTAACTGGTGCTCCTACCCATGAAACGTAACAACTTTCCCCATGGAACCCATAGTCAAATCACGAAAAAAAAATTGGCTCTCCCATACTAACTCGATCAGCAGATTTTTTTTTGAGATTTGACTATGGGTTTCATGGGTAAATTTGTTCAGTTTCATGGGTAGAAGCACCAGTTAAAATAGTTTCAGCTAATTTTGTTACACCTTATACACTCATGGGTATTTAAATAAATTTATTGTCATTTGTCCAGCAGTGGACGATTTGTGGCTGATATGATGATGATGATTGTCATATCAGCTCATAAGAGTACGCTTCCACCGAGAGGCTCCAGCCTACCCTGAATTAGGGCGGTCGGGCCTTAGTCGACCACGCGGGCTCAGTGCGGGTTGGTTGACTTCCCAAAAAACCTTCAAGTTTCTTCGCAGGCGTGTGCAGGTTTCCTCACGATGCTTTCCTTTACATTAAGAGCGTCGGATAAACGTACATATAAAATGGAAATTAGAAAACAAATTGGTAGGATTCGAACCACAAACTTCCGGACAGGAGGGTAGCGATCCTTAGCTAGACGCTATCGATTTATAATAAGCAATACCTAATAAACCATTTGAATGTGTTTTTCTGTATTGTTATTCAATATTTTGAAATTATATTTAATTTAAATTTAATGAAATCTAAAACTGAGAATATATGACCGATGTTGTAGATTCTTAGATGTCAGCAGGGTTGTGCACTGCGCAATTTTATTCATGACTTATTCTAAAGAAATGTGCTCCTGAGTTGTCTCCTGTGCTGACTCGCCTGTACCGCCTCTCTTTCAAAACCTGTATAGTTCCTAAGTCTTGGAAGCTTGCCAACGTGCAGCTCGTGCCTAAAAAAGGTAGTCGTGCTGACCCATCCTATCGACCTATTGCAATCACCTCCACACTTTGTTTTATTATGGAGCGTGTATAGAATACTCGCCTCTTAGCATAACTAGAAGACAATGACCTCCTGAGTGACCGTCAGTACGGCTTTTGTCGGGGTCGGTCAATCGGAGATCTTCATGTGTATGCTACGCATGTATGTGATGAAGCCATAGAGAACCACGGTGAACCTCATGCCTAGACATTTGATAGAGTCTGGCATGCTAGCCTTGTTGGTAAGCTTCCTTACTACGGAATACCTACTGGTTTGTGCAACTGGATATCTGACTTCCTGAGGGAACGGTTCACTCGAGTGGTCGTCGATGGCTGCTCGTCTGACCTATTGGCTATTGAAGCTGGGCTACCTCAGGCCTCAGTTCTCTCCGCAACTTTGTTTTTGCTGCATGTTAACAATCTGCTGAAACCCGGTATATTTGGGTTTGCAGACGACAGCACGGTTGCGGAGATACTTGTCTAGAGCTCGAGCTAGGGGTCCAGATATACAACTCAGAGAGAGGCCATGATTGGGCGCATGCACCTAACACTCAAGGTAATCTCTGACTAGGGCGATGCCAATCTTGTTACGATTAATGCCTCTAAAACACAGGCGTCTCTATTCACTGCTAAAGGAGTCCTTTTAAGTAAGTAAAAGTTAGTAAATATACTTTATTGCACGCCAAAAAACAATACAGGACTTATAATTTTTAATATAGGTACATAGAGTGCAAAGACGGCCTTATCGCTTTAAGCGATTTTCTACCACGCAACCTATAGTTAGGGATTAAAAGACAGGTATACTAGTACAGGATTGCAGCAAATTCAACTTTTAAATGATCTAACATATTATAATCCTTATTAATATTATAAATGTGAAAATGTGTTTGTTTGTTTGTTTGTTACCTTTTCACGCTTCAACACCTTGACCAATCTTTATGAAATTTGGCATGCAGGTAGCCTGTGTCACGGGGAAGGACATAGGCTACTTTTTATCCCGGGAACATAGCATAATCTGATGCAGTTCTTGAGGGAACTAAAAAATATTCGATTGTTGTGATTTTTTTGCACAGAGATGGTTGAGTAGGTGGGAAATGACATAATTTACTAACCACCCTTAAAGACAGTCATAAAAACGATGTCCACGCGGGCGGAGCCGCGGGAAAAATCTAATAAATAACTAAAAGTAAAAAAAAACAAGTTTATAAACTATTACCCTAACTTTTACCCTAACTCCTACTTTCCGAGATAAATCTATCTCGACCTCCGCCCATCTTGAGCTCGTTGGCGTAGACTTAACATCTGATCTAAATTTCGGGAGATAAATTGAATCCAAGGCAAAAGCGGCTGTTAAAAAGCTTGGTATCCTCTCGAAGGTGACACCATAGTAGCTTCTAATATATACCAAGCTCAAGTTCGGTCATAAGTGGAGTACTGATCTCACTTATGTGACGGATCGGCTCGTTATCAGCTAGATGCCTTTGATTCTATCGACCGACGCGCTAGGAGACTCATTAGCGACGGGGAACTTGTATCAAACAGGCTCCAAAGCCTCGAGCATCGCCGCAAAGTCGCATGCCATCAGTGTTATACAGGATTCATTTCGGAGAGTGTGCCCTGGAGCTGGAGCTTCACGACCTCATTCCCCCCTCTCCATTTCATCATCGGAAGACCAGGCGCGGAGGGCGATTCCACCTCCTATGTCGTTAATGCTACACCTTTACGCACGATGCGTTTTGCTTCTTTGTTCATTATGCGAACGGCCAAGGAGTGGAATTTCCTGTCGGCGTCTGTATTCCTCGATTCGTATGATATAGGAATTTTCAAGACGAGAGTGAATAGGCATTATTTGAGCTTGCGTGTTAGATCCTAGGCTGCATCGGCATTTACCATCAGGTGAGGTGCAGCCAAAGGCTTTATTTTTTTTGAAATAAAAATACCTTTGTCTAATATGTACTATAAAAAAATATGTTCACAGTATTCATAAGTTTATGAGAAGATGAAATTAATGAATAACTGGTGTGGTTTTGGCCAACAACACCTCACTCAAGTGTGTTAGTATACACGACAGTGATGTCAATTATAAGAAAATTATTTAACGCTCCCCCGTCCCTAAAATTGGCACTCAATTCATGATGTTTTAAACATTAGCTTGGAAATAAAGTTCTTGTCAGCTCGTACTGCATTACGGCTGATGCGTCAATCACTGCGGACGAATCGTGTGAAAATTGTGGTTTTTAATTCATTATAAATAAAATAAGAAGAATTTACAAAAGTAAGAAAACAAAATAATTTCATATTGTTTTGATAAGAAGTTCATTAATTATCATAATGTTTCGATTAAAATTGCAGCCAGTTCTATGGTTACAACTAGAAAAAAAGGAGTGCATTAGGATATTGTTTTATTTAGTTCTGTGTATTACAATAGGATTCAAGGAAATCTACATCACTCCTCATATCCTTTTTTTTTCGATAAAAATAACCATAATTGAAGTTAAAAGTGGTTACAAAGTTGGCCGTCGGCGGCGGTATAAGCCTTAACAAAAAACTTTTCATATAAAGTTGGCTGATCGGGCTGAACAATTTGTATAATTATATAGGAATTTTGTCACTTATATTTGTTGGCATCGTGTCGTATAAAGTGTATCAAAATAGTAAGTGTAGGAGCCGTTAATTGGGGCTTCTACCTGAACAATGTTCCCCCAGGAGACACATATCAATTCGTAAAAAAATATTCTTCATACAAATCGATCAGCTGATTGACCAATTTTGTGCAGCTTTGAGCATTTAATTTTTTGAGAATTTTCTAAGGGTAAAGTTGTTCGAGTCCTGAACCTTTTGTTACTCGTACACCTGACACTGTGTTAGCTTAGAACCACACCACACGAGACTACACCTATACAAATATGTGCAGGATAATATTCGTAATTCGAACGAAAGTCGAAATTAACTTGACATGCTAATGAAAGTGTTATATTACGAGTACTTACATCAAAATCAATAGATCCTCTGGGACGGCTGGCTCGAGGTCGCCGAGCTCTTTACGTAGCCCTTCGACAGCTCCTCGACCATTGCTGACCAAGTTCTCAAGCTCGCTTATTTCCATATTGACTTTTGCAATGGCGGCACTCATCTCTGCTTCATTCTAGAGAACGAAAATATAACGATATGATATTATATGATATTGCTACAGCTCTTGCTGAACATGAGTGAAACAGTCGCTGCCCGTGAGGCAATAAAATGTGGGCGCAGGAATGCCGCATCACAAAGTGTATAGGTAGATAAGATAACAGAGGGACCACTTCGGACCACTGCGCAATACGGGCCGCACGCACACATTCAGCACACTCACAGACCGACTCGAACCAGTTCGGCCAAGATCAGTCGCGAGTGCCGCACGCAGGCGTGCGCAGGCGTACGCGTACTTAACATTACATAATCGAGACACACGGCAGTGTGTCCGCCAAGTTAAGAAAAAGGCGACACTGGCCGTAGGCACAGATGAGATTGTAACAGATACTGCACTTCCTATAAAACGAAAATACCTACGCATTTATAGACCTACTCGTTTTCACTGTCAGAAAATACTCTGCCTAGAGTAGAAAATACCCGGCTAGGTGGAGTTCGCAGCCGGAACTACGGGTCCGGCTGTTTGGATCAGGGTACTACGGGGTCGGGGGTAGCCCACCGCTTGCCTGCCGTTGGTCTATCGCCTTCGGCACTCTGGCTTGTCGGTCCCCCGACTGGGTCATGGACTCGTAGTGGTATGTGGTTAGTTGCAGGGGTTGGGCAATGTTTGTTGCCTGGCAAGCACGTTGCGTTCAGGCGTCCTTCCCCGCGCGCAACTAGTGTTGTCGTAGCCGGCCACGTGGGCTATGGGCGAAAACAACGCGGGGCACGTGAGTTGTCCATTAAGCGGAACTGCTGGTTTAACTACTGGCAGGGAAGCATCTCCGGCACTCGCCTGGTCAGCACGTAGAGCTAAGCTGGTACTGCTCCGGCCGATCCAGCCGCGTAGGAGTAAGTCTGAACAGGTGCGATAAGCGCCGGGAAGTGAGCGTGCCTACAGCTCCGGTACCACACCGGATATGTGGGAGCCAGCTTCTCTGGCGTCCCGAGCGGGGATCGAACCGCCAGCAGCGAAAGCCGCGGGAGGTGAGCGCGCCTACAGCTCCGGGACCTACCTGGACAGTAGGTAGTGGTTCTCTTCCACGAGGCACTCGCCTTGCAGAGTACCAGGACAAGCGTCTTGGCGGCAAGACCTACCGTAACTGGTCCTTGTCTTCACCTTTTGGTGTTGGCAGGAATAGCGGCCCCCACTGTTATGCCCTAGGGTAGGTAAGTGGTGACGCTATATCATAAACCTGTCAGTCTAGCGTATCTGGTAGATGTGCGAGAGGGCATGTCAGAAAATACACGGAAACAATTGCCCATCACGCACTGAGTTGCGGTCGTTGTTTGGGAAGATTCCCACGCCACCACGCCCTCAATGGAATTACCCGGAGGGCACTGGTCTCGGCCAATATTCCGTCCTTGTTGGAGCCGCCGGGACTTAGCCGGTTTGATGGAAAAAGGCCGGACGGCTTAACCCTGGTGTCATGGCAGAAAGGAAAGTGCCTTCTTTGGGACGCAAAGTGCTTCAACATTTTTGCTACCTCACACGCACGGTGCGTTTGGCTGGGGCTGCTGCTGTATTCGCGGCGGCCAAGATCATGTTAAATACTTGGGGTTCGAGGTAAATTACAGCTTTGAGCCGCTGGCGTGTGAGACAACGGGCTGCTGGGGTTCACAGGTATTGGCCTTCATAAAGGAGCTTGGCCGTCGCCTTCGAGAGGGGGTGTGACGCCTGCTCCGGGTCGTACCTGCCGCAAAGGTGTCTATTGCCATCCAGCGCGGCAACGCGATGTGTGTTATGACTCGAGGTTTCGATTTTTATTGATATTTTTATTGAGTTAGGTTTAAAATTAGATTTTTTTATGATTAAGGTTAGACATTGGCTTTATGTATATTGTACTAAAATACATATTGTAAATAAAGAAATATATTTTATTTAATTACTTAAATCGATAAAACAGTCTTAAATAAAAATTCCGAGCCCTGAGAACATAGTACAAAATATAATGAATCCTCGAAGGAAAGATTTAAATTTACTGTATAATTAAGTGGTTTATTTCGCTTAGTAGATAGCAATATTTGAATTCTTAGGAAATGGATATTATAAAGAATATCAAACGAAGTATTAAGTAATAGCTTCAAAACCGTTTCTTTACTTGTAGATTTTGAGCGGTCGATACAAAATAAAATAATACCGCCAATATAATATTATGTATTTACAAAGATTTGTAAAGCAGATTTGAACTAATATACAAATCCCTTGTATATATTGAATCCTCGAAAAATAGAGATTCTTTTAAAATTTGGGTTCACTGTAGTTAATGGACTTGTACATACAAGTTGACTCAATTTAGTAATTTTGTTTAGCACGTAATTATAATTTGAATTCTTTGAGAATGTCAAATCAAATCAAAAATCAAAAACAATTTATTTCAAATAGGTGTTTACACACACTTTTAAATAGTCAAAACAAAAAAAAAATACAATAAAAATAAAAATAAAATTACAAATATTGTCATGATTCAGATTACAGTCTCAGGTAATGGTATTTGTTTTAGAATAGATTATGTAAATGACAAAGATATATATGTTGATATCTTTGTCATTTACATAATCTATTATTTTATAATATCCTCTAGAGCACAAAACTTTTTTGACATGAGTCTTGAATTTATTCTCTGACAAACTAGTTACATTTTCTGGAATTTTATTGTAGAATCTTATACACTGCCCCACAAATGACTTTTTAACCTTACTCAGTCTCGAAAAGGCTATGTCTATTTTATTTACATTTCTTAAATTCAAATTATGCCTGTCACTGTTTTTAGGAAATAAATGCAAATTCTTACGAACGTACATGATGTTTTCATATATAAATTGACTAGCAACAGTTAAAATATTGATTTCTTTGAACTTATTCTGTAACGAGTCACGTGATCGCATCTGATAGATTGCGCGGATAGCTCTTTTCTGCAGGATGAAAATAGTTTCTATATCAGCCGCATGCCCTCACAGTAATATGCCATAAGACATTATACTATGGAACCTGATGTATCTGTCGCAGGCGTATTGTATGTTTAGTCACATTACATTACCGCTAGCTGTTTTACAACACGGAGCTACATTGCAATAAAGGCAGATAACATTACCGCTGGCATTGTGTCGCAGGCGTACTGTATGATTCGTCATTTTACATACGGTCAGGCAAATTATATAATGGCAAAAAATCAATCAAACCTGACCGAACCTAGCATCGCTCGTTTTGCGAGCTCATTTACAAGCTGCCGTACGGCATTTTGGCAATTTTCCTGGCTCGATCTGCGAACAGAATTTTACAATTTGCCTAACCGTATGTAAAATGACTAATTATACAATTTGCCTGCCACATATGTCGCGATGACGATGCAGCGTATCGTCGACACGCTGTATCGCAATGTGCCTCCGTATTGTAAAACAGCGAGCGGTATTGTAATATATCTAAATATACAATCCGCCTACGATATATCTAAAGAATTGCCTTTAAAACTGGTGATTTCGAACGGTCAATATAAAATAATAGTAGTATCGTTCATGTTACTTTGAAATAATTAAAAAATGTAAGGTTTTTCAGTCAGGCCAAGGTTTTCTTATATTTTAGGTATTTTCTTTGAAGTGCCCCGGGACGAACAATTTGGTCCATTGTACGTACTATCTTAATTCTGTAAAATTTCAGCCCTCCGCACCGAGTCCAAGCTAACATAGGTTTAATCAGTAACAATTGACGGATTCCTTCGTTCTAAAAGTAAATGACATCTAACCCGATAGTCATTTTCAAAATAAATAAATTGAAATATTTGAACCATTTTGACTGTAACCTTGATTTTTATTTCTCTTCTTTTACCTTGAGGCATCCCACTATCTCCTTTTATACACTAGAAAATCATTCCTTTATTATATGTTCTACCTAAATACACTAGACGATAGGGGGCACACTTGACTAACTACTTAGCACTTTATAGCCTAACATTTCGCAAACAGACCCCTGAATCGAAAAATGGTTGTAGCAAACCCTCAGTTGTTTTAGAAGACCTATTCAATGATACGCAACACGATAGCACAGTATATATATTAGTACTAACGTACAGTATGGACACTCCCTGCCGCTCTCTAAATTCGACCTCACCCCCCCGTCACTCAGATTGGATGTAGATTGGGTACCAAACGTAAAGGACGAGCTACGCAAGCGCGATAAACGTCACTTATATTCACTTTGGGCGCCGCTGTGATTTCGTACACCGGAATAAAGGACGAACTACGCATGCGCGATTAACGTCACTTATATTTACTTTGCGCGCCGCTCACCGCTCGACGCCAATAGGCGGCCGCGGCGCTGAGATGCCTCGTATCATGATTGGCTGACCACCAATATTATACGACCAAATCTAAGAACAATCAGTTCCTATGAACCTTCATACTAGCTGTATCTTTTTTTTTTTAGAAATGTAGTTCCTTTATGTTTTTCATATGTCAGATATCAGTTTGTTATTGTGGCTTGTGAGATATTTTGTTCGTTTTATTTATTGTTTGTAATAATTTGATTAGATGGTGTGAAAGTATGAGTTGTATAGAAATAACTAGTGGTGTGATATTATAAAATGTGATCTCGGAATTATAGATTGAGATTGACTATTATTGTAGGTTGCTAAATGAGATTGTTTCACGGACAAAAGCTCCTGTGTTTGAAGAACAAATGAACAATGTTATCCATGTAAGTTACTTAATCATGTAAGATAACTGTTGATTGTGGCTTGCAGCACAGTATATATATCTTGCAGTGTGCATGCAGTAAATAACTAACAAACATTCGTGACCAATACCGCCGGTGTGATTCAACCCTACCTGCATTCTTGCCTATAGATACGTCAGTTATATATATGTATATCATTTCTCGCTCGTTTGTATGGAGTGTCCAGGGTGTGACGATAGGGTGCTTTAACGAAAAATAAGTTTTTTTTCAAGAATATTGTACCACTTTGTCTGCATGTTTAATATGTATACGCGTGCCAAATTACAGCTGTCTAATAACAATAGTCTTTGAGCTAAGCCGCGGAAAGACAGACGGACAGACAGACATGGCGAAACTATATGGGTTCCTCGTTGACTACGGGACCTTAACAACGTTGTAGGAGAAGTTTGGCATCAATATGAAATCTGAAGTGGAAATTTCAGAGTCACTGATCATAGCAAGGGTTGTCTCAAACCAAAAATAAGACAAAAAAAAATAGAAAAATACAAATAGCAAACAATTCCTTTTGACACGTTCTATTAATAATTGGAAACGCTAAACACTTTAAGAAACCGACTTAGTACTATTTTAAATTATTATTTATGGTTTTCATAATTTTCTATAAAAGTACCAAACCGATTTTAAGAAAATTTGTATGGGACCAACATGACCCTATCAAATAAAACTCATTTAACAAAATCAGTTAACAATATCAGAATATAAAACATCAATATATAAAACATACCAACAAAAGCACTCCCATTATAAATTTAATAGATAAATCAAAACAAAATCGAAGAGACAACCCTGGGGGTAGGCTAAGGTAGTTAAAGACATGGTCGAAACGGTACCCTGAGCACTATTTCTATCGATTATTCTGTAACTATTTAACTTTATACAAAAAAATTGCTATAGATACCTCAAGAGGAATGTGAATTGATTGTAAGTCATAACAAATTAAAAAGTACAGCCATACCTTGTGTCTATAAATTATGAAAGCGTAGTTACTTTTGGGTTCCAAAAAAGGCTCGTTCCGTTCACCGAAAAAATGCATTATTATGTGAAGTGAAGTTAGCTACGTTTTGATCGCTAAAATGTTGTCAGAAAAAACATTTGTTTGAAATTGGTACTTTTCTTAACCAGGTCGTCGGTCCACCGCGTAGGAGGCCTGCCTGATCGTGGGAAGCCGCTGGATGCGAGCAGCGCAGGACCGGTCGTCGTGGAAATCCTTCGGGGAGTCCTTTGTCCAGCAGTGGAAATTTTTCGCCTGATGATGATGTAGTCATAGAAATTATTGATAAATTTCAAGTTTCTTTAAAATAGGCTGTTCGTAGCGTTGGTGAAGTTCGTGCCTACGTCGGTTTTTAATCTGATTTGTATTATGATGAAGCAGCATGGTAATTATATTAAATACATCTATAATAATTAGTCACTGACCCTCACAGTTTCTACAATATCTCTATAGAGACGCAATGTGACTCGACGAAGAAGGCGGGTCAGGTAACAGATTCAAAAACATAGCTGAGAAAATGTAACTGTATTAAAATTATACTATATCTATCTCACTCTCACTACAGGAACCTCGTACGGCATACTCAAACGTGGGGTGGACTTTGTCTCTGGAGATATTATAGAAACTCTTTGGTCACGCCAGGCATGACGTACATTTCGTCGGTATCGACATCTGACAATACGTACGTAGTACGCGCGCGTTCTCCGGAGCCTGTCCGCTGTCTCGCGCAACGAATCTTCATACTTGCGACTGAAAAGATGATAATCATTATTTTCATTATTTACAGGCTAACTTTTGTAGTCCCTAAAATACTGATAATATTACACAAGGAATCTACAGAAACGGGTAATTGGTGAACTGGTTCGCCAAAAATTAAAGGAGATTTCCATAGAAGGCTCGTCTCATATTGCTCCATGAAAAAACCTATAAAATTGGATAGGCGACAACAAACATATTTGATACTAGATTTTGCCCGCGGCCTCGCCTACGTGGAAATCGCTTTTATGACTGTCTTTGAGGGTGAGAGGTGCGCGTGGCCATGAGTTTTCTTCATTTCTGTCAGGAACTATTTTGGGCTATTCTTGTAACGTAATCGTTACACTACAAAATATTATTAGTTCATAGCTCCTAAAACCCCTAATATCTTAGTAAAATTTTAACATTTCAAAATTGAAACTGCTAAGTGCTTTATAAAAGGCGTTTCACTGACAGAACGACATTCAAATCGATCAAGTACTCACTCAGCGATCTCTCGGTCGTTCCCTCAGACCGCTAACGAGCCACCATGCTGTTGACGCACTAACGAAAACATATGTTTTGGACAATAACTCACTACAGTTATTTTATTCCAAATATATGTCGGAGCGCAAGGAGGTGGCGCCACCTACGCATGCGTCGAAGCACCGTGTGTTTTATCTTCTCTTTTCAAATTCTCTTACACTTAATATAGATAAAACCAACTATATGACCTTTTTTATACGCAAACTCCATGATCATCATTTAAGTACGCACAAAATACTTGCCTACAAATGTACTGACGACAAAACCTGTACTTGTAACTTACTAATTAGAGTGGAATCCCTTAAGTACTTAGGCATCATAATCGATAATAATATGAACTTCAAAAAAGACATACTAAATTAACTGCAAGAATTCGAAGATTAATAGTCATATTTAAAAATTATGTCTATGCACTCTGCTATTCTATAATAACCTATTGTATCCTAACCTGGGGCGGAGCCCCCAAGACAACTCTTATGTCCCTCGAGTTGCGCAAAGTGCGGTTCTAAAAGTGTGCACTTTCAAATCATATTTGTTTCCAACAACACAACTCTATCACTTTCGTGAAGTTTTGACAGCTCGTCAACTCTTTCTGCTGAGCGTCTTTTAAAACAGCACTCTGAACTGACCTACACTAAGGAAGATACGGGAAAACGTCGAAAGCGCATGGTTTGTAATCAGTTGCAACAGTTTCGCACCACTTTTTGTCAACGATTTTATCAGTTTTTAGGACCTTTTCTATAAAATAAAATAAATAAAAAATTAACAATATATCCGATGACAAAAACGGATTGTAAATTTAGGGTAACCCACTGGCTGCTCACCTTATCATATGATGACAGAGAAAATACTTGCTATTGTTAATTAATCAATATCCGGATACCATATAAAAGCATACACAAGCACACACAGACACACACCCACACATACACATAAAACACACACAGTACAGACACACACACACACACAAGCAAACACAGATCAATACTATAGTTAAAACGTTAGTAGTACTGTGGCTAAAAGTTAAGCCTCGTGTCCTCGGGGAAGCGCACTGTATACTGAAATACAGGTTTAAACGAACCTAGCTCGGTTACAGATGCTCTCATAATAGTTTTTGTACAATAACTAGCTCTAAATTAGATGTAAGATGTATGGTTAACATTAAAGGTTGAAAGGTTGTCTGGAAGAGATTTGCTTTTAGCAATAAGACCGCCTACTGTACACTTAATTATAATAACTATATGTATTACCTTTACGAAATTGTTTTAGTGTACTATAAGTGTAAATAAATAAATAAATAAATTAATTAATTGGTCAAATAAACTTATTATTATTATTAGAGTTCTGGTCCTGGAGGCGGACTGACTGGTGGCGTTTTCATACAGACACTTCAACACCTCGATGATGGTCTTGTGTAATTGTCCGTAGAACTTCTCAACTTCTTCCAGCAACTTTGTCTTAGACGATATGATCCTGCCATCCTCAGTTTTCAGCTTAGTCAGTTGGCTTTGTCCAACGGACAGATCTCTCGCGAACATAATTATTTGAGCTTTTGTCCTGCTGAAACGCCTCTTTAATACAATTTGTATTATACTTGCGCAAATCGCGAGTCAGGCACTAAGAGATCTGCCTGTTTAGTTGCCGATACTGAGTAGCGTCTTTAGAGGACTGCAAAACCAATATGCGTATCTCTTCCATGAGGTTGCTGGTGAAGTCAGAGATTTTTTTGGTTCTGTTTGAACGGCGAGTTTTAAAAATCTTAGACCCGGCCTTAGAATAAGGCTGCTACTCTTGTCTAAGCCCTCACGATCTGGACCACATTGTTATAATGAGCAACTTGCGAACGAGAAACCCGTAACCACCCTGGGCAGTTGGTCGCACTCCCGGAAATAGAGCAGGTTTCCGAATTTAAGGATCATGGTGTCCTCTCCCTCTCTTCGGACTTCACATAAACCTACGGTATTCCACCTTAAACTGCCCAAAACTTCTTCAAACTCTGTGTAGTGTACGCGTGTTGTAAGTTGCCAGGGCCAAAGGTCGTTGGGTTTGGTGGCCTGGCATCTGCCGGGGATTCTTCGTACCCCCCGCTCCGCCGTTACCATAACTGCTACCGGAATCATAACTGCTCAGGAATAGCAGGGCCGCCAGGGACTAGGTGCCGTTTTCTGGGTGTGGTATTCATAGGGGGTTTTGCCGTAATCGCCATGCTTGTCAGGCGGGTTTGCGATCGCTGTGTGGTTGCAGGTGTGTTGCAATGCACGGAAAGGACGCTGCTGCCCATCCTCCGGTTTTGTCCCTTAGTCGACTCTTACGACTCCCATTGGAAGAGATGGGTTGGTCCTATTCTTAGCCGGGATCCATACGGCAAAATAATTTTATCAAACGCCAATTAAAAAGATTCAATCACTAAATAAAAAAATGAAATTCTCTTATTAATACAGTTTGTACTGAAAATAGTAGACCTTTTGCCAAAGTAAAGTCATCAAACAATACCGAAACAATACTCCAAATGCTAAACACGTTAAAAAACCGACTTCCATCGCAACAACTTCGTACATTTTTGATATTTTTTTTTGGTTTTTGTTAATTTTCTATTAAAGTGCTAAATCGATTTTGATAAAATTTATATGGGAGCACACGGAAAGCACTGCCTTTAAATAAAAAAGAATCATAAAAATCGGTTCACCCAGTCAAAAGTTCCCAGGTAAAACACATAAAAAAACCTACAGTCGAATTGAAAACCTCCTCCTTTTTGGAAGTCGCTTGAAAAGGATAAGATTTATCACCAAATTAATAAATAAATATTTGCAATAAGAGCAAGGTTGCTTCTGGCGCTTCGCCGGCGGCAGCTGCAGAGGTACGCTCGCTTCGCTTGCTCAGCACGCGCGTTGTCTCTCAAGTCAAACCTAACAGTGCATCGTTTCGCTCCTCGCTACCTAACCACATAAAAATAACCTAACCTAGCCATAAAACCCATCTTGACCTAAATTTTATTTGGTGTCAGATCTATCAAGTTGAGAACGTAAACATTGAATAGGGATGAATCTATTTAATTAAGGACGAAAAATATAATAACCATTATTATCCTAGACTTCCTCGAGAAAAGGGACTTACCTGTTAGGTTCAGGGAATTACCCTAAATAATGAATAGGTAGGTTTACATAATGATACCGCCAACTATTTACAAACGCTAAGTAATACTTGCAAGGTAATCCCTTAAACACGAATGCCCGTATTATAAATACTTCTGTGGGAGGGTAGGTAAACACGATCCACATTAACATCCTTTGAACTAAACTAAGTGGGCACTTAAACGAAACCACTGTCACCGCTACACGCTGCACGCTGGGCCCTTTACTCCTAAGCATACTATTGTGTGTACATTATGAAACGTTGTAGAATGTTAATTCAAATGGGATGTAGAACCCATTTAGATGATTGACGTTGCAGAAACTAACGCAAAGGGTTATTGTTGTAGGTAATTGCTCCATTATCTATCACTCAATATTATCTCATCGCATTATCATACTAGATACTCAAACACAAGTATTGAGGTGTATTTTCACTAAAGCGACGCGGATAGAATAGTGAAGACGAGCGGAGCTGTGGAGCGAAGCGAGGCGATGCCGAACTGAGCTGAGCCAATCTACCCTGTCTACTGTACTCCGCCCTGCTCCATCGCTACCCTTCGCTCCGCCCGCTGCACCCCGCGCCACTCTGCCCCACTGCACCCCACGCCACTCTGCCTCGCTCCGCTCCGCGTACGCGGGTATGAAATTTTATTAATAAAATTCTTCTCCTCTTCACTATTACTCTTCTTCTTAGTCGTTACACCCTTGACAGAGTGGTCGTGACCCGCCTCACAATTCGTCGCCACTCTTCTCCGAGGGCTGCTTTTTTGGTGCATTGGTACAGGGGGTCATCCAGCGCTGTCTTTATTTGGTCCTTCCGTCTCATTGGTGATCTACCACGCATTCGGGAGCCCTCTACTCTGCCCTGTATTACCAGTCGCTCGATGGACATACGGCCGCCTCGACTATGACTGTAGTCGCTACTACTGTCTCCACTAAAACGGCGCGGAGACGAGCTGTGTCACGATTGGTAAATTTTCGCACGGCCCTTCTGCGCTTCTTTTGTCTCCGCTTCAGTGGAAACGCAGCCTTAGGGCCGTAATCCACTAAAGCGAAAATGGAGCGGAGAGGTGACGTGTCGTAAAAAACATTATGATTTCAAACTCTAACTCAAATAACTATTTTACATCAAAATAAATAAATACATATACAAAATTTAATTATTAAAAACTAAGAGACGTACAACTTAGGCGCTTTTATCGCTGAGAGCGATTTCTACCAGACAACCCAGTGCTCGGAGGGACAGGTAGTACGCGAGCAACAACAACAGTAAAAAATAATAGTTACAAAAAAAACAATAATAATTTTAAACAAACTAAAATATTTTAAGCTTTTATCACTTTGTAGATACTAACAAATAAATTATAAAATATTTACTACATAAATACAATAATTAATAAAATAATATATTACCAAACCAAAGTAAGACGCAGATACAGTACGAGCCAGAGCGCAAGGTGATATTCTTTAATTTTAGTTTCATTATTTACACATTTCCTCTCCGCTCTCCGCTCTCCGCTCTCCGCTCAGCCAGGAAGGAAAGGAGATATCACACAATTGTGATTGCGAGATCAAAGCGGAGACGTGACCAGACCAGTGCAGAGCCTCGCAAACAGGCGACCGACGGCGGAGAGCCGCTCGCCGCTAGTGCCACACTAGCGATTGAAACCGGATGGGCTGCTGACGCAGCTGACGTTTAAGCCTCTGAATGTAGAGACCGTTTTATAGGTCCGTTTTGCCCCACGTCCATTCTGCGAAGGTCCATACTTACAAGCAAGTGTCCAGGCAAATGACCTATGAATGAACTTGT
Source organism: Coleophora flavipennella (assembly GCA_947284805.1). Taxonomy (NCBI): domain Eukaryota; kingdom Metazoa; phylum Arthropoda; class Insecta; order Lepidoptera; family Coleophoridae; genus Coleophora; species Coleophora flavipennella. The sequence goes on along the minus strand of OX369280.1, from coordinate 16,987,869 downwards.
ATTAAAAAAACGGATTTTTTTTGCTAAATCCAACTTCAATGTCTATAAAGTGGACAGTTTTACAAATGAGACCCTGGTGAGAACAAAGTATACATTATTGGTCCACGGCGTTAATCAATGTACCCACCAACAATGCGAGAAGAATTACGCGAATAATGCCTTTCTGAAATACTTTTAACCTTTTGTAGCACTTGTTTACTCAAAAATGCATGTAATGTGGTCATTATTTTGACAACCTTGTTTGAGCAAAGTCGACCTTGCCGTTCTGTTTCAAGGAGCGGTCGGCAAAGTTTTGCTGGCCGCTTAAACAGGCCGGCAAAAAATTGCCAGCCGCTATTTTGACGTTTCAAAGTTTTAAAAAATCAAGTGCAAAAAGATTTTATTTAAAACACAGCTCTTTGTATTTATAGAGATAGGTACAAAAAGATTTTATTCCATATTTGGCTGTATAGTTCCAACTACCATTGCTTGGAAAAAAACGATGAAATAAATTAAGTAATAAATGAAGAAATAATACAGCAGTCAAACACCGCAATAGAATTATCGCAAACTTTTTTTTAATTAAAAATTTGAGTGCGTTTGGCTGCACTTCACATGATGGTAAGTGCGATGCAGCCGAGGATGTAACACGCAAGCTCAAATAGTGTATTATATATAAAAAAAAAATATTAGTAATATCAAACCGGGAAAGTCGGTGTTGAATTTTAGTAACTGTACTTTTCATAATTGTCATTTTAATTAAATTTCTACTTAATTAATATATTTTTTATTTAAATTACTTGCTGGTTTTATTTAGATTAGGTACTTGCATTTTTGAGTAAAGCACTTTAAAAGCCTTGGCCCACAATGACTGCTTCGCTGGTCACGCTGTGATTTCCTCGAGCTAGCCTAGCTACGCTCTAGGCCTTCCAGCTTGGCCATCATTGCAGCCCTTGCTGCACGCTGACCGCGCTGTGTCGGCCTGGAGCTGCGCTACTCTGCGCTACGCTGCGCTGTCGGCCATCATCAGCACAACCAGCAAAGTAGTCATTATAGACCGCGGCAGTAATGTACTATTGTTGTAGGTACATGGTACGTAACTATGTAGACACGCTATGTACGAGTAAGCTCGCAGGTCTCGCTTGGTATGTTTTTTTTTAGTAACCAATTGTTCCTATTTCTGTAATTGGAACCGTAGTTCAGGCGTCAGTGGTATTATAATCAAATTCACCTTCATTTTACTTTATCTATTTTGTTCCCGAAGTTAGTTGTTACGTGACTAAAAAACTTACACTTGTTCCTCTATTTGCTGTTCCTCGCGTTTCAGTTCGTCCTCGGTCGCGGCCCGATTCTTGAGGGCTCTCTCGAGAGCCCTGCCAAGTTCGTCGCTTTGCCGCTTCAACTGCATTCGCTTTGAAGCCAATTTAACTGCAAACAGTATCAGGTATCAGTCGCACGTCAATAGTAATACTACCTATAAAAGCAGGTCTCATTTTGTAAGAATTTTTTAAGCTTATTTTTCCGTTTCGTGTGTTATAATTGACATGTGGTTGACCACATAATATATTGTATATTTGATTTGTTTCGCTCCCATAGCGCAGTGACTGCTTCACATAAAATAATTACATTTTACTTCTCACTTCTGATTTTTTTTTACATTAGTGAAGGATGTATAACGGACGGTTTAGCGCAATTACTTATAAGCCGAAATCAAAACATTGTTTTTAATATTAATAGCAAGTTAAAACCACCGATCTCCTAATATCAGCCAAGTCAGAACACCTTTACTTTCGGCGGCGATTTTGTTTTCTGCCATTTGGATTTTTTTAATGCATTATAACCGGCTCAGGATTTATAATATTTTAGTTAAAGCATCATCCCTGTGTATGTCTCACCGTTTTGGCGGGCAGTTGAGTATCACTATAAACGACTAAAAGGATTTTATCAAACAAGAACGCTAAGCTAAAGCTAATGCTAAGAACCGTCTCAGTCAATCTAGCTTTCAAACAGAAATAACCGTATTAAAATTGGTCCATTCGTTTGGGAGCTACAATGCCACAGATAAACACACAGATACACAAGTACACACGTGAAACTTATAAAACCCCTCTTTTTGCATCAGGGGCTAAAAATAATTGTTACCCAGTTGGCAAAGGCAAGTTACTTATAAATACGCTAAGGAACCAAAAAATAATCAAAAAAACCTTTCTCTGAAAATGTGTAATAAATAAATAACATAAGCAATTAAAAATTAAAATCCGACTGTTTAAAATATTACCCCTTCTTTGGGAAATCGGGTAAAAATATATCCATGTCACGCACAGGGTCAAGACGAATGTAGCGACACCTCGCACTACAAAATCCATTAAGCTGTTAAGGTTAAATGCTCAGACATAGAAACAGACATAATAGTACATACATACACACACCCGAAAATATTACCCTCCTTTTTACCCAAAAAGGAGGGTAATATTTTCGGGTGTGTGTATGTATGTACTATTATGTCTGTTTCTATGTCTGAGCATTTAACCTTAACAGCTTAATGGATTTTGTAGTGCGAGGTGTCGCTAGATTCGACTACCCAGTCGGGTAAAAAAAGGGATGTCGGTGTTACATTTGACATATTATCTTCTTTTAATTGATCACCGAAATATTACTTTTTTTGTGTAAAATGGAATGAGTTCACCAATTTCCCTTCTATAAGAGTTTGTAGGTATCGAGGTAGCCGTGTTCAATGAAACCGCGCCAAGTGCATGTTCGCAAAATAGGGTTCCTTAGTCTTTTCAATGCGACTTGCGACTTGCACACCACACACCAAACACCGTCAGTGACACTCGTAAATAAGCGGCCAAGTGCCTGTCGGACTACGCGCAGAGCAGGGTTCCGTTCCTAGTTCCTAGTCGACCAAAAGTTTTTAAAAAGTTAATGGAATTTCCATACAAAAAAGTTCGATACCAAAAGAAAAAAACAACTTTGATTTTAAAATATACACTTACCACTTATTGAATACGCTTCTGGCAATTTTTTTAAATTGAGAGATTATGGCATCAGGATGGTCCCATATAAATTGTATTAAAATCAGTTCAAAACTTTTTAGCAAATTAACGGAATCCAAAAAAAAAATCGTAAATAGGGATGATGACTGCAAATCATTTGAGTTACTTTTTGACATAATGTCAAAACCGACATTTTGTTACAAAAATGTTTGAAATACCTAGGCGTGACGTCATAGTTTTTCAAACTCATTAATGTACTTGTTTTCTTCTTGATGAATTAAAAAATTAAAGACGAGTTTTGTAAATTTCAAATTCAATTTCTTTTAAATTTCAGTAGGAAGGTAGTTTAGTGATCAACATTCATAATTTACTTTCGATGAGGGTCCTCATCCCAATTGTAGTTGTTGCAATTAAAAAGTCATTTATTACTTGTTTAGCGTTTTCAATTTCATATTAGATACTCATCCTTTTTGCCGTGCATACGATGAGACAGCAAAAGAAAGATTTTTCAATATTACGGATGCCGAAGGAATGAACTGTACCATTTAAACTGTAAGCATTATAAGTACTCGTACTGCAGATCATTTATTTTTAACAAATTGTAAATGTGCAGTACAAGTTTCTATACTGTTGAGTAGGTACGTAGAGTTTAAACCAAATACAAAGAATCTCGTAGGTCATAGCGATACTTGGCGATACTTACTCGTAATGCCACATAATTAAGGATATAAAAAGTTGTTAAGTGTACGCAGCGAAGCTCTACTATCCATCCAGCACGGCCGGCCGTAGTTTTTAACATTTAGAATAATAAATGTATAATTAGTATCATCAAAAAGCTTATGTTTGGGGTGGCTACAATAATCATTAGTCAGGTATTAGTTGAACCGTAGCAAAACATGCTTCGCGTTAATAAGTAACTCGGAAGGCTTTTTTCTCTTTTTTATCCACAAGTAGTAAGCCCTTCACATCATATCACCTGATGGTAAGTGACGATGATATCGAAGATGAAAGTGGGCTTACCAAGATTCCCCAACCCAATGGGAAACTGGCTATCTTATCTTCAAGTCGGAATACTCAGTGCTGTTAACATTGATGCATGGCAGCAAAACTTAGATAAGATGGTGGTAGCTAACCAGGCGGGCTTCTAAAATGCTCTTTCACCAACCAAACAGATTCATACAAAGTTAGACTCCGCCGGGGATCGAACCCGCGACCCCCTGATGTGAAGCAAATGGACGACCATAACGCCACGCCACGGAGACGGTTGAGAATATCTACGTGGGCCAGTTCCCTGAACGAGTCCCCGTTTACGGCTCAAAGACTGTTTTATCGTCCGGCTCGGTCCCGGTCCACTCATAAATCGGTTTCCTGTTTTATGGACGATTGAGTGTCTTCCTTCTATCCACGGGTCACCGTGTACTCGGCTCAGGCAAAGTATATAATATATTAGTAATAACCACAGAATAGAAGAATTAAATAGAACGCTAATGTTTATTTTTTAGTACTAGCACCGAGCGAGCCATTACACATACAGCACACTACAAACAGGTTGATGCTATTGGGTATTTTTTTAAAGTAACCTCCCCCAAAAACAAAAAAAACAAAGCTCTATAATCATTTAGTAAAAATAGACTTAAAACTGTATTAAATAAGATTGAGTTTATGAAAATTGACAGAATGACAATGGTAAGGTGATACCAGAATAGTAAAACTGCCCAGTTTAATTGATGAACACTAAAAGTTTAAAAAATAATGTGATTGTTTAGAACTAAATAAATAATATGTACTGTTGTGCAATTCATTAAAAACACATTTATTTCGAATAAAATTTCAGATCATAATATTAGAAGTAAGGTTATTCAATTGAAACTTTCCGTGCAATAATTTTTCCAAAAATGGTATCATTTTCATAGTGTTATGGTTATAGTTAGGCATTTTTTAAATATCGATAGATTATATTAGGAATGCGAGGTATGGTAGGTATTTCAGTTACTGCGTCGATTGCTACGAAAGTGACCACGGATCCGTCGTCAGAGACCTAAAGGACCTTCAGATATCGATTAGGTGTTTATTACACGTACTATAATATTACACGTACTATAATATTACACGTACTATAATATTACACGTACGTACGTACCGACAACCTGATGAAGGTCGCGGGAAGCCGCTGCATGCAGGCAGCGTAAGAGCAGTCGTTGTGGATAACCTTGTGGGAGGCCTCTGTCCAGCCGTGGATGTCCCTTGGCTGATAAAATTATGTACCTAAAGCGGGTTCCGATGCGAAGATAATAAAACCCTTGGTTACTATTTTTAAACAATGTAATGTTACTATACATAAATACTTCGTACTTACAAAAAATAAACCTAATAATTTACTACCCTAATATTTTATATTTACCGTAGTCCGCGGACTGCTTAGTCGTGCCACTGTAAATAGGTACTTTTTGCTGTTTATAACTGTCAACATATGCTTTGCTTAGCTACCTTTTTCTGTTGACTTCGAGTTTTATGTTTTTACGAATGGGTACTATTACTATATTATATTACATTATATTACGTTTTTTAAGCCACGAAACACTTTGTTGCTTACCTGTACTAATGATTTATTTCAAGGAAAACTAAAGTAAAGCTTTATTAAAACTATAATTTTTAGTACTTAAAGATGCTTACTAGATACTTACCTACTTACAGTAAAAATATTCATGAACAAATCACACACTTTCATCTAGCCCCAAAATATATTTCCCAGTACTATGGGGTTGTAAATTTGTAAAAAGTAAAGAAAATATTAGAACGACCGATACGTACTGAAGTCAGTATGCAAACGTCAACATGAGGCAGAGCAAAACATTTTATGTATTTTTTGTTTGGTGTAACCAAAAAGTCATCATTGTAAAATGCTTTGATTGAACAGTGATTGATTTTGTGGGAAACCAATTACTGTTACGCCCTGTACTTCTGATCCACTTTTCCTTCAATTCAGGATTTTTTGGAAAACTGAGAGTAAAAATAAAAATATATCGTGAAAAATATCGACAACACCCTCGCACTAAATAACAAAGACCCAAAAACAAATATTCATATTTTTATATAACTATTGATTTTCATTTAAGTTTTTCACTTACACATGGTAAGAAACTCCTCCATTTTTTAAATTCACTTTACTACTTGCATTTTTGCAGCTTAATAAAGCACATTTCGGCATTTTGTCTACAAAATACTCGGAGCTCAGCTTGTCATGAAGTTGTGCAATTTCTGCGCAGTACAATTATTTACGAATGACAGCAACATACCCGTTTGTGCATGAAGCCGACGCGTGTGCCACGCCTCCTTACGCAATCTATCGGAGCGGAAAAAAATTTTCTTATCTGTGGTAATAACATACAGTATGGACACTCCCTGCCGCTCTCTAGATTGCGACCTCACCCCCTCGTCACCCAGATTGATACAGATTGGTAACAGTTTGGTTGTTGAACGTATAGGATTTCGCCGCCATTTTGTTTATTCCGTCATTCCTTTTTGAAATGTGATTTCTGACCCATTGTATGAAGTGTTCAGGGTGCGGGTTCAGGGGAGAGGGACTGTGGGACTGTGGGCGGGCACTTCAACGCACAACATGTATTAACTTTAAATGAAAACTCTCGGTGAATACCTTCTTGTAACCTTTTAAACTTATTAAGTCGCCAACGGTAAATTTTTATTGCTGTAATTTTTATATTACTTTCGTGATAATTTCAATAAAATAGGATCTTAGTTTGTTATTTAGAATAGTTGTTGCAAAATTTTAATATTATTGTTTTTTAATTATGCTGGTTTTTTATTTGACAAGGAGTTAAAAATCACATAAAATCATTAAATAGGTCATTATTACAAAAGGCGACTAGCTAATTAGAAATACTGAGTAGGCGACTAGCTAATTAGAAATACTGAGTAGGCGACTTTAATATTGTGTGAGAGATGACTGCTTCATCTGAAGTTTTACCTACATAACGAGCTAAAATAAAATACAAGTAAGAAAGTAAATGGTGCTGAAATTCTTGGTTTTTTTCTTGTTGTATAGTGTCCCTCTATTTGTTAATGTGATACAGATAATATTTTAATTGTTGTTAAAGTTCAAAAAAGAAAATGTTTAAACTAGGCTGAAAACCTTTTGTTATTTTTTACGAGCTGGCTTTCAGAAAATTTTACGATTTCATCCAGCTGCAGTCGACGATATGTTCGCAACTAGTTTTTCTTTCTTCTAGATTATTTTTTGACAACTGGTTGCGAAACTTAGTTGCCAGAACGGCCGGAGGGGAAATTTAGGAAAGTTGTTTCGATAATTATTAAATTTAATTAAGTTCAAACAAAGAAAAAAGAGCTAAGGGCGTGGTGGACCACATCTCTATATACAGGGATGACTTTTAATTAGTTCTTGATAACAAACTGTATGCATGTACTCGTGATTACAAACAACTTTCCCAAAGAAACTATACTTCAAATTAGAAAAAAAACTTTTGGTCCTCGATACATAATAAATTACCGAATCGGCAAAAATGTATAAAGGACCAACTTTTTTTTTCTTATTTGACGTATAGTTTCTTTGGGAAAGTTGTTTGTAATCACGAGTACATTCATATCCTTTGCTATCAAGAACTAATTTAAAGTCACCCTATATACATAAAGTTCTCGTGTCACAGTGTTAGTTGCCATACTCCCCCAAAACGGCTGGACGGATTTCCATGAAATTTTCTGTGTATATTCGGTAGGTCTGAGAATAGGTACAGAAAATTTTTCACCGGCATCTGAGCGGGCGAAGCCGCGGGAATCAGCTAGTACGGTATATAAGCTTCCGCAGTCAATTTACTTAAAAACTGTTTATTATTAAAAAACCTGATATCGTCTATATAATAACGGAGGGATGGACATCCCAACAAACAAAAATTCCTCTTATAGTGGCTTTATTTGCCAAAAATAATATTCTTATAAGAGCCGTATTATCGCTAATAAGGGTGAGTTTGGGCACAAATTATAAGGACAATAACCTTATACAACCCTTATAGTTGCTTTACTGTAAGCTTTTTTTTCTTATACGTGCTTTGTTATGGCAAGCAACAAGGGAGTTAAACTTATAATGGCAAGAAAAAAGCTATTAAAAACCCAATATACTTATAAGAAACATATTGAAAGCGTTATTAAGGGCGATCTCCCTTATACGTGTTTTATTCTAGTCAGAAACAAGAGGAGGTAAACTCATAACGGCAAAGCAAAAGCTCTTAAAAAGCCATTGGCCCTTATAACTGTGTTTATGACTGCAATTTTTCCTTAGTGATTTAATTTTCGCAACAGTTTGGTGATAAAGTGAAGGCGTCAACCATTTTAATGAAAATAAACAGTAAGTTACTTTTTTTTAATGTAGTTTACCTGAATATGTGCTTGTTTATAGTGAAAATTGTGTGGGAATTAAACTGCATGATAAAATGTGGTACGCAGTGTGTTGTATTATCAACGCGCCCTTGAATTTAAGCTGTTTTGTGCTACAAATATGGTAATTTATTTAGTCATGTTTTAAACAATGCTATTATAAGAGCAAAAGCAATTCGAACATCGTCTACAAGGACTCTATAAGAGTAAAAACTTTATAGTGGCAACATTTGATGCTTATGCTATTGCCATGTTACATATAGTTAGGGTTCCTTTATCACTAGTAAAATCCGATAGCTAGTTATATAAATTTTTTTTTTCCGCAGATTTAACAATGGTAGTATTCGCCGATGCAGACCAATTTGTAAAAAAAGTAAAGATCTACGTAATTTACGTAACAAGAAATGGCCATGGAATTGGACACATTTAATTTTAAGAAAGAATTGTTTTAATTGTAAGTACCAGTCTTTCAAAACTTTGTGATAAGTCGTGAAAATATAGGTACACGTCTAGCAACAATTCACTTTCATTTTGTGTCAAAATTGTAAAGATTATTTCCATTACGATCACTTTATTGAAGAGAAGAGAAAGAAGAGATCCCTGTTTTGGATAAGTCCGCCTTTGTGCATGCTACTGCTATTATGTATCAATAATTGTATATTTTCTTGTACAATAAAGAGTTTACAAACAAACAAAATGAATGTGAATATTGTAACCTATAATTTAAATAGTTACAAGATTTTTAAATTAAAATTGACAATAATAATTAGTAGGTAAGTGTATTATAAGTAAATATTTTGTAATAAGTATATAAAAAAGTAGTATTAAATAATGACATTAATAAAAATATGTGATTTTTCAAAAAGGTTGTTTTATTTTATAAAGTATGGATTAATGGTATAAAATACAATACCGAATCATATATTCTACATTTATTAATCTACATTTAATGTCAGCACATGTAAATAAATATGTTTTTTTTATTTACTAGCGCTGTAAGCGGGTTTTGATTCCCCCTTCATATTTTCCCTACTACGATGGGTGATATCTTCTTAATTTCAGTAATGTTGCACAGTATTGGCCAGAGTTGATATTCGAGCTTTTATGTATCGGTAAACCTTTCGATATTAAAATTCAAGGTAAGTCAATATTGGGCACTTCATGGTTTCGTAAGATTTTTGTAATTGTGAAAGTAATCCGTTATGCCCAGAGATTTGTTACCATAGATGGGTTATTAACTAACAAACAACATTTGAAAATCTAAGCCATTTACACACACATTATTATAGGTATTTCCCTTCTATTGCACCGAATGTTACTAAGAAAAGAGATGCCAATTGGCATCATTTTTTTGCTTCACTTTTTAGACGCATGTAACCTATCTACCTCCCCTTATATATAGCATATCTCTGGTTATGCCAGTAATTTCCAGTACCAATTTCAGTGATGCATATTTCTACTTTATTTGTTTTGAGCAATGTTCGCGCATCCAATAGCATTTGGTATGGCATTAAATTATGTAATATTTTTAATAATTCACTTATAGCCATATGGGAAATATTGAATTTCACTGCCCAGTCTCTGATATCATCACGAATATGGACTTTCTTCAAGCTATCAACTTTCTTCAACCCTTCATTTATAATGTCTATATCACTATCACTATCGCTACAATAATATTCTTCCTCGCTGCTTTCCTGACCATTGTCATGTTCTATAAAATGATCATCTACGGAACCACAGGCTGATTCATTGGTTTAGCTTGGTCATTTCGTAGTATTATAGGAGTAGAAGTGGTGGGTGTAATGCTTATAGCCATGTTTTCGTATTTTTTTTAATTATATTCTATAACCACCACTCTACTTAAACTTCCAGTCTTTTGAATTCATTTTTTAAATGCAAACTTTTAAAACTGTAATTGATCCATGTAACAATCTGCAGCACTTTCAAAATGGCGAATCTTGTTATGTAAAACATTTTAATATAACCATAAAGAGAATAATGATTTTATAATTACTATATAAGTGAATACGACTTGCTTTAATTCTCGTAAAGACCATATACAATGTTATAAATCGTTTGTTGGATAGCCATCTTATAAAATACTCCTATAAGTAAAAAAGCATTATAGTTATCTTGTGGATTACTTTTATAAGAATAATTGGCCATATTTAAAGCCTTTATACGGCTTTGAATATTATAAGGCTAAAGAGCATTGTAAATAGCCTCTATAAGAATAAGACATTTTGAACCCTTATTGTAGCCATATTAATTGGATTTATTAACGTTTACCCAGCCAAATTATAAGAATAAAGGTACTTTAAGCCAAATCTTCTTATAATGTACCATTATAAGGTACATTGACATATTGAATGCTCTTTTAAAACAACTAAAAGAGTTTAGACCTTATAGATTTAATTTTATAAGCTTAGTTTGTTTGTTGGGATTGTAAGTGTTTTTCATAGGGACACGGAACCTTAAAAAGTATTGGTGGCCCAACGGTGACAAAACAGTCCTCCTAACTAGAGGTCCTGTATTCGGATCCGGGGACAACTAAAGTTCAATGAGTTTTACACTTTTACAATGAAAAAAAATATCTTTGCAAACCCTCAGTAGTTTTTAAAGACCTATTAAAGATACCCCATACGTGACACGATAGTGAACAAATAAAATTCACCTCCATTTTACATGTAGGAGAGGTAGGTACCCAATTTTTTTACATAGTTTGGGGCCAAAGATTTGAATAATCATAACGAATCTAGCTTTACAGCTGTAATAGTCTGAGAAAAACGACTGTGACGTACCGACAGACAGACAGATAGACAGACGGATATGGCTAAGCTCTAACGCCTAATGTACTGACCGGATTTGGATGTTATTTGGGTTTCGGATATACTGTTTACATAGCTAGGTCATTTTCTAATAGATTCTCCTGTCTTGATTTTAAGGGTTGCCATTATAGTAAAAATCACTTTTTTTTAATAGCTCTAACGATTTTGATGTAATGTTGTACTTTTCTTTCTCTTTATAATGTAGCCTCTGCGCGCAGTTGTTTGTTAGTGCAGCTCAAACCAGGACAAGGTACCTCTCATACAAAGCCGAGTTGTATGTATATTACTTTTTTTCTCAAAAATAGCTTTCTGGCATTTTCTCAAAGATGTTAATAAAACTTTGTGAATAACTAGGACTTAATATGGCATACTGCACTAGGTAGTTCATTATTCCAGAAAAAAATGCGAATAAGGTACCGTATGAGAAGTACCAGTTTGGTGGCAATTTTTCTTCAAGCCCTTATTTTACTAAGTGAGCGTAATGTTCTTTGTTAATTTGTGTTGGTACACCTGACTCGGCCAGACGGCAAAGGCTTCGCGACAAAAGTATGCACAGTGTGTCTGCACATTTATTTATTACATTTAATGAAACCTAAATCTACCTACCTGCATACTTCATTATCACTACATAGTATAAAACAAAGTCGCTTCCCGCTGTATGTCTGTCCCTATGTATGCTTAGATATTTAAAACTACGTAACAGATTTTGATGCAGTTTTTTAATAGATAGAGTAATTCAAGAGGAAGGTCTACATGTATAATACATGCATGATATAGTAGAGAAACACTGATAGTTTTAGAGGTTTCTAATGTGATGTCGTAAATAAACATATTTTTGCACTTACATTGCAAACGCTGGCTGAACCCTACGAGATAGATCAAAATAATGTACTACCTACAGTATTGTACATCTTAAAAAGGTCTACAACAAAGTCCGCAATGATATATATCTATCTCTTAGGGATAACCCACAATAACCATTTTTATACTTTACTTTTTACGAGAATAAATGGCTTACTTACGAAGCGATTTTAAGCAATAAAGCATTAATCCTTATCCAATAAAGTACCTTAAATATATAGTGAATTTAATATAGATGAATATGGCCCTTTACAGCATATAATTTAAATGAATATTTTCGAAGATATTACAGATTTAAAATGCAGGGACCGGCGTGTGCCTATAAATAGCGCGTGGCGGGTCGTAGCATTATAAATGTGAAAATGTGTTACTTTGTTACCGTTTTACGCTTGAACACCTTGACCAATCTTGACGAAATTTGGCACGCAGGTAGCCTGTATCACGGGGAAGGACATAGGCTACTTTTTCCCATGAAAAATAGCAAAGTCCAATGCAGTTACTAAGGGAATTGAAAAAATGCTCTTTTTGGTTCATTTCTTTATCATCGCTACGGGATAACGGATCATTGTGATTTTTCTATAGAGATGGTTGAGGGACTGCTAATCAGAATAGCCCGATCTGGGATAGGGTTCTGAAGAAATCGATGTCCACGCTGGCGGCGGCTCGCGCACCACTCACCCTCAAAAACAGTCATAAAAACGATGCCGCGGGCATAAGCTAGTATGTTAATAAAATTGCAAAATGCAAAATAAACTATATCTAGGTACATACCATTTTCTTGATTCAGTCTTTCCATTTCAGAACTCAGAGCCCGCATAACCTGTAAAGCCTTCATAGAATCGCGGCATTTTTGCTTATTCTCTGCGTCTAATTTAGGACACGCCGACCACTAAACAAACATGAAACATTGTTATTAGACCACAGATACTCGCTTTATTACCAAAATATAATTTTTTCACTGTATTAAACGTAGAAAACAAGATAATGACTTACTTGTTCGACCAAATCGTTTTCAATGTCTTCCAAATTGGACTTCAATAGACAAATCGAAATTTGATTTTTCTCAGGCGATAACATTTTTCTAATAAATAACTGCTAGTCTTTTTGATAAATATAAGCTACTTAAAGAAATTTTATTATAAAATAATATGCTGTTTGATGCTTTTACCTTGAGTGAATAAAATTTTAAAATTAATATTTGGACCAAAGAAGCCTTTGCGCCAAAAGTACCAATTTACTTTTTTAATATTTTTTTTTATAGAATTTATGGTGAAAAGTAGGGATTAGGAGACTTTTGGCGGGAAGTTGTATCTTCCAGCTTGTATTTTTTTTTATTATCCGAAAAATTACATTTTGTGGTTTTTATATGTATAATATTGATAGTGTTTTATGAGGTACCATTTATGTGTTTACTGTGTAGGATAATGGAATAAAAGTGTATATACGTACTGTGTTTCGAGTTTCCACAAGAAGTCTGCGAAAGTTTTAGCAAAAGTGCTATCATTTTCCTAGAGTGTGTAGGTTAGGTAGTTTAGAGACTATATTAATATATATGATGTGAACGTGAAGGAACAGTGATCTTGAAGACTGAAAGATTACTGAAGACGTAAAATCTACAAATACTATATTATACTGAACACTAGGCGGTATGGCTAATGAGCCAAGCAGGTATTGGGAAAAAGATCAGAGCAAGGAGACTCATGTATTTTGTTTTGGTCTGAGTGAGTTATATTTTTTTAAGGTTTCGTAGTCAAAATAGGAACCCCTATAATTTTGCCTTATCCATCTGTCTGTCTATTCTTCGCCATTTCATTTTAAGATTATTTATCTATAACTTCGATCAAAGATCTATAAAGCTAAAATTAGACATGGTGTACTTAGCTGTGACACCTGTAAAGTTAGGAAATAAAATCTAAAAAGTATAGTGTGGTGGTATATAAAAAAATAAAACTATTGAGGTTTTGTTAAGATTTTTTTAATGGTTCTGAAAAAAAAAATCTATATCTTTGACTTCAGCCCTAAAACATACATATACAGACTTCTTACACGCTTCTTACAATAAGTTCCCTAGTTATAACATAGGGTTCTTGTCACATACTATTATTTTTTACTCCCTTATAAGGACAGGCTATGGCTTCATGGCTATACCGCCTTGTTTTCAGTCACAAACTTTTCTGTAGTGTTTAATATAAAAGTTTATATGACGTTCTCCTAGTCACAGGGAGATTGGTTAATTAGCAGGTAGTGAAATAATACCACCTGGGATTCTGGATAATTTCAACACGCACGCACTTCCACGCAGTCCTTAGTTGATTTTTCATTAATTGTAAATAAATAAATAATAAAACAGTACTTTTTTATATTGCAGTCAAATCCCGTTGCGTTGGAGAATCTTGGTAAGCCTGCCGTAAGCCTGTCGTAAGCATTATCGTCACTTACCGTCAGGTGACATGATGTCAAGAGTTTACCAACTGTGGATTAAAAAATCCGTGTAGTTCATGTCCAAATAATTTAATGGAGTTATTATGCACTTTTGCCTAGAACAACCCCTTTTCTTCGATGCCGTAATAATCTTTTCAATACAGTTGCTTGAAAAGTGGTCCTTAATATGCCAGTAAGTGTGCGCAAAATTGATTTTACCGCACACGTGCTTTTACTTTACCTTTTTTTTAAATAGCTAGCTCGGAGGAACAAGACATTTTTAGCAAATAAAAAATATAATCACCAAAGATACTAAGATAGTCTTCTTTAAGACTTTTGAAAGGAGAATTTTAAAAGAGATAGGTAATTGCTCCGAGGTTAATACATAACGCTAGCTGTTTAGATTCTCTTTGGGTTATATCTTGGGGTGAAGAAAAGAGAAAAAATCTTACAATCGAATCGAACCCGCGACCTCCTGTGTAAAGCCAGTGAACTTTGCAGTAAATAACTAACAAACATTTCGTGACCAATACCGCCGGTGTGATTCAACCCTACCTGCAGTCTTGCCTATATATACATCAGTTATAATTATGTATATCATTTCTCGCTCGTTTGTATGGAGTGTCCGGGGTGTGACTGAACTATGTTGTTTCATTTAAGATTTCAAAAAGTATGTAATTGGTAGATCGCACAGGGTGTCCGTCAGTGAACAGTAGATCTTGGGTCTAACCAAGTTGGCCACCCCTGGTATAGTCTATTTATGATAGTAAAAAAAAACTTACGTATGCGTACGTGTGCTAGTTACAATATGGCGCAATTTCCGGAAAACTAAATTGAGCTGTTTTATGTACTTATTGGGTCAAGTGGATGGCTCTTAGCTTAGTTGGACCCGGAAGGTGGCAATGTTAAAAATATTTTCTGGATCTCGACAACAGCGCGACTTACGGGATCCAACTACTTATAGCTATAAACCACATAGGTGACACAATAAAAAAAAAACAAGACCTACAGTACTCGCATATGATGTGTAACATGTGACAAAATACTTATGAAATTAATTAATTATCGGGTCGTACATTCACGGGCCGACCCTTCGAATAGTAGTATGTCATCTTTGCCTTTGCCATCACACTAGGCGGAATGGCTATGACAACCTTAGTTTTCGAGAATTAAAAAACGATCGCATTTCCTGTTACACATTTCCGTCCCATTTCACGAAATCACTCCCACAAATTACAGGAAAGCGAGAGCAAAGATGTTACACATCAAAAATCTAAACCGGTTAAGCCGTTTAGGTGGAGGTGTATTTTACTGTATTTTAGGAATATGGCTTAACCGATTTTGATGAATTAAATTTTTGTACTTTTGAGGTCGACAGTCGTTCTTATGGATGGTACTTAGTTTTTTTTTTTTTTTTTTTTTTGATTAAAAATTTGAGTGCGTTTGACTGCAACTCACCTGATGGTAAGTGACGATGCAGTCGAGGATGGTACACGCAAACTCAAATAATGCCTATTCACTCTTGCCTTGAAGATCCCCAAATTATAGGAATCGGGAAACACTGACGCAGGCAAGGAGTTCCACTCCTGCGCTGTACGCATAATAAATGAAGAAGCGTAACGATTCGTGCGAAAAGGTGGAACATCAACAACAAAGGGGTGGAACCCCTCCCTGCGTCTCGTTGACCGACGGTGGAATGGAGCAGGGGGAATGAGGTCGTGAAGTTCTTGCGCGCACTCTCCGAAATGAATTCGATAGAATACCGATAGACAGGCGACTTTGCGGCGATGCTCAAGGCTTTGGAGCTTGTCATTGACTAGCTCGTCGTCACCAATGAGTCTCCGTGCGCGTCGGTCGATGGCGTCCAAGGTATCCAGCTGATAGCGGGCTGATCCATCCCATAAGTGTGAACAGTACTCCATACAAGAGCGGACCTGTGCTTGATACAAGGTAAGCAGCTGTCCAGGTGTGAAGTACTGTCTCACCTTAGAGAGAATGCCCAGCTTCATTGCAGCAACTTTTGCCTTGGACTCAATGTAACGACCGAAGTTAAGATTGGGTGTTAAATCCACGCCGAGGAGTTCCAGGTGGTCAGATATCTGAATCGGTTCATTCCGGAGAGTTGGAGTCAAGGTGAATGGACTCCTTTTGGCGGAAAAAAGACACGCCTGTGTTTTAGAGGCATTAAACCTTACGAGGTTGGAATCACCCCATTCAGACACTGTCTGAAGTGATAGGTTTATGCGCTCTATCATGGCCTCTCTCAGAAACAGCGTATCAGCGCTGTTAGCTCGTGCACTGGACAGGTATCTTTCTACAACCGTGCTATCATCTGCATAACCAATAATACCGGGTTTCAGCAGATCGTTTATGTGAAGCAGAAATAGTGTTGCGGAAAGAACAGATCCCTGAGGTACCCCGGCATCAATCGCCAATAGGTCTGAGGAACAGCCATCAACGACCACTCGAATAGACCGTTCCCTCAGGAAATCAGATACCCAGTTACACAATCCCAAATGAAGACCATAAGAAGGAAGCTTGCCAATAAGGCTAGCGTGCCAGACCCTATCAAAAGCCTTCGATATGTCGAGTGACACAGCGAGAGCTTCGCCATGCTTCTCGATGGCCTCGCCCCATATATGCGTTGCATACACTAAAAGATCTCCAGTAGATCGACCTCGGCGAAATCCGTGTTGTCGATCGCTAAGGAGGTCATTGTCTTCTAGGTATGCCAGAATGCGGGTGTTCAATACACGCTCCATAATCTTACAGATTACGGAGGTGATTGCTATAGGGCGGTAGTTTGCGGGATCGGCACGACTGCCTTTTTTGGGCACCGGCTGCACGTTGGCCAGCTTCCAGGACTTTGGGACTATACCTGTTTCAAGAGAGAGGCGGTACAGACGTGTCAGAACAGGAGACAACTCAGGAGCGCAGTTCTTAAGCACTATAGCTAGTATACCGTCAGGTCCACTGGCTTTGTTCACGTCAAGATTGCGAAGTGTTTTGAGAACCTCCTTTTGCTTGATACGAATAGGGGGCATTGTAGTATCGCAAGGAGATAACTGGGGTGGTATTCTATTCTCTGTATCGAGACGTGAATTAGTTATAGTTAGAACCGGTAGGTGGCGCTGTGAAAAAGTATTTTCTTCATCTCGACCAACAGCACCACCTAGGGGGTCCAACTATAGTTACCAACCATCCAGGTGACCCAATAAGTAAAAAAAAAATAACCAACATCGGTCAAACCGTTTAAGAGGAGAAGAATTACACGCACACCGGAATTTTGTATTTATAAATAAAATAAATTTGAAAAACCTGACCACGGAAGAAACCAAGCGCACTAACACGACGCTTTTGTTACGAAATAATTAGTGGAGAGAAGGCAGACTATTTAAGTGGAGAGATATGATTACCTTAATCGGCCCGTGCACATAAATCTCTATAAAATGAACCACTAGATAGGCAGCTCTCGTCTGTGCGTACGTACTTATTATGCTAAAGGTTCCTTAGCAAGTGCTAATATGTTGTTAGGCATGACTTCATTACTGTGTTAATTTGAATAAATTTATGTTTCTAAGTCACCTGAACGACCGTGTATTAATAAAGTATTTAAAAAAGCTGTTGAAATTTTCCATGTTCATGTTCAATAAAAAATGAAAGTTAAAAAACTAAAAACCAAATTCAAAAAGAAATTCATTCAAAAGTATGAAATAATATTTTAACATGTTTTTTTATCCGCAGTTGATAAAACATTATCATCATCCGCCTGATGTTAAATACACGTAATAACCCAACAATAATGAAATGAAAGGGAGGTACACACTTGATTGGGTTTCATCTTGACACAGGACCAGTCGATAGATAATATATAAATAAATAATGTAAATAAATAATGTATAAATAAAAATAATAAGATAATAAAGTTAATGGTCTCAGAATGTACATTGGAAGTGGAAAGTCAGTCTCTTAAAACTATTGTACATACCTATACCAAAGAAAACAATGATTTTCCTCACAACAGATCGAAATTGGGATGTGAAGTGACACTGTCTAAAGTTCTAATCATTTGCTCTTCGGAGTGGACACCAACAATAAATTAGATTTCTTCACAACTAGCTATTTTTTTAGCATATGGTATTTTTTGGAGTTTATTGGAGTTTACTCCTTAAGAATCGATTTTCATATAAGGCGCCCGGTATGAAAAAAAAGTGTGTGTGTCAGCTCCGACGCACAACTGGAGTTTACTACTTAAGTATGATTGTCTAAACAGGCACAAAACGGGGCTTGACTTTGGCTTAGGAAAAAGCATAAAGTTTCTTATAATTTTCTTTAAAACCCACTGAAGTCATATCGAAACATGCACCGAAACAACAATTTATTTTAAAATGACACTTGTGTATTATCCGATTAAGTTTGCTTTGAGGAAGTTACTAGCATATTATTACTTCCCTAACGCCTACGCAAATAGGTCGCATAATCTGTGGTGTGACGTCATCTTAGATTCAGCCAATCCTGACTGTTTCACTGGAAGTGAAGCTGCGCACAATAGGTTGCGCGCGAAAAACGTGACACGATCACTAGATTTTACTCCTCATATAATATTTTTCATACCGGGCGCCTTATATGAAAATCGATTCTTAAGGAGTAAACTCCAAAAAATATGAGGATCATTAGTAGCTGCGATCATGGGAGCTAAAACACCTGACACATCAGCTATGAAAAGAGGCCGGAAATTGGTATCATCATTTATAAAAACTGTGCAGAGTGAACTTAAAACCAAAGTCAAGCCCTGTTTTGTGCCTGTTTAGACAATCATACTTAAGTAGTAAACTCCAGTTGTGCGTCGGAGCTGACACACACACTTTTTTTTTGATAAAACGATTAAAAAAAATGTAACAAACTCCACTGTTCTTCATCAATAGTTTGCATTGGTTAAAAAAGAAGGATTCGTTGGTTTGAAAAACCGTCATCGGTCGGACTACGAGTATATCATTGAAATAATTCTTTTATTCTTCTGTTGCTCTGATCGTAACGTTTATTTTCGGTATCACAATACAACATTTCAAACTTTATTCCGATCGTAAAGTTTATTTCCAGTACCACACTACAATATTTAAAATGTTATTCTGATCGTAACGTTTATTTCCAGTACCACAATTCAACATTTCAAACTTTATTCCGATCGTAAAGTTTATTTCCAGTACCACACTACAATATTTAAAATGTTATTCTGATCGTAACGTTTATTTCCAGTACCACAATACAATATTTCAAATTTTATTCCGATCGTAAAGTTTATTTCCATTACCACACT
Source organism: Coleophora flavipennella (assembly GCA_947284805.1). Classification (NCBI taxonomy): domain Eukaryota; kingdom Metazoa; phylum Arthropoda; class Insecta; order Lepidoptera; family Coleophoridae; genus Coleophora; species Coleophora flavipennella. The sequence goes on along the minus strand of OX369280.1, from coordinate 16,968,058 downwards.
ACAATATTTAAAATGTTATTCTGATCGTAACGTTTATTTCCAGTACCACAATACAATATTTCAAATTTTATTCCGATCGTAAAGTTTAATTCCATTCCCACACTACAATATTTAAAATGTTATTCTGATCGTAAAGTTTATTACTCTTACCACAATATAATATTTAATATGTTATTCTGATCGTAAAGTTTATTTCCAGTGCCACACTACAATATTTACCAAAAGTGGTGACAGCCATAATTACAACTTGCGTGATAAGGAGAAAATCACTCATGTCCCCCACGCACTAGAAAAATCTGTCAAACTGACGCATATAATGGGACCCGCGGCCTACAACCGGTAGCCCCCACGTGAAAGAGGCGCCATCTCTGGCCTCCTTCAAGTCGCAGCTGAAGCTATGGCTTGTCGAGCGAGCCTTTTATAGTTGGTAGGAATTTATAAATTTTAAATACCCGTTTTTAATTATTTTTGTTTCTTTTCTTAGAAGGAAAATGTTTCAAATTAAATGTTTTTTTTTGCTTTCGTGATGTACCTATTCTTACTCGTAAATGTATAGTAATCAAGTTTTATACTTACAGTTATTGATTGACTTAAACGCATTATCCTTTACCAATAAATGACTATATGACTATTATTTAAAAAAGGAACAGTGAATAACCATTACTATTGCTTATTAATATTTTTTTTAATTTTACTCGGAAGGTATGACAGGCTTGTTTGTTTGTTTCAGAAAAGCTCCATTTTTTTTATTTTTTTTATTATTCACAATTGGTAAGCCCTTGGCATCATCTCACTTGATGGTAAGTGACGATGATGCCGAAGATGGAAGCGGGCTTACAAAGATTCCCCACGTAAAGGAGAACTGGCTATCTTATCTACAAGCCGGAACACATCAATGTTGTTTACACTGATGTTTGGCGGCCAGACTTAGATAAGATGGTGGCCAGGCGGCTTAGAAAATGCCCTACCACCAACCAAACCGAGTCTTACAAGTTTACCCCGCCGGATTCGAACCCGCGACCTCCTAGTGTGAAGCGAATGGAGTAACCATTACGCCACGGAGACGGTTACTATACCTATATTATGCAGCGACAGAAATGGCAATCTACCTGCAATTGCCTCATTTTTTACCTGTTTAATAATATAACAAGCGTCGAATGCTTTTTTATCTTTCCGAGGTAATGGAGGATCTTGGTAAACACGGACGAGGGCGAGCTCGACAGCGGAGGCGGTGGAGGCGCCTATCGCCGTCACCAACGTTACGACAATATATCTAGGTACCTTCAAAGCTCGCAAAGATTCTCCGACGACTTTTTGGATGGTTGAAGAGGTCAGTCACAGTACATCAGCCACGTCATTACCTCATTGATTTTTTGACGTCAGTTAAGAAACTGGCAGAGGAATGTCTGCCTACGAATTATTGTCAATTTTGTCCCCTTCTCCTCAAATGAAAAAGGAAATCAAAAATATTACGTAACTATCTCAATAATGTAGCCTTAATCGGACTGTTGCAAATGTTCGAAAGAAGGTTTCCAAATCAGTTCAGCTGTTCTCCGGTGATGCGTTTACCGAGAGACAACTCTTAATTTTTATTTTATTTAAGTAAGAGACGTGTTTGATTAACCGATACAGAGTCCTGTGGCTTCCATCTTCATTTCAGCAGCATGAAAGTGAAGGAGTCAAACCTTCTCTCATCAGCGCACCTGAATAACATGAAAGAATACAACTATCGGTATATGCGTTGCTACATATGTACGTATAATATTGAAAGAATTATCCTCCAACTCCTAACCGTTAAGAAGTTGGACCTTCCATCATCAGTTCATCAACATGAGATGATGACTACCAGACGCAAATACTTGATTAGCTTTAGAAAATACATGACACACCATTACGTGTATTAACGTGCCTACAAAATTTAAAACTTCTAACCATTAAGGGGTTGGACCTTACGTGATGAGATTATCAATATGAACTTCCGACGCACATATTTAAATAGCTTTAGAAAATACATGAAACACGTAATACGTGTCTATAAAATTTGAGGGTTGCCCTCGATTTCCCTGAGACCCCATCATCGGATCCTGACTTGGTGACAATGGGACTACCTCGGGAGTATACTCTTTCGAATAAAAAAAAAATGGAAAATCAGTCCACAATTAACAGAGTAATCGGTGGACATACATAAGAAATACAAGCCGTGGCTCACAGAAACCCCTCCTTTTTTGAAGTCAGTTAAAAAGGGCTTGTGTGTGAAAATCTAACATAATATATTTTTTATAATGTTAAAATAAATAATTTGACCATTCCCCCCTTATCTCCGTACCTAGTGGGCCTAAAGTCAAAATATCACAGTTCATAAGGTTGAATGCATAAATTACAGGAAACCCTATGAGAAAATCTAAAGTCTTTCCATTCCAGAGGAAAAAACCCAAAGTTCAGAATAAGTAGGCCACTATTTACCTCGAGGTCTTGTTCTGTTGGCAGTTAAAGCTTTGGTGCGGAATCCTGTTTGTGTGACCCCGAGTCGCACATGGCCGGTTTTTAAAAGCTACAATCGGTAAGCCCTCAGCGTCATCTCACCTGATGGTAAGTGACGATGATGTCGAAGATGGAAGCGTGCTCCCCAAGATTCCCCAACGCAAGGGGAAACTGACTATCTTATCTTTAAGCCGGAACACATCTATGCTGTTAATATTGACTCTAAGCGGCAAGACTAAGATGACATGGTGGTGGCCAGCTAGTCGGGCTTAGAAAATGCCCTTCCACAAACCTAATCGAGACTTACAAATCAAAGTTAGACTCCGCCGGGAATAGAACCCTTGACCTCCCGATGTGAAGCAAATGGACTTAATGATCACTCCACGGAGGAGGTTAAAGCCGCGTTCTAGAAACTACTAACTGTCTTTGTGGTTGGTCAGATTTCGTTGAAGAAATAATAACGATTAGGTAATGTAAATTTTAAAAGATTTGTATACAAACCTTTGAGCCAATGTAACTTGGAAATTACACATTTTTAAGAAAATCTAACAAGCCACAAACCTAGTTGATAGTTTTTATAACGTATATACTGTCGGGGAAATATATGAAAAATGCAAAAGGGCGACCAGAGCGAGCTGCATCTTGAACGTAAAAATTTTCAGACTGTAAACGCTTGAACCAAGTTGCAGCTGCTGAGTGATACTCTGATGTCCCTACTGAATCAGATCCATAAACAACACAAACTTTATTCCTGGCTTGTGTTGCATTTGTACCTTTCCAAATGTAGCGATTTCTTCGTTATATTCACTTAGTTTCGTAGACAGAAAAAATAATTTTAAAATTGCGAGATTAAAAAAAAAATATGAACCACTTTATTTAAGATTTAATGCAAGAGACAATTATAAGTAATATTTTTGTAAGTTTATATCTGTAAATGACTGTTTATCTCTAATAAAATAAAATAAATAAAATAATGAAATTTTCAATGTTTACCTCTTTAATATTATTATATAACTAGACAGGTACATACATATAAAACAAGCAATGAGATTTGATTACAAATTGGTAGAAATGCGAAAAAAAAATCCCCCACTTATCATTTACAAAATATCAATAGCTTTGATTTGATTGAATAATTTTCAAAGGAACCAAAGTTCGCGTGTGAGGGTGCGCCGAGTATACACTTCTCGATTATAGTTTAGAGAACATAATTTTCGTGAATCAACATTCGGAGGACGTGGCGAAGTGTTGACACCGAATGATATAGTACTCAATTTTCTCGTCGCGACAGGTCTCCAAGTTTTTTGTGAAGTGTGGAGTGAGGGCGGAAGTGAGATATGTGTCGCTGCCACACAATGAGCGAATATTTCTCATTCACCATCTATTCTGCCTCGCACTACTCGATAGATACGAGTAACAGGAAAAATATTTTGAGATATACATCTAAAAAATATAACATAGGCGAGGCGCCATAGTACCAAAATTAAGACAAATTGTTTCTAAGATCAAATTGCTTCAATTGATTGATTGAGAACTTAATATACGAGTACACCAACAAAGACTGAAAGAGTTTAATTTAAATTAATACTTTGTGTAATTAACTATAAAGAGCAAAAGGATAAAACTGGTAAATTAATTGTAGATATCAAATATAGGCGCTGGCGAAAACTAAATTATATTTAATGGTTACATATTTATTACAATTCATTTTGAAGTAGAACTTGTTTACGCACGCTTGACTTGGGAAGTAAGCTGGTTAATGCGTTACGCGAACGGTGATTAGGTTTTACTTCAGCCGTGTGGTCTAAAGCACACTCGTTTTTTTATTCATAATTGGTCCTTGGGAATCATCTCACCTGATGGTAAGTGACGATGATACCGAAGATAGAAGAGGGCTTACCAATATTCCCCAATGCTATGGAAAACTGCCTATCTTATCTTTCAGCCGGAATACATCAATTTTGTTAACACTGATGTTTGGCGGCACGACTTAGATCAGATGGTGGTAGCTAGCCAGGCGGACTTAGAAATTGCCCTACCACCAACCAAACCGAGTCTTACAAGTTGACCCCACCGGGAATCGAACCCGCAACCTCCTGGTGTGAAGTAAATAGACTAACCATAACGCCTCGGAGGCGGTTAAATACATTTTTGTACATGTCATTTACATTATTATATTTAAATTCAAATTCAAATTCAAATAACTCTTTATTGTACATCAAAAATAAATACATAACATGCTAAATTAAAATTAAAATTAAAATTTAATTCATATGATTTAATGGTATTTTAGGGTTCCGTACTCAAAGATTACAAACGGGACCCTATTACCAATACTGTGCTATTACTAAGCCTTGACTGTCTGTCCGTCCGACCATGTATCTCTCAGCGGGCCGTATTTCATGAACAGTAACAGGAAGATAGTTGAAAATTTTACAGAGTTTCTATTTTATTACCGCTACAGTAACAAATAATAAAAATAAAATAAGTTTAAAAAATTTCAAAATAGATTTCTGAGCTGGACGAAGACATTAAAGCTACGTTGGAGCTGATACTCAACGTGCAACCTCAACGAGGTGCAGTGGGTGCAGGGATATTTGCCGGTACGCCACGGGCGGGACACCAATATTCCGGTTTTCCTGGCCTCCTCTGGCGAAGCTGTCGGACTAGTCACTAAAATACTCCGTGACAGTCTTGGCATCCCTTTTAGGGACGAGGCTCTTACAGCCTGGTCTATTATTTGTCCCTCCAAAGATCAGCCGGACAACCCAGCCGTTCAGCGGCAGTGGGATGATCCAATTTGTAAATCCTGGGTCGCTGAACTATTGGAGTCTGCTGCGGGGGCGGACGTCGCTCGTCGCTAAGCGGGAGCTTGCTCAGAGTCGGGAGCCCGGCTGCACGCTCTTCTTTCTCCTTATTTGGGTACCGCCCTCGATGATGGTTCTTGAAGGGTGGCTGCGGTTCTCAGACCTGGGTGCAAGGTTTGCGAGCCACACAACTGTGTATGTGGGGCGCTGGTGGATGCTAGGGGTTATCACGGGTTGAGCTGCTGCAAGTCTGCGGATCATTTCCTGCGTCACCACTTGCTCAACGAACTCATCCGTCATGCTCTTGTATCCGCTGGCGTTCCCAGTACCCTAGAGCCACCTGGTCTCAACCGCTCTGATGGCAGGCGACTTGACGGGCTGACGCTGATCCCTTGGGAGCGAGGGCGTTGTTTGGTGTTGGTGGGATGCAATGTGCGTCAGCCCGTTTGCAGCGTCTCATTTGTCACGTACAATCCGCTCAGCTGGCTCGGCTGCTGAGTGGGCTGTCGCCCAAAAACAAACGAAATACTCGTTCCTTGACTATATACTTGAACATATACTTTAGTGGAGGTGAGCGTTTTTTGGTGCGCAGAGGCAAAAAAAATTGCGCGTGAGCTGGGAAGGCGCCTGACCAGCAACAGTGGAGATCCCCGCTCCGGCTCGTACCTGGTGCAGCGCATTTCGCTGGTGATTCAGCGTGGCAAAGCTGCCAGCGTTTTGGGTACCTTTGCCTTAGGGGTGTTTCGGGGAGGGCTTCGTTGTTTCTTGTTTGTTCTATATTTTATGAATGTTTGTCACAATTAGGTGCTAGTTTTAATGTCTCCAAGTATTCACTTTGTATATTCGCTTTGTTCACTGACTGAAACAATCACTATTATCAAAATTATAGACCAGTCCAGGTGACTAATAAACTTGAGATTTGGTATCGAGGTGGATTTTAGGCGTTATTACCACTCTAAGAAATTTAAAAACGTGGCGAAAAAAAAACTTTAACTGATGGGAGTCGTCTAAAGAACTTCAACCCAGCGACACAGACAATTTAGACGCTTGCAGATCTAAGCGCGACACAAACATTGTCACCTCGTATAAGTTCTTCAAAATTAATTTTTAAATGCAATGACAACCAAACTTTAACAGATGGGAGTCGTCTAAAGAACTTGAACCAAGCAAATTTAAACGCTTCCAAAACCCGGCCATTGTCGCCACGTCTACGGTGGTATGTCCCTATCACAAAGTGACTTTATCGCTGCGTTTATTTTATTTTATTTTATTAGAGAATTTTATTTTATTTTATTATTTTATTTTATTTTATTAGTTTAAGGTGGTATGTCCCTTTCACAGAGGTACCTTGTCTCTTTGTTTCAAGTGATATGTCCCTATCACAAAGGTACCTTGTCGCTACGTCTAAGGTATGCCTCTTTTACAAAGGTACCTTATCGCTGCGTCTAAAGTATATTTCCCTATCATAAAGGTGCCTTTTCACTGCGTCTCCCCGTAGTTTGTCGTAGAGACAACGTGAAACACAACTCTGGAAACGCCAGTGCTGTGCACTATGCTCTTCCTCGAAACCTTAAACATGCATCGACTGTTGCAGGCTTCACAGTGGCACAGCAGTAAGTCAAGGGTTCAAAGTAGCGTAGTGCTTAGCGTCTGCGTATCCAAGGGTTTGAGGTTTACTCACGCTGCCGGTCGCCATGACAGACTTTGTGAAGAAGCAATGACAAGACCTGTAAAAAAAACAGAAACATGTTAATGTAATTTATTAAAATCAAATACAATAGTACAATATTACAGCACAAATCTCCACATCGACACGGCTTTTTGTTTTGTAAAGGGCCAACTTCTTGAATAAAGTTCTATTCTTCTTCTGACCACTCGCTCCTGAAAAAAAAAAACAGTAAGACAAATGTATCGTATAATTACTATCCAAAAGTTACAGGATACAGCAAAAGTATTGAAAATAGAAATTTTGATGGAACTATCTGTATCCAAAATCCATGCAAACGTAGTATCGTGAAACTCCACTAGTTAATATTTATTTATAAAATGTACCATGGGCTTAATCTGCGTAAAATACATGTGTTAACGAAAACAATAAAAAAGTAATGAAAACTCTTTACTTACCAACAAAAGGTACTTGTCAGTTGTCGATCACGGGTAGGCTTCCACTATCAGGATCACTGCCTGCCTCTGACTGGTCAATGTTCTTTCCCTATTTTTTTTTAAAAAAAAACATTAAAAGTTTTTTTTTACATTAGGCATAGAACTAAAAAGTGAATTTGTGTTTACTTAATTAAATTAAGCAGATATTAAATTAATTAACATTCTTATATAATAATTAGAAAATTAAACAAAAACCTCTGAAAAAAATCACAATAGTCCTAAAGTAAGAAATCAATCAACATTTTCGTTAATATCATATTTATTTTTAGGTGAGTTATTATTTTTATAACAATCAGGATATATGCAAACCTAATGAGATGGTACAAATTCATTTCTTGCAGTGGTTACGATATTTTCTAGTGTTCCGATCTCAGGTCCTGCTATAGCCCAAACACTTTGTCTTACTATCATGCAGACGTCCATATGCAGGGCGCGCCAGCGGGTCAGTATAGCAATACCTTTACGTCCCAGACACCGCAGTGTCTTAAGACCAAGGTCTTCGACCAGTGTATGTTGCAAGTGATGACATACGGAACTGAGACATGGTCGCTAACTATGTGCCTCATAAGAAGGCTCAAGGTCACCCAAAGGGCAATGAAGCGTGCCATGCTTGGAGTTTCTCTGCGTGATCAAATCAGAAACGAGGAGATCTGTAAGAGAACCAAAGCAACCGACATAGCTCTCAGAATTGTTAAACTTAAGTGGCAGTGGGCGGGGCACATAGTTCGTAGAACAGATGGCCGTTGGGGTAGTAAAGTTCTCGAGTGACGACCACGCACCGGAAAACATAGCGTAGGCAGGCCTCTCACTTGGTGAACCGATGACCTGGTGAAGGTCGCGGGAAGCCGCTGGATGCAGGCAGCGCAGAACCAGTCGTCATAGAATTCCTTGGGGGAGGCCTATGTCCAGCAGTGGACGTCTTTCGGTATGATGTTGACTGACCCACTGGCGTAGTGATTAGCGCTTGTTACTTCTAGTTCAGTGTTCAAGCACATATCATGTACATTTATACATAAATTTTGAGCATAGTTTGTTCAAGCAATCATCATTCCAAATCTTAGAATTTGTTCCATTACACTTGTCGGGATACACATTAGCTTAGAGGTTTTTGTGCTGGATAGATCCGATACTGGCCCTGATGCTTTGTTGTGTTCCTCCCCCTAGTCTATATTGTACAACTTTTTGCCGTTCTAAGTTAAAAAATTCTTAAAAATTGACAGTGTATGTTACTCAAACAAAAATCACAGTCTATCTATAAACCATGCTGCTGTGGTACAAAGGAGAAGTGCTAAAAATAACAGTCATCCAACTTTGCAAGCAAAAATTTATATGCAGACTGTGTAGGTAATAAAAAAATCTAAGAAAAAAAGTTGTCATATTTTATTCAGTTTAATGTTTCTTTTTTTTTATTTTACTTTTGACACATAAGAAATACAATTTCAAAACACTCGCAAAGCAATAAATCAATTTAACAATATACAGGGTGTAAATTTGCATTCTTGCAATATTTATGGAGGGGGTAGTTTACAATTACACAAATCACTTCAGCTTATGCAGAAAGTCTGATAGTTGAAAGATAAAAAGTTATTACATGAAATGGTTTTGAAGTTCACGTAAGAATAAACCATTTATGTGTAGGTTCCCAGTGGAACACACCATACGCGACTGTAACGTCAACTCACAAATGGACAATTCATTCATCCCTCATTCAATTATTTATTCGTACACAGCTGATTTCAAATTTTCCTTCCTACTTTATGGGCTTAGGACCTTTAAAAACACAGTTTTTACTATTTTTACCACTTTCTGTCGCAGACCAACGCACTTTTCAGCTTATTTACAGATAAATAAACAAAAATTAACAAAAACTTACAAGTTTGTGTACTACGCAGAGTAACTGTACGAAATGACCACCGTTATGCGCGTAGCACAGTCGAGCACGCCGACACGAATTACGATTTAATTTACGTAAAACAAAAGTATTCTGTTTTACAGTTTCGAACGCTGCCTAACACTTACTCAGGTAACTCAACCACACTTTCAATTTCTTCCTAGTACACTAGACGTTTCACGTCGCCCCACAACTAATAATCCAGCGGGGTAAGGTCCGGGGGTCGTGCTGGCACAGGTGCAGGTCAGGCCACGGGGCCTCCACTGCGAGCGAGCGAGCTCAGTATACACAAGTGCCTCAAACAGCAACGCGGCGGCTACTGAAGTGACAAACGCGAAACGCGCGCGACGCTGTCCCTTTGTGCTTTGTGTGAGACCGACTCTTTTATGAACGCCGCAACCGATGTCGGTCTTGCGGATAGAGTTGAGCGAATTCGATTTAAGTTAGTGATGTGAACTAAGTATTGTCGATTAAAAAAAAAAAATCAATCAAAACAATAAAAAAACCAAGACCTACAGTACTCGCATATGATGTGTAACATGTGACAAAATACTTATGAAATTAATTAATTATCGGGTCGTACATTCATGGGCCGACCCTTCGAATAGTAGTATGTCATCTTTGCCTTTGCCATCACACTAGGCGGCATGGCTATGACAACCTTAGTTTTCGAGAATTAAAAAACGTTCGCATTTCCTGTTACATATTTCCGTCCAATTTCACGAAATCACTACCACAAATTGCAGGAAAGCGAGAGCAAAGATGTTACACATCAAAAAGTGACGATTTTATTAATGATTTGTATTCAGTATCAGCTATATTTATCTCTGTGAATATTGCAAGAACGCAAATTTAAGCCACCTTTTGTCGCGATAACTAAATTAAAATAAACCTTAACGCTGCGTACATAGAAAATTAGTCACATTGTTGAAGTTCGTAAAAAAATAATTCGACAAAAAAGAATGTTACGTGATGTTTAATTTTATCGGAACACCCCGTTTAAAACCTAAGTCAGGGTCACAAAAAATTTTGGACAAAGGTATTTAATAACTTGAACGGCTCTTTTATTGAGTGCGTTATTGACTATTTTACACATGGCCCCATACAAGAAAAGTGTTTTTTTTTTTGTAAAACGGTACGGAACCCTTCGTATGTGAGTCGGACTCGCACTTGGCCGATTTTTATTGCACCTCCTCTTATGGAGTATCGTTTAAATTCAACCTTCGTTTACGAAATGTTGGACTTAAAATTCAAAAATATACTCGTACCTAGTATACTAATAACCTAAAATGCTAGACTTGACCTAAATTACAACATAAATTGCGTTGGTCCATTAAATTTCTTTTGCCGCACAAATAACCAGAAATTTATTTTTCATTTCTCACGCTCTCAAAGAAGGAGCGGGTTGAAAACTTGAAATAATATTTTTTTTTTGTCAATAATCATATATAACGGTAAGGTGGGCAACGGAAGTCAGAATCCTATACAGCCACACTTCCTTTACTACTGCACCCTGCAGGGTGCCGGCACTTTGGACGATATTTTTAGGGTTCCGTACCTCAAAAGGAAAAAACTGAACACTTATAAGATCACTTTGTTTTCCGTCAATCCGTCCGTCCGTCTGTATGTTAAAACCCTTTACCTCGGGAACGTGTAGAGGTATCGAGTTGAAATTAAAACCATATATTTTGGTCTTGCAGCGCAGGACCGGTCGTCGTGGAAATCCTTGGGGGAGGCCTTTATCCAGCAGTGGACGATTTGTGGCTGATATGATGATGATGATATTTTGGTCTACAGTCCCTTGAAGCTATGAAAAAATCAAATTTCTAAGGTGACATGAAAAAAGATACGGCTGTTTATATCACAAAAAAAGTATAAAATAAGTATATATAAGTATTTCGTGCTTTCATATAATGAAAGGTTGTCTGGAAGAGATTGCTTTTAGCAATAAGACCGCCTACTGTACACTTTATTATAGTATCTCTACGTATTAACATTACAAAATTGTTTTGGTGTACTATAAGTGTAAATAAATAAATAAATAAATAAATATTTCGACAGTCTCAAGGAAATAATCAAAATGCTTAGGGTATTTCCAGTTGACCGAGAACTATGAATTTTGGCAAGTAACATCGTCTTATACTATAACTATTGTAAAAAAAATCTGAAATCTATACATTTGTAATAAAATCATAAGAAATATAGTCCATATTCTATGTACGTAATCAATTATGAAGGAACGCGGCGGTCCAAATTTTTTAATTGAGTTAACCGTGTCATGTGGGGTATCATATAAAAGCGCTTCATTGGCAGAAGCATAAACAGATTTTAAATTTTTTTTATGTATAGTTTTCAATTTATGACGAAGAATGAAAAAATAAAATATTTTCCCTTTTTTGTATGTAAGTATAGGTAGGTATCTAATAATTTTGGCGTATGTAGTACCTATCAGTTTGCACTGTTCTGTTATGAATTATAATATGTACCTACAAATTTGTGCGGAACCCTCGGTGGGCGAGTCCGACTCGCACTTGTCCGTTTTTTTTTACTTATGTGGGGTCAATTAACTTATGGGGTTATTATGTATTATGATTTGGACTCATGATTCCTTTTGTGAGCTAATACCTGGTATCCTAATAACATGTTTTTAATTTTTTTTTATGTACCCAAAACCTCAGCTTCAAAACCTGTAATTTTGGTTATTTTATTCTTTTCTTTAATCTGTATTCATAATGTATCCTTGTTCTAGAAAAACATTTTTTCATGCAGTTTATGCGATTTAAATGACATAAAAGCTCCCAAAGTCGGAAGGATGAGTAAAGTTTGAAACAATCTAAATGTTATTTTCATTTAAAAAACGGAAGTATTTGAGAGCTCATTTGTTTTTATTTTTTTATATTATTTATTTATCAGGGTCGAGTTCTTGCAGATGACCCCACTGATCTGCAAAAAGTTTCTGTCGCCCGATGTGCACGAGGAGGACACGTGCTGCGCCGCACCATATTTTTTTTTATTTATTCGATGGTGCGCGGCAGGCGACTAAGAAGCGGCTCGCCATCGATGTTGCGTGTTGTGCGAGAACGTGCGCGTTGAATGTTCAGACCTAGCTTTTCTTCAATCCAGACGTGAGCAATAAATAGCTCAAATGAAAGAGCTCGTTCCATCGGGTGTTCCTGTTCTTAGACCCAAACGAACCGCATACTTCAATGGAACTGGAGAAATCAGGAAGAAAGCTTTGAAAATCGGGAATGAGTATCACTTGAGAAGGGCGAAAGTTTGGTGATTTTCAATGCTTGATGTCAAATTTGTACATCTATACCTTTCATTTAATAAAAAACGTAGTGTAGGCAGGCCTCCCACTCGGTGGACCGATGACCTGGTGAAAGTCGCGGGAAGCCGCTGGATGCGGGGAGCGCAGAACCGGTCGTCGTGGAGATCCTTGGGGGAGTACTATGTCCAGCAGTGGACGTTCTTCTGCTGATATGATGATGATGATGAATAAAAAAAGCAAGTCGGTTAGATAGAATGGCGGGATCGACTTGCATAATATATAAGGTCTAACAAAATTAGCTGAAACTATTTTAACTGGTGCTTCTACCCATGAAACTGAACAACTTTCCACATGGAACCCACAATCAAATCGCAAAAAAAATGGGCTCTCCCATACTAACTCGATCAGCTAATCAGCCAACTTAGTATGGGAAGTTCAATTTTTTTTTAGGATTTGACTATGTGTTTCATGGGGAAAGTTGTTCAGTTTCATGGGTAGAAGTACCAGTTAAAATAGTTTCAGCTAATTTTGTTAGACCTTATATATATTTTTTAAATTTATTTGAGATGGCCGAATAATAATGAGAGATAGAGCATCGGTGGCGCAACGGCAAAGGCCGCCATCTCCTATTCGGAAGGTCGTGGTCGAGTCCTGCCACGTACCAATGTGTTTTCGAATTTCGATCTCATATTTACATTTATCCGACGCTCTTACGGTGAAGGAAAACATCGGAGGTTGTGTGGGAAGTTGACCAACCCGCACTGGGCCCGCGTGGTCAACTAAGGTCCAATCGACCTAATTCAGGGTAAGCTCTAGCTCCTCGGTGGGGGCTTATATTATGAGCTGATATAAATAATAATTAAACTGCCGAAAAGTTAGGCCAAAAAAATTCAAAAAACTAGTGCTATGGCGCTCGAGTTGATAAAAATACGGGAAAGCGAGATTAAATATTTTGTTTACTTTTCTTCTTCATATGCGAACTGAAAACTAGAGAGCTTCAATGAAAAGCACCCCATTTCCGACTTGAATTATTATTAATCTACTATTGTACATACTCGTGGCGTAGACAGGTCGCGTAACTTTTTATTATCGTGTGACGAAGCATGAAGAAGTTGTGATGGCTAAAAAAATCGAATTTGAGATTATCGATGGAATACGAATAGAGTCAAATAAATTAAAAAAATATAAATGTGTGTGTGTGTGTGTGTGTGTTGTATTTGTACGTCCGTCCGGTGCTCGTTCCCAAATTACTGAACGGATTTGGGTTAAGTATGTATTAGAGAAATTTTAATTTTATATCTCCAGGCGTTTTTTTCAAATTTCCCATATCTTGATTTTTTTAGGGTTGCTACCATAGTAAAAAATCAGTCTTTATTTATTTACTCAAAAAAGGCTCAAACAAATTTGACAAAACTTGATATCTTACTATAAATATACATAGCCTACTAGGACACAGTAGTTCGTTGTTCCAAGAAAAACCGGAATAAGGTACCTCCCAAACAACTCTAGGTTGTTTGTTACTTTTTCTCATAAATGGCTTTAACGTTTTTAATGAAACTTTGTTAATAACAACTGGTAAACTGAACTGAAAAATCTGATTAATGTACCTCCCATACAAACTCCAATTATTTGTAAAAAAATATTCATCAAATTTGATATACCTACCTAGCTTTATTCTTTGCTATTTAGCATCAAAGTCTTATGTTTATTGTTGACTAGTGGGTGCTCGCGGCTTCGCCCGCGCAGTTCCCGTTTTTTGGTGTTCCCGTGGGAATTTCTCGAAATCCTTTTTTAGCGGATGCCTACGTCATAACATCTACCTGCATGCCAAATTTCAGCCCGATCTGTCCAGTGGTTTGGGCTGTGCGTTGATAGATCACTATATCGGTCAGTCAGTCAGTCACCTTTGAGTTATATATTTAGATTGGTGTACATCCGACAAGGACAGACGGACAGACGGATGGAGGCTGCACGAGAAAGTATGCACAGTGTGGCTGTACAATGTATTAATGTTCTGATTGGAAGATTCTCGTTTCCTTTCTTACATTTTTTTATCCTTGAGACGAATCCTTTGCGTGATATGTTTTTTTTCATTCGAAGATATAAATCAGGGGCAGACGTAACCGGATCTATACCTGCCTCATAAATAATTATTGAACATTAAAATGGCGCGCGCGGCCAGAGCACGGGGTGAGCGGGGCGGAGCGGGGCGGAGCGGGGCGGAGCGGGGCGGAGCGGCGAGACCCGCAGATAAATCACTGCCCCTAAATCCGCATCATTCAAAGAAAACCGTGTCGTTATTTATGCAACCAGTCAGCTGGGACAATGTGCGTACATTGTACGTACATTTTTAAGGGTTTCGTACACAAAGGGTAACAACGGGACCATATTACTAGGCCTGCACCGTCTATGCGTATGTCTGTCTGTCCAAACTTTATAGGGCTCCTCGTATATCCATTTATTTTATTTATTTTGTTGTTGGAAAATTCACAGACAATAATTTCCTTAAATAACATAAAATAGGTGAAACAATGCTAATTACGAATTTCCACCATTAGATATTTAAAGTACTTAACAGAGATATTATTAAAATATATATATACATGAACAATAAAATATAAAAAAATATGAACACTCTTATGTACACTATTATGTAGCCAGTTCATTTTTTGACAGAATAAGTGTTATAAATATAAATTATAAAAAAAGTAAAAGATAAAAAGGAATCGCAATAAGTAAAACAAAGGGGTTTTTGTGAAATTGCCCTACCGTAACAACGGTAATACACGCAAGCCTCAAACTCGGTGGTATTGTAGTGCAAACTCTAACTCTAAAATAAAACAACAAATTACTAATAACAATTGAATATCAAATTGTGCCGCCATTCTGAAGTGTTACTCGCTTGCATATATATTCAGAAATTGACACAGTGACAGAGAGTAGCGAGGAATACGCGATTTTTCACTAGCCGGCCCGGCACCGGCACGGCACAGGCACCGGCACCGGCCGGCTGCCTGGAAAGCAAAAATGTATGAAATACAAATATGATTTTCTTATGATTTTATTACTGGCGTAGCTTAGGCGAGGGTAAGGCGCGTCGCTAGCGCTGCTGCCGCCGGGACAGCAAGCTTCCCGCTCAGTGTAGGAGGGCGTGGAGACTGGCGTAGGCGAGGGCAAGGCGGTGACTTCGACCGGTGCCTTCGTTAGCGCCGCACCGGGACTGCAAGCTTCCCGCTCAGTGTAGGAGGGCGCGGAGACTGGCGTAGGCGAGGGCAAGGCGGTGACTTCGACCGGTGCCTTCGTTAGCGCCGCACCGGGACTGCAAGCTTCCCGCTCAGTGTAGGAGGGCGCGGAGACTGGCGTAGGCGAGGGCAAGGCGGTGACTTCGACCGGTGCCTTCGTTAGCGCCGCACCGGGACTGCAAGCTTCCCGCTCAGTGTAGGAGGGCGCGGAGACTGGCGTAGGCGAGGGCAAGGCGGTGACTTCGACCGGTGCCTTCGTTAGCGCCGCACCGGGACTGCAAGCTTCCCGCTCAGTGTAGGAGGGCGCGGAGACTGGCGTAGGCGAGGGCAAGGCGGTGACTTCGACCGGTGCCTTCGTTAGCGCCGCACCGGGACTGCAAGCTTCCCGCTCAGTGTAGGAGGGCGCGGAGACTGGCGTAAGCGAGGGCAAGGCGGTGACTTCGACCGGTGCCTTCGTTAGCGCCGCACCGGGACTGCAAGCTTCCCGCTCAGTGTAGGAGGGCGCGGAGACTGGCGTAGGCGAGGGCAAGGCGGTGACTTCGACCGGTGCCTTCGTTAGCGCCGCACCGGGACTGCAAGCTTCCCGCTCAGTGTAGGAGGGCGCGGAGACTGGCGTAGGCGAGGGCAAGGCGGTGACTTCGACCGGTGCCTTCGTTAGCGCCGCACCGGGACTGCAAGCTTCCCGCTCAGTGTAGGAGGGCGTGGAGACTGGCGTAGGCGAGGGCAAGGCGGTGACTTCGACCGGTGCCTTCGTTAGCGCCGCACCGGGACTGCAAGCTTCCCGCTCAGTGTAGGAGGGCGCGGAGACTGGCGTAGGCGAGGGCAAGGCGGTGACTTCGACCGGTGCCTTCGTTAGCGCCGCACCGGGACTGCAAGCTTCCCGCTCAGTGTAGGAGGGCGCGGAGACTGGCGTAGGCGAGGGCAAGGCGGTGACTTCGACCGGTGCCTTCGTTAGCGCCGCACCGGGACTGCAAGCTTCCCGCTCAGTGTAGGAGGGCGCGGAGACTGGCGTAAGCGAGGGCAAGGCGGTGACTTCGACCGGTGCCTTCGTTAGCGCCGCACCGGGACTGCAAGCTTCCCGCTCAGTGTAGGAGGGCGCGGAGACTGGCGTAGGCGAGGGCAAGGCGGTGACTTCGACCGGTGCCTTCGTTAGCGCCGCACCGGGACTGCAAGCTTCCCGCTCAGTGTAGGAGGGCGTGGAGACTGGCGTAGGCGAGGGCAAGGCGGTGACTTCGACCGGTGCCTTCGTTAGCGCCGCACCGGGACTGCAAGCTTCCCGCTCAGTGTAGGAGGGCGCGGAGACTGGCGTAGGCGAGGGCAAGGCGGTGACTTCGACCGGTGCCTTCGTTAGCGCCGCACCGGGACTGCAAGCTTCCCGCTCAGTGTAGGAGGGCGCGGAGACTGGCGTAGGCGAGGGCAAGGCGGTGACTTCGACCGGTGCCTTCGTTAGCGCCGCACCGGGACTGCAAGCTTCCCGCTCAGTGTAGGAGGGCGCGGAGACTGGCGTAGGCGAGGGCAAGGCGGTGACTTCGACCGGTGCCTTCGTTAGCGCCGCATCGGGACTGCAAGCTTCCCGCTCAGTGTAGGAGGGCGCGGAGACTGGCGTAGGCGAGGGCAAGGCGGTGACTTCGACCGGTGCCTTCGTTAGCGCCGCATCGGGACTGCAAGCTTCCCGCTCAGTGTAGGAGGGCGCGGAGACAGACGTAGGTGAGGGCAAGGCGGTGACTTCGACCGGTGCCTTCGTTAGCGCCGCATCGGGACTGCAAGCTTCCCGCTCAGTGTAGGAGGGCGCGGAGACAGACGTAGGTGAGGGCAAGGCGGTGACTTCGACCGGTGCCGTCAATAGCGCTGCCGCCAGGACTACAAGCTTCCCGCTCAGTGTAGGAGGGGGTGGAGACAGACGTAGGCGAGGGCACGCGGTGACTTCGACTTGCACCGTCGCTAGTGCCGCACCGGGACAGCAAGCTTCCCGCTCAGTGTAGGAGGGCGCGGAGACTGGCGTAGGCGAGGGCAAGGCGGTGACTTCGACCGGTGCCTTCGTTAGCGCCGCATCGGGACTGCAAGCTTCCCGCTCAGTGTAGGAGGGCGCGGAGACTGGCGTAGGCGAGGGCAAGGCGGTGACTTCGACCGGTGCCTTCGTTAGCGCCGCATCGGGACTGCAAGCTTCCCGCTCAGTGTAGGAGGGCGCGGAGACAGACGTAGGTGAGGGCAAGGCGGTGACTTCGACCGGTGCCTTCGTTAGCGCCGCATCGGGACTGCAAGCTTCCCGCTCAGTGTAGGAGGGCGCGGAGACAGACGTAGGTGAGGGCAAGGCGGTGACTTCGACCGGTGCCGTCAATAGCGCTGCCGCCAGGACTACAAGCTTCCCGCTCAGTGTAGGAGGGGGTGGAGACAGACGTAGGCGAGGGCACGCGGTGACTTCGACTTGCACCGTCGCTAGTGCCGCACCGGGACAGCAAGCTTCCCGCTCAGTGTAGGAGGGCGCGGAGAACCCATGACATTTAAAATGAAATTGGAAAAGGATAAAATAATTAAAAACCACGACTTAAAGAATTTCTGTAACTAGTGATAATAAACGTAAAAAGCTTTTATAAGAAGATTTGATCTCGCAGAGTCGGACATATGAACAACAGAGTATCGGTTTTCATAGCACTTCCCTACGTACCTATTTGGTTCCCGAAGATGTAGATGTGGCAATCAAATATTCAACTCCCTATGAACTTAATATAAAAACCCAAAAAAACCGTCGGGGCTGCCATCACTCTTTACAATTTTAACATATATATAAATATAAATAAGTAGAGCAATAAAATATCTCCAATTATTCACTTTACTATAAAAATACTAAACCAGTTCATTTAATGGCAGCCCCGGACGGATTTTCTTGGGTTTTTTATTAAGTTCATAGGAAGTTGAATATTTTATTGCCTTGCCGAACTTTTTAAAGAGCATAGGTAAATACATTATAAAAATAAATATTTTATTTTAATAGATATATATATTCGTTTGTTAATGGTGTCCACTCCAGAACATCAAGGGTGCGTCTCGATTAAGGGAAAAAACAAAGACGATTGGGAGTTTTAAAAATAAGTTGGTCACTCCCTTTTGGACCAGCTAAAGGACCTTTTCTCAATCGTTGTATGGGAGGCAAGAAAGAGAATAAAGATAATTAAAGTGACTTACAAAAATTTCCGCTACAGTACTTTATAAGTACGAGTACCTACCTTAGGAGCTATGTGGAGGATTATTGGGACAAATCGATTCGAAATATAAAAATAAATACAAACAGTACATAAACTTAATACGAGACGAGAGAGGGATGCAAAAAATAGGGGTTGCGGGGATGCAAAACTCAAAATAAGAAATTAATATCGGGAGCGATATGTGTTTGCGATTCGAGGTTGAAAAAGTGTCTGTGTTGCTATCGCAGAGAACAAAAAGTAATTAGTAAAAGTTAACAATATTGCCACTTTTTGAGCTATATTATTACTTCGTAGTTTTAATAAACATATATATATATATATATATATATATATATATATATATATATATATAATTGGTACAAGTATTTAAATTTAAACTTTGCCTTTTAACCGTCGAGGGTTTGTTCAAAATTTTAATTTTGCTATTTATTTCAAACTTTTTAAAGAGCATAGGTAGATAAATTAAACTAAATCGATATAGTTTATTTTAATATATCAAAATATAATTTTCATAAGTATTAACAACTAAGTTTTGCCGGGTGTTGTGTTGTAACTCAACTCGATATCATTAAGCAGAAATAAATGACGGCTAAAAAGACATTTTCAACTAAAGTAAGAAAAAAATTACAATGCGTTAACTCTGTTTGTTTCACTTTACACCTAAACGATTTTAAACAAATTTTCGGTAAGATTTCACATAGTCAAGTGTATTTATCATACAAGTTAGTAAATATCGAGTACCACTGTGCATACTCGACATTAGGCAATGTAGGAAAATACTTTCCCCACTACACAATGCTAACTTGATTACAAAACAAAAAACAGTTTTTAAGAACCTTCACTAATCAACCACAAACCCTAAACTGAATACCGCATCAAAATCTGACTACATATTATTGCAGCGCGACCTACTTCCGTAACACCTAATTAACAATCCTCACTAATCAATCACAAACCCATTATTGAAAACCTCATCCAAATCGGACTACTAGTTTTGGTTTTGCACAAAGAATATTAACTGCAGCGCCTCATGGTGAGTTTTCACTTAACACATATATAAGAACATGCACCAATCAAATCCAAACCCATCACTGAAAACTTCATCAGAATCGGACTAGTAGTTTAGGAGATAAATAGCAGCATTGGTTTGTACAAACAAATGTTTACTGCAGCGCCCCCTGGTGCGTTGTCACTGTAACACCTATCTAAGAATATGCATCCATCAAATCCGAACACATCGCTGAAAACCACATCAAAATGGGATTAGTAGTTTATGAGAAAATGGCAATATTCTTTTGCGCAAACAGCCTCTCACCCCACACGCACATACCGTCTCCGTTCCGTCGCGGGTAAAAATCACGTTGATGCGTTGGTCGTTGCGACGTGAAGGATGGATAAACAAACAAACAAGCACACTTTCACACTAGTAATATTAGTCAGGAAGAAAAGATTAATATATTATATATAATTAAAGTGAATATGAGAATTGAAATGTTTTGTATGTGCGCAACCTTCACAACATGTATAGGTCATATTATAGGTGAGGTGAACCATATCTCCATACAAAAAACGTTTTTTTTAAACATGAAGAAACTAGCGCCATCTAGTATGATGGTACGGGACCCTATTTGTGCGGTTCTCAAACATAGCTTTCACTATTTGCATGAAACTCTGTACGTTACTGTAACTTTATATATACCTACTAGATGTACCCTGCAGTTCGTTATTACAGGAAAATCGAAATAAGGTACCTCCCATACAAATCCGGGTAGTGTGTTATTTTTTCTCAAAAATTGCTATAACGATATAAATAAAATTTTGCGAACAACAAGGACTTAGTTAGGCCTACTGCACTGGGTAGTTTATTATTCCAGAAAAAAAACCCGAATAAACCTCCCGTAAAAACCCAAATTATTTGAGAAATTTTCAACAAATCTCATACACACCTCTTTGTATTGGTACTAGGTCAGCGTAACGTTTATTGTTGTTTGTATGTATGCCCGACTGCGCCACTTCGCGAGGCAGTATGCACAGCTGCGTGGCTGTTCACATCAAAGAAGCTAAAAGTCAGCGAGATCCTTGCCAACAGATAGGTAAAAACAATTCACTCACAGCCAGCCTTGAGATGATCTCCGGAGCGTCCAGGCACCGCAACAGAAATACGGACGGTGATATCTAGGCTAGCCTTTTTTGAAAAAAAAAATATAACACGATGAGTATATTATAAGCTGCGTCCGATGCACGACTTCCACGCCAATGTACGGGCGCTGGCTAGGATCACAAAATGACTTCCACGCCAATGTACGGGCGCTGGCTAGGATCACAAAACGACTTCCACGCCAATGTACGGGCGCTGGCTAGGATCACAAAACGACTTTCACGCCAATGTATGGGCGCTGGCTAGGATCACAAAACGACTTTCACGCCAATGTATGGGCGCTGGCTAGGATCACAAAACGACTTCCACGCCAATGTACGGGCGCTGGCTAGGATCACAAAACGACTTCCACGCCAATGTACGGGCGCTGGCTAGGATCACAAAACGACTTCCACGCCAATGTACGGGCGCTGGCTAGGATCACAAAACGACTTCCACGCCAATGTATGGGCGCTGGCTAGGATCACAAAACGACTTCCACGCCAATGTACGGGCGCTGGCTAGGATCACAAAACGACTTCCACGCCAATGTACGGGCGCTGGCTAGGATCACAAAACAAAAATTACGGTAGATACATGAAATAATTTTTTTTTTTTTAAATTCTACTAGCTTTTCCCCACGGCTTCATCCTCGTGGACATCTCTTATATGACCGTCGTAGAGGGTGCGCGGTGCCATGGATTTTCTGCAGATCCGGAACTATGTCAGGATATGCTTATTAGTAAATCATGTAATTTCCCACCCCCCCAACCATCTCTGTGAAAAAAAAAATAGTTGCGATGTTAAAGAAATTAACCAAAAAGAGTATATTTTCGGTTCCCTTACCAGGACCTAGGTCCACCTATTGGAAAGCCTGGCTAGGCTACGTCTTTCGGTGTACGTTCGACACTTGAGAACTTTACTGCCCCAACGGCCATCTGTTCTTTGAACTATGTGTCCAGTAGCCCTATATGCGATATATAATGACGGTCACTTTCTTATCTAGATACTGGAACAGATACACCCAGTACCTGACCACGTACTCGTAGTTTACTCGTGTGAGGCTCAAAACTAAAATCCAGTACTTGAAAACGTCGCGTAGTTTACTCGTGCGAGGCTGAAAACTAAACTCCAGTACCTGACCCCGTCGCGTAGTTTACTCGTGTGAGGCTCAAAATTAAACTGACTGACCATGCGGAAGCAACAAAGAAATAACTTTAGAAATTAATTAAAAATTAAAAACCCGACTGCATAAGAAATTAACCCCTATTTTTTCCCAGTTAGGTAAAAATGTACTCACGGTAATAAGACGAATTTAACGACATCTCCCACTCCAAAATCCATCAAGACGTTCAGGCTGCAGAGCATGCCAAAGAAATAATAAACCTCTTTATTAGCTAGTTGGGTAAAATGTATCCTTTGTCACTCACGGGATCAAGACAAGTCTAACGACACCTCCAACTCCAAAATCCATCAGGTCTTTTAGGCTACAAAAGAAATATACATACATACAAATATACATACATACACTCGAAAAACATCGCATCTTCCTTCTAGCGCGGTCCGGTAAAAAGCTTTCTGTCGCCGCAATAGATGACGCCGTTAGCGCCGACAAGTCAAGTCGGGCCGCCTCAGTGACGGCGACGACGCTCAAACGGCGCCATTTTATATCTGAGATATGGGGTTGCCACTTGCGGAAAAACCAGTCTCAACCTCAACGCGCCCCACTTTACCACCACTTTTCATGACATAAATTAATCCAGAATAAAATAAATAAAAAAAAGGTATGAGATATGAATAGGTAAACTAAGACAGGCAGATGGATGAAGGTAGTCAGTAAATAAAATTTGAAAAACAATAATGAAAACAAATTCAAAAGTAGAAAATACAAAAACGATCGAATATGAACTAAAAAAAGGTCAAGTGTGAATGAGACTCCCGTAAAGTAGGATAATGTAGTCTTTTCCAAAAATAAATGTATATTTTGAAAAACAAAAATATTATTAATACAGTTGGCAATAGAACATTTTTTATGGAAACATTTTTTATGGAACATCTTAGGTTGGTCTACTATTACTCCTGAACTAAGAAAGTTTTCCTTTTAATTATAGTTTCTACTATTTATATATTTTTTCAGATGTCCTGAAATAAAGGATTAGCTCCTAAAGGGGGGGGGGACACTTGTCTAACAAAAGTTTGCACCTTGAAGCTGAATACTTCGCAAACGGATCCCTTAGTCAAACATGGTTTTAGCAAACCCTCAGTAGTTTTGAAAGACCAATTTAACGATGAACTATTTGACGGCCGGGACGGCGGTGTCGCGGTGTCGCAGGGTCAGTGATTTGCAGGCGATACGACTATAGATGCGTCGAGTGAAATGGAAATGGCAAATCTACTGATGAAAATTGAAGTTGAAAGTGCCGAGCTCGGTAATAAGATAAAGCATTTAAAAACAAGATAATGGTGGTAGACAGAGCTCGAGTATACCTCCAGACAAGATAGGTCTTCACCGTTACCTTCAACTCTAGTTATTACTAATATTTTTGAGTGTAAATTTAAAAATATACAACAATATTTGTTATGATACGACAAGTGAGAAATGTTATTATTTTTTATACCTTTATTCAAAAATATTTAAGTAAACGAAAAAACATTAAAAAAGTGCAAAAGTGTGATTATTTTCTTGACTCTTTACACGTGAATAAAAAAACCAGAGACAAGTGTTCCAATCAATGCCTCGCCTTAAAAGAACTAAATATCACAATAAAAATATAATATTTGGCAGCAGCGCGCGTCTTGCGCTCCACAATCATATCATCGCTGTCGGTGGAAAGTACCTGTATGTGGTCGCAATCCTCATCAGTGAGGGACCGAGGAAGAAGAAGAATCTAAAGATACCCCTAACAATAAGGTACGTAGTGAAAAAAAATTCACCCCCTCTTTACATGTAGGGGAGGTACCCTAAAAAAAATTTCGTATAATTTATTGTTGGTACAATAATGCGTGATCAATATGTATACCCGTGCCAAATTACAGCTTTCTAGTACTAATAATATTCTCTGAATTAGGCCGCGGAAAGACGGACAGATAGACAAACGCTACACACTTTAAAAATCGACTTCCATCGCAACAACTTATTATAATTTTGCATTATTATTGTTGGTTTTAGTTAATATTAAAAAAAAAAGTACTACACCGATTTTGATAAAGTTTATATGGCACCATAGAGCGTCGGTGACGGGAGGTCGTGGT
This sequence comes from Coleophora flavipennella, assembly GCA_947284805.1. NCBI lineage: Eukaryota > Metazoa > Arthropoda > Insecta > Lepidoptera > Coleophoridae > Coleophora > Coleophora flavipennella. The sequence continues at coordinate 16,943,611 of OX369280.1, read as the reverse complement.
TTCCCGCCACGTACCAATGTGATTTCAAATTTAGATTTCATATGTATGTTTATCCGACGATCTTACGGTGAAGGAAAACATCGTCAGGAAACCTGCACACGCCTGCGGAGAAACTCGCAGGTTGTGTGAGAAGTCGACCAACCCGCACTGGGTCCGCATGGCCGATTAAGGCCCGATCGCCCTAATTCAGGGTAGGCTCGAGCCCTCGGTGGCGACGTATATGAGCTGATATGATGATATGGCACCAACCTGGCAACATACCCTATCGAATAAAAAAAAACAATAAAATCGGTCCACAATCTGCGATTGTGTCGCGTAAAAAATATACAAAAAAATCATACAGTCGAATTGAGAACCTCCTCCTTTTTGGATGTCGGTTGAAAATGTATAATATAGGAGCGTGTGACGTCATAGTTTTTCAGCGTCATTGATGTACTCATTTTGTGAATTTTATTAATTAAAAATAATATCATTCATTTTTGACGCAGTCACCTATTGAATTGAACTAAAAGTGTACCTACTTGTACCAAAGTATATAATATATTAGTACTAACGTCCGGTACAGTCGAGTTCATTAATATATTGGCAGGGCCAATGGTTAAAAACATTGTAAGCGTCGAAATGACTATGAAGTTCTATACAAACAATTAATAAACCGTTTACATGACAACATTTTATTGATATATCTACATAATATGTTTGTATAGAACTTTATATTCATTGCGACGCTTACAATGTTTTGAACCGTTGGCCCTGCCAATATATTAATGAACTCGATGCACCTACGAGTAGCTTTGTAAATACAATCACAGTAAAACTAGCGTGTTCAGCCCAACTCGGAATGACTCTTTGTTTTTGGTCCGACATTCAAACTTCGGTGGTTGTGGAGTGGAGTATGCAAATTGCAGATCCGAGCTGTATGTTATTTATTGGCTCGACCACCGCCGCGCCGCCCTTCCCGAAATGGCACCGCCGCTGTGCAAAACCAGTTAGTAAACCGTTTCTGGTTGCGACTTACTATTTGATACAACTAGAACATCAGAACTATGTTAATTGTTATGTAAAGTTGGTTTTAATTAACTTTATCCGAAAAAGTAAATCTTTTAAGCTTTAATATGAAGGAAGCAGTTTTAAAACGAAACTTAATTTTAAGTGCTTTTAATTAAAACTTAACGTAACTTTGGGTACACTTATAAATTGTTTAAGGGATAGGTAGCTAAGAGTGCTAAATTATTACTTAAATTAACATAACAATATTGTAAGAAAGAACCAGTGGAACTTTTCATCGTCATCATCATCACATTAGCCGTAAAACGTCCACTGCTGGACAAGGGCCTTCCCTAAAGATTTCCAAAACGACCGGTCCAGCGTTGCCCGAATCCAGCGACTTCCAGTGACCTTCACCAGGTTGTCGGTCCATCAAGTGGGAGGCCTTCCTACGCTACATCTATCGTTGCACGGTCGCCACTCGAGAACTTTACAGAGCCAAAGGCCACCGGTTCTACGAGCTATGTATCCTACCCACTGCAAGTTAAGTCAAAGATGAGATATATATTAGTTACTTCGTAAGTTAAGTTATTCTGAGAGCTATGTCGTAGTTACGTTGGTTCTCCGACTGATCTCCTCGTTTCCGATTCGATAACGCTGCGAAACTCCGAGCATAGCACGCTCCATTACCCTTTGGATGACCTTGAGCCTTCTTGTGAAGCCCATATTAAGCGAGCATGTCTCGATTCAGTATGTCATCCTTGCTGGCAACACACACTGTACGGTATTTGGAACGTGAAAATATTGCGCCGCTTCCCTGTTCCTATTGTGGAACTTATTGTTTCCTTTTATCAGAATTAATTTTAATGATGTAAATTAACGTCGATAAATTAATCATAAATCTTAAGTGAAACATGTTCCCAGTAGGGCGTGCAAAACCGGAAGGACTTCAAAACCGGCTTTGAATTCCGGTTTTGAGGGCCCAAAACCGGAAACCGGTGCTAGCCCCGGTTTCGGCAATTTTTTTTATAATTTTTTATATAGTAGAGTTTTAACGAGAAAACAATATTCTCAGATACACAAAATTTACAAATAAAACAAATTGTATCATATATCTCTTTTTAATCAACCATTTATGCCTACTAAGACCAAGTAGACCACATTAATAGTTTGTTACACATGAACTTAAAATAATATGAAGATTAATTAACTGAGATCAAAAATCAACAAATTTTTGGTACCTTTATTAGGTACCTAACAATTCTGTTATTAAGAATAACATATTATAAACTCGAAACACATTCATCATCTTAAGATGGTAAACACAACCACAATTACTATACATACGTCTAAATTTTTTGAATCTTGAGCTCTTTAATTAGGAACTACTAACAACATTATTAAAGGATTCATATTTGACTATAAAACGAGATCAAATCAACTGTGTACCTTACAACTATACCGCACACTAATTTAAATAAACAATAATCATTTTTTTTCCAAGAGACCGTTGTTCTTGATAATGTGTTCTTAGGAATAGAAGTGCATCTAACATTTTATCAGATAACGTACTTCTAATTTTGTTGCAAAAGTACCCAGCACTCGAAAAGGCCCTCTCACTCTCAACGCTTGTTAATAGTACACACATCAAATAATTATAGGCTTCTGTGAGATACACACCCCGATGCCCTCCGCTTTCAAACATGGCTTGCTCTACCTTGATAAACCCTGCAAGATCAAAATCAGACCGATTCTTGGGGGTTTTTCTGCATTTATCCAATTCCTTATCAAGCTGCTCTTGAAGAGTTAGCTCATCAGCTACAACTTCAGCGTCAGTGATGACGATAACGATGGCAATGGCACGGACTGCTCGGAGATAACTACGGGGATGGTATTAGAGTCCTTGGGCTTATATTTTAGCTGCTGCAATAAGTTTGTAATAGTATCAGATATTTCAGCACCATTGGGTTTGGGAAAAGTATCATCGTCATCTTGTGTGGAAAAGTCTTCCCAATCGTGCAAATAGTGCAAGACACCTGCTAACAGGAGACGCCTTTGCTTGATACGACTTCTCAAGTTCATCGCTAGTTTGAAGCTCAAAACACTGTTTTGTTCCTCAAGTTTCTTGATCATAAATTTTAAAGTTGTGTCAGCTGTGTGAAGAGTAGCATCACGTCGGCACAGGGACAGAACAGCGAGTTTGACAACATTCAAGCTGTTGTGGATTTCAGATAGAGTTCGAATTTCGTCTTCGGAAAACGATATATCTGATTTCCAGTCTATCATGGCTTTAAGGACTGAGTTTTTAATCTTTAAAAACACTCCGATAATATCGGACATGCTTGACCATCGCGTGCGACAATGTAGTTGCAATTGTATGTCTTTTTTGTGTTCCTGCAAGACATAATCCCGCAATGCATCAGCTTTTAGAGGATTATAAGTGGGTATAGGTTGCGTTCGGATATATTTGATGACTCAAAATTGAATATTTCTTGAATGCGTTCGAAAAAAGTTGATTTAAGTCAAAATGTAATCCAATAAATCAATAACGGGAAAACCGGAGGTAGCTCCGGTTTTGTCTGTCAACCCCGGTTTTCAAAATTTGGAAAATTTTGTCCGGTTTCCGGTTTTTAACAAAACCGGAAAACCAGGTTTGCACGCCCTAGTTCCCAGTTCCTAGCAATTTGTTAGCCAGACACCCTAGCAAGGGCTTGTAGTCAGTGGCAAGCAACCGTACGAGTTGGAATGCGAGCACTTGGGTACCAGTAAGTTGGTGTTGGATAAACTTGCTTACATACAATGAGTACCTACCTACCTACCTACTCGCAGCTTACATACAATGAGTACCTACCTACCTACTCGCAGCTAGCATACAATGAGTACCTACCTACCTACTCGCAGCTTACATACAATGAGTACCTACCTAATCGCAGCTTACATACAATGAGTACCTACCTACCTACTCACAGCTTACATACAATGAGTACCTACCTACCTACCTACTCGCAGCTTACATACAATGAGTACCTACCTACCTACTCGCAGCTTACATACAATGAGTACCTACCTACCTACTCGCAGCTTACATACAATGAGTACCTACCTACCTACTCGCAGCTTACATACAATGAGTACCTACCTACCTACTCGCAGCTTACATACAATGAGTACCTACCTACATACTCGCAGCTTACATACAATGAGTACCTACCTACCTACTCGCAGCTTACATACAATGAGTACCTACCTACCTACTCGCAGCTTACATACAATGAGTACCTACCTACCTATCTACTCGCAGCTTACATACAGTGAGTACCTACCTACCTACTCGCAGCTTACATACAATAAGTACCTACCTACATACTCGCAGCTAACATACAATGAGTACCTACCTACATACTCGCAGCTTACATACAATGAGTACCTACCTACCTACCTACTCGCAGCTTACATACAATGAGTACTTAACTACCTACTCGCAGCTTACATACAATGAGTACCTACCTACCTACTCGCAGCTTACATACAATGAGTACCTACCTACCTACTCGCAGTTTACATACAATGAGTACCTACCTACCTACTCGCAGCTTACATACAATGAGTACCTACCTACCTACTCGCAGCTTACATACAATGAGTACCTACCTACCTACCTACTCGCAGCTTATATACAATGAGTACCTACCTACCTACTCGCAGCTTACATACAATGAGTACCTACCTATCTACTCGCAGCTTACATACAATGAGTACCTACCTACCTACTCGCAGCTTACATACAATGAGTACCTACCTACCTACTCGCAGCTTACATACAATGAGTACCTACCTACCTACTCGCAGCTTACATACAATGAGTACTTACCTACCTACTCTTAGCTTTTTCTCCTAACATTTCCAAGATCATTGTTTTTTAAAAAATGTGTATTTTGCCCGACATATATAAATTAAAAAAATAGTTTTAAAAAACCGGTAAAGTGCGAGTTAGAACCGTGAACAAATGGTTCCGTACCATCATACTAGATGACGCTAGTTTTTTCACGTTTCAAAAAAAAACATATTTGATGACTGCCAGAACGGATTCAGAAAAAAAAGGTGAACAACCCATGCGGTCTACAAATACATGCAGGAAGTAATCAATGTACTTAACGAAAAAAAACACGCCGTAGGAATTTTGTTCGATATGACAAAACCCTACGACAAAGTACAACATTACATTTTATTGAACAAAATGCAGGACCTAGGAATTTGTGGCAATGCCTATAAATGGTTTTCATCATACTTTCGAGACCGAGTACAGTATGTAGAAATCGAACACTATGATTATGAAACTGGCGAAATAAAATTATTAAATCCCATCCATTGTGTACAAATGCGTCCATACCACAAGGCAGCGTAGTTGGATGCCTAATGTTTTCAATTTATATCAACGATCTGTCGAAAATAATGAAGAAACCTTGTGAATTGTTCGCGGACGATATCGTAGCTAAAAAGGTTTCGCGAGAGATCTGTCTGTTCGACAAAGTCAACTAACCAAGCTGAAGACTGAGGATGGCAAGATCATATCGTCTAAGGCTGAGTTGCTGGAAGAGGTTGTGAGGACAATTGTACAAGACCACATGTTTGTCTGTCAGCAATCTGGCTAAAGACCCAAGAGCCAGACTAACCCGACACTATACCGAAAATATCTCCTGTACGAGATTGGAATGACTTTCAAACAGCTCAAGAACAACAAGACGGGTGATGATGGAATTACGGCTGAACTTCTGAAAAAGGGATGGACAAACGCCTAAGGCATGGCACAGAAATGTGGTCGTGCTTTTTTTCAAAAAGGGAGACAACACCCTGCTAAAGAATAAAAGACTTCACTTCTGAGCCATGTCTAAAAGCTGTTTTCGAGAGTCATTACTAATCGTCTCTCACGCAGGTTTGACGACTTCCAGCCTCCCGAACAAGCTGGTTTCCGAAAAGGATTTAGTACCATAGAACACATACATACGCTGCGGCAGATTATACAGAAGACTGAAGAGTACAATCAACTACTATGGTTGGCGTTTGTGGACCATGAGAAAGGCTTTAATTCAATCGAAGTTAAGTATTTAAATGAAAAATAGTGACATGCTATTTAACGTTACTTTAACAACGTAATAACCTTATAATAATTAATTGAGAGTTATAAATTATTCCACTTAATTATTTTGACTCTTAACACTTCGACAGCGGGCCATTTTATTGCGCCGCTACCCCTTGTGCGCGGATGTTTTTGGTCATATTTGTATCGACGGTAAAAAAATAACCAAAATGACTATTTAGATAATTCTTTTTGTATCTATTAGATCTATTTTTGTTTATTATGTATGAAAAATAAATAAAAAACGTAATTATATTGTAATTAATTAGTACATAATTAGTATATTAATTAGTATATAATTGTTTCCGTTGAGCATAAATCAACAAAAAAAACTCTTACATAAACTAAATCTAAATTGTATAAGGTAATCTTTTTAAGTGTGATATTTTTTGAAACACGGGTAGTAGCAGAGTGGTATGTCACAGTCTGGGCAATAATACACCGTATCCTTGCGTCCTCGTTTGCCAGTTTCCTTCTTGATGGAGTCTCCGCAAACTTTAACGCGCGTCACTGGAACTCCTTCCCTCCGCCCCCCTTTTGTACTTCAGCAATAAATTTAATATGTGTGCGTAGCTAAAACACTAAGCTAAAGGTTTTTCCAATAAGAGGTGTTATTTTGATATTCAAAGAAAAATGCCATTTTTTAATATAAATGATCGGATGTTTATTTCATTATAAAGAAGAAGGTATGCCGTTAATAGTGGAGAATAACATCAGGCAAATGACCACCACGACCACGCTTACAGGACCATATCCTTTTCATGAAATTTCCCATAAACAAATTGCAAAGTGGCTGCCCTATGTCCTCGATAGCCTCACGAATTCCATCTTTGAGGTCTTGAATCGACGCTGGGCTGTTGGCGTAGACCTTCTCTTTTACGTGGCCCCAAAGGAAGAAGTCGCAAGGTGTTAAATCACAAGATCTCGGTGGCCAATTGTAATCACCTCTTCGAGAGATAACACGGTCCGGAAACTTTTCCCGCAGAAGATCAATGGTTTCGTTGCTTTTGTGGCACGTAGCGCCGTCTTGTTGAAAGTAAACGTTGTCCAGATCAATACCATCCAATTCCGGCCATAAAAATCATTAATCATCTCTTGATAGCGCAATCCATTCACCGTAACTGTTGCTTCAGCCTCATTTTCAAAAAAGTAAGATCCAATGACTCCGCCGGACCATAAACCGCACCAAACAGACACACGTTGAGGATAGAGAGGCTTTTCAATAATAACTCTTGGGTTTTCCGAGCCCCCGATGCGACAATTTTGCTTGTACACGAAGCCACCGAGGTGGAAATGAGCTTCATCACTCAAGATGATTTTTCGATGGAATTCCGGATCATTTTCATGCATTTCAACGACCCAATCAGCAAAGACACGACGTTGTTGATGATCGGCCGGCTTCAGTTCTTGAGTAAACTGAACTTTATAAGCCTTAAGACCCGAATCTTTATGCAAAATACGTTGTAATGACGTTTGTGGAATGCCTAATTCCAAAGAACGACGAGGAATGGACAAACCTGGGTTTTTTCCAACACTTTCGTCTACAGCAGCAATATTCCCGCTGTTCTTAAGCGACGTGCACGGGTTTTATTCTTCACATCACTAACTTGTCTCAACAGCTCGAATTTTTACACCAATTTCTGTATTGCTGTCCGACAAGGTGCTTGACAACGACCCACAAATTCTCGAGTTTTACTAACCGTCTCTGCCAAATTTTCACCATTTTTATAGTGAATTTTAATAATTTCAATGCGTTCATTTTTATTAATGGCGTAGTTTCTACTTGTCAAATGAAAAAAAAATGACAGCTTTAAAAGTGACATCTACCGAAATAGCGGGCTATTCAAAATAACACCTCTTATTGGAAAACCCTTTACAAATACAATAACACCGACTCACGCCCTGAGTGCGAGATTTTTTTTAAAATAGTATGAAAGTTGTGCACCGCAAGTAAGAGAAATTAAAGGAGCACGGCCAGAGTTTGTGGTCGCTGTCAAAGTGTTAAGATAGGAAAACAATTATTGTAGTTGCGTGGATAACTATTAAAGTTTTATTATCACCGATATTACGGCTTTGGTACCAAATTTCTGCTATTAAGTAGAACCCCTGGAAATCGCTTTAAATTGATCGCAAGATTTGATTCAAACATACAAACAGGTTAAGTTAAAAGCTTGAAAATAAACTGGCCAAGTGCGTGCCATACCAAACACATTGGGTACCCTACAACATCAACTAGTAAAACAATCGGATTAAAGGTCAAACTTTGTAGTTACAAAAATATTTTCTTACATCGATATACATCACGGTCGATTTCCAACTGCAAATGTTAGTTTGTAATACCAAAAAAATGTATCTGTGTAACACTTTTAGGGGCAGTTTAAGGGGTAGTTTTAGGGGTAGGGGTAAAGGTAATTTCAGGGTTAATTTAAGACATACGAGTGATTTTAGGGGTAATTTGAGGAATAATTTTCCAGTTACCTACATACATACAGAGATATGACTTATAAAGCTAATGCTTATGTATGTTGTATTGATCATATAGCGGGGCTTGGCGGGCGAGTTGGCGCTCGCAGTACGGTTGCAGGTCGCGGTCGTAGTCGGTCGCAAGTGCACTGAATGGGCTGCTGCCTGCTGCCCACTCTCCGGTTTAAGTCCCTAAGTGCTTGTTCCTACGTTGAACTTGCGGGTGCGGTGGAGGGTGCGGGCGCGGGGGAATTGGCGAGTTCGAGCTGACGTCTCTAACGACACCCACGGCACGGAAAGAGATGGGATGGCTCTATTCTGAGCCGTGAGCCACACAGCCAGCGCAGGATCGGTCTTTGCGGAAATCCTTGCAGGCCTTTGTCCACTCATAGACGTCTTTCGATTGATATGAAAATGATCTAAATGAAAGTTTATGTATGATGTTTTTGTTTTGTTGTAAAATGTTATTACAATTATATAACAATGGCATTGTAGCATCAACTGCAGCCGGCCTTAGTCGATATGCACATTCACATTCAGCGCCCGCGTGCCGGACTCCGGAGTGAACACTAACGTCTCGAATAGATTTTGTTGCCGCACAGCGCTTCACGTAGCGCAGTAATGCGGCTCCATGTGCCCACGCCCACGCCCAGGGGGGGTATCATGAATACGATAACATTACTCAGAATGGGTAACAATGTGGCGGACGCGCTCTAAACGTTTTGTAACAATCCTAGATTTACTCGTAGTTCGCGAGAGGCGAAACTGGAATGTTCACTCAAAACGATCTTGTTAGGGTTCCGCACCCAAAGGTAACGAGACCTTATTACCAAAGAATACTAAATATTACTACCATTAATAAGCCTGCGTCATTCGTCTGTTTGTCTGACCCACAAAGATACGAGAGTGTAAACATCAAAGGGAGCCAGTTGATTATTTTTTAGTAACGTGTTGTGGCAAAATAATAATCAGAGTCTATATTTGTGATTGGTGGAAGGGCATTTTCTAAGACACCATCTAATATAAGCCTTGCCGCTAAACATCAATGCTAACAACATTGATGTATTCTGGCTTGAAGATAAAATAGCCAGTTCTCCATTGCGTTGGAGAATCTTGGTAAGGCCGCTTCCATCTTCGGCATCATCGTCACTTACCATCAGGTGAGATGATGCCAAGGGCTACAAATTGTGAATAAAAAATATAGAAAACGGGACAAATAACACGCGGTCATGTGGACCCAAACTAGGATTCCTTGTAGGCGCCTACTGTGGGAACCAGACACGATACACATAATCATAAACAGTCAGACAAAGGAAAACAAACCTGTTTGTCACGCGAATGTTTTTCCTGAGTGAGGATCGAACCCGGAAATACCTTACAAATAAAAAGACGTTTCGTTTGGCACTCAGGGACTGCCGCGTTAAAGCTATTGCATAGCTTTTTTTTATCAACTTATGCAATTATAATTATTTATTAATTTATTATTTATGCAGTATTTACCAGTACCGTATCGTTAGTACTAATATATATACTGTGACCGTATAGTCCTTGGGGCGCGGGATGTTTATGTAATAAATTAACACGAGGAAAGTTAATCATCATCATCATCCATCATCCGTCATTCGCCATTCGTCATTCGTCATCGTCAGTCATTCGTCATCCGTCATCCGTCATCGTCATCATCATCATCATGATGGATAGATAGATGGCACTGTAAGTTTTTTAGTACTGAATATATATATTTTTTTTGGGGTGTCAGTTTTTATTTTCGTTACGAAATTTCTTGATTCGGTCCCCTCAAAGGCCGCGATAAAAGCTATACAATAGCTTAATAAAAATAACAAAAAGATAAAATGTTGGGAGCTGTCTGTCTTTATGGAAGGTGTTTTTCGAGTTCCGTACACCCAGCGGGTGATAAACTGGACCATTCCACCACGCCTCCGCTGTCTGATCGTCCGTCAGCGGGCTTTACTTCATCAACCGTAATAGGTAGATAGTTTAAATTAACACATAATGTGTATTTCTATTGCCTAAGCAAGCATCCATCATGGCGTGAATATAGTGCAAACTCTACAGTGAAACAAAAAGTCCTAAGGCCGGCCAAAAATGAAAATGGGTGTGCCCCAGGGTTCCATATTAGGGCCTTTTCTTTTCCTTGTTTACGTAAATGATTTGCCTTTTGTGGTGCAACATCTGTCAAATATTGTGTTGTTTGCGGATGATACATCTCTTATTTTTAAAGTGAATAGGAAAGAAAACGAAATTGACGAAGTAAACAACACAAAATGTATAAAATTTTGTTTGCCAAATGTAAAAAAGGTCAACAATAGTGTAATATTCGACAGTGATAAATTAGAATTTGTAAATACCACGGTGTTCCTTGGTATAACTTTGGATGTTTCACTTCAATGGGGACCACACATTGAAACTTTAGCGGGAAGGCTTAGTTCAGCTGCTTTTGCCGTTAAGAAAATAAGACAGTTAACGGATGTAGATACTGCGAGACTAGTGTATTTTAGTTACTTCCATAGTATAATGTCTTATAGCATATTACTGTGGGGGCATGCGGCTGATATAGAAACTATTTTCACCCTGCAGAAAAGAGCTATCCGCGCAATCTATCAGATGCGATCACGTGAGTCGTTACAGAATAAGTTCAAATAAATCAATATTTTAACTGTTGCTAGTCAATTTATATATGAAAACATCATGTACGTTCGTAAGAATTTGCATTTATTTCCTAAAAACAGTGACAGGCATAATTTGAATTTAAGAAATGTAAATAAAATAGATATAGCCTTTTCGAGACTGAGTAAGGTTAAGAAGTCATTTGTGGGGCAGTATATAAGATTCTATAATAAAATTCCAGAAAATGTAACTAGTTTGTCAGAGAATAAATTCAAGACTCATGTCAAAAAAGTTTAGTGCTCTAGAGGATATTATAAAATAATAGATTATGTAAATGACAAAGATATATATGTTGACTAGCTGTTTCCCGCGGCTTCACCCGCGTGCACAACGTTTCTATGACTTTTCGAGGGTGCGCAGTGCGCGAGCCGCAAGCGGCTCGCGAGCGTGGAAAAATGTGGCCTATGTCCTTTCTCAGGGTCTAAAGATTGTCTGTGCCAAATTTCATCAAAATCGGTTGAGAGGTTTAAGCGGGAAAGCGTAACAGACAGACAGAGTTACTTTCGCATTTATAATATTAGTAGGGATTCTATATCAAATACCATTACCTGGACTGTAATCTGAATCATGACATTATTTGTAATATTCAGTTTTTTTTTTGTTTTGACTATTTAAAAGTGTGTGTAAACACCTATTTGAAATAAATTGTTTTGAGTTTTGAGTTTTGCCTAGTTTTAGTCGTACTTACTAGCGTTTAGTGTCCCGAACTGAATGAACAAAAATTTAAAAACCCACTCGCCAAAAACCTCTAAAAAGCAAAAAAAAATGTATTGGCTCTTTTAGTTTAATTTAAGTAGTAATATTTTAATCTTAGAGTCGTCGCGTCGGAGGACCGCTAAGTTGAAAAAACATTAATAATTAGTTGTAGTAAAGTAAACCAGTTGTATTCTGTTTTTATTTTATTAACTTAGCGGTCCCCCTAAGCGACGACTCTTGGATAAAAATATTGCTACTTAAATTAAACTCAAAGGGCCAATACATATAATTTTTCACTTATTAGAGGTTAAGTCGGGGGTTTTCAATTTTTTTTTAAGTTAATTTTTATTTCGTGCTTTTTAAACTTTATTTACCTATTACATATAATCGAAACTCTATCCCCATATTCACACAAATAGTTTCCGCGACGAAACACGACATGGCGACACGAAACATAGCCTATTTTGAATCGATCAAATCTGTAGAAGTTACTCACCTCCCTTGTTTGAAGCTGCAATTAAATGTGTTATAACTCTAAACTTTAAATCAATTGGATCTGTGGAAGTTTTTCACTTTTTTCACCTTTGCTTTAGCAGATTCCAGGAGATGCTGCAGCATCAGATCAAGGTTACCGTATTATACCTAACACCTAAACACAAAACTCAAATATTTTATTGCCGATTATTGGTTTACCTATTCATTGAGACTGTTCTAATGAGCCCAAATACGATGCCTCTGCTGTAAGTTGGTGAGGAGTTGGGTATCCTGTACATTCCAAGAGATGCTGCAGCATCAGGTCAAGGTTACCATGGTTTTGCAATATTATTACAATAACAGGCCACCAAAATTTTAATCGATCAGACATGTATAAGTTGCTCGGATCCCTTCATCACCTAGATAAGAGCTGATGATCCTCAAAGGACTGAACAGATCTTCATCAATTATAACTAAGAACCACCGCAAATAAACTTGCTTACACGTAAAAAAACCGCATCAAAATCGGTCCATCCATTCGAGAGCTACGATGCCACAGACAGACACACACACAGACAGACATTGGCGTCAAACTTATGACACCCTTCTTTTTGCGTCGGGGGTTAAAAAAACTTATTGGTAAGAACACAACCCAAATAATATGTATGCCTAATAGGTACGAGTATGTACAGGCGCACAACACCCTCGGTACGAGTATGTACAGTCGCACAACACCCTTGGTACGAGTATGTACAGTCCAACAACACCCGCGGTACGAGTATGTACAGTCCAACAACACCCGCGGTACGAGTATGTACAGTCCAACAACACCCGCGGTACGAGTATGTACAGTCGCACAACACCCTCGGTACGAGTATGTACAGTCGCACAACACCCTCGGTACGAGTATGCACAGTCGCACAACACCCTCGGTACGAGTATGTACAGTCGCACAACACCCTTGGTACGAGTATGTACAGTCGCACAACACCCTCGGTACGAGTATGTACAGTCGCACAACACCCTCGGTACGAGTAAGTACAGGCGCACAACACCCTCGGTACGAGTAAGTACAGTCGCACAACACCCTCGGTACGAGTATGTACAGTCGCACAACACCCTCGGTACGAGTATGTACAGTCGCACAACACCCTCGGTACGAGTATGTACAGTCGCACAACACCTTCGGTACGAGTATGTACAGTCGCACAACACCCTCGGTACGAGTATGTACAGTCGCACAACACCCTCGGTACGAGTATGTACAGTCGCACAACACCCTTGGTACGAGTATGTACAGTCGCACAACACCCTCGGTACGAATAAGTACAGTCGCACAACACCTTCGGTACGAGTAGGTACAGTCCCACAACACCCTCGGTACGAGTATGTACAGTCGCACAACACCCTCGGTACGAGTAAGTACAGTCGCAGAACACCATTGGTACGAGTATGTACAGTCGCACCACACCCTCGGTACGAGTATGTACAGTCGCACAACACCCTCGGTACGAGTATGTACAGTCGCACAACACCCTCGGTACGAGTAAGTACAGTCGCACAACACCTTTGGTACGAGTATGTACAGTCGCACAACACCCTCGGTACGAGTATGTACAGTCGCACAACACCCTCGGTACGAGTAAGTACAGTCGCAGAACACCTTTGGTACGAGTATGTACAGTCGCACAACACCCTCGGTACGAGTATGTACAGTCGCACAACACCCTCGGTACGAGTAAGTACAGTCGCACAACACCATTGGTACGAGTATGTACAGTCGCACAACACCCTCGGTACGAGTATGTACAGTCGCACAACACCCTCGGTACGAGTATGTACAGTCGCACAACACCCTCGGTACGAGTATGTACAGTCGCACAACACCCTCGGTACGAGTAAGTACAGTCGCACAACACCTTCGGTACGAGTATGTACAGTCGCACAACACCCTCGGTACGAGTATGTACAGTCGCACAACACCCTCGGTACGAGTAAGTACAGTCGCACAACACCTTCGGTACGAGTATGTACAGTCGCACAACACCTTCGGTACGAGTATGTACAGTCGCACAACACCCTCGGTACGAGTATGTACAGTCGCACAACACCCTCGGTACGAGTATGTACAGTCGCACAACACCCTCGGTACGAGTATGTACAGTCGCACAACACCCTCGGTACGAGTATGTACAGTCGCACAACACCCTCGGTACGAGTATGTACAGTCGCACAACACCCTCGGTACGAGTATGTACAGTCGCACAACACCCTCGGTACGAGTATGTACAGTCGCACAACACCCTCGGTACGAGTATGTACAGTCGCACAACACCCTCGGTACGAGTATGTACAGTCGCACAACACCCTCGGTACGAGTATGTACAGTCGCACAACACCCTCGGTACGAGTATGTACAGTCGCACAACACCTTTGGTACGAGTATGTACAGTCGCACAACACCCTCAGTACGAGTATGTACAGTCCCACAACACCCTCGGTACGAGTATGTACAGTCGCACAACACCCTCGGTACGAGTATGTACAGTCGCACAACACCCTCGGTACGAGTAATTACAGTCGCACAACACCCTCGGTACGAGTAAGTACAGTCGCACAACACCTTTGGTACGAGTATGTACAGTCGCACAACACCCTCGGTTCGAGTATGTACAGTCGCACAACACCCTCGGTACGAGTAAGTACAGTCGCACAACACCTTTGGTACGAGTATGTACAGTCGCACAACACCCTCGGTACGAGTATGTACAGTCGCACAACACCCTCGGTACGAGTAAGTACAGTCGCACAACACCTTTGGTACGAGTATGTACAGTCGCACAACACCCTCGGTACGAGTATGTACAGTCGCACAACACCCTCGGTACGAGTATGTACAGTCGCACAACACCCTCGGTACGAGTATGTACAGTCGCAGAACACCCTCGGTACGAGTATGTACAGTCGCACAACACCCTCGGTACGAGTATGTACAGTCGCACAACACCCTCGGTACGAGTAAGTACAGTCGCACAACACCTTTGGTACGAGTATGTACAGTCGCACAACACCCTCGGTACGAGTATGTACAGTCGCACAACACCCTCGGTACGAGTATGTACAGTCGCACAACACCCTCGGTACGAGTATGTACAGTCGCACAACACCCTCGGTACGAGTATGTACAGTCGCACAACACCCTCGGTACGAGTATGTACAGTCGCACAACACCCTCGGTACGAGTATGTACAGTCGCACAACACCCTCGGTACGAGTAAGTACAGTCGCACAACACCTTTGGTACGAGTATGTACAGTCGCACAACACCCTCGGTACGAGTATGTACAGTCGCACAACACCCTCGGTACGAGTATGTACAGTCGCACAACACCCTCGGTACGAGTATGTACAGTCGCACAACACCCTCGGTACGAGTATGTACAGTCGCACAACACCCTCGGTACGAGTAAGTACAGTCGCACAACACCTTTGGTACGAGTATGTACAGTCGCACAACACCCTCGGTACGAGTATGTACAGTCGCACAACACCCTCGGTACGAGTATGTACAGTCGCACAACACCCTCGGTACGAGTAAGTACAGTCGCACAACACCTTTGGTACGAGTATGTACAGTCGCACAACACCCTCGGTACGAGTATGTACAGTCGCACAACACCCTCGGTACGAGTAAGTACAGTCGCACAACACCTTTGGTACGAGTATGTACAGTCGCACAACACCCTCGGTACGAGTATGTACAGTCGCACAACACCCTCGGTACGAGTATGTACAGTCGCACAACACCCTCGGTACGAGTATGTACAGTCGCAGAACACCCTCGGTACGAGTATGTACAGTCGCACAACACCCTCGGTACGAGTATGTACAGTCGCACAACACCCTCGGTACGAGTAAGTACAGTCGCACAACACCTTTGGTACGAGTATGTACAGTCGCACAACACCCTCGGTACGAGTATGTACAGTCGCACAACACCCTCGGTACGAGTATGTACAGTCGCACAACACCCTCGGTACGAGTATGTACAGTCGCACAACACCCTCGGTACGAGTATGTACAGTCGCACAACACCCTCGGTACGAGTATGTACAGTCGCACAACACCCTCGGTACGAGTAAGTACAGTCGCACAACACCCTCGGTACGAGTAAGTACAGTCGCACAACACCCTCGGTACGAGTATGTACAGTCGCACAACACCCTCGGTACGAGTATGTACAGTCGCACAACACCCTCGGTACGAGTATGTACAGTCGCACAACACCCTCGGTACGAGTATGTACAGTCGCACAACACCCTCGGTACGAGTATGTACAGTCGCACAACACCCTCGGTACGAGTAAGTACAGTCGCACAACACCTTTGGTACGAGTATGTACAGTCGCACAACACCCTCGGTACGAGTAAGTACAGTCGCACAACACCTTTGGTACGAGTATGTACAGTCGCACAACACCCTCGGTACGAGTAAGTACAGTCGCACAACACCTTTGGTACGAGTATGTACAGTCGCACAACACCCTCGGTACGAGTATGTACAGTCGCACAACACCCTCGGCGCGTGATCCCGAGTCCCGACTCGCACTTGCCCCTTCCATTTTAACATCACTGTCACTGCTTAGTGTTCACGCAACAAACATATCCACAGAGATTTGATTTTGAAACGAACAAAACTGATTTTAAATTCTGTGACAAACAAAACCAACCAAAACAAACATCAACATGTAAAACTAACGACCTTTTCTTAAATCTTGGTAAGTGTTTTGTAATCAGCTTCTCGCGTAAAGCCACAAGTATTCAATTAACATAGGTGGCAAACAGATAAATAGGGAGAATTGCATTAGAGATTTAGGGATAACTCTCGACTCGAAACTAAATTACAGTCTGCATATAGATAACATATGCACTAGGGCATATAAAAGTCTTGGCATGATTTTGCGTATTGGTAAGCCCTTTAGGCGTCCTTTCACTTATAAAATACTTTATTCATCTTATGTTAGAAGTATACTAGAATTTGGTAGCGTTATATGGAACCCTCAATATCAACTGCATAAAGACCGTTTAGAGAGAATACAAAACATATTTCTCAAATCATTATGCTATAGAACTGGTATTTATTTTGAAAAAACAATTGAATCTGCACGGTTTTTCAATTTACTATCATTAACTAACAGAAGATTATATCTAGATGTTATTCTCTTTTATAAAATACTTGTAAATTTAGTAAAGTGTACTAATTTACTAGAAAAGATTCTATTTAAAATTCCGCACCCCTCCTTTCGACAGTGTGAGCTCTTTGCCCGCACAAATTATACTCAACACAGGTTTTTTAGACGAGTTCCAAAATTATATAATAATTTATTTCAAGACGTAGACCCTTTTTGTAATTCAATACAACCCTTCAAAAATTTAACTTCGAGTAAGTTAAAGTATTTTATGTAGCCTTTTAACACTAAAAATTAATGTAAGAATTGTGTTTTCATATTAAATGTAGCAAAAAAATGTGTTGACATATTGTATTATTATTTAAAAATAACAACAATAACATGTGCTCAAATGTTACTATCTTATGTACTTAATTAAGGAACCTCCAGGTCTACCTAAATGAATTTTTTAAGCTGCATTCTTTAAATGCGACTGTATATGTTGTTATATATACAAATAAAAAAAGACTGCCGCGCAAACAAGTTATAAACACGAGTAGAGACACGGTCGGGTCAGCTCTTCGGAAGAGTTAACGACAACATGTGTACTTAAAAAAACTGTACGACAGCCCGCACTAAACGTTCTCCATATTTGTATATTTTTTAATTTTCAATTTTTTGAATAACAAAAATGCAATAATTTTGATGTATTCAGCATGTTGCTTGACCAAATCTATACTTATTCCTAATAGATGACAATTCGATAGCTCCAACCATTTTTGAGTAAATCGCTTACTAGCTTTTGCACGTGGCTTCACTCGCGTGTGCATCGTTTTTGTGACTGTCTTTGAGGGTGTGTGGTGCACGAGCCGCAAGTGGCTCGCGAGCGTAAACAGGAATTTACTACAGATCCCTCGGGGACTATTTCGGGCTGTTCTGATTAGCATTCGGTGTCACTTCCAACCCTCTCAACAATTTCTGTGCAAAAAGTCACGTCAATCCGTTGCTCCGATGCGACGCCGACGTGCGCGGTGCGCGAGCTTGGAAATGAGTTTTGCTTAGATCCCTCGGGAACCGTCTCAGGCTATGCATAAAAGTATGTAGTTTCGTTTTCCATTTCCTCAAACATCTCGGTGCAAAAAATCACAATAATCCGTTGTTCCGTTGCGATGCTAAAGAAATCAACCAAAAAAAAATTTTTTTTAGTTCCCACAGTAACTGTATCGAACTATGCTATTTTCACGGAATAAAAAGTAATTTTCGTCAAGATTGGTTGAGGCGTGGAAGCGTGAAAAGGTAACAAACAATCGATCCTCATCAAAATCTAAACTTACGAAGTAACTAGTACGAGTGTCTGTGCCTGGTGAGCACGTCACGATACCTTCTTCACTGTTTCGTCGCTCGAAAGTAAAAAGGATCGTCTCGTAGTACGAGTAGGTGCCTAACTAGTAAATAGAAAGGTACCTAATAATATATCTCCCATGGTACTCGTAAAGAACACATTTTCTGGAATGGAAGGTGATACCTACGTACTCTTTTGTAAAACTTAAGCCAAACAAACCTTTGATCACGTGCCCAATATCATCCAAATTCTTTTAGCGGTTTGAGCGTGACAGTTTTATAACCTAATAGCTTTTAGCGGTTTGAGCGTGACAGTTTTATAACCTAATAGCTTTTAGCGGTTTGAGCGTGACAGTTTTATAACCTAATAGCTTTTAGCGGTTTGAGCGTGACAGTTTTATAACCTAATAGCTTTTAGCGGTTTGAGCGTGACAGTTTTATAACCTAATAGCTTTTAGCGGTTTGAGCGTGACAGTTTTATAACCTAATAGCTTTTAGCGGTTTGAGCGTGACAGTTTTATAACCTAATAGCTTTTAGCGGTTTGAGCGTGACAGTTTTATAACCTAATAGCTTTTAGCGGTTTGAGCGTGACAGTTTTATAACCTAATAGCTTTTAGCGGTTTGAGCGTGACAGTTTTATAACCTAATAGCTTTTAGCGGTTTGAGCGTGACAGTTTTATAACCTAATAGCTTTTAGCGGTTTGAGCGTGACAGTTTTATAACCTAATAGCTTTTAGCGGTTTGAGCGTGACAGTTTTATAACCTAATAGCTTTTAGCGGTTTGAGCGTGACAGTTTTATAACCTAATAGCTTTTAGCGGTTTGAGCGTGACAGTTTTATAACCTAATAGCTTTTAGCGGTTTGAGCGTGACAGTTTTATAACCTAATAGCTTTTAGCGGTTTGAGCGTGACAGTTTTATAACCTAATAGCTTTTAGCGGTTTGAGCGTGACAGTTTTATAACCTAATAGCTTTTAGCGGTTTGAGCGTGACAGTTTTATAACCTAATAGCTTTTAGCGGTTTGAGCGTGACAGTTTTATAACCTAATAGCTTTTAGCGGTTTGAGCGTGACAGTTTTGTAACCTAATAGCTTTTGCCCGCTGCTTCGCCCACGTGGATATCGTTTTTATGACTGTAATCAGTGGACCGATGACCTGGTGAAAGATGCGGAAAGCCGCTAGATGCAGGTATCGCAGAACTGGTCGTCGTCGAAATCCTTGGGGGAAGTCTATGTCCAGCAGTGGAAATAAACGTGTTATCTATCTATCTATCTATCTGATGAATCGAGGGTGCAGAGGGTTTGCAAGCGTGGAATAAAAGTTAACCTTTGTGTTAAACTAGTTTTTTATCAATGTAGGTACCTATCAAGTTTAATCTAAATCCGTTCAGACATTAAACGTAAAATAAACAAACATCCATACTTATGCGTCCGACAATCGGAGTCTCCTAGGCATGTGAACTAAAAATGTTATATCGGATTTTCTGTATTTATATCAGCTGAGAAACGTCTACAGCTGGACAAAAACCTCCATCAAGAATTTCCAAGACAACAGGTTCTGCGCTGCTAGCATCCAGAGGCTTCCCGCCACCTTTACCAGGTTTTAAAAAACCTATTTAACGAGACCCACATGACACACGACAGGGCGTGTCGACGGAAATAAAGTTATCCCCTCTTTACCTGTAGGGAAATAAAATAAATATTTTTTTCAAGATTTTATTATCCTATTTTATCGTCTTGATTAACTTGTATACCCATGCCAAATTACAACATTCTAGTACTAACAGTCTCTGAGCTAAGCCACGGACAGACGGACAGACATTGCAAAACTATAAATAAGGGTTCCTTATTAACTACGAAAACCTTAAAAAAAGTTACGTATTTATGGATCTTTGTTCTATAAACCTTTAAAAATTTCTCTCCCTATTTCATACTTCAAGAAACAGTGACTTTCTGTTAGTACTTTATAATTATAAATGTAGAGAAGGTAAATATCAGACAAAGCTAAACCTCGCCAACGTAACTTTTATTACATTAAGTCCATACAGTTTAAGTAGCGGAAAATTCCTAACAAGTTTCAAACAAAAACAATTATAGATCTGTCAATGTTATAGTTGGTAGATAAGCGAAAGCATCTCATCTGCACTCCGCTTTTTGCCGCGGTTTTAGTATCGGATAGGAAAGCGGGTTTGTGCGGGGAGGGACACCTTGCTAAGCTTAAGCGCCGCCCAGACGAGTAAGGTCGTTTGCCCTTAAAGCCGCTTGTTAACGTGGATTCTATAAATTTGATTTCAAATACGTAACTATGAGATCAGAGGTAGCAAGGAATAGCTTACAAAAACCGAAATAAATCGTGCAATGCACCTAAGTAATTAAGTACTTTAAAACTGGAAAGGTAAGTACTGTATCGATTAGTTGTACTTGTCTGTACTTGGTTTGTACCAACCAGTTTGTGGGATCTTAGTCATATTGTTTGTTTGATGTCTGATTTGAACACAGAATTCAGTGTTTTTTTCTCTTTTTGTATATTTTTTTTGAGTAAAACCACTTTTACTTAGTTGAAGACTTGTCGCCACTTCTCGTCGCAAGGTGTATAGTTCGAGACCCTTTCTTAGTTAAGGGCCAGAAAGAAAAAGCAATTATATATATTTTTTTAATGCACACGATGCACCCATGTCAGCTTGCTGTGGCAGCTAGTTGTCAAGTGTCGCTCGCTCGGCAGCTAGTTGTCAAGTGTCGCTCGCTCGGCTGCGCCGCCGTAGGTGTAACTCACATTACTTTTTTCGAGACGAGCCGACGGAGCCCCAATTTTTATTTATTTTATATTTATTTCCTTAATGAAACCATACAATTTTATTATTTGAATTTTAAATACAATAATATGATGTGAAATAAAGAGTGTTCTACTTCTTACTTCACAATTTACCGTATATTTAATCATAGAAGTAACCCAGCTGAGCATACTCCCCCTGACGACTTGTTCGTGCGTCATAGAACCTATTTTTATTAATTAGTCATTTGCCACTAGAAGCCTCGGGGGCGTGTGTATCACAGGATGGCCGTGTCGGCGGAGTCATGAGTATGGTTGTTTTATTGAGCACTCACAGTGTAAGGAGGCGTAAAGCGCCACCTAGCGGCGGCGCTTCTACGGAGTCTTGGTCTGTGGCGTAGCGGCAAGCAGCAACACTTTGATCCTGATCGCCGAGCTGAGTGCTACCTTCCGAGAACCCGTACCTACGTCTCATTTAGTTGTGCCACGTGTCAGACTGTATACTGTTACCGTACGAATAAAGTGTACCTACCCTATACTATACGACGTGGTTCATTTATCAAACCCGCTACACCCATCTACAACTATGCCCATCGTGTCGGACGAAGATGAAGAATCACCACTGACTCCTGTACATTCCCCGATATCAGAAGTGGGGATCACAGCGGGCGCAAGAAGCACCTCCCAGCAGTGACCTTGGAACGAACGAGCAAATCTGGCGCCGAATGCTTGAGATGCAGAACGAAAATATGAAGGCTTTGATCGATACTCTCAAACTACCCGTCAAAAGTAACGAAATCAGTTCGCCAGACTGTGACCCCGAAAAAGCAGACGCGGACGTAAGATCCTGGTGTGCGACTGCCGACGTGTGCTTCGCGGATAACCCACTCAAAAGAGGACAGTTGATAGTCGTTGATAGTAATACCTTGAAGGGAGTGGCGTCGACATGGCTATCACAGGTAACCTAAGCAAGTATGACGTGGCGCGGCCGGAATTTAAAGAGCTGTTTATTGCTCAATTCGTCTCCCTGGAAACTGCAGCCGCCACACTAATCAACATGAGTAACGACAAACCCAAGGATGGAGAGACACTAGATGCCTACGGAAGTCGACTCATAACATTCTTATTGAATCGCTGGAAGGACAAAACTGTCGAACAAATTGCCGTTTCCACTGTGCTTGCCCATATGGCACAGTTTGATGCGAAACTACACCGTTTGGCCTACACTGCAAAGGTTGATACTCGTCTGCGATTTCAGCAAGAGCTATAGGCGTTTTATTTCCTTAAACGCAAGGCCAAGAAGGCAATGGATCACAAAATCACGCCTGAGACAAAGCGGGAAAAGTTTTTCAACTACCCACAATTGTGAAATGTTTTCACTTTGGAAAACCGGGACTTAATTATCTGAGTATTTCCACCGCATCAAGGAAGCTCCTGGAAAACAACGACCAAGCCCTGGCATCGCTGCAACTCGTGGCGGATCACAGCAGCCAGCGCCGAGCAAGATCGACTGCTTCAGGTGCAACGAGCCAGGATACATTGCATCACGTTACCTAGCGGCCCCGGGACGAGCGGCAGCGACGGCGCGATCCCCACCGAACGCCGGGTCAAACGTGTGCACAGTTGATTCCCCATCGGGAACATTGAAAGATCGAGGTTAGTATTTTGTTTTCCTATACGACTCGGGTGCTGAGTGTTCACTAATAAAATAAATTATTTCATGTAAATTTGGTGGGAAACGTGTTAACGACGTTGTTTATTTGAAGGGCATTGGTGAAGCAAGAACAGTCAGTACTCAGCAGATTCTGTGTGTTGTTGAAGCCGACTATAATGTTATAGAAATATTACTACATGTTGTGCCAGACAGTTGTTTAGAGAACGACGCCATGATTGGTCGCGAAATCTTACAAGTCGGGTTTTCCGTAAACATGACGTCATCAGAATTCTAATTTTAGAACGCGAAAGTAGTTGTAAAACCAAACTAACCCCCGAGAATAATTTTCACGATATCGATACCTGATGATGTTTCCTACGAAAACAAAGCGCGGCTTGTTGATATTTTAGAGCGTTATTCCGAGTATTTTATTATCAATTAAACCGAATAAGCGTATGGTTCAATCCCTTAACAAACGTCTCCCGCCTAAGACAGTGACGCAATTGAGGCAGTTTATTGAACTAGCGACGTACTTTCGTCAGTTTGTGCAACAGTTCTCGCGTATTATGGGACCTCATTACCACCTAACCCGTGAAAATGTACCATTCGTCTGGCAGCCACACCACGAACAAATTCGACAGGAAATAAATTGCTTTACTTACTAAAGAACCGGTTTTGATGATTTAGGACCCCAAATACCCTATCAAATTGCACACTGACACGAGTGCCGATGGCTATGATTCCATACTGTTCCAAGTGGTTGACGGTAAACGACGCGTAATAGCATACTTTAGTAAAAGGACCACACCAGCTGAGTCACGGTACCATAGCTATGAGCTCGAGACCCTAGCAATCGTGAATGCCATAAACCATTTCAGACAGTATTTACACGGACGTAGATTTACGGTTGTAACAGAGTGTAACTCAATAAGAGCCTCTAGTAAGAAAGCTGATTTAACGCAGCGAGTCCAAAGGTGGTGGGTCTACCTCCAGTCTTTTGACTTTGATGTGGTATATATACAACGCCCGCATCCAGGACCAGGACCGGACCAGCGCAGGACCGGTCGTCGTGGAAATTCTTGGGGGAGGCCTTTGTCCAGCAGTGGACGATTTGTGGCTGATATGATGATGATGATATACAACGCGGGTAAATACATGGCTCATCTAAACTTATTTTCGCGGAACCTCCCAAATTATGAGTCGGAACAGGTAGAGACACAGCAGATAGAAACATAGCAGGTAGAGACACAGCAGGTAGAGACATAGCAGGTAGAGACACAATGGGTAGTAGAGTCCAGTGTAGAGTCAAAAGTAGAGCAGAGGCGTGTAAATTTTACAGAGGTGCCAGGCAATTGGATTGTTGCAGAACAGAAATGTGACCCAGAAGTTAGTAAACTAATATCGGACATGACAGAAGGGAAGTTAAGTTAAGATGCGGCAAATACTTACAAAGTCCGTACGAATCCTCCGTAGGAAAATTAAACGAAATCGACGAACGAAATGTTTGCTTAATCTCCCAAGAGCTTTACGCTGGTCGGTAGTTAACAACGTTCACGAATCTCTTGTACACCTCGGAGCGGATAAAACATTAGAGAATCTTTATGAGTCCTACGTATACGTATTCGTGTACGTATTCGTGTTGGTCGACGGTTTCATGAAATACACACTCCCCTTCCACATGAATAAAATCGACACGGTTAGTAGTAGAGCTCCTAAGAGAATCATTGCAGATCAAGGACGTTTTTTCGCGAGTAAAGAGTTCAAAGATTTTTGCGTTAACCACCCTAAAAACACACGCTCCTTTTTGGGCAGACTGGTAAAAATAGCGGGCAGCTAATAAAACGACAATTTGGAATGATATGAAATGTGGGTAGAACGAAAGAAATCCCAACTTAAATCCCTTATAATAGCTCTTGAATATGACAAGGAAACAGATCCATGCATCAAAGAGTAGGATTCCCTGCATTACAGACTCAGATTATTAAATAATATTTTTGATCTGAGATTACAAAGCAAGATTTTCACATCAGATATTTTTCTTTCCAAATACGGTAATTCTCTCCTAGTGAAACAAAGCAAATAAATTTATGTTTGCCAGAATACGTAGCCTTTTTAGAATGTAGGTAAATATACCTTTCTAAAACCTCTTAGTTTAGTTGAAATACCTTATTTTGTACGTAGGTACATAAATTAATAATCAATCCTGTTGTTACGGGTATATCGGATATGGGTACAAATAATATAACCTGGATCCCGAACAATAAACTGTTTTTACTTAGCCAAGTTTAATAACGTGTAAAATTGCTTTTTCCCTTTCACGTTGCCCAGGAAACCTCCTGTACAGCCAATGCCAATGTATGTCAATGTGGCCAGTGAACAGGAAAAATAAAATAAATACTTATTACAAGTTCCAGAGCATCCATTATTATGTTTATGAATCCCGACGTATTACGAGTTTAACGTGTGTATCTGTGTGTCTGTATGTGGCATCGTAGCTCCCAAACGGATAAAATGATTTTGATTTAGTTTTCTTTGATTGGAAAGGGAATTTGATCGAGAATGTTGTTAGGTATGATCGTAAGAAAATCTGTTCAGCAATTTGAAGATCATCAGATATTTCTAGTTGATGAAGGGATGTGAACAACTTCCATAAATCTGATCGATTTGAAATTCGGTATCCTATTACTTCAATGATATTACTTTAACCTTGAGCTGATGCAGCAGCATTACCTGGAATCTGCAGGATACCCAACTCCTCACCAACGTAGAGTAGAGGTTTATTTGGGTTCATTGGAAAGGTAGCAATGAAAAGGTTGTAGATAGATAATAATTATTAAAATAGTAATGTAGTACGGGTATATACAGGAAGTTTTTTTAAGGGTCAGTATGGGGAAATTCTAAACTATAAGATATAGAGAAAAAGCTCTTAGGAACTGTGATCTCAATTTAAGAGACAATAAAAATGGCGTTCTTTTTTTTAAAAAAACTTGATAGGTTCGAAAAAAAATAATTCAAAACAGCCATATCTCCGAACCTATAATTTTTTTAAATTTTTTTAATGCCATTTTGTTATATCTATGGAAACTAAACTTACTGGCCGATTTTTAAATGAAAAAGGAAAAAAAGAAAGAAACATTCAGACTTTAAAAAAAACAAATTGTAGGTTTCTGTCATTCATTAAATGCATGATTTAGTCAACGAAAGGTTTGGGAACAAGTGGATAGGTTCCTATGGCAAAGTCCAGTGGCCAGCGCGGTCACCTGATCTAACGCCCATGGATTTTTTTCTATGGGGTCACTTAAAAAATGAAGTGTACAAAAATCACTATGACACTGTTGATGATTTAAAATATTCAGTACGTCAAATGCTAAACACAATACCATACATTTCATTGAGAAACTCGGGGAGTGCTTCGCCGAAGTCGACTGTGCTTAGGTGAAAGTGGAGGACATTTCGAACAATTTTTAAGATAAATTTAGTTTCGTGGGACTAAGGCAAGTGGCAGATTTTCGGTTTTGTTTCATTTCAATTATCCATCCTATCAATTGGATAATAAAAATGTATCTTTAATAAAATGTTAATTTCAAGTAATTTCAACAACTTCTAGCAACTTTAGACCTATGGTCTCCATACAACTTTTGGTATATACAGTGATATACAATCAAAGGCCCGATCGCCCTTATTCAGGGTAGGCTCGAGCCCCTCGGTGGGAACGTATATGAGCTAATATTATGAATGAATAAATACTTTTTTTTTTTCAAAAAAGCATTAACTCTGAATCTATCAAGATTTTTTTATTTTTTAGAACACCATTTTGTTTTCTCTTAAATTGAGATCACGGTTCCGAAAAGCGTTTTTCTCTATCTCTTATAGTTAAGAATTTCCCCATACTAACCCTTTTAAAAAACTCAGCCTGTATAGCAATCGTTCAGAGTCACTTAAAACTACCAAAGTATAATAATGATAATAAGGTAGCGTGTTGCCGAACAGGCTCGCACAACGGGACCACTCCCATTAAGGTGCACATAAATATATAGACATGTTATATTTGATACGTACATTATTGTGCGCCCCCCGCCATAACTAGTATCTTATCTGTGCCCCCTCCGAGTCGAGCAGACAAACACGACCTTGCACCATTTTCTTGGAGCAACTCGACGCATTTTTGAACTCTTAATATATTTGTAAAAGAAACTGTTTGTTTGTTTGTTTGTAAACTCTTTATTGTACAAAATATACAATTAAAATAATGCATAAAAAAAAACCTTAAGTACAAAGGCGGACTTATCCCTTAGAGGGATAATTGAATTTAATTTAATTGCCTGAATTTAGACAGAAAATATTACAATTTACAAGTTTCTACCTTCAACAGTTTTTAAAATTTCGATCTTTCGTCACTTACTCACTCACTGAGTAACTAATAATTTAAAAAAAATAGAAGTTGTTTGGCATGGAGATAAATTATTGGGAGTTTATAAGTTTCAAGATTTTTTTATTTTTTAGGAAACAGTCTGAAAAAATAAAATATCCATCCCTAAACGTGTGAAAAAGGGGTTGACAGTTTGTATGGAAGTCAACTTGCCCTAACCTAATTTGGACTTGGACAAACTCCTGGTAATCACGCGCATCAGGGGGCACACGGCAGTGCCCCTCGCCAAGTCTAGCAGACAAGCACGGCCATTCACCCTTTTTGCACATTAATGCATTTTTGAGCACTTAGACAAACAGAATTAGGGGTTGACAGTTTCAAAGTTCGTCATTTGGAAAGTAAGAGAGCTATACTTCAACCCATAGCCATCATATTGGAATTAAAACTGTCTCAAAAAAAGGAAAGTTCCTAAAAAAAAGGAATAGACAATCATCATCATCATATCAGCCGAAAAACTTACACTGCTGGACAAAGGCCTCCCTCAAAGATTTCCACGACGACCATTCCTACGCTCCCCGCATCCAGCGTCTTCCCGCGTTCTTCACCAGGTCGTCGGTCCGCTGCGTGGGAGGCCTGCCCACGCTACGTGTTTCGGTGCGCGGTCTAATTTTATTGCCCCAACGGATATCTATTCTACTAGCTATGTGCTCTGCACACTGCCACTTCAGTTAAGTGATTCTGTGAGCTACGAGTCGTATGTTGGTTACTTTGGTTCTCTTGCGGATCTCCTCATTTCTGATTCGATTGCGTAGGAAAATTCCGAGCATAGCTCGCGCCATTGCCCTTTACGCGACCAAGTCTCAGCTCCATATGTCATCACTATCAACGCACACTGGTCAAAGACCTTAGTCTTGAGACACTGCGGTTTTTGGAACGTGAAGATATTGCAAAGCTTCCCGAACGCTGCCCAGCCGAGTTGGATTCATCGATTGATCTCTGTCCTGAAGTTAGATCTACCTAATTGTACTGTTTCTCTCAGGTATACGTATTCGTCAACAATTTTCAGTGTAGAGTTAACAACCTTTAGAGGGGTGGGGACTGTTTGTTCCGGTGAAACGTGCCGAGTATATCTTTCGCGCTCTGCTTTTAATAGTTCAAGCAGAGAAAAAATCCTTATTCCTTAAAAAAAATAACAAAAGAAAGCTACAAACCTGGTTAAAATTACATGTATTTTTTTTTATTGTTGTTTTTGTGAAGTACAGTGAACAAATAATTAAAACCAATGTTTAAAATTTTAAATTTTTATTTAAACTGTTCACGACGCCGTTCGACACCCGCAGGTTTAAACAAAGAGGCGTGCTGCGTTTTCATGTTTCAGGCCCACAAGTAGGGAAGTTAACTCGACTGCGACACGCAGCGCTAGGCGCTAGGCGCTAGGCGCTAGGGTTTCAGTGCTGAAAGCCGCTAAGCGAATACACATTCAAACTTAGGCTCCGCAAACGGAGACACAAACTAGGCTTGGCTTCCGAACATATTCAAGTGATAGAAATCGCGTATCTAGTTAGGACGGTCACTGAACCCGTCCCCATCAGCACCGCGCACCGTCGCATCATTGTCGTCGGCCGCCGCCGCCGCCACTCGCCCCGTCTAAACCCGCGATTACGTATGATACAAGCAACTTCGGTCCTTCGCTTGATTTAACAGATATCGCTGTTAGACATAATAAATCATAAGAGTGTTGACCTTGTCGCACGGCAGGTATTTAGGTAGGTAGGGCGTAGGGAGTGGGTTCTTAAAAGATGCCGTGCGTGTTCTAATAATTTAATGAGTAAAATATAAGATATAAGATAAAAGACACGTAATGGGTCTTTTAGAAAATATTAAAGTATGAATTTATTAAATTTATTGTGATGAGAGCTGATGATCGAGTGTTGTTTTTTAAGGAAATTGTCAGATAGTTTGACAGCGCAGACGCGGAAAAAAAGAAATAGATGGATGAATAAAGATCGAATGAAAGAAAATTAAATAACTGCGCACCACGCTACAGTACCGGGGGGGGCCGGTTGAAAAAAAAGTCTAAGGCTTTTTTTTCTTAAAATTTTAAATGATATGAAGAATAATTCAGTACAAATGTGTAAATAAATATTTTGAAATAATTTTGTTGTTTATCCTAAAAATATAAACGAAAAAAATGATCTGGATGAAAAAATATACATAGTAAAATTAAGTTAAAGTGTAGAGTAAAGAGGAAATAATAGATATAATAAATTAGATGGATGAAGCGAAAGTTAATTTGGAGTAAGCAAATGAAATTAAGATGAGTATATACAGTAAGACAGTTCCAAAATTCATTCTACCTATTAAAAATCTATCATACATCACCTTCCAAAGTCATAATCCATTTCTGGATTGATGACTATACCACAAGAGAGAAAGCTTATATATGTCGGAGGGTCATTGAAAACGCGACCAATACCAGCTCGAGATAAGTTTACATAGTTACACTTTGTTTGGATCAAACGTCAGGTATTAGTACCTGGGTGAAACCGGTGGTGGCGTGACGATCGCTTGTACTCGTGAGACGATCGTTTGTGGTAGCAAAGATGATGTATTAACGGAAGGCTGTTTGTGCTGCCACACTGAGTTGAGAATTTATTAGATCTGTGGAGAAGCCAGATTAGCTGGACGTCAGTCTCGGAGCAGACACTTTTTGACGGAGCGTCGAGCAGAACACATGCAGTGGTGATCTGTGAGAAAAATGGACGTGTCACGCCATCGCTGTGATCACCGCGTTTGCATCCATTGTTATCCAAGGCATCCTGTACAATTTCGATTACCAAATGATCAAGACTATTGAAGAAGGACCTCTGTGATATAGCTGCATTGTTATTTCGACACCTACAACCGAAATAGTTAAGGAGTGAACCACGAGGCCATCCATAACCTAACCATCACCCTCACCCTCGACATCAGAAGTTGGATAGTTCCCTGCGCTCGCAACAAGTGGACAACGACGGGAAAATGTGAAAATTGATGATGGAGCAGCGAAATAAAAACCACTGGCAACAATTCTTCGTGCTACAGAACCAGAACATGCTGCGATTGATTGAGGTTATGCAAGCACCATCGACTACATCTGCTGCAATCATATTGCCAGCATTCAACCGGAATATACCGGAAGTTAATCCACGTGCACGGCGCTCAACTGTCGATATCTCCCTTACGGAACGACCATTGGAATGAGGTGACAGCGTGGGCTGTGCTGGCAGCAGCGGAGATCCACGCAAGCGGCGCGTGCAGCTTCAGCGAAGTGCGTGATGTACGCGGAGCTACGAAAATCCGGTGAGTCGTACCCCTTTTGTTTTGATAGTGGAAGTAGTACGTACGTGGTACTAGTACTATTACCTAATCTGTGGTGGTACTGAGTGTTCACTCGTTAAAGAAAGTTTCGTGTATAGACTTTCGGGAGTGTGTTCAATACTAACGCACTATTGACTTTTGTAGGCAACTCTTAAGTTTACTGTACAGAACAAATATCGAGTGAGGGTAATATTGACGGGCATTGTTCAGAATGGTCATATCTTGTTATGCCAGACGAGTACGAACGATATTATGATCGATTCAGATATTTTAAATCTATGATTGACGGTATTCTTAAACGAGTCTGTCAATAACAAAACAGCTTTACTGTCGGTAAGGATGCGAATTGCGAATAGAGTAGTTAGTCCCTTACCCTTCTAGTAGTGATTGCATTAGCAGCTAAAATGATGCCAAGTGGAAAGTACTCTTTCACATGCTTTCGGATTTTTACTTGTGACACAACGTCGTGATTGAACGGAAGATTTTGAACGAGGACTCATTGTAAATATGACGATTCATTTAGCTAACTAGAGTTTCGGTTAAACAAACTTAAACCAGAATTGAAAGTATTGAAACCCCTTTAAGCTTTCATAATATTGAGACTGACATCTTTACATGGAGTGAAAAAGCCTTATTAGATTTCGTAGTATTGGGACTGATATTGTCATTGAGCATAGGCCAAAGTTGTTGCCTATTTTTAGTAGCTTTCGTGATGAATTTGTCGAGGGCATCCTTAATGCCCCGCTATCGTATAGACCCTATGTAGGTATATGAGTTTCGGGGACCCCAATAAAATAGTTTGTTTACCAATTGTAAAAAAAGAGAATAATAACAGGGTAGTATGCGGAGTGCAGTGATGAACGTCTTACGGCTGATGTGATGATGATACAGGATTCATGGGCTGGAGGCTGCGAATGTCATAAGCCCCGAAGCTTTCCCTTTTTGACGGCCTTATCATGCTGGTAAAGAAAAAGGATAGCATAGAACGCAAGTGTTGATAACCGTGAAAAAAAAAAATGATAACAACATGCCTGAACGGAAATTGCTTCCTCTGATAGCTTGGAACATCGATTGACTTCATAGGTGGTCACTATTTAACCACGTCAGGCATAGCTAGTGGTTACATCAGGTGCATTCTTTACCTATTAAATCGAAATGACTGATTTTGTAACCTCTGTTCAAATACGTCCACGTGTCATTCGATCTACGTAATGCCCCCTTGTATTTGAACTTACGTTCATAAACGCTTTAGGCGCGTGGCAACGGTCAGGTGAATCTTAGCACGTTTAAACGTTGGTACTCTTAGTTAAGTGTCCTTTAAAATATGCTCACTTCCTTCGAGTATAGTAATGAGATTTCAATGTTACAAGTCCTTCCATGATGATCATTTGGCAGTAACCAAACTGTTGGGTTAACCGAGTTACGAAGTACAGCCTCCTGGAGTTGCTTCTTGGTACGAGTAAAGTAGCCTAACCTCTAAATGTCATGTTTGTCGATTACACACACAGGCTGTAATTTTATCTAAGTGAAGCACGACAACATACTAGTGATAATACGGAGAGTAACGCATCCTATTACAGGAGTTGTTAATCAGCTTGCTGCTGATGTGATAATAGACATGGGCCTCCCCCATGTTGGAGCGGTTTCACCAATTGTAAAAAAAAAAAAAAAAAAAAAAAAAAGGCTACGCTTGGCGGGCTGTTTGGCGGTACAGTATGAGCGTGAAGGACGATGTTGCTTGTCCTCAAATTTTTAGTCCCTTAGTCACTTCTTGTGAAACCCTTGGGAAGAGATGGGGTGGTGTATTGCTCTGAGGCAGCGCCACTGGCTGATTTCTAGACAAAAGCTTAGTTTCACAAGTTACCTAACTTTGTGTTGTTACAAATGGAGAAGCGTTACCTACCACTTTAGATATCAAATACCGTCAGTTATTGAGGACAGACTACGTTAAATGCCCGATAGTGACAGTATTATTGACTTGGACAGAATTGATGATGGAGAGACTGAACCTCGACCATCCACTAGTGCAGATTAAGGACTTTTGTACTTGACCGTGATTTTAACGTTCACTAGTTTGTATTTTGAACCTTAGACGTAAACAATTTTTCGCAACTGGATGCCAATAGCCTCAGCCATTCGTAGACGTAGGCGTAAAACACCGAGTTGATTTTCTCGTTGCTGTGCGGCCACAACTGTGTGTGGCGTGCGTTTGGCTCGCAGGCGTATCACCGGGGAGGTGATGTTGGCAATGACCAGAAAGAGGTGATGTTTGAGATCGCCGCATGGAAGCGATAGTGTGGTTGGACACCGGAGGGAGGTGGTCCAAGAGTCGCCAGGTAGGGTGACTGTGTTTTTGGGCGGACACCTGAGAGGTTGTCTGAGAGTCGCCAGGTTGGGTGACTGTTGTTTGTTTGGGCACCGGATGGAGGTGGCCCAGAGTTGCCAAGATGGGTGACTGTTGTGGTGATACAAAATAAGGAGCGTAACCAAACCAAGTTAGATCCCAAATACCGAGGGCCGTTCAGGGTCGTAGAGGTCTTAGAAGGTGACAGATACAAATTACAAGCTTTGAATTTGAGACGAAGTTACAAGTATGCCCATGACCGTTCACGTAGTATGTCCGAAGGTTATTTGCCTCCGGATGTTGACGATGAATCTGGTGCAGAGGCGTCTACCTTTCAATGTTAATTGTATTGACAGATCGTAACTCAATCAATTGTGTACAGTTGTAATTTTTTTCTTTATCGTTTATTTTTGTGTGTAGTACTGAAGTATTCCGACATGTTTCAGCGGTAAATGAAGAGTGCTGAATGGCGCTATATGTTTGCATGAATTGGCTGCTGCTTGTTTTGTCAGACTCGTTCTGTCATGATGTGGAGCAGGTACATTCGTGTTTTTGTAAAAAAGAAGTATCCCGTTTACCGGCTAAAACTGTTGATGGTATTCCGTCGCCTGTATAGGTGATGATGGTATTCCGTCGCCAGTATTGGTGATGATGGTGTTCCATTGCCTGGATTGGTGATGATGGTATTCCGTCGCCTGTATTGGTGATGATGGTGTTCCATTGCCTGTATTGGTGATGATGGTGTTCCATTGCCTAGATTGGTGATGATGGTATTCCGTCGCCTGTATTGGTGATGATGGTGTTCCACTGCCTAGATTGGTGGTGATGGTGTTCCGTCACCTGGACTGGTGATGATGACTGATTGGTATTCCGTCGCTTGGCGTTAGTGATGATGATTCTTTGTGGTGTCCCGCCACCCGGATGTGGTGATGTTTAGTTCTGGTGTTCCGTCGCTTGTGATTTGCGATGATGATTATGTTCCGTTCTATGTGCCCCTAAAAGTTGTAAATGGTTGTAAGGTTTCAAGCCTTGCAGCTGTGATTTACCTTGGAGACCTAAACTGATTTGAGATTGTTTGAGTTACGATGCTAATGCTGTGGTTTATTTAGTTTACGAGAGTGAAATTATTTTGGTTTTTTTTGAGACTGTTAAAATATGTCATTACCATGATTGTAGTCTTGAATTAAAGCTTCACATTATTAGTGTTGCTTTTATTCCTTGAGCTGTGGACCTTCCTAATGAAGGTCAGGATTGGCCGAACGAAATGGAATCTACTGGTTACCCTTTTCTTTTTCAGGTTAGTCACCCGAGGACGTGTGACTCGCAGGATGGCCGTGTCTGAGGGTCATTGAAAACGCGACCAATACCAGCTCGAGATAAGTTTACATAGTTACACTTTGTTTGGATCAAACGTCAGGTATTAGTACCTGGGTGAAACCGGTGGTGGCGTGACGATCGCTTGTACTCGTGAGACGATCGTTTGTGGTAGCAAAGATGATGTATTAACGGAAGGCTGTTTGTGCTGCCACACTGAGTTGAGAATTTATTAGATCTGTGGAGAAGCCAGATTAGCTGGACGTCAGTCTCGGAGCAGACACTTTTTGACGGAGCGTCGAGCAGAACACATGCAGTGGTGATCTGTGAGAAAAATGGACGTGTCACGCCATCGCTGTGATCACCGCGTTTGCATCCATTGTTATCCAAGGCATCCTGTACAATTTCGATTACCAAATGATCAAGACTATTGAAGAAGGACCTCTGTGGTATAGCTGCATTGTTATTTCGACACCTACAACCGAAATAGTTAAGGAGTGAACCACGAGGCCATCCATAACCTAACCATCACCCTCACCCTCGACATATATATATAAAAAGCGTTTCTCAAGGAACTGGCTTATGAATAGTGTAGGCTTAATTAAAGGGTTAGTCACCAACCGCTAACTTGAAAAATAGCATAAGGCTTCTTTAACGTGTTGCTAAAAACCGCACGTTGATAATTATTTACAAGTAAATACCTTAAAGAGGTAGGGCGCAATGAAATTGCGATGCGTGAAACGCAAAAAAAAGAAAAATAAACGTCATGTCCACTCAGACTTACAGACGTAACTAATGAATTAAATAGTTAATATATATGACAAAGTCATAAATTAAGAAAGAGAACAATAATTGAAGAAAATTTAAGTCATCAATTAAAATTAATTGACTTAGGTAGTTAAAGTTAGTAAGTTACGATATTGGCCTATTTAATGAGTTATCATCCGCTCTGAAAGGTAAGATAAAATAATACATAAAAAAAAACTAAACTGAAATGACAATTGTCGTATGAAATGAAATCAAAAAGTTAATGAGGTGAGTAAAAAGCTTGAAATATTTGAGTATGTATTTACTCAGTATGTCCCTATGTAGAGATCGGTTTAAGGTCTTTTATGTGCCACCGGCCCAAAGGTTTATGATTTAAATCTGACAAATCATAAATCAGTGGCGAAATTTTGTGTGTAATTAAGCATTTAATAAATTTAGGGGCTAATTTAGCAGAAAAATGTTTGTCGGAAGAGCTAAGTGGGTAATTACGCTTCCAAACTATGTCATCTATATTAAATTCCATGTATTGACGATGCTTGTCGTAAAGTTTGGCGTTAACTTGGTGCGATTTAAAAAGTCGTGATTGTACTTGTGAAAATACTGGAATTAAATGTCCCAAATTTTCTGCGTAAATATCGCGAGGAGCAAAAATAAGGTCATCAGTACTGTCTTTATCTGAATAAATTGAACCACAAGTAACTAATTCACGGCCAAAAACGAGGAAAGAAGGGGTAAATTTAGTTGTTTCGTTAACTGATGAGTTAATGGCGAATTGAATATGGTTCAAATGTAAGTCCCAAGTACGGTGGTCATCGTCAACAAAGGAAGCTATCGCTGTAATTATAGTTTTGTTGTATCGTTCGACAGGGTTTACTTGAGGGCAGTAGAGTGGGTTGTAATGAATGTGAGGTATTTTGTATGTATTAAATAAGTCTTTGAGTTCATTACTTATCATTTGGGGGCCATTGTCAAGTATTATGGTTTCCGGTATACCATAATTCATGAAAACTAAGTTTTCAAGGATATGTTTGATGATAGAAGATGTTGCTCTCTTAATGGGGTAAATAAGGCAATATTTAGAGAAACAACAAGTAACGACTAATATATATCTATTTAATTTACGAGTTAAGGGTAAGGGACCAATTAAATCAATAGCGATTGTCTGAAAAGGTCGTGAGCAATTTTTAGGCTTGCCCATTAAACCGATGATGTTTTGATTTTGGTGTTTGTAGGCTAGACAAGTATCACATTTAGAGATGAAAAATGCTACGTCTTTGTACATACCAGGCCAATAATAATTAAGTTTTAGACGATGGTAAGTTTTGAATATACCGAAGTGAGCTGCAGTGGGTGAACTATGATTTTCTGAGATAATTGACTCTCTGAGTTCTAATGGAATTACAAGTTTCCAGTTGTATTCAGAATTTAACTCAGAAACAGCGCGACCATATTTAAATAATTTATTATTTTTAATAATGTAATCTGGAGTCGAACTCGGATTAATTTTACACTTGTCAAATATAGTGTTGTACCAAGTATCTTTAGACTTTTCAAATTTTGTATTAATAGCATTAAGATGAGCGATACGAGATAACTGATCGGGTACCACATGTTCAGAGCCACTTTTATGTTTTATTTCAAAATTAAACATAGAGAGACGGATGCACCATCGTGCTAGTCGACCTGTAGGGTTATCGAGACGTAAGAACCATTGTAAAGAAGAGTGGTCAGTGTATATTATAAATTTTTTACCATTGTCTAGGTAACAACGCCAATGTTCTAAGGATGTAATCACACTTAGTAACTCACGTTCAGTAATTGAATAGTTCTTTTGAGCATTTGTTAAGGATTTGCTCATGTAAGCTATAGGTTTTTCGATACCTTCGAAATCTTGGGTAAGCATTGCTCCTATACCGTAGGCTGATGCATCACAATGTACAGCAAATGGTTTGGTAAAATCAGGACAGGCGAGTATTGGGGTACTAACTAACGCTTGTTTAATAGCTTTGAAAGCTTCATCGGCTTCGGCGGACCATTTAAAAGGTGGAGTTTTCTTTTTAGTAGATGTAAGTTTATTGAGTGGAGCTGATAAAGTACTAAGATTAGGAACAAAACGTCTATACCAACCGGCAGTTCCAAGAAATCTTTTAACATCTTTAACATTTTTAGGGGTTTGTATATTCAAAATTGCTTGAACCTTAGAAGGGTCAGTATGTAAGCCGTCTTGGTTTACTATGTAACCTAAATATTTGAGTTCATTTCTAAAGAAGGAGCATTTAGGGAAGTTAACAGTTATGTTAGCCTGAGAAAGTTTAGAGATTAATTTCGTCAGTAATTCGACGTGCTGTTCGAATGTTGGTGTAGCTATTACAATATCATCTAAGTAACAAAAGATATTGTTATCCAGCATAAGGTCTGATAGAAGATTATCTAAAAATCTTTGCTGAGTTGCAGGAGCGTTAGTTAAACCGAATGGCATTACCTTAAATTGATACATTCCACGTCCAGGAACATGGAAAGCCATTTTAGGACGGTCTTCTTTTCTTAATGGAATTTCCCAAAACGCTTTGGCTATGTCAATTGAGGATAAATATTTACAATCTTTTAAATTATCTAAAATATCTGAAATCAAAGGTAATTTGTAAGCATCTTTACGAGTTATGCTATTTAATTTTCGGCTATCCACGCAGAAGCGCCATGTGCCATCTTTTTTAGGAGTTACAATGACAGGACTAAGCCATGGGCTTTCGCAAGGCTCAATTACATCTAGTTTAAGCATTTCATCGACCTCTGTTTTTAGTGCTTTTTGTTTTTCGGGCGATAAACGGTAGCATCGCTGACGAATGGGAGGGTGGTCACCGGTATCGATATGATGTTCAGCAAGGTGAGTTTTTCCTAAAGGTTTAATTACGGTAGAAATTTGTTTGAACTTTTCTATTATTAAATTAGATAATTCTTGTTGCGTTTTAGTTAAATTCTCATAAGTGTGAAGGTTAGTAGAAGTTGAATGAACTAGAAAGTTGTCATTTTGTGAGTTAAATTGATTATTAATGTTGCGAGGTACGCTGGGAGCAATGTTAAATGTTTTCCAGAAATCAATGCCAAGAATTAAAGATTCTTGAATATCTGGAATTACGTGGGCAGTAATTATGGAAAATTTATTATTGTAAATTACCGGAAGTAAAATAGTTCCGATAGATTTGATTGGTTGACCGTTAGCTACGGTACCTAAGATACGTTGGTCCTTCCGTAGTGAGAGACCTGACCTTAGTAAAATCTTGTGTGAGTCCTTACCAAGTATGGTAATGGAACTACCACTATCTAATAAACCGTTTAAAATAAGATTATTAACTTTAATATTTAAATATGGTCGATTTGAATCTTGTTTGTTTTCAAAAAGGAGAGTATTCACATTATTTGAATTAAAAAAAAGTTTTATATAGTTAAGCCAATCAGTCCAATCTTTTTGATCAAAATTATTTGAATTTTGAATGTGTTTAATCTCCTTCTTAATTAGTTTTTTGAATTCGACTTATGACAGTTAGGGCAATGGGGAAATGTGACGTCTTTTAAGCCACATCTGTAACAAACTTTTTGTGTATTTTTACACACAGCAAGGAGATGTGAATTTGTTCTACATCTTGGACAGGCGAAGGTAGTTAATTTTTGGGGTATTGGTTGGTTTTTTACTGCATAGATAGTTTTATTAAATGGGTATTCGGGTATATGTGGTGTAGTTTGATTGTAGTACGTTGTAGTAGTGTGAGATGGTTGTTCGAATGAGGTTGACGGTTGAGAAAACTTCGAGTTATAGTAGGTGGATTGATTATTGAGATTTAAAAGTTTTTCCGTAAATTTACATGATTCGATTAATGAATCGAGAGAAATTAGGTCGGTTCGTGAGATGCGTATGTTAAATTCTGGTCTGATGTTTCGTCATATTATTTCTATTTTTTCTTTTTCAGAAATTTTTTCGTGTAATTTATTAAATAAAGATTCCATGTGAGATATATAGATAATAACTCTCTCATTAGGGTTTTGTTTGCGATTATCGATTTGTTTTTTAAGTAAATAATCATGGTTACTTATTTCAAAATCTTTTATTAAAAAGGTTCGTAATGTTTGCCAATCTGTTATGGTCTCTTTCTTTGCTCTGAACCAATCTAGAGCGATTCCTGAAAGAAGGTCAAAGATATGTTTGAAAAGTGTGCTCTCTGGTATGTTACGAACAGAAGCAAACTCTTCTATTCTTTGTATAAAATCTCTTGGGCAGCTATCGCCTTTGAACTTGAAGCGTTTGAGGTCGCTAGTGTATTTGTGCTCTCCAATAGAAATTAATTTTTGCGTTAGAGCATCAAAGTAAGAAAGGGGAGGTATGTTGTTGTAAGAAATGGAAGGTGTGCTGTTTATTACAGATTCTGTTGAGTGGTATACAGATTGTTGGGGTGTGTTGATAAGCGTGCTGTATCTGTTTTTTAGTTCTGTAAATTCACTGGATAGTGAATTTAGTGTAGATAGTTGTTCTATTGTCAAGTCTTGGTTTATGTCAATCAGGCATATTCTTTTTTGAATATGTGAAATGTATACTGGGATCTTGTTTTTACGCATGGGATAAGTATTCATGCATGATTCCAATATTTTCAAACATTTAGTAATGTCCGTCATATCTGTAGTGAAGTCATTCGGACTGGTATCTGTAGGTGTGGGACAGTCAGGTAAGACTAAAAGGTTATTTAATTGAGCACGGAGCTCCTCTGCCGTTTGAATGGCGTTTGGATTTTGTCCTCTCAATCTTAATTCATAAATCACTTCCTGTTTGTTCAGTTCATTAGTATCCATGTTTATGAAACTGTGTTAAAATATTTTTCAATAATTGACAAAAATGTAAAATATTATAAGCAAAATCTTTTTTGTCTTAAAGAGGTAGGTATAGACAATTTATGGAAATGTTCCAATCTTTTTGATCCTATTTGTTTGTTTTGAAAGTTATGTCAAGCAATATTGTTAGTAAACAAAAAGAAATAATATTTTGTTATGAAATGGAATGAAAACTAATAATTGTGCCGAAAGTACATGTAAAATATAATGTGGTATTATCTATGATAATAATGAAATGGCTTACTATGATATGCACATGAATGTGGTGATTTTGTGAAATTGATGCTCTGTTTTACAAAATCAAATAAATTAAAAATTAACGGAATTAAACTAAGGAAGAAAAAAAATTGAAGTAGGCTTGAACTGGTGACGAAGGTAAGGCTCGGAGATGGTACTGCTCACGTCGGTAGGTACAAGGATGAAAACTGGTGACGAAGGTAGGGCTCGGAGATGGTACTGCTCACGTCGGTAGGTATAAGGATGAAAACTTGATGTCGGAGATCTTGCGGAGATGTAGTGGTTTCAGGTTAATAATGTTTAAAAACTTACAGATCTTCGGTTTATTTACAAATTACCACGTTTAGGCGCCAGTGTCGCACGGCAGGTATTTAGGTAGGTAGGGCGTAGGGAGTGGGTTCTTAAAAGATGCCGTGCGTGTTCAAATAATTTAATGAGTAAAATATAAGATATAAGATAAAAGACACGTAATGGGTCTTTTAGAAAATATTAAAGTATGAATTTATTAAATTTATTGTGATGAGAGCTGATGATCGAGTGTTGTTTTTTAAGGAAATTGTCAGATAGTTTGACAGCGCAGGCGCGGAAAAAAAAGAAATAGATGGATGAATAAAGATCGAATGAAAGAAGATTAAATAACTGCGCACCACGCTACAACCTAGCGGTCAGTCGATCCGGTTCTTATTCTGAAAGCGCAGGTTCAAATCCTGATTCTGACTGTTTCTTCTTTTATCCTTATTATTTATTATTATTAATTCAATATATTTTCTATTCTAACAGATGGCTGTCGGGGCGGTGTCAAGTTCTGGAGTGGCGACCGTACACCGGAAAACGTAGCGTAGGCAGGCCTCTCACTCGGTGGACCGATTACCTGGTAAAGGTCGCGGGAAGCCGCTGGATGCGGGTAGCGCTGATCCGGTCGTCAATCCTTGGGGGAGGCCTCGTCCTTTGGCTGATATGATGATAATTTCAATATCAGTAGTTGAATAGCAGATTATTGTGGCTAATGCGGCAAAGTCTTCACTGACCGGGAAATTATGAATTGCTCAATTAGCAAAACAAGATGTGACTAAGCCTGTGCAAACGTATCTTCACCAAGGTATAGCATAATGAGTCCGAACGGTGTGATTATTATTGGGAAAAAATACGAGCTAACGAAATATGTCGGCGATCCAAAAAATACTCTTACCATGACGAGTCGCCGATCTATGATAATATTACGACATGGAAAAAACCTCTTGAATGTAGAGACTAATAATTCATTTGACTTATTAACGGCCGAAGATGAGGATAAAGAAGACAAATATAGTTTGGACGGTGAAGGGAATAGAAGTTGCCCTGACCTGCAAGTTATAGAATTGGCTAGTAGGTAAAGAGCTGGCACTGCAGTTGCTATGCAACATTGCACAAGGCACTTAAGTAACTAGGCGCCCTGTCAGTATTCCAAATATTCCACAGGATGCAACTCGAGCTAACTGTTTACCGGATTAATTCATTGTAATAATTACCATTGTTTTATGATTCAACCTGTATCTAGCATCGAGCTGAATTAGACTAGGTTTTATTTGTAACTCT
Source organism: Coleophora flavipennella (assembly GCA_947284805.1). Classification (NCBI taxonomy): domain Eukaryota; kingdom Metazoa; phylum Arthropoda; class Insecta; order Lepidoptera; family Coleophoridae; genus Coleophora; species Coleophora flavipennella. The sequence goes on along the minus strand of OX369280.1, from coordinate 16,901,390 downwards.
GTACTTTTAAATAAAATTAGGTTAAAGTCATTTTGTTTTTTTTTGGGTCCTCCGGTTGTAGCTAACGTAGTCGGTAGGATACTCAAAAAAAGCTAGCGCCACGTTTTCACATCGAATTGTGGGCCCTACGTGGGTCATACTGAAAGTTTCTGGATTCTGATAAATAAGACTTTATTATCTGATAAATAAGAGTTTAATCGTCTCGCACGCAGGTTTGACGACTTCCAGCCTCCCGAACAAGCCGGTTTCCGAAAAGGCTTTAGTACCATAGACCACATACATACGCTGCGGCAGATTATACAGAAGACCGAAGAGTACAATCAGCCACTATGCTTGGCGTTTGTGGACTATGAGAAGGCCTTTGATTCAGTCGAAACCTGGGCTGTGCTACAGTCTCTCCAGCGGTGCCAAATTGACCATCGATACATCGAGGTGTTGAAGTGTCTGTATGAAAACGCCACCATGTCGGTTCGCCTCCAGGACCAGAACTCGAAACCTATCCAGTTGCAGCGAGGGGTGAGACAGGGAGACGTTATATCTCCGAAACTGTTCACCGCCGCCCTGGAAGATGTTTTTAAGCTTCTGGACTGGGGTGGACTCGGCATCAATATCAACGGCGAGTACATATCCCACCTCCGATTCGCTGACGATATCGTGGTCATGGCTGAGACTATGGAAGACCTAAGCACAATGCTCGATGGCCTCAGTAAGGTCTCTCAACAAGTGGGTCTTAAAATGAACATGGACAAGACGAAAATAATGTTAAATGTCCGTGTCGCACCCACTCCTCTAAAGGTTGGAGACTTTACACTGGAAGTTGTTGACGAATATGTATACCTGGGACAAACAGTCCAGCTAGGCAGGTCCAACTTCAAGAAAGAGATCAATCGACGAATCCAACTCGGCTGGGCAGCGTTCGGGAAGCTTCGCAATATCTTCACGTCCCAAATACCGCAGTGTCTCAAGACTAAGGTCTTGGACCAGTGTGTGTTGCCAGTGATGACTTACGGAACTGAGACATGGTCGCTTACTATGGGCCTCTTAAGAAGGCTCAAGGTCACCCAAAGGGCAATGGAGCGTGCTATGCTCGGAGTTTCTCTGCGTGATCGAATCAGAAACGAGGAGATCCGCAGGAGAACTAAAGTAACCGACATAGCTCACAGAATCGCTAGACTGAAGTGGCAGTGGGCAGGGCACATAGCTCGTAGAACAGATGGCCGATGGGGCAGTAAAGTTCTCGAGTGGCGACCGCGCACCGGAAAACGTAGCGTAGGCAGGCCTCCCACGCGGTGGACCGATGACCTGGTTAAGGTCGCGGGAAGCCGATGGATGCGGGCAGCGCAGGACCGGTCGTCGTGGAAATCCTTGGGGGAGGCCTTTGTTCAGCAGTGGACGATTTGTGGCTGATATGATGATGAAGAGTTTATGATTAATTTATTGTTTTTCAAAGTATATACCCTCACTATTTACACATTTTTCCATTCGTTGGAACCATTGTGTGAAGCAGTGGATCCAGTCTTCTGTAGGGACCTCTTCATCGGCTTCTTGGGATGCATTTACCGCCGCTTGTGGGCTTGAGAATCGTAAACCTCTAAGTTTATCTTTTATTTTTGGGAATAAAAAGAAGTCGCAAGGTACAAGGTCCAGACTGTACGGCAGATGCGTCATCAGTTCCATATTTGAAGCCTTCAAATATGCATTCGTTCTTTTAGCGGAATATGCGAACGCATGGTCGTGGTGAAGGATGACATGACTGCGAGTATGCTTTTCACGAACTTTTTCCAAAACACTAGGCAAGCAATGGTTTACATACCAATCTGCAGTGACTGTCCTTTGGTTTTCAAGCGACACTGTTACTTAATGTCCATTTTTCCCAAAGAAAGACGCAACCATTTTTTGCCAGTGCAGTTTTCTCTCCGGTTCGAAGTAATACACCCAGGTTTCGTCACCGGTCACGATATTATAGACAGACAATGACTCTCCTCCATTAAACTTTTCTTTAATTTTTCGGCACCACTCTACACGCAGTCGTTTCTGGTCCTCCGTTAAATCATGCGGTATCCATCGAATGCAAAGCTTCCGAACCTTTAGCTGCTCATGCAAAATGTTTTGCACTTGACTCATTCCAATGCCTAATTTAGTACAAATTTGCTGACTAATTATTTTTTTTGTCAGTCTTAATTAGTTGTCGTACGGTATCGATATTAGATTCAGTAACCGCAGTCGCCGGCCGACCTTTACGTACATCGTCATCGAGATGATCTCGTCAACGTCTAAATCTCGTAGTAAAATATAGAGTAAAATATAGTTACATTTTTAAATTACACGACGAATATGAGTTTACATAGTAATTTATTTAGCCGCTTAATACGACAGATATGGATTTTCATACAACTTTTACCGGCCGCTGCTCACATGTAATTGGCCAGTACAGCAATTTCGATTTATCTCGAAGAAGGTTGTCAAAATAATGCTCAAATTTCCAAGCATGTTTGAGAAAAACAACGTACCCAAACTCACTCATTACAATAGACAGCGTATAGCAATGTTTGTTAAAATTTGTAATGCACTACCTACTGACAAAAAAGGACCAGCAACGGCAGTGTGCGCCGACCACAGAATAGAAGAATTGTGCAGAACATTTTATGCATTTCTTGTGTGGTGTAAGCACAAAGTCATCATCGTTGAAATGCTTTCAAGAAACAGTGCCTGAATTTGTTGAAAAAAAATGTTACGTTCCGTAGTCCTATCTACTTTTCCTTCAATTCGGGATTTTTATGAAAACTGAATGTTAGTTTAAAAAATATCTTTGAAAAATATCGACAACACCCTCGCACTAAATAACTAGAAACCAAAAATAAAAAATCATAATTTTATATAACTATTGATTTTCATTTAAGTTTTTCACTTAAACATGGTAAGAAACTCCTCCATTTATTCCTTTCCTTCGCCAGTTACATTTTTGCAGCTTATTATTGCACATCTCGGCAGTTTTGTAACTAAAACACGAGGAGCTCTGCCTGCCATGAAATTGTGCAATTTCTGCGCAGTACAATCATTTACGAATGACAACAACATATCTCGTTGTACAAGATGTTGAGGCGTCTGCCACGCCTCCTTTAGCAATCTATCGGAGCGGCAATTTTTTTCTTATCTGTGGCGCTGAAATAGCCCCGCCCTATTTTTTTAACCAATTGACTGTGTTTCATAAGGAAAGTTGTTCAGTTTGAACAGTAAAAGCCACATTAAATACTTTGGCAAACATTTTTAACCTGTATGAATTTTTATTGCATGAGTTTTGGTTAGTTGATATCTTGATGTTAGTTTTGATCTTGATACCTGCAGTTTTGTCAGGTGTAAGGTGTCATCTACTTATCTACAAAAAAAATTTTATTTGATGCGCCAAACACCAGCACCTATATAATTATATTTCACTGTGTAACAAAATTAGGGTAGGAGCCAGTAAGTGGGGCTGCTGCTCATCCATCATACTAAACAAATTTTCCCAAGAGACCCAAGTCAATTCGCAAAAAAAATTGTAACTCTTCACAGAAGTCGATCGACTGATAGACAACTTTTGTGATATTTAACCGACTTAAAAAAAGGAGGAGGTTTCTCTATGACCGAATATGTTTTTTTTATGTGTGTCCGCGGATAACTTCGTCGTTTATGAACCGATTTTTATGATTATTTTTTTGTTGGAAAGGAGATATCCCAAGGGTGGTACCGTGATAAGAAAACCAGGATCTGATGATGGCATCCCAGAGAAATCGAGGAGAACCTTAGTTTCCTGTTTGAAGTCGGTTTTTTTTTGTTCAAAATTATTGCATGGAGCATCAATTTTTTTTGAGAAATGCGTTTCTGGGAAAGATGTTAAATATGATGAATAGAAGCCCCTGGATCGGTTCCTAAACCGATTTTGTTACTTTCTACGATATCCTTTTTTAACGGAATATTTTTGGGCAGTCAGTTCGTTCGGCATTTATCATCATATCAGCTCATTTACGTCCCAACCTAGGGGCTCAAACCTTTTTTTTATTCACAATTGGTAAATCCTTAATACCCTAAATTAGGGCTATCGGGCCTTAGTTGACCACGCGAGCCCATGCGGGTTGGTCGACTTCACACACAGTTTCTTCGCAGGCGTGTGCAGGTTTCCTCAGTATGTTTTCCTTCACCGTAAGAGCATCGGATACATCGAACATACATAGAAAACGAAATTCTAAAAAAACACATTTGTACGTGGCAGTTTTCGAACCACGACCTCCTGGACAGAAGGTAGCGGCTTTTGCGTAGCAGGTTACGTATTTATTGGGTGGTTCAAAAATACAGTGAAGAAGTAAATCGTTCGCGATACAAGTAGGTGTAAAAACATTGAGGTGGGTAGTTTATCCTGAAGTGGCACTTTACGAAGTAAAAAAGAAATATTTTGCCAACAAAATGTTTGACGACGAGTTAAAATAACAGTTGGCTAGTTGACGGCGAACGAACGGGTGAGAAAACAAAGGTTCGCGTTCGCGTTTGCCAGTTGCAAGATTTTTAAATGTAGATTTGGGTTGTGAAAGGGGAATAGCATGTCAAGGTCGGTTTTGGAGAAGTCGGTAGGTGTGAGAGTGATGGAGGACCTTCTCCACAGTTAGGGGGCGTTGGTAATGTAGATTGGTAGGTACATGTTGGTAAAGTAGATTGTGATCTGGAGTGGGCGTATGTGGTGATAAGGACTGAGATGGCTAGGAAGTGGTAGAGGGCGAAGAATGTGGGGTTGTCAATCAAAATACGGGGGATTAGCTAGTGCCATTATTAACCTGACTAATCTTATTTTTAGACTGCCCAAAATAATAACATTTTACCGCCAATTTAAATCATATACCTTTTCACATACCTAGGTACTCACATATAAGACTAGTTGGTTACAAAACTTGTTTACAAAATCAGCGGATACGTTATATCCTTACAATTCGTTACATTATCCCTGTTAAGGGTACTTACACGAAACCCTCGTTCCTCTAAGCATTACCGAAGGCGTATATCTTTTCCAATTAATCCTCTTAACGTCCATCAGGACCCCGTCCGGCCAACCGTGGTAATTACGTACTTAACAAGGTATTTTTATTTCTAATTCAGTCACTAAGGAATGTCTCCCAATACTAACGCACAGGAGGACCTATTGATATTTCTCTACCGTGAAATAATTAGTGAGGATTAAGCATTTTCGTCTCGTCCATGTATATTTTAAAACCCACTTGTGGAGAGACTCCTGAAGCCATCGAGCGTTGTGCTGGTCTTCCATAGTCTCAGCCATGACCACGATACGACTAACAGCACGTCGCACTTCAAAATTCATGAAGCCGTATGGGCTACCTCAGCCAAAGAAACATACTAACATACATACATCCAAAAAACATTACGCTCCTTTTGGGCAATCCGGTAACAATATATTTGGTCACTTTCGTAAATGAACTCAACTAGCAGGTACTAACCTATCGTATCGCTAATACCTACATACATATTTTTTTGCGTTAAGATAAATTTTCATGACTGTGGCTTTTACGACAGCACTTTCAGATAGGATTATAGTTATTTAATCCTGGCTGAATACGTTAAGACAAGAGCAGATCAAGGTAAACACTTTGGATGTTGTGCTGTTCTTATGCCGTGCGCGTATGGGTCAGAATCGCACCACAATTGTCTAGCTTGATCAGCTTTTTACCGTACCCATCGGTTTTTAACACGACTGCCCATAAAAAAGAGTGAATTTTTTTCAGGTTTAATGTATATGTCGGAGCGTCATTGAAAATATGACCAATACCAGCTCGAGATAAGTTTACATAGATCGTTAAACTTTGTTTGGATCAAACGTCAGGTATTAGTACCTGGGTGAAACCGGTGGTGGCGTGACGGTTGTACTCGTGCGTGAGACGATCGTTTGTGGTAGCAAAGATGACGTATTAACGAAAGGCTGTTTGTGATGTGATCGACACTGAGTTGAGAATTTATTAGATCTGTGGAGAAGCCATATTAGCTGGACGTCAGTCTCGGAGCAGACACTTTTTGACGGAGCGTCGAGCAGAACACAAGTAGTGGTGATCTGTGAGCAAAACGGACGTGTCACGCTATCGCTGGGATCACCGCGTTTGCATCCATTGTAATCCAAGGCATCCTGTACAATTTCGATTGCCGAATGATCAAGACTATTGAAGAAGGACCTCTGTGATATAGCTGCATTGTTATTACGACGCCCACGACCAAACTAGTTAAGGACGTGAACCACGAGGCCATCCATAACCTAACCCTTCGACATATATATGTCATATATGTATGTATATATGTAGGTATACGTATGTATATGCATGCATATGTATGTATATAATATGTATGTTTCTTTGTCCCATTTCCACGATATCTTCTAAACGGCCATGGGTTTTAGAGTGCGAAGTATCGTTAGGTTCGTCGTGATCCCGAGAGTGACATTAGGATATATTTTACCCGACTTCCCAACAAAACAGGGTAATGTTTTTATGCAGTCATGTTTTTATTAAATTTTAAACTTAAATTTTAATTACATACTCTCTTTTAAATTATTATCCAGCACTGCCGCTGGATGCCGGCAGCGCAGCACCGGTCGTCGTGAAAATCCTTGGAGGAGGCCTTTGTCCATTAGTGGACGTCTTTCGGCTGATATGATGATGATAATGATGAAATTATTAGTTTTTTCAGCTGATGTACTCCTATGGTCTAAATTTTACGAGTGAAACCCTGGAGAACGATCAATATTTTATCGTTTTAGTTTCAAAGTTTAAGTTTTAACGGACCAAATCCCATTTAAAAGTTATAGGCGGGTTATTGACGTTAAAAAGCTGTTTGTAAAGTATAACCACTTGGAATATTAATTTAGAACAATTATTATTGTTGAATGCTCAGAACAATTTGAGAAATAAAGCCGACAAAGCCGCACGTACATATAACTTTGAGAATGTTTGGGACTGTTGGAAACTAAGTTTTGCCGGTTTGGTATTCTCCAGTTTTGATTTTGGCAATTATACTCAAACTTGGTTGATAAGGGCCATAATAATAACAATAGGATTAAATACAATTTCCGTGTTATTTTCAAAAGAATTTCCTCGTTGTAACTGCAGTAAGAGCGTCGAGGGCGTAACGGCTACGGCCGGTGTACACTTCACGTCCGCGTGGTCGTGCGATGGTTCGAATCCTGCCACGTACCAATGTGTTTTCAAGGTGTTTTCAAATTTCGGTTTCATATGTACGTTTATACTTACGTTGAAGGAAAACATCGCGAGGAAACCTGCACACGCCTGCGAAGAAACTCGAAATTTGTGTGTGAAGTTGACTCAAACCGCACTGGGCCCTCGTGGTCAATTAAGGCCCGATCACCCTATTAAGTTTAGGCACGAGCCCCTCTGAGGAGACATATATGAGCTGATATGATGATGATGATGAACCTGTAATAAAACACCAATCTTGTTTATTTATGATTTTACTACTGTGTGCGTATGAATGCAGTAGAGGAGTGTGTTTACACTGGGAACATTGTACAATAGGTATTTGCTGTCGAGTATTTGAACCATCTATTTTTTCGACAGCAAAATCAACTTGAAAGTTTTGTTTGTTGGAATATCAACAAAAATAAATGTATCTTTCTCTAGCTAAAGGTAGAGAAATATTTATGTCATACGTGTATATGTACTAGTTGAACACAAGCGCCCTTTGTTATAATTTAATTGTGTACCTACTTTGAAGCTACGTTTTCCTTTCCCTGTAGGATCTCGTCTTGTGCTTGCCATCGAGCCGGTGAGTTGAGAGCACACCTTCCTGAATTATTATATAAGTACTAGCTGATTCCCGCGGCTTCACCCGCGTGGACCACATTTCTATGACTTTTCGAGGGTGCGCAGTGCGCGAGCCGCAAGCGGCTCGCGAGCGTGGTAAAAAGTAGCCTATGTCTTAACCCAGGTCCTAATCTGTCTACCTACCAAATTTCAGCCAAATCCGTTCAGTAGTTTTTGCGGGAAAGCGTAAGAGACAGACAGAGTTACTTTCACATTTATAATATTAGTAGGGATTCTTATAACGTCTTTTAATGTATGTTTCAATCGATCACCTTAACCCAACAGATATTCGTTAACAAAGGTTTCTATAATTGCCTCATAATAAATAAAACACATATTTACACCTTTTCTATTAATAATTTAATTTTCATTTAGTAACCTACTTAAATTTTAAATTGAAATTAAACAGTCATTTGGAAAATTTATAACCATAATTATTTAAATTAGTTTCAACAACTTAATTGCAACGCTTAATTTTTTTAATCCTATGCTAAGGTTGTTAATTTTAACGTCTATTAACAAAGCGATCTTGATGAGGATGCTTCATTTTAACGGGGAAATTAATAAGTTAAAGTCAAGCACCTACTGTGGAATAAATCCTCTTCGGTAGGTACACACTTGCTATCTACTCGTAGTAGTGTTCTGTATAATACAGAGCTAAAGGTGCTTAGGGTTGTACTTACTATTCACAAGTAATTAAATCGATTATTTGTAGTTGAATCAGTACATAATATACTACTCGCGTAATTTTTGGACCCCTCAAAAATGCGGGAAGAGGAAGAAGAGGGTGGGAGTAAATTAATACTGAAGGAAAAGTGCAAGAAATTTATATCTAAACACTTTTAAACGCTTCATATTAGCTTTACCTGTATGTACGTATGTATGTATCTATCTATTTTATGTAAATATCTTCAACTGTGTGTATGTAACGAAATATTTGAACATGATTTTCACCCACGTCAAGACGTCGGATCACATCAAAAATAATATGAACCGATGTATAGGTTGGAAAGCTTGCTGTAAAAACCTGTTGAAAAGGATGTATAGGTTCTTGGGGAAAGTTGATCAGTTTTTATGAATAGTTTTTTTTAACACAATTGGTAAGCCCTTGGCATTATCTCTTCTGATGGTGAGTGACGATGATGTCGAAAATGGCAGTAAGCTTACCAAGATTCCCCAACGGGGAACTGGCTATCTTATATTCGAGCGGGAACACATGAATGCTGTTAAAATTAATGTTTGGCGGTTAGACTTCGATAACATTTTGGTAGCTAGCTAGACGGGCTGAAAAATTCCCTTACACCCGCAACCTCCCGATTTGAAGCTAATAGCTAACCATTACGCCACGGAGGCGGTTATCTCGATTTTAAGGTCAATGATTTCAATTGGGTACCTAGTGTAAATTTACCACGTTCTTTCATTTCAGAAAAACTTATTCCTTTGGTTTGGACATTTTCTATTTTTATTCGTTAAAATTTCCAAAAAGCATGTACATCAACGGCAATGCAAAATATAATGTGAGCAATGAATTTTTGCATCTCAAACAATTTCTATTAGACATTTATGATAGTTCACAGAAAGTAAGTTAGATGTGAAGTAGGCGAGTAGTGGAATCCCGCTGTAATTTAATCGACACAGAGTTTTTAGATTTCCCTTGAAATTGAGTTTCCAAGTACATTTGTTTTCGCTCATAATGATGCATTCCTGTTAGATACCGTGGCCAAGTTAGATATGAGGTTACAGAAGTCAGTTTAGTAATAATAATATTCAGAGACAAATGTAATAATTATATACCGGATCATTCCTCTCCCTTTATTATGGTTGAGGGGAGCGATGGCCGACTCTCGCGTTATACTCGTGACCGGGTGCTGTCCGTTGAACCGGCCTACTCTTGTCAAAGGCATTAATGACATTGAATAATTTTAATGTATAACTTCTCTGTCACATTCTAGTATTGTTTTCATGTTTTAAAACATGTTCAATTTGTTTTATATCAATGATTGTATTTTGACGTTATTAATTAATTGATTGTTTATTTCTCACAAATGACATGTATATGTAATAACTATTTCATGACTATCAAAAAGAGTGTAATTTGCACCTATTTTGAATAAACATCTTGAAATCGCACCGGGTCATCTGGCCCAAACTAAAATAACTATATTATGCGTAATGTAACGTGGTGATGCCTAAAGTGGTTCACACATCACACGACACGGTGGGTTCTTTCTTCTCATAATGGTCGTCCAATATTGTCGCTGTTCTTGAAACCTCAAAACTCGAAACCAAGCCATTTTGTGTAGTGCGGGTCCCCCGAGCAGCCCCTAGTCCCCTATAATGCCACGTGGCGAGGATAGATGTGGTGAGACGCGACGGAGGCGCACTGCAGTATTTTCTGGACTGCTGGTTAAACGCAGCCACAACCTAAGTCAACATCCCCTCTGTGCTTGTTGAGTTGAGCAATTATCGACCCTTTACATGACTTGTTTAGTTATATGCCTCACTCTTAAAACTTCGGGCTGCATAAGGCGTAACCAGTTAACACGACGAGGAAAGTTGCGGTGTGATGCGTTGGGCGCGCGCTGCAGTGGAGTCTGGGCATCTGGTTACAGGCGACCACATCTTGAGCTTGAGTGTCCACTTACAGTGTGCTCGCTGCAATAACTGCCTCCAGATAATATAGTGAGTCACATATGACGTAGACGTAGCCAGTTAACGCGGTGAAGGTCGGTGCGGTGAGGTGAGATACAGCGGGGACGCGCTGCAGTGGGCCCCGGGCAGCTGTCTACACGCGGCCACATCTCGAGTGACGACTCACGGTATGCTGGCTGCACCGTCTGCCTCTACGTAATACAGTGGATCATATATGTCACTCTTAAAACCTCGGTCCATAGAAGACGAAGCCAGTTAGCGCGGTGAGGAAGGGTGCGTTGAAGGGCGGCGGAGGCGAGTTGCAATGGGCTCTGGGCTGTGCACTGCACGCGGCCACGTCCTGAGCGAGCACCCAGGCCATGCGCCGGAGCAGCGTGCTCGCTGCACTTGTGCACGACCGGCCAGCGTGCACCACGCACGTGAGGAATGCGTCGCGAGCGCTGTAGACAAACGTTTTCATTATCAACACAATGGTGTTTTTTTTTAAATCCACAATTGGTTAGCCCTTGAATTCATCTCACCTGATGGTAAGTGACGATAATGCCGAAGATGGAAGCGGGCTCACCGAGATTGCCCAACGCAATAGGGAACTGGCTATATTATCTTCAAGCCGAAACACATTAATTCTGTTAACATTGATGCTCAGCGGCAAGATAAATCAGCTAGTAAGGCGGGCTTAAAAAATGCCCACCAACTAATACGAATCGTAAAAAGTGAGACTTCGCCGGGAATGGAACCCGGTTGCATAAGTATAAGGCCGTTCCGTGAGCCAGCCTCAGGCTCTCATCTCTCCCCTTTTCTCACAATAGCGAATCTTCTGCGCTTACAGATTAAATTAGTTTATCATAAATTATTATGATATCAATTTTCTATAGCTGTGAAATGAATATTCAACTTATGACTGATTTTTAAACCTAGTTTCATAAAGTTTCGTTAATCATATTTAAAGTTTGTTTCATCATATCAGCCGAAGGACGTCCACTGCTGTACATAGGCCTCCTCCAAGGATGTGCACGACGACCGGTTCTGCGCTGCCCGCATCCAGCGGCTTCCCGCGACCTTCACCAGGTCATCGGTCCACCGAGTGGGAGGCCTGCCTACACTACGTTTTCCGGGGCGTGGTCGCCACTCGAGAACTTTACTGCCCCAACGGCCATCTGTTCTACGAGCAATGTGCCCCGCCCACTGCCCCTTAAGTTTAGAAAAGTGTCTTAAACAAAAAAACCCACCAAAAGTTTGTTTCAAAACCCATTAATTAAATAGGTTTTAAAGGTTATTTTGGGATTAAATTGTATCGAGTGAAGTATTATAAATCGTCTTATCAAAGATAAATTCTGAACATGAATAAGACTGTAAGATCAATTAAATACCCACCTACTTTTTAGTGCATGATGTATTAATGGATAAGCAGGTGATTCAGCATTGTTAAAAAGAACGTCTTACTTTAGGTACCTTGTTTAAAAGTGAATAAAGAATTACTTACTTACTTACTTAACCCGGCGCCAATGACGCTGGGTCATATTGACCCGAGCGATTTTCAATTCGGGAAATTTCGAAAAAAACATATTATAATCGTTATTGATTTTCTCAGTAGCTGGAGATAAGACCTCTTTTCATATGATTTGTACCATAGTGTAGTGAGCAAGCGCCAGTGAAGAATGGTAAAATCCTTTTTCTTGAATAAAACGGGTATAAAACGGCTACAGCTCCATACATTTTTAGTTCCAAAAGAGAAATTCTTTTAGTTGTCCTTTTGAGGTTGTTGCATTAAAACTAAATTATAGCTTGATATCTAAATTAACTTAAACATCTTGGTACTACAATGACTTCATGGTCATGCAATAGTTCTTACTTTGTATTAATTTTTTTATAATTCAGCAGATAACCAGATAATTAAGAAAAAAACATTCGGGTCATATTGACCCAGCGTCATTGTCCGCGTTGTAATATCTGGCTCACCGAACGGCTTGAGGTGGTTTGTTTTGGTTATGGCTCGAATCAAAATTTTTTCATAGTGTTTTTAACCGCCTAACGTCGGTCACAGTGACTCCAGTGCTTCTTGTTTTTAAATGTTTCCGATATTAAAGCTGTAACAGACGTTCGAATATGGTCCGCTCCGGACCGTGACCTTGGTGTGCTCCGGACCATATTCGATGGTATGTTCAGCGGTCCGGCGCACATTATTATTATTATTGCTGGTGCGCTCGGTTCGATGATTTTTCCCACCGGATTTGGTGCGGTCCGCACAAGTTCGGTCGTGTGGCCGAACCACCGGACCGTTCAGCGCTTCAGTCGCACGCATAAAGTTGGAGGCATGTCGACGTGATCACTGTCCGGAAAGCACTGGACCGTCTGGTGCGGTGCGGTGGTGCGGTGGTGTGGCGTGTCGAGCGCACCGTACCGGTCCGTCGGTTCGGCCGTACCAAATTCGAACGTCTGTTAATACTTCGGTTGACCGCCTGAAGTGAGTCAGATGTACTTCTCCCCCTCCCCCACTTCGCACTCGACTAAGCAATATGGGCGCGCCATTTGAACTTACAGGTATTTTATATTTTACGTGCGGTCACGTTGACCGACGTTAGGCCCTTAAGTGATTTTTGTTAAATTTTTCTTTTTTAATATTCAGGTTAACAATGTCTAAATTTCATCAAACATAGCTAGATGGTTAGAAGAGTGTGACTCAGCTCTGAAATTCACACGTGTCAGAAATATTGAATAATTGGATTGCAAAGAGAACTTCAGGGTGCTATACGTTGATGCTGAAACTGGATGAAGTATCAATCACATCACACATCGTCAACTGAAAACACTAAAACACGTAAAGGTTGCTCAACGTGTGACTCAAAAAAACCCCACCAAACGTATTTCACATGTGTTTCCAGTGTTGAAATCCAATTTGCGTAGAATTTTCATCAAAAAATGTAATTATATTGAGGTTGAAATTTTGTTCTAATTGTAATCTGATCGTGCTATGAAGTATTTTTATACCAGTATGTACTTCTAAGTTTCTAAAAGCAAGAAAAAATATATTTATATGATGGTTACTATTCAGACCTGAAATTGTAAAATTACCTAGATTTCGTTTTAATATTTGTAAGCCAATGATAGGGACTTATTTAAAGTATTATATAATTAGTGTTTTCTTTTACAGTTTCCAATATCTAATTATTAAAAATACCATAAATTATGATGGTGTATTAATTTTTTGTAAATTTTGAGGAATTTATTAAATATATCACTGAAAATATAGAATCGGTCACCATGACCGCCGTTAGGTGGTTGTGTGACTGAAAAATACGTGAGGTGGCTAAGGGTCTAACCTGTTTTCCGACCGTTTAATAATAACACCCGCCTGCTCCAGGAAGAGGGTTATGTTTTTCGAGGGTATGTATATGTGCATATATGTATGTATGTATGTATGATAGATTGTAGTTTAGATTTTTAAGTTAAATGTTTTAGCACGTGGGAGGTACTCGTGCATATGAGATTTAATATTGTAGGCAATAACTCGTATAAGTAACGAACTAACACAGGTTCCCGTGTTTAACGGCTTAAGTTACCCAATTTCCGACGAAGCAACGAAGCGTAGCAGTTTAATATACTGCTTTATGCTACAAGTACATCCGTTGGGATTAGTAGGTATCTACTCATCCTTACTCAGATTAAAATCCTTATTATCTGTCGTGTGTAAATGTGTGTTGTTTTTCCCGGAAAATGCATAGTTACCCAAGGATCTGGAAATAAACTTAAGTCTGATTTTTATTCTTTCACACTAAAACTTACTCAAACGATTTCACAAAAATTTAGCATAGAGCTAAAATAAAGGGCTAAAAACACATGAGATACTTTTTATCCCGGAAAAAATCATTGATCCCGAGGTATTTCGTAAAAACTAGATCGGTTTGTTACGCTTCCACGTAATAACTACTGAACCGTTTTCGCTGTAATTTGGGATAGAGCTAAAGTAAATGGTTAAGAAAATAGAATACTTTTTATCCCAAAAATACAGAGTACTCAAGGAAACTGAAAAACTAATCCACTTGCAGCTCACGCACCGTGCACTCTCGATTCGTCATCATTCATTTTCGTTATCTACAGCATCTTGCCAGATGATTGCATCAGCGGGCTATCATGTTGGTCTCGGAATATCACATCTTCGCTTGTGACTTGATAGACAAATGGCGGCGCAACATCTTTTGCAAAATCTCAAACTCTCTTGGAATAGGCAGCCCAGTGGTCAGCGAATAAGTCGGTGTGCGGTGCCGCCTCGAGCATGTCGTTCAGCATGTGGAGTGCGTGTGATAGATTATGATCTGAATGAAAAGCACTAATGTTGAATATTCTTTCAAAATGAATAATAATGTTGGTATAAAATTTAGGAATTTTAGAGATGTAAGTAGCAACATTCTAGTAATGATTATGAATATTATTTGTAATGGCAATATTGTGTAAAATATAACAGTTTAATGTTATATTTATTTATTATCTGGAATATTGTGTCTTAGCGATTAGATACAATTAAATAAAATATTTTTATAAATAATCAACAAACTCAGAAGACAAACACATAACATACATTGATATTTATATTAAGAAAATGTTAACTATTGTGTTTAATTTACTAGGTCTATGTTGGTTAGCCAATCATATTCGAGAACTTGGACAGTTGTCAGTTTGTTGTAACAATGTGTAGTGGACTCGATCGACATACATAAAAGGGGCTGTAATACCATAATCGGGACATTACGTGGGAGGCATTAGTCACGAGATAATCCAGTCAGTCGGTTCCACTGCAACCTGTATTCAATCCAGATAAGTACCTTAACCTGTAACCCTGTTTGATAAATTTTAGATAGTTTATTTAAAGATGATTGTAATAGACTTTAAGTATATTTCTTTCCTTGGGCTTAGTGTTTCTTCTCACTTTGCTACACTTCTTGTAAAATATTGGGTATACAAGTTCCACGTGGTAGGAACTTGTAATATGTAATTAAAATATAAAACTCTGATTATTAAAAGAATTACATTGACTTATTATATTACCAGATATTTCCTCTTTTATTTCTTACAATTTAAATGTATGACCCTAATTAGATTAGTACCTTGAACTAAGTAGAACTTCTTTTCATAGATTTCCTGATGTAGGTTAAATTTACTAAAAAAAACGGTAATTTAAAAAACTAAAAAACCCGTCTGCGTTTCTGTGTAATTTGGAAATGAAAAACCCTAAAACAAGAAAGTCGTCATACCCGATTGCACTTAACTTAAGAAAAACTGTAGCAGTCGGGACCCATTCTAGAAAGTCAGCCGTCTAGTCAGTATATTGGAGTAATCTGCAATGTAATAGAGGTATGTGCTCTCAATTCACTAAGCCTCCATTTCTAGAATGGGTCCCGACTGCTACAATTTTTCTTAAGTTAAGTGCAATCGGGTATGACGACTTTCTTGTTTTAGGGTTTTTCATTTCCAAATTACACAGAAACGCAGACGGGTTTTTTAGTTTTTTAAATTACCGTTTTTTATTTTATTCATTTTTTAGTTTTATTATTGAACGAGTTCATTTGAATTTGGCGCTAAAAATCCGCCATTTTGTTTTTTTTTATTTTGATATAAGTACCCAGTGTCATTCTCACAGTAAAAACGTATCTAACGACAACCCTCAAGCTATAACTCATCGAGCCGTTCAGGCTTCAGAGCGTGTCAAACATTTGAATTTGGCGCCAAAAATTCGCCATTTTGTTTTTTTTTATTTTGATATACCCAGTGTCATTCTCACAGTAAAAACGTATCTAACGACAACCCTCAAGCTATAACTCATCGAGCCGTTCAGGCTTCAGAGCGTGTCAAACATTTGAATTTGGCGCCAAAAATTCGCCATTTTGTTTTTTTTTATTTTGATATACCCAGTGTCATTCTCACAGTAAAAACGTATCTAACGACAACCCTCAAGCTATAACTCATCGAGCCGTTCAGGCTTCAGAGCGTGTCAAACATTTGAATTTGGCGCCAAAAATCCGCCATTTTGTTTTTTTTTATTTTGATATACCCAGTGTCATTCTCACAGTAAAAACGTATCTAACGACAACCCTCAAGCTATAACTCATCGAGCCGTTCAGGCTTCAGAGCGTGTCAAACATTTGAATTTGGCGCCAAAAATCCGCCATTTTGTTTTTTTTATTTTGATATACCCAGTGTCACTCTCACAGTAAATACGAATCTAACGACACGTCTCAAGAGGAAATACATCCAGCCGTTCAGGCTGCAGAGCGTGCCAAACAATTATACATACATACAAACATACATACATACATACTCTCGAAAAACATAACCCTCCTTCTGGCGCAGTCGGGTAAAAAATAGTATTTAAAACTTCCTATAATCTATCATCAGAAGTGCGATTCGCCCATTTTTTTTTTGCCCATAGATCTAATACCATTGTGCAATTTCAGGTGTCCTACTCGAATCTTATGGCCTCCCAAAGGCTACCAAGAATGCTGTTTCCTACTCCACACTGCGTCACGCCCTGGGATCATGTCGCCCTGTCTCTGCTTGACCCAAAGAAGTGACGCGTCACACACTGGTCATCACTGATCGGTTGCCACGTCGCGTCGTGACTCGTGGCGCCAGAGCATCGAACATCTGGGTGCCTATCTAATCGGCAGCGAGCTGCAAAAGCCGGTAATGTGTTTGCAAAAATGACGTGCAAATAGTTTAGTAAGTAGTAATAGTTTTATAACCTAAATAGCTCAACTTTTTATTATACGTAAAATACGAGTACTCTAGTTAAACTACAGTGGTGTAAAACTCTTCCAGCTTTTTTTTTCTCTCTCCCATATCACGATTAAATTCGAGACATTACCCACAACAGTTATTATTTTGGTATCTGAAATACTGAGTAGAAAAGGACTAGAATAGCTGACTAAGGACTACGACAAACTAAAAGACATGGATCACATAGACTATGACAAACAAAAAGATATGGATAGTGACACGAAAAGAAAAACAATGGTGGCGCTGACCATATGGATCAGTCGTTACTTTGTGAACAGGTATGGCCGACAGAAGAGTTCAGTCCCGGTCGTAGTCATCCGCCTGAACAGAACCTTTTTTTGTTTAGACCGCAGATAAGTTACACTTTACCTTGGGTAGGTACCTGGTAGTAAAATTAAATAATACCCGGCATTTCAAGAAAACATTACCGAATATCTTGGATCGAATAAACCATAAATAAAATTTTGGTGACCTCACACCGTACCACCCAAATTGTCGCTTGGATATCTATGGATAGCAGTCCAAGCTACCAAATTAAGAAGGCATGTTAAGCCTAAGGAGTGACGAGCATTTGTAATCCTTCGTACTAGACTAGTGATGTGACACATTTCTACGATGTGGCTTAAAATAGCAATAAATAAACTTTTTGTTGTATAAGAATCATTGACATTAGCACGGCTTCTTAGTGCTAACAATTGAGGAATTTCTTTTTGTAGTCTGTTATAGTTTTTTAAAAAACATGTTTTTTTTTTGCTTCAACAAAAAAGTCTTATTTTGCATAGTCAAGTTTCGTGTTTTCTTCCGGATGGGCCTGTTTTTCAAGATATACTACATTCTTTTATTCAAAACTTAAAACCTATGTCACTCAACACTCTGGAAAATCGTATGAATCTTACGACACCTCACACAATCTATCAAACCGTTTTTGCTAACCCAGAGAAACAAGACTTATATACATAAAACAATAGCTTCCTTTTAGTAGTTTGGTTAAAAAGTAAAGCCATGTCAATTTTTATTCTAATAATATTCCAATGAGTATTTCTATCGATATCGATAAAATTTGTACAAACATGGTATACATCCCTGGTTGACAGTGTGACAGAAGTTTGACATGTAAGGCTGTACGAGGCATGAGATCGGCATAACGATAAGAGTATACTCATGTCCTTTTCTCTTGAGGTTTAGTTTTGCGAAAGCAGCACAGCATTATCGTCGCAGGTTTATGTTAAAAATATTATATTCTACCTACAGAATAATTTCATATGAGCCGAATATACTACTTTTTAGGGTTCCGCAACACAAAAGAAAAACGGAACCCTTATAGGATTACTTTGTTGTACGTCTATCCGTCAAGGCCTCTTATCTCGGGAACGCGTGGAGGTATCGAGTTGAAATAAAAACCATGTACTTCGGTCTACAGTCTCTTGAAGCTGTGAAAAAAAAAATTAAACTTCTAAGTTAACGTAAAAAAAAAAATATACAGCCGTTTATGACGCAAAAAACGATTTCGATACTCACAAGGGAATCAAAATTTATAGGGTATTTTCCATTGACCTAGAACTATGAAATTTAGCAAGTAATACCGTTTTATATTACAAGTATAGGGAAAAATCTGAAAACTATACATTTGTAATTGAATCGTAAACCTAAAAAAAAATTACGGAACCCTCGGTGGGCGAGTCCGACTCGCACTTGTCTATTTTTTGGTCTATTTTTTTTATACTTGCTCTTTTTTTTTTTTTTGATTTCGTCTTGACCGTACGAAACTTAAAAAGTTATTTGACGGATATTCAGTATGACTAATAAACATGCAATTTGTTTCAATGAATGACTTGTCGGACACGGACATCACTGATAGTTGTTGAACTGGTAGCAATGACTTATATATTATCTGTCCAAATCTGTGACTGGTAGTTAATTGAAAGCGGATTTTTACATTCTTGTTTTATCATATTTGTTTGCCTACCTACATACCTAATTACTTAATTGTTTTCGTTAATATGTCAACGTAACGTTTGTAACCGTGTTTACTTGCAATTTAATGAATAATTTAGATTGAATTAATGTCACGAATCTGGCCAAGATTCACAATGCTTAGTAGTTTTATAATTAAACAATGTTTTGGGTCAGACTGGCCGAGCAATTGTATTTTCCATAAAAAAAATGTAGGTAGATTTGTTAATAAATGGAAGTGGTTTAATATGACGTACCTAACCGTAACTAATTGATACGAGAATAAAGCTAAACTTCTTGGTCTAAATCAGATAATTTATTTATAAAAGAAAACTTGATCAGAGTAACACAGTCACGGAGGCCGTAAAAAATAATAATAATTTTACATTTATTATTTTATTGACTGTCCCCTTTAGTACTCTTTATTATACTGTGCCTTTTATTCAACCCTAGATATTTCATTGTTTCATAGAATAAGAGTAAGTTCATGATGGATTAAGACTTTTTCTGTACAAAAGTATCGAACTCATTGGCGCCTATGACCCAAAGATAAATGCTTGACCTCGAATGGTAAAATGGTATGGAATATATTCAGTTGTATCCTGCATGTGCTGGGGGTTATATTTACGAGTAGCTTGAGTTAAAGAAACAATGGAATATCCTAGGGACCAATCGTTGATAGTTAGTACTTGTACTTATGTATGCCATGGATTACTGAAGGTGTTGCTACAAATATTTAATAATTCAGTGACCATTGTTTTTAAATGTTTAGTATATTTTTAGAGATTTTTCACCATCCATTTTTCAATACATAAAAGCAATTGAAAGTATTATTTTTTTTTATTTAAAAAACTTTATAGCACCGTCATTTTCTTTTTTTATCATCATAGCTTTTATTTATTGAAGAGTGAGTTACATGATAATTGTCACAAATGCTAAGTTACATTATGTGATGTATGGTTTTGCACGGCTTTGCCTTAGACTTATCCTATTGTCACGGTAGGAATACAACAAGAAATGAGTGATAGTATATATATGTGAATCAAAATAGAATTAAAAAGAATTAAAAGGCTGTTGTGTATAAGTATCCTCGAAAATTGTAGATTTTCTCGGAGTTCTGCCGATTTTAGAATGAAACTAACTGTGGCATAAGATAAGTGTCCTATTTGGCATCGCAATACAGCGCAACGCACAACTACGAGTACCTCTCATATACGCAGATTACAATCAGCACAGAATTTGTATATATGAAAAATACGTTGTTTTTATACTTTGTTTTATATTTTTACTGTGTGTTCCTACATGTTTCTTGTTTACTCGTGTAATATTTTTTTGCGTCGAGTTGTAGTGTTGTGCCTACTAAATGTTTGAATCTTGGACCTTAAAAGCAAAGCTTATTTATACCCAGAGAAATGGGTTGAGAAGAATAATTTTGAAAATGAGAATGTTGTATATTGTATACGTTATGGTGGCAATATTTTATTTATTTTTATAAACTTTTGGAATTCAAGTTAGCGTTTTGATTGAAGATATGTAATTAATATTTTATATTGATAATTTTGCAAGAATATTACATTTTTTTTTTCTAATGAAATAGTATTCATAGTTATGAAAGTAAAGAAAAACGTGAATACATATCAAAGAATAAATAACAGAAAAAAAATCCCTCTTCCGTTCGCTGGTCTGCTATTGTCCGATGTTGATCTGGCTTCACTGGCAGCGAGTGTCGGGATTAACATGCAAGGAACAATTAGCTTCCCATATCCGCCCGCTGGTCTACCTGTTACTTGGTGGTAGCCTGGCTTCACTGGCAGCGGGTGATGGGGCTATCATGTCTAGTAACTGGTCTCCTTGAAAAGCAATGAGTTTTTACACAAAAAAAAGAGAAAAAAAACAGAAAGACTGAAATAATTTATTTGCTTTTGACACAATGGTCATGGTTTTACAGTTTACAAATAATCTTAACCTTGTTTTCCATCCGCTGGTCCGCTTGTTGCTTGGTGGTAGCCCGTCTTCACTGGCAGCGGGTGATATATGGGGCATCATGTCTAGGTAACAGGCCTCCCATACCTATAACATGTTGTTGATACGTACTTTCCGACATTTTTCGCATTTGAAAATATTGTTGATTGGTATGTACTTCGAGAGCGAAGTACATATCAGGATGGCCGTGATAGATTATGATCTGAATGAAAAGCACTAATGTTGAATATTCTTTCAAAATGAATAATAATGTTGGTATAAAATTTAGGAATTTTAGAGATGTAAGTAGCAACATTCTAGTAATGATTATGAATATTATTTGTAATGGCAATATTGTGTAAAATATAACAGTTTAATGTTATATTTATTTATTATCTGGAATATTGTGTCTTAGCGATTAGATACAATTAAATAAAATATTTTTATAAATAATCAACAAACTCAGAAGACAAACACATAACATACATTGATATTTATATTAAGAAAATGTTAACTATTGTGTTTAATTTACTAGGTCTATGTTGGTTAGCCAATCATATTCGAGAACTTGGACACTTGTCAGTTTGTTGTAACAATGTGTAGTGGACTCGATCGACATACATAAAAGGGGCTGTAATACCATAATCGGGACATTACGTGGGAGGCATTAGTCACGAGATAATCCAGTCAGTCGGTTCCACTGCAACCTGTATTCAATCCAGATAAGTACCTTCTCCAGATAAGTATCTTAAAAGCGTCGGTGGCTCAACCGGTAACGACTCGGTCCATCTAACCAGAGGTACCGGGTTCAAATCTGGACGGCCAATGTACCAATGAGTTTTTCAAAAACTTACGTACATATACTTACCGATTGCTTTAACGGTGAAGGAAAAACATCGTGAGGAAACCTGCACACGCCTGCGAAGAAACTCGAAGGTTGTGTGTGAAGTCGACCAACCCGCACTGGGCCCGCGTGGTCGACTAAGGCCTAATCGCCCTGATTCAGGGTAGGCTCGAGCCCCTCGGTGGGGACGTATATGAGCTGTTATAATAATAATAAAGTACCTTAACCTGTAACCCTGTTTGATAAATTTTAGATAGTTTATTTAAAGATGATTGTAATAGACTTTAAGTATATTTCTTTCCTTGGGCTTAGTGTTTCTTCTCACTTTGCTACACTTCTTGTAAAATATTGGGTATACAAGTTCCACGTGGTAGGAACTTGTAATATGTAATTAAAATATAAAACTCTGATTATTAAAAGAATTACATTGACTTATTATATTACCAGATATTTCTTCTTTTATTTCTTACAATTTAAATGTATGACCCTAATTAGATTAGTACCTTGAACTAAGTAGAACTTCTTTTCATAGATTTCCTGATGTAGGTTAAATTTACTAAAAAATAGTATTTAAAACTTCCTATAATCTATCACGTGCACCACGCACGAGCGGCGAGTGACGCCGCGCCACGGTGCGCCATGGTGCGGCACAGCGGCGGCGCGAGCAAGCGCGGCCTACGAAGTGCCATGCGCTTGTCGGGCGTGAATAGACGCAAGACACTCGTCAACTGAGGGCATTGTATTTCACCCCTCTATATCCGACTACATACAAGTAACGGACCTCGATACCGCACTTATTGCACAAAATGCCCGAGTACAGATACACGTGGTAGAAAATTCCCACAAACCTGATGAAAGCTTAAAAACTCCGAAACAGTTACGAAGTAAGACTACGATATAGTTCATAACACACTTACCAGAAGCAGCTTTTGAGTGCCCTTAGTGGACTCCTCATGTCCGACTTGCCAGAAGGGGTAGTTGTGTCTATAGATATGCAGTATAATATGTGATATGTATGTATCGTGTCATCATCATCATGTCAGATCATATACGTCCCCACCGAGGGGCTCGAGCCTACCCTGAATTAGGGCGATCGGGCCTTAGTCGACCACGCGGGCCCAGTGCGGGTTGGTCGACTTGACACACAACCTTCGAGTTTCTTCGCAGGTGTGTTGTGCAGGTTTCCTCACGATGTTTTCCTTCACCGTTAAAGCAATCGGAGAGTATACGAGTATGTACGTAAGTTACGAGAAACTCATTGGTAAATTGGCCGTCCGGATTTGAACCCGGCACCTCTGGTTAGGACGACCGAGT
This sequence comes from Coleophora flavipennella, assembly GCA_947284805.1. Taxonomy (NCBI): domain Eukaryota; kingdom Metazoa; phylum Arthropoda; class Insecta; order Lepidoptera; family Coleophoridae; genus Coleophora; species Coleophora flavipennella. The sequence goes on along the minus strand of OX369280.1, from coordinate 16,878,047 downwards.
CGTTGCCGGTTGAGCCACCGACGCTTATATGTATCGTGTATTTTATGAGAATTATCCCAGCTCCCGGTAGAATCCACCGGTGTCACTTGCTGGGTTCTTCCGTATTTTATCATGTCTTGCCAGGGAAACCTCGTCACAGCATTCACTCGCTGCTGATGCAAACGTTCATTTTATGTTTTCACTTCCGTGCAAGTACTTATTATATCCGTTAGTCTGTAGGTATCTCCAAAGGCACAAAATGATCGACTATGTGGCAATATGACCGCGCCGTCGCGTCACTAATAAACCGTTCTACTTTTATACGGCAGTCCGTAACACTGAACACTGAACTGAACACCTAACTATTAGTTCAGTAGATTAAACTCGCCTGTCCGAAAGCGGTACCACGTGTCCGGGCGCTTCGCTGCGCTGCGAGTCGTATTATCCCTTTCCGGCTGTCGGTTCACGCCGCTGGCCCCACGTGGCAAAAGATGCGGTATCTGATCACGCACGCCCCCCCAAAGGGCAATTAAATCAAGTTAACTATGGGTCACTTCTTTGGTGACAATCGCGCCGAAAACCGATAAGCGCCAATGCGCAGTGGCTGGCCTGTCCACACTGTCCGGCGGTCTCTGGGTGACTGATTTGCCTTGATTTTCCCCATTTGTACTAAGTTGTTGCAATGGAAGTTGGTTTTTAACCTGTTAAGCGTTTCTTATTATCAAAAAACTTTTGACTTAAGTTTTTTTTTACATTAAAACCCTTGCTAATACTTACTTATTTTGACACTTAAATCATAAATTCATAACGATACCCTAAACTACTTTCAAAGTAATTTCCATATCACTTTTTCGCTAAAAAAGGAACCCTTACCGGAGCGAGCGAAAAAACATTTTCAATGTTAAAAGTTTAAATTAAAATTGAATTTCTATATAAGTTATTTATCTTTTAATGTCTATGCTGCGCGTATCATTTTCATAACGAGCAAACAATACAAGTCAATTTCTTTGTAAATACAAATTTAATTTGAGGGATCATCCTACAAGTTAAAAATAGATTGTGAAATTCTACTTTACTTCCGGAAACTTTCTTCGGATCAATCACTAGGGCGTTGCTCGGTTTGGCCCCGGCGCGGGTGACACGTGAGGGAATGCCGGACAGAATGCGCCGGTACATACCTATTGTGATTTTTTTTTCTACATGCCCATCCATACACTTTACTACCAGTTATCCGGGCCAGATACTTCTTACCGCCTAAGAGTCTACTGACGTTCTTACCAGCAAAGCTCAGCATTCCTACTGAAGGAAGTAACACAGCCCGACCACTCGATGAATATGCTCGAGTAAGAACTTACCCAGCACAGTACTGTAATGGTGACAATCTCCCAGCAAAGTACAGCGTTCCTTTTGAAGTAGGTGAGCAGTTGCAACCGTTCTGCGATGTCGTGCACGTCTGTTTGTACCTCGTTGACACAGGTCGACACGCACACAGGGAACACGCTTCCTTAGGAATCTACCCAACGCAGTAAGTAATGGTAGAATCTTACCATCAAAGCTCAGCGTTTCTGTTGAAATAGGGAAGCAGTTGTGACCGGTTGCCGGTGTCATGTACGGCTGCATGTAGATCTTGGACGCAGTCCGCCCGTTTGAAGACATGGCTCCTGCAGCAACCTATCAAGTACAGTTATAGTGAAGAATGACCTTACCAGCAAAGCTCACTGTCTCTGTTAAAGTAAGTGAGCAATTGCGACCATTCTGCGACGTCACGTAAGCTCGTTAACACAGCTCGACCACTCGAAAATCCACGAGTCCTTCAGTCCACCACGCAATAAAGGTACTGGTGATCTTACCAACAAAGCTCAGCGTTTCTGTTGAAGTAAGTGAGAAGTTGCGACCGTTCCGCGATGTCGTGCACGGCCGCCTGCAGCTCGTCGACGCAGCCCGACCACTCGGGGGACACGCGCGCCCAGCACGACGGCTCCTTCAGGAACTCTGTGCAAATAAGTGACATATTAGTACGTGGCACGGTCACCTTGACCCCAAATTATCAATAGTATGGGAGGGTAACGAAGCGGTCGGGACTTAGTGTGATTTGCGTGGTTGGACTGATCACGCAGGTTAATTGACCTGAAGCACGGTCATTCCTGGATGAGTTTGACTGTTAGTGGCATAATTCTCGACCGTTTTCGTACTTGGCAAGGCACGTTAAGCCGTTGGAGCCGGTTGGTATTACAAGATGGCAGTCGTTAAGCCGTGTCAGATGCCTTACAGGTGGCTTAAAGTACTTCTGACAGTGGAGTTCGCCACTACCCCTACAACCTCCACAAACCCGGACTGGGCCCGCGGGTGCGTGGTGTGGAGCATGGCCCGGCCCGGGAAGAGCTTCACGCCCCGGCAGTGGGGACGTTACGGGTTGTTAACGAACGATGGAATCGTAACAATGAGAGTATGGAGTTACAATATCTTTTCAAGTGAAAGTGAAACCGGGCTTGCATAAAACTTTTCTTAGCACTAGACGATTTCGTTTTTACGTTAATGAACTTACTGAATGTACCGCCGCGAAGTGTTCAGATACGAAGTTAGAAGAAGATGTTTACTTCCCTCGCGCACCGCCCGCGCCCGCGCCCGCTGTGTGCATTCATAAATGAAAGTTGTTGTTTGTTTTTCTCCTGAACAAATATTATCATTGCCCAGAGCCCGGAGCCCAGAGCCTGCCTAGAAAAGCAACAACTCAATCCAAAAGTTTCTTTGGTTTTTCTTTGTGTACTCGTACAATCACATAAAAGAAACGCTGTCCGCCTGTCTGTCTGTCTTACCTTTAAACAGCTTTATTTTTAAATAGCTGGTTGAAGTTTTCACATAGGAAGTATGTGTTGTTTTGCCAGATTTAAAAAAAAAACAAACAAGTAGTAAAAAAAAATACGGAGCCATCCATAAACGAAACAAGTTTTAAAAATGTTTGTTGTTTTTGTTCTTTCGTAAAAACGGTAATACTTAAACTTAATGTAATCATAGTGCAGATCCTAAACTAAAGCAAAAACCGGCCAAGTGCGAGTCTTATTCGCGCAAAGTAGGGTTCCGTAGCCTATTCAAACAATAAATGTATAAATTTGAAAAACTACTGGACCGATAAAGTTGAAATTTGGTACACACATGTAAGTGGGTGCCCCAAAGACGTAAATGTAACGTTAGTCAATTAATTTAAAGGTAGGGGCCACTTTTAAGTGGTAAGTTAAAAAAAGTTTTGCAAACTATATCGTCGGTGGGTCAGCCGGTAACGACTCGATCCATCTAACCAGAGGTACCGGGTTCAAATGTGGACGGCCAATGTACCAATGAGTTTTTCAAAAACTTTCATACATATCATTACCGATTGCTTTAACGGTGAAGGAAAACATCGTGAGGAAACCTGCACACGCCTGCGAAGAAACTCGAAGGTTGTGTGTGAAGTCGACCAACCCGCACTGGGCCCGCGTGGTCGACTAAGGCCTAATCGCCCCGAGCTCAGAGGCAAAGTTCACTGGCTTTACACAGGAGGTCTCGGGTTAGATTCCCGGCGGGGTCAATTGTAAGACTCGGTTTGGTTGGTGGTAGGGCATTTTCTAAGCCCGCCTGGCTAGCTACCACCATCTTATCTAAGTCTTGCCGCCAAATATCAATGTTGATATCATTGGTGTGTTCCGGCATGAAGATAAGATAGCCAGTTCCCCATTGCGTTGGGGAATCTTGGTAAGCCCGCTTCCATCTTCGGCAACATCGTCACTTACCACCAGGTGAGATGTTGTCAAGGGTTTACCAATTATGCATAAAAAAAAAAAAACGGGGTAGGCTCGAGCCCCTCGGTGGGGACGTATATGAGCTGATATAATAATAAATAATAATAAAAATATATCGTGTAACATATTAATAACTTTAAAATAGTTTTAAAAACTAAAAAACACGCTTGTAGCACGCACTAAAAATTACAAAATAGTCAATCCGCCATCATGGATGTCCGCCATGTTGGATTTAAGTCACGTGACTATTTTTTCGTATTCCTGACAGCAATATTCATTTGATACCCATATCATGGGGGTGCATTTCAAACATCCAGTCCGCCATCTTGGGGAGGCCGCCATATTGGATTTGTAATGACGTTGCTTAGCTAGTCATGTATTGTCATCAGAACTCAGAGCGTGTGCAAAATTCCATCCCAATCGAAGACCGGCAAGTGGGTCGAATTAAGATTCCAAGATTTTCTTACATACATAGTTAGTTACAAGTGAAGCTAATAAAAGCGTGTTAAAAAAAAGGGCTAGTTGTGAGAATCTAAATAAGTCTTAAAATTTTAAAAATATATACGTATATATATATATATATATATATATATATATATACGTATATATATATATATATACGTATATATATATATATATATATATATATATATATATATATATATATATATATATATATATATACGTATATATATATATATATATATACGTTTGAGATTATAATAACAAGCCTTTTCATTTCATATGCCATACGATATAGTTTGCAAAACTTTTTATATTTTAAGGGTTCCGTACAAAAAAACAAAACGGAACCCTCATAGGATCACTAGTGCGTCTGTCTGTCTGTCCCAGTCAATTTGCTCTGAATCTTCTGGACCAAATCAAGTGAAATTTGGTGGGATGGTGTAATCCTATGTAAGACCCAAACACAGACGTGCAAAGTAAATATACATACATATTTTTAAATAAGGGTTATTTTCGGGGGACTAATTAGAAAGTTCAAAAAAAGTTTTGGAAACCTTACTGTGTCATATATAAAATGAAGGGGCTCATTATCAGGATCTTAAATATATTATTGTTTGTATTGTAAAATAAATAGTTTTGATTTTATTCATGAAAGAAGACGAAAATTGACCGTTCTCCTCAAATCTCAGTAACGACTGAGCCTATAATTTTGAAAAAAATACGAAATATAGTTAATTGCTTGTAGACTACAGGAATACCTATAAAAATTCTATGAATTGAAAATAAAGTGGTAAACTCAACATAATACGTTCACCTACGGAAAATAGTTCTAGTCGTAATAGAAAATAGTCTATCAGTGTTCTACAGGATTCATCTCGGAAAGTGTGTCCTGGAGCTTCACGACCTCATTCCCTCTCTTCATTTCATCATCGAACGACCAGGTGCGGAGGGCGATTCCACCCCTTTGTCGTTGATGTTCCACCTTCACGCACGATGCGCTTTGCTTCTTCGTTCACTGTGCGGACGGGGAAGGAGTGGAATTCCTTGCCGGCGTCTGTATTCCTCGATTCGTATAATTTAGGAATTTTCAAGACGAGAGTGAATAAGCACTTTTTGAGCTTGCGTGTTATATCCCCGGTTGCATCGGCACTTACCATTAGGTGAGGTGCAGCCAAACGCACAAAAAATTTCATTTTAAAAAGAACTTCACTAAAACACCACTAGATTGCGCTAGTAGTAGTTAACTGTATGGAGTACTGCCAGCTATATGCCATGGATTCTATCGACCAATGCGCTAGGAGACTCATTGGCGACGAGGAAAGTGTATCAAACAGGCTCCGAAGCCTCGAGCATCTCCACAAAGTCGCCTGTCTATCGGTGTTCTACAGGATTCATTTAGGAGATTTTTAATAATTTATTTATTTATTCAGTCATAATTGGTTTACAGATTTCTCCAAATCACCAACCTGTCATTCAAAGTTACATAAAACAAAATTAAATTTTATACAAAATCAAAATTAAAAATACAATCATACAATAAATAAAATTAAAAAAAGTCAAATGGATGTGTCATAAAATAGGAATACTTACTAAACTAAGTATTAATCAGGTTTTCATAACTTAAATATACATAGGCATTCCTAACGAATGCTTCCAAGCGATCTGCAAATATGTCAATATTAGCATTCTGAGCGAGCATGTCACCAAGAATGATGCGTGCGCGAGCAGTCGGTGCGTTGCGTGCGCGGCGGGTGCGTGTAAGCGGACACACTAACAGTCGCGGCGTGCGGCGCACCACCACTGCACCGCCGCCAGCCCTAGGCACCTTCAGTCCAACCAGCTCCAACGCCGACTGGTTGTCGACCTTACTATGCAGCAGTGAGTGGTAGTGTACTATCAGTAAAAGCTTCCGTCGCAATGATAATGTGTCCAACCCGACCATACCCGACACGAACAAAGAGGGATACAGAAATGGGTAATATCCATAAACTCTTTTATATAGCCATCGTGTGAACTTACGTTGGATTTTTTCGATCATCATGGAGTATTTACTTTCATATGGATCCCAGACGACCGCGCCAAACTCGAGTGTACTTCGGACGTAGGCATTGAACAGGACTTTCGCCACTTTTACATCATTGAACTGCGAGGCAGTCCTCATCACAAAGCCTAGCGTTTTACTAGCTTTTTTACAAATATTCGTCATATGCGTTCGAAAGTCAAGTTTATTATCTAAGGTCAGTCCTAAGTCCCGGATTTCATTTACTCTTTCCAATGGAGCGTCAACTAAACTGTACGTAGTGTACAAAGGAGAACGCAAGCGAGAGAAAGTAATAACCTTACATTTAGAAATATTAAAAGCCAGGCGATTAGTAGCACTCCATTCGGCCACAGAGTCGATATCTCTCTGCAGGGCTTCAGAATCAGCAACGCCGCTTACGCCAAGATAAAGCTTCAAGTCATCTGCAAACATGAGGCACTTCGCAGTGCGTACAGCCCTCGGAAGGTCATTGATCATTAGCAGAAACAATGTGGGGCCTAAAGTACTGCCCTGACTTACTCCAGATCGGGTGTAGTAGTCGCAGGACTCGTGACCTGCCACTCGAACAAACTGACTACGGCCACACAGGTAGCTCGAGAAGAAATTTAGGAGCTTGGGTGTGAATCCGAATCCAGCCAGCTTCTGAAGTAATATGTCGTTATCTACTAAATCGAATGCTTTCTTAAAGTCGAAGTAGGTCGCATCGACTTGCCGACCTGCATCCATTTCGGCAGCGACATAATCTACGAGGTTAATGTGGTTTGTGGTAGTCGACCGAGCCCTACGGAAGCCATGCTGGCAGTCATCCAAAACAGAACCTACTTGCTGCCTAATACAATGATCTAAAATGGACTCAAAGACCTTCCCTAAGACCGACAGCACCGCAATAGGCCTGTAATCAGAGACATCAGTGCCGGAGCCAGCTTTTGGGACAGGGGTTACTCTGGACGTCTTCCATTGCTGAGGGTAGGTCGATGTGCCCAAGGAAAAATTGTACAGATAAAATAACGGCAGCTCTAGAACACCCAAACAGTCTTTTATAATAAAGCACGGAATGCCATCAGGACCAGGTGAAGAGCGTGGTTTGAGTCGCTTCACTGCCGCTTGCAGGTCAGCACCGTTCACTGCATCGATCGCGACTCGGTAGGAGTCACGCACGACGCCACAGCACGCCGCTGCCGCTGCATCTAGCTTCGGCGTATCGCGCTGGAATACGGATGCGAAGTGGCGGGCGAACGCGGCTGCGGCCTCCGCACCCTCCACCTTCGCATCTTGACACGTGAAGCTCTCACAGCGTCGTCTATTTTTCCGCTTGTCTTTAACATATTCCCAAAACTTCGCAGGTTCGTCAATTATTTGTCTTTGGGTAGTCATAATGTGCTGCCGATATGCACCATCAATCAACGTCTTCACATGCGATCTATAATATTTATACAGCTCTTTATTAAATGTTTTGCCCGCTGATTTGTACCTAACGAAATGGAAATACTTGTACTTGATATTACGAATGATTTCCGCTGTGTACCACCGCGGATACGTGTACTTGTCTGTACACAGAAAGGGTTTCCTAAGAGGTACATAAGCATTTAAACATCCATAGAGTTTATGATAAAAAATGTCAGATGCAGAATCTGCCTCCTTGGCATCGAATAAGTCAGACCAGTCCACCTCCTCTAATGCCGCATACAGCCCACTAAAATCCGCTTTGCGGAAATTACAATCTGGCGGTGCATTGGGGCGCTGGGTGAGAGGGGGCGGCGGAGGGGAGCACGCCACGCCGCGTGGCAGCGACACGCGCACACATAGCGGTGGATGGTACGCGTCGGCTGGCACCAGCGCCTCCGCGCCCGCGCCACCCCACACAGACACACACTCGCGCGACAGCCCGCTCAGAACGAGATCTAATATACCGTCAAAGCTGTTTAATACATAGTTGTATTGTGTCAATTTACAAAATTCGGTAAAAAGATTAAACTGGGTTTTTACGTTTACAGTACAAGAGTACAAATTGAAGTCCCCTAAAATTAGTATTTCCATGTCAGAGTATTTACATACTGCATTTTCAATACATGTCAAAACATTAAGATATTGCTCGTCATTATAACTAGGTGGTAAGTAAACAACACAACACAAATATTTTACATTTTTCCAACTAACCACAGCAAATAATAGTTCTTTGTCCTGTGTGAGTCCGTCGATGTCGGTGACAGTGCGCAGCGCGTACGGCTGCTTGGCGACGAGCAGCACACCGCCCCAGCCGGCGTCGCCGGCGCGGTCGCGCCGCGACACGGTCCACCCGGGCGGGAACAGCTCACCGTCACACACAGAGCTCGTTAAGAAAGTCTCAGTCAGCGCTATTATATCGCAGTCACATGCCGTTACGTTATTGTTAAACAGTAACGTTTTCGATCTTAGACCACGCACGTTTTGATACAGCACTTTTATATTTTTACGCCGATTCGGATTTACGGTTGGCACGAAAGTTCTGCCGCCAAGGTTTGACACAAATATCTTCGGCCCAATTTGTCGCCGTTAAGACTTTCTCAGCCAATTTAAACGGGACTCCTAACTTAAATGAGGCATAATTTCCTCTCGCCTTCAGTGTTTCAACGGTACAGCCGTCACCGCCGCAGATGGTGTTAAGGTGCGCGCGTACCTGGTCAGGCGTGGTGCCCTCCTGCACGTAGTAGAGGTGAAGGTGACGGAGGCGCTCGGCGCTCGGCGGCGCGCAACAGAGTACTGCCCGGCGCAGCCGCGCCACGCAGCACTACGTGCGCACCCGTATGTTGAGCACTAGAGGCGCGGGCGCCACGTTTCGTGCCTCTAACCTGGGTCCATTCTCCACCGGAGGTATCAGAGTCCACGACGATTTCCTCCTTATAATCAGGCGCTGGAGAAGTAACTGATAATGACAGCGGCATGTCGGCGGGCGCAACAGGCGTAATCAGCGAGGCTCGAGTGGTATTTTCAGCCGTAACATCAATATCTTTAGGCTTCCTAACACCTCGCTTTTTCCTGGATAATCTTCTTCTTATTCGTGTGAGAGTCACAGCTGCTTGAGCCAATGTTTCACGACCGCCATGGCTTGAGGGGAGGCCGACGCCAGGTCCTCGTCAGTGCAAGTGAATGGGCACTTTTTAATAATAAAAAAAATAGCTCGCATCTTACTGTGAGGATTTCAAATGTGATATTTTGTATTTGACTACAGCATTGTACGGAACCCCTTGGCCGGTTTTTGAAGAAAAACACGACCACACTTCTGTGCTAAGCCTTAGGCGTTTGTCTTTCGAGTGTAACGGAATTAAAAAAAGTCTGAAGAGCTTTTAGTACTGGAGTTCCAGATGCCTTTTTGTTCTTGAGCTGTTTGAGAGCCATTCTAATCTTTTACAGGTTGACGTCCGGGATATCTTCGATATAGTGTCCTATTAGTCTGGCTCTTGGGTCTTCAGCAAGATTGCTGACAGGTAGACGTGTGGTCGTTTACAATTTTCCGTAGGACTTCTCAACTTCTTCCAGCAACTCAGTCTTAGACGATATGATCCTGCCATCCTCAGTCTTCAGCTTGGTAATTTGGTTTTGTCCAACGACAACGACAGATCTGTCTCGAATACTTTAGAGCCTTTGTTGTGCTCAATCGCCTATTTTATACAACTTGTATTGTACTAGCGCAAATTGCGAGTCAGGTACTTAGAGATCTGCCTGTTTAGTTGCCGATACTAAGTAGCGTCTTCAAGGGACTGCGAAACCAATCTGCGTCTTTCTTCTATGAGGTGGCTAGTGAAGTCCAAGATTGTTTGGTTCTGTTTGAACAGCAAGTTTTAAGAATCTTAGACCCGACCGTTTGGGAAATTTCGACGAATCTATCATTGTAATTGTCCAGATTCTCGCAGTCTCGTAGGCTTTCGAAGCGATTGTGCAACTCGAGCTGAAAGCTCTCGGGGTTTTGGAGCTGGATGGGTTGTTGGTCGAAGCGTAGACTTCCTCAGTCGACATCTTTCTAGCTTGGTCTTTAGATTAAATGTATCTCTGATTATTTGGTGATCGCTTTCTGTTTTGATCACTGAGTTTGTCATATGGACATCATTAATTATTTGCCTTCTCGTCAACAAGTTTAAGTCAATCTCGTTCTTCGTTACGCCATTGGGATGAAATCATATCTACTTCCGCTGTTTTTTTTATAGAGGAGTTCATCATAAACAGACTCTCCTTCTCCATAAACTTGGCCAGCATCTGATTACGTGCATTTCTTACTTCATATCCTAATTGCCCCACTCTCAGCTCATCATAGCTTCGTTTGCCCAGTTTCGTTTTAAAGTGACCCATAACAACGGTATAATGGGTCCTGGTGTTACATGTGGCTGTCGAGATGTCCTCATACATAGTATATGTATACCTCGTCGTGAGCGCGTATACCTGTATGACCTTCATCGAATACCCTTTTTGTGATTCTGTGTATAAGGTATGCTACCCTTGTCGAAACACCCCCGATCTGGACCACATTGTTAGTGAGGGACTTGTAGACGAGAAACCCAACAAACCCTGGGACAGTTGGTCGGTCGCCCTTATTATTATTAAAACTTTGAGAACGTTTGACTATATCTTATCTGATGGCATTAAGTGACGATGTAGTCGAGGATGGTACACGAAAACTCAAATAATGCCTATTCACTCTCGCTTTAAAGATACCCATATTATAGGAGTCGGGAAACACAAACGCAGGCAAGGAGTTCCACTCCATCGCTGTCCGCATGATAAATCAAAATAGAGCAGGTTCCCGGATTTAAGGATCAATGTATCCTCTCCTTCTCTTCGGATTTCATATAAGCAAACGATATCCCGCTCTAACCTGGAGCAGTCTTCAAGTTTTGAAAGCTTCAGGTACACCTTATCACAATAAGTTGTCAGGGCCATAGGTTATTGGGTTTGGTAGCCTGGCATCTACCGGGGACTATTCGCATCCCCGCCTCGCCTTTACCATGACTGCTACCGGAGCCAGGAACAGCAGAGCCGCCGAGGACTAGGATCCGTTTTCTGGGTGTGTTGTTCATTAGGTTGGGGTGACTATGGCCGCTGCCTCCTGTCCGGGATGTCGTGATTCAAATCCCGCCACGTAACAATGTGTTTTCGAATTTTTGAGTACGTTTATCCGACGCTCTTACGGCGAAGAAAAATATCGTGAGGAAACTGCACACGCCTGTGAAGAAGCTGGAAGGTTGTGTGTGAAGTCGACCTAACCGTACTGTGCCCGCGTGGTCGGTTTAGGCCCAAGCGCCCTAATTCAGGGTAGGCTCGAGTTCCTCGGTGGGTACGTAGATGAGCTGAACGATGATGATGACAAAACGGTAGTTTTTGTAATTTAAATATCTACGGGTGACTGTACTTTTAATATGCACCCAATAGTTAGATGCGTGCAGCATTACGAGTGAGGTCGATCATTTTTAATTTGTAAATGTTTTGGGACCTGATTTATTTTGCAAATACTTTTACTACAGTATTTTGCTGCGATCCCGAAACACTGCAATAAACAAAGAAAAAATCTCATAAAAGTAGAAAAAAAATTGTTTTGGTCATTGAAGTTAATATAAGTAGTCATATTTAGATGTTAGAGTCGTCGCGTAGGAAGCCCGTTAAGTTGTAAAATTTATAAAGTAATTAGTTGTAGTAAAGTAAAACAGTTGTAAGTAGTTTTTATTTTATTAAGTTATCGGTCCCCCTAAGTGACGACTCTAAATCAAAATATAATAACTACTTATATTAAACTTAAAGGGCCAAAACATATTATTTTCTACCTTTTTGAGGTTTTTTTGTAGGGTTTTTTAATTTAAGTTTTATTTCATGCTTTGTGAACTAAATGCATCTCAAATACGATACCTCTGCTGTAAGATGGTTAGGAGTTGGGTATCATGCAGATATATGCGGGTATATGTAGGAGATGCTGCAGCATCAGGTCAAGTTTACCATATTCAATCTAAAACCAATTCATTGAGTCTATTCCAATGAGCCCAAACACGATTTATCTGCTGTAAGTTCGAGAACAGTTGGGTATCCTGCAAATTTCAGAAGATGCTGAAGCATCAGGTCAAGGTTACTGTTAGGAGTCCTCGATAGGGGACCAGTTGCTTAAGGTTGCGTGGAATGTTCAATGAAAAGGATAGATTTCAGTTCACGAATGTTTCGCTTATATTGGTTGCAAAATAGGATTTACAAACTTAAGTGTTTGTACGTATGTCTATATCTGGACGCGAATTCGGGACGACTGACGAACAAAGCCGAGTTTGAGAGGTTCATTACACAGGTTGATGCAAAACTTTCATTACCTTTATATACAGGTTGATGCAAAATAAAAGTTACAAAAAAGGTATGATTACAAAATATTGTTAACAAAAAAAGGTTTTTTTTACATTCGTGAACTTACGAGATAATCTAAAGTATAAAATTTTCTATTGTAGGTACCGAGGTGGTACTGTGTTAGGTTTTAAGTGCACTGAAACGTTGCTGAGCTTTCGAGCAGGATTGAAGAAATACCTGGGCGCATCCACACACTATGGTCTAGATAATGTAGAACTGCCCTGAGCACGAGTCTGGTGCGTCGGTATGCAGCGATCGCGTTGGTACGAGTATGTACGGCAACTTCTAACTGCGTTCTCCAGATTCTCTCGCTGATTCAGCATCCGCTGACCACGCGGTGCGTTGTGTCGATTGGTGCGGCGTGTTGGTACTTGCATGTTGCTTGACACGTGGAGACAAGTTTTGACACGTGGTGACGTTGACACGTGGAGACATGTGTTGACACATAGTGACACTGACCGTGCCTGAACTTCGTGGCGGGTACTGCAGGTTCCGCTACGTAACTCCCCTTCCGAGCGGGAGGTTGGTCCATGGTGAGTTGGCAGTCCAATGGTGCGATGCGGCATGTGCGTCGGGTGGAGACACTGCTGGGCCGATGTGCTCACTCGGGTCCATGACTCGGGTCGAGACGATAGGCGGTGAGTCGAGACGAGGAGCAGGTGCTTCAGGCGTACGGAGCAAGGGAAACAGGTTGACGCGGAGCGCGTGCTCGGTGCGTGAGCTGCCGACAACTTGCTGCCTGGAGCGTGAAGCTGTAGGTTCGTCAGTTCGATTTGTCGTCGACAACTGCGAACCTGATGTGGCTTCGTTGCGTTGGACTGCGGACTGCTGCGGCTTACTTTACCGGCTGGAGGGTCGTTGTGGAGTTGCTGACGATGGTGTGTCGATGTCTTCTGCCAAGGTTTCCTGTTCCTATTTACCGAGTAGGTATATATAGTCCAGATATAGACGAAGTGAGTCGTCCCGGTGAAGCGGAAATTAAGTCTATGTGCACAACACGAATATCACTTTTCACTCACAAGGGTGTCACCAATGTTAGGGGTCCTCGGTTAGGGGACCGGTTGCTTAAGGTTGCGTGGAATGTTCAATGAAAAGGATAGACTTCAGTTCACGAATGTTTCGCTTATATTGGTTGCAAAATAGGATTTACAAACTTAAGTGTTTGTACGTATGTCTATATCTGGACGCGAGTTCGGGACGACTGACGAACAAAGCCGAGTCGAGCCACGATCGCTTACGCTGCGATATATGTGGTAGGTAGGTATGTTCCCCTACATTACCATAATTTTGCCATATCATTACAATTACAGGGCATCAAATTAGATCAGATCGGTATAAGTTACCCACATCCCTTTATTACCTAGATAAGAGCTCATCTTCAAACTGCTGAATCGATTTTTACCAAATATAGCTAAACACCACCGCAAGGAAACTTTGCCTTTACTTAAAAAAACCGCATCAAAATCGGTCCATCCGTTTAAGAACTACGAAGCCAGAGACAGACAGACACACACACACATATATTGGCGTCAAACTTACAACACCCCTCTTTTTGCGTCGGGGGTTAAAAACAAGTACAAGTACCCACCACTACCACAACGTAGATACCAAAGCTGCGAGCGAACTAAGCTATGGCGAAAACTTTAGTCATTTTATTTTCATACTCAATAATTAGTAACTCAGGGTAGGGTACCAAGAGAGCCTTCCTTTTAGAACGAATGTCGAATTAAGGAGCAGGGGAAGGGTTCCGTTGTGCGCAAATTCGATCGAACAGCGGAAAAGCCGCTACAATTAGATTAAGCCTTCGTAGCTTTGTCGAGTTCAATATTCGTGTAGAAACACATTTAGACGAGGAACTTGTAAGACTGACACGGGAGATACGGTACGATTACGAGACCACCACGATCAAAATAAAAGTCAGTTTGATGAGAAGACTTAATCTATTTTTACCCGACTGCGCCAAAAGCAGGGTTATGCTTTTCGATTGAATGTATGTAAGATATGTATGTGGATTAATTTCTTTGGCACGCTCTGTACTGCGGCCTAAACGGCTTGATGGATTTTGGAGTGTGAGGTGTCGTTATATCCGTCTCGATCCCGTGAGTGACATTGAATACATTTTTACCCGACTATCTAAAAACAGAGGTTATTTATTTTTTTGGCACTCTCTGTAGCCTAAACGGCTTGATGGATGGATTCGTGTCGTTAGATTCATCTTAATCCCGTGAGTAACAAAGGATCAATTTTTACCCAACTTGTCAAAAAATAGGGGTTAACTTTTTGTAAAGGTGTTTTTTTTTATTATTTTTCATTAGATTTCAAGATGATCATTCAAAATAGGTGTAAATAAAAAATAAACAATCATTAGTTACTTACGTCAAAATACAATCATTGATATAAAACAAATTATATCATTAGAACATGAAAACAATATAAAACGAGAGTTATAATATATTAAAATAGTTGAATGTCTTTAATGCCTTTGACATAAAAATAAATTAAATGATGACATATTGTGAAATTACTTGATTTATTTAAGTTCGACATTATACATTAAATTTATGTTCTTGCGCACAACATTTGACATTAATAATTTAAAATTTAAAGGTATTATGCAATTTTTTATATTTTTTTTTCTATTTTTCATGTATTTTTTTGTGTAAGCTGAAATGTATTGTATGCCTCTTTAGGCAGATTATGTAAAACTTTATATTACTTTAACATCTTTGTACTATAGTCAACAATAAAAACTCTGATTCTGATTCTAATTCTGACAAGAGTACGCCATCGCTCCCATCAACCATATTAGAAGGGAAGGAACGACCCGGCTCCTGATGCGCCATTAATTCCTAAAGTTATTCTCGATCGTTTCCATGCTTCGTAAGGCACGTTAAGCCGTTGGTACTGGCTGTTATCACTAGCAGGTAGCAGGTAGCAGTCGTTAAGCCGTGTCAGACGCATTATAGGCGGCTTGAAAAGCTTCTTTCAGTGGGGTTCGCCACCAGCCCCACAACCTCCACTACTCCGGACTCGGCCCCCGCGTGTGGAGCGTGGCCCAATATTCCCGAGTTTAAGATCCCTGCCCCAGAAGTGGGGATGTATAAGGAGCAATACTTCAATCAAACTAGCTTTTGCCCGTGGCTCTGCCGCGTGGACATCGAGGGTGAACGGTGCGCGATATGCAGCGGTGCGCGGGGTTTTTCTAATGCTTGATGACAGATCTATGCATCAATACAAAATATGAGCAAATCGGTGGGACAGACCGCCCGCCGCCGCGCCGCCGCGCCGCCGCGCCGCCCGGCGGACTGGCATTACATTTTATATTGTTGACCAAGCCAGCGAGGCGTCTCCGTTTCAGCTTGGGCAAAAATGCTTTCGTATGTGTCTGTCCGGATATTCTCCTCTACAAGTCATATTTTTCAACCGATTTTCGTGAAATTTTGTGAGCAGGTTTGATAATTATATGGATTTTTTTATCAAAAAGTTCATGAAACTTCTGGGGTTCCGTACCTCAAAAGGTAAAAGCGGAACTATTATAGGATCACCCGCGCCTCCCGCGCCGCCCGCGCCGCCCGCGCCGCCCGCTCCGCCCGCGCCGCGTGTCTCTCTGACCGTCAGCCTTTCATAGCCAATTTGCTCGGACAAGACCTCTCAGTACATATTTTGTTAAAATAGGTTGTTCAAAATATATTGCGTGACATATTAATTAAAGGAGCTTGTTGTGAAAATGTCAAATATTTTTTACTGGGCTAAAAAGTATGTCCATTCCCACAGGAAAAATAAAATTTCTAAGTCGAAAATAAGTAGACCCCTGTTTTCTTAGAGCAAAGTACTGTTCTGTTAGTAGGTAGTTAAAGTTTTGGTGCGGAACCCTTCTTGCGTAACCCCGAGTCGCACTTGGCTGGTTATTTCAAAATGGCTGAGCCTTTGGCGACGAAAACGTAAAAAAATCATATGACAGATATTTAGAAAAACTCGCGATGTCAACAGCTCACAGTGCCACTAGTTTTAATTGTATAGATAAACCTGTAAACCTAAAATTAAATTAAAAATTTAAAAAACCCCCGACAAAAACCTCTAAAAAGTAAACAATAATATGTATTGACCCTTTGAGTTTAATTTAAGTAGTAATATTTTGATCCAAGAGTCGTCGCGTAGGGGGACCGCTAAGTTGTGAAGTTATTACTAATTAGTTGTAGTAAAGTAAATCAGTTGTATTCTGTTTTTATTTTATTTACTTAGCGGTCCCCCTACGCGACGACTCTTGGATAAAAATATTACTACTTAAATTAAACTCAAAGGGTCAATACATATTATTGTTTACTTTTTAGAGGTTTTTGTCGGGGGTTTTTTAAATTTTTAATTTAATTTTTATTTCGTGCTTTTTAAACTTTACATAACTATTACATACAATCGAAACTCTACCCCCACATTCATACAAATAGTTTCCGGGACGAAACACGATACTGCGACACAAAATCTAGCCTATTTTGAATCGATCAAGCCTGTGGAAGTTGCTCACCTCCCTTGTTTGAAGCTGCAATTAAATGTGTTATAACGTGGTTATAACTCTAAACTTCAAATCCATGGACCCATGGAAGTTTTTTACTTTTTTAACCGCTGCTTCAGCAGATTCCAGGAGATGCTGCAGCATCAGGTCAAGGTTACCATATAATATCTAACACCTTTTCATTGAGACTATTCTGATAATTTCTATTCTAATTCTATTTAAAAGTGTGTGTAACACCTATTTGAAATAAATTGTTTTGAATATTTTTTTTGAGCCCAAACACGATACTTCTACTGAAAGTTTTTGAGGAGTTGGGTATTCTGTAGATTCTAGGAGATGCTGCATCAACAGTTCAAGGTTATCATGGTTTTGCAATATTTTTACATTAACAGGGCACCAAATTTTGAATCGATCAGACCTGTATAAGTTGCCCAGATCCCTTAGTCACCTAGATAAGAGCTGATAACCCTCAAACGGCTGAACAGATCTTTATCGATTATAGCTAAGAACCACCGCAAGGAAACTTGTTTCACGTAAAAAAAACCGCATCAAAATCGGTCCATCCGTTCGAGAGTTGCGATGCCACAGACAAACAGACACAAACACACAGAAATTGGCGTCAAACTTATAACACCCCTCTTTTTGCGTCGGGGGTTTATATAAGAAATCAAAGCGAAGGTTTATCTCAATAATATTTAGTTCACAGTTAGTCATAGTTTCAGGTACGTAGGTATGTCAAAAATTTAACGGATTTTAACAACATCAGCTCACCGTGTTGCCACCATTGCATTGTATGCAGAATCAAATACTGATCAAAACGAGTCCAAACACGACATATCTGCTATTATTTTTTTAAGAGTGTACTAGTGTGCTGGATATCCTGGCCTCAGCATCAGCTCACCGTGTTGCCACCATTGCATTGTATGCAGAATCAAATACTGATCAAAACGAGTCCAAACACGACATATCTGCTATTATTTTTTTAAGAGTGTGCTAGTGTTCTGGATATCCTGGCCGCAGCATCAGCTCACCGTGTTGCCACCATTGCATTGATTGCAGAATCAAATACTGATCAAAACGAGTCCAAACACGACATATCTGCTATTATTTTTTTAAGAGTGTACTAGTGTGCTGGATATCCTGGCCGCAGCATCAGCTCACCGTGTTGCCACCATTGCATTGTATGCAGAATCAAATACTGATCAAAACGAGTCCAAACACGACATATCTGCTATTATTTTTTTAAGAGTGTGCTAGTGTTCTGGATATCCTGACTGCAGCATCAGACCAAGAGTTCCATAATCCTGCATAGTTATTAAGCATACATGAGTGTTTCAAGTTTTTGGTCACATGTATGTTTGAAAGTAAAGTAAATACACATTAAGAGTCTAAGAACCCTACCGCAGCTAACAAAAGAGCTGATGACCTTGAAACGGCTGAACCGATTTTGATAAAACGTATCTAAGAACCATCGCCAAAAAACCTGCTTGTAAATAAAAAAAACCGCATCCAAATCGGTTAACCCGTTTGAGAGCTACGGTGCCACAGACAGACACACAGACAGACACACAGACACACACACAGACACACACACAGACACACACACACACATAGCGGTCAAACTTATAACACCCCTCTTTTTTGCGTCGGGGGTTAAAAATGAATAACAACAGCAAATCTCGATTGATTAAAAAACGTTATAATCTAAAATTAGAAATAGAATTCTCTTGCGTTGAAAAAAATTGTTCCGGATGTGACGTACAAAATTCGGAAGTGGATGCCCTAGAAGTTTCCTCTTCAAGGCCAAGTGCGAGTCAAACTCGCGCACTAAGGGTTCCGTACCAATAAACTAATTTTAATCTACAGCGCCATCTACATATATGTATGTACATCTACATATATGTATGTACATCTACATATATGTATGTACATCTACATATATGTATGTACATCTACATATATGTATGTACGTAAAAGGGAACTAATTGCCGTATTGCAACGTGGTGTTTAAATGGTCACCAGCGTTGACAGAATAAAAAAATAAATGTATCGGTATATACCTAAGTATTGTGTGAGAAGGTTCCGGTTCTATAAAGAAGGGGTAAAAATAAGGTGAGTACACTTGAGGCAATTCATTTATTTTATTTCCTAATAGGAATCTAATATCACAGTCAATAATGTAGTCAAAAAAATAGTAGTGGTCGGAAGACATCTTTGGAAGCACTGTGGAATACACACCGATAAGTCCTCGGTCTAATAGTCAGCCAGATAGAGCAAATGGGCCGTTGAATTCTTTTTACCACATTCTTCCGACCGCTTGCCTAATCTAAGTTATATCTAAATTTCAATTGTTTGATCACCAAAGTTAAAGAGTTTACTATAAATCTTTTAAAATCAACCTACATATATCCTTTTCAGGCTTTGCAAAATGAACTAAGAAATACTTGTACTAAAGGGTGCTTAATTTATTACCGACCTCGAAACAGGATGGGAAGGCTGGAGCGACCGATGGGTTCTGCTCACAGCTACATTTACCAGAGAGTCTGAAGTTCCTTCAGCCAAGTGAGACTAATTATCGATTAATTGTTATTTGGTTGTAGTTAATTGTAGTGAATTCCCTATCACCTGAAAAGAGATAATATTTTATAAGCAAGATTAGCTTGCAGGTACCAACCATGTGGTTTTTAGAAAATAGTGGGTAGCACTGCTTCCGACGCCGTATCAAGTCCCTTCACAAATTAAATTTATTTGGCCGTTGGTGAATCCCTCCTCTTAAGAAAACTCGCTGAAAATATTCACAAGGATTAATTCCTGAAGATCTCAACTATGAAAATTCCAATGTCTAAGTACAAAATTTTACCTAAGCGAAAACTCACCAGCAATTCCTTTTCAGAAAAACTCCAAAAGCCGTGGGATTTCTTCTCCCAATTCACAAGGTACAAATTTACAACAAAATGGAAAGGCTCTCCTGAGGCGAATTTGTTATCAGGTTCTGCAGGCACCAGCGCTTTCAGATCGGTCAGAAATCAAAATGGCCTTGTCATACTGCCGAATCATGCAAAATCCTCTCTAATTAGGGTTTCAAGAAAATAAATAAATTTCACCCAATTCAAATACCTACTTGCTTTCCCCTGAAGTGATCAAAACAAAGGTATTAAACCCAGGTAATGATTTAAACCTGCAAGACGATGTTAGAGGTACAATGCTAGTACAGAGACTTTTCCTGATTTTCACGAATTTCCCGCCAAAGAACTATAAAACTTTTTGATAATAAACTTTCAGCCTTCAGAAATGTTACTGCCTGACTTGTTGGGGTAATTTTTACGCTTACCACCTTAAACAAAAAAAATGGTGTTGCATTACCACAGATAATCCACACTGGAAACGAAACAATCCTTTAAACGCAGAATCATAACCTTTAACTTAAATCCATTTTGTTAGTATAGAAAATTGGGTTTATAAAATAATTATTAAGGAAAGGCACTCCGTGACAGTATTACTACGTAAACTAACCGTGTAGAAGATACTTTGTATCTTCTACATCCCACTAGGTGTCGCTAGTTCCTAAACATTCGGACTTTGGAAATTTACGGAAGAACGGAAAAACTTTAGATTTTCCTGTAATCTATGCATTCAACCTCAAACTGTGATTATTTCAAAAGTTTAGGCCCAGTTGTTTCGGACATAAGTTTGTGGTCAATTTTCGCCTATTTTCTTAAATAACCTCTAAGCTATTCATTTTAATTTATTTTTTTAAATTGTCACAATAAACCCTTGCATTTGATATGTCACACGACATAGTTTGCAAAACATTTTTTAAATATTTTCTCATTAACCCCCCAAAAGAAGCCCCCATCTTAAAAAATAATTTATTTACGTTACATGTCCGTCTTTGGGTTACCGACTTACATACTCGTATTTGTACAAAATTTCAACTCAATCAGTCCAGTATTTTCTGAGCAAATGTGGTATGGCAGACGGACGGACAAACAGACACACGAGTGACCCTGTCTACGACAACAGTAACGTGCTGAGGAAGGAGGCGGCTGCGGGGAGCCGCGACATCGCCGCCGGCCAGAGCCTGCCAACACTTCATTAGCGATCTACCTGCGATCCGCTCTTCACTCATATAACGCGAGTGTGACAAGAAACCAATTTGTAATGCTTTAACATCGAATATACATTAATACATAATTCAATCGTATTTTAAATGTTAGACCTTGCTCTAACAGACCCTACGAGTGTTTCGTTTTTCCTTTTGAGTTACGGAACCCTAAAAAGAGGGAAATAAATTATTCTCGCATTGGGATTGAAACCGCACACTGTTAGCTTATTGTCGTCTACCGTGACGTGAATATATTTAGAGTGCGTGCTTGTTGCCGCCTACAGTGACGTAAATATATTTAGTGTGCGTGCTTATTGCCGCCTAAAGTGACGTAAATATATTTAGAGTACGTGCTTATTGCCGCCTACCAGTGACGTGAATATATTTAGAGTGCGTGCTTATTTCCGCCTACCAGTGACGTGAATATATTTAGAGTGGGTGTTTATTGCCGTCCACCAGTGACGTGAATATATTTGGAGTGCGTGCTTATTGCCGTCTACCAGTGACGTGAATATATTTAGAGTGCGTGCTTATTTCCGCCTACCAGTGACGTGAATATATTTAGAGTGCGTGCTTATTGCCGCCTAAAGTGACTTGAATATATTTAGAGTGCTTGCTTATTTCCGCCTACCAGTGACGTGTATATATTTAGAGTGCGTGCTTATTGCCGTCTACCAGTGATGTGAATATATTTAGAGAGCGTGCTTATTTCCGCCTACCAGTGACGTGAATATATTTAGAGTGCGTGCTTATTGCCGCCTAAAGTGACGTGAATATATTTAGAGTGCTTGCTTATTGCCACCTACCAGTGACGTGAATATATTTAGAGTGCGTGCTTATTGCCGCCTAAAGTGACGTGAATGTATTAAAAGTGCTTGCTTATTGCCACCTACCAGTGACGTGAATATATTTCCGCCTACGCTACTACCCAACTAACACAACTGGGTTGCATAAAAGCTTTACCAGTTAGTTCCTTAGCTTGCTATGGAGTATATATTTATAAGCTTTCGGTACTTTCCGGTGATGGCTGCCACGAGTATAGTCTAAGTAAAGTAGATCCTAAGCGTGGAGATTCAGGCTAGAATGTTATAATGTTATATTTTTTTCTATTGTAGAATTGAATTTGCATAAACTGTCTAAACCGTCTAAAAGAATAAATAATGAATGCGAATGGGCAATATGAAAAACTGTTGCTACTGTACAAGAATCAGTACCGGAAAAAAAGAAAAGAAAGATTTGTAATAATAAAAAAACTACTCCTAAAAAGAATGTGTCAAATAAGAAAATCTAATAAAATAAATCAATATGCCCACGTTTCTACAAAAAGAATTGAAATCCCACCAAAAACGTTCTTACTTGATAGAGCTGCGTATTTATTTATTTATTTTACATAAGTATTATTGAAATACGCAGCTTTATCAAGCCTACAATTGACTGGTTATTGAATCAACGTTTTCCAAGTGGCAATTTTCCATCGTCAATGGGTAGCGGTTCTGGCGACAGATTGGTGCAATGGTGTCATGGAGCACCTGGTTTTGTACCCTTGTGTACCCTTCAACGGCCAAGTCACACCACATTATCTATAATAATAAAGAAATCGTAGTAAGGAACCTTAGACTTGGCACGACTATGTTTAGATTTCATTACTTTTTAGAGACAAACAAGCAGCTCTATCGAGACTCGGCTAGTTTTTTACAGAACGTTTTTAGTGGGATAAATATTACGATGTAAATAAGAGTCGATTTAAATTAAAACCACATTGTTCCCTCAAGTCTATGATGATGAATTGCAGATTTATTTTAAGAAATATAAGTATCAAAGAAGGGCGCGCGCGGGGCTCTCGCCAAGCCGGGTGGGTGGCGATGGATGCTGTTGCGGTGTCATGCTACTCGTTCTGTGTCGGCGCAGTGAGCAACACCTGACTGCTATACTTCTAGAGGAGCGAGATCAATTCCAATTTTCGTCAACAAATATTCAAATTGTTCTCTAACTCCGAAAAGGCACCCCTTACACAAATTTTAAATATCCATGTGCAAAATAAAAATCGGTCAAAAAGTTTCTCTGCAAATCGATCATAATTGGCATACAAACATGAATACTCACTTTTTGGTATCTATTTTTGTATCGTGTCGATGGTAATCATGTTAATTAAATTTATATTTTGTCAGAACAGTACTCTGCGACGCGAACAGCACTTTATATTAGTACTAACATACAGTATGGACACTCCCTGCCGCTCTCTAGATTGTTGCGACCTCACACCCTCGTCACCGAGATTGATACAGATTGGTTACAGTTTGGTTGTCGAACGTATAGGATTTTGCCACCATCTTGTTTGTTCCGTCATTCCTTATTTTAAATGACATTTTTGGCCCGTTGTATGAAGTGTCCAGGGTGTGACTTTGAGTTGCTGCGAGCAGGTCCTCGCATGTGCAAGTTAGAGACACGCTGGGCTGGGCAATATAGTAATTGCATCTTGGTTTGTGAGGATGCGCCACATTCACAAATGTTATTTTCATCATCCGTGTAGCCCCACCTGCACAGATTATTCTTACATCGGCCGACCTGTGTATTCAGCGACTTCCATGTCGGTCACGTCAGGTTTTGTCCAGGACAAAGCTTTTTAGATGGTGGAACGAGAAGCGCAGTCCCATATCTGCCTTTTCGGACACTCAACCTGGCTTCGGAAGTATCTAGGATACCACGTCATTCATAAAGCTGTGGCGGCTTTTTAGTCGGCGTGGCCCTGCGACGTCACCATACACAGAGTGCCGGCGGGCAGCGTGGCGATCATTTTTTTTTATTCACAATTGGTAAGCCCTTGGCATCATCTCACCTGATGGTAAGTGACGATGATGCCATGGTCAGTATCCATATTTAGCCGTTCCACAAAACTGGCGACGTCTCTGCGAACATCGGGAGGCGCAATACAAGCGAGTACAGCATCGTGACCGGAGTGTTAATAATTGTTAAAGAGTAAGTTATCTCGTAGTCGGGTTTTGGACAGTCACTGAGGCCCGATCGCCCTAATTCAGGGTAGGCTTGAAACCCTTGGTGGGGACGTATATGAGCTGATATGATGATGATATAACCTTCTATTTGCTTCTCCGTCATGCGAAGGTGAAAATGTACAAACAACGGCGTAGGCGCGCGTTACACGACTATTATTGACAACTTCAAAAATAACCCTTTTATCAAACCATATTTTTTTTTGTTTTTGTTATTTTTTTAATAAAAAACTTAATCGATTTAAATTCAATTTAAACGGACTTACCCTTTGAGTCTATCAAATATTTAAAAAAAATGCTAAACACTTAAAAACCGACTTCCATGGCAACAACTTAAGTATAATTTTGCATAGTTATTTTTGGTTTTTGATATTTATATAATAAAGTATTACACCGATTTCGATAAAATTTATACGAAACCAACTCTGAAACATACGCTATCGAATCAAAAACCGGCCAAGTGCGAGTCGGAC
Organism: Coleophora flavipennella; assembly: GCA_947284805.1. Lineage (NCBI taxonomy): Eukaryota > Metazoa > Arthropoda > Insecta > Lepidoptera > Coleophoridae > Coleophora > Coleophora flavipennella. Next base: position 16,853,342 of record OX369280.1, on the reverse strand, counting down.
TCGCTCACCGAGGGTTCCGTACCGCCACATCTCTGGATAAGGAACCGTATAAATAATAAATAGAAAAGTACATCATAAAAATAATTAAAGAAATGTTTAAGCTCGTGCCAATGAAGCCCTTTCATACCGTACCCCACATGATACGTTAACTTAATTCATAATTTGGACCGCCCGCGCCCTTCCTTGCTTAATAGATTACGAACTATAAAAGAAAAGATAATATGTTTTATGATTTAATTATGAATATAGTTTTCAGATGTTTCCCTATACTTGTAGTATAAGACGGTATTACTTGTAGTATAAGACGGTATTACTAGCCAAATTTCATAGTTCTAGGTCAACGGGAAATACTCTATGAATTGTGATTCCCTTGGATGTCGAAATGTACGTTTTTTGCGGCACAAACGTAAACGTAAACGGCCGTATCTTTTAAAGTTAACTTACAAGTTCAATTTTTACAGCTTCAAGGGGCTGTAGACCGCAGTATATGGTTTTAATCGATACCTCCACGCGTTTCTGAGATAAAAGGTCTTGACAGACAGACGGACGGACGGACGGGCGGACAAAAAAGTGATCCCAAGGGCTCCGTTTTTTCCTTTTGAGGTATGGCATCTTACAAGAATCATGAAAATCGGTTCACAATCTTCAAAGATATTGCGTAATACACAGTAGAGCTTGACGCGGTTGTTCTTGAGAACCGGCTCCAACGTGTACTTGTAATATTGTAACCGCCCAGATTTAAGGCCATACTTTAGAACGATCTCTTGGTCTAGGATCCTGGCTGCTTGGTTGTGCCTATGCAAGTACTCAGTGTTGGCAAGTATGGAACAACCGGAGGATATATGAAGCAGGGTCTCCCCTGGTTGACGGCACAACCAAAAAACGTCCAATGTGCTTAGTTTTAGAGCTGCGCAGAGAACGTACTTCGTTAGGCAATTAAGCGATGGTATTTTGAAGGGTTTTATATTTTACCTGCACGTCGGGCCGACTCTTTTAAAGGGACACGATGTCCTTCAGCAGGCCGGTGACGTTAACGTGGTCAAACGTGATGTGTGGTAGCTTGGCCAGCTCCCGCGACACAAACGACGGCAAGTCGTCACGGTCCGTCTCCTTCTGGACCTTAATGATATCTTGAAGGGTCTTCTTTCCTTTTCATCTCCCCTCCTGTGGGGGGCGAAGGTGCCGCAGATCTTCAGCACCGGTAGAGCACCTTTTTGGCGCTACAGATGTCACGTACACTGAAGTTGCTGGAGCAGATCTAGATGGCGGACAGCTCGTCTATCACGTCCAGTTTCTGCTGCAGGAACGTCAAGAGCTCGTTGACGATGAGCGGCACGTCGGCGGCACCCATGTTGATGCCAGCAGCGGTGCGAGCCGTGCTCAAAACGTTAATTAATATCACTGTGTCTCTATTTATTTATTGACTTGGTAATGCGACCGCATCGCAGCGCGCATTGCACAACACTTATTTATTATTGCATAGCTTCTATCGCAGGCTTTGAGCGCGGCGACCGAATCAAGGAATTTCGTAACGAAAACGAACACCCAGCGTTCTAAAGAACTGACAGTGCCATCTATTAGCAATTTGCGGTACTAAAAGGACTTAGTCAATTTTACTGGTGTAACTTTCTTAGTGTTAATTTATTACATAAACATCCCGCGCCCCAAGGACTAGCCGCAAGTGGCCGCCATTTTGAACTTTTTAGTTATTGGACCGATTGCTTCCAAAATCGATATCTGGGGGTCCCTGAGGTTCCTTATCACGAATCCGTTGCCCGAATTTTAAAATAGTGCCCGCCATTTTGAACTTTTTAATTACTAGACTAATTGCTTTCAAAATCGATATCTGGGGGTCCCTGAAGTCCCTTATCACGAATCCGTTGTCGGAAGTGAAAAAAAGGCCGCCATTTTGAACTTTTTAGTCATTGGACCGATTGCTTCCAAAATCGACATCTTTTTTAAATTCTGGCAACGGATTCTTGATAAGGGACTTCTGGAACCCTCAGATTTTCCTCAGATATCGATTTTGGAATCAATCAGTCCAGTAACTAAAAAGTTCAAAACTAAATGGTCCTTTAATCAAAAGGAGCACACGAAAACAGTAAAACATTAAAAAATTGTTAATAAATATTGCATAAATAAAAAATAAATAAATAATTATAATCGCATAAGTTGATAAAAAATGCTATGCAACAGCTTTACTGCGGCAGTCCCCGAGTGCCACATCCTTTTTTATTTTATAATATCCTCTAGAGCACAAGCATTTTTTGACATAAGTCTTGAATTTATTCTCTGACAAACTAGTTACATTTTCTGCAATTCTATTGTAAGAATCTTATACACTGCCCCACAAATGACTTTTTATCCTTATTTTGTCTCGAAAAGGCTATATCAATTTTATTTACATTTCTTAAATCAAAATTATGCCCGTCACTTTTTTTAAGGAAATAAATGTAAATTCCTACAAACATACATGATGTTGTCATATATAAATTGACTAGCAACAGTTAAAAATATTGATTTTTTTGAACTTATTTCTTAACGACTCACGTGATCGCATCTGATAGATTGCGTGGATAGCTCTTTTCTGCAAGATGAAAATAGTTTCTATATCAGCCGCATGCCCCCACAGTAAGATGCCATAAGACATTATACTATGGAAGCACAGTATGGAAGTAACTAAAATACACTAGTCTCGCAGTACCCACATCCGTTAACTATCTTATTAAGCTTTCCCGCTAAAGTTTCAATGTATACTACATATTCAGAATGGTTCTTTTTTCAAGAAGTCTCTTTGACAATAAACTCCTGTTAACATAATATGAATGTCGTATATGTAGATTCAGTACGGGTGTTAGTAGAGGGACAACATTCATCTCAATTTTTCGCGTGAGTGTAGACAATAAAAAAAATGACTCCGTACTGCCGTCGCACAGAGGAGTATTTGTATTAAAAAATCGGACAAAATTATTTGTTGCTTATAAGTATTGCGCGCAAGAACTTCACGACCTCATTCCCCCTGCTCCATTCCACCGTCGGTCAACGAGACGCAGGGAGGGGTTGCACCCCTTTGTTGTTGATGTTCCACCTTTTCGCACGAATTGTTACGCTTCTTCATTTATTATGCGTACAGCGCAGGAGTGGAACTCCTTGCCTGCGTCAGTGTTTCCCGATTCCTATAATTTGGGGATCTTCAAGGCAAGAGTGAATAGGCATTATTTGAGTTTGCGTGTACCATCCTCGACTGCATCATCACTTACCATCAGGTGAGTTGCAGTCAAACGCACTCAAATTTTTAATTAAAAAAAAAAAAAAAAAAGTATCTAAAAGAAGAAAAATGGAGGAAAAATGAGGAACAACTTTTAATGCGATATGGTCGGTAAGGGTAAGTACTTTTTATATTTATAACATTTGTTGTCCGACAAAATGCGAAACAGAACAAAAAATGTCTATGAGTAAAGTTATTAATAAAAATAAATGTATCATTTACATGTCCGAAAAAAATCAATCATGATCTTGTCAATTCAATATAAAAGTGAATAAAAACATTACTTTTACTTCCATGATTAAATAAAGTTATTTTAGCAGGAAACCAGAAATATTCACAAAAAACTTAAAACATCAAATAAATATTTCAAAGTGCCGCCGCCGCCGCCGCCGCGCTGGGAACAAAGACGGTTTACCCAATTCCTGGTTTCCAATTGATCGTGCGACGGGGGGAGGGGGGGGGGGCGCGACACGTGTTATTTACGTTTACTGGGTGACTCACTACGAGTAGTTACTTGGGATTTTAAAATGTACGGTCTATAGACTCTACCCAATAATTTATAATAAAATTCTAAAGACCTAAAAACTTTTAGGTACACGCTTTTATTTGAAAATTTTCAATTATTTCGTATTCTTAGCAAACCCTTATATTTGATGCCCATATTGTAGGAATGCATTAAAAATAATTAGTCCGCCTTATTGGGTGTGCCGCCATGTTAGATTTAAGATGACGTTACACAGAGCATGCATTGTCATCTAAATTGAATGTGTATACAAAATCTCAGCTCAATCGGTTGAAGATATCTGCTTCAAAATTGAGTTGCAAGATTCCACCCAAACAAACATACATACATTTCAAGTTAAATAAAAACTTATAAAATTGACTTTTGTCCGGTTAGAAGAGTGAATACAAATACTCCTCTGTGCGCCGCCGCCGCCGCCGCCGGTCGCTGCGCCCACTGCCCACTGCCCACGTTAGCCATCTGGCCATTCATGCCAGGTTGCAATTTGCAACTTTCCCACTTTTCTTTCCCGTTTCATGGAATGCTTTGGAAAACTAATGTTTTATGTGCTTATAAGCTTTTTTTATATATGTAGTCAACTGAGAGTGACAGTAAAACTCTGTCGTCTTTACTAAACTACACGGGCGGAAGTAATAATTGGGAGTAGGTACCAATATCTTTAGCTATAGGAGATACGAGTACTTGGAATTGGAATTTGAAGTAGAGTAAATAAAACATTTCGTTCAAGTTAAAAGGCAGAGAGCTAATTATTTCTTTCATTCTTTATTCCTTTGACACCCTAAGAAGATTTTGTTGTACAGTTAAGTGTTCTCGAACGACAAAGGAAATTGTGAAAGAAAAGTGGGTGTCAGTTTTGTGACATAATATACAGGATGTTGAAAATTGGCATAGGACTCGTTAACTGAGGGTTCCACTCATCATACTGAACAACTTTCTCCAGGGAACCCATAGTCAATTCTAAAATAAGTTACTGTCCATACAAAAATTCACAAGATTGATGGATGAGCTGATTGATTTGTATTTCAGTAAGTTAGTTATTTTTTTAGGGAAATTCCTAGCATAGTTCGCTCCATTGCCCTTTGGGTGAACTTGAGCCTTCTTCCGAGTCCCGCGCGAGCGACCGTGTCATGGACGGGGTTTCGTATGCCATCACTGGCAAGTGGCAACACACACTTGTCAAAGACCTTAGTCTTAAGACACTGCGGTGTTTGAGATGTGAAGATGTTGCGAAACTTTCCGAACGCTGCCCAGCCAAGTTGGATTATGCTCGGAATTTCCCTTCGCGATCGAATCAAAAATGAGGAGATACGTACAGCTCGCAGAATCGCTTAACTGAAGTGGCACTGGGCAGGGCACATAGCTTGTAAAACCGATGGCCGTTGGGGTAGTAAAGCTCTCGAGTGGTGACCGCTCACTGGAAGACGTAGCGTAGGAAAACGTCCAACGTGGTGGACCGATTACCTTGTGAGGGTCGCGGGAAGCTGTTAGATGCAGGCAGTGCAGGAACGGTCGTCGTGGAAATTCTTGGGAAAGGCCTTTGTCCAGTAGTGGACGTTTTTCGGCTTATATGATAACGATAATGAGTTATTTTTTTGCGATTTCAGCAGTTGTTCAGTATGTTGAGATGAGTAGACCCCGCAGCTACCGGGACTTAGACCAATTTTGTTTCACCCTGTACATTGTCCATAACATCCTAAACTCCGATACATTAGATTCAGTAGGTTATATTGTGAGTTGTGACGCTGCTATGTTAGACTATGAAGTCTGTATTGGTCTTGATGTGTGGACACCACATTGGCACCTCGCGGGGCTCCGTCCGCTTACGTGACTTGAGTATTGATTGCCTGTATGCTTGCTTATTTACGTCTTGCATGCATTCGAAGCACCCTGTCTCAAGCAACTGAGACTGTGAGAAGAGCTTAGGTCGTATGTCGGTTACTTTGGTTCTCCTGCGGATCTCCTCAATTCTGATTCAATCGCATAGGAAAATTATTCCGAGCATAGCTCGCTCCATAGTACTTTGGGTGTCCTTGAGCCTTCTTATGAGGCCCATAGTAAGCGACCATGTCTCAGTTCCGTAAGTCATCACTGGCAACACACATTGGTCAAAGACCTTAGTATTGAGACACTGCGGAATTTAGGACGTGAATATTTTGCAAAGCTTCCTTAACGCTGCCCAGCTGAGTTGTATTCGTCAATTGATCTATTTCTTGAAGTTGGGCCTATCTAGCTGGACTGTTTATCCCAGGTATACATATTCGTCAACAACTTCTAGTGCAGAGTCTCCAACCTTTAGAGGAGTGGGTGCGACACGGACATTTAACATTATTTTCGCCTTGTTCATGTTCATTTTGAGACATACTTGTTAAGAGACTTTACTGAGGCAATCGAGCATTGTGCTTAGGTCTTCCATAGTCTCAGCCATGACCACGATATCGTCAGCGAATCGGAGGTGGGCTATTTACTCGCCGTTGATATTGATGCCTAGTCCACCCCTGTCCAGATGCTTGAAAACATCTTACAGGGCGGCAGTGAACAGTTTCGGAGATTTAACGTCACCCTGTCTCACTCCTCACTGCAACTGGATAGGTTGCAAGTTCTGGTCCTGAAGGCGAACCGACATGGTGGCGTTTTTATACAAACACTTCAACACCTCGATGAGTTGATGGTCAATTTGGCACCTCTGGAGAGACTATAGCACAACCCAGGCTTCGATTGAATCAAAGGCTTTCTCATAGTCTAAAAACGCCAAGCATAGTGGCTGACTGTACTTTTCGGAATTCTGTAAAATCTGCCGCAGCGTATGTATGTGGTCTATCGTACTAAAGCCTTTTCGGACACCGGCTTGTTTGGGAGGCTGGAAGTCGTGAAATCTGCGTGCGAGACGATTCATAATAACTCTCCAAAATAGCTTGTAGACATGGCTCAGAAGCGACATAGGTCTGTAGTTCTTCAGCGAGGTATTGTCACCCTTTTTGAAGAAAAGCACGACCACACTACTGTGCCTTGCCTTAGGCGTTTGTCCCTCGAGAATAATGAATTTAAATAACTTCTGAAGAGCTTTTATTACCGGTAATCCACCTGCTTTCAGAAGTTCAGCCGTAATTCCATCAACACCCGGTGCCTTGTTATTCTTGAGCTTTTTGAGAGCCATTCTAATCTCGTACAGGCTGATATCCAGGATATCTTCGGTATAGTCACGGGTTAGTCTGGCTCTTGTGCAGACGCGTGGTCTTGTACAGTTGTCCGTAGAACTTCTTAACCTCTTCCAGCAACTCAGTCTTAGACGATATGATCCTGCCATCCTCAGTCTTCAGCTTGGTCAGTTGGCTTTGTCCAATAGAAAAATTTCTCGCGAACTCTTTTTAGCCATTTTTGTGCTCAATCGCTTCTTTAATACAATTCGTATTAAAATGGCGCAAATTGCGAGTCAGGGACTTAGGAATCTGCCTATTTAGATGCCGATACTGAGCAGTGTCTTCAGAGGACTGCAAAACCAATCTGCGTCTTTTTTCCATGGGGTTGCTGTTGAAGTCAGAATTTTTTTTGGTTCTATTTGAACGACAAGTTTTTAAAATCTTAGACCCGACAGTTTGGATAATTCCACAAATCCGTCATTATAATCGTCCACATTTTCGAAATTTCCTAGATATTCGAAGCGATTGTGCAACTCGAGCTGAAAGCTCTCGGGGTTTTGAGCTGAATGGGCTTCATCAGTCGACATCTTTCTAGCTTGGTCTTTAAATTCATTGTGCCTCTTACCATCCGGTGATCACTTTCTGTTTTGACAGAATTGATCATGGAGACATCATTGAATATTTGTTTCCTTATTGACAGTCTTGACATGAAGTCAATCTCGTTCTTCGCTATCCCATTGGAATGCAACCATGTCCACTTCCGTTATTTTGACTTTTTGAAGAAGGAGTTTATCATAAAGAGGCTCTCCTTCACGTGCATTTCTCATTCCTATCTAAATTGCTCCACTCTCAGCTCACCATCGCTTCGTTTGCCCAGTTTCGCGTTGTAGTCCCCCATAACAACGGTTAAATGGGTCCTAGTGCTATGTATGGCTGTAAATGTAGCACGTAGCACTTGGAGTATTCATCGATCTAAAGAAAGCTTTTGATACGGTGAGCCATGAAATACTGCTTAAAAAGTTAAAATATATTGGCATCACAGGCATGGCTCTTAGTATGTTTAAGTCTTATCTCTCAAAACGTTACCAAATAGTCAAAATAGGTGAACACCAAAGCCTCCCTCAGCTAATAACATACGGAGTACCCCAGGGCTCGATCTTAGGACCGTTGCTGTTTCTGATTTACATCACCAATGTGCACGACATAGGCTTAAAAGGGGACTTAACTCTATATGCAGATGATACCAGTCTATTTTACTTTGGTAACTCAATAAATATGGTAATAAACGATGCACAAAATGATCTAGTCTTACTTAATATATTTTTTCAATGTAACTTGCTAACTATCAATATTCAAAAAACCAAATACATAATTTTTGCGGCAAAAAACAAAAAAATTGGTGATTTCGAGCCTCTAAAACTAAATAATCAAATAATTTCAAGAACAGACAATGAGAAGTTTCTTGGTCTTATTCTAGACAATCAGCTATCCTGGAAACCTCACATTGAGAAAATTGAGTCAAAATTAACGTCACTTATGGGTGCTTTACGAGGAATAGTCGGATGCTTACCACGTAAAGTACGATACACAATATATAACTCACTTGCTAAACCACACATTGACTATTTAATTGAAGTCTGGGGTGCGGCGGGAAAAACCAATCTAAGTAAAATACAAATAGCTCAAAATAAATTAATAAAAGTACTTTTCCATTACGACTTTCTGACACCCACTAAAGAAATTTACGATGAAACTAAAATAATGAATATAAGGCAAACATACATTTATTATACTTGTATATTAATACGCAAAATTCTTAACAAAAATATACATACACAAATAAGCTTTACAAAGAAAATACAAATACAGAAAATCAGATTGAGAAATGCTAATGACATTTTACTAAGGCCGCCGCGTACAAATTATGGAAAAAAGTCTATTTTATTTTATATGAAGGTGCTCAATTATATAACATGCTCCCAAAAGACGTAAAAGAATCTAAAACTATGCATAGTTTCAAAAAATGCTTGAAAAATTATATTGCACACAAAATTACCTACAACCATCCATACCTGATCTAAGACGTCACTTCCAGTTTGATAGCTGTATATCCGCGTAAAATTCTTTGTCGATATGTATGTTTTCGTTTTATGTTTTATTTTCATGTACCCACATGTTTGGATATTTTCTAAAAAAATATATTTTTACGCTCATTTTTTAAATTAATAGAATATTATAATATTTATAATATGAAATTGTATTCTTATGTAAGTGAATTGTAAAATAAATGTTCTCTAAACCAAAAAAAATATGTCATCGTCAGAGTGTTCTGTAGTCGGCGCGTATACCTGTATACCTTCATCGAATAACGTTTGGTGATTCATAGTATAAGGTATGCTACCCATGTAGAACCACAAAACAGATAAGTACAGAAGTCAAACACATGTATGTACTTCACTTTTTATACGCTCGGCAGTCGCGCTAGGGTTGTCAACTTTGGCTTATGCACAAAAAACGAGCAACACGAATTAATATATTTCTATTCATATAAGGTTAAAAAGTTAGTAAATATAGCCAAGTTTTGGTGCACCCCGGCGCCGTTTTGTCGCGCGTCTCGCGCGTGCGCGGGCGGCCGGCTCGCCGCCGATCAGTTCCTATCTTAACTGTTTATAATGAGGAAGATGAGCGTTTTTTTATCATCCATACGTTAATACAAACATACACACATACATAGACTGCTAAAACCATAACCCTTCCTTTTGGCTTCGCTGTTAGTTGGGTAATAAATAACTTTAAAACAATTCGACATAATTTTTTCGCAGTTATTATTATAAATGGATAAAGATTCTTGAACACACAAAAAAATTCGATTAATTTACATTTACATCTTCCTCGTTAGATTATTGAACACAAGGCTTACACAGCTTACACTACAATAAATACTTAATATAAATTGTAAAAATAATACAAGTCCACAAGATCATGTTCGCTTTTTCCCAATTTCGGTGCAGGGCCGGGGGCCGAGGTGCTTACCTAGCTACCGAACCGTTCTGCATAAAACGAACTATGTCTGAAACAACTGGTAGCTTAAAAAACATCAAGTTACAGTTTAATGTTGAATTAAAACTACCTTGCACGGAACAGTTATAATAACTTTTCTTTTGTTGCTCCATTTTTGCGAACACGTGTCTCAAGCGGACGGCAGTCGCGCTCGCACTAGTCTCACCGTTCCAAGATATCGTGTCCGTGAGCGGTGTCTATGTGTGCGTTGCTCGAGCGCACTTTGTATGTAGATTGAGCTCTGTACTTATCTGTTTTGTGTCGAAACGCTCAAGATCTTGACCATATTGTTAATTAAGGACTTGTGGACGAGAAACCGGATACCACCCTAGGACAGTTGGTTGCTCTTCCGGAAATAGAGCAGTTTTCCGGATTTAAGAATCATGGTTACCTCTCCCTCTCTTCGCACTTCACATAAACCTACGATATACCAACGTAACATGCTTAATCCTTCTTCGAGTTCTGTAAGCTTCTCGTCAGTTGGCGGTGTACGCATGTTGTAAGTTTCCGGGGCCAGAGGTCGTTGGGTTTGGTAGCCTGGCATATGCCAGAGATTCTTCGCACTCCCCGCCCTACCGTTACCATGACTGCTACCGGAGCCAGGAATGACAGGGCCGCCGCCGGGGACAAGGGGCTGTTTTCCGGGTGTGGTAATCATATGGGGGTTTTGCCGTAATCGACACGCTTGGCAGGCGGCTTGGCGATCGCAGTATGGTTGCAGGTGTGTTGCAATGCAAGGAAAGGACGCTGCTGCTCATCCTCCGATTCGAAGTCCCTTAGTCGACTCTTATGACCGCTATTGGAAGAGATAGAATGGTCCCATTCTAAACCGGGAGCCATAGGGTACTATGTTCTATGTAACACTTATTCATTGAGACTATTCCATTGAACCCAAACACGATACCTCCATTGTAATTTGGTAAGAAGTAAGGTATCCTGCAGATTAGAGGAGATGCTGCAGCATCAGGTCAATGTTACTATATTCTATCTACAAGCTATTCATTGAGACTAATAAGCTTTAACACGACACTTCTGCTGTAAGTAGTTGAGGGGTTGGGTATTCTGCTGATTCCCGGAGATGCTGCAGCATCAGGTAAAGGGTGCCATGTTATATCTAACAGCTATTCATTGAGACTATTCCAATGAGCCCGAACACAATACCTCTGCTGTAAGTTGGCGAGGAGTTGGGTACCAACAGATTCCAGGCGATGCTGCATAATTAGGTCAAGGTTACCATGTTCGATCTAATACCTATTCATTGAAACTATTCCAATGAGCCCAAATACGATGCCTCTGCTGTAAGTTGGTGAGGAGTTGGGTATCCTGCAGATTGCATGAGATGCTGCAGCATCAGGTCAAGTTACCATGGCTTTTCAATATAATGACAGTAACAGGGCACCAAATTTTGAATCGATCAGACCTGTATAAGTTGCCCACATTCCTTCATCACCTAGATAAGAGCTGATGTTCCTTAAACAGCTGAATAGATCTTCATCAATTATAGCTAAGAACCACTGTAAGAAAACTTGCTTTCACGTAAAAATACCGCATCAAAATCGGTACATCCGTTCGAGAGTTATGATGGCACAGACAGACAGACAGCACACACAGACATTGGCGTCAAACTGATAACACCCTTCTTTTTGTGTCGGGGGTTAAAAATAAAGTTGATTAAATAAATAATATATTTGTACCTCTCCGGAGCGCAGTTTCATTGGTGCATAGGAACCGCATGAGTGCTCGCGCGCCACCAATCTGTTGCTGAACCAGCCGTTGCCCATCGGTGGGGAGGCATCGCTTGATCCACACGTCCATGCAAGACATGCCCGTCTGGTAGGCCCTGTACAAACAACAAAAGGGCTTAACGTGACTTTTGCAGTTTTAAAATAGAAAGCAAGTCATTAATTTGTTCATAGACAATAAAATGAGCCACCTCGAACAAAAGTACAATAGACGGACAGACAGAACGAACCTTAAAGGGTTTTTTGTAGGATTACGGAACCTTAAAATAAACCCATTTGTCTTTAATTTGCAAATAACAACGTTTGAATACACACTTAAGTTGTACACCTCGGCATCGTCCGTTATTTAAGTAGCTATACTACTGAGTCGACTACTGAGTCGGTGCCATTTTCGTCTCGTAAACCATAAATTTTACGATTAGCGGTAAAAATGCGGGTCTATCTAGAGCCATAGGAAAAGTATTACCGACTTCATAATGCCCGTATTTACGACCAAACAGTTATTGACGGGTATTCAATACATCGTCGTCGGTAAACATCCGACCGTTCCGAAGCGTATAATATATTAGTACATGTCGGCACGTTTGCAAAAGTTGCTCCAGAATTTTCCTCGGTGTAATGTTGGGGCCATTAGGTTGTGATAACACTGTTTTCAGCCCCATTACAAATCGTAAATAAGTTTGGAGATAAACTGGAATAACGTAACAAACGGGAAAAATAAAATTTGCTAAAGATTATCTACTCACTTCATTCATATCAGCTCATATACGTCCCCACCGAGGGGCTCGAGCCTACCCTGAATTAGGGCGATTGGACCTTAGTCGACCACGCGGGCCCAGTGCGGGTTGGTCGACATCTACAATCTACTCACTTAATGAAAAATAAAGGTAGGTAGGTACCTGACGGCAGTTTTCTTTCTTTCATTAATTCCAAATGGTTCCATAATTAACCTTATCAAAATTTTATGTACTTTAGAGTTTTAATTTATTATTCTTATAAACACAAATTGGATAGCATTATTGGAACCAAGTTTCTTTTTTCAACACGTTTTTATTAAATCACTTTTTTGGGTATATAATGGTAATTAGGTACGTAATCTAATATTTTGTCAGAGAGTGCTCTTTCAAACTACAGCTGTTCACCTTTCTCCATTCCAGTTCGTGTAATTACGAGGATATTGGGTGCGAGGTGGGGTGACAGCAGCGGACAGTAGCTATTCTGTAGATACATTATTTAGATAGTTTTAGTCACGAGCAATGTGCGTCGAGTTTTGCCTTGTCTCGGAAAGCCTCACGGGCGCGCGCGGTATCATCTGCAGTCTGCACGCATGTTCAGCTCGTTCGAGTCACAGGTGTTTACCTCCACTACCCCTTTCGAGCTCACGTACATTCGGCCCTCGACTCTGAGGGTATAGCTGAAATACCTACTTTTTATATAAAAAAATACTTGTCCATACTGGTTTAATTTTACTTGCAATGCGAGTCAAGTTGCTGTCTTGTCTTAAACAACCCTCTGGAACTGTGCGGGATCTAATTACGCAAATATCCAGTTCTTTTGAGTCACTTTTCCTACTTCAAGTTCATATTTGTCTGGTATCCGGTGAGATGAAAGTAGCTATCCTGTATGATATAATAAATTCTAATAGTAGTTCATTGTACTCACGAGCAATGCGCGTCGAGTTCCGCTTTGGTCTTGGGCAGCCCCACGGGCGTGCGCGGGATCATCTGCACACACACATCCAGCTCCTTTGGGTCGCAGCTGTCCGACTCGCCCAGTTGGGCCTCACCACCACCTGCAACAAAAGTTGTAGTATTGAAACTCAGATCAAAGTAAAGTTCAGATTGACGCCACGTAAATTCAATGTGAAACCAATTCAAAAATACTCTAAACTTGTATGTACATACAGTGTACTCGTACACGTACACATAGACATCAAAACTGGAATAGTAATAGCACAGTCTAAGAATCCATACAGTTGTCCAACGGCTTTGATAATCGCGTCATCGCCGACATCACGGGTCACGGATCACAGTACCAAGGATTGTCACAATACTTGACAATTAAATGAAAGAAAATGCCATTACGTAGAAAAAATACTTCATTAGTGTGAAATCGATATTTGAAGGTACCTTAGATCTCTGATCAAAAATCCGTTGTGAGAATCAAAAAACGGCGGCTATTTTGATTTTTAAGTTACTGATTGCTACCAAAATCAATCAAAATCAATCCTGAGTTCCCTCATCACGAAACCGTTGTCAGAATTGAAAAAAGTGGCAGGCATTTTGAACTTTTTAGTTACTGGACCGATTGCTTCCAAAATCGATATCTTAGCGTCCTTGAGGTCCCTTATCACGAATCCGTTGCCCGATTTGAAAAGGTGACCGCCATTTTGAACTTTTTAGTTACAGGACCGATTGCTTCCAAAATCGATATCTTGAGGTATCACGAATCCGTTGTCAAAATTGAAAAAAGTGGCCACCATTTTGAACTTTTTAGTTACTGGACCGATTGCTTCCATAATCGATATCTGTGGGTCCCTGAGGTTCCTTATCACGAATCCGTTTCCCGAATTGAAAAAAGGGGCCGCCATTTTTAACTTTTTAGTTACTGGACCGATTGCTTCCAAAATCGATATCTGTGGGTCCCTGAGGTTCCTTATCACGAATCCGTTTCCCGAATTGAAAAAAGGGGCCGCCATTTTTAACTTTTTAGTAACTGGACCGATTGCTTCCAAAATCGATATCTGGGGTCCCTGAGGTCCCTTATCACGAATCCGTTGCTCGGTGGACGCCCAGACATCGATTTTCGACGCAATCAGTCCTGTAACTAAAAAGTTTCAGAATGGCAGCCACTTTTTTCAATTCTGACAACGGCTTCGTGATAAGGGACCTCACAGACATCTGGGGATATCGATTTTCGAAGCAAACGGTCCAATAACTAAAAATTTCAAAATGGCGGCCACTTTTTTCAATTCTGACAACGGATTCAGACCTCAGAGACCACCAGATATCGATTTTGGAAGCAAACGGTCCAGTAACTACAAAGTTCAAAATGGCAAAGCCACTTTTTTCAATTCGGGTAACAGATTCGTGATAATGGACCTCAGATATCGATTTTGGAAGCAATCGGTCCAGTAACTAAAAAGTTCAAAATGGTGGGCACTTTTTTCAATTTGGACAACGGATTCGTCATAAGGGACCTCAGGGACCCTCAGATATTGATTTTGGAAGCAATCGGTCCAATAACTAAAAATTTCAAAATGGCGGCCACTTTTTTCAATTCTAACAACGGATTATAGAATGTATGCCATATTCGTAAAAAAAACATCACATTAATACCTATAAAATGATCCATATCAGGATCTTCAAGGCGAGAGAGGCATTATTTGAGTTTACGTGTACCATCCTCGAGTACATCGTCACTTACCATCAGGTCAGATGTCGTCTAAAGCTCACAATTTTTTTTAATTTAAAAAAAAGTATCGATATTGCTTCAATATAATATTTAATATATTAATTTAATTATATTAACACTTTGTTACAATTAATTTTTAAATAATTTTAAATTTATAAAAGAAATAATTGTAGCAAAATAAATAATTTGAAATTTATTAAAAAAATAACTGTAACAAAATGTTTTTAGTTATTTAAATCATATTAATTAACTTTTAGTAATTAAACAATATATAAACCAAATTAAATCAAAAGATGAAAATAAGCCGTGCATGAATAATTGATAATAAAAATGCGACGTGACGACCTTTATTTGATGGGCCCACCGCGCCATACAAACGGTGACAATTTTCTAGTGGGCCCTACCCGCCCCGCAGCCCCTGCACGATTGCCCGTCTTGACGCCCTCCGTTGGACGACTGTATGGATTCTTAGACTGTGGTATTTGTTAGCACTCCTCTGCTAAATGCTAATTAAAGATACAAATTTACAAATAACAATAAATGTAATTCTACAAATTAATCCAAGTATATTAATAATAAGTATGTAATAACGAAACAAAGAACCACTGCGAGGAGTGGGTGCGGGCGGCCATTCTGCGGAGAGACGTCTAACGCGTTGGTTGGTTGGAAACATTTGTACATCGATAATCAAATACATACATACATACAGTTGTTTTATTACTGGAGACCTGTAACAATCAGAAGTGGTAAGACAGTTGGAAAACGCCCCAAGGTATTTATACTTACATATTTATTTTCATGTGAGATTTCTTTCATAAAAGTGAGTACCTATCTTCGAATCTTACCTAGTAGGATCGTTAACATCACTATCACTATCACTACATAGTATAAAACAAAGTCGCTTTCTCTGTCCCTATGTCCCTTTGTATGCTTAAATCTTTGAAACTACGCAACGGATTTTGATGCCGATTTTTTTTAATAGATAGAGTCATTCAAGAGGAAGGTTTATATGTATAATAACATCCATTAAATAGTGGAGAAGTACTGTTATTTTTGAGGTTGCTAATGTGATGTCGTAAATAATTACATTTTTTCCGCTTACATTGCAAACGCAGGCTGAACCCTACGAGTTTTATCAAAATAATGTACTGAGTATTGTACACACTGAAAAGGTCTACAGAAAAGTCCGTGATGGTATATGTCTATCTCTTATGGATAACCCACAATAACTTTTTTTTGTCATTTACTTTTTACGACAAATAATGGCTAATTTTCGAAGCGATTTTAACCAATACAGCATTAATCCTTAACCAATTAAATACCTTGAATACATAGTTCATTTAATATAGATCTATATGGCCCGTCACACCGTATTTCAAGCTCCCGCTGAAAATCGCCACCGATGATAATAACAGCGTCTGTAGTGTTTCTAAACAGAGCAATACAGGAAAATTGATGCGTGACTGCTCATTAATAGTCTGGGACGAAGCTACCATGTCAAACGAGACGTCTGTGGAAGCACTGGATAGGACAATGCGCTATTTGCGCAACAAAAATTCACCTATGGGTGGATGTACAATTCTGTTCTCAGGAGATTTCCGTCAAATCCTACCAGTTGTGACTCGAGGAACACGTGCTGACGAAATAAATGCTTGCCTAAAAAGATCCAACCTTTGGCCACATGTCAATAAATTAGAGCTTTTAAACTAATATGAGGGTTTCGTCATCTTCACGTGAGAACAGGCTATTTCCAGAGATGCTGCTAAAAGTTGGCAATGGAGAGTTAACACAAAGTGAGGGAAGGATTGACCTAGAAAACCTTTGCGTTTTGATAGACAACATCCAAGAGTTAGTCAACAATGTCTATCCTGACATTGATAACATAAGTTATAAGACAATATCGTGGTTTAAAGAAAGAGCGATTCTGTCACCAACTAACGAACAAGTAGATAAAGTAAATATTTTGATTCTTTCAAAGATTGATGCGCAGACGAAAATATACTACTCGGTCGATACTGTTCTCGATTTGAAAGAAGCTGTTCATTTTCCTACAGAATTTCTAAATTCTTTGAACCCGTCTGGACTCCCTCCTCACAAAATGGTGTTGAAAGTAGGTTGTCCTGTTATTTTATTAAGAAACCTGAATCCACCTAAACTTTGCAATGGCACGCGTTTGCTGGTAAAAACATTGAAAACTTTCATAATAGAGTGCACAATACTCACAGGATGTGGTACCGGAGAAGATGTATTGATTCCCCGAATCCCTCTGATACCATCGGATTTACCCTTCCAATTTAAACGTTTACAGTTTCCGGTAAAGACATCTTTTGCAATGACCATTAATAAATCGCAGGGTCAAACCTTCAACGTTGCAGGCTTAGATTTGAGCGTTGACTGTTTTTCACATGGACAACTGTATGTCGCTCTTTCAAGAGTGACCTCCAGAGAAAACATGTTTGTATTGTCTAATGACAAGAAAGCTGTGAACGTTGTTTATAAAGACATTCTGTAATTTGTTGTAAAAATAAAATAAATAGTTAAAAATGTAAAAAGTAAATAAGTAAAAATGTAGTGTATGAATTTAGATATTCCAAAGATAGCAGGAAATCTTCATGGTATAGGGAAAGGGGGATTGTTTTACTCCAAATTTAACGCGTGCGGGCCACGGGCAGTAATGAATAAATCAAAACTACTGAATCGATTTTAATCACATAGGCTATATATTTTATACCCGTGCGAAGCCGGAGCGGGCCGCTATGTTTTTATATACAACGTTCTCAGTTTTTCTGTAGTGTATTTAGTATCAGCATTGCACCCGTGCGAAGCCGGGGCGGGTCGCTAGTTAAGGTATATCGTGTTAACTACTTATCTATTAGGCAGCGATGCCGATGCGGTGGACAAGTTGCGTGACGTGTTATTCATTTTTTTGTACCACCATATCTATACTTGTATTAGTTCGCTATACTGTACCTAGCTACCATCTGCTAGGCTGTCTTCGCTATGCACCTAATTGTAATCGACTAGGTTCTTATATTATTTTATTTTGCGAATATTTTACATACATACCTAATAAAGAAAGTGCCCAAAGCCACCGCCGGCAATCGAAAGTAAATAACAGATATTCGTGTTCTGTGGTAGTCAAACCCGCGACCTTTTAGTCGGCAAGCGGGTTCACTCCCAATTAAATATACTTATACAAACAGATAATTAACACCGGACTCTGTACCGGTAGTTTTGGTTTCGGTACCCCTGATGAATAATTTTAATTCCGAAACGTACACGCTTACCTACGTAGTACGGGTACTTACCTAACACAATAAACAAAAGGTCACCCATCACAGTCGTGCGGATGTAAACAAAAGATAAGAAAGCCAACTGCCGTCGTAACACGTGCATTTTTTACCTTAGTATTTACCTAGTAGCTACCTTCAATTAGTACTTAAGTGATTAATGGATTTGACATTAGTAGTATTCTCACTATGCATGCTCACCTTGCATACCCCAAGACCCCAAGTACATGTGGCTTGAGAAGTATGCATGTAAGTTTAAATATACATACATGGGGGTCCTTACTTTGGAATCTGTGCACCCCAGTTTTAACAATATACGACGCGCGTTAGTGTGTGTACGATTTATGTGTGTAGGTATGTACCTGCTGGCCACTGTTAGCTTACCTGGACATAGTATTGTCTTAATATTGTATAATAATTTACAATTAAAAATAATAAATAAATTAAAAAAAAATATTATATATATGTCGCAGGATAATTTGATAATCCGTCGTTTCGCGAAAATCCTAGGAAAATTGGATACTATGGAGTAGAAAACTCCTAATAAAACCAAGTCGGACGGAGCCCCGCTTCGTTAAATAGGTTAGGTTATGTTAGCATGTCTTTTTCTACCGTAAAAAGGAGCCCCGCATAGCGGGGCTCCGTCCGACTTGGTTTTATTAGGAGTTTTCTACTCCATAGTATCCAATTTTCCTAGGATTTTCGCGAAACGACGGATTATCAAATTATCCTGCGACATATACATATGGGGATATTTTCGAAAACAACGTTGAGTAGGTATTTTGATGACGCTAATGTTTATTTCTTTTTGTCCTTCCTTTGTTTCTTCCTACTAATTTCACATTTACTAACTGTCACACACATTATCCTTTGCCTACCCATATAAACTTATGCTTATTATTTATCAATCTAACCATATAATGTGGTACCGGTGGTAATATTATGTAACGCTGTGTAGTTTCCACCATTTTACCACTAAGCAATGTCATCGAGCGAACGGTCACAATATAACTCGATGGGTACACACCACCGTTAAATGATGGAGATTCTAGGAGGGCGCGTAGTCTTAAACGCAATGAACATGACCGAAATAAAAAATATAGGAAGCGACCTACTACTAGAATAAACAGGAGGCAACACAAACGCGAAACTTATCGAAGTCGGTCACGCCACCGCCGTAGGACAGTATCATCTGATACAGCGAGCCGTACTAGTTCAGAGAATAGTACTATTTCGAAACGACGTACTACAAGACCGGTACACGAGGACAGTTCAGAAGATAGTACTACCCCGAAACGACGTACTACAAGGCGGAAAACTAGTCGGTATAGATACAGATGTCACCTTCATAGTGGCCAAACTTCAACTGAACACACAGATCATACAGATCGCGACAGAAAACGCCATCGCCATGATAGCAACTCAACTAATTCGTCAGGCTCTTCTTTTGAGAAACGCCGATCTCGATCTCGAGTTCGTCGCATTGCGAAACGCAGACGTTACAGGTCGTCTTCGGATTACCAAGGAAGTGGTTTCCTCAGAAGATTTGCTAAATTAATTAATAAAAAAGAACATGGATTTGAGGGAGCTCATAACGTTATTCCGGAGTTCGACCCTGACGCGCATTCTCAAACGGCTGCAGACTGGGTTCGTAAGGTTAACGAGACGGCAAAAATTTATCGGTGGAGTGAAAGACAAATCATCTATTATGCTATACCGAAATTGGCCGGCCATGCAAAGCAATGGTACCAAGGAAGAAGTACGGTCAATTTAAATTGGCGGCAATGGCAAAAGAAAATTATTAAAACTTTTCCAGACGATAGAAATTATGCCGACCGTCTTTCAGAAATGCTCAGCAGAAGAAGTAAGAGAGAAGAAACTCTAGAAGAGTACTTCCATGGGAAGGCGAGATTAGTGAAAATGTGCAATATAACTGGAAGAAACGCCGTAGATTGTATTGTGAATGGTATCTTTGATAATGGTATTCGACTTAATGCGCAAGGTGCAAGTTTTAGAAGACCATCACAACTACTTAAATATCTACGGCGCATATCGAAAAAAAGTAGTAATAATCCGATGATAGGTAGGAAAGAAGGCCAGACTAATAAAAATGAATTTCAACATACAAAAAACCCCGAAATAAATCGTAGTAAGATATTTAAGCCTACAACAAATAATGGTCGCGAGCAATACATAGTTCGGTGTTTTAATTGCTCGGAGATTGGACATACAGCTCGAAAATGCCCAAAACCTTTAAAACGTTGTGGGAAATGTTCGTTCCTTGGCCACGATACACAAAACTGCGATAAAAATAGGCAGATAAATGAGCAACAAAATAAAGATAATTCTGACAACACGCAGACCGTGCTGCAGATAGCATCCACAGACAAGGCAAATAGTAAGTATTTTAAATCAGTAACTATTAATGGTAAATCATGTTCTGCTTATATAGATTTCGGGAGCCAATGCACTCTAATACGCGAAACAGTCGCCAAAACGATAGACGTAATTTATGATAAGTCTGGCCTCCCGGTTATTAAAGGATTCGCTTTCGGCAGCATTACACCCATAGCTAGGGTCACTGTGTCAATATTAGTTGACGCAGTGGATGCGGTAGTAGAAGCTTACATTGTTCCTGATCACTTAATTAATACCGACGTCCTTATAGGACAATCACTGACTGAGCTACCTACGGTTACAGTTTACAAGACAAGTTCAGAACTAACTTTGTATTGTGATAATACGGAAGTGGAACGATTAAATGTTCTCAATAGCGATAGTAAATTGATTTCTGGAATGAATGATATAGAGGTACATACCGAACAGGAATACACGGGGTTTCTGTTTATACCGGGAAGCGCATGTATGAAACCTGGTAATGAATACATCTTACTGCAAGGCATATATCAATTCGTTAATGGTAGGAGTCGTTGTGTAATATTAAATTTGACCCAAAGTACTATAGCCCTCCCTAAGTCAATATTACTTGGACGTGCACTTAAATTGGATAATAATCGTACTCTACATATTTCAAAACCCGATGAAAAACTAATCCAGACCATTGGTGTCGGTAATGAACTTCAGTGTCCTTCTTTGGAAAATATTAAAGAACCAATAACTTTAGACATGTTAAGCGTCGGTCCTAAAGTGTCAGATACAGAAAAAAATCGTTTAGTTCAACTTCTCAATAGCTTTAGAAACTGCTTTGCTTTTAACATGCGTGAACTAGGATTGACTAATATAACCGAGATGACCTTACATCTTAATGATACTACACCTGTAACCTATAGACCGTACAGGCTACCGTTCAGCGAACGCTCAAAAGTTAGGGAGATGATAGGAGAGTTATTAAGTAATGGCGTTGTACGAGAGTCACAATCCCCTTACGCCAGCCCTATAGTACTAGTACGTAAAAAGAACAATGATTACAGACTTTGTGTGGACTATAGGGCGTTAAATAAGAAAACGATAAAGGACAGCTACCCTATGCCCGTGATAGATGACCAACTCGATCGACTCAGCGGTAAATCATTTTTTACCAGTTTAGACCTGGCATCCGGGTATTATCAAATACCGGTGGCCGAGGAGTCACGTCATATAACTGCATTCGTGACTCCTGATGGTCACTATGAGTATACACGAATGCCTTTTGGCCTCGTAAATGCGCCTGCTGTATTCCAGAGCATGGTTAACAAAGCTCTGGGCGCTGGAAGATTTGAGTTGGCCATCCCTTACTTAGATGATTTGTTGTTAACCGGAAGCTCTATCGAAGATGCTTTCTCTAAACTGGAAGCAATACTTAAGCTCTTAAGTGAAGCTAAACTTACGCTTAACTTAAAGAAATGTCATTTTTTTCATTCGGAAGTAGATTACCTGGGCTACGAGGTTTCTGAAGCTGGGCTTAAACCGGGTAGTAAGAAAATTCAGGCTGTGTCGGAATTTCCTAGGCCAGAAAGTGTACATCAAGTACGCCAGTTTGTCGGTTTCATCATTACAGCTCATATACGTCCCCACCGAGGGGCTCGAGCCTACCCTGAATCAGAGCGATTAGGCCTTAGTCGACCACGCGGGCCCAGTGCGGGTTGGTCGACTTCACACACAACCTTCGAGTTTCTTCGCAGGCGTGTGCAGGTT
Source organism: Coleophora flavipennella (assembly GCA_947284805.1). Classification (NCBI taxonomy): domain Eukaryota; kingdom Metazoa; phylum Arthropoda; class Insecta; order Lepidoptera; family Coleophoridae; genus Coleophora; species Coleophora flavipennella. Next base: position 16,830,774 of record OX369280.1, on the reverse strand, counting down.
TCCTCACGATGTTTTCCTTCACCGTTAAAGCAATCGGTAAGTATGTACTTAAGTTTTTGAAAAACTCATTGGTACATTGGCCGTCCAGATTTGAACCCGGTACCTCTGGTTAGATGAACCGAGTCGTTACCGGTTGAGCCACCGACGCTTTAGCTTTTTTGTCGGTTTAGCCAGCTATTTTCGACGATTTGTTTATAATTTTGCTGCAGTAGTACGGCCACTAACAAAATTGACAAAAGCAGACGTGCCTTGGCAATGGGGCGAGGAACAAGAGATCGCTTTCACAGACATAAAGTCTAAGCTTGTGGTTCGTCCCATATTAGCATTGTATAATCCAAATTACAGTACGGAAGTACACTGTGATGCGAGTAAAATGGGTGTGGGTGGTATTTTACTACAAAAATCTAACGAAGATACCCCCTTCAAGCCAGTTGCTTATTTTAGCCGTTAAACCACTCGTGAAGAAGCTTTCTGGCATTCTTACGAGTTGGAGACGATGGCAGTGGTGCTTACTTTAAGAAAGTTTCGGGTTTACTTAATTGGCCTAGAATTCAAGGTCATTACTGACTGCAGTGCTTTACGGACTACACTTACAAAGCGAGATCTAATACCGAAAATAGCTAGGTGGTGGTTGACACTCCAGGAATATAATTTTACAGTAGAGTATAGACCTGGACATAATATGCAGCATGTGGATGCCCTCAGTCGCAATCCAGTATTTGCACCTGATCCGCAAGAGGAGATGGAAGTTTTGAGCATCACCACAAAAGACTGGCTTCACACCGTACAAATGACGGACCCACGGATCAGACATATTAAAACGATTCTCAACACCAGTGAAGAAGAAATAAGGGATATATCAACTAATTTCATGATACGTGACGATAAAGTATATAGGCGCGTGGGATCTAAACTTAGATGGGTTGTACCAAATTCTGCTAGATGGAGAGTATGCCAGATCAATCATCATGAATCAGGGCACTTCTCTACCGAGAAAACACTCGAAAAAATACGAGCAGATTACTGGTTTCCCAAAATGAACCGTTTCATAAAGAAATATGTCAGAGCCTGTATAAATTGCGCGTATAATAAAGAAATGGCCGGGAAGAAAACAGGGTACTTGCACCCTCTACCTAAAGTAAATGCTATATTGCATACGATTCACATGGACCACTTAGGTCCTTTTATAAAAAATAAAAAGGGAAACACGTATATCCTTGGCGTAATCGATGCATTCAGCAAATTCATTTTTGTCAGGGCTGTAAAGAACACAAAGTCTAAGACAACAATTAAAGTCCTCGAAGATATATTTGCTACATTCGGAACCCCAAAGATCATAATATCTGATCAGGGTTCAAGCTTTACATCTAACGAGTTTAAAAATTTTATAAGTTCCATTGGAGTCAAACACATTTTGAACGCGATGGCAACACCTGAAGCAAACGGACATATCGAACGTTATAATCGAACTATATTGAACTCGTTATCGGCTATGAATCACGGTGTGGATGAAAAAGAATGGGACACGAATGTTAGCAAATTACAGTGGAGTTTAAACAACACTGTCAACAAAAGCACTGGGAAGTCACCGTCAGAAATTGTTTTTGGACAAAAAACAACAAGCACCAGTGAAGGCATCCTGAAGGGAGCTCTTGAGACAGAGGAACAGTTGTCAGATATCGATAGACAAGAAATGAGGAAAGACGTACAAGACAGGATAGAAAGAGCACAGAAAAAAATGAAAGAGAATTTCGACAAAAATAGAGCCCCAACGAAAGTCTATAAAGAAGGAGATCTGGTCATGATCCCTAATACGAACCCAGAGAAAGGTAAAAGTAAAAAGTTAGTTCCTAAGTTTCGAGGCCCTTTTAAAATTACAACAGTTTTAGATAAAGATAGATATGAAGTATCAAGCATTGCAGGACACTCTCAACGGAAGTATAGCAATATATTCCCAGCGGACCATCTTAAACCATGGATTACTGTTAGTGTATCACCGATAGCTAGCGAATCGGGTGAAGATAGTGGTACCGATTTAAGTAGTTAATCTTATTTAATTTCGTTTAATCATGTTAATTTCTAGATGACCTGTTTACTCTCAATTAATTAAGTTATTGAGTCAAAACATTATCGATTATACCCTATCCAAACCCATCCTTGACATTTACAGACTAGATTCAACACGGATATAGACCAGATACTCGGATAGTATCCGGCTGTTACACGATTGGACATTTTACTGAACTGGATGATTTGGACACCAGCAGCATGATATTGGACACCTGATTATGATCAATTTAGTAAGCCGTGGCTCTCGGGTGGCTAGACGGATGCTAACAGTGAATTTTGGCACACCGTGGCTTACGGATGGCTAGACGGAGGTCAACTGCAGATATTTTCAATACAGCAGACCATGGTCTTCGGGTGACTAAATGGAAGCTGTGAGATGATAATAATAACGATGAAGATTAATTTTAAATATAATATGTGATATAATTTATGGCTTACGGATGGCCAATTCAAGTTGATTAACATGAATATCAAAAAAAAAATGCAAGTGATAGGTATTAGAATCTGATTAGTATGGTGTGAGTAATCTGTGATTGTTTCAATATTAGAAACACGAATTAATTAAATTAGGTGTAACTAAAACCTCTTTTATATGCGAGATTATCAGAAAAGGATATTTAGAAAAAAGAGATTTGTTTATCTACAGTTTATGATAAGATTTTTTTTAAAATAATGCTTATTTCTTTGTTTTGCTTACACTTATTTGGTCCATTTAAATTGATATCTTAGATATTTCAATGTAATAAATAATATAACTTTGGTATGAGGTCATACCTTGAGAAGAATGGCCGAGCTAGACCGGAATAGAGACATTCCTTTTACAGGACGGCCGTCTGTTAGCACTCCTCTGCTAAATGCTAATCAAAGATACAAATTTACATATAACAATAAAGGTAATTCTACAAATTAATCCAAGTATATTAATAATAAGTATGTAATAACGAAACAAAGAACCACTGCGAGGAGTGGGTGCGGGCGGCCATTCTGCGGAGAGACGTCTAACGCGTTGGTTGGTTGGAAACATTTGTACATCGATAATCAAATACAAGAAGAAGAATTCATACAGTTGTTTTATTACTGGAGACCTGTAACATATTAGTATAACTTGATATCGATAGTATCTGCTAACACACACACACCGATACCGCACACATGTTCGAAATTCGAAACTTTTTTCACAAATATTCCACTTAAGACTACTGAAGCCCTAAACTCATCACCTTTGTATGCTCAAAGGCTGCTAAAGGATAATGTTAGTAATTGTGATGAAAATTTCTCCTTCAGAGTAATCGAACCACAATCTATTGTAAAAACTTTTAAATCTCTTAAAGTGAAAAGAACCGAAGACCTCTGGGGATTATCGGTAAGCTTGATCAGTAATGTAATTGATACTTTAGCGCCATATTTAGCTTGTCTTTTTAATATTAGCATTGATAGTGGCGTCTTTCCAGATCTCATGAAGCTTAGTAAAGTGATATCTTTATATAAATCTGGTTCAAAAACTGATCCAGGCAACTACAGACCAGTTTCTGTGCTGCCAGTTCGTGTTTGAAAAGATTATGCCTAACCAAATGCTACAATATTTTACAGAAAACAAACTACTGCATAACCAACAACTCGGTTTCACTAAAGGACGATCAACAACCGATGCAGGAGTAGCACTCATTCGAAACATATATGATGCCTTCGAGGAATCGCAGAATGCAATTGGAGTGTTTTGTGATTTATCTAAGGCTTTTGATTGTGTTGAACACCAAACATTGCTTATGAAATTAAAGCATTATGGTGTAGAGGAAGGGGCTCTGAGTCTTTTAAATTCGTATTTGGACAACAGAATACAAAAAGTACAAGTGAATGGCACGAACTCATCTGGATCTAAAGTGAAAATGGGTGTGCCCCAGGGTTCCATATTAGGGCCTTTTCTTTTCCTTGTTTACGTAAATGATTTGCCTTTTATGGTGCAACATCTGTCAAATATTGTGTTGTTTGCGGATGATACATCTCTTATTTTTAAAGTGAATAGGAAAGAAAACGAAATTGACGAAGTAAACAACACTCTTTCAAAGATACTGAACTGGTTCACTGTAAACAACTTATTATTAAATGCTAAGAAAACAAAATGTATAAAATTCTGTTTGCCAAATGTAAAAAAGGTCAATAATAGTGTAATATTAGTCAGTAATAAATTAGAATTTGTAAATACCACGGTGTTCCTTGGTATAACTTTGGATGTTTCACTTCAATGGGGACCACACATTGAAACTTTAGCGGGAAGGCTTAGTTCAGCTGCTTATGCCGTTAAGAAAATAAGACAGTTAACGGATGTAGATACTGCGAGACTAGTGTATTTTAGTTACTTCTATAGTATAATGTCTTATGGCATATTACTGTGGGGGCATGCGGCTGATATAGAAACTATTTTCATCCTGCAGAAAAGAGCTATCCGCGCAATCTAACAGATGCGATCACGTGACTCGTTACAGAATAAGTTCAAAGAAATCAATATTTTAACTGTTGCTAGTCAATTTATATATGAAAACATCATGTACGTTCGTAAGAATTTGCATTTATTTCCTAAAAACAGTGACAGGCATAATTTGAATTTAAGAAATGTAAATAAAATAGATATACCCTTTTCGAGACTGAGTAAGGTTAAAAAGTCATTTGTGGGGCAGTGTATAAGATTCTACAATAAAATTCCAGAAAATGTAACTAGTTTGTCAGAGAATAAATTCAAGACTCATGTCAAAAAAGTTTTGTGCTCTAGAGGATATTATAAAATAATAGATTATGTAAATGACAAAGATATATAATGTTGATTCTATAACAAATACCATTACCTGAGACTGTAATCTGAATCATGACATTATTTGTAATTTTATTGTATTTTGTTTTGTTTTGACTATTTAAAAGTGTGTGTAAACACCTATTTGAAATAAATTGTTTTGAATTTTGTTGCAAATAGTGGCTTGTTGGCAACATGTCGCAACATTCTATCTCAACCTCTTTGATCTGAGTATTGAAAAAGGACTGGACACATTTAAATAGTGGCAGACCCATTGCCATGCGAAAAAATATGCATGTAAATCTTAAAAGACGGACTCAAATGGTTTATGGTAGAAACAAGAGGCGCAACAGAGGGGAGCTTTCGCAACACCAGTGGCAAATTGATGGCTCAAAACAAATGCTGCTTGTTCATTTATACATATAGATAATGAGCAGTTGCCCTTGGCTTTACTCACATGGATAGGGGCGGGGGGGGGGGGGGGGGGGGGGGGGTATACTGCGAGCTGCGAGCGGCTCACGATATTTTTTTGCCTATGATCAATCTGAAGATCCATTTTACTTTAGTCTAAAATAATTTTTGAAATAGGAGGAGGTCCCGTGCTACTCCGCAGCATTCTTTTATTTTTTTAATCATAGACATCGAGGGTGCTCGGTAGGTAAGCCGTAAGCGGCTCGCCTTGGATGGTGCGCGGTGGGCGACCCGCAAGTGACTCGTTATCGACGTTGCGCGGTTTGTGAGAAAGTGCGCGTTGCATGTTCACACTCATCTTCCCTTCAAACTAAACCAATTTAAGTGTGCAATAGCTCGAATAAAAGAGCTCGTTCCAGCGAGTATTCTTAGACCAAAACAAACCGTGTACATCAATTAACACCGGAGGTACTGAGAAAGACAGCTATAAAAATCGCGTTTAAGTATAACATAAGAAAAGTGTAAGTTAGGTTATCTTTAATGCTTGAAGACAAATCTGTGTATCAATACCTTTATTTTTTTATAAAAACGAATCGGTTGGATAGAACGGCCGGAAGAACTCGTATTAGATTCTAGAGGGTGCGCGGCGATCGAGACCGCGGGAGATGATTTCTAATGCTTGCAGACAAATCTGTGCATCAATAACTTTATTTTTTTAAGTAAGCAAATCGGTTGGATAGCACGGCCGTACGGACTCGCATTAGTTTTAACAAATTCTTTTTTTTATATATAGATTAGTACAAATAGTAGTATATACATTACGAGTATTGGCCCGCGGCTTCACCCGCGTGGATATCAAGAGTGCGTAGATATCGAGGGTGCCTCTTGAAGGTCCATTCTACACATTGGTAAAAGAATTGTTTTATTTAGAATTCTACACATTGGTACAAGAATTGTTTTATTAAGAATTCTACACATTGGTAAAAGATGTGTAGTTCGGGGGCTGACCTCCCACATACAAACTACAATTTTACCTGTTTATAAGCTGAATGTAAACCATTTGTTGAAGGAGCCGTTAACTGGCAGCTCTACTCATCTCGCCCCAAGAAACCCATGGTCAGTTCTCAAAAAAAACTTTGGAAACTTTATACAAAAAACGGCCAAGTGCGAGTCGCACTCGCGCGAAGTAGGGTTCCGTAGTCTTTTCAATAAATAAAATTACATTTTGAAATACAAAATAATATTTGCAGCTGGTAATAGAACGTTTTGTATGGAAAATCTATAAAATTTTTACAAATCCAACTGAACATCTTAAGTTGGGTGTCTATTACTCCTAAACTAAGAAAGCCTACTTAGCCGTGATTGATTTCCTTTTTAACCAACTTCAAAAAAGGAGGAGCTTCTATGTACCACTGTATGTATTTTTTTTATTTTTTACACATACTAATACATATAAATGCATAACACAATATGATATTCATTTTGCCTGGTTCGAGTTTGTTTCACAGAGGTGCGCACATTTTACCTCTCTTCGCTGGTCTTGGCTGAAAAACAGCGTTGCGCATGTATACTCTGCATGCACAACATTATGCTGAGCCTAGGCCTTTTTTTCTGGCTAGGCAGTTACCTTTTAGTTTTTATTAGTGTTTTCATTATCAGTGTACTCTTTTATGAATTAAGTACTTATAATGTTTTATCTCCATCGCTTGTTTGATGTATGGTGCTGTTTTGCTAGAAAAATAAATGAGTTATCTATCTATCTATCTATCTATCTTATGTAAATTCGCAGATTACTCTGTCTAAAAAAATTGGAAGCCAGGCCTTTTATTAACGGCTTGGGATCTCGTTTACGTCAGAGGGGCCATGATCCCCGTTCTGGTTCGTACCTGATACGACGTGTATCTATCGCAATCCAACGCGGTAACGCTGCGGGTGTGATGGTTACTTTTGAATCTGGTGCGATTCGGGGCGGCATTTTTGATTATTTGTCAATGTTTTTAGAAAAAAAGTAATGTAATCTTTAAAATAATAAAATTGTCATTTGACTTTTTGGAAAATAATTAATTACCACATAAAGAATTATTTCTTGTTGCATCAATCAACCAACCATAAAAGTTTCAGACATAAAATTGATATGTCGTAATAACAATAGTAGATTGTACAACAAGAGAATAAAACAAGCCATTTTATCCGAGACATTCATTTAGCAAACCGAGCCGCTACGGCGAGGGTGGATAGTCACGTCGAGGGTACAATGGGTTTCATGCTCGAGTTTTACACTCTGCTTTTCACTTCGATTGCAAGAAAATAATAAATATTCAACTGCAATACAACAAATTTGACTAATTTTGACGAATAACTAGTTTCCCGCCACACAATTTTTCTTATTTTCCACCCCCTTCACCCATTGCCACCCCTAGAATCGACGGTCCACAAAGTACACTTTAGCCTCGGGTTTGGCAACACTATTTTGGTAATGGTTATTTTATTTCGTTATATGTTACATCTACATGATAGGTACAAAATATTTAATATGGATGTCTGTGGGCATATCACTAGTTACGTCAAAGTAGCACATGTCAAATCAGCATTCTCTGGACGGTCGCAGTATGGATGTCTTGAAACGGCGGTTTAGCTGGTGGGAAGAAGGGACACACACACACACACACACACACACACACACATGGCTCAAACAAAAATTTGCACTTAAAGCTTAAAATTTCGCAAACGGATCCCTGAATCGAAAAATGGTTTTAGCAAACCCGCAGTAGGTTTGGCAGAACTACTCAAAGGTACCCCACACGTGACACGTGACACGTGACACGATAGGGTAACTCAACGAAGAAATAATCACCCCGCTTTTACATGCAGGGGAGATGACCTGATAATGTTTTGCAAAGATTTTACTGTAACACTTTGTATATTAATTAATTCTAGTACTAATAGTCTCTGAGCTAAGCCGCGGATAGACGTACAAACGGACAGACACACAGACAAAGCGAAACTATAAGGGTTTCATGTTGACTATGGAACCCTAAAAATGCACAAAATTGGTCGATCAGCTGATCGATTTGTATGAAGAGTATTTTTTTTGCAATTTCAGCAGTCATAGAACAAAAGTTGTTCAGTTTGATGAGTAGCAGCGCCGTTAACGGGACCTGCAACAATTTTGTTACACCTGTATCGTGACATTATAAAAGATAAAGTAGTATTTAGAGTATAAAGATAACCTAAACCCATTATTAGAACCCATCATATAGCATTTGTACTTACCTTTAAATCAGAGCAAAGAAGAAATATTTCTGTGAAGTTTCTTTGTTTGTTAAGTAATTGGAATTTTTATTTCGTGAAGCAGTTTCTCAGTAAATGGTGTTATTTATTAATTACAGCTTGTCATCTTCAATAAAATTTAAAAGGGAAAAACGTTGGTTTTGCCCACGCTCTGGTGAAATTTTTATACGGCCGCGGTAGAGCTTTGTCAACTTTGTAAACAAAAGAAAAAATACACTCTGTTTTATTTTAGATACTTACTTACTTCGCTGGCTCAGCGTCCCGAAGTGGATCTTGGCCTCCGACGTTTAAGTGCGCCACTCTGTCCTATTTTGTGCCAAGTTTGACCATTCGGGCACTCCCAACTCTTTGAGGTCTTTGGCGACTTCATCTTTCCAGCGAAACTTTGGTCGACCCACCGGGCGGCACCCGGATGGTTTTCCAAGATATGCTCTTTTGGCTGCTCGATCCTCTCCAATTCTTTCTACGTGTCCTAGCCAGCGAAGTCGGGCTGCTTTTATTTTCCCGATAATGTTCGGCTCGGTCACTAGGTCTTCCAGCTCCTGGTTAAATCTTTGCCTCCACTCACCGTCCTCTCCTCTTTTTGGCCCCATAATCTTTCGCAGGATCTTTCGTTCCGCGACTAGGAGTTTGTTCTCCTCTTTCAGTGTTAGTGTCCAAGTTTCGCACCCGTACATTAGAATCGGCCTGATTACAGTTTATAGACTCGGATCTTTGTCGTTCTGCTGATTAACTTGGAAACCAACACTTTATGGAGGGCTCCGGCACATCTTAGTGCGTTGACGATGCGGATATTGATTTCGTCCTCCCTTTGATGAGTGTCAGTAAACGTACACCCGCGATATTTAAACCTACTGACCCCTGTGTAGGTCGTTCAGTTCACAGATTAACAGATCGTTTCTTTTGGCTTTTGGATCCTTGTATCTCTTCATGTGGAGGTATTCCGTCTTTACGCGATTGATTCTGAGTTGCACTCTCTTTCCTTCCTCTTCCAACACCTCTGTCATGCGAATTACTTCCCTCTCACTCTGACCCAGTATTGCAAGTTCGTCAGCATACATTTTAGATACTTACAAGCTTTCATTTCAGTGTAATAATAATTCAAATCCAAGACACGAGTATCGGCCTAAGTGTACATTCATGGGTCGTACATTATCGGATCGGGCGATATTGGGATCCTATTATGCATATTTTCATATTCAGAAAAATCGGCTAGGTACGGGCAGCCCCCGACGGATTTTCTTGGGTTTTTTATTAAGTTCGTAGAGAGTTGAATATTTGATTGCCACATCTACATCTTCGGGAACCAAATATGTACGTAGGGAAGTGCTATGAAAACTGATAATCTGTTGTTCATAATATGTCCGACTCTGCGGAGGATCAAATCTATATAAAAAAAAAGACGTGTGGCTCTCGGGGACTGCCGCGGTAAAGCTATTGCATAGCATTTTGTATCAACTTATGCAATTATAATTATTTATTTATTTTATTCATGCAGTATTTCTTTTTCTTTGATATTAATTCAAGTTACACTTTTTGAGCGTGGTGACCGATAAGAAAACAATTTTTTCTTTTATTAAATAAATAACAATATTTAGAAGTGATTATCGAATTTCGCGCGATGTACATTTATATAGATATAATATCATATATACTTTCTCTGCGCGGCATTCATGTGCATTATCTATACACCAAAAACAAAGGTACTGAATAGTACACGTGCTTGGTTTGATGGTTTCTGTTATATACATAATGAAGAATGAATTTATTTATATATATATACAGGGTCTTCGGCAGATGGTTGAAAATACGAAAATGGGGGATAGGTGGGGTCGCCTCCCAACTATTTTGAGAATTAAAAAAAATCTAGGACTTGTAATTTTTTTTACAGGATTTTTTTCCTTTTTTTAGAAATTTTGCCATTTTTATACCTTTGAACACATGTAACTTTTTGTTTTTTAAAGCTAGCTCCAAAATCTTTTTTTAATAGACTTTTATAAGATTGTCGGCTCTAAAAAAAATTATGTTTGTTTCAAGTTATTGCTAAAAACAAAAATGTGGGCCCCCGAACTTAAAAAAAAAGTTGAACAAAAATTTAAAACTCAACTTTGCGATGCATTTAAAAAAAAATAATGGGGCTGGAAGGCTTCTGTTTTTTTTAAAACATCTCTAAAGCTTAGGCTTTTGAATGGTATGTAATTTGTTTCGGTATCTTTTTTGTAACCGGAGTTGTTAATTTTTTTTACTCAATTGGACCATGTTGACGAAATTCCACTAGTTACATGTTTTGTGAAATGTATCAAATGCAAAGTTGAAAATAATGTAAATACTTACTGTTGGGACGGTTACAAAGAGCAGGTACGTTTTTTACATTCTTGCACACACATAATGGCTATCTTTTGTCATTTATTGGCATATTGGAGTTAGCACTTCCATATGCCAATAAAATGTCCGCATATTCCGCATTGGTAAATTGAGCCATTTTAAACCACAAGAAAGTCTTAACAAAACGTCTGATAATAACAAAAAGTGACAAACAACAAATAAACTTAAAAAATAACTTGAAACAAACATAATTTTTTTTAGAGCCGACAATCTTATAAAAGTCTATTAAAAAAAAGATTTTGGAGCTAGCTTTAAAAAACAAAAAGTTACATGTGTTCAAAGGTATAAAAATGGCAAAATTTCTAAAAAAAGGAACAAAAATTCTTTAAAAAAAATTACAAGTGCTAGATTTTTTTTAATTCTCAAAATAGGTGGGAGGCGACCCCACCTATCCCCCATTTTCGTATTTTCAACCATCTGCCGAAGACCCTGTATATATACATATTGAGAATCTAAATTGAGAATTTAAACTATACGCGTGTGTATGTTTGTGTGTATAAAAGAGGGCTACTTTTAATATCGCTCATTTTAATATCAAAAATTTAGGTCACCTTTATAGCAGTATTATATTTTCAATTCAAAATTAATACTGCATTTGTGATAATAATAAAATGTATGTATATAGAGTACTCACTCATTTTCTTTCACTATTTTTTCGTGACTTTCTTCATTAATAATAAATGCACTTTGTTCATTCATATTTATTATTTATTTTCGCTTAACCGCGCTTTTATTACTTTCTTCATTAATAATAAATGCACTTTGTTCATTCATATTTATTATTTATTTTCGCTTAACCGCGCTTTTTTACATCTTTGTTTTTTTTAAGCAATGGTAGTTGGAACTATACAGCCAAATATGGAATAAAATCTTTTTGTACTTTTTTTTTAAGCAATGGTAGTTGGAACTATACAGCCAAATATGGAATAAAATCTTTTTGTACCTATCTCTATAAATACAAACAGCTGTGTCTTAAATAAAATCTTTTTGCATTTGATAAATAAAAAATAATCAAATCTTTTTTGTCATATATACAGTTTATGAAAAGAGTTTTATTATTCTCCGAAAATGATCAAATCTTCTTATATGTTTGTTTTGACAACCGATATTGTTGCCATGGCAACCGAGCGTCAGGTTTTTCTTCGTTACGGAATTTCTGGATTCGGTCCCCGCGCTCAAAGCCTGCGATAAAATCTATGCAATAGCTTAAAAAAGCTTTTTACGTTTATTATCAATAGTTACATAAATTCTTTGAGATGGAGTTTTTCATTATTTGATCCTTTTTCAATTTCATTTTAACCGTCGTGGGTATTTTGAAAATTTTAATTTTGCTTTTTATTTCATTTTTTTAAAGATCACAGGTACATACATTTTACAAAATCGATATAGTTTATTTTAAAATATAAATATACAATTTTATTAAGTATTTACAACTAAAATTTGCCGAGGGTTTTGTTGTAACTCAACTCGATATCATTAAGCAGCATAATAAATGACGACTGAAAAGACATTTTCAACTGAAGTGAAAAAAAATGACAATGCGATAAATCTGTCTGTTTCACTTATACACCTAAACGATTTCAAATGAATTGTCGGCAACACTTCACTTAGTCTATCATACAAGTTAGTAAATTCAAATGTAAATATACAAAGGTTTTTATGGAAATGTTGATATCGACAACCACTGCACTGTGCATACTCCACATTGCGCAATGTAGGAAAATACCTTCCCCACTACACAATGCTAACTTGTTTACAAAACAAAAAAAGTTTTTAAGAACCTTCACTAATCAACCACAAACCCTACACTGAATACCGCATCAAAATCGGACTAGATATTACTCTTGTTTCATACTTTTCCGTAGTCGGCCTTTGTTTTTTTTTACTATTATTTTATTTCCAATTTTTTTGTGCTCAGAGTACAACTCTACCCCACCTCGCTAACCGCGCATAGTGTGTTATAAAGCCTTATTTTGTTTCATCTTTATTTTATATCTTTATATTATAAATATCATCATCATCATATCAGCCACAAATCGTCCACTGCTGGACAAAGGCCTCCCCCAAGGATTTCCACGACGACCGGTCCTGCGCTGCCCGCATCCATCGGCTTCCCGCGATCTTCACCAGGTCATCGGTCCACCGCGTGGGAGGCCTGCCTACGCTACGTTTTCCGGTGCGCGGTCGCCACTCGAGAACTTTACTGCCCCATCGGCCATCTGTTCTACGAGCCATGTGTCCTGCCCACTGCCACTTCAGTTTAGCGATTCTGTGAGCTATGTCGGTTACTTTAGTTCTCCTGCGGATCTCCTCGTAATTATATAAATATAATAGTTATTAACATTACAAACATCAGAGTAAAACTCCGAAATCAATAAGACTTTTAGTTTTTCAGGAAAAAAAATTCAACGTTTCTCAGGAACTGCATTGGACTATGCTATTTTCACGTGATAAAAAGTAGCCTATGTCCTTCCACGTGACACAGGCTACCTGCATACCAAATTTCATCATGATTGGTCAAGGTGTTCGAAGCGTAAAAAGGTAACAAACAAATAAACAAACAAACACATTTACACATTTATAATATTAGTAAGGATTTTTATCTAGTCTCACGGCAGTGTGTCCGCCAAGTTCGAAAAGAAAAAGGCGACACCGGCTGTAGGCTATATTACACGAACCGTTTCAAGCCAATTTCGACCTACCTGTAACTTAAAATCTGTTTGACTTTGTGTGTCCAGTAAGACCCATTGATCATCTAGAATCCCAATTTTCATAAATATGTATATCTTTTACTATTTCTGAGATATTAACGTCCGAAAATCACTATTTTTATGACTCATCAAAATTATAGACCTTTTCCCACCTGGAAGTGGTCCTTAGAAACTTGAAACTTGGCACCGAGGTAGCTTATTCGACATTCACAAAGGAAAAAGACAAAAAACAGTCAAGTGTGAGTCGTTCATCAAGAGTTTCGTATCACCACTACCCATCAAAATCATCATCATCATCATATCAGCCACAAATCGTCCACTGCTGGACAAAGGCCTCCCCCAAGGATTTCCACGACGACCGGTCCTGCGCTGCCCGCATCCATCGGCTTCCCGCGACCTTCACCAGGTCATCGGTCCACCGCGTGGGAGGCCTGCCTACGCTACGTTTTCCGGTGCGCGGTCGCCATTCGAGAACTTTACTGCCCCATCGGCCATCTGTTCTACGAGCTATGTGCCATCAAAATATATAGACCATTTCCAGGTGACTTAGAAACCTGAAGTTTAGCATTTAGGTAGGTTAATAGGCGTATACAAGGGAAAAGGAAAAACCGGCCAAGTGCGAGTCGGACTCCCGAAATCTGGGTTCCGCACCACCACTCCTCATTGTAATCATTATATAGACCACTTCCAGCTGACTTTTTAATTTGAGATTTGGAACAGAAATAGGTTTATTGGGCGTATTGAGTAAAAGTTGGCTGAGTTCGACTCAGGCTTGCGTACCGAGGGTTCGGTACCACCATAAATATTTTTTATACATATTATGTCTATTTCTTAAATCATCACATCAGCTCATATATACGCGAGTCTACCCTGAATTAGGGCGATCGGGCCTTAGTCGACCACGCGGGCCCAGTGCAGGTTGGTCAACTTCACACACAACCTTCGAGTTTCTTCGCAGATTTGTGCAGGTTTCCTCGCGATGTTTTCCTTCACCGTATATTCTATGATACATATATATTTGAAATGCATAATAAACATTCAGTCCGCAAAATAACTACTTGAGCGGCAAGATTTCATGATTGAGCGGCAGAAAAACATGTCTATAAGCAGTATATTTGATTGGTATGCATATTTAAAACATGGTGAGCAAAATAACTACTTGGATTGCGTTTTTGTTGAAAAAGGGGCGTAGCCTCCGCCACCCATTTAAACCCCCAACAAACCTTCGGGATCCCAGGGGGATGTGGGAGTATCAGGGCGGGGAAAGCACGCGGGTCCGACTTCGTCGACAACTCAACACTGTAGGAAGAGTGTGGTACGGGGAGTGCTAAATGGAAGCGGGAGCGAGCGAAGCGAGCTCGGACTTGCGGAGCACCCCGACTCGGATCCGTTAGGTTCGGAGACTGTGCGGGGAGGCGAGCTAAGCTCGCCTCCCCGCACAGTCGTAGTGTTAGGTTTAACATGAGAACACAGAAGTAGGAGCCCCGAAGGGGCTCCGTCGACCACTCAACACTGTAGGAAGAGTGTAGTACGGGGATGTTTAAAATAATTACAGCCATCCAGAATGACATAAATTGCTGATTGATTTTGAAATATTTGCTGACCATGAGTTGCTGACCAATTAGCTATTTCTGCTCACCGATTATATTTTTCTGCTCACAGAAATAACAATACTATGCTAACCATTTAATTGACACCCATATTCTATTACTTGAATAAAAAAAGGAAATTAGTATTAATACTTATCAAAAAATAATGATATCCCAACAAAACACACATGTGAAATGGGGCCAAGTTCGAAAAAATTACAGCGATCTAAATGGGTAGGTACCAAGTTCTATAGAGTTTCCTAAATCATAGCTACGGAACTTCAAATAGAAATCGGCATCATCGTCACTTACCATTTGGTGAGATGATGCCAAGGGCTTACCAATAGTGAATAAAAAAAAATTAGACTTTTCCAAATAATATAGAATGTACAGCGGTTTTCAGTTGTTTAAAAAAATGTGTTATGTTATGAGCTACTAAATGGTGTAACTTGGCATGTTTAAATAGGTAGTCAAAGCGCGAAGCAAGCAAAGGTTACTTTTTAAAAGTAAATGTGAATATAGAATAAAATTGGATCGTGAAAACTTGCCATGTTACCCAATGTAGTAGACAGAACATAACATTTTTTTAAGCAACTGAAAACCGTTGTACATTCTCTATTATTTACATACCTACCCATTTAGATCGCTGCAATTTTTTTATATCGAAATTGGCCCCATTTCACACTTATGTTTTGTTGGGATACTTGAATTACACGAAGCTACAATATATCTTTAGCGTGCGCACTCAACGAATTTTGGAAATAGAAAAAGGTATATCAGACTTGATGAAAATTTTACAAGTGATGTAGGTTTGCGTGGGAAGTACCTTACTCAGTTTTTTTTTTAATGGAATATTGAAGTACCCAGTGTAGTAGGCCTTATTAAGTCCCTAATTATTTACATAGTTTCATTAAATTGTTAGAGCAACTTCTGTGAAAAACTAACAAACAACCTGGATTTGTACGGGAGGTACCATATCATACCATACCACATCGTACCACAGGGTAAAGAAGACATTATTTTAATTTAAAAACAATTTAAACTGCATTCATAGATTTTTTAAATAATTACATGGTTAAACCGGGAATCGAACCCGAGAAAAAAAATTACCCTGTAGCTTTAACATTCCAATCGAAAGGCTTCATTATAAGGATTATTTTTTGCTGAATAGCATAGTGTTAGAAATAAAAGGAAGACCATGAATTTTAACATTTTTAATGCAAAATTAATCAATTTAATTAATTAATCAATGCTCAAAATGAGTCCCATTCTGTTGAATACAAAGTCGCACTCTTTTGATTGTTTCGCCTGGCTGATTATTAAGAAATAATTCAAAAATGTGTTGCATTTTCAAACTTTTATTCTTTTGTTACCGTGATTTTCATTTTAGGATTTTTGCATTGTATTGTGAATTTGTTAACATAACCATGGCGTATCAAAATAATTTCGATTTATTGGAGGCATACTTTTTGAACCACAAAAACGTACATTAGCCTTACAATGGTACCGCGAAAGATATCCTGATAGAAATACACCATCTCGATTTATCATGAAACGGTTGGTGGATAATCTGATAAATTTGGGACGTTTCGATCATCGCTTACCACAACCGCGGCACCAAATGATGAACACTGACGATGAACTCGACATTTTAATATACTTTGAGGCAAATCCTAAAAGTTCAGTGAGGGATGGTGAAGAAGAAGAAATCGGAATTTCGAAAATCAAAATACACCGTGTACTGAAAAAATACAAATACTAAAGTTACGTTGAAGGGCGATTATTACAAAAATGACGGCCGGGTGATGCTTAAAGACGACCTATTTTCTGCCATGAAATCGAGAGGCTCATCCAAGAGGATCAGTGTTTTCTGAATAATATTATCTGGTCAGACGAGACAAACTTTAGCTATAATGGCTATAATACAGCCGACACATTAGTCGCATTTGGTCCAGGGAGAATCTATTAATTGAGTGCGTTTTTCGTTCAACTGTTGATGTGGGATTGTACAAAACCACGTCCTCTTAATACATTTTTACGAAGGGCATCTTAATATGGAAAGGTATTTAGCAATACTTGAGATTTTAACCCTTAACCAGGCGACGAGGGTTTTTTTGGAAAAAGTTTATGAAATTCAGGATTTTGTTTATATACATAAAAAGTAATTAAAACAATATTTTAGTTTAATTGTTTATTTATTATTAAAAAAAACGTCGTGGTCCCTAAGAGTACCTTGCCCAGAATTGTAACAAAAGTGGTGGTCTATATAGGTAAGTACCATGCCCTGAAGTAGTCTTGGGCATTATAATCACACCTAGTAAAGCACATATTTCTTCATTATTTGTTTCTGCCCAGTTCTTTAATTGATTTTTGACAGCATAAAGATTTGTGTTTGTAACCAGAATGTCTATTATATTAGGTTTAAACATATGCTGAAAATAATCTATAGGCAAATGACTGTTACTGTATAAAAATGTTGGTTCAGCTTTTGTATCAAAGATAGGGAATCCTTCAATTTGAATATTTGATGACCATTATCGTACTTTTTAGGTCAAAACTGACCTCACATACTGGAGGTAACAGAGGAGTAATTGAAAATGAAGGTGGAGGAGATGGAGCAGTTTGTGCTGTAGATAGAGCGGACTGTGATACAGCTGGAGCAGACTGTGATGTAGCTGGAACAGGCTGTGATACAGCTGGCGCATACTGCGATACAGTTGGAGCAGACTGCGATACAGCTGAAGCAGACTGCAATACAGCTGGAGCAGACTGTGATGTAGTTGGAACAGACTGTGATACAGCTGGAGCAGACTGTGATGCAGCTAGAGCAGGCTGCAACACAGCTAGAGCAGACTGTTATGTAGCTGGGGCAGACTGTGATACAGCTGGAGCAGACTGAGATGTAGCTGGAAAAGACTGTGATACAGCTGGAGCAGACTGTGATGCAGTTGAAGCAGGCTGCGATGCAATTTCAGGATATGATTGTGGTGTAACTGCAGGTATATGTTCAGAAAAGAGAAGAGACGGTGATTTAGGATCTTGATTAACATTAGTATTTGATCCGGTATCGCTTACTAAAAGTGAAGGTGGAGGAAAAGATGATGCAATTTTAGAAGGTTATAAGGCAGATGGAGCAGACTGTGATGCAGCTGGCGGGAGCATTTGGCCCGGTATCGCTAAGGACGTTGAGTAGCTCTTCACTACTGATATTTTGTATTTCATCCAGCCTTTTGTTCAGGATCCGAGATATTCACGTCGAGGCCATCATCATTATCTTCATCTTCTGATGACATCATCATCAGCAGTTGTGTTTCTATATGTTTGTCTTTCAATTTTAACGGCCGGCGCTGAAAATAAACAAACATCATAAAAATCTTACACATTAATAATGCTGTAACGGGCAATGGTCATATACAGACCACATATTTCAATCGAATCGATACAAGTTTGAAAAATACTATTTAGGACAAAAAAATATATTGAGGTAGTATTTAAACTCATATATAAATGTTAAAAAACAATCAACAATACTTACAGGATTCTTTTTCGACATATTCGGTGATTTACTGCACGAGACACATAAAATCCACCGTTAGCCATCAAAAATTGACAAACGTCAAATCATCTGTTTTTTTATTAGGTGTTGTCCGAATCACACAAGAAAATTTTATTTCAAAGAAATGAAAGTAGAGTGGTCTATTAAGGTCCATTGTCTGGTTAAGGCTTAAGACGTCATATAAATAATCTTCCGGTTGCAGAACGACGACACCTTACTTTTCAGCAAGATGGGGCTCCGACTCATAGCAGTCACAGAACACGGGACTATATCAATGAACACTTTCCTTCCTGGATCGGGACAAATGGGCAAATAAGATGGCCGCCGAGATACCCAGATCTAACACAGTAAGATTTTTTGTTATGGGGTTATGCAAAAAATTTAGTTTACAAGAACAAGTATGAAAGTGTCCACGAGCTACAAGCAAAACTTGGACGTATTATTCTAAATATCCACCACAACAAGATCAAAAAGTCGACCGGAAGCGAAATAATCAAAAGAGTGCGACTTTGTATTCAATAAAATGGGACTCATTTAATTTTAAATTAAAAATGTTAAAATTCATGGTCTTCCTTTTATTTATGACACTAAGTTATTTAGCAAAAAATATCCTTATGATTGAAGCCTTTCGATCGGTATGATAAAGTTACAGGGTAATTTTTATTCTCGCGTAGCGGGTCTGATTTCCGGATCAACCATGTAATTATTAAAAAATCTATGAATGCAGTTTAAATTGTTTCCTTAATTAAAATAATGTCTTCTTTAAGTAAAATGGTCCACGTGGCATTGCCGTGGAACGCCCTGTATAATTTTGTTTATATAAACTTTATTCATTTACTATCGTGTTTATTTTAGGAGACGAGGCTCTTGACATTTAATTTCCAAGAAACGTGTCCCAAAGAAAACTATAATAGGTAGTACATATTCAGATTTGTTCTGGTCGCTTCCTATAATATTATTTCAAGATCATTTCTTTCCAAGAATTTTGTTCCTACCATTATGTATGACATTTTATAGTAACTTTCGCAACAAAAAATACAACGGTTGCGCGGTGTGCGAGTCGCTCTCAAAAGTGGTAAAAATACTAAAACGCGCTAACGAATTTCTTGGCAGTTGTGTTTTTGACTCTCACCTCAAATCCCGACCCAGTTGTAAAATGTTTCTGTAAAAATATTTATTGTTTTTCTATCGCGCTACTGACAGCGGGTTCGTTTCGCTACTTGGTTATTTTTTTTCTTTTGGTTGCTTATTTCTTATGGTTTGTAGGGCGGTAACGCTTTGTACCGCTTATGACTTGTTTTAGACTATTCACCAGTTATTATTTACCGGTAAATACTCTAAAATCTTAAGACCGAAATCGTAGACGTATGTGTATATACGAGTTCAAACGTTAAAACTGGTTACAATAGGGATGTTGAGCTAATCACCTGGGTACCTTCCTGATTTTTTGTCACCTATCAAAAAGGACATTTTGTGTTCTAAAAATTTAGAAGCTTACTGTTACATGTCATAGTCACATGCAGGTGCTTTAGCACCTCTGTAATTTATCCTTAGTTTACACCTGAAACTGCGCGCGCGCGTCCGAAGAGTCCAAGGCGCTCTATTCTAAACTTAGCGTAAATAAACGTATGAGTAAGTAGGTTGTAATTTCACGATGATCACAGTGTCACGTAACTCTTCACTTTTCGAACTGCGACATTGCGAAATGTTACTTAAGTTAACAAAAAGTTATAATGAACTAGCTGTCCCGGCGAACTACGTTCCGCCTTACACTACACTACACTGCACTACCCTACCCTACCCTACCCTAAACTACCCTACCCTACACTACACTACACTACCCTACACTACACTACACTACCCTACTCTACACTACACTACCCTACCGTACACTACACTACCCTACACTACACTACACTAAACTACCGTACCCTACCCTATCCTACCCCACGTTACACTACCCTACCCTACCCTACACTACCCTACACTACACTACCCTACCCTACCTACACTACACTACCCTACCGTACACTAAACTACCCTACACTACTCTACCCTAAACTACCCTACCCTACCCTACCCTACCCTACACTACACTACACTAAACTACCCTACCCTGCCCAACCCTACCCTACATAAGAACCTTCTCCTGACAATAACGAACTCGACAAAAAAAGAATTAACGAAATCGGTCCAGCAGTTCTTGAGTAATAAAATTACAACCAAAAGTGGCATTGATTTTTATATATTTAGATTAATGTACAGGTGGCTACTACGGGACCCAGATAAGTTATTTTAAGGAACCATTCGACTTTAGAAAAAAAATGCACTCATAGATTTTTGACAAATTGCTTGCCTTTGCCGGGACGGGAATGGAACCGGCGAAATGAGAAAAATAATGGGATTTTGACGTGTATTTTTTTTTGGCGACGTCCGAGGCTTAGCTATCTGATCTCTTAATTTCTCACAGTACGAGGTGTCCAGTTCAAGCTGAAACTCATAGGAAACATTAACATTGAACTTAAATGAAATCAATCATATTTGTAATATATTAAATTTGACTATAAGTTGAATAACATAATCATTCCTCGGGTCACCGAGACAAAAGATCTAGGAATCGTTTTGGATGCTAAGCTGATTTATAATTCTCACTATGAATACATTACCCAAAAAGCGTATCGAATGCTAGGTTTTATTTTAAGAAATTCCAAGCCTTTTAAAAATATTAACACGTTGAAACTTTTATACTTCGCTTATGTGCGGAGTACGATTGAGTATGCCTCGCAGATTTGGTCTCCATCTTA
Organism: Coleophora flavipennella; assembly: GCA_947284805.1. Lineage (NCBI taxonomy): Eukaryota > Metazoa > Arthropoda > Insecta > Lepidoptera > Coleophoridae > Coleophora > Coleophora flavipennella. Next base: position 16,809,172 of record OX369280.1, on the reverse strand, counting down.
TGTCACATACATAAAACAAATTGAAACTGTTCAACGTAGATTTGTCAAAAAGTTGAATTGGGTATCTAGGACAACGCACTTGGATTATAAAACTAGTCTCTCAAGATACAACTTACTCTCTTTGGAGGACAGACGCATAGTGGCTGACATCAGGTTTCTTTACGACATCATCAGTGGCTTTTTGGACTGTCCGGACCTATGTAGCCGCGTTGGTTTGCGAGCGGGTACCATCCGCACGCGCCACATCCACTCTCGCTGCTTGTTCGCTGGCCAGGCTCACACGAACTACACTCGTAACTCAGTTTTGCATAGACTTGTGGAAACCTATGACGAACTGTTTAGTGACGTTGACATATTCTTCCTCCGACGTAACCAATTTATGAATTTAATTTTTACACGACTTCATACAAACACTCTCAACACACACACACACACACACACACACACACACACACACACAATATTTACACATTCCTTAAACACACTACACACATAACGTTTCATACTTAATGTTTTTCTTTATTTCATTGTACTTTTTTTGTTATATAATTTTTGGTTTATTATTGTTATTTTCTATTACATGTACTGTTACATTATTTGTGTTTAAGCCTACTTCGTCCATTTTAAAATTTTAATTAGTTGAATTTCTTAATTTGCTTTCTAAAATGTAAAACCAACAGTTGTAATATTTATGTGTAATAAGCTGTGAAATTTGCGAAAAATAAATAAATTTTGTGAAACATAACATCGACAGGTCTCAAATTTGGGTGAAATTTGAAAATAAGTCGTTCTTAGTTTTAACGGCACCACTAAAACTATGGAGTTAAAATTTCCCAAGATTGTAGGTCATAGTAACCCAAACAAACTGAAAGTAAAATTACTTCGAAAACATTTAATATTTTACTCAAAATAGGGTTTAAAAAGGGGGGTCAAAGTTGAAAAAGGGAAGAAAGGGATCATGTGAAATATCAAATGAAAGGGCTCTATGTACACATTTAAAATCATTTTTATTTTATTTTCAATGACTTCTATATTACTAGCGTAAAGACCCGGCCAACGCGCGCGATTAATGCTTCCAGCGAATTGGTGCGAAAATCGAAAGTTTCGCACACTCGCTACTCAGTCGTCTGCGGGAAATTGTACAGTGCGGTGGAAAGATATTCTATATAAAAATACCTTATTGTGTTATTAGAGGCTGTAAAAATCATGAAAGAAAGGCTAAAAAGAAACATGGAATATAGTATCATCGTAAGGTAACCTAAAATTGTATTTTTTCTTGTAAAAAAATTAAATAAACACGTTTTTAAAGCGACAATTCTACTAAGGTTCTACGACGTTAACTCTCGCCCACGCTAGTTCGTACGAGTTATGTCAGATGGCGCTACTTTAAGCTTGTATGAAGATAATCTGAGTGAAATATGGAGACGGGTGGATCCTTCTGTCCAAATCTGTGTTTATTTTACACTCCATACTTTTAAATGCCGACCAAATTAAAAACAAATATCCGTATATCCAACCATCAGGAGTCGGACCAACGGCCCGGCATAACAGCTGTCTTATACAAGAACTAGGAACACTTATTTATATTTGTATAATTTGTTGTAAAAGATCCAGAGGTAAACCTGAAAATAATTTATAATTAACTGTTTCGTGTATAAGTGCCATTATCATACATCATTTTCGCAGTGAAATACATTTCAATGGACTCTTAACAAAAGATATTTCTGATAAATTGTCATGCAAAAGAGCGGTCTTTATAAAATTCAATGGTTTTCTTATGATTTCGTTTCGGTAATTATTCATACAAAAAAATGCCTAGATGCGTGTCGGCCCACTCATAGTGAAGGGTTTTGGAGTAATTACTTGAAAACTGTTTGTCTCAGGATACCATAAATTGTTTTCCTAGGTCCAGTAGTTTGGAAACACCAGAGACACGTTTTATATATACACTAGCTTTTGCCCGCGGCTTCGCCCACGTGGACATAGCTTTTATGACTCTTTTTGAGGGTGAGTGGTGCGCGAGCCGCAATCAGCTCGCAAGCGTGGACATGAGTTTTCTCCAGGTACCTCAGGAACTGTATAGGGCTATTCGGATTACCAGTCTTTGTCACTTCCCACCCCCTCAACAAATTCTATACAAAAAATCACTTTAATCCGTTGCTCCGTTGCGACGCCACCGACGTGCGCGAGCGTAGAAAACAGTTGTCCCCAGATCCCTCGGGAACTATGTCAGGATATACTTATTAGTAAATTATATCATTTTCTACCTCATCTCTGTGCTAAAAATCACACCAATCCATTTTTTTGTTACGATTTTAAATAAAACGAACAAAGAGTATTGTTTTAGTTTCCTCAGGAACTGCATCGGGCTATGATAATTTCCACAGATAAAAGGTTGACTATTTCATTCCCAGTGATACAGGCTACCTGCATGCCAAATTTCATCAAGATTGGTAGAGGTGTTGAAGTGTGAATAGGTAACAAATAAACAAACACATTTTTACATTTATAATATAAAGTAAGGATTTCTAAATCTTAAATAAAATATAGAGCGTCGTTGGCAAAACGGTTAGGGCCACTACCTCCTGTCCGGAAGGCCGTGGTTCGAATCCTGCCACTTACCAATATCTATACGAATATCGATTTCATACTGGTATGTACGTACGTTACGCACCTGTTGGACGCACGAGTGTTTGGCTCTGAAGCCAAACTGCTCGTTTGGGAGTAGGTTTTTAGACTGCACTACATCGTTAAGTCGGGCTAAAAGGATACGCTCATATAGCTTGCCAAGAGCCTTGAGCAGGCTGATGGGTCTATAGCTGGAGGGTTCTGAGGGGTGTTTGTTAGGTTTCCTAAAACCTATTACATCTGCACCTTTCCACGCGTCGGGAAAGGAGCAGTTTTCCATGGCTGCATTGAATATGCTAACCAGGAGTAAAATGAGGTTGGGGGAGAAGCATTTGAGGACTCCGTTGGTGATGCCGTCAGAGCCGGGGGCTTTTCGGGGTTTGAGTTTCTTAATGGCCGTCTCTACCTCGTGGAATGTAACTGGGGGGAGAGGGTCGGTCGGAGGGATGGTGGCTCGCATGTCGACCTCCTCATCCACCTCGCGCAGGTGGGAGGGGTCGGCAGGGAGAGTGCTGGGGGAGCATTGGGCCTCTAGACTGTCGGCCAGGCATTCGGCCTTCTCGGTGTCGTCAAAGGCATCTGGTTGGTTGGGGCGTTTGAGAGGGGGCATCGGGGATTCGCAGTCCTTCTGGAGAGCTCTCGCCAGCTTCCAGTACGCGAGATGGGAGGGGGCGATTCCCTCAAGAAGGTTATCCCAGCGATTCGACCGCAGCTCAGTCATGGTCTGCTTTACGTCCCTCTGTAAAGCTTGCATGCGAGTGCGGTTTTCGGCGCTGGGAAAACTGTCGTAAGCGCGGGTGGCCGCATTCTTTGCCGTCAGCAGTCTTCTCACATCTTCCGGCAGGTTCCAGCGGTGCTCGGGCAACACTGGGACCTGTCGGGAGCATTCTTTGATGGCGGTCTGTGTGTGGTTGCTGAGGGCGTCGATTGCACCGCGGACGTCATCTGGTGTCCTGATTACGTGGGGTATCGTGTCGAGGTCGGGTGAGGTGGTAGCTTGGAGCTTTTCCTCGAGTCCGTCCCAGTCAACTATCGTCAAAAACAGTTATTTAATCCATTTTCGATTACGTTTTAAACTCCAGTGTGGACTTAATCAAAATTTTTAATTTCGTTTTTTTATGTGTCATGAATGTCTCTGTATTTTTGGATATAAACTTTGTGTGTTGCACATTCGGATTTTTTTTGTTAAGATCCCGTGTAGGACTTCCACAGTCTACGAGCGATAGGGCAGATCATTAAAATATACTAAAATAGTGCAGTGAGCCTTGTTAAATTGTTTGGTGCTACAGAACCCAATGCGCAAGTCCAATCCTTACTTAGTTGGTTAAGAATTTTTATACGGTTGCCTCCTTCATACGGTGTTGTATTAACTTGTTATTGTCATAACAGAGGCACGCGCATGCGGCACGACCATACGAGCCGTAATCAAATGTTATTACAGAGAGACGCGTTAGCGCCACGACCACACGAGCCGTAACCAAATGTTATTACAGAGAGACGCGTACGTGGCACAACCACACGAGTCGTAATCAAATGTTATTACAGAGAGACGCGTACGTGGCATGACCACACGAGTCGTAATCAAATGTTATTACAGAGACACGCGTATGCGGCACGACCACACGAGCCGTAAACAAATGTTATTATAGAGACACGCGTACGCGGCACGACCGCATGAGCCGTAATCAAATGTTATTACAGAGACACGCGTACGGGGCACGACCACACTAGTCGTAATCAAATGTTATTACAGAGACACGCGTACGGGGCACGACCACACGAGTCGTAATCAAATGTTATTACAGAGACACGAGTACGGGGCACGATCCCACGAGTCGTAATCAAATGTTTTTACAGTGACACGAGTACGGGGCACGATCCCACGAGCCGTAATCAAATGTTATTACAGAGACACGCGTACGCGGCACGACCACACGAGCCGTAATCAAATGTTGTTACAGAGACACGAGTACGGGGCACGACCACACGAGTCGTAATCAAATGTTTTTACAGAGACACGAGTACGGGGCACGATCCCACGAGCCGTAATCAAATGTTATTACAGAGACACGCGTACGCGGCACGACCACACGAGCCGTAATCAAATGTTATTACAGAGACACGCGTACGGGGCACGACCACACTAGTCGTAATCAAATGTTATTACAGAGACACGCGTACGGGGCACGACCACACGAGTCGTAATCAAATGTTTTTACAGAGACACGAGTACGGGGCACGACCACATGAGTCGTAATCAAATGTTTTTACAGAGACACGCGTACGGGGCACGACCACCCGAGTCGTAATCAAATGTTTTTACAGAGACACGCGTACGGGGCACGACCACACGAGTCGTAATCAAATGTTTTTACAGAGACACGCGTACGGGGCACGATCTCACGAGTCGTAATCAAAGGTTATTACAGAGACACGCGTACGCGGCACGACCACACGAGCCGTAATCAAATGTTATTACAGAGATACGCGTACGGGGCACGACCGCACGAGCCGTAATCAAATGTTATTACAGAGACACGCGTACGGGCCACGACCACACGATTCGTTATCAAATGTTATTACAGAAACACACTTACGCGGCACGACCTCACGAGTCATAATCAAATGTTACTACAGAGACACGCGTACGCGGCACGACCACACGAGCCGTAATCAAATTTTATTACAGAGATACGTGTACGGGGCATGACCACACGATTCGTAATCAAATCTTATTACAGAAACACGCTTACGGGGCACGACCACACGAGTCATAATCAAATGTTATTACAGAGACACGCGTACGCGGCACGACCACACGAGCCGTAATCAAATGTTATAACAGAGACACGCGTACGCGGCACGACCTCACGAGTTGTAATCAAATGTTATAACAGAGACACGCGTACGCGGCACGACCTCACGAGTTGTAATCAAATGTTATTACAGAGACACGCGTACGCGGCACGACCACACGAGCCGTAATCAAATGTTATAACAGAGACACGCGTACGCGGCACAACCTCACGAGTTGTAATCAAATGTTATAACAGACACACGCGTACGCGGCACAACCTCACGAGTTGTAATCAAATGTTATAACAGACACACGCGTACGCGGCACAACCTCACGAGTTGTAATCAAATGTTATTACAGAGACATGCGTACGCGGCACGACCACACGAGCCGTATTCAAATGAGCCGTGAACGCTTCTTTTTGATACGAGTAAAACATATTACACCCAACTCGATTTGCGTAACCGAGTTTGTTTTCACAAAGAAAGCCCTGCGTGTACCGAAGTGTCTTCTAAGCAGTCTGTGGCGACGAACAATAATTGAATAGAACTATAGTACATACTAATACTTTGACATGAAAAGAGTCGCCTTAGTTACATAGCATTGTTTCTGGTGAAGAAGGCATATACTCGTAAATCTTCTTATTGTTTTATTTTTGGCATTCCTTATCTTATGAATAGTGATTTATTCATTTATTTATTTACACTTATAGTACACCAAAAACAATTTTGTAATGCTAATACGTAGAGATACTATAATATAGTGTACAGTAGGCGGTCTGTTTGCTAAAAGCAATCTCCTCCAGACAACCTTTCATTACAGGAAAGCACGAAATACTTAATTTTACAATAAGGGCAGAGAAATAAACTACTTTATTAACTGACTAAACAATAATAATACATGCTAATATTATTATTCTATACATATATAGTAACTATTATATAAACATATATGTACATGTATTATCTATTATAATAAATATACATACAAATAAATATATACTAATACATATTTAAATTTCATAGACAAATTACGAAATAAAATAATATATATACCGAATTTGTACAATTACAAGATGGTGAAGTGACAAAAAAACACGAAAAGATGGAACAGAAATTACAGAGATAGAAAATAAAATTTTACTAGAGTTTTAAAGATAGGAAGTGACGGATGTGATTTTGCAAATATCGAGAAAAGAAATAAGTAGGTAGATGTAATTGAGTTATCAATTTATAAATGGCGGAGCGCCAATACAATGTCGAGTAAGACAGTAGCTTTAAAGAGCCTCGTATCACGGCCTGCTGCTGGAACTCGGAACGGAGACATTCCAGGAGAAGCTTTGATATCTCAAAGCTATTTCTACATCATAATCATTATATCAGCTAATAAACGTCCCCACCGAGGGGCTCGAGCCTACCCTGAATTAGGGCGTTCGGCCCTTAGTCGACCACGCGGGCCCGGTGCGGGTTGGTCGACTTTACACACAACCTTCGAGTTTCTTCGCAGGCATGTGTAGGTTTCCTCGCGATGTTTTCCTTCACCGTAAGAGCGTCGGATAAACGTACATATGAAGTCTAAATTTGAAAACACATTGGTACGTGAAAAAATAATATGAACTTGTTACAATACTAACAACAATTTTCAGCCCAAATATAAAAGATGCTTCTTTAAAACCGACAAAGCCGTTAAGGTGGGCTCTCCTCATGAAACTGAACAACTTTCCCCAAGAAACCCATACTGATTTCGCAAAAAAAGTTGACTCTCCATACAAAGTTGGCTAATCGAAACGATCGATTTTATGAAAAGTCTAAAAAAGATTGCGAATTTAGTATCGGTTTCATTAGTAGAGCCCAAAACACCCTGTATAGACGTATAGACAGGTGGTGGTTAGGTGCAAACATTTACTTTAATGTAAGTGTTTTACACAGGTTAAAATACTACTTGTATCGACGTAAACTTTATTGTACGAACGTGAACAATGAACGTCAATGAAATGAAAATTCTCAGATGGGAATTCTCACGGGGGAGGGGGGACTAGGCTGGACAGAATACATAATGAACGTATACGTGGCAGCTTTAAATTCGCCCCAATATCAGAAAAGATGACTGAATCTCGTCTAAGGTGTTACTGGCACGTAAAAAATGACTGAATCTCGTCTAAGGTGGTACTGGCACGTAAAAAATGACTGAATCTCGTCTTAGATGGTACAGGCAGGTAAAAAATGACTGAATCTTGTCTTAGGTGATACTAGCACGTAAGAAATGACTGAATCTCGTCTAAGGTGTTACTGGCTCGTAAAAAATGACTGAATCTCGTCTAAGGTGGTACTGGCACGTAAAAAATGACTGAATCTCGTCTTAGATGGTACAGGCAGGTAAAAAATGACTGAATCTTGTCTTAGGTGATACTAGCACGTAAGAAATGACTGAATCTCGTCTAAGGTGTTACTGGCTCGTAAAAAATGACTGAATCTCGTCTAAGGTGGTACTGGCACGTAAAAAATGACTGAATCTCGTCTTAGATGGTACAGGCAGGTAAAAAAATGACTGAATCTTGTCTTAGGTGGTACTAGCAGTTAAAAAGACCTAAAGAAGACCACGATGTGCAAATCACCTTAAATATACCCGAGAAGAAAACGTGGGAGAGACCGCCCGCCGCTGTTTTGGTGGTCTAATATCGCCAGAGACATGGAAAAAGCCCAGTTACCCGAACCGACGCCCCGGACACACTGTCTTGGCGCAAATCAGTAAGGAGACCCGACCCCAAATACTGGAAAAAGAGAAGAAAAAGAAGAGAGTTTCTACTAAGACACAACTCACATGGGTCAGATCTTAGAAATAAAGGTATCTAAGAAAATCGTATTTCAATTGAAATGATCTGTACAATGACACAATAGGGCGCAGTCGAAAAAAAAATCTTTGCCACTTTACATGTATAGGAGGTACCTATACCTAAAAAAATAATTTTAGGTTTTTAATATTTCAAAATTAAGATCTACCTTAAAGTCATATTACACTCAAACTATTTTTGTGCAAAAATTTGATTTGATTGAAAAATATAAAATTGATGACCCCTGCCTGTGACTGTCTGGGATGGACGGACGGACAGAGCGATTTGATAAGGGCTCTTCGTTGGGACTGCGAAACCACAAAAAACTTATTCGCTCTTGCCTTCGTAAGTACAACGGTGGGGTCTTTCTCAAGGAATTGAAAAGAAATTTAAAAATGGGGTCCACGGCTGGTACCCCACGGCTGGTACCCCAGATAAAAGGAAAAATAAAAGCTATGATTTCAGGCGGGAAACTCTTGTTTTCACACTTTTTAGTAAAGATTTTACGAAGTCGAGTTTTTGTTTTTTAACCTTAATTTTTTTCAATATATGAATAACTCAAAATGTATATATTTTTGTACATTCAAACATTCTAACATCTCAATTAACTATTATTGACATAGGTTCTAAGCCAAAGCAATAAAAAGATACGGCCTCGGTCATTTTACAACTATTTATGGTTCTTTTTGTTTTTTTTATTCACAATTGGTAAACCCTTGACAACATCTCACCTGGTAAGTCTGGTAAGTGACGATGTCACATATAATATTACTCCCAAGTCCTAGTTGTAGACATAGAATCATGAAATTTGGCAAGAAGCAAAGTTGAAAAATCCGTTACCTGTAATCTTATAGATATCACTATAATATAATAAAACTGTAACGGGGCCGTGTCTGTACATGAAATATTTTTGGAAAATAATAACTGTGGTGGATATTACTAACGATACAGAGGCCATAACAACAACTTTTGGAATTTTTGTCTGTATGTTCACGCATCACGCAAAAACTACCAGGCCGATTTTGATGAAATTTTGTATGGTGGTTCCTTATAGCCCAGGTTAACATATAGGATACTTTTTATCCCAGAAAATTCAAGAGTTCCCGTGGGAAAGTCAAAAGTATTCATTTATAGAATGGCTCACCACGCAAATGTGGCTTGACCTATTACATTTAAATTTTACACGTTGATACCCTTATCGCGAACTAAAACTGGGACATTGTGAATCCCAAAAAAAATTAAGGTTCCTACAGGAATGCAAAAAATTGTATCTTTAGAATGACTCAACGTAACAATATGAAACCTTTACATTGGGATGGGGTGTTTTGACCATCATTTTATAGTCGGGTACTCTGTATCCCGGAAAACTAAGGAGGTCCCGTGGGAAATTATCTATCGATACTTACAATAATAACAATAGAGAACTTTTTTCTGTATATTAGCTACACATACCAAACATTATAATCATAGTAGCAGAATGTCAATAGATGGCACTGCAGGAATAATAAAACGCGCTTAAGTTGTATTAAAACATTACAATATTATTTTATACTTTTGAGTGGATTTCTATTATGTATTTTTCAACATACGCTACTTTAAACTCTGGAACTATGGTACGTAGCGATGTGTTTCATAGACGAACAGAGAGGTATTTTTTACAGATGCCAATCGTGTAAAAAAATAAAAACACATAAATCGAGCTTAAAATCTTTTAACAGGAGGCACAGATATAGGAACTCTTCTGACGGCGACTATTTGCATGTGGCAGTTTCTCTCCGCCTGCAATATCAATATCTGTGAACCTCATCAATGTATTTGCGGGTGCTCGGTGAAGGGCTGGAGGCAATTGACCATCACTCACTGAGTTGCAGTCGTGTTTGTGAAGATTACCACGTCACCAATTCCTTAATAGAATATTCCATCTTTGATGCAGCCGCCGACCGGGCTTTAGGCGATCTGATGGCAAAAGGCCGGAGGGTTTAAACAGGTGCTATGGCAGAGAGGAACGTGTCTGCTTTGGGAAGCCACTTTTTCTGCCTCACTCCTCACCCGTACGGTACTGCTGCTCAATTTGCGGTGAGAAAGAAGCATAATAAGTACTCGGTCTTGGAGGCAAATTACTGCTTTGTGCCGCTGGTCTGTGAGACAACCGGCTGCTGAACCCTCAGAGGCCTTTGCCTTCACAAAGAAGATTGGTCTTCGCCTTCGAGAGAGGAGATGTGACGTGAGGTCCTACCTGCTGCTAAGGTTGTCTATTGCCATCCAGCGCGGCAACAAGAAGTGCGTCTTGGGCTCCTTTGGAGCTGATACGACTCGAGGAGTTGACCCATATTAATATTGTTAGGAAATTTTATTACTAGAGTGATACCTATAATGATTTGAATTAGTTTTTTGATAATATTTCATCATATCAGTTTATATACGTCCCCACCAAGGGGCTAAACCTGCCCTGAGTTAGGGCGATCTGGCCTTAGACGATCACGCGGGCCCATTGCGGGTTGATTGACTTCACACATAAGCTTCGAATTTCTTCGCAGGCGTGTGCAGGTTTCCTCGCGATGTTTTTCTCACCGTAAGAGCGTCGGATAAACGTACATACCAGTATGAAATCGATATTCGTATAGATATTGGTAAGTGGCAGGATTCGAACCACGGCCTTCCGGACAGGAGGTAGTGGCCCTAACCGTTTTGCCACCGACGCTCTATATTTTATTTTAGATTTAGAAATCCTTACTTTATATTATAAATGTAAAAATGTGTTTGTTTATTTGTTACCTATTCACACTTCAACACCTCTACCAATCTTGATGAAATTTGGCATGCAGGTAGCCTGTATCACTGGGAATGAAATAGTCAACCTTTTATCTGTGGAAATTATCATAGCCCGATGCAGTTCCTGAGGACACTAAAACAATACTCTTTGTTCGTTTTATTTAAAATCGTAACGAAAAAATGGATTGGTGTGATTTTTAGCACAGAGATGAGGTGGAAAATGATATAATTTACTAATAAGTATATCCTGACATAGTTCCCGAGGGATCTGGGGACAACTGTTTTCTACGCTCGCGCACGTCGGTGGCGTCGCAACGGAGCAACAGATTAGAGTGATTTTTTGTATAGAATTTGTTGAGGGGGTGGGAAGTAACAAAGACTGCTAATCCGAATAGCCCGATACAGTTCCTGAGGTACCTGAAGAAAACTCATGTCCACGCTTGCGAGCTGATTGCGGCTCGCGCATCACTCACCCTCAAAAAGAGTCATAAAAGCTATGTCCACGTGGGCGAAGCCGCGGGCAAAAGCTAGTGTCACATATAAATATTACCAACATTATATATACCAACCTTACATAATTTGCAGTTGGGGTATTGACCGTAACATTTATCGATGTATGGGAGAACATAACTAAATGGGTTTTGGTGCGGAATCCCCATTGCGCGGGTCTAACCCTCACTTGCCGGTTTTGGTGCGGAATCCTCATTGCCGAGTCTAACCCTCACTTGCCGGTTTTGGTGCGGAATCCCCATTGCGCGAGTCTAACCCTCACTTGGTCGGTTTTGGTGCGGAATCCCCATTGCGCGGGTCTAACCCTCACTTGCCGGTTTTGGTGCGGAATCCCCATTGCCGAGTCTAACCCTCACTTGCCGGTTTTGGTGCGGAATCCCCATTGCCGAGTCTAACCCTCACTTGCCGGTTTTGGTGCGGAATCCCCATTGCGCGAGTCTAACCCTCACTTGGTCGGTTTAGGTGAGGAATCCCCATTGCGCGGGTCTAACCCTCACTTGCCGGTTTTGGTGCGGAATCCCCATTGCCGAGTCTAACCCTCACTTGCTGGTTTTGGTGCGGAATCCCCTTTGCCGAGTCTAACCCTCACTTGGCTGGTTTTTCAAGACACAAATACTATTTTATTTCCTATAACTATAAGACTTTAGAGGTATAAATTACACTTGTTTCATAGGCTGCATTAGGAACCTAAAAGCGTTGGCACAAGAGTCATTTTAAGAGCAAGTGTGTTGAAAAATCTTTAAAACCCTTTGATAAGGGAAAAAATAACAAAATTAACACGTCGCACAATTGTGCTCGGTTCAGAGCCCCAGCAAGGTTGTTTAAAAAAACGTTCAAAAAGTTTGAAAGTACTTGTAATAGGATTCTGAGTTCTCAACTTCTTTTGGAACTCAATTTACAAAACATCGTATGTTTCACAGGGGAAATTACTTAATAATATATTCCATTCAACTCGGCAGTCACAATGTCATGTCACATTTGGGAGATTTAATTTAGAATTATCTATGTGGGGACAGCGAGCTGACGTCCGCATATTATTTTTAATTTAGTAGTCGCTGCGCTACATTTTTGTTGCAAGCTCTCTGAAAAGAGTAGGTACTGTGCGTTTCAGAGCCGTGGGTTTTTACATGTTTGGACTGAGAGCTCTGACACGCTTTTTAAAACTTTCGGTTGCAACGTGTTACGACGTGCAGATTATGGATTTTTCGCTTCTACGCTGTAGTAGCGACGCATATATGCGTTAGGGGACCAAATGGTTAAGTTTCCTATGATGACTGAATGTAAGTTCGGTTTGTTTATTAATTTTTTTAACAGTTTATTGTGTACAAAAAAGATTACATAACAGGCAGAAAATAAAATTATACAATAAAGTATTACTTATTTCTAATTAGAAAGTTCTTCCAGCAAACCCTGAAAAGAGTAAGTTTTAGTTAATATGACAGACATGTACACAAAAAAAGAAGCTATTAAAATATTTAAGTATGGATACAATACTGTAAAATCCATAAAATTTGATTAAAAATATATTAAATACTTATAAAGGTTTAATTATTTAATATAGAATATAAGTATATGTCAGAGCGCAAGGAGGAGGTGCCACCTATGAATGCGTCGAAGCGCCGTATGTTTTGTCTTGAAACGTCAAGGAGTTACGAGTAGCTAGGGTAGTAGTAATTGGTCATCTTTGGCCAGGGTGTGGTCGGTGCGGGCGCTAGTACTCTTTATTGTACTGTGGTGCGGGGCTGGATGGAACCCAGTTTTGGTTGGTAGTGTTGGTTGTTTAGCCAATCAGAACCGTTGTGATTATCGAATCAATTAATGACAATGCAGCCAACCTACAGAGGCTACGATAAAGGTGCCACTTTTGATCGAGCAGCTGAACTGTCAATTCGGGAAGCCAGCCCCGTGCCTAACTCATCGCAGTTTATAAAATAATCTGTTTTCATCTGAATTATCCTGAAGCCTTGCGTTGTAAACGTGTGTGAATATTGGATGTGCACTCCAAAACTTCTCAAAGACGAGTTTATTTCTAAGATCCGGCCAAAACCCTTTTGATGCTCCGAAATATATAATAAATAATATAATACTTAAATGACTTATTGACCTCAAGAAGAGAGGGAGAGGTAGTGCTCTTTAAGTTTCTTTGTTTTTTTTTTGTTCATGTCAGGTTAGTTAGTGTGTCTATTAGTTTGGGACAAATCTTGGAAGTTAAATTGGAACCACTTCCCAGTTCCCAATTTATATACACTTTAAATTTAGAGAACAATGCATGGTTAGCTACTTGATGTCATTCTTAACCCAATATAGTGGACTCCTAAAGACGGCAGATCAGTTATTTTTTATGCACCTCCATGTAAAGGGGATCAAATGAAAGTATTTGCTGAGAATAACACGAAATAATTAAAATTCTTTTCAAATTAAAGCTTGTACCTAAAAGTTAGGTTTTTCTTAAATTATTTTTTATCCACAATTGATTTCTTATCATCATATAAGCTCACATATGCCTCCACCGAGGGGCTCGAGCCTACCCTGAATTAGGGAATGTAATTATAAAATTATAAAATATTAAGTTCATATTGCAACTAATACGAAACAAATAATAATAATAAAAAAATGGAGTTTATTCGCTACAAACGGGCTTTTTCAAGCTAGAAATGCCGGTGTCAGAAGACACCGCTTTTTATTATTTTTACATGCTTCAGAAATTATATCTAAGATACAAAATAAATAAAACATAAAAACATAGTAAAAATTCAAGTAATAAAAAAATTAAAACTAATTAGAATAAATATTGTATGCTTGCGATAGTATGTAAATATGTTCAATAAGAATAAAATTTGATATGTATGTTTGCGTGTGTGTAAAAGTGTGTGTTTGTGTGTCGGTGTGTGCGTGTGTATGTTTGTGTGTGAGTGTGTGTTTTTGTGAGTACCTACTTTATGTGGTCTAGTAATATTTCAGTCTCATCATAATTCTTAGTTTGTAGTCATTTTGGTATTGCTTTCTTGCATTCATAATTAATTCCTTACTATAATATTATAAATGTGAAAATGTGTTTGTTTGTTACATTTTCACGCTTCAACGCCTTGACCAATCTTTATGAAATTTGGCATGCAGGTAGCCTGTGTCACGGTGAAGGACATAACTACTTTTTATCCCGAGAAAATAGCATAATCTGATGCAGTTCCTGAGGGAACTAAAAAAATACTTGATTGTTGTGATTTTTTCACAGAGATGGTTGAGTAGGTGGGAAATGACATAATTAGATGTCCACGCGGGCGAAGCCGCGGGAAAAAGCTAGTTTGCTATATAAATATCAATGAGACGCACGTTTAATAAATTGTCTACTACTACTAGTGAATACAGTATTCATTCTAGGAACTTTCGTGACGATATCTATCCTTCTTCTACTCATAATGTTAGAATCGTATGGTTTCTTTAGGACTGCAAGTGTTATATAATGGTCGTACTGTCAGCAGACCAGATAGTGATATAGATCTTCGGTAGGGAATGTAATTTTCTTGAAATACATAACTTAGACAAGACTACGTTGTGCCCGTTCTACTTCTAGGGTACGCGTTTTCGCCACTCCACCCCAAACAGGTATGCATTATTTCAAAACTGATTGTGCTAATGACACATAGATCTCGTTTAGCAAATCCCTAGCAGAGCTTCGCCGACCAGCGGCTGCTCCTGGCACCACATACCTGAGTGTTTTAAAAATCCATATAAACTTTCTGATTCTATTGATGACATACTCTAGATGCGGATACCAGAACAGTCGTTGATCCTTAAGGATACCTAAATATTTGGTATGTGCAACTTTCCGTTTACTCGGGCAGCAGCAGTTTACTGCGGACATTGGAATGTCACATTTGTGTATTCTATATCAAATTCTTTGCCGGGTTGTGCATCACTATAAAAGCTATCAGCATAAGAAAACATTTTTTCCCTTTCAATATGCATATTGCAAAGGTCATTGAAATAAATTATAAAAATCGTAGGACCCAGTACGCATCCCTGAGTTACACCGTACACCTTAACCCCTTACTGATGTGGTCTCCCAGTTTCACTTGTTGTTTCCTATCAAATAAATAGTCAATGAAGAGCGCAAGTGATGATCCCCGTAAATTATTTTTTTGCAGTTTGCAGACCAGGATGGGGATAGATTAAGTGTTATATGCTTTTTTAAATCAAGAAGTACATACATACATGATTTTTATTATCTAGTTCTTCAATCACAGGAGAACTAAGTGCTGCCCCTGTATCTTCTGTAGATCTCCCTTGTCTAAAGCCAAATTGGGATGGTGATAATATATTATATTTATTTAGATATTTTAGTAACTTAGTATTAAGCAGTTTTTCATTAACTTTGGAGATCACGGAAAGCACCGAAATTGTTACTAATATTGTTTCTATCCCTACCCTTGTACACTGGAGCGATAATTGCTTTTTTGAGAGCGGTTGGAAAAACTTCTTTATTAAAGCAGAGATTTGCAAATCTTGTTATTTCTGGGATAACCTCGGATTTTACCATTTTAAGAATAACTGTTTGGATATTATCCCAACCAGGGGCGCTTTCAGATTTCAGGTTTATTCATATATTTTCATCATTATCATCTATATGTAATAAAACAAAGGTGTTCAATTCAGTTGGAAGACTTACCAGATTGTTATCTAAGGTGTCAGATGTGGGTCGAACCTCTTGCGCTAGCTGTTTACCAACGTTTGCGAAGTAATTATTTGCAAAATTGGCTGAAGCGGTAAGATGCGACTTCAAGTATATTAATTCAGTATTGGTGCTATATTTTTACTTGTATTTGTTATATATTTCCACAGTATTTTATTATTTTTAACGTTTTCAGATAGTAATTCTTTCCCATATTTTCTTTTATTTTTTAACAAATTTATTACATTATATTACATTATATATTAGGGTAGACAATGACGTCCTCCTCAGCAAACTAAATCTCATTGGTTTCTCACCACTCCTACTCCGATTATTCGCTGATTATCTCAGCGGCAGACAGCAGTTTGTCCGTCTTGGATGCTATGACTCGCGGCCATATGATACGCAATCAGGAGTAAGCCAGGGATCGCTGCTCGGTCCATTACCCTTCAAGATCATTATCAACGATCTTCCAGATTGTATAGAATCTGGTTTCAGCCTTTTATATGCAGATGATCTAAAGATTATATCAGAAATTAAATCGACCGTCGATTGCCAGGCCATGCTGTGCAACCTCGATAAGGTTTTTGAGTGGAGTGAAATTAATTATCTTCATTTTAATGTACATAAGTGCTATACAATGAGTTTTACCCGATCAAAGTCTCCTGTGATAGCCAACTATTATCTTAATAGCCGTGTTTTGGAGAAGGTAGGGTCAATGAAAGATCTAGGGGTTTTATTTGTACCGACGCTAGACTTTCGTAACCACATCACCTCTCTTGCAGCGGAAGGTTTTAAGAGACTCGGTTTTATTCTGAGAAACTGCAGAGATTTCAAACACCCACACGTCATTAGGTTATTATATTATGTCCTGGTCCGCTCTAAACTGGAGTCGGGTGCTTCTGTTTGGAACCCGCACGAAGCCAAATACACGCTTATGTTAGAAAAGGTCCAGAAACGTTTTTTGCGTTTTCTTATAAAACCTTGTACAAGACGTACCCCTTTTTATACCCTACAAGCTTCTTGTTGGGATATCTGAGCTATAATTCGCTAGAGACCCGCCGATTGTATAGCCAAATGATATTCATTAGCAGGGTGATCCGCGGCCAAGTTGATTGTCCCACTCTAGTCAGTGCCGCGTGTAGGTTGTCGGTGCCAGAAAACCGTACGCGGTTTCGCGTGCAAAGCGTTCGGCTGCTGGCCGAGCCAGTGTCACGCACAGTGTCGTGTCGCAACGCGCCCGTGCGTCGCGCTCTTCACGCGCTCAATTCCCTCCTCCGGTCGCAACCACACATTGACTTATTTGCAGATGCATGGTCGAGTATCGAAAGAGAATGCCTGAAGTACTGCGAGCGAGTGTGATGGAAGAATGAACTATTTATTATTTTTAATTGACCATTTAATTTTAATGCAAATGTTAAAGATTTAGATGTATGTGTTATTTTAACATTTTTGATTAATAAATGAATTTGAATTTGAATTACATTGGTTTCGATATCTGGTATATATTCTTTTATTTATCTCGTTGAAAGGTCCGTTTTGAGTTTTTGTTCTGTAATCTATTTCAATTTCTTATACATGTTAAGATCCCCAGGGTGATCCGAGGTTTCATAATACGGTATTTTCTTGGATTTATGCTATTTATAGTGTTTAATTATATTGCTTCACATAATTTGTGAATTAAGTCTTCTATCATTATATCAGGATTATCACAGTACAGAAGTTCTGCAATATTTGACTGCTTTAATTGTTTGAGTGCATTTTCAAAGTTAATTTTACTTTTTGTTATTTTGGTTGTATTTAAGTTAGTTTTTAATTCTGATAGACAAAATATGGTGTAAAAATCTGTCGTTGTTGTACGTAACACAGATATAGCTGAGCATAATATGATCCAAACAGTTTCTTTTTCTAGTAAGTATAGTGTGACCTGCTAGTATACCAAATGTAGATAAAGTATTTAAGTAGTTAGTTCTATTTCCTATGTTCATTCAATGGTTCATCTTGTTTATGCGCTATATTAATATTAATGTCACTTGCTATTATTATGCTTTTGTTGTGAGATTTTTATGTGTCCAGGTGACTAATTAACGAGTTTACAAAATTTTCTTTCATTCGAGGGTGACCGGTACATGCATAAAACAAAATTATTTAATATATTTAGATGAAGGCAGGATGCCTGTGTTAGTTTAACTTCTGTTACATTATCTTTTAACGTGTTTTTCACATATACTACTACCCTATCATTTTGGTTCAGCTGATACACTGGAGTATGCATGGTATTCAGGCAGTTTAGGTATTGGATTATTAGGGTTAAGTTTGCACTCAGTTAAAATTATAACGTCTACGTCAAAAGTGAGGCCTGCAAGTGTAAACAAAAAGTCTTCAAAATTGCAGTATACGCCGCGTATATTTTGTGAAATTAAAGTTAATCTGGATTTTTCACTGGAATGTGATTACTCAACTCAAGGACTTTACATTCAAAGAAAGTCACTATCTCAATACTATCTATATCTTCCAATGTTTCAGATGTGCTACCCATTATCATAGACAAAAGAAATAGACGTCGTTTAATAGGAAAAGTATCGCATACGTTCAATAACACATAACTGAGAAAGACTGTGTAGGATGTGTGATAACTGATATGATTTTTATTAAATATTGTACGTGTATGTGTGTTTGCAAGGAGTGTGCGCAAAAATACGTGAAAGAATGTTTGCGGTGAAGTTTAGTTTTTACAACAGTATGTTGAGTAAAACGTGTTTGTGTACAGGTGTGTATTTTGTAAGTTAATAGGTTGTGTGATTGGGTAGTGTACAAGCTCTTTAATAGCAGTATAATAATTATATCTAACAGTAAACAAATTCTACTATAGTGACATACAGTGGTGGCCACATAATTAAGAACGATAAAAGATACAAGGCCAATTCAGTTTTGTCACCAGAATAAATTGTACAATAAGTTTATAAAAAATATTTATTATTGTTGTAGAATATTGCTATGACTATCCTGTTTTATTTAGTATCACAATATTGTCAAAACAGTTTGCATGTTTATTTACTTATTTATTAAATCACAAGAACTCATTTATTTACAGGAACACTAGCTGGACAAATAATTAAGAACGAAATATTTTTTTTATTTTTTCATCAGATTGAAAATGGAATGCGATGCTCTTCTTTACTATTTTTATTGCAGTTTTGCGCAGTTATTGATTCCTTTCTCGTTTTTTGCAATTATTCGTCAAAAACCATTGGAAAAAATAAATTTTGCGACTCTGCTACTAGAGAACTAATAATAAAGTTGCGTGGTCGTAATAGGTCTTACAAAAAAATTGTGGATCATTTGGCCTGCTCTAAAACGATGGTGTACCAGGCTGTGATACATTTTAATACCCATAAAGCTACTTCTAATAATCCCCGCAAACGAAAACCAAGAAAAACGTCTCCTCGACACGATTTAAGAATAGTTCACTTTGCTAAGCAGGACCCATTTAAAGGCTCTAATCAGATAAAAATGAAGTTTTTATTGAAATTAACCCTCAAACAGTGTCGGCGCGCACTGTTCAAAGACGTTTGGTGGAGGCACAGTTATTTGGGAGATGAACCAGAGAGGTACCCATGCTGACACCATGCCATAGACAGGCCCGAGTTGCGTTTGCAAGGAAATATGTAAACTGGACAGAACAGCAATGGAAGAATGTACTTTTTTCTAACGAAACCAAAATAAATAGAATATGCTCTCATGGCAAGCAGTAGGTACGCCGACCTGCAAATAAGGAATTCGACCCAAAATACACAAAAAATATGGTAAAGCATGGCGGTGGAAACGTCAAAATGTGGGGTTGCTTTGCCGGTTATGGCATGGGACCTTATACATGTCTGATACAAGGTAACATGGATCAATAGCAATGTAAACAGATTACTCGGAAGAATGTATGCTGCCATACGCTGACGATAACCTCCCGGTAGTTTGGATATTCCAGCACGATTATGACTCAAACACACTGCCATGCCAACTGTGTAAAAAAATTCCTCAATAGGCAAATGGTAACTGTATTAGACTGGCCACCAAATAGCCCAATCTTAATCACATAGAAATTCTGTGGTATCAAGTTAAAAAGCAATTGTCGAACAGAGTGTGTGGTAACATGAATGAACTTTACAATGCATTTGTTTTTTAGTTGAAATCTGCCAAAGGTTCATAGCATAGCACATCAATTCCGCGCCGCCGCGGCTGTCAGGCAGTTATCCACGGTAGC
Organism: Coleophora flavipennella; assembly: GCA_947284805.1. Lineage (NCBI taxonomy): Eukaryota > Metazoa > Arthropoda > Insecta > Lepidoptera > Coleophoridae > Coleophora > Coleophora flavipennella. Next base: position 16,788,708 of record OX369280.1, on the reverse strand, counting down.
AGACATGCAACTAAGTACTAAAGTTACAAAACAAGTTGAATTCATCAATAAAAACGCTGTTACATTCACTTTAAATTAATAAATAACTTAAATTATAAAGTTATTGTTACTTTTATTATAAAGTTTTAACTCGTTCTTAATTATTTGTCCAGCCTCTCGCCTAATGCTATGTGAACAATACCTAAACAACAGCTAATTAAATTGAATATTGAATATTATTTCCTAGTTTCCTTTTTTGATTATGTTGGCCTCATAAATATACTTACCAGCAGTAAAGTCAATATTGTTCAATATGGTTTAAATATCTTTATTATGACCAGATACATTTGAAAGCGATGTCTGAATATGAAGCGTTCTTAATTATGTGGCCACCACTGTATATTGTTTTAACCGAGATAGGGTATATTAAGAGATTGACCAAAAAACCTTTCATCTTAACTAGTCAGCCTTCGAGAAGCAGTTGGTAAGCTTGTTGTTCGTTTCTTCGTTTCTTATTTTCATAAGAACAAGCATTCGTTTGAAAATAATTTTAACTATTTCATATTCTTTCAGCAAACCGTTTCATTTGATATCCACATAATTTTCATAGGAGTGCATAAAAATGTAACTGGTCCGCCATCTTTGGGATTCCACCATGTTGTATTTAGAATTACATTACTTAACTAAGAATGCATTATGCTCCAAACTTAACGGGTATGCAAAATTTCAGCTCAATTGGAAACCCGGAAGTGGTTGTAATTTAGCTTTCAATATTTGTACCAAACTAACTAACACGGCTAAATAATAATAATATAAAGCTTGTAATAATATAAACAGAGAGGACCCAAAAGTATATATAAAGTAACACCGGATGCCTGAGTCTGGATCCACACAGCAACTAACAAAACGGGATAGACAGTATTCGTGATATTTTTCCTGGAATCCAATCAAGAAATTATTGTCCCGGAGATTGGCTCGTCACGAGGTAGCCAATTCAGAATCAATTCTTCACACTTCAGTGGCCTAATCCATTTTAGATTTACTTGAAATGAAGGATGGATACAAGAAATCTCGTAATGAGTCTAATTTGCGTTTCTTTGCGAATTAATGACCAAAAATTCTCGTTCAATAGTAATTAGGAAATCTACTTAGCTTTCAAGTTAGTAGAAAAAAATATTGATAATACTAAATATATGAGTACCAAGCTTTTCAGTCCTATATTAATTGATAATAAAGGTTGTCTGGCAGAGATTACTCTTAGCAATAAGACTACCTCTTAGAGCATTTAGAACTGCTTAATAAATGCTCTAATGACTACCTATTGTTCTCAAGAATTTGCTTTAAAAAGCTGTAGGTATATCTGTGTACTACAAGACGTGTAAATAAAAAAAAAAGACGTGTGGCACTCGGGGACTGCCGCGGTAAAGCTATTGCATAGCATTTTTATTAACTTATGCAATTATAATTATTTATTTATTTTTTATTTATGCAGTATTTACCAGTACCATATAGTCCTTGGGGCGCGGGATGTTTATGTAATAAATTAAAACTAAGAAAGGTAAATCATCATCGTCATCGTCTTCGACCACCATCGCGACCACAATCGCGACCACAATCGTGACCATGATCGTGACCACCGTTGATCGCGAACACCATCGCGACCACCATCATGACCACCATCACAACCACCATCGCGACCATCATCACCACCACCATCAACCACCAAGTTTTTTAGAACTCAATATATTTTTTTTTTTTGGGGTGTCAGGTTTTTTCGTTATGAAATTTCTTGAGTCGGTCCCCTCAAAACCCGCGATAAAAGCTATACAATAGCTTAATATTGGTGTCGAGTCGGTTTTGCACAAACCAACTAAACTAAACTAAAATTAGGTTAAGTTGTGTCAAAACTACATTTGCTATTCGGAAAAACTCAACTTAACTTATCTGACAGATCTAAATTAAAATCGAACTAAATTAAGTTTAGAACGCCAATTTGCTATTCGGAACGACCATATTTTAGACGTGTCAAACTAAAATTGAACCAATTTTAATCGCGACCTATTTTGGTGACGACTAAACTTTAATTGGTCTTGGAAAACCACAAAAGTGGAAATTTTGTGATGAATACCTAAGCAAAGTGATGGTATAAACCCTGATAAGTACTTCAGTACACTGCACCTTTGACCTAAGGGTCTTATGATGACCAGGTTGGTCATCGACAGGTCTATAAAACAGTCAAAGCTAGAAGTTTAGCGTTTCGACCAAGATACATCAGCACACTGCGCGATTTTGACCCGAAGAATTCTCTTCGAGGGTTTGACTCTAATGATGATGACCAGGTCAATAAACCAGGTTGGCAAATGTCTGGTCTTATGCCTTTCAAACTTTTAGCTTCGGCAGTCTTAGGAAGCCATCGATTGCCAACCTTGTCATCATCAGACCTTCAATTTCTCCAGATTCTGACAATTCACAATACCCCGACGCACTTTTAGGCAATTTTAAACTTCTTAATACTTTACTCAAAAATCCTTGATGCCAAGCCAAAAAAAACAAAAATTTGTTGTTTTTATTGAACGTTTCATAGATTATATTCGTAGCATAAATTATATTAATAACAGAGACAGCGCTAAAGATAATTATATCTTGTTTTCTCTTTCACTTACGGTAAACAGGTTACGTCAATCATATTGTTCATTCTTTCGTTCATCCTTTAACATAGTCTGTGAATTCAATTTGATCGTGTTTAGTCCTGTCAAACTAAGCAACCAAATTTAGTTCGTGCATAAAACCGAATAGCACATGAAAACGACTAAACTTATTTTAGAGGAATTTTAGTTTAGTTTAATTAAGTCGAGTGTTTTGTTCGAATCGACACCAGTACCTGCCTATACCCACTACTGGTAGACTGCAAATCTTGTTTTGCATCAACTAAAAATCCTACTTTGGGGCCAGATGACCCTGTGTGATTTGTCTGAGAATATTTATTTATTAATTTTATTTAACTATTTTTTTATTCATCAGATCATCATATCAGCCAAACGACGTCTACTGCCGGCAAGTAGTAAACAGTCTTTCCTCTTTGCTGCTGGACTAAGGTCTCCATTTTCTATGCAATTTCACATTTACTTCGTTTTTCATCTATTACTGTGAAGTACCGAGGTATATTAGTGTGAGAAGACTAAGAAGCCGTGTAACTCAGTGCGGCAATCGTATTTTAATCGATCACGCAGGTCATTACTTGCATTATATGTTTGACGGTTAGTAACAATTCTCAACCGACTTACAAAAATGAGCAGGTTTTTATTTTGTCCGTAAGTTTTTTTTTGTATGTTTGTTACGCGATATCTTCATAGATTGTAAACCAATTTTCATGACTATTTTTCATTTGATATGAAAAGGTACACCCAGTCCATATAATTTTTTCAAAATCAAAGTAGTGCTTCTAAAAAAAACCGGTTGTCTGTAAAGTCGGTTTACGGACGATAATTTTATGTGATAACAAGTACCCGTCCGATTCCCCGACGGAGTCCCCGTCCGAGTCCCCGTCCAAGTACCCGTCCAAGTCCCCTTTTGTGTTTCCTCACAGAGAATCCACCGCATTGGAATACCTCTTGTAAGCTCCTGGAAACCTAGTACTTTTAATCCATCGACACAGTTTTAACGGTTCGTCCGTCCGTGAATTGCAAAAACTATATAATAAATTTAAGTAAAACTACAACATATCTCACAGTTGGAACACCTCTTGTAAGCTCCTGGGAGCCTAGTTCTTTTAATCCATTGACACACTTGTGTGAAGATTCGTCCGTCCGTCCGTCCGTCCAAGTCCAAGTCGAAGTACAAGTACAACTCTCGCTTAAGGCGTAACGTGACAATGACGTCACACTTTTTCGTGTATGCAGCCTGGGTCATCAATTTATAATACGTTATCACGTCAAAAAAATATGATAATATGCAAAATTGTACTAAGTTTTAGCGATGGAATTAAGTTTTTTCAACGTGTTGAGCATTTCCAATTATCTCGAGGAGCAACATTCTCTCGCTAGGACCGCACGTTGCATGTTGCACGTTGGTGTGCGATTGCTGTCACTTGGTGGTTATGTCGGAGGGTTCAAAACTTCTGGCCGTAGGGTTCGCCAGTAGCGTTACAACCTTCTCCAACCCGAACTGGGCCCCGTGCTAGGAGTGTGACGTAACGTTCCCGAGTTTAGGAAGATATGGGTGTGCGCGCCCCAGCAGTAGGGACGTTACGGAGTTTGTTAACGATCCTTCAATTAATAATTATAAGTCATATTCCATTGGAATAGGTAAAAATGTAGGTAAATGTTGTTTTTGGTGTACTATAAGTGTAAATAAATAAATATTAAATGTAAGTTTTTACTAGCAGGCAGTGCCTCCGTGGCGTAGTGGTTAAGTCCATTATCTTCACATCAGAAGGTTGCGTCTAACTTTGTACGACTCGGTTTGGTTGGTGGAAGGGAATTGTATAATCCTGCCTGGCTAGCTTCCACCATCTTATCTAAGTTTTGCCGCCAAACATCAATGCTAACAAAATTGATGTGTTCCGGCTTGAACATGACATAGCCAGTTCTCCATTGCGTTGGGCAATCTTTGGTAAGCCCGCTTTCATCTTCGGCATCATCGTCACTTACCATCAGGTGAGATGATGCCAAGGACTTACAAATTATGAATAATAAAAAAGGATTATCTTTATGTGTGGTGCTTAGTTTCGAGTATTACTGCTTAAGGGTTCTTTATTTAGAGTTAGGGGGAGCTTGCTTGTGTTTCTAGCATCATTTGGATTTAAGATGACAAACGTAGGCAAAGGATAGATGCTAAATGCTGACGTCGCGTGGATGCGTGACAGTAAAGTTTAAACGTATGTCCAAATGTAAAAACAAATGCAAGGTGGTCGCATACATCCATCGATTTAAGAAGAATTGGCTTACACTGACATATTACATACTACTCAACACACAATACGAATTAGTCACAGGGAAAACTGTTTGATTTAATTTTTTGATTGCATTTTATTTATTTATACAATGAACAATTTGCAGATATAATAATATAATTAAAACAAATAATATCACATTAAAACACCCAAAGTACCTAAAATAAAACACCTAAAACACTTAAAATAATCCGACAAAAAAAATGTTATCATACAAATACCGTGTTTTTGACATCTTTTTTTGGTTTCCCTTATAGGTGACTTCTTTGTTCGTCTGTCTGTCGACTTTTCTCAGGAATGCATGAAAATATCAAGTTGAAATTAAAATTAAATACGGTTATTAATTTTCTACCGTCCCTAGAGGCCGTAAAAATCAATGTTCTAAGTCAAAGCTATAAAAAATATGGCTTTAGCGTCCGAGTGTGTGTGTAGCTTGATGATAAAATCCATTTTACACTCGAAGCAATAACTCCAAATCAAAGATGAATTTAGTACACTTTATTATTACAATAGGTCGGTAGGTAATGAAGGTCTAGAGCACAGCCATGATGCTAGAAAAACTAGAAAATCAAGGAAATAAAGTAATTCTTAATGTTCCACTCGCTATTTACAAGGCTGGAGTGTTATGCGTGTTTCGTTCTCCGTAGGCAGCTGCCAACACTGATGAGTTAGTAAGTTTTATCGGTTGTCATATCAGTGACTACACGTCACTTTAACGGCCGGCGGCGGCCATACACGTACATGTCTTACATTTTGATGGCGGCAAGTAAATCCAAACCTACAGAGTACGTCCCGTTGACCTAGAGTCATGATATTTGGCAAGAAGCACTATCTCACAGTACAGGTAAAGGAAAGTTCCTTTAAATTTGTATTTATATTACACTAGCTTTTGCCCGCGGCTTCGCCTGCGTGGACAAAGTTTCTATGACTGTTTTCGAGGGTGCGAGCGTGGAAGTGAGTTTTCTCCAGATCACTCGGAAACTATGTCGAGCTATGATAATTAGTAGTCTATGTCACTTCCTTCCCCCTCAACCATGTCTGTGCAAAAAATGAAGACAATGCCCTGCTCTAATGTTACCACGTACGCGAGCGTGGACATAAGTTTTCCCTAGATCCCTCGGGAACTATGCCTGATATACTAATTAGTAGTCTATGTCCTTATAATTTTTCATCCCCCCATCTCGGAAATTGTATTTTTGCTCTTCGATATCTGAGTGCAAAAGCCGTTTTTATTCGCTAGAGGATTAAGTAAATATCTGAGTGAAAAAGCCGTTTTCCTTCGCTAGAGGAGAAAAGTAAATTGAATTTAGAAAATCGTTAATTCAAAACATTATTATACCTATTTACTTCTACCTCCATGGTGCCGAATTTATCATACAACCTTTTTTAATTTGTTAAAAACTCAGACTCGGAACCTTCTTGGTGTACTTTTTTTTAATTTGCTTTGCGCGCGCCGTTTTCTTTTCACGTCATATTGTTAAAACCTTAGGTTAAAAACAAGAAACATGAAAACAAGTGAAAAACCTAAAATGAGTGATTATAGTGACGAGGAAGTTTATTTGACGCCAACAGGATTGTCTGAAACTGTTTGTAATGCGCAAATGTTTTTTTTTTCATTTAGTAATTACCTCGCTGAGGTGGAATGAAAAGTTACGTGTTGCACTCGAGTGCAAAGATTTTTCACCTCGTGCTCTTTTGATTCCCTCGCTAACGCTCAGCATCCTAATTTTTGAATCACTCGCTGTCCTCTTGATTCAAATTTAGACTCCTTCGCTTGCTCGATCATCAAAATTGAGCACGCGGTTAAAAAGCAACTTTGCACTCTTGTATAACAATAACAAATAACTGTTCCATGACACAGGTTACTTGCATGCTAAATGTCAACAAGATTGGTTGAGGTGTTGAAGCGTGAAGTGAAGTGAAGTGAAGTGAAGAGTGAAGATGTAACAAACACGTTGTAGCACGTTATCACGTATATAACATTAGTAAGGATCCTTATTAATATTATAAATGTGAAAATGTGTTTGTTTGTTCGTTACCTTTTCACGCTTCAACGCCTTGACCAATCTTTATGAAATTAGGCATGCAGGTAGCCTGTGTCACGGGAAAGCCGCCTTTTAACCGCCTCCGTAGCTCAGAGCCAAAGTTCACTGGCTTTACACAGGAGGTCGCGGGTTCGATTCCCGGCGGGGTCAATTGTAAGACCCGGTTTGGTTGGTGGTAGGGCATTTTCTAAGCCCGCCTGGCTAGCTACCACCATCTTATCTAAGTCTTGCCGCCAAATATCAATGTTGATATCATTGGTGTGTTCCGGCATGAAGATAAGATAGCCAGTTCCCCATCAGCTTCCCGCGATCTTCACCAGGTCATCGGTCCACTGCGTACGCCTACCGCCTACGCTAAGTTTTCCGGTGCGCGGTCGCCACTCGAGAACTTTACTGACCCATCGGCCATCTGTTCTACGAGCTATGTGCCCTGCCCACTGCCACTTCAGTTTAGCGATTCTGTTAGCTATGTCGGTTACTTTAGTTCTCCTGCAGATCTCCTCGTTTCTGATTCGATCACGCAGTAATACTCCGAGCAGAGCACGCTCCATTGCCCTTTGGGTGACCGTGAGCCTTCTTATGAGGCCCACAGTAAACGACCATGTCTCAGTTCCGTAAGTCATCACTGGCAACACACACTGGTCAAAGACCTTAGCCTTGAGACACTGCGGTATTTGGGACGTGAAGATATTGCGAAGCTTCCCGAACGCTGCCCAGCCGAGTTGGATTCGTCGATTAATCTCTTTCTTGAAGTTGGAACTACCTAGCTGGACTGTTTTTCCCAGGTATACATATTCGTAAACAACTTCCAGTGTAGAGTCTCCAACCTTTAGAGGAGTGGGTGCGACACGGACATTTAACATTATTTTCGTCTTGTCCATGTTCATTTTAAGACCCACTTGTTGAGAGACTTTACTGAGGCCATCGAGCATTGTGCTTAGGTCTTCCATAGTCTCAGCCATGACCACGATATCGTCAGCGAATCGGAGGTGGGATATGTACTCGCCGGTGATATTGATGCCGAGTCCACCCCAGTCCAGAAGCTTAAAAACATCTTCCAGGGCGTCGGTGAACAGTTTCGGAGATATAACGTCTCCCTGTCTCACCCCTCGCTGCAACTGGATAGGTTTCGAGTTCTGGTCCTGGAGGCGAACCGACATGGTGGCGTTTTCATACAGACACTTCAACACCTCGATGTATCGATGGTCAATTTGGCACCGCTGGAGAGACTGTAATAGCACAGCCCAGGTTTCGACTGAATGAAAGGCCTTCTCATAGTCCACAAACGCCAAGCATAGTGGCTTATTCGGTCTTCTGTATAATCTGCCGCAGCGTATGTATGTGGTCTATGGTACTAAAGCCTTTTCGGAAACTGGCTTGTTCGGGAGGCTGGAAGTCGTCAAACCTGCGTGCGAGACGATTCGTAATGACTCTCGAAAACAGCTTGTAGACATGGCTCAGAAGTAGATGGGTCTGTAGTTCTTCAGCAGGGTGTTGTCACCCTTTTTGAAGAAAAGCACGACCCCACTTCTGTGCCATGCCTTAGGCGTTTGTCCCTCGAGTATAACGGAATTAAATAACTTCTGAAGAGCTTTTAGTACCGGTGATCCACCTGCTTTCAGAAGTTCAGCCGTAATTCCATCATCACCCGGTGCCTTGTTGTTCTTGAGCTGTTTGAGATCCTTTCTAATCTCGTACAGGCTGACGTTCGGGATATCTTCGGTATAGTGTCGGGTTAGTCTGTCTCTTGGGTCTTCAGCCAGATCGCTGACAGGCAAACGTGTGGTCTTGTACAATTGCCCATAGAACTTCTCAACTTCTTCAAGCAACTCAGTCTTAGACTATATGGTCCTGCCATCCTCAGTCTTCAGCTTGGTCAGTTGGCTTTGTCCAACAGACAGATCTCTCGCGAACACTTTTGAGCCTTTGTTTTGCTCAATCGCCTCTTTAATACAATTTGTATTATATTGGCGTAAATCGCGAGTTAGGGACTTAGAGATCTGCCTGTTTAGTTGCCGATACTGAGTAGCGTCTTCAGAGGACTGCAAAACCAATCTGCGTCTTTCTTCCGTGAGGTTGCTGGTGAAGTCGGTGACTCTTTTGGTTCTGTTTGAACGGCGAGTTTAAAAAATCTTAGACCCGACCGGTTGAACAATTTCCACGAACCTGTCATTAAAATCGTCCACATTCTCGCAGTCTCCTAGGCATTCGAAACGATTGTTTAACTCGAGCTGAAAGCTCTCGGGGTTTTGGAGCTAGATGGGCGCTGGTCGGAGCGTAGACTTCATCAGTCGACATCTTTCTAGCTTGGTCTTTAGATTCAATGTGCCTCTGACCATCCGGTGATCGCTTCCTGTTTTGACTGAATTGATCACGGAGACATCATTGAATATTTGCGTCGACCAGATGAAGTCTATCTCGTTTTTTGTTACGCCATTGGGATGCAACCATGTCCACTTCCGCTGTTTTGACTTTTTAAAGAAGGAGTTCATCATAAAGAGGCACTCCTTCTCCATAAAGTCGGCCAGCATCTGGCCACGTGCATTTCTTACTCCATATCCAAATTGCCCCACTCTCAGCTCACCATCGCTTCGTTTGCCCAGTTTGGCGTTAAAGTCCCCCATAACAACGGTATAATGGGTCCTGGTGCTATGTAAGGCTGTAGAGATGTCCTTATACATAGTCTCTACCTCGTCGTCGGAGTGTTCCGTAGTCGGCGCGTATACCTGTATGACCTTCATCGAATACCGTTTGGTGATTCTGAGTATAAGGTATGCTACCCTTGTCGAAACGCTCACGATTTGGACCACATTGTTAATCAGGGACTTGTGGACGAGAAACCCAACACCACCCTGGGACTGTTGGTCGCCCTCCCGGAAATAGAGCAGGTTTCCAGATTTAAGGATCATGGTGTCCTCTCCCTCTCTTCGGACTTCACATAAACCTACGATATCCCACCGTAACCTGCTTTATACTTCCTCGAGTTCTGTAAGTTTCTCGTCAGTCCGAAGTGTACGCGTGTTGTAAGTTGCCAGGGCCAAAGGTTGTTGGGTTTGGTAGCCTGGCATCTGCCGGGGATTCTTCGCGACCCCCACCCCGCCGTTACCATGACTGCTACCGGAGCCAGGAATAGCGGGGCCGCCGGGGACAAGGGGCCGTTTTCTGGGTGTGGAATTCATAGGGGGGTTTTGCCGTAATCGCCACGCTAGGCAGGCGGGTTGGCGATCGCAGTTTGATTGCAGGTGTGTTGCAATGCACGGAAAGACGCTGCTGCCCATCCTCCGGTTTTAAGTCCCTTAGTCGTCTCTTACGACACCCATTGGAAGAGATGGGATGGTCCTATTCTTAGCCGGGAACCATACGAAGATGTTGTCAAGGGTTTACCAATTGTTAATAAAAAAATAAAAAAAGGACATAGGGTACTTTTTATCTCGGGAAAATAGCATATACTGATGCAGTTCCTGAGGGAACTAAAAAAATACTCGATTTTTGTGATTTTTTGCACAGAGATGGTTAAGTAGGTGGGAAACGACATAATTTACTAATCACCCTTAAAGACAGTCTTTAAAACGATGTCCACGCGGGCGAAGCCGCGGGAAAAAGCTATTACAAAATGAATTGTACAGCCACGCTGCGCGTGCGCATACTCTCTCACGAAGCGTTCACCGCCTGTCGCGGTCGAGCGTGCGCAAATCAACAATAAACACAACACTTACTCAGTAGCAAAGAATTAAATGAGGTACCTAGGTATTAGAATGGTTCGTAATGGATAGTCCATCCGCTTCACACCAGGAGGTCGCGTGTACGATTCCCGGTGAGGTCAACTTTGTAAGACTCGGTTTGGTTGATGGTAGGGCATTTACTAAGCCCGCCTGGCTAGCTACAACCATCTTATCTAAGTCTTGCCGTCAAACATCAGTTTTTTTTTTATTAAAAATTTGAGTGCGTTTGACTGCAACTCACCTGATGGTAAGTGATGATGCAGTCGAGGATGGTACACGCAAACTCAAATAATGCCTATTCACTCTTGCCTTGAAGATCCCCAAATTAAAGGAATCGGGAAACACAGACGCAGGCAAGGAGTTCCACTCCTGCGCTGTACGCATAATAAATGAAGAAGCGTAATGATTCGTACGAAAAGGTGGAACATCAACAACAAAGGGGTGCAACCCCTCCCTGCGTCTCGTTGACCGACGGTGGAATGGAGCAGGGGGAATGAGGTCGTGAAGTTCTTGCGCGCACTCTCCGAAATGAATTCGATAGAATACCGATAGACAGGCGACTTTGCGGCGATGCTCAAGGCTTTGGAGCTTGTCATTGACTAGCTCGTCGTCACCAATGAGTCTCCGTGGGCGTCGGTCGATGGCGTCCAAGGTATCCAGCTGATAGCGGGCTGATCCATCCCATAAGTGTGAACAGTACTCCATACATGAGCGGACCTGTGCGATACAAGGTAAGCAGCTGTCCAGGTCTGAAGTACCGTCTTACCTTAGAGAGAATGCCCAGCTTCATTGCAGCAACTTTTGCCTTGGACTCAATGTAACGACTGAAGTTAAGATTGGGTGTTAAATCCACGCCGAGGAGTTCCAGGTGGTCAGATATCTGAATCGGTTCATTCCGGAGAGTTGGAGTCAAGGTAAATGGACAGCTTTTGGCGGAAAAAAGACACGCCTGTGTTTTAGAGGCATTAAACCTTACGAGGTTGGAATCACCCCATTCAGACACTGTCTGAAGTGATAGGTTTATGCGCTCTATCATGGCCTCTCTCAGAAACAGCGTATCAGCGCTGTTAGCTCGTGCACTGGACAGGTATCTTTCTACAACCGTGGTATCGTCTGCATAACCAATTATACCGGGTTTCAGCAGATCGTTTATGTGAAGCAGAAATAGTGTTGCGGAAAGAACAGATCCCTGAGGTACCCCGGCATCAATCGCCAATAGGTCTGAGGAACTACCATCAACGACCACTCGAATAGACCGTTCCCTCAGGAAATCAGCTACCCAGTTACACAATCCCAAAAGTGTTAACAACATTTATGTGTTCCGGCTTAAAGATAAGACAGCCAGTTCCCCATTGCGTTGAGGAATCTTGATAAGCCCGCTTCTATCTTCGGCGTCATCGTCATCGTCACTTACCATCAGGTGAGATGATGCCAAGGGCTTACCAATTGTGAATAAAAAAAATATCAGACTTGATGAAAAATTTACAAATAATTAGTTACTAACAAAGTTTCATTAATATTGTTAGAGCCATTTTCATAAAAAGTACGGACGTCCACTGCTGGACATAGGCCTCCCCCAAGGATTTCCATGACGACCGGTTCTGCGCTTCCCGCATCCAGTGGCTTCCCGAGACCGAGTGGAAGGCCTGCCTACGTTACGTTTTCCAGTGCGCGGTCGCCACTCGAGAACTTTACTGCCCCAACGGCCATCTTTTCTACGAGCTCTATGTCCCACCCACTGCCACTTAAGTTTAGCACTTCCGAGAGCTATTTCGGTTACTTTGGTTCTCCTACGGATCTCCTCGTTTCTGATTCGATCACGCAGAGAGACTTCGAGCATATCACGCTCCATTGCCCTTTGGGTGACCTTAAATCAAAAATTAATATAGAGAAAATTAAAAAAATAATAAACGAACATGCAAAAATAGTATTACCCTAACCTTACCCAAATCCGTCCAGCAGTTCGGCAACTAGAGCACCGAACGGACGCACACACACACACACACACAAACACTTGATTTCATCATAATTTTAACTTCGATTGTTTGGCCATCACAATACCTTCTTTATTCCTTCGGCGCTCGAAAGTAAAAAATGCGATTACAAATTGACATTTGCAGGTGGAGGATCGACCGCGACGCAAATCTATGTATGGGAGAACTTGTTATCATCCTGATACTCATTAAAAGGATGCCCACGCGAGCGAAACTGCGGACAAAAGCTAGTTTCATATAAAAAGATATTTAACACAGTGTCCGAAATCCTTTCTGGCCTTAATTTAAGCCTTTTCCTGTTGTGTGACAGCGGTCAGGATACGATATTAATTAAAAAGTCGTTAGAGAGAAAAACGTAGTAACAAAAAGAGGATCCTTTTGTGTTATATATTTTGACACCTTCTCTGATAAGCTTGGTGTTGGATTTGGACCATTGTTTGTGTGTGGCATGAAGAACTCGACAGCTACGACCGAAACCATGTGCTACCCTGATGTCTCTTTAGATTATAGTAGATAAAATGTGTAATAGTTCCGCTGATCAATAGGTACACCACACTTGTGTTCATTCATATCAGCTCATATACGTCCCCACCGAGGGGCTCGAGCCTACCCTGAATTAGGGCGATCGGGCCTTAGTCAACCATGCGGGCCCAGTGCGGGTTGGTCGACTTCACACACAACCTGCGAGTTTCCACGCAGGCGTGTGCAGGTTTCCTCACGATGTTTTCCTTCACCGTAAGAGCGTCGGATAAACGTACATATGAAATCTAAATTCGAAATCACATTGGTACGTAGCAGGTTCGAACAACGACCTCCCGGACAGGAGGCGGCGGCACTAGCCATTACGCCACCGACGCTATCCTTGTGTTAATGTTAGGAAATAGTACAAATGTAAAGAAAGCTCACATTAAAAAATCTGTCGACCAGCTAATTGGGCTTAGCAAGGAAAAGAAATGTAAAGTAATAGTGTGTGCATTTCCTTACTGTGCTAATGAAATACCCAACTATAATACAAAATTGTATTAATTAAATCTAAATTTATACAATTCGACTTGTAGTTATAGCGACTTTGTATTATTTATTTTAAGAAATCAATATTTAAACTAATGCCAGTCAATTTATATATGAAAACATCATGTACGTTTGTAGGAATTTGCATTTACCTAGGCTGTTTGATAAGTACCCGTTTACTAAATATATTAATATCACTGGCCGAAAATAAGTATACCACCTTTTTTAAGCCATTTTTCAGAGGCGGGAAAAAGAAAAAAAAAATGCATTCTTTTGTTTTTTTTCTCATTTGACAGCGATTTAGTGAAAGCGTGAACTTAAAATTGATAAAATGGAGAAAGAACAGTATCGTTCTGTAATTAGATTCTTGTTTTTGGAAGGAAAAACATGTGATGAAATAAAAGTAAGAATGCAAGCGGTTTACCATGAATGTGCTCCTTCTATAACAACGTTAGATATTGGTATAACGAGTTTAAGCGGGGGAGAACAACCGTCTTTGATGAGGATCGCCCAGGCCGGCCAATTGAGGTGACTACAGACGATATGGTTAAGAAAATTGAAAATATCGTTTTAGCCGACCGCCGAATTAAACTTCCAAAAATCGTTGATGGTGTAAACGTTTCAATCGAGAGGGTACAGCACATATTAGAAGAAAAATTGGGTATGAAGAAAGTATCGGCGAGGTGGGTGCCGCGTTTAATCACGGAGGAGCAAAAACGGAACCGACTGACTACTTCGGAGCAGTGTTTGGCCGTGTTCAAACGTAACCCGAAGGAGTTTCTGCGTCGTCTCGTAACCGTGGACGAAACGTGGGTTCACCACCACACCCCGGAAATGAAAGAGCAGTCGAAGCAGTGGATTTTACCGGGTGAACCTGCTCCAAAGAAAGCAAAAACCGTCCCATCGGCTGGAAAGGTCATGGCGACTGTTTTTTTAAGATTCGCAGGGTATTATACATATTGACTACTTAGAAAAGGGGAAAACGATAACAGGGCAGTGCTATGCTAATTTATTGGATGAATTTGACGCAGTCTTAAAGGACAAACGACCCCATTTAAAAAAGAAAAAAGTACTGTTTCATCACGACAACGCCCCGGCTCATTCGTCCAGAGTTGTGACGGCTAAATTAGCACAGTTACGCTACGAACTATTGCCTCACCCCCCGTATTCTCCAGATTTGGCCCCATGCGATTTCTTTTTGTTTCCCAACCTAAAAAAATGGCTCGGTGGTAAGCGATTTGGATCAAATGAAGAAGTCATTGCCGCCACAGAGGCCTATTTTAATGACTTTCCAAAATCATACTTTTTGGATGGTTTATTGAAGCTTGAGTATAGGTGGAACAAGTGTATAGAATTAAAAGGTGACTACGTAGAAAAATAAGTGCATATTTACAAAAAAAAAAAAAAAAGCCATAAACGGGTACTTATCAAACAGCCCTCGTATATCCTAAAAACAGTGACAGGGATAATTTGAATTAAAGAAATGTAAATAAAATAGATTTAGCCTTTTCGAGACTGAGTAAGGTTAAAAAGTAATTTGTGGGGCAGTGTATAAAATTCCAGAAAATGTAACTAGTTTGTCAGAGAATAAATTCAAGACTCGTGTCAAAAAATGCTTGTACACTAGAGGATATTATAAAATAATAGATTATGTAAATCACAAATATATATAATATGTTAATTCTATAACAAATACCATTACCTGAGACTGTAATGACATCATGACAATCATGACATTATGTAATAGACACTAAGTATTTTTTGACTATTTAAAAGTGTGTGTAAACACCTATTTAAAATAAATTATTTTGATTGATTTGATTTTGAATTTGTGCTTAACTCGTCCGGTCTCTCTCGCCGCTGGACAAAATTAATTCGCGCGAAACAATGTGATCAGCGTTCATTGGATTTACCTTTTGGGTCAAATTGATTATTTAAGATATATTTTTGGGGGAGCTTGTACTTATGAAACTGAATAAAATTTGTTCTACAACTCTATGAAAAATCGCAAAAATAATTTTGTCTTTTCGTACAAGTCGTTCAGCTGATTATCCAACTCCGTGAGGGAAGACAATCTTTTGTTACGATTTGAACAAAGTTGTACAAACGTTGTTTTGTTCACGAGTAAGCCCCGTTCAAAAGCTTGTTCGATTTAATTATTTTTTTCGAGTTTTAATAAGGTTCCGTTCTAGGTAATGGGACCCTGACCCTATTCCTAAGCCTCGGCTGTCCGTCCGTCTGTTCGCCTGTCCGTCTGTCTGTCTTTATATTTAAAAGTGCAAGAGGCAGCTGGCTGAAATATATACAAAATATATGGTAAAATCAGAGTTTTACCAACAAAAAATAAACATTAAAAGTCTAAAGTCTTTAAGGTTATTTGTTTTTTCTCTATTGTAAAATCGGTAATACATACAAACTTTAAACTTGGTGTGCTTGTAGCACTAAACCTGAAGTAAAACAATAAATAGTACAAACTGGCCAAGTGTGAGTGGTAAGTCCGAACTGAATAAAAATCGGCCAAGTGCTAGTCGGACTCGCGCTCCGAGAGTTCCGCACCGCCACACCGCCACACCTCTCCATAATAATAATGACAATGAGACCTGTTCACACTACAAACTAAAGACATCAACGCGAGCTACAAAAATATACTTTTTTAGTAATTCAGTTCGGACTCTAGCGCTAGTCACACTTGGCCGATTTTTACTTTTTGCTGTTTTACTTCAGTATCAGTATCAGTACTACGAGTATAACCACACCGTATATCCGTTTTTACGATAGAGCTAAATGAAAATCCTTCTGACGACCTACCAAAAACTCGTTTTTTGTATGGAGCCCCCTTTATTTTTGCACTTTTTTAAATTTTTAGTAATTTTTGTTTTAGCGGCAAGTGAAATAAACATTCAGTGAAAATTTCAATTGTCTACTTATTACGGTTCATGAAATACAGCCCGCTGGCGGACGGACGGACTGACAGACAGACAGCGGTAGCTTAGCCACAGGGTATCCGTTGGTTACCCGGTGGGTGTTCCGAACCCTAAAAAAAGCATTTTGATGTGACTCGCGCTGACGTTTGTAACGAGTAGATGTCGTTGTTATAAGTCCGACTCACACTTAGCCGATTTTTAATTAACTTCCCATTTAGCTAGAAACTTGAAACTTTAGACATAGCTCAGAAGTGGATGGCAATGATATAATAAACAAATAGTTTGTCTTTTCAGTACTTTACAATCGATATGCACAAACAAAATAAAAATAAGAAAACAAAATATTTCTATAGTAAAAAACTAACTTAACACGTTTTTAAAACTGGGTAAAAGTAAGAAAATTATTTACCCTAACACTTAGGAGATTTAAAACAAAAATAATGGGGCGCATGCAATAGGTCATTTAGTTGTAACTATCGCATGCCCAAATTTGTCGTTTTTAAATATTACAATAATTATGTAATAGGATAAATTAGTTTATTACTTTTAGTCTCTTCTAAAAATGTAATATAATGTACTCAAAAATGCTTGTAATTTAGTTATTACTTTGACAACCTTTTCTGAGCAAAGTCGGCCTTGCCATGCTACCCGGAATTTAATTGCGATCCTAGGACCGCAGTATCTTGTACAAGGAGATTTTATTCAGAATCAGGCTCTGTCTACCTCACCAGACATGAGGTTCGCGTGGCACAACAAGCATCATTATCCTGATAACATAAAACGTGAGGTGATGAAGAAGTTATCTAACAACCGAACTCCGCGCTAGGATTAACACTAACTAAAATTTATATAAAAGGTCCTGAATTTCAATAACTGTACTTTTAATAATAACTCTTAAAATTAAATCCTTGCTATTCATCTGAACTGCTTTTATTTAAATTACTCGCATTTTTTGAGTAAGCACTGTAAGAGCCTTGGTAATGACTGCACTGTTGGTCACAGGATGATGGGCTCGATCTCAGCGTAGCTACGCTCTCAGCCTTCAAGCTTGGTCAGCATTGCAGCCGTTGCTGTCCGTGGTATTCCAGAGTGGTCATCAAGGGCTGCAGTGCTGAGCGCGCTTTGATGGCCTCGTACCATAACACCATGACATTAATGTGTTAAAATAATTTTACCTAACGCCCTGTGGTTAAACATGTAATTAGGTAGGTATTCAGGTACTACGTCTAATATCTTCGTTATTATTTGTATAATAAACTCATTTAAAAAAATAATTAAATAGCCTCCAAGACAAAAGACAGACAGGACATATGGAGGAAAATATAAAAAAAAAACAATTTCTTATTCCGATTGGGACCAAATTTGGAACCTAAGCGTTTTAAATTATTTCATTGCTGGGTTTTTCGTACTGACTTGCAACAAAACTAATTTATTTTTCTCAAAAACGGCTCTAACAATTTTGATTAAACTTTGCACGTCATAGTTGCTTATGTTTGTCTATTACATAGTATTACCCATTGGTATGGGAAAAAATTTGTTTGGATAGTTTTCCTACAAATGAAATTGAAAATTTACTCACAAATGGTTGGAGCTATTGAATTAAGTCATGCATTACGAATAAGTATGTACTTGGTAACGAATAAGTATATATTTGGTCATGCAACACGAATTCATCAAAATCATTTTATTTTTGTTATTTATAATTTTTGTATGAAAAAAAATGATAAAAATACAAAAATAATGCAAAAATGACGAGAAAGTTTAATGAGGGCTTCCGTACAGGTAATAAAAAAAATGGTTTAGCAAATGCTCGATTAGTATGAAAAGTCCACAATTTTGAAGTGGATACTTCTTCTGAAAAAACCTAGTTCTTTACTTTCTTTTTAAACGTGGGAGAATTTCATTTCTGATAATACTTGTTTATTCACAGGAAATAATAAAGCTTTTGAAATAACCTCTTAGGAAAATGCGCCGACAGGAAGTCTCGCACGAAGAGGCGAGATAAGAAGTTATTAATTTACGGTTGTATCTCGGACACAACTCGCTATTTTTTTGCTATTTCAATATATTCAAATTGCAAAATATTTATTTCAGAAAAATATTTCTATTTACAGAGTACAAAATAGTCAAAGCCCAAGTTGTTCAGTTTCGTGAGAAGAACCACCAGTTACGAAGTTTGCAGCTAGGTACCGGTCTCCCGGTGTATTCGTTAGCTGTGCCCGCGTCTGCGCCCCCGTGGATATTGAGGGTGCGCGTTGTGCGAGCCGCAAGCGGCTTGCGGGTTTTTTTATTGCAAACCTTTTCGGGCGTGCATACAACTCGCCAAAGTAATCGATCTGCTACTTTTCGAGCTTTTGCGAGACTAACGCACGGCAATTCATTTTTCTGTATAACTAGAGGATCCGCGATGTGCGTGATGTGCGTGATGAAATTATATACCTTAACCTTCCTCGTTTATATTTTTTCTATAAGTGAGAGCCGTATCAAAATCCCACACAACGGATTTTGATCCGTTCTGTGGTTCAGATGAAGTAAACGGAGAAACAGACAAAAGCAGACACCGACTTTCCAAGATTTTAAAATGTTTATTTAAAATAAATGCATATTTAACCTTTCCTACGGCAATCATTTCACATTGTCATTAGTGAGAAATATTAATGATAATTAAGGGTCCCCAGGAGGCTCGAGTTTCCATGCAAACATAGTTTTGCTTTAATACAAAAACTGCATGCCGGATTGAGTCCCAACTTTGCAAATATACTGAGTAGACACATATTCATGTTTGTAATTAGTATTCAATGTACTAATATAAAATTTAAAAAATAAAAGCAGTTTTAAACATTCAGTACAAAACTAATTTAAGCCTTCGTTTAGTTGTGTTTAAATTTACTAGGATGAACACCAATCACAAACATCGATATGTGTCTACTCAATATATTCGCAAAGTTTGGATTTAATTCGGCATGTAGTATTTGTATTAAAGCGGAACTACGTTTGTAAGGAAACTCGAGCCTCCTGAAGCCCTACCCTATGTCAAAATAAATATAAAACAACGTAATTAGGACATGATAACAATAATATGACACGAGAAGTTAAAATTGGACATTAAAATGATTAAATATGTCATTAATGCTTTTGAGAAAAGAAGGTCAGTTCATACGGACAGCACCAAGTCACGAGCGTAACATGAGGGTCAGCCATCGCTGCCCTGCACCAAATTAGAGGGAAAGGAACGACCCGACTCCCGATGCGCCACCATCCGCACGAACATTTAATCGACCATTTTTATTAAAATACTATTTAGAAAAGAAGATACTGTCATACGTAGTTTAACCAATACATACCCGCAATGTACACAAGAACCAGGAGTAAAAGAAACATCGTTGTTTCAGATGTGATCAACTTGAAGAACAAAACTTCGCGAAAACTTTTCATTAATTCGAACTCAATTTCATCCGCACTCCAAGCTCATAATAAAATTACCGTGACGGAAAGCTTCAATTTAATTAACGAAAGCATGAGCAGCGTTTACGAAACAATACATGGAAGTTGCGCTGTGAAGTTTAGCGTGTATCGAGAGGTGTTTGGCGGCGTGCTCGAACGTTCTCCCCGATAGGGCCGTCGCGCCGAACTGGCGAACTGAAGTGGCGAGCGAAGACGACGGTGCGATAGGCTCTCAGCCCTTTGTTGCTGACTTTATTAGCAGTTTTGTACAGTCACACATAAAATTAACTGAACAGGTAGTTTTGTAGTCTGACATATAAAACTGAACAGGTAGTTTTGTACAGTCAGACATAAAATTAACTGAACAGGTAGTTTTGTACAGTCTGACATATAAAACTGAACAGGTAGTTTTGTACAGTCAGACGTAAAATTAACTGAACAGGTAGTTTTGTACAGTCTGACATATATAAATGAACAGGTAGTTTTGTATAGTCAGACATAGAATTATCTGAACAGGTAGTTTTCTACAGTCGGACATAGAATAGTAATAAAATGATGACCTTAGAATTGATGTGGAAGCGATAAGACATGACAAGTCTAGTACTTCTTTTAATAAATATTTTTATCTTAGCATTGACATGAGTGGTGCAAGTTCGCTTAAATGTTCGTGCGGATGGTGGCGCATCGGGAGCCGGGTCGTAACTTTCCCTCAAATAAAGTTGATGGGAGCGATGACTGACTCTCACGTTATACTCGTGACCGGGTGCTGTCCGTGGGAACTGGCCTACTCTTGTTAAATGCATTCAATGATTTTTATGTACCTTGAAAAGCATAAGCTCATTAACAATAAACAATTCGGGTTCCGACGAGGTTTATCGACAGAAGACGCTGTGGAATCGCTAGTCTCGTCGATCTCCTCCTATGTCGATAAAGGTCAAAAATGTTTAGGAGTGTTTTTGGATCTCGCAAAGGCTTTTGACACTGTCTCGCTTCCAATGTTGTTGAGAAAGCTGGAGTATTTAGGAATTAGAGGGCCCCCGTTGGACTGGTTCGGCAGTTATCTAACAAATAGACGCCAATACCTAAAAATTGCAGAGGGAATAAGTAGTGAACTCCCTATTGATTTCGGAGTACCGCAAGGCAGCGTGCTAGGCCCTACGCTATTTCTGGTTTATATAAATGATTTATATAAATGCGCTCCCGTTAATTCTGATATTTTTTGCTACGCTGATGACACTGTTGTTCTCTTTCACGGTAAGGCCTGGACTGATACGTTTAAAAAAGCGGAAATAGGATTATCTGCGTTGAAAGAGTGGTTTGAAGACAATCTGCTTATAATCAACCTAAAGAAAACAAAATTTTTGACATTTCTCAAACCGCGTTCAAAAAGAATTGAGTTTCCACCGCCTATTAAATTACACACTGCATGCAACTCCACCCAGTGTACCTGTGAAGAAATTGAAAGAGTTGATCACATAAAATACCTTAGTGTACTGATTGATCAGACATTCTCGTTTAAGCCACACATTACGTGTTTAGCAGATAGAGTAAGACGTTTAATATACGTAATGAAATTATTAAGGAACTCTGCTGACAAAAATATTCTTAGATTGGTGTACACCTCACTATGTGAATCTATAATTACATACTGTAATAAAATCTGGGGCGGTAGATGCATAACCACGATGCTAACTTTGGAAAGAGCTCAGCGCTCAGTTCTTAAAGTGATGCTAAGAAAACCATTCATGTTTCCTACCTCAAAACTATACGCTGAGGCTGCGGTTCTTAACGTTCGCCAGTTGTACATTCTTAAATCATCTCTCTCTGCACACTGCAAGGTTCTTAAATCTGAAGAGTACAAAAAACTTTTAAAAAAACGCACATTTAGGGTGGAAAAGCCTCAAATTAAGTCTGAATTTGCTCGCAAATTACCTACGTTTATGCAACCTTACTTGTACAACAGAATAATAAGGCACTGTGATACTAAGAAAAAAACGGTTAGGGAAGCTAAGAGACTTATCAGAGACTGGTTGCAGAAACTCTCTTACGCGGATACAGAAAACCTTCTCAAGCCTATTATATAACACGAATCCTCCTAAACCTCTCCCACATACAAACACACACTCACTCAACACAAAATGACACATAAATACACTCACGCACAAACACACACACTTACACACACACACACACACACACACACACACACACAAATACACTTACACACACACGCACACACACACACACACAACTTATACTATACGCTACTTATTTTTATTTTTTTGTTGCATTGATTAATTATTTTAGTACATATTAACATGTTAAATAGTAGTACAGTGTGAACAGTTTCTTCAGTGATTAATAATTATATAGTATTTAAAATTAAATATGTAGTTAGTTCAACGAGCAGTATCTACGTTGTCTAATCTATTGTTGGTGCCCAAGATACAGGCTGTGCCTAGTTTGGGACCGATATGTATACATACTTTGTAAATAACTGTTTTAAACAAAATAATTTTTATTTGTATTTGTATAACTTTTCGTGTCATATTGTTTTCATGTTCCAATGACATAATCTAGTCTATATCAAGGATTTCATTTTGACGTTATTAACCAATTATTATTTATTTCCTGATTCTTCACAAATAACATTGTTATTATTATTTTATGACTAACAAAAAGAGTGTAAGTTGCACCTATTTTGAATAAATATATTGAATTGAAATTGAAAAAAAAACTGATCAGGTAGTTTTGTACAGTCACACATATAATAAACTTAACAGGTAGTTTTGTACAGTCACACATATTATAATTAACTGAACAGGCAGTTTTGTACATTCAGACGTAGAATTACCTGAATGGGCAGTTTTGTATAGTCAGAAATAGAATTAACTGAACAGGTAGTTTTGTACAGTCAGAAATAGAATTAACTGAACAGGTAGTTTTGTATAGTCAGACATAGAATTAACTGAACAGGTCGTTTTGTACAGTCAGAAATAGAATTAACTGAACAGGTAGTTTTGTACAGTCACACATATAATTAACTGAACAGGTAGTTTTGTACAGTTTTAATTAATTGGGACTCATAAGAAAACACAAGGTCAACTAAAGGGCAATGGAGGGTGCTATGGTGCGGGATAGAATTAGAAAAGAGAAGATCCGTAGTAGAGCTAAGTTACCAACATAGTTCTTAGAATTGCTAAACTTAAGTGGAAGGGGGCAGGGCACATAGCTCGTACAACAAAAAATAATAATAAAAAAGTCTAAAAATTACCACGCTTGGTCACAGGGGTTGGGGGGGGGGGCTTAGATATTCGTCACGTAGTTTTTATTTAGGGAAATCTCGCGTTTTTTCTAGCTATATTCAATTTAAATTATGGCACGCAGCGTTCAGTGCTTTTTACTCACCGGTGGTGACACTTACGCACATATAGCGGGACGCGGACTTTTGGGCAGGAATTTGTAGTCTCCGTGATATACGATGTGTCCGAGTGGATTAACGCTGGGTGTGTTGGTTGAAGATGATTCAGATGAAAAATAATCTAATATATAAAAATGAATCGCAAAATGTGTTGGTAAGCGTATAACTCGAGAACGGCTGGACCGATTTCGCTAATTCTTTTTTTGTCGAGTTCGTTATTGTCAGGAGAAGGTTTTTATGTAGGGTAGGGTACGGTAGGGTAGGGTAGGGTACGGTAGAGTAGTGTAGTGTAGGGTAGGGTAGTGTAGGGTAGGGTAGGGTAGTATAGGGTAGGGTAGGGTAGGGTAGTGCAGTGTAGGGTAGTGTAGTGTAGGGTAGTGTAGTGTAGTGTAGGGTAGGGTAGTGTAGTGTAGTGTAGGGTAGGGTAGTGTAGTGTAGTGTAGGGTAGGGTAGGGTAGGGCAGAGTACGGTAATGTAAGGCGGTACGTAGTTCGCCGGGACAGCTAGTTGAGAATAAATGACAAAAATACTTTTATTTTTTTAAACTAATTTCCTGTTGATTGTAACATATTGATGTTTGTACATAAGTTTTTTTTTCTTGATTTTTTTTTTCAATAAGTTAGTCATATTTAAACCATGTTAAACCATATTTTAAATTACTACGTGATTTAAGAGGAGGAGGGGGTTGGCACTATACTATACTATGTTGGTGGTCAACAAGGGGGGTAAAAAAACTGAATAAAAACGTAGTATGGGTATAATTACGTTCTCTAAGAAAGCCTACTCAGCCGTGATAGTTTACCTTTTAAATTAATTATATGTCCTACAATTTTCATATTTTCTTTCAGATGTCCTGCAATACCGGTTTAGCTGGTAGAGGGGTGACACTTGGCTCTAACAAAAATTAGCACTTTAATGTTTATTGCAATTCGATATCGTGTTTCGCAAACAAATCCCTGGATCGAATAATGGTTTCGCCAAACCGCTAGTAGTTCTAAAAGATCTCGACGATACGCTACGATACGATACGATACGATACGATACGCTACGATACGATACGACACGATACGACACGATACGATACGATACGCTACGATACGATACGATACGATACGCTACGATACGATACGATACGATACGATACGATACGACACGATAAGGTACTTCACCGAATAAAAATCAACCCCTCTTTACATGTAGAGGATCTATTTTTATTTTTATTTATTGTACCTCTCTCAGCGAGCTTAATTTAAATACCCATGCCAAATACAGCTTTTTACACTTATAGTCTCTGGGCTAAGCTGCGGACAGACGGACAGACAGACATGGCGAAACTATAAAGGTTTCTTGTTGACAACGGAACTTTAAAAATCATCTCAAACATATTACATTCATTTTTATAAGCATTATCATTGTAGAATAAAATGAGCTGTGCATACAGTCTGGAGTTGTCGGCCACAGGTACAGGTAAAATAAAAAATAAACATTAGGCGACGTCGGTGGGACTCGCCCGCCGGGGGGTCCGTACAAATTTGTAGGCACATAATATAAAAACTGTTACGTACTACATACACCAAAATTACTAGGTACCTACCTATACATAAAAAAAGGGAAAACATTTTTTAGTTCATTTTTCGTCATAAAAAACTATAAAATCATAAAAATAATTAAAAATCTGTTTAAGCTTGTGCCAATGAAGCCCTTTCATACGATTATTTGTTCATCTTAACCACCATGTTTCCAGCGAATAAATGATTTGATTTGATTTGATTTGATACCCCACATGACACGGTGAACTCAATTCAAAATTTAGACCGCAGTTTAAGTACTTCATATAAATGCTATCATCATCATCATCATCATATCAGCCACAAATCGTCCACTGCTGGACAAAGGCCTCCCCCAAGGATTTCCCCGACGACCGGTCCTGCGCTGCCCGCATCCATCGGCTTCCCGCGACCTTCACCAGGTCATCGGTCCACCGCGTGGGAGGTCTGCCTACGCTACGTTTTCCGGTGCGCGGTCGCCACTCGAGAACTTTACTGCCCCATCGGCCATCTGTTCTACGAGCTATGCAGCTATGCTACGTTCTGCTATGCTCGGAGTTTCTCTGCGTGATCGAATCAGAAACGAGGAGATCCGCTGGAGAACTAAAGTAACCGACATAGCTCACAGAATCGCTAAACTGAAGTGGCAGTGGGCAGGGCACATAAATGCTATATTTTTATGATTTTATTAGAAATGTATAGTTTTCAGAACTTTCCCTATACTTGTAGTATAAGATGGTATTACTGGTCAAATTGCATAGTACTAGGTCAAAATAGCCTTTAAATTTAGATTCCCTTGATAGTGTCGAAGTGTACGTGTTTAGCGGCATACACGGCGTATCTTTTTATGTTAACTTAGAAGTTTGAATTTTTAACAGCTTCAAGGGACTGTAGACCGGAGTATATGGTTTCAATTGCAATTCGATAACTATACGCGTTCCCGAGATAAAGTGTCTTGACACACAGACGGACGGACAGATAGACGGACAACAAAGCGATCCTATAAGGGTTCCGTTTTTTCCTTTTAAGGTACGGAACCCTAAAAATGAAGATATATCAGACTTGATGATAAATTTATTATGTAGTATGGGAGGTACCTTATTCTCCTGGAAATTATTCCAGTTTATTAAAACTAAGCAGTGTAGTTAACCTCACTGATTACCAGTTAGTAACACAGTTTCATTCATATCGTTAGGGCCATTTTTAGAAAAGTAACAAACAACCTGGGTTTGTATGAGAGGTACCTTATTCCCATTTTTCCTGGAATAAGGAACTACGGCGTACAGCGGGCCATATAAAGTTAAAGTAAGGTACAGAGTTTCATCAAAATAGAGCAATTTTGGGAGTAAATTTTCTAGTTTTTACTTTCTCGGCCCCGTGGTATGGTATGTGTATGTAGGGTAGAGGAATTCGATCTCATATGTACGTTTATCCGACGCTCTAACGGTGAAGGAAAACATCGTGAGAAAACCTGCACACGCCTGCGATAAAACTCGAAGGTTGGGTGTGAAGTTCACCAACCCGCACTGGGCCCGCGTGGTCGACTAAGGCCCGATCGCCCTAATTCAGGGTAGCCTCGAGCCCCTCGGTGGGGACGTATATATGAGCTGATATGAGAGGAAGTATTATTGTTATCGCGAAAAAAATTTTTTTTTTAATTTCTGTGAAGATGAGTTCATTATCATTTACCGAAAAACCGAACATCTCAATTCTGTCCGTCCGTGCGTGCGTCCGTCCGTAACGCTTGCTTGGAATTCTTAATTTGGAACTTAAGAGTTTTGAATTATTTCATCAATAGTTTCTATGTACCGTCAAACCGAAGAGTAACTGTCATACAACAAAATCGTTTTTTTTAAATAACTACACAAATTAATTAAAAATTAAAAACCCGACTGCATATAACTCGGCACCCCACCAGTTTCAGAAAGTGAAAGAGCAAAATCCATATTTTTTAACTTTCTCATTGTATTATTTACATCAGCATTACGTTAATGGTAATCATGATATACCTTTTTGAAATCCCTTTGTTAAGTCCTATAATTTGATACCCATGTTTTGGTTTTCGTAAAAAAATATTTTATACCTATTTAAGAACACTTGGGCAGCTAAGACGAACCTAACGATACCTCAATTATGCAAATCTGTTCAGCGGTTCTGGAGATATGAGGTAATAAAGATTATTACATACAAGATACGCGCGAAAAACAAAAAGGGAGGATTTTGATGAAACTTTGCACGTATCAGTTGCCTATGTTTGTCTATTGCACACATTTACCCACCGGGCGGGGAAAATCTTGTTTATACGGTTCTCCTTCAAATGAAATTGAAACTTGCGATTTACTCACTTGGATTTTTTGCCAACACAATGCCTTCTCCTCTCTTTTGTCGCCGGCTGACGCTCGCTCCACAGTCGCTTGAAATTAAAAAGCAATTAAATATTGAATTACAAATACGACTCTCAGAAATTGACATAATTTTTTGTGAACGACCAGATCTAAACAGGATGTAATAAAATTAGTTAACGAGCCGTTACCCGTCAACGTGCTTCTACTCATCGTAATGAACTACTTTTTATCAGACTCTTGTTTCTGACATTGTCATTATTAGAATACCATCGCAAAGGTTACATGCATTTATATATGCGTGCACGTGGTATATAACATTGAAATACCTAATTAGACAACACACATAATATCAAGAGTTATTTGTTTCCTATGGTGGCAACCCTAAATAATCAAGATAATTAAGGATATTTATTTATAACCAAGATTTTATTTAAATTTTCAAAAAATGGCCCAAACTTTACCTAACTCCGTCCAGTGGTTTTGCGCACTAGGTCACTAAACGGACGCACAGAAACACATACATACATAAATAGGTGTATTAATTTGTTAATTTTTTAAACTAAACACTGCATTGTAAGACAATCGATCCCCATCAAAACCTTGATTTTTGTTGCCATCACAGTACCTTCTACACTTCTTCGTCACTCGAATATAAAAACGATATAATTAAGATCCTTATGTACGAGTAGCAGGGATCAAAACGAAAAAGCTTGTGCCTACGCCTTATGCTCGGTAAATGTAAGTTAAGAACAAAGGTTTCTTACTTTAATCTTATACCTTTAAACGATTATCTCTTAATATATATAAATCTCGTGTCACAATGTTTGTCCCCAATGGACTCCTAAACCACTTAACCGATTATAATAAAATTCGCACACCATGTGCAGTTCGATCCAACTTGAGAGATAGGATAGTTTAAATCTCAAATTATAGTCGCAATTTTAATTTAATTCTTTTTGTACTTTTTTTTTAAGCAATGGTAGTTGGAACTATACAGCCAAATATATATATATATATGTAGTGTAGGGTAGTGTAGGGTAGGGTAGGGTAGTGTAGGGTAGGGTAGTGTAGTGTAGTGTATGTAGGGTAGGGTAGTGTAGGGTAGGGTAGGGTAGTGTAGGGTAGGGTAGGGTAGTGTAGTGTAGGGTAGTGTAGAGTAGTGTAGTGTAGGGTAGTGTAGGGTAGGGTAGTGTAGTGTATGTAGGGTAGGGTAGGGTAGGGTAGTGTAGTGTAGTGTAGGGTAGGGTAGGGTAGAGCAGTGTAATGTAATGTAAGGCGCTACGAAGTTCGCCGGGACAGCTAGTTGTATATATGTATTTCTGTGATCTCTGAAACGGCTCTAACGATTTCGCTGAAATTTGGTATAAGTGGGTTTTTGGGGGTACACAATTGATTTAGATTAGTCTTATGTTTGGGAAAATGCCTGTTTTCGAGTTTTCATGTGTTTTTCTTTTCACGCAGGATACGGTCGCTAATTTCGTGTTTATTGCCGGCTGTGACGGCAAGAAAAGAGTGTTACGGGTTCGAATCCCTCCGGTGACTAACTTTTGTTTTTGATGTGTAACATCTTTGCTCTCGCTTTCCTGCAATTTGTGGGAGTGATTTCGTGAAATGGGACGGAAATGTGTAACATGGGATGGAAATGTGTAACAGGAAGTCGCGAAAGCGCGGAATTCTACTTTACGAGAGTCCGACTCGCACTTGGTCGGTTTTTTTTTAAATTTTTATTGTATTTAGAAAAGTTTAAAAAACACCTGATCTACACAGAAATCGATTATAAATAATAATAATTGTCAGTTCACATTTTACTTTTTAAGTTTATGTAGATTATCTCCTAAACACCACCATATTACAATAAATAGTTATAACCGAGCAAAGCTCGCTCTCCCAAGTACTGTATAGTATGTAACAAAATTGATGAAAGACCTGTTAAATGGGGTTGCTACTCATCATATTAAATACCTAACTTTACCCAAAAAACCTTGGTCAAATCGCGTTTATTTTTACTCTCCATGTCAATCGATCAGCTGATAGACTGATTGTGTACATAATTGTATAACCATTTTTTTATTGATCGTTTGGGAAAGTTTTTCATGATGAGTATAAGCCCCAGCTAGCGTATATTATACAAATTTTGTTATATCCTGTATTGTTACTATTTGTCTCTTTCATATGAATATAAATTTAATGTTTCTACAGTTCAGTGTGCGAGACAAATTTAAAAGAAATTTCAAATTGCTACGAGAGACATGCAGCGCAGAGCATGTGTAATTTGTCATGTTTTACATTATTTTGTTTCTCACACTAACAAAATGTATAAATTGTCTCTGTGTAGACAACCTTGACTACTTAAATGGTTCCGTAGCAGGTAGCGGGACCCTATTATTACTAATAGAAAAAAACCTACGCTGTCTGTCCGTCTGACCTTAAAATGTCTTTAACAGAACACGACAATTAATTTTTTTACAGAATATAATATGGGATGTTTGATAAAGTGCTCTTATAAACTATTTGTAAAAACTTTTTTTTAGTAAATGGCATTAACACTGGCAGGCACAATATTTCAAATAAAGACTGTCAAAAATTTTGTAAAAAAAAAAGACTTGTGGCACTCGGAGATTGTCGCGGTAAAGCTACTAGCATAGCATTTTTTATCAACTTTTAACACTAAGAAAGTTACACCATTAAAATTGAGTAAGTCCTTTTAGTACCGCAAATCGCTTATTGATGGCACTGTAAGTTTTTTTAGACTTCGGTAACGTTACGTCACGCTCGGCTGAGCTACATGGTAGGCGGAGTGAGGGGTGTTAGATTTTTTCGTTACGGAATTCCTTGATTCGGTCGCCGCGCTCAAAGCCCGCGATAAAAGCTATACAATAGCTTAAAAACAAGAAAATGATACTTTAACCATTGCTTGAATGTGATCACTTCTAAATTTTCCACAACAATGGAAAAATCGGAATTTCGTGCCGTTATAAAACATTTTTTTATGAAGTGTTGCAGTGCTGCTACAATAAAAACTGAACTTGATTTTGTTCATGGCACTACCACACTAACGTTGCAGACTGTTTATAACTGGTTAAATGATTTTAAACGTGGTCGGTCAAACACATCTGATGCTCCGCGCTCTGGTCGCCCAATCGAAGTCACTACTGAGGATGTTGTTGAAGAAGTTCATAATATTGTACTCGACGACCGCCGCGTGAAGGTGCGTGAAATAGCTGAGATCGTAGGCATCTCCACTGAGCGAGTACATAAATACTTCACGAAGATTTGGCTATGACAAAGCTGACTGCACGATGGGATATTTGTTGACGATCGAACAAAAACGCGAACGAAAACGAATTTCAAAGGTGTGTTTTTTTTTTTTTTTTTTTAATTAAAAATTTGAGTACGTTTGGCTGCACCTCACCTGATGGTAAGTGCCGATGCAGCCGAGGATGTGACACGCAAGCTCAAATAGTGCCTATTCACTCTCGACTTGAAGATTCCTAAATTGTACGAATCGGGGAATACTGACGCCGGAAGGGAATTCCACTCCTTGGCCGTTCGCATGATGAACGAAGACGCAAAACGCTTCGTGCGTAAAGGTGGAACATTGACGACAAAGGGATGGAACCGCCCTCCGCGCCTGGTCGTCCGATGATGAAATGGAGAAGGGGGAATGAGGTTGTGAAGCTCCAGGGCACACTCTCCGAAATGAATCCTGTAGAACACCGATAAACAGGCGACTTTGCGGCGATGCTCGAGGCTTTGGAGCGTGTTTGATACAAGTTCCTCGTCGCCAATGAGTCTCCTAGCGCGTCGGTCGATAGAATCCAAGGCATCTAGCTGGTAACGAGCCGATCCGTCCCATAAGTGAGAGCAGTACTCCATACATGACCGAACTTGAGCTTGGTATAATATTAGAAGCTGCTCTGGTGTGAAGTAAAGTCTCACCTTCGAGAGGATACCAAGCTTTTTGGCTGCCGTTTTTGCCTTGGATTCAATGTATCTCCCGAAATTCAGATCGGATGTTAAATCTACGCCAAGGAGCTCAAGATGGTCGGAGATCTGGATAGATTCATCTCGGAAAGTAGGAGTCAGGGTAAAAGGACTCCTTTTTGCAGTAAATAGACACGCCTGCGTTTTAGAGGCATTAAACCTAACAAGATTGGCATCGCCCCAGTCAGAAACTGCCTTGAGTGTTAGGTTCACGCGCTCAATCATGGCCTCTCTCTGAGATTGTATATCCGGACCCCTAGCTCGAGCACTAGACAAGTATCTCTCCGCAACCGTGCTGTCGTCTGCGTACCCAAATATACCGGGTTTCAGCAGATCGTTTATGTGCAGCAAGAACAAAGTTGCGGAGAGGACTGAGCCCTGAGGTACCCCGGCATCAATAGCCAATAGGTCAGACGAGCAGCCATCAACGACCACTCGAATGAACCGTTCCCTCAGGAAGTCAGATATCCAGTTGCACAAACCAGTAGGTATTCCGTAGGAAGGAAGCTTACCAGTAAGGCTAGCATGCCAGACCCTATCAAATGCCTTAGAGACATCGAGAGATACGGCAAGAGCTTCACCGTGCTTCTCTATGGCTTCACCCCATACATGCGTAGCATACACTAGAAGATCTCCCGTTGACCGACCCCGGCGAAAGCCATACTGACGGTCACTCAAGAGGTCATTGTCTTCTAGGTATGCTAAGAGGCGGGTGTTCAATACACGCTCCATAATCTTACAGAGTATGGAGGTGATTGCAATAGGTCGATAGTTTGATGGGTCAGCACGACTACCTTTTTTAGGCACGGGCTGCACGTTGGCAAGCTTCCAAGACTTTGGAACTATACCGGTTTGGATATAATGAAGCGTAATCCTCGGAATTTTTTGAGTCGATTTGTCACTGTGGACAAAACATGGGTCCACCATTATACACCCGAGTCAAAATAGCAATCCAAACAATGGATGGCTACTGGAGAACGTGCCCCAAAGAAGGCTAAGACTGTTTTTTCGGCTGCGAAAGTGATGGCGACAGTTTTCTGGGATGGCGAAGGAATCATCATAATTGACTACTTGAAAAAGGGGAAGACTATTACTGGTCGTTATTACGCAGAGTTATTGGACCGTTTTAATGCGGAATAGTTGGAAAAACGACCAAAATTGTCCCCCAAGAAAGTCCTCTTTCATCAAGACAATGCCCCAGTGCACACGTCAACCATTGCAATGGCTAAAATACACAAGTTGGGCTTCGAGCTGGTTCCGCATGCTCCGTATTCACCGGACCTAGCTCCGTGTGATTATGACGTATTCCCAAATTTGAAAAGATGGCTTGGAGGATAATATTTTTTGACAAATGAGGATTGCATCGCAGGTGTGGCTATTTTGCAGAACTCGACAAATCGTATTTTTTGGAGGGGATGAAAAAATTGGTAACTCGCTGGAATAAGTGTTTGACCCTTAAATAAGTGTTTGGCCCTTAATGGAGACTATGTTGAAAAATAAATGTAAATTGTATATTTTTATTTTTTAAAAGAACTTATCAAACACCCCTCATATGTGTAATAAATAATAAAATTCAAAAATGAGTATTTTTATTTATTTGTTTTTTTTTACCGTTAAAAATGGTAATAAATACAAGCAGGACATTTAATGATTATTATTATTATTTTCGAATATAAAATAAAGCCTCTCTGCTCACTTGGTACGAGGCTAAGTGGCAGGAGCACTTCCAGCGGAAGCACAGTCGGCTGGAGTACAGTGCGACGGGGAGAGAAAGCGTCGGACTATCCGGGCATTGTCGAGGAGGACTGCTTTCTGCATTGCTGCGATTATTGGTCTGCCTCGGAGTTCCAGCCGCCTTAGGTGACGTTCAAGGTCGGTTTTTATTATTAATCTAGACTATCCCACTGCTGAGCGAAGGGTTTTAGTGATTATAGAAAAGACACAGAACCAAGGTAACCGACATAGCTCGACAGAATCGCTAAACTGGAGTGGCAGTGGGCAGGGAACATAGCTCGTATTACAGACGGCCGTTAGGACAGTAAAGTTCTCTAGTGGCGACCGCGTACCGGAAGTCGTAGCGTAGGAAGGCCTCCCACGCGGTGGACCGACGAACCGATGAGAATCGCGGGAAGCCGCTGGAAGCGGGCAGCGCAGGACCGGTCGTCCTGTAAATCCTTTGGGGGGCATTTGTCCAGCAGTGGACATCTTTCAGCTGATATGATAAGCACTTGCTTCTTGCCAAATTTCATGATTCTAGGTCAACGGGAAGTACCCTATAGGTTTTTAATTACTTGGAAATATGAAAAGGTGTGACGAAATGGCCATAAAGTGGCCGTCTGTTTTTATTGCTTTAACCTAACTCCAATAAAATGATACAATAAAACCTTTTAAAAAGAATTAGGGTACCTCCCCTACATGTAAAGAGGGGGTGAAGTATTTTCCTTAACGTACCCTATCGTAATTTTTTTATAATTATTGCAATAATTCACCAAAACGGCCATTTTGTATTCGACAACTATCATCTATCTATCTATCTATCATTCATCGAAGTACTATGTACTCGTACTAGGTGTGTTTTATTTTGTCAAAGTGTCATTTTCGTGCTACCTCCCGGACGTCGCGGCATGTATCTTGTTCGACTCCCGGCACACAACGGAAGCGTGCCTCCGGGAAGGACGCGTAGACCACATGTATCTTGTTCGACTCCCGGCACACAACGGAAGCGTGCCTCCGGGAAGGACGCGTAGACCACATGTATCTTGTTCGACTCCCGGCACACAACGGAAGCGTGCCTCCGGGAAGGACGCGTAGACCACAGTAACGTTGCCAAAATCATAAGAAACTCGTATTTTTGCTAAGTTTTGTATTTTGGCTAATTATTTATTTGCGACTTATTAGCTAGTATCGAATACAAGTCCTTTATTTTTTTAAGCTTTTATTATATTTTGCGGTGAATTTATTTATTTGTTTGTATGGGGCTCAAATCTTGTAATCGATTATAGTGCGTAATAAAAAATATATGTTTGTGTGTATGTGTGTGTGTGTGTGTGTATGCGTACGTCCGTGCTCTAGTACCCAAATTGCTAGACAAATTTGGGTAAGCTTTGTCATTAAGACTATATTATTTTTTCATCTAAATCCTTTTTTATTACCCCTTTTTGATTATTTGGGGGTGCCTCCATAAAAAAACACTTTCTCTTTTTAAATGAAATGGCTCCAACCATTTTATTGTAACTTTATAATTGTTCTTATTTTACACCAGCTATGCCCGCGACTTAGTCCGCGTGGAGGTTTTAAATTTTCCCATAGGAACTCTTGAATTTTCCGGGATAAAAAGTATCCTATATATTAACCCGGGCTTTAGGGAATCACCATACAAAATTTCATCAAAATCGGTCAAGTAGTTTTTTCGTGATACGCGAACATACAGACAGACAGACAGATAGACAGACAAAAATTCCAAAAGTTATTGTTTTGGCCGCTATGTCTATTCTTATTTTACACGATCTACTTTACGTCGAAAATCGTAATAAGGTAGTTCCCTTACAAACCCAGGTCGTTTTTTAAAAAACTTAAAACTTGAGTTATTTTTTTGAAGTCAGTTTTAAGTTTTTAAAACTTTTATTTTATATTTTCTATGATAACGTTATCTAACAACGTTAAACCCAATCACCCACTCGCCAGGCCACTCGAAGGCTTTCTCATAGTCCACAAACGCCAAGCATAGTGGCTGATTGTACTCTTCGGTCTTCTGTATAATCTGCCGCAGCGTATGTATGTGGTCTATGGTACTAAAGCCTTTTCGGAAACCCCCCAATGATCGAAACACACAAAATATTACTATTGAAATTATTTTTTTTACTTTATTGAGGTTATTGTCGGGGGTTTAAATAATATTTTAATTTATTTTTTGTAACAATAACACACAACACGTCTTAATAACAAGTCTTTGAGTAGCCATATCTAGTGAACCGGCCGACGAATATCGTCAGTTTTTATACTGTTCACACAGGTACTGCGCGCGCGCACAGCACACTTTGTACTGTACTAGTATCAGCCTTCCTAGGGATCCTTCATTTTTCGTAACAATCACACGTCTTTGAGCGGTGATACCTAGTCATTTGGCCAACCATCCCACCTGGCCAACCGCGTGCGGGCGGACCGTCGCCATGCAAACCAGGGGAGGGCCCTCTACACCCACTGAATCAAATTTATTTTTGACGTGAATACGTCTTTAAAATTACCTCCATAGGGATGCAATCCAAAAAAACGAATGATAACAAAATCGGGGGATACAGTTTAGTGTTGTAGCTACATATCTATCATCTCCATCCAAATTTCGTTTACACCACTTGATAGCTAAAGAATCAAAGAATTTATTACGCTAAGTAAGGACTGTAACACATCGCGCGCGGGGGAGGGGGCAGCCCCGCCATTTTGAAGGTCATTTTGCTGCGTATCGAGATTTCCATTTAGTATAACTTTCGACTCGGTGAAGCTACGACGTTCATTCAAGTTTCAATCGTCAGCTCTCGTCAAAATCTATCGATTATATATAAAACATTAGTGTAAAATTGTAACTGTGATTATAATAAGGTGTTTAAATAAAAAAATAATATCAAAAAATATATTATGTCGGCCTATACGCGTCGAAAAGCCAAATCGAAATACAGAGATCGTATACGGTTGGAAAGGGCATCTCAACAGCAATCGAATGGTACCAATAAAACACCATATGATCGAGTCAAGCAGTGCCGGCAACGTAAAGTAATGAATGCGGCCGAGCGGATCAACGACGGTGCCAGTACATCTGCAGCTGGGACGGTTGAAATTACGCAGATAATAATATTAATAATAATAATATTTTATATAGAAACTACATATTACCCGTTACGAGACGAATTCACGTTAAAACCAACGGCCGTGTGCCCCGACACATTTTTTTCCTCGGACTGTGGTGGAGGGCAGGAGGAGACTGCGTTTAGGCATACGTAGTATCAGCCGGCTGAACTGGTTATGTGGGACTCGTAGCCCTGCGCCTATATGCATACGAGTACATGCCTATTATATGCATAAGGTGTAGCCACTCGCCTGGCACGGACTTTCTTTTGCTACTTTCGCATCTGGCAAGCAACCGATAGTCGGTCGCGCGGGAATTTGCGCATCTGGCAGCGTCCGGCTGCTAGACGGGGCCCTGTTCGCGGGAAGTGACTCACTTCATACCTGATTATGGAGCGAAAACTATCGCTGCGTGCGTCTAACGTTTGCTAAAGCGCCTTGGTAAGACTAGGATAGAGTTAGGAATGAGTAAAATGCCAACGGTGAATGATTTTCGATAGAAATCTCCTTCGAATCAGTCAGTGCTTTCCGCTGCGCTTGGGCGGTGCGCGTACGTGTTGTTAAAGTGATTGTTTAGTGATTGTTTTGTTGTTTTGCATAGAAAAACTCTGTATTGTTGAAATTCCCAATAAACCGGGTAATCAATACAATGTTATTGTATTAAGAATTGTTATTTTAGCATTCATATTTCACATTTTTTTAGATTCAAGTGCAATACCTACTTACCCTATCTTTAGCTTAGACTGTTGAATTTTTCTCACATAATTTCATACACAAATATTTTAGTCAGGTAGTCAGTTAAAGACGATTTCATCGATATAAGTTTTATATATAGTTCCCATACAAAAACATTGCGAAATATTTGTTTTTCTAACCTTGACAATAATGGCGACCACCCACAAAGGGCCTCGCCGGTTGAAGCAAAATGGCGCTTCGGGTGCCGCCAGTTTACGTGCGACCAACTGCTGGAGGCGTGCCAGGTGAGTAAATAAATATGCACAGACCCAAGACCGCACTACCCACTAAACTCCCAGCGATAGTTACCAAAAGTACGGCTATCTCTTATACTGATAGAAACACCGCGGTTGCTCCTGCCCCCACCACCACCCCCATCCGTGAATGCGAGCCGCGGGATACTAAATTGTACCCAGATCGCAAAACAGCGAACGTTAAGAAAATAACGACGCCCTTTGTAACCAGACTAATTTAACTATTTGCCGGATAGGTACCTTCTGTTTACTATAGATAGCTAACGAAGTCGCGGTTTTCACTGCGGCAAAGTAACAATGTAGAATAATTGTGGAGTAAACAAGAAATAATTAATTCAGGTTTTGCTCTTGTAAGTACCTCTGGATCTTTTATAATAAATATACAGTGAAGTAAATTTCAGGTGCGTGTAGTACGTGCCATTTCATAAGCAAGCTTAAGGCCTTAAGATAGGTCAAATGGCAATATTCAATTCAAATTATTGAAAGACTATGTAAAGCTATCACTATGGAAAAAAACGGGTGGGTCTGTGTCGGGGCACACGGCCGTTGGTTTTAACGTGAATACGTCTCGTAACGGGTAATATGTAGTTTCTATATAAAATATTATTATTATTAATATTATTATCTGCGTAATTTCAACCGTCCCAGCTGCAGATGTACTGGCACCGTCGTTGATCCGCTCGGCCGCATTCATTACTTTACGTTGCCGGCACTGCTTGACTCGATCATATGGTGTTTTATTGGTACCATTCGATTGCTGTTGAGATGCCCTTTCCAACCGTATACGATCTCTGTATTTCGATTTGGCTTTTCGACGCGTATAGGCCGAAATAATATATTTTTTGATATTATTTTTTTATTTAAACACCTTATTATAATCACAGTTACAATTTTACACTAATGTTTTATATATAATCGATAGATTTTGACGAGAGCTGACGATTGAAACTTGAATGAACGTCGTAGCTTCACCGAGTCGAAAGTTATACTAAATGGAAATCTCGATACGCAGCAAAATGACCTTCAAAATGGCGGGGCTTCCCCCTCCCCCGCACGCGATGTGTTACAGTCCTTACTTAGCTTAATAAATTCTTTGATTCTTTAGCTATCAAGTGGTGTAAACTAAATTTGGATGGAGATGATAGATATGTAGCTACAACACTAAACTGTATCCCCCGATTTTGTTATCATTCGTTTTTTTGGATTGCATCCCTATGGAGGTAATTTTAAAGACGTATTGACGTCAAAAATGATTGAATTGAAAACATCATTAGGCGCGTTGGGCACCAGAAACAAAACTTATTTGAGATGGGAAAAAACCATTGAGCTCGCGACAGGATAGGATTAGTTACGACAGGATACGATATGATAGGGTACGATACAATACGATAGGATAAGATACTATACGATGGGATACGATACAATACGATAGGATCCGATACGATACAATAGGATACGATAGGACAGGATAAGGTTAGTTCAGTTTGCCTAACGCAACAATGCAACGAGGCTCCGTCAAATAAAATTTTCGCTAATTGTGAATTCTTATTTCGCTCAAGAAGCGAATCCCGAGTTTGAACCTGACAGAGTAACGTACGTCATTTGTTTTTATAAAATATTCACAAATAAGTAAATCGCAGACGGTTCATTTCAAACAAAGTTAATCTTGGTGCGCCCGTATTATTTCAATTCGTCTTCGTTCAGTTGCAGGAAGTTTTGTTCCAGTTGTATGGCTCAGAACTTATACAAAGAGCAGAATATCCAGACGTATAGGTAAAGCTATGTTATGATTAGTTCCTCTCCTCCCACGGATCAGATAAATAAGGTTGGATTGGAAATGTGCACTGGGCAGGCGTGCCTCAAGTATGATTAGACAATCATACTTAACTGAAGCACGCGTTCATACTTTTAATTTGCGTATGGTTGTGTGTAACGTACAGACTCTCGAAATGGTGTGAGACACAATTGCAGCCCTGTGTTCTAAGTGTGTTTTGTTTATTAGTGCGCGCAATTCGTGTATATGTATTATTATTGCTTGTGTAGTGGAGTTGATGGGTGGGAGACAGGCGGCGACGCTGGTTTTCAAACAAAAGTGTGACTATTGCCAATCCAACCTTATTTATCTTATCCGTGGTTCCTCCTATAAATCTATATAATCTTCGTAAATAATTTGGTTTATTTTGGAGTAGATTCCGCCACACAACTTGGAGCGTGGAATTACATATTTACCTGTAAAAAACTAAAAATAGTGCTAAAACCAAGTGGCAAAGTGCGTGTCAGACGACGTGCAAAGTACCTAGGTATTAGGTAGGGTTCGTAGTAATTACAAATGATAACAGACGGATAAGCAGACACACAGACGGACCATGAAATGATTCCATTTTTTCCTTTTAAGGTACGAAACCTTGCAATAATTCCAAATGCCACCATTCCAAATTAATAGGTATCATTATCCCTTTCCGACCTAAGCTTGTACGGAATGTTTTCTATAAATGAACTCTATTGCGCAGTATACACCTGTATATAACGGTCACTTAAATATCTAACAAAAAATAAAAAGACATGTGTAAAATATATTGTTTTTTATTATTATTTGTATTTTGAACGCACCATCGTTTAGGCTGAGCCGGAAAGGCTAAATCAGTCTTTGAGTAATACAGTTGTGACGTACTGCCGACGGATAGACAGACAGGCAGATATGGCGAATGTTTATGGGACTACAATACCCTACAAGTAAACGCAACACAGCGTGTTATTTTAGAGACCATATTTGGGCGAACAGTGAGTAAGGCGGAGTACAAATATCCATGAGGCTTCATACTTACCAACTGGCCTTATTTGTGTCAAATAAAAATCTGTCTATTGTCTATTGTCTTATTTGCACCTATATACTATATACACATACTAATACATATAAATGCATAACACAATTTATATGATATTCATTTTGCCTGGTTCGAGTTTGTTTCACAGAGGTGCGCACATTTTACCTCTCTTCGCTGGTCTTGGCTGAAAAACAGCGTTGTGCATGTATACCCTGCGTGCACGACATTATGCTGAGCTCGGGCCTTTTTTTCTGGCTAGGCAGTTACCTTTTAGTTTTTTATTAGTGTTTTCATTATCAGTGTACTTTTTTATGAATTAAGTACTTATAATGTTTTATCTCCATTGCTTGTTTGATGTATGGTGCTGTTTTGCTAGAAAAATAAATGAGTTATCTATCTATCTAAATACCTATGCACAAGGTTACTGCAGACGGAATGTCCAACAGTGGACTAATAAGCGCTGATCATGATAAATTATAACCAGCAATGCTATGAGATTACGGGCTTATTACAGTTAACTACTTGTAGACAATGGTTGACAGTAGTTATATCATAACCGCCGTGGATTCAGAATACGTGATGTTATGTAGATCGATGGAGTTACGGGTGCGTTTCCATCGCACTGTACACAAATAGAACAGTGCTGTGGTATCAGGAGGTACCTAAAATACATATACTTACGATTCGTATACAGGGTGTAACACAATCAGGACCTCTACTCGTCATACTGTACCACTATCCCCAGCAAACTCATAGTCAATTGTTTTAAAAAAATTCGACGCTCCATACAAAAGTACACGAAAATGGTTGATTTGCATAAAGAGTTACGGTAAAGGAAAACATCTCGAGGAAACCTGCATGCGCCTGCGAAGAACCTCTAAGGTTGTGTGTGAAGTCGATCAACCCGCACTGGGCCCGCGTGGTCGACTAATTCAGGGTAGGCTCGAGCCCTTCAGTGGGAACGTATATGAGCTGATATGATGATGATGACGTGTAAAGAGCTTTTTCTTGCGAATTGATTATGGGGTCTCTTGGAAAAAGTTGTTCAGTATGATGAGTTGAAGCCCCAGTTAAAGGTTCCAACACCAATTTTGTTACAACCTGAATATAACTACGTTAAGAACTTACACACATTTCTATCAAATATTAGGCCTGTTAATAGACTTTGTTGTCAAAAGTGGTACAAAGAGAGGTCGCGATATAATACTCGTAGTTTTCAAGGAAAAGAAGGCTTACCGATCACGATGGCGTCTTTTCTCAAAAATTGAGCTGATATTCCTTCAACACAAAAATGTGAGTTCATACTGGAACACACTACGCAGATGGTATTTTTTTGTACAGAAATTGCACCCCGGTGACGTATTGATCATAAAGGCGTGCGTGCAGAGGTGGCCGTGTTGCTTACAAGAAGAAAGGGAGAGAGAATGGGAAGGAACTGGAAACGGAAATGGTTTCGTGTGAGTTTTTAATTTTTTTTTGGCCATGCTATCAAATCCTTCATTCAACATTAACATCTTTTACGTATTTCATAGTTAAAACCACGAAATGTCATTATTTATAATGAATTAAAACCACAAATTTCGTAAAATTCGTCCGCAGCGATTGACGTAAAAGCCACGTTGCAGTGTTGCAGTACTAGCTGACAAGAACTTTATTCGTTTAGTCGATTGCTGTTGGAAACATCGTGAATCGAGTCGGTAATTTTAAGACTTTCATTGAAAGCTGCTACAATTGCAATTGGCAACAAAGCGTAGCAGTCGTGTCTGCACCCCTTAACTACGGCTATGACGTGTCAAGATGTTTGTATAGGTATATTATATTGTCGAGTGAGTTGCAATTAGGTATGAAGCCGTATTCGCCGTATGCGTTTCAGCTTGAAGATAAGGTAGCCAGTTCCCCATGGCGTTGGGGAATCTTGGTAAGCCCGCTTTCATTTTCGCCATCATCGCCACTTACTATCTTCATCAGGGGGCTTACCAATTGTGAATAAAAAAACAATAAATCCTATTAGTATTTCGAAGAAGATCTAATAATGAACTTTGGAGGTGGAATCAAGGTCTAAGGATCGTTTTTTATTTTCAATAGAATCGTCGGAGATACTGTGCCCGCCTTTTTTTTGGTTAAGCATCTTGCTTTTGAGCTTAAAACTATTCTCAATTAAAAACTTTTACCTAAAATATTTTTTGTTTTTCTTCAACTTATTTGTAGACTTAGCCGAACGAACTAAATTTTTGGTTTAGAAACATATGTCTTCGAGTTTGGAAAAAAATATAGTAATTTATCAATATAATTTTTATTTAAGGTTATTGTTACAACAAACTTTACGCGGACGCGGGAGGGTCGAAAGTCACTGCTGTGGGAAGGTACCGGTTATGCTTTTATTATTTTCGTGTACGCGTAGGCTTTATAAGGTTTTTCGCTGCTGCGACGTAGTATGGTAGTAGCGACGCACATGTGCGGTCGAGCCAGAAAAAAATATATATTCAGGGACAAATCATACTCGGTCGTCTGGCCTCAAACTAGGATTTCCTGTGCTGTGGGAACTAGAGACTGATAAACCCACTCATATACATTTAAATAGATACATATATAAATATTAAACAACCAGACACAGTAGAAATAACCTGTTAGTCACACGGATGTATCCCCTGGGTGAGGATCGAACCCACTACCCTGACCATTGGACCACCAGGCTAGTAAAAAAA
The DNA here is from genome assembly GCA_947284805.1 of Coleophora flavipennella. Lineage (NCBI taxonomy): Eukaryota > Metazoa > Arthropoda > Insecta > Lepidoptera > Coleophoridae > Coleophora > Coleophora flavipennella. Next base: position 16,745,983 of record OX369280.1, on the reverse strand, counting down.
GAATTTTTTTTTGTAGGAGCTTGAAGCCGTGCTCACATTACTTTTTACAAAACTATTTTTTTAGATAAAGCCTACTCGTTTCGAGTATGTTATTATACCCTGGCGACACCAAAAGCGACACAAGCGCGCGCCGCGCCGCCCGCGCCGGACAAATAATGATAAAATAGAAAACAAAAGGTTCGCCGGTTTCCATATTTTTACTCAACAAAATTTTCAGATTTTATTTAATGACTTGCTCGGGAACTTGTTCTACCTTCGCAATTTTTGGCGAATCGTCTTCCAGAACTAATGATTCCAATTTATCGCTAACGAGTGGCCGTTTTTTTGATGAAATTTTGTACATATAAGTAAAGTACAAAGTTGTAATAAGCGTAACATTTTGTTTTCCGAAAAATTTAATTCAAAAGCACTGAAGCGCATTTTAAAACTTGAAATGTTAATATTTTTGTGAAAATAATTTTTTTCTTTAAAATAAATCATACTCTAGACACTAGAGCTTTGTTTCTTTGCGCAAATGTATAAAGTTACGTTAGAACAGATTTTATAATTTTTGAGTAATTTAAATTATTAGTTTAGTGAGGAAGACGATCTTTGATAGGGACTACCATATTTGAAAACACATTCGTGCCTTGGTCAACCTGTGTTTACCACGTTATGTATTATACGGGATATTATAAGGGCATTTAATACACCACATGTCATCGACGAAAAACCCACCATTAGGAGATCGCATCCTTCTCTCCCCTAAATGGCAACCATTTTACAAGCTTTTATTTACTTTCACCTGTCTCGGTGTCTCTAATGAACTATTGCAAGTTGAATTTGACCCACTTTCCGGTTTCCGATTAAGCTGAAATTTTGCATGCATATGTATATCGCGTGAAAATACAACATTAAAAGCTTGTGCCTAAAAAGTTTCAAGGTTTTTCAAAAGTTTTTTTGTTTGTTTGTAAACTCTTTATTGACCATAAGTAAGAACATAATATAAGTTATTTATTTTCAATTAATTTTTATTTTTCTTTTGACAGACAGGATTGTACAGACATCAAAATAGTCTTATTTAAAAGGTAATTTAATATTTAGGGTGATTTAAACATAAAATTAACCAAAAAATTTGAGGAAAAAACACAAAAAAGTTTTAAGAAAAAAATGAAATTTTCTTCTTCTTTTCAAGCGACTTCCAAAAAAGGAGGAGGTTCTCAATTCGTCTGTATGTTTTTTTTTATGTTTGTTAACTCAGAACTTTTGACTAGGTGAACCGATTTTTATGATTCTTTTTTTATTTGAAAGCTAATGCTTTCCGTGTGGTCCCATATAAATTTTATCAAAATTGGTGTAGTACTTTAGTAGAAAATTAACAAAACCAAAAATAATAATGCAAAAATGTACTAATTTGTTGCGATGGAAGTCGGTTTTTTAACGTGTTTAGCGTTTTCAATTATTTTGAACCTACTGCAAAAACATGTTATTCATGTGCTGTTTATTTCTCCTTAATTGACAGATTTGAAGCTAAGCTACAAAACAGCTTTAAATTATCTATTATTTACTTAAATGATATACTTCTCGAAGGAAGTGAGTGGTTAGGTTATGGTTGGCCTCGTGGTTCACGTCCTTAACTATTTCGGTATTGGGCGTCGAAATAACAATGCAGCTATATCACAGAGGTCCTTCTTCAATAGTCTTGATCATTTGGTAATCGAAATTGTACAGGATGCCTTGGATAACAATGGATGCAAACGCGGTGATCACAGCGATGGCGTGACACGTCCATTTTGCTCACAGATCACCACTACTTGTGTTCTGCTCGACGCTCCGTCAAAAAGTGTTTGCTCCGAGACTGACGTCCAGCTAATCTGGCTTCTCCACAGATCTAATAAATTCTCAACTCAGTGTGGCAGCACAAACAGCCTTCCGTTAATACATCATCTTTGCTACCACAAACGATCGTCTCACGAGTACAAGCGATCGTCACGCCACCACCGGTTTCACCCAGGTACTAATACCTGACGTTTGATCCAAACAAAGTGTAACTATGTAAACTTATCTCGAGCTGGTATTGGTCGCGTTTTCAATGACACTCCGACACGGCCATCCTGCGAGTCACACGTCCTCGGGTGACTAACCTGAAAAAGAAAAGGGTAGCCAGTAGATTCCATTTCGTTCGGCCAATCCTGACCTTCATTAGGAAGGTCCACAGCTCAAGGAATAAAAGCAACGCTAATAATGTGAAGCTTTAATTCAAGACTACAATCATGGTGACAACACATTTTAACAGCCTCAAAAAACCAAAATAATTTCGCTCTCGTAAACTAAATAAACCTCAGCATTAGCATCGTAACTCAAACAATCTCAAATCAGTTTAGGTCTCCAAGGTAAATCACAGCTGCAAGGCTTGAAACCTCACAACCATTTACAACTTTTAGGGGCACATAGAACGGAACATAATCATCATCGCAAATCACAAGCGACGGAACACCAGAACTGAACATCACCACATCCAGGTGGCGGGACACCACAAAGAATCATCATCACTAACGCCAAGCGACGGAATACCAATCAGTCATCATCACCAGTCCAGGTGACGGAACACCATCACCACCAATCTAGGCAGTGGAACACCATCATCACCAATCTAGGCAATGGAACACCATCATCACCAATCTAGGCAATGGAACACCATCATCACCAATCTAGGCAATGGAACACCATCATCACCAATACAGGCGACGGAATACCATCATCACCAATCTAGGCAATGGAACACCATCATCACCAATACAGGCGACGGAATACCATCATCACCAATCTAGGCAATGGAACACCATCATCACCAATACAGGCGACGGAATACCATCATCGCCAGTACAGGCGACGGAATACCATCAACAGTTTTAGCCGGTAAACGGGATACTTCTTTTTTACAAAAACACGAATGTACCTGCTACACATCATGACAGAACGAGTCTGACAAAACAAGCAGCAGCCAATTCATGCAAACATATAGCGCCATTCAGCACTCTTCATTTACCGCTGAAACATGTTGGAATACTTCAGTACTACACACAAAAATAAACGATAAAGAAAAAAATTACAACTGTACACAATTGATTGAGTTACGATCTGTCAATACAATTAACATTGAAAGGTAGACGCCTCTGCACCAGATTCATCGTCAACATCCGGAGGAAAATAACCTTCGGACATACTACGTAAACGGTCATGGGCATACTTGTAACTTCGTCTCAAATTCAAAGCTTGTAATTTGTATCTGTCACCTTCTAAGACCTCTACGACCCTGAACGGCCCTCGGTATTTGGGATCTAACTTGGTTTGGTTACGCTCCTTATTTTGTATCACCACAACAGTCACCCATCTTGGCAACTCTGGGCCACCTCCATCCGGTGCCCAAACAAACAACAGTCACCCAACCTGGCGACTCTCAGACACCTCCATCCGGTGCCCGCCCAAACACACAGTCACTCGACCTGGCGACTCTCAGACAACCTCTCAGGTGTCCGCCCAAAAACACAGTCACCCTACCTGGCGACTCTTGGACCACCTCCCTCCGGTGTCCAACCACACTATCGCTTCCATGCGGCGATCTCAAACATCACCTCTTTCTGGTCATTGCCAACATCACCTCCCCGGTGATACGCCTGCGAGCCAAACGCACGCCACACACAGTTGTGGCCGCACAGCAACGAGAAAATCAACTCGGTGTTTTACGCCTACGTCTACGAATGGCTGAGGCTATTGGCATCCAGTTGCGAAAAATTGTTTACGTCTAAGGTTCAAAATACAAACTAGTGAACGTTAAAATCACGGTCAAGTACAAAAGTCCTTAATCTACACTAGTAGATGGTCGAGGTTCAGTCTCTCCATCATCAATTCTGTCCAAGTCAATAATACTGTCACTATCGGGCATTTAACGTAGTCTGTCCTCAATAACTGACGGTATTTGATATCTAAAGTGGTAGGTAACGCTTCTCCATTTGTAACAACACAAAGTTAGGTAACTTGTGAAACTAAGCTTTTGTCTAGAAATCAGCCAGTGGCGCTGCCTCAGAGCAATACACCACCCCATCTCTTCCCAAGGGTTTCACAAGAAGTGACTAAGGGACTAAAAATTTGAGGACAAGCAACATCGTCCTTCACGCTCATACTGTACCGCCAAACAGCCCGCCAAGCGTGGCGTTTTTTTTTTGTTTTTTTTTTTTTTACAATTGGTGAAACCGCTCCAACATGGGGGAGGCCCATGCCTATTATCACATCAGCAGCAAGCTGATTAACAACTCCTGTAATAGGATGCGTTACTCTCCGTATTATCACTAGTATGTTGTCGTGCTTCACTTAGATAAAATTACAGCCTGTGTGTGTAATCGACAAACATGACGTTTAGAGGTTAGGCTACTTTACTCGTACCTAGAAGCAACTCCAGGAGGCTGTACTTCGTAACTCGGTTAACCCAACAGTTTGGTTGCTGCCAAATGATCATCATGGAAGGACTTGTAACATTGAAATCTCATTACTATACTCGAAGGAAGTGAGCATATTTTAAAGGACACTTAACTAAGAGTACCAACGTTTAAACGTGCTAAGATTCACCTGACCGTTGCCACGCGCCTAAAGCGTTTATGAACGTAAGTTCAAATACAAGGGGGCATTACGTAGATAGAATGACACGTGGACGTATTTGAACAGAGGTTACAAAATCAGTCATTTCGATTTAATAGGTAAAGAATGCACCTGATGTAACCACTAGCTATGCCTGACTTGGTTAAATAGTGACCACCTATGAAGTCAATCGATGTTCCAAGCTATCAGAGGAAGCAATTTCCGTTCAGGCATGTTGTTATCATTTTTTTTTTTCACGGTTATCAACACTTGCGTTCTATGCTATCCTTTTTCTTTACCAGCATGATAAGGCCGTCAAAAAGGGAAAGCTTCGGGGCTTATGACATTCGCAGCCTCCAGCCCATGAATCCTGTATCATCATCACATCAGCCGTAAGACGTTCATCACTGCACTCCGCATACTACCCTGTTATTATTCTTTTTTTTTTTACAATTGGTAAACAAAATATTTTATTGGGGTCCCCGAAACTCATCTACCTACATAGGGTCTATACGATAGCGGGGCATTAAGGATGCCCTCGACAAATTCATCACGAAAGCTATTAAAAATAGGCAACAACTTTGGCCTATGATCAATGAGAATATCAGTCCCAATACTACGAAAGCTAATAAAGGTTTTTTTTTTACTCCATGTAAAAATGTCAGTCTCAATATTATAAAAGCTTAAAGGGGTTTCAATACTTTCAATCTTGGTTTAGGTTTGTATAACCGAAACTAGTTAACTAAATGAATCATCATATTTACAATGAGTCCTCTTTTTAAATCTTCCGTTCAATCACGACGTTGTGTCACAAGTAAAAATCCGAAAGCATGTGAAAGAGTACTTTCCATAAGGCATCATTTTAGCTGCTAATGCAATCACTACTAGAAGGGTAAGGGACTAACTACTCTATTCGCATCCTTACCGACAGTCAAGCTGTTTTGTTATTGACAGACTCGTTTAAGAATACCGTCAATCCTAGATTTAAAATATCTGAGTCGATCATAATATCGTTCGTACTCGTCTGGCATAACAAGATATGACCATTCTGAACGATGCCCGTCAATATTACCCTCACTCGATATTTGTTCTGTACAGTAAACTTAAGAGTTGCCTACAAAAGTCAATAGTGCGTTAGTATTGAACACACTCCCGAAAGTCTATACACGAAACTTTCTTTAACGAGAGAACACTCGGTACCACCACAGATTAGGTAATAGTACTCGTACCACAACTATCAAAACAAAAGGGGTACGACTCACCGGATTTTCATAGCTCCGCGTACATCACGCACTTCGCTGAAGCTGCACGCGCCGCTTGCGTGGATCTCCGCTGCTGCCAGCGCAGCCCATACTGTCGCCCATTTCCAAACAGCGGATCAGGAACAGGTTTCTAAACTGGCTCCGAGTCATTCCGGAAGCACAGGAGCATATGCCTTTCAACGGTTTGCTAAGTGAAATAAGCATTGCACCTCATTGCAACTGTCGTTCCGTAAGGGAGATGTCGACAAACGAGCACCGTGAACGTGGATTAGCTTCAGGTATATTCTGGTTGAATTCTGGCAGTGTGATTGCAGCAAATGTAGTCGATGGTGCTTGCATAACCTCAATCAATCGCAACATGTTCTGTTTCTGTAGCACAAAGAATTGTTGCCAGTTGGTTTTTATTTCGCTGCTCCATTATCATTTTTCACATTTTCCCGTCGTTGTCCACTTGTTGCGAGCGCTGGGAACAATCCAACTTCTGATCTCGAAGGAAGTGAGTGGTTAGGTTATGGTTGGCCTCGTGGTTCACGTCCTTAACTATTTCGGTATTGGGCGTCGAAATAACAATGCAGCTATATCACAGAGGTCCTTCTTCAATAGTCTTGATCATTTGGTAATCGAAATTGTACAGGATGCCTTGGATAACAATGGATGCAAACGCGGTGATCACAGCGATGGCGTGACACGTCCATTTTGCTCACAGATCACCACTACTTGTGTTCTGCTCGACGCTCCGTCAAAAAGTGTTTGCTCCGAGACTGACGTCCAGCTAATCTGGCTTCTCCACAGATCTAATAAATTCTCAACTCAGTGTGGCAGCACAAACAGCCTTCCGTTAATACATCATCTTTGCTACCACAAACGATCGTCTCACGAGTACAAGCGATCGTCACGCCACCACCGGTTTCACCCAGGTACTAATACCTGACGTTTGATCCAAACAAAGTGTAACTATGTAAACTTATCTCGAGCTGGTATTGGTCGCGTTTTCAATGACACTCCGACATACTTAACCATCAATTTGCAATGATGCAAATTGATGGTTAAGAGACCGTTGTGCTGGGTTATTACAATCCTTTAATTGTAATTTCACAACTTTCAACATCATTTTCACATGTTTTAACTCAAACACAACGTCAAAGTGACTGCATCCATTCTGCAGACACGCTGTAGCTCTCACTGTGACCTGCTGTGCGGTCCGTCTGACCATTTCCCAGTAACACACCGCGAGGGTCGCGTGTTAACCTTAAATTGGCGCACTAAGTAAGAATCTAATGGTACATAATTTGGTCTCGTTTTATAGCTTAGCTTAAAAAACAATACGTTAAAGACCTCGTTTGTGCATTAGGTTCAAAAAAAGGAAAATAAAATTATATAATTTAGCATTATTTAACTAGTTCTAATAGTTCCACCTACATTTGTCTTGTTTGGTAAACGTTCTACCGAACACCATGTACACTATAATACAGTGTTGTGAAACAGCGTAGATATTTAGTTGAAACATTCGTGCGATTCACGGTACCGTTGCTATAAGGAAATACAAAATTTCCTTCCTTACTCTTTATAGAAGCCGAAGCTGTACCAATTAGCTTGAAAATTCAAAGGAAATTTAAAATCCTTTGAGTAAAACGTCGAGCGTCCGCCCAAGGCGGCAACGCTAACTGGATTGATCCAAATACGTGCCCGATCGATCTTAGTACAACATTATAGGTTTCAGTACTCTCATTTCAATAACAATAACAGGTTTAACTGAAAGATCTGTAAATCTTATGAAATTGAACTGAGTACGTCAATATGTTTCAATGGCATACGTCAGTAGTCAGTATGTATCGATGGCATACGTCAATATGTATCGATGACGAACGTCAATGTAAGTGTAATAATTGACCACGCTAAATACGTTTACAACAACTGACTTTAGTCGATTAAGAATGCTGCGTTTCACCGACTTCGTGTTTTTGCAGTGATTGCTACACACACATACATCTAACAGTCTAAATTTGAAAAAATAGTGAATTAATTTTGATGAAATTTTCACTATTCCCCAAGTAGAAAAATACCTTTTTTTATTTTTTTATTCATAGTTGGTAAGCCCTTGGCATCATCTCACCTGATGGTAAGTGACGATAATGCCGAAGATGGAAGCGGGCTTACCAAGATTCCCCTATGCAATGGAGAACTGGCTATCTTATCTTCAAGTCGGAACACATCAATGCTGTTAACAATGATGTTTGGCGGCAAGACTTAGATAAGATGGTGGTAGCTGGCCAGGCGGACTTAGAAAATGCCCTACCACCAACCAAACCGAGTCTTACAAGTTGAACCCGCCGGGAATCGAACCCGCGACCTCCTGTTGCGAAGCGAATGGACTAACCATTACACCACGGAAGCGGTTAAAAGTTCAGTGCTTTCAGTGCTTTCTCTCTCTTGAAAGTGCTTTCAGTTCGATTACTAGTTTCTGAGATATACGTGGACAAACATAAAACTACACTTACGAGATTTGGCACACCTGTTTACAAACCCACATAGACCTACACACACAAATATCGTGTCATTCCAATATTGTTACACACATACGGGTCGAATTTATAACATCCTTATTTGTAGTCAGTCAAAAATACTCACGGGTACTTTTTACACTAAACAGCTAAGTATACTTACGATATACGATTGCTGTGACTAGCAAGTGTCGGAAACTGTACAACAAACGAGTGCGACCGGCTGGCCGGGGCGGCTGCGTCAGGTGATCAAAGGAGCCTAGTTATCTCACCAACGTACCCACTACTAAACTCTTAATAAATCTTACAGTTGTAAACTACAAAATATTTTGTAGGATTATTGACCAGAATCAGTGGTAAAGAACTTTATTTTCGGATCACGTCTAGCGATAAGACTGCCTTTGTACACTTACTTCTATAGCGTATTTATTTCTTCTTTGTATATCGAGACACACGGCAGTGTGTCCGCCAAGTTCGAAAAGAAAAAGGCGACACCGGCTGTAGGTTATATTACACGAATCGTTTCAGGCCAATTTCGACCTACCTCTAACTTAAAATTTGTTTGACTTGCGATTTTGTGGGTCTATTAAGACCCCTCGATCACCTAGAATCCCAATTTTCCCAAACAAATTCGTTTATCATTATTGCGATATTAACGCCCGAAAATCATTATTTTTAAGACTCACTGACTCATAAAATTTATAGATTACTTCCAGGTGACTAATAAACTTGAAATTTGGCACCGAGGTAGGTTATTGCACGTATACAAAGGAAAAATAAAAAAAAACGGCCAAGCATGAGTCGTACTCGCCCACTTAGGGTTCCACATCGCCACTACTCAGCAAAATACGTAGATCACTTCCAGGTTACTTATAAGCTTGAAATTTGGCATCGAGGTAGGTTATTGGACGTACAAAAAGTAAAAATCCAAAAACGGCCAAGTGTGAGTCGTAGTTTTGTACCTAGGGTTCCTTACTACCACTACTCAGCAAAATATGAAGACCAGTTCCAGGTAACTTATAAACTTGAAATTTGGCATCGAGATAGGTTTTTGGAAGTATACAAAGGAAAAATTCTAAGATAAGAAAATATTTCATCATATCAGCCACAAATCGTCCACTGCTGGACAAAGGCCTCCCCCAAGGATTTCCACGACGACCGGTCCTGCGCTGCCCGCATCCATCGGCTTCCCGCGACCTTCACCAGGACATCGGTCCACCGCATGGGAGGTCTGCCTACGCTACGTTTTCCGGTGCGCGGTCGCCACTCAAGAACTTTACTGCCCCATCGGCCATCTGTTCTACGAGCTATGTGCCCTGCCCACTGCCACTTAAGTTTAGCGATTCTGTGAGCTATATCGGTTACTTTAGTTCTCAACGCAGAGAAACTCCGAGCATAGCACGCTCCATTGCCCTTTGGGTGACCTTGAGCCTTCTTATGAGGCCCATAGTAAGCGACCATGTAAGATAATATTTATCGGCCATTTATCTAAAACGGCCAAGTGTGAGTCGTACTCGCGCACTAAGGGTTCCATATCACCACTACTCAGCGAAATATATGGACCACTTCCGGATAACTAAAACTTGAAATTTGCCATCAAGATAAGTTATTATGCGTATACAAAAAAAAAACTAAAATCTGGCCAAGTATGATTTGGACTTGCGAAATTAGGGTTGGTAAGGCCACTACTATTTAACAATATTATAGACTACTTCCAGAGGACTTAGAAACTGGTTTGGCATTTAGGTAGGTTAATAGGCGTATACAAAGGGAAAAGGATAAACGGGCAAGTGCGAGTCGGACTCACAAAATTTGAGTTTCGTACCACCACTCCTCATTGGAATAATTATATGGACCACTTCCAGGTGAATTTTTAATTTGAGATTTGGAATCGCAGTGGGTTTATTGGACGTATTAAGTAAAAATTTTAAAAAAACTGGCTAAGTGCAACTCTGACTTGCGCACCGAGGGTTCGGTACCACCAAAAATATCTTATATGGATGTCTATTACTTGAATAAGGAAAGGAAATTTACATAAGTACTTTACAAAAATTAACGATATCGCAACAAAATATAAGTGTGAAATGGGGCTTAGTTCTAAATACCCATTTAAAGAAGTCAGTTTGGAGAAGTCTAAAGTAGATATCTCTATTCCCTAGTTTCGTAGCTATGAATTAGGAACCACTATAGAACTTGGTACCTACCCCTTTAGATCGCTGTAATTTTTTAATATTGAACTTGGCCCCATTTCACACTTGTGTTTTGTTGAAATTTAGTTCTACAGCGTATAAATTTATTTAGTCTTCGGTAACTGGTTACAGAACTCAGTATGATGGCGGACGACAGGGATGTGTGCAATATACAATTCATACACACATACTTACAAGTATGACTTACATACAAACTATCTACCTATTTGACTTACCTATTGCGTAGATCTATTGGGCTCCTATTTGGCTCAACCGGTACCGACTCGGTCCTTCTAACCAGAGGTACCGGGTTCAAATCTGGACGGCCAATGTACCAATGAGTTTTTCAAAACTTACGTACATACTTACCGATTGCTTTAACGGTGAAGGAAAACATCGTGAGGAAACCTGCACACGCCTGCGATGAAACTGGATGGTTGTGTGTGAACTCGACCAACCCGCACTAGGCCCGCTTGGTCGACTAAGGCCTGATCGCCCTAATTCAGGGTAGGCTCGAGCCCCTCGGTGGGGACGCATATGAGCTGATATGATGATTGCGTAGATCAACAATTTGACTCGCTCACTTTTTAACAGATTAATTCTTAGAATGCCGTTCGTGTTGCACGTAATAATGTGCCGTGCCGGAGTGCCGGAGTGCCGGAGTGCCGGAGTGCCGGAGTGCCGGAGTGCCGGAGTGCCGGAGTGCCTGAGTGCTACGCGCTCCGCGGGATACGAGGATGGAGTGCCTCCGCTTCCAGCCGAGCCGTTAAATGCGAGGCCATTAGTTCGAATGCATTCCAATGTAGAAATATCCTTTTATTCCCTGCCCTGGTGAGAGCAAGCTTTAAATAATATAAGTGCATTTTACATTCGTTACTTGAATTTAAATATCCACTGTAATTTAACTAACGTACTGTATACTGTGTTTCGGCGTTCCGTGAAAAAGCTATAGCCCACTTTAATTGTTCTAAATAATATTGGTACCTATCGTTAGCCAAAGAGATAAAATATAACATAAGTAAGAAAAATTGCAATGTAATAATAGCTATTGTGTTCAATTTTTAAATAGTCAAAATTTATATGATGTGATATTGATATTAGGACATTTTTCTTGAATTTCTCTAGAATTGTTTTGATGTTCACATAAATTTTAATCGCATTTTTTCTTAATTACTTTAGACTTCCACTCTTTGATTGCGATTGGTCCAATTTTATTTAATAAGATAAAGATTTGGTGGATATCCTTATGATCAAAGAGCCCACAATTTCCATTAAAATAGTTGCGTGGTTGGGTCGACCACGTAAGTTAACAGACCCGAAGAATGGTCATTGCCTAGATGGGTTTGACTGTGATTGGCATTTACATTCTTCGCACGTTAAGCTGTTGGTGCCGGTTGCTATCACAAGATGGCAGTCGTTAAGCCGTGTCGGGTGCCTTACAGGCGGATTGAAGTACTTCTGACAGTGAGGTTCGCCACTAGCCCTGCAACCTCCACCAACCCGCACTGGGCCCGCGCGTGTGTGGTGTGGAGCTTGGCCCAGCCTTGCCCAGCTTGGGGAGAGACCCGCGCCCCAACAGTGTGGACGTCATGGGTTCTTAACGAGTGAAGAATATTAAAGGTGAAAGTTATTACTTTCTTGCCGTAAAATGAAGCAGTTAGTAAATCGCCACTGCACACTCTCGATATACACCACGAATTGCGTCTCGCGCACCACTCACCCTCAAAAACATAAAAACGATGTCTGCACGGACGAAGCCGCGGGCAAAAGCTAGTACATACATACATACGCCCGAAAAGCATTACCTTTCTTTTTGAGTAGTCGGGCAAAATCTACATGCTCGTTGGTAATCGATCACTTTCCTCCCTCGGTTAACAATGTACTGTTTCTATTTAATTTACATTCCTCGAAAGCTTCAATGAATCTTTCTGTCCAGTTAATTTTAGTTTTGTATTTTTTTTTGCGCTTATGTAAAAATTTATTCAACTATGTATGAGCGATAAAAATTTACCAAACCTAGAAAGCGACTCCTTCAACTGTTTTGGGGACGTGGAAACTCCACGATGGCCTTGACCTTGTCTCCTAGAGGTTGTATTACTGCTTCAGAGACTTCAAGCTTTAAAAAATCTAATTTTGACTTACCGGAACTGCACTTTTATATTTATGGTGATGCCAAACTCATTGAAACTTGAAAAGACCGTCGCCAGGTGTTCTTTGTGCTCCTCCTCTGTACTGCTGGCTATTAAACCATCATCTAAATAACAAAAAATGAAATGTAGTCCTTGAAGCACGGTAGAATACATAAATCTTTGAAATGTTTGGGCTGCATTACGCAATCCAAACGTCATCCAAGGGAATTCAAACTAACCAAAAGGAGAAATGATTCCTTTTTTTCTATATCTTCTTCGGAAACAGTAATAAAATACTTGTTTCCGGCCAAACTAAAGGTAAAGTCATGCAATCTAGAAATCGGGTATAAGTCCGGTTGAGTAACTCTATTATGTTTCCTGTAGTCTCCAAAAGGTCTTAAATCTCCATTATTTTTTGGGACAACGTGTAAAGCGCTGGCCCGCATCTCGCCCACTTCACCCACCCGTTTCACCCGTTCACCCGGAGCGTGATCTTCCTCTCCGCGAGCATTGGAATTGTGAGGAACGATGAACTTGCCTAGAACTATTCTGTTATAAATTTGACATCATAAGATTTTACTTTGATATCTGCGCTAAAAGTGTTCCATTCTCTGCCTGTTCTATCCAAAAATTGGGAATCCTTGCTATCAGCGAGACTGCTGCCAAGACCATCGACAGGTAAGGAATCCAGCAGGAGCATCGGCCCTCGAACTCTGGCCGGGCGGCTGCAACGACGTGTAACCCCCCCCCACCCGCCTATTTAAATATATAAATATAAAAATAACTAACTAAACCTACCTATAATACGCATACGTACATACAACATACAACCTACCACTATCTACCTATAAGAAGTATGTAAACTATACTTGATTTTTATTGTATTTTAAAATACGATTTAAACGTTTGGCCAGTTCGTCTAGAGAACCCTAATTTGTGATCGCAGCAACTCAGAATCTTTTTGAAGGTGAATGACAAGTTATTTTTAAGAGATTAATCTATTACGTTGTGTTTGGACGAACGATGTGGTCTAACCTGTAATTTTGAAGTATTTCGCGCGGAACCCTCATTTCCCTACTGTGATTGGTCCCTATTTTGGGCCCCCCCAAATTGGGAAGGGTAGCTGGCCCCCAGTGCTCGGAATAACGTAATACATAACTGACGTCAGTACTACATTATTTTGGTGACTAAAACCATATACAGCTAATGCAAAATAAGTGAACGAGCGATTTTAGCTCAAGACAAGTATTTAAGGTTAAGGTGAGCCTCGCCAGCTACTCTCAGCCTCAACCTCTAATCTACTAGGCGTCCACCCCCTTCAAGTGTAATTTGATTAAGCTACACGACATTGTATAGTGTACTAAGCCGTGCACCACCCGAATCCCAAAGCTAGTGTATATAAAACGCTTGTGAGGCGCCTTATTATACGTGTATAGTGTGAACTATGTCTGAAACTTTACAGCCATAGCTTGTCCATCCCTATTCGTCAGGTAGGATTAATACCTTCGAACAGCGATTGATCGCGAATACATATTAGCACTAGGTACTAAAACAAAGTAAATATTCCGCCTTGAATGTCGCTTATCCTGTGAGAAGAGCACCACGGGAGGCGAAATAAGTAGATAATCTACTAATATGGTTCTTAGACCTGGAACTGTGCCATACAGTTATATAACGGTATAAAGACCTACGGTCTATATAGCTAAAGCGAAATGGACACAACATCCACCGTGCCATCGGCTCCAAAATAATACATAGTGTTAAAGATCTGTCTTTAGACGTAGTAAATCCTTGATAAAGGGCGAAAGTACTGACTGTCCAGCAGGTTTGCTAAACGTAAAAGAACAACGAACCAACACAGTCGCAACCCATTGTGACACCAACGCGAATCATAGTCGCAGCATCACAACTAGGTCAACGCGAAAAGGCGTGTAAGCCAAGTGTTTGGTCGAGACGCTAGTTCAGGACGCAATAGAAGCCGACAGGACGCGGACACCGTGAGCACCCGTCCATAATATTTTAAAAACCGTAGAATAGATTTAGTTTCTAAATCTAGCGCATATTAACTGACCCTAGCTACGGTTACCATCAGGATGGGTCGGCTACCTTCATCATAATCGGTCTTACTATAATCACTATTAGTAAGGCGCGAACGCCCAAATCATTTGTTTGTTTGCCCAATACTTTCCTAAACGCTCGGTCCGATTTGGGTGAAATTCTGCCGAGGCATGCTTGTGATAAGCTACAGATAGGACCTACCTATCTAAAATTACTTTAGTATCAGAATAGGCGAGGCTCGAATGCCTATAGTTTGTTTGTTAGTCCATTACATTTATCCCATAAAAGTGTGGACAGATTTAGCTAAAATTTGGTAAAATTAGGAGTTGTTCATATCTATGAACCACTAAACTACATAACTAGCCCATATTGCATGGAGCTTGGTAAACAGTCATTTCAAATATGAAATAGGCCTTCCCTTCGATAGCATAGCACTGTACTATCCCGAATGAAATTAGTGAACTGAGTGGACCTCGTGTTCACGGAACCCTAAAACTTATGATACCGCGTGGCACTTGCAGTGAAGGCAGTTCGCAAATAAATAAAACGTGGGCATCACTTAGTCCTACCTACTACTTATTCACTAATATGACTCGTTTCTTCCTAAAAGCGATATTCCAAAACCTAATTCGCTATTCCCTAGTAATAGATTTATTAACTAGATTTCCTACAGATCGTAATCCCCCTAACTCAGCCCTAGTTTTTCCCTATCCTAGCGAGATAGCTAAGTATTACGAGAACTAAATTTTATTTTGATGTCCATGTTTCAACAAACAGTTACAACTCGTGGCGGCTTTATTCGTCTTTCCCCCGGGGTACTAAACCAACCGTGCCTTCGAGATGAACCAATTAGGTGTAGTGTGTCATGGTGTGGTGAGTACCTAAAGCTAACTTGTGTCCTAGTTCCCTACGGCTAAAGTGTACCTGCCCTGAATAAGAAATGCCGCTGCCACGACAGACCAGGTCTGCCGCTTCGCTGCACCTCCTAAACAGTGTGTTTGGATGGGATTTGGATAGGTAAGGCCTGTCCCAAATACGGTGGCTCCGTACATGAGCGCGCTAACGCATGTCCAACTTGTGGTCCTCATGACGGTAGGTCGTAAAATGGTACAGTCAGGATGTTCCGGCCATAACCAAACTTGGGTCGCTAGCCAGGCAAGCCCTCCTGTCAGCTTGCTTTCGGCACTTGCATTGATAAACCCACGCTTCGTTGTCACGGTTGCGTATCCACGTGAATTAAATCAACTAGCCTTCCTGAAAACATGAACTACCAACCTGGTCACTTGACGATACCTTCAGCTAGCAACCGACCTGGCATCTTGTTTCAATTCCTAGATCCCAGCTCGATTGCCCACTGTCTTGATCCCAGGTAGGAGCCCGAACTTTCGAAGGCAAATAACTAGGATTTCGGCCACACTAAATTCTATTCTAAACTCACAATATAAAGTGAGATTCCTAAGTTAATTCGCGACTAATAAGTACTTGGCGTGACACTTGCCCGGGGCGTGCGGCAGCTGTTCTTCGGATACGTCCTTCTCCTCTGGTGGTCTGTTCGACTGAGTGCCGCTGCGTCCGCGTGTCCGTGGTTTTATAAGCTTTCACACAGATGCAGCCTCGGCAGCGCGCGGGCCGCCGCACACATGCATCCGACCTCGTGGCCGATCTGCGCGAGCGCCGGTCGCTGTCCGGACTCAGACAGGGCGACGCCTCTATCTCTTTGGCCTCGGTTTTCGCGCCATTTATTACCTAAGGCAATCTGTTAT
Organism: Coleophora flavipennella; assembly: GCA_947284805.1. Lineage (NCBI taxonomy): Eukaryota > Metazoa > Arthropoda > Insecta > Lepidoptera > Coleophoridae > Coleophora > Coleophora flavipennella. Next base: position 16,729,467 of record OX369280.1, on the reverse strand, counting down.
AACGTGCGCACCGCGTGGTTCGAATGACGACCGACAGGCGGCAGCCTGGCTTCTCGGAAATAATCCCTGAGCTAATTTGTTTCAATAACTGTCTATTCACTCGACTCAAGGTTAATCCTCACCCGACCGAATAAAACTTAGTTATGTTTTTCCCAATAGACAGATTCCTTTTAGTCTATCAAGACTCACTGTAATACCTATAGATATTTATTTATACCATATGGATCCGTTACAGACGACGGCGTGCTTCCTTGGCCTCCTTCGATATTACCGGTAGCCATAGCTATTCAATTTACAAATGTTTATTCGACCACGCGAATGTGAAACTTTGTTGCTCCTGCTAGCTCGTATGCCCACGCTTACCGCACTAGGGTGAGTCGTTCTCGGAATTTACTGCACAAATAAAAATTTAAATGTTCAATCAGAGGTAATGTACGTACGTAATGAGGTACTATGTGATGCGATTCAATGTATGGTCAGAAGGGTGCAGTTAATGTTAAGAAATATATACCTCCAAAAAACTCACTTCCTGCATTTTCATCTAGGAGGGAAACCACCTGGAAGTATGTCGATACGAGTAGGTGGAGTTAATATAGACCAGGTGGACACCACCACCTTCCTCGGATTCTCGACTCGACCGTGGTCTCACCTGGGAATCACACATAGCAAAGCTATGTGGGAAACTAGGAGGAGTTTGCTTCGCTCTCCGGCGGCTCTCCTGGGTGGTCCCGAGGGAGGTGGTGAGGTCCAGCTTTTTCGCGACGGCACAGTCGCTCCTGCAGTACGGGATGGAGTTGTGGGGGTGCGCAGCCGATTGGAAGCGCGCCTTCCACATGCAGAAGAGGGTGCACGTGTCGCGCTGCACTTCTGTCAGGCCTTACTTTAAAAGTTTGGAAATCCTTATACTGTCCTCGCTACTGATCCTTCAGGTGGATGTGTATGTGTACAACCATCGTCACGAGTACGTGACACCGAGGGCTGTACACACTCGCAACCACCGGCACGTGGACAGGCTCCTGCCGTTGCGGTGAAGACTCGTTAAGTCCGGTAAGACGACTCATGTGTTGGGGCCATCAGTCTACAACAAGCTGCCGACTCATGTCACTGAAGCTCTCACACAGGCAAGCTTTAAAGCAAAGTTAAAGCGTTAGCTTCTCGAGCACACGTTTTACAGTTTTAATGGTTTTTTAAATTTAAAATAACATTATCTTTTGATAAATAATTTTTATTTTATAACTAGCTTTTGCCCGCGGCTTCGCCCGCGTGGACATCGTTTTTGTGACTGACTTAGAGGGTGCACGGTGCGCGAGCCGCAAGCGTCTCGCGAGCGTGGACATGACTTTTCTCCAGATCCCTCGGGAAGTATGTCAGGATATGCTTGTTAGTAAATCGTGTCATTTCCCACCTCCTCAACCATCTCGGTGCAAAAAATCACACAATCCATTGTTCCTTTGCGATGTTAATTAACCAAAAAAGAATATATTTTCAGTTTCCTCGGGAATTGCATCGGACTTTGCTATTTTCACGGGATAAAAAGTAGCCTATGTCCTTTCTTGTGACACAGGCTACCTGCATGCCAAATTTCATTAAGATTGGTCAAGGCGTTGAAGCGAGAAAAGGTAACAAACAAACACATTTTCACATTTATAATATTATTAATATTAATATTAGTAAGGATATGACATATTATTATTATTTTTGTATTGACTGACTGTTTTACAATCTATGTTATAAAGGTATAACATCAAATTAAAATCTAATGTTGACATTTAGTATTTTAATTTGATGTTTAAATCGAAATTGACGTGAAATATGATCGTTGACTGTCGGCAGGAGTTTTTAAAAAGAAGATGCGAAAGTTCCTTTAAGTAATTTTAATACAAGTTTCACAAATGAAGCTTAGTTTAATGGATTAAAGCTAGTGACTTAACCTATGTGTCCTTTCGTTACGGCAGTTCGTGGACAAAAGGCGCCGCTGTAGTTAAAAATTGTTTCACATCACTTCCCTTACACAACACTGCGTCGTCAGCTCTTTCACACGGGCACTCATATGTTCTGGGAAGTAGATGGTTGGGCAATCCGTTGTTCAGCAGCAGGTGAAGGTACCTATGGCCGTAACACGTGTAAACATTGTTTATAAATAAATGATTATGATATTACTATACTTAATTTAGTCAGTTTATTGTCACACACAATATAAAGTTACGAGTATACAGGGCGGGGTGGAGTTTGTCGGAAAGTATCTCCTAGTGGTCCACCCCGGGCAAAGGATTCGCTCCTTAGGTGAATACGGCTAAAGCTTTCTGACACCATTGGCCCGCTGGACTTGCTCCTTAAGAGCCTCCCAGCGTTTTTCCTGCTATCTCGAATGCGAAAAAAACAAAATAAACAAAAATGGCCCTTCTAAGGGCCCTTTGACCAGAAGTATTGGACCATCTGTCCAGATACTTCAATTAAATATTGAGGGGTCCTCGACTCCTCGCAGGCCAAATGTGACTACCTGTCTCGGCTGGCCCGCGAGAACGACATAGATTTGATTTCTATCCAAGAGCACCATATTGACAAAGCTATTAATTTTGACACACGGGGACATATCCCTGGATATAAACTCCTCGCCCACACACTGTCACCTATTTATGGCTCTGCTGTTTATGCTAAGTGTACACTTTCGGGCATCAAAGTGCTGAAAGTAAGTGATACAAGTAATCTGGAAACCATGTGTGTCCAGATATCCGATAAAAATTTAGTGGCAATATACAAACCTCCGGGTAATGGTTTTGAGAACCCGCCTCTTGAAACCCTACCACACCCTTCAACAGCCCCCATAATTCCTGGGGATATTGCACAAATGACGCGAATGGGGATATACTAGTGGAGTGAGCGAACAGAGAAAATATCCACCTAATGTTCGACCCAAAAGAAAGAGGCTCTTTCCGATCTGCTCGATAGCAGAGTGATACGAATCCAGATTTGTGTTTCGTATCGGAGCATGAGTACGGAAAGGCCCTGCCTAGTAGTGCCTACAACCCGCAAAATTCTAGAAAACTTCCCACGCAGCCAACACCGTCCGGCTCTTATAGAGATCGGCATTGAAATTCCACTTGTAAGATCGGTTTAAAAAACCAGGTTAGAATTTCCTTAAAGCAAACTGGGATGGCTACGGCCAGCAAGTAGATTCAAAGATACGCTGGGTAAAACCTACAGTCAAAAACTATGACCGGTTTGCGAAAATCCTAATAAGTTCGGCCAAGAAACATATTCCCCGAGGATTCCGCAAGGAGTATGTGCCGCGCTGGACCGTGGAAGCTGATGAGGCCTTTCAAGCATTATTGAAAACAATAGATCCTGAGTCGGCTAACAACCTCATCGATGCGCTGGACAACTCCCGCCGCCAAAAATGGATACTAAACGTTGAAGGGATGAATTTTATGCATTCTAGCAGAAAGAGTTGGTCACTTCTTCGAAAAATGGGTGGAGCTAGTGCCCTGAAAAGTAGCGAAACCTGTGTGAATCCAAATTATATTGCAGAACGCCTCCAGGACCTCACTAAGACTGCACAACATAATAAGACCTTTCCAAAATCAATATGGGCCCAGCGCAAGTCCAACTTATAACTCCTACAGGACAGTGACCGTTTTGGCTGCCCCTTTACAATCCAGGAACTAAAAGCAGCGCTACAGTCCATAAAATGTGGCAAAGCTGCGGGTTTTGACCTGGTATACCCGGAATTTCTGACCAACCTAGGGAAACGGGGACAAAGATGGCTAGTTGGCTTCTTCAATGAAGTATTAGAGACAAGCCAACTTCCAAATATATTTAAGAAGTCTAAGGTCCTAGCAATTCTAAAGCCGGGTAAGCCAGCTGATGACTCTGCAAGCTACAGGCCCATCTCACTACTTAGTGTTACATACAAGATTCTGGAACGTATGCTGTACAATCGCCTTTACCCAGCGGTCAACCCATTGATACCTGCTGAACAAGCTGGTTTTAGGGCAGACCGGAGCTGTGCTGATCAGGTTTTAGCCCTAACAAGCTACATTGAAGCAGGTTTCCAAAAAGGGCTTAAATCGTTCGCAGCGTTTGTGGACCTAAAAGCTGCATACGATACAGTTTGGGTGGAGGGGTTGCTACATAAAGTGATCCCATGCAAAAAGATACTGAAATTACTTAAAAACATGCTCGGACCACGAAACATAAAGGTGATGTTGAACACGAGGGAGAGCAGATTTAAATTATTGAAAAATGGGTTACCCCAAGGATTTGTACTGGCCCCCCTCCTGTTTAACATTTATACCTACGATATCACGGTATTGCGTTCGAAGAAGTTAATGTACGCCGATGATCTGGCCATTGCTTTCCAGGGGAGGCATTTTAACGAGGGACAAGAAGTGCTTTCGAAAGACCTACGCGCCCTGAACGACTACTATACACAGTGGCGTCTTTGTCCCAATCCATCAAAGACAGAAGTTTGCGCCTTCCATCTGACAAACTGTCAAGCGCGAAAGGAACTTGAGGTAACCTTCTGCGAAAATGTAGTTCGCCATAACTTTTCTCCAAAATACCTAGGAGTTAGCTTGGACAGGTCGCTGACGTTCAGGGAGCATCTGGACAGCCTCGGTCAGAAGATCAAGTCGAGGGTCAATCTTATGCGGAGGCTGGCAGGTACGTCGTGGGGAGCTCGCGCAGATGTCCTTCGCACGTCCACTTCTAGCCTTGGTCTACTCAGCGGCGGAGTACTGTGCCCCTGTTTGGTACCGTAGCACCCACACGAGCAAAGAAGACGTTCAGCTAAACCAAACCATGCGTATTATCCCGGGTGCGTTAAAACCAACTCCCACACCATGGCTCCCTGTGCTGTCGCATATCGCTCCTCCACAATTTAGGAGGACCTCTACCGCCGCTTCGGAGTGGGCTAAAGCACTCAAAAACCCAGTGCCATCAAATGCCCATCGCCAAGACTCTCGACGAGCTTCCACCATGTCGCCTCTCATCACGAAAACCCATTTGGACGGATCCACAAATAATGTGTTCGTACGACGTCTGCTCTGAATGGAGAAAACAGTGGCTGGCTTCGGATTGCTCAGAAACAAGCCTAGTTCACAGTTCGTATGGCTGGTTTTTACCAAAACTGTAAAATCTGGACCACACTAAACCGCATTAGAACTGGCCAAGCCAGGTGCAACTACCAACTGCACAAATGGGTCTCTCCGCGTCGTTATTATTTATATTTTTGCCAAATTTCAGCTCTTAACTACTAATATAGCCTAGCTCCTATATATACTGTGGTACAGGTGTGCGGGCGGCGTGCCTACTTTGGTACCGATGTAAAGCTACCCTGTAAATTACCTTTTTAGGGTTTCGTAGTATAACAAGGAACCCTTATAGTTTCGTCATGTCTGTCTGTCCGCGGACTAACTCCTAGACTATTAGCATTTAAGAGCTGAAATTTGGCAAAGTATAAATAATAATAACGCGGAGAGAACTGTAAAAAAGTTGTGGAAAAAAAACTTTTAACGGTACTTCTCCTACAAGTAAAGTGGGGATGATTTTTTTTTCTCGTCAAACCCAGTACTTTGGGAAATCGTAGGATAGAGGCTTAAAAAAAGTTGTGAGTCTTCGAAGACAGAGGCTTAAAAAAAGTTGTGAGTTTTCGAAAAAATAGGCTTGAAGTGCTAAATTTTGTTGGAGTCGAGTGTCCCCGCCCCCTAACAACTAAAACGCTGTATTTGGAAATTTGAAAAAATTCATGAAAGTAGTCTATATAATTAATTTAAAAGTAAAACTACCAAAGCTACCTAAGCTTTCTAGTTGATGAGCAATAGTTGATCCAAAAAAAATCGCGTATAAACTAACCTGCTCAAAAATATTGATAACGCGTTTTAGAATATTCTAAAATGTAAGTAAATCACAAACATATTACAAACATATTAGCAACTACGAAACCATAAATTGCGCGTGGCCCGACACGCACTTGGTCGGTTTTTTTATTTTATTTTATTTTTATTTATTAGGAAAACTTACAGCTAATTAACATCAATAAAGAGAACTGGGTAGCAAAAGAACATTAAAATACCTATTATACATTAATTGTATTTGCTCAGATATCCGGGCGCTAGGTAGACAGGTCCGGGGGCGGCCCCACGGCGGCTCGCACGGGTCTCCCGGACAGCTGCGACCCAGCCCGTATACTGTCAGGTACAATATTTTAAATAAAAACCTTGTTTACGTGTACGGCGGCGGCCAAACGTATGGTATGCCGACTTATTGATAATAAAGGTCAAAATAACATCATCCACCCGTGACTTCAGATGTCACGCACCTCAGATAGCAGACAATACGTCATGATTGTGCTTGTCTTTCATTGTTAGAAAGGGGTAGAAAGGTAAATTTTAGAAATGTTTAGATTACTTATTTGATTCGTACCTACCTTTGATTTCGTTATTGTTGGTCAATTTCGTGTATTTATTATTTCAGTCTTTTGAGTGAATTTAAAACTTTTATTTTTATTTGTTTATTTCTATTGATAATTCTATTTATAAGTGTTTGGGCCGATTCAAATGCTGTCTGGTGTAACTCTTCTATATGGATGGGCTATTGGTGCTCGCTGAGGAAGATTTGTAACGAGTGTGAAGTACCTCGTTGTACATATGACCTTTCGTGCGGGTACACCCTCGATCTCGACCATCGCCAACGTACCGCAAAACAGTCATCCATATGATCGGACGAAGACGCACGTCTCCATCGTAAATTTAATTGTGTGAGAGCGTTGCAGCGGCCATATTTTGGACCACTTGGCTAAAGGAATAAGTTGGACACTAGTGTTTTGTGGTGTTTTTTTTTGTGACTGTTGATCGATCTTTATTGACCAAATTAACATTAAGGGACATCAATTTTTGTGTGTTCGCCTTAAACCAATAACACTACAGGCATCGAGGGAACAAATATGGATGAGTGTGGCACCTGATTGACATTTACCTACTAGAAATCCACTCCAGATCAACGAGCTATTCAGGTGAGTGCCTTTAGTTGTCTGTATCGGGAGTTTGGAACCTAGACAGTGTTTTTTGATGGGCCATTACCTGCCAGGTTTTGTAAATCTCTAAGAGTCCACGATTCCTACCTTTTTTTTAAAAATAGCCAAAACATTTTGGTCATTCGAGCCGAACTTTCGGCCTAGTATACCTACCTACCTATAGTCGGATTTATGCCGATAAATTACTATAACATTTAGTAAATACAGTCCACATTAATAAAATTGTAGTTGGGTTTCCCACTTATTCAAATCGATTTAATATTTCTGGAAAGATTTTTAACTAAAATCATACAAAATACCTATAAATCTTACGAATGATACCTAACCTACCGTCTTCGTAAATGCAAACGTACCTTCAGTGCATCGTTTTAATCAAATGTAAAAAGTTACTTACTAAATATGTTTTAGATATTTACCTACCATTTAAAATACTTATGCTCGTACCTTAGATACCCTTTCAGTTCTGTGTACCTACCTTATCTAATTTGATGAATTGTTGAGTAGAAATGGATAATAATAAGTACTTATAATGTCTACATACCTACAATACGTATAAATTACGGTTTATCCTACGTTATCACAGTGTACCAATCTTTGCATACATCGTTCGAATACTTACGAGTGGGTGGGTACCTGCGTAAGTAAGCGAATATCGTGTGGGTAATAAGTGGAAGCAACGTTGTTGTTTACAAGCTTTAATTAACTTGGTATGTATGTATGTTTGTTCGGGTGGAATCTTGCAAGTTATATTTGACCCACTTCCCGGTTTCCGATCGAGCTGAAATTTTGCACGCACATGTATATCGCGTGACAATGCAATATTAAAGGCTTGTACCTAAAAGTTTTTAGGTTTTCCGTAAATTGTTTTGTTTTTGCTTAGTTATTTTTGCAAGCATTGGCTGGGTGTATAGGTACGCTTACATTGTATGGGGTAGATAAGTAACTATAGTTTAAAGTTATTTAGGGTTTTTTGATTTTTAACAGTAATTTGTAAAAAAAAAAATAGGTATAGTGTTTTGCTTTAGGTATTTGTGATAACTAAGTCGATTAGTAAAAATAAAAGATTTTAACGAATTGAGCACCTCTGCTTTTTAAAGGCAGTTAAAAATGACTACAGCAAGGATTAAATTGCGTGAAGCGAAACTTCGCACTTATTTCTCAAAAATTAAAGTTATTTACGATAATTCGTTAAACTTAGATAATGAAACAGATGAAGCGGAGTTTCTCGTATCTGCATCGAATATATCAAAGTTACGTGATGAGTTTATGCAAGAAGAAGAAGAACTAAATCTTTTAAAAATGGAAATGGACCCAGACTTTGAGCCCAATTTTCATAATTGGGAATCTATGGAAACACTGTTTACTCACATACAAGGAAAAATACAATCGATTAAGGTTAAAACAGCTAAATTGGAGAAACCGTCGCTTGCTCCGGTACCTGTAGAAAAGTCTCGTTCACCTCATGTCAAACTGCCACGTATTGAGTTGCCAAAATTTGATGGAAGTCAAAAATCTTGGCCCTTGTTTTATGAGTGTTTTAATCACACAGTACATAATAACCCTGAGTTAACAAACTACGAAAGAGTTTACTATTTGTGTGGACAGTTGACGGGCAAAGCGCGTGAATGTATCGAAGGGATTACACCGACGGGAGATAATTATGATCTAATTTATCGAACACTTGTAGATAAATTCCAAGATGTACGTTCTTTAGGTTCTGCCTATTTAAACGAAATATTAAATATGAAAAAATTGAACACTCCCTCGGCCGACGGTCTTAACTCGTTTATGGATAAGTTCACAGTGTCGGTGGCTGCCTTTGAAAAACTGGATATCGCTGACAAGTTCGATTTTGTGTTTCTCCATCTAGCGCTGAACAAGTTAGATTGTGAAACGGCTCGGTTGTTTGAAAATTCGGTGCGGGGAATTGGAATCCCAAAATACGAAAGTTTACGGCAATTTGTAAAAGAACAAGCTAAGATTTTAGAGCGCACCGGTACTATCCTTAGTATGAATAATAGACTTTCGCATCCGCTGAATAAAGTTCCAGTATCAGGTGTGCCCAGACCTAAATCCGTATCCGGAAAAAATACCAAGTCGTTTGTTACTGCTGCCGGTTCCAACGCCGCCGCACATGAATTTGAGTGTCCCTTGTGTGGTGCCACCGGTCACAGTAACTATTCCAAGTGTACTGCGTTTTTGAAGCTCGCAGCAAGGGAGCGATATAATGTTGTAAAAAAACATCATGGGTGCGTTCTATGTTTGAGTGTACGCCACAATACGACTGCCTGTAGTGTCAAAGGTAGTTGTAATTCATGTCAATCTAAAACGCATCATACTATGTTGCACTTTGTTGATCGTCCAACCAGTACATCATTGCCGGTTTCGACTGATCACATTGTAGATGATGGTGTACAAGCTAGTGCAGAGTTCTGCGCCGATGTTGAGTCCGTTGGCGATACCGATGACGAAGAGATATCGAAAGCAGGAGTTACGTTATGTTCGATGCAGAAGTCTGAGACTTACGGCTCTTTGTGTGGCTCGGTTCCGTCTACTGTATTGTTAGCCACGGCACGCGTTCGGGTAGTGGACTCGCAAGGCAAGTCCCATTTAGTACGTTGTCTTATAGATAACGGGTCACAAAATCACTTTATAACAGCGAAGTGTTGTGAAAGGTTGTCTTTGACGCCACGTCCCGCTTCGGCTGTTACAGTACACGGATTTGGCGGTGGTTCCAAACCAGTACAAGGAGTTACGGCACTAGAGTTTTTATCTCGCTTTGACAATAAAATTGCATACAAAATTAACCCTTTGGTGGTTGATCATATCACGAGTAATTTGCCTACTACAGCGGTGGATACTTCACTGTTGTCATATCTGACGAGTGTTCCTCTTGCTGATGATATGTTCAACGTTCCTGGTGAAATCGAATTATTAATCGGCGCTCAACTGTTTGCAAAATTACTTCTTCCTGGTCGAGTTCACGGCCCTCAATACGGACCTGATGCGATACGAACTACTCTCGGATTTGTTATGATGGGTGAAGCACCAGCTCAGATACTGAGTCATCACAATCGTACAGTAGCATTTTGCGCCATTACGGAGCGTCCTTTAAATGAAGTCGTTAGCAAATTCTGGGAACTTGAAGAGGTTTCCCATAGTAATGAGCCTCATCTCAGTCCTGAGGAACAAGAGTGTGAATTGTTTTACCAATCTACTACAACTCGAGACCTTTTAGGTAGATATTCGGTTGCGTTGCCGTTTAAGATAGACCCAAATACTTTAGGAAGTTCTGAAAAAATCGCAGAAAAACGTTTCTTTGCATTAGAACGCAAGTTTCAAGCTTCCCCACTACTTCGAGAAGCTTACGATAAAGTTGTCAAGGAGTATTTGGAGAATGATTATCTGATCCCAGTACAGGTTCGAGATGGTCACGACAAACAGTATATTATTCCACACCATGGTGTAATTAGGAATGATAAAGTCACTACCAAATTGAGAATGGTATTAGATGCAAGTGCGCAAACAGACAAAGGATTATCCTTGAATCAGATATTGCATGCCGGACCCAATCTGCAAGGTGACATTTTTCAGATCCTTCTGAATTTTCGACTATTCTCGGTAGCGTTTTGCGCCGACGTAAAGCAAATGTACTTACAAATTTTAGTCCATCCACCATTTCGCAAGTATTTACGTATGCTGTACCGTTTCGATCCAAATGAGGAGTTACAATTGTTTGAGTTTAAGCGGGTCTGTTTCGGCCTGTCGGTCAGTCCCTTCTTGGCTCTACGTACAATGAAACAACTTGCCAATGATGAGTGCAAAAGTTTTCCTTTGGCTTCAAACATAGTCCAAAGTGATTTGTACATGGACGATGTAGTTTCGAGTCAGAAATCAGTTTCATTGGCGTCAGAGACGGCCTTACAATTAATAAGCATGTTTAAGGCCGGGGGCTTCGACCTGTTAAAATGGTCAAGTAATTCAATGGACTTTCTTTCCAATCTGCCCGAAACTCATTTACATCCTCATGTGGTTAAGTTTGACGACGATGCCAGTCAGAAGATTTTAGGTGTTAAATGGGAGCCACGCGCTGATCAGTTTTCGTTTGAAATATCTCCGTGTGAAGTTAAGTGCACTAAAAGATCTATCTTGTCGACTGTCGCCAGATTGTGGGACGTATTGGGTTTTGCGGCACCTGTTATTCTGTATGCTAAATTACTAATCAAAGATCTATGGGATCAGAAGATAGATTGGGATGAGTGTCCACCTCAGTCTATTGTCGATAAATGGACTATGTTCAAAAATGAGTTGTCACTTTTGACAAATCTGAATATACCGAGACATTTGGGAGTCATTGATAATTGTCAGACGACTCTGTTAGCATTCGCAGACGCCAGTGAAAAGGCATATGGCGCTGTAATATACATGCGTGTTAAGAAATTCGATGAAGTAACCGTCCAGTTAGTATGCGCTAAATCGAGAGTGGCTCCACTAAAGACAGTTTCTTTAGCCCGCCTGGAGTTATGTGCAGCGCTGCTGTTGTCCAAACTGGTACGAGTTGTATTGGAAACTTACAAATCACGTTGCGAGATTGATAGGGTTTTGGCCTTTTCGGATTCGATGGTTGCACTACACTGGATTCATTCTAGTCCTCATCGATGGAAAGCTTTCGTTGCCAATCGTATTACTAAAATTCATAAAAATCTTGGCGCCACTCATTTCCATTACGTGTCAGGAAAGGAGAATCCCGCTGACTGTTTGTCACGTGGCCTTACTCCGGCACAATTAATTGATCATCAGTTGTGGTTTAAGGGTCCATCGTGGACTAAAAAGGAAATTTCGCAATGGCCTATTCAACCATTTAAAGCAGCTAGCGATTTAGAGATTCCCGAAGTGAAAGTGGTATCACTACCTACGATGGAATCCGAAAGGCCCCTGTTATACGCACTGGCTCAGAGAATATCATCCTGGCCAAAGTTACTTAGAATAGTTACATATATTCTGAGGTTCATTGGGAAGTTAAAAACTCGTGATCTTCCTACTGGAAAAGATTTAGATGAAGCTGAATTAGCTGTTATCCGGTCGTTGCAAATTGTATACTTCGCTGAAATATTTCAAAATGTTAAGTTGGCGAAACCATCCCTTCCGTCTATTCAGAAGCTTAGACCTATATTGGTTGATGGCGTTCTACGGGTAGGAGGTAGATTAGAGAAGACGGACTTGACCTTTGACCATAAACATCCGCTATTGCTACCAAAAAAGGATCACATAGTAAATCTTATTGTAGATCATCTACATCGTATCAATTGTCATACGGGACCAAATTTGCTTCTTTCTCTGCTGAGACAACGGTACTGGATTTTGTCTGGCCGGAATATTGTTCGATCACGGGTTCATGCTTGTAATTTTTGCTTCAGAGTACGACCTAAAACTTGTATTCCGCCCATAATGGCTGACCTTCCGAGATGTAGGCTGCAAATATCTAAACCGTTTTCTCACACGGGATTGGATTATTGCGGCCCTATCAACATAACATTAACTCGAAAACGTGGTATTAGAAGCCAGAAAGCCTACATTTGTGTTTTCATTTGTCTAACAACTAGAGCTGTTCATGTGGAGATAGCTCCAGATTTGAGCACAGATGCTTTTCTTAATGCGTTAAAACGATTCATAGCTCGTAGAGGAACAGTTGAAAAACTATTCTCTGACAATGGGACAAATTTTATCGGCGCTCGTTCGTATCTGAATGAATTACATACCTTCTTACTTTCCGAGCCCTTTGCCGAACATTGGAATTGTGAGCTTGCCAATCAACGTATCGAGTGGGAAATGATCCCTCCAAATGCCCCGCATTTCGGTGGAGGTTGGGAAGCTACTGTTAAATCTTTTAAAACTCATCTGATACGTGTTATAGGCAAACAGATACTGACTTATGAAGAATTATTGACAGTACTTTGTCAGATAGAATCGGTGTTAAATTCGAGGCCATTAGAACGCTTTCTTAGCCCAGATCCGTCGGAACCGGTAGCCTTGACACCCGCTCACTTTCTTCATACGGTACCTTTACAGTCTCTGCCTTCTGCGCCAGTTTCAGAAGAAAGAGAGCAACTTCTTTCGCGATACCTTCTACTAGATAAGTTAGTCCAATCTTATTGGCGTCGATGGAGTCTAGAATACTTACATACCCTTCAGGAACGTGAAAAATGGTTGAATGATACGAAACCAATAGAAGAAGGTACCGTGGTTGTGATAATGCAGAACAATACCCCCCCTTTACATTGGCCTTTGGGCATTGTTTTGGAAACGTATCCTGGTTCGGATCGTAGGACACGGGTAGTGCGAATAAAAACTAAGACTGGTACACTAACGCGTCCTGTAGTTAAGCTTTGTCCGTTGCCTACTCAATAAATTCACCTTTCCTCCTTCAATTATATCTTCCCTTTTGCAACATAGTGTTAGTTTTAATATTTGTTTTTAATTCTAAGTCCTGCTTATTTTAATTTAGTTTTTGTTTAAAAAGATAGTTCTCTCTTTTCCCTTGGACTTATTGAGATTGAAAGGCTGAACCCTTTCAAGCCGGGGGTGATGTTTGGGCCGATTCAAATGCTGTCTGGTGTAACTCTTCTATATGGATGGGCTATTGGTGCTCGCTGAGGAAGATTTGTAACGAGTGTGAAGTACCTCGTTGTACATATGACCTTTCGTGCGGGTACACCCTCGATCTCGACCATCGCCAACGTACCGCAAAACAGTCATCCATATGATCGGACGAAGACGCACGTCTCCATCGTAAATTTAATTGTGTGAGAGCGTTGCAGCGGCCATATTTTGGACCACTTGGCTAAAGGAATAAGTTGGACACTAGTGTTTTGTGGTGTTTTTTTTTGTGACTGTTGATCGATCTTTATTGACCAAATTAACATTAAGGGACATCAATTTTTGTGTGTTCGCCTTAAACCAATAACACTACAGGCATCGAGGGAACAAATATGGATGAGTGTGGCACCTGATTGACATTTACCTACTAGAAATCCACTCCAGATCAACGAGCTATTCAGGTGAGTGCCTTTAGTTGTCTGTATCGGGAGTTTGGAACCTAGACAGTGTTTTTTGATGGGCCATTACCTGCCAGGTTTTGTAAATCTCTAAGAGTCCACGATTCCTACCTTTTTTTTAAAAATAGCCAAAACAATAAGGTTGTTTGCTGAATTAGTTGCACCTTTGACGCCTCTCGTCAAACACTCCATCAAATTATCATCTCAGGAGCATGAAAGATAAGGAGTCAAACCTTCCATCATCAGCTCACCAGATTAACCTGAAAGAATACAACTATCGATATATACGTACCTATGTATCTACGTATAATATTAAAAGAATTATCTTCCAATTTCTAACCGTTAAAAAGTTGTACCTTCCATCATTAGCTCAAATACCAGACACAAATACATACTTGAATAGCTTTAGAAAATACATGAAACACGTAATACGTGCCTGTAAAATTTGAGGAAATTTGTCCCCGTCTATTTCGAATAAAAAAATTATAAATCGATTCAGAATTGACAGAGTAATCGGCGAACATACATAAAAAATACATACAGTCGAACATAGAAGCTCCTCCTCTTTTGAAGTCGGTTAAAAAAGGCCTGTAATGTGAGAAGTACCAGTAATAAAGATTTATTATTATTTATAGACACAAAACTAAAGCTACGCCGCCCACCTGGCACGAGGCGTAGTCGTTCACTCTGGTGTAGTGGCAAGAGCACCTTCAGGCTCCAGCGGAGGCACAGTCGGCTGAAGGTCAATGCGACGGGGAGAGACAACATCGGACTGTCCGCCCATTATTATTAAAAAACTGAGCAGTGTAAGATTAGTTACCCTTACTTTCCCCTTGCAGAATAACTTCTAAGCAGAACTCAAAGGTAAATATAATCTTATCATCATCATCATCACCTTATTAGCCGAAAGACGTCCACTGACAGACAACGGCTTCCTCATGGATTTCCATAACCACCAGTGCTGCGCTGCCCACATCCAGCGGATTCCTGCGACCTTCACCAGATCTTCGGTCCACCAAGAGGGAGGTCTTCCTACGCTACTTCTGCCAGTGTACGGTTGTCATTTGAGTACTTTATTACCCCAAAAGCTATCTGTTCTACAAGCTATGTGTCACACCCACTGCCAATTAAGTTTAGTGATTTTGTGAGCTACGTCGGTTACCTTGGTTCTCCTACGGATCTCCTAATTTTTCCTTTAAACTCCAATCAAATATAACCTCAAGTGTGTTGTGGGCCACCTTCGAACGACCCACATAAAAAGCCGGGAGAGCAGTGGACTGTTTTAAAGGGGAGGCGGTAGATCATATGTTATGACTGACTTGCGAGGGGAAGTAACGCCTCAGAGTGGAAGAAAACACGATGACTTGCGAGGAACAACGCAGTTTGCGATGTACTGCTTCCGATTGGGAGACGCGAGAGGCTTTCCTTCTTTGAGGTTCTATTACGACGCTGTCGCTCGAGCGAAGTTCCTTACAAGGGTCAATTATGGCGCTGTCACATTTGGGGATAGTAATACCTTTTTTTAAATGGGGCTTGAGGAATGTTTCTTGTACTACTAGTATATCTAGTTCCCTACTTATAAAGGATAGTCTAAGTTTGAGGATATCATATATCATATAATCTGCGAGTATTATAAGTGACAAGTGAAAGCCCTTCAGGCTTAATCCAGCCGGTATTGATGCTTGGGTTTTGGAGTGTCGTTTTGCTCTAGTAGCATTATTATAGCGATCTAAGTAGTTGTTAGTGTTCCTCAAGAGCTAGTAAGTGCTCTTGGGGAGTGCGTGAAGCTTGTAGTTTACCGCCTAAGACTACTATTTCGTTGATATCAATGTTTTTAATGATGGCGTACACCATGTTTATGGCCTCTTGCGCGGAGGGTTGAGAGCTGCCCAGTTGAGGTTGGGGCTGTGCGGGGGGGAGGGGCGGCTTAAGAAGCCAGTTTAGGGAGGGGGGAAGCTGTTAGGATATCTTCGCCTCAGGCGTTGTTAGGGGTCGTATTGGGCCTGGCTTTAGGAGTCCTGAGTGGGGGAAGTTATTGGCTGATGTCGGTTTTAGACCCTGTTTGGGTTGTGAGGCGGTTTTGAACTTTAGTGGTGGTTACCGGGGGGCTCGCGGGCAGCCACGGTAGTTGGCCGGGTGGCCGACCTAATTGCATAGAATGCAAGCTGGGAGGTGTCAGAGTCGCAGGTACGCGTACACTCTTTAGTACTGTGGGGTACTAACACTTTGCACACCTCGGGGTGGCAGAGCAGTTAGCCGCTGCGTGGCCGTAAAGCTGGCAGCGGTGGCATTGGCCGGGGTGACCGCGTTTATGAGTTGGCTCTACTTTAATGTTGGAAAGCCCACAGATGGTGAGCTCGCCTTTGAATATTTCGCGCGCATTAGGGACGTTAGTCAGTAATAAAAGGGTTAGAGGGTATTTTTTGCCAGTGCGGCTGTGCATCTTGTTACAGCCTCAGCTGGCAAACCTTGTTTAAGGAGGTCAATTCATGTGTCCTCATTCGTTAGTTCGTGGGGGAGCGTAAGACCGTGCGAATCTTACGCTCTTCGGGGAGGGCGTAAGTGTGGTACGGGATTTTGTTAAGTGACTCGTAAGAGTCCTTAAATTATCGGTGGTCGGGACTTCGATTTTCGTCTCACCTAAGTTTGACGCCTTTGTATTATTGACTTTGTTGTCTTTACAAAGTTGGCTTGTGGCCTTTCACATGATTTTGTCCCTAAAGAAGACGTTCAGGGGAGAGGGGGTTAACATTTCGAAGGGCGGGTTTACGTTTCGGTGGCACCGGGGCGCACCGATTGGCTTGTTTGCTCGTGGTATTTTTGCTAGACTGGCTCCGGGGCACAGACTGCAGGGCGGGGGGAGGGGGAATATCTAAAGACATAAAAGTGCGGGAGGGGAAGATTGCGTTTCTGCCAAACCGGCGAGACGCTTCTTTTCCTGGCGTAGGAATTTTTTACTCTTGACGACGTTGTACTCACCTGTAACGGTGTCGTTCGATGCGTCACTGAGTCGTCAGAATTTTTTTTTACGGGAGGTTTCCGAGACGGTTTCGGTGTCCATTGTCCGGTCGGTCGTGTCATCACCGTTGCCGATCTTGGACACTTGCTCAGGGGCAGACGCGATCGACGGAGGTGTGGGCGAGTCGGGCAACTGAGGCGGTGGCAGGAAGGCTGCCAGGGAATCGCAGGGAATAGCGCGAAAAACTGACTACAAGTAGCTAGGCTGTGCTTGGAGGAACGCGAACAACGAGCGGAGTTCGCGGGTCAGTCGGTCTGTGGAGTCATCTTGCGCCATTGCGCTAGAGGGCAGGCATGGTGCGTGGACTGTACAAGATGAAGTAACAATATACAATATACAAGAGAATAATAATAAACAATATAAGACAATACAATAAGTAAAATAGGAACGAAGTTCCAGCTGGGCAGGAAGCCGCCCGCGGGGAGCTGATAAAAAAATTGATAAATTATTCAAACTATTTAAAAAACTCGTGAACATCTGTATTAATAAAGTTATATAATTACGTAACAAATGTGCTACTTGTTTTCATATTCATAAATCTGTTTTCGTAAAATTAATATCAGCATTTTACAGCTGAATATTTTACATCGCTGCGTTATACTTTTACGCTGAGTCAAAGAAAGTATTAATTTGCATTCGTAGTAATAATGTTCATTTATTCATGGAAAATACCTTGGTTGCCTCAAATAACTGCCTTTCAAGTCGATGTCTTTAATTAAATACCTAGGTAAGTCTAAATTGCAGCAAGTGCATTGAAAGGCATACCTAGAATAATGGTTAAATATTCTTTAGGCAGTAATTTTACAATGAAGATTAAGATACCTTTTCGTTTTAATACGTAATTGGGCTCTCTTGCATAGGTAGGTATTCAATGAACTTACACAGGTAGGTATTCAATGAACTAAACTAGTTAAGGAAAAAATACTTGCATTTTTTTCAAATTGATTTATGAATTCACGATTTTTTTGATTTTTGTGAATACGTCAAACTCACACTACATATATTTAATTAGATAATAAACGTTGCTATTGGATTTTATGTATTGATTTTTCGTGAAAATATAATGCAAAGATTAATTGTCTTGTCACAAACACACCTACACGCACACACTCGCACACACACACACACTCTCACACACACACACACACACACACTACACACAAGTTAAGTTGCTTGGCCGCCACCTGTTAAATTTGTTTTATGTTAATGTTCTTTTGACCGCCACGAGACAGGCCTAGCCTAGTGTGGGGTCACAGTTAACTTGTATGTATTAGTTATGATAACTTCGTAAATAAATTTTTATGTCTTTTTATGTCTTATGTCTTATTATGATTGTAAAATCAGCTGTTTTAAACAGACTAAACGTTTAGTATACAAAGTTCCACACAAAACTCCGTTCTTTGCAAAGCGGCTATCTGGTTTGCCAAACAGCTGATTCTACAATGCATTTGATTCATCATCATCATATCAGCTGAAGGACGTCCACTGCTGGATATAGGCCTCCCCCATGGATTTCCACGACGACCGGTTCTGCGCTGCCCGCAACCAAAGGCTTCCCACGATCTTCACCAGGTCATCGGTCCACCGAAAGGGAGACCTTCCTACGCTACATTTTCCGGTGCGCGGTCGCCACTCCAGAACTTTACTGCCACTGTTCAACGAGCTGTGTGCCCCGCCCACTGCCACTTAAGTTGAGCAATTCTGAGAACTACGTCGGCTACTTTGGTTCTCCTACGGATCTCCTCGTTTCTGATACGATCATGCAGAAAAACTTAGAGCATAGCACGCTCCATTGCCCTTTGGGTGACCTTGTGTGTTCTTATGAGGCCTACAGTAAGCGACCATGTCTCAGTTCCGTATGTCATCACTCGCAACACATACTGGTCGAAGACCTTGGTTTTAAGACACTGCGGTATTTGGGACGTAAAGATATTGCAAAGCATCCCGAACGTGGCCCAGCTGAATTGGATTCGACGATTGATCTCTTTCTTGAAGTTAGACCTACCTAACTGGATTGTTTGTCCGAGGTACACATATTCGGCAACAAATTCGACTGTAGAGCCTCCAATTTTCAAAGAAGTAGGTATGACACGGACGTTTGACATAATTTTTTGTCTTGTCTATATTCATTCTAAGAACTACTTGCCGAGAGGCTTCTACTGACCAATCAGCAATATAGAAGTCATTGCCAATCGGGCATTGTGCTTAAGTCGCCCATAGTCTAAGTCAAGACAACGATATAGAGAGCGAATCGAAGATGGGTGGTGTACTCGCCGGTGACCAGGGCGACGGCACAGTCCGAGAGGCGACGGCATTTAATTGGAAACTTAAAACTTATCTAGGAAAATTATGTAGAAAATGACGTAAGTACAGGATTAAAAAGTTTATTTGCTGAATGTTTTTATCTTTTTAGGGATCCATACTAGGTAACAGGTTTCGGGACCCTATTACTGAGCCTTAGCTGTCCATCTTTCCGTCCGTCAAACTGTCCGTCTGTTTATTCAACTTTAAAAGGCTGTATCTTTGAACTGTATCAAAATTGGTGTATTTGAATGTAACTAGTTTGTCAGAGAATAAATTCAAGACTCATGTCAAAAAAGTTTTGTGCTCTAGAGGATATTATAAAATAATAGATTATGTAAATGACAAAGATAATTATATATGTTGATTCTATATCACCTGAATGTTCTATATTTACCTGAGACTGTAATCTGAATCATGACATTATTTGTAATATACAGTTTTTTTTTTGTTTTGATTATTTAAAAGTGTGTGTAAACACCTATTTGAAATAAATTGTTTTGAGTTTTTGAGTTTTTTTTTGTAGGTCCCGTTAACTGGGGCTTCAACTCATCATACTGAACAACTTTTGTTTTATGACTGCTGAAATCGAAAAAAAAATTAAATCGTTCAGTTGATCGACCAGTTTTGTGCATTTATGTATGGAGTGTACAATTTTTTTAAGAATTGGCTATGGGTCCTTTAAGGCAAATTATTTAGTATGAACTGAAGAACCCACAGTTAATGGGTCCTACACAAATTTTGTTACACCTGTATTTAAAAAAATCAAGTGCCACGTGTATGACTGATCATCACTTGAGAACGGCTAGATCGACTTGATTTTTTTGTTGTGTTCGTAATTGCAAAACTTATGCAAAACCGAGGGCAACAGCTAGTTTAAAATAAATAAGCATCATTGTTATACTTCCAAGGAGAGGTGTGGTATGGCTAAGAAAGATTTAAACGGGTGCCTTAGGCGCTTCACAACTACTAGTATGTAGACAGGCACAATTAGATTTAATGACGTTCGAAACTCACGGGGCCAATAAAAATCTTGTAATATATTAAGGCGTAGAAACGTACCTAGCTACGTAGTACTAATATTAGTACATTACTGCCGCGGTCTACATAATATAATGACTACTAGGCTAGCTCGCGGCAATCCTCGCGTGACCAGCGACGCAGTCATTGTGGGCCAAGGCTTGTATAGTGCTTTACTCAAAAATACAAGTACCTAATCTAAATAAAACCAGCAAGTAATTTAAATAAAAAATATATTAATTAACTAGAAATTTGATTAAAATGACAATTATGAAAAGTACAGTTACTAAAAAGGTCACTAAATAAAAACAAAATTTTCGCTGAACCGCGCTTTTATTACTTCTTTGTTTTTTTAAGCAATGGTAGTTGGAAATAAACAGCCAAATATGGAATAAAATCTTCTTTTACCTATATCTATAAATACAAACAGCTGTGTTTTAAATAAAATCTTTTTGCATTTGATTTTTTAAAACTTTGAAACGTCAAAATAGCGCCTGGCAATGTTTTGCCGGCCTGTTAGAGAGGCCAGCAAAACTTTGCCGGCCGCTCCTTGAAACAGAACGGCAAGGTCGACTTTGCTCAAACAAGGTTGTCAAAATAATGACCACATTACATGCATTTTTGAGAAAATATACTTTGCCTACGTAGTCAGTGCGCGGATAGAGCATTGATATGAAAGATAGAACTTGTTATTTTCCCGAGAGTTGCCTTGCAAGCCTCGCGGAGACTATTGTTGTTATACAATAACATAACGAAACACTTTCCGGATTCGCTGTCGGCCGAACAATGGCTCACAGACAAGGAAATGGAATGAAAGCTAACAAGCTGTGCCGTCCGGTGCACCGCCGAGAGAAACTGCAGCGCAGCGCCTCCAGCGATAGCACCGACTTATTTATAACTACACAAAAATATTATAATAGAAATAAGAAGGGATAGCTACTAAAAAAATGTACGAGGAACCACCACGATTTCTTGTAGAATTACGCGAACAATTTTACACCAGTTTGTCAATAGATAAATATGTGCAAATTTTTCAAACCATTTTTAGTACCTCCTGTTATCCAAATTAGATTTGTTTCCATTAGGGACCACGAAGTTACGAATCACATAAAAAAATCCATAACAATTTATGATCGATTTTAAACATTGCATGAATTGAACTGGCCAGATACCTTCTCATGATACTGAAAAATCGGTCTGATGGAAGGCTCCACGTAGTAGAAGGTGCCAGGTGAAGGTTCTTAAAGTCCAGCGACTCAAATTTAGTAGGGTAAAAACACAACAGGACAGCTTGTTTGTTTGTAAACTCTTTAATGTAGTTGTAGGTACATTTATTTTTATATAAATATATTTTTATATAAATATATTTTCAAATTTCTCTGCGTGATCGAATCAGAAACGAGGAGATCCGTAAGAGAACCAAAGTAAGCGACATAGCTCTCAGAATTGCTAAACTTAAGTGGCAGTGGGCGGGGCAAATTGCTCGTAGAACAGATGGCCGTTGGGGTAGTAAAGTTCTCGAGTGGCGACCACTCACCAGAAAGCGTAGTGTAGGCAGGCCTCCCACTCGGTGGACCGATGACCTGGTGAAGGTCGCGGGAAGCCGCTGGATGCGGGCAGCGCAGAACCGGTCGTCGTGGAGATCCTTGGGGGAGGCCTATGTCCAGCAGTGGACTTCCTTCGGCTGATATGATGATTTACAAATTACAACTGTACAAAGAGAGGCTTATCGCTTAGAGGGGTCTCTTCCATGCAAGCTTTGCAATATATAAGTTGTAAACAACTGCAAGTTAATAAAACTGTGTCGAAGTTGTTAAAAAACTCATTCCGATTCCAGTTTATGGAACTGCTTTTCTCAGGTACTGTAATTAAATAGTAATGATTTCATTTCATTTTATTTCATAATTAAAATGAATATCGTAGTAAAGAGGTCCGTTGGGGTACTAAAGTTTCCGTTTCAAGCATCGGAAGACGTAGAGTAGGCAGGCCTCCCACTCGGTGGACTGACAACCTGATAAAGATCATAGGAAAGCCGCTGGATGCGGGCAGCGCAGGACCAGTTGTCGTGGAAATCCTTGGGGGAAGCCTTTGCCCAGCAGATGATGGAAAACAATGGCCTGAACATTGATCAAAGTTATTTACTTGTTGAAATGGGCTATCGCCCTATCTAACGGAAAATGTCAGTTTTAATTCAAACCTGTAGTTGTTAATTACTAATTTAAATTAATAGTAAAGCGTTTTTTAAACTACGTGAAATTACCATTTTAACATACGTTATTTGTTGTAAGTAAATAATAGTTATTTGTTAAACGAGAGTGCAAAGTAGCTTTTTAACCGCGTGCTCAATTTTGATGACCGAGCAAGCGAAGGAGTCTAAAATTAGAATCCTGAGCGTTAGCGAGGGAATCAGAAGGGCACGAGGAGTAATATAGAAGTCATTGGCACGAGGTGAGAAATCTTTGCGCTCGAGTGCAACACGTTACTTTTCATTCCACCTCAGCGAGGAAATTACTTAATGGAAAAAAAAAACATTTGCGCATTACAAATAGTTACAGTCAATCCTGTTGGCGTCAAATAAACTTCCTCGTCACTACAATCACTCATTTTAGGTTTTTCACTTGTTTCAAGTTTCTTGTTTTTAACCTAAGGTCTTAACTATTATTATTGCCATATTTGACGTGAAAAGAAAATGGCGCGCGCAAAGCAAATTTAAAAAAAATTCACGAAGAAGGTTCCGAGTCTGAATTTTTAAGACATTAAAAAAGGTTGTACGATAAATTCGGCACCATGGAGGTAGAAGTAAATAGGTTTAATTATGTTCTGAATTCACAAACTTAGTGCACACGATGTTCTATATTCAATTTACTTAATCCTCTAGCGGATAAAAACGGCTTTTGCACTCATATATCGAAGAGCAGAAATACTCTTTCCAAGATGGTGTGATGTTTTAAGGCGGTTCGAATAGCACACTATAGGGCTACAAGGCCTTTTTTAATTGTTGTTGTATAACTTTAACTATTAGCAACAAGTTGTGTTTGCAAAAAGTAACTTGTTGCCAATATTTACAGTTATAAAATAATAATTGAACAATAATTTTTGCCCCCCTATATGCGCAAAATACTCAACGATTTCGATTCAAGTCCGTAACAATGAGTAAATTGTGTACATCTTTTGGCGGCGCTAGTGTGCTTATCGAACCGCCTTAACAAACGTGTAACGTACGTTAATATACAAGTGCAAAAACTATTTGTATAAACAGAAATTAAAGTTTTTCATGAAAATCTAAGAGTTTTTTAAAAACAATAAAATTCATAAATTTGTGACCCTTATAAAGTTATGAAATAAAACCTATAAAACATATTTTTATTGCGTACTAGCTGTCCCGGCGAACTTCGTTCCACCCTACACTACACTACACTGCCCTAACCTACACTATATTACCCTACCCTACCCTACACTACCCTACACTACCCTACCCTACACTACACTACCCATCTCTAAACTATCCTACCCTACACTACACTACCCTAACCTACCCTACATACACTACCCTACACTACACTACACTACCCTACCCAACCCTACACTACACTACCCAACCCTACCCTACCCTACACTACACTACCCTACACTACCCTACACCTACACGACACTACCCTACCCTAAAACCAATTATTTTTTGACTGATTTTTATTTTTTGATTTTTTTTTATTTAATTCCAAACATTTTTATATTTATTCACCTTTTAAACCTTCTCTGGACCAAATAATTCAATACCAAAATTAGCCAAATCGGTCCAGCCGTTCTCGAGTTTTAGCGAGACAAACGAACAGCAAAAAAATATACTTAAGTGTATGTATAAAAACTCGAAGGTTGTGTGTGAAGTCAACCAATATTAATTATTTTTTTATTTAATTCCGAGCGTTTTCATAATTATTCACCTTTTAAACCTTCTCTGGACTTCCACAAATAATTCAATACCAAAATTAGCCAAATCGGTCCAGCCGTTCTCGAGTTTTAGCGAGACTAACGAACAGCAATTCATTTTTATATATATAGATAACCGCGAGGTATGCGGTTGTACGCACGCGGCGGCGGCGCGGGGTACGCTCGCCGGTTTAGCGGAGTCGACCGCACTACGGATTTCTGAGTATTTTTGTATAAATCCTATCAAAACTAATTACTGATCTTGTACCCTGCCCGGTGAAGTTGTAAAGGCCCCAAAGGCCAACAACAAGTTTATCCTTTCGAAAAAAGAATTACTGATCTTGTTAGCTAATGAACTCTTATATAAGAAGTCTATGAAAATTATCAAAAAAACTCAAAATATAGTTGTAAAAAGTAGCTGAAATTTGGTATGAGGCTGTATTCCTGGTGACAATAGATCCTTTTGCTATTTTGAATTTGACCTAATGATGCACTTTGGAATTGGAATCAAGGTCTAAAGGATCGTGTTTTATTTTTAATAGAATTGTAGGTAATACATTGCTTGGATTTTTTAGGGTTCCTTACAAAAAAAACCGGAACCATTATAGGATCACACGTGCGTCTGTCTGTCTGTCCGTCCGTCTGTCACAGCCAATTTTCTCCGAATCTACTGGACTAAATCAGGTGAAATTTGGTAGGATGGTGTAATCCTATGACCCACATAGAGATGTGCAAATTAAATTTTTTTTTTTTAAAGTGTCATTTTCGGGGAAAAATTAGGATATATAAAAAAAAGGTTTTGCAAACCTTACTGTGTCATTTATCAAATGAAAGGGATCATTATGAGGATCTCAAATATATTTTTATTATTATTGTAAAATCAATAGTTTTGATTTTATTCATGAAAAAAGACGAAAATATTTACCATCCCCCCCCCTGATCTCCGAAACTACTGAGCCTAAAATTTTGAAAAAGAATTCAAAATATAGTTCATTGCTTTTAGATTACAGGAAAACCTATAAGAATTTAATCATTAAAAACTCAATACAATACGTTCACTTACGGAAAATAGTTCACTAAAACACCACTAGATAGCGCTAGTAGTATTTTTATGTTGCTCGCGTTTGTGTCTTTTGTTTTTCATGTGAACAGGTATCATTGTCATAGTTGTGTGGAGAGGTGCGGCGGTACGGAACCCTCACACCGCGAGTCCAACTCGCACTTGGCAGGTTTTTTTTTATAATTTGGAAACGTGCCGTGAACAACTGAACATTTGGCTTTTGAGCATAAAAACTATTTTCAAATAAAAGCTTGTACCTAAAAGATTCTAGGTTTTTCTTCAACTTATTTAACAATGCCTATAATTTTTGGAAATACTTCGGAACCCTACTTTGCGCTGGTCTGACGCGCACTTGACCATTTCGTCTTACTATGAGCTTTTGAGTTCAAACCTTTGTGTACCTACAAGGGACTTGTTTTCACAATATAGGTTACATTTTAATAGAGACAAGCAAAACATATGCTAGGGAATGCTATAAAAAGCTATTGTTCCGCTTAAAGCGTGTTGGCGATGATACCTTTGAATTGGTCCATAATTGTGGACTGTAATACTATCGGGGGGGGGGGTTTCTGGTTTAAGTATCGGCAATGACGAAGACGTATCAATAATTTGCTAAATATGTTTATTCCAATATTGATTAGGCACAAACAAATTAAATATACGGAGCGATATTTGCACAGTTTGGTGGATTGAACGAAAGAGAACAATACTGATGTTGCTATAGTTAAATTTAAAAAAATCCTTATTGTATGTTGTTGCCAACATGTTTACGGTTTTCAGAGAAAACTGCGATAAAAACCGTAAATTACTTTCCAGTGACGGGGAGCGGCTCACTTTTTTAAAACAAAATACTAAAATATTATTTCTCTCCTGTTCGGAAAGTTTAATTTTCATGAGTAGATAGCCGGATGGAACATTGCTTTTCCATCCCTAGGGTAGAAAGTATTTTCATCCCTAGGGTGGAAAGTATTGTCATCCCTAGGGTGGAAAGTAATTTTTTTTTATTGCCAGCCACGGAGTCGAACTAAGAGGTTTTCATATATCTAAACTCAGCTATACATTAAACGACGGGTTTATTACGATTTACAGATTGATATTAAATCATTTTATAGTTGGTCTATATTTTTCACAATTACAAAAGATTAAAATTTAAAATCATTCCTCTATTCTGCTGCGCGCCATAATGCCATGATAACATGACACTTGTTTTTCAATTTTCGGCATGGCCACCTAGATGCACGTCGTGACCAACTCGATCAGTTTCAATCTAGTCGGCCGTGCAAGCGGCCATTGCGAAAAGGTTGGAGGTTGGTTATTTATATCTAATTAATATTTTATATCATATAAACAATTAAATTACAATAAATACATTTCCTCATAGTCGAAATGAAAAGTAGAGTGTAAACCTCGGGTGAAATGACCCATTCCACCCTCGAACTATTGGCGCTCTCACTTCGTTCGAGCGCCAGAAATATCTCGAGTGAAATGGGTCACTTTCTTCCCTTGATTAACAATCTACTATTTTACGTCTCTACTAATGTATCTACTATTCTCGCTTAATAGCAGCAAACATAGATGTCATCGTATTAGCTCATATACGTCCCCACCGAGGGGCTCGAGGCTTCCCTAAACTAGGGCGATCGGGCCTTCGTCGACCACGCGGGCCCAGTGCGGGTTGGTAGACTTCACACACAACCTGCGAGTTTCTCCGCAGGCGTGTGCAGGTTTCCTCACGATGTTTTCCTTCACCGTAAGAGCGTCGGATAAACGTACATATGAAATCTAAATTCGAAATCACATTGGTACGTGGCAGGATTTGAACCACGACCTCCCGGACAGGAGGCGGTGGCCTCAGACGTTACGCCACCGATAAAGATGTATCTACCGGATATAAGGTACACAAACTTACAAAAAACCCCGACTTTTGTAAGTTGATTTATTATACTTTGCACATATTTCGAGGATAAAATATTAAAATTATTCAAGGAAACGAGGCGTGCTAAAAAATTCGTAATCTGTGGCTCGCAGTCGAAGTTACGTTAAGTCACTACCTCTACACAGAATTTAACTAATGAAGTAATCTCGATAATAGCTAGACAAAGACTGATTTATTTTCGGATACCCTCCAATAGGTACATGCATTATACACAACATCATCCCTATAAAATTGATTTTGTAACTTACAATTACCACATTGCTATTAGATAATATTATTTATAGCTATATATGCTATTTGAACAAAATATAATTTATCTGGTAAGGTTGCAATACATTTATAGTTATTTTTCGAAGAAGCATAACATAATTAAGTTATTGTTTGAAATATTTATATATTTATTATAATCCTTTTTTTTTTTTTTTTTTTTTTTTACATGCAAAATTTTAACAAATCAGGAGAACATCATTATATCTATCATTTTAGCAAGCATAATTACTAAACTTAATTTAATTGTAAAAATTAATGTAATTTATATGATTACTTAATTGATGATTTACTTAACTAAAAGAAAGTGTTTGCTGTTTGCTTAATTTTTTCCTTAGCTTTTTCAGCCGCAAGTCTGCCATGTCTAGGTTCAGGCAATGAGAAGATGGGATCAAGAGTGGATGTAAGGGTCTCGTATCCGCTCCCACTCAGCCCTGTATCGGCCACGTCGATCTCACTGTCAGTACTATTGATGCTCATAGCACTCGATCGTGGTGACCAACTGTCTTCAAGCGAAGTTCCCTCACGTCCTAAATTTTTCTTTGCTAGCTGTAAGTTTTCACTTTCCGTAGTACTGGCAACTTGTAAAGAAACTGATTTCACGGTGTCCACCTTAACTAAGTGACGTCTGTTGCGCCTGTAACGCACACCGTACGAGTCCTTAACAAAGTATGACCTTGGCTCCTTTGCGTGTTTCTCCACACTCACACACTTACGCCTGTTGTTATCAATCATAATAGCTTTATCACCTGACTCTAAATCTGGTAATTTTTTCGAATATTTGTCGTAGTTTAATTTTGAACGCAGCTGTTTGTTAAGTATTTGATTATATTCTTTACTACTGTCATATTTAGGCCGTAACTTCTCATCATGAACCGGAAGTCTTGTGTTTAATTTTCGGCCCATGAACATTTCGGAAGGCGATGCCATACCATCACGAGGAGCTGTTCTAAAGTTTAACAGTCCCAAATAAAAATCTGATCTGGAACTAATGCATTTAATTATCATATTTTTTATTGTTCGAACGCTCCTTTCACTTCGACCATTTGACTGAGCATAGTTGGGCGAGCTTGTAACGTGGTTAAAGCCCCATTCATTCTTGAATTGGTGAAATTCCTTTGAAGAAAATGCCGGTCCATTGTCACTTACCAGTTCCCGCGGAATACCGTATCTGGCAAATTGATCCTTCATAGCTGCTATCACTGCTCTACTATTTATACTCGACAACGGACACACCTCAATAAAATTTGAAAAGTAAACCACTAGAATGAGGAAATTTTTCTTGCCACACTGAAAAATATCAG
Organism: Coleophora flavipennella; assembly: GCA_947284805.1. NCBI lineage: Eukaryota > Metazoa > Arthropoda > Insecta > Lepidoptera > Coleophoridae > Coleophora > Coleophora flavipennella. The sequence continues at coordinate 16,700,545 of OX369280.1, read as the reverse complement.
AGCCTACTTTAGCCCAGGGTATGTCTGGAATGTCGTGAGGCATCATGGGTTCGCGGGAAGGGCGCGCGGCACGCATCTGGCACGCGCCGCAGCGGCGCACGGCGCGCTCTATGTCGCTGGTCATCCCTGGCCAAAACATCACCTCGCGCGCCAACCTCTTGCACCTGTCTATGCCCATGTGTCCATCCTCATGCACTCGCTTGATCATTTCAGAACGCAACTCAGATGGAATGAAAACTAAGTTGTCCTTAAAGATTATTCCATTTATAAATTCAAAGCTATCCCTGTATGACCATAAACTTCTAACGCGTGCATCCATTTGAAACTTATTGTTTGGCCACCCTCGTTGGATGTAATTAACAATCAGTTGACATTCTACATCCTTATTAGTCCAGTCCCTAATTAACAACTGTTTGCTGTCACTAAATCGCACATTATTTATTAGGAAACACGACTGATCCGCAATTTCCTCTGACACTTTTTGGCTCATCAACTCAGGCAAAGCCGCGCGCGAAAGCGCATCCGCCACATACATATATTTTCCGGGTGTATACGTTACTCTAAAATCATATCCCTGAATACGTAACATCATTCGTTGTAATCGAGCAGGCACTGAATTCAATGGTTTTTCAAAGAGTGGAACCAGTGGCTTATGATCCGTTTCCACAGTGACGTCACACCGGCCAAAAACATATTGATGGAACCTCTCTAGCGCAAAAACGATGGCAAGTAGCTCTTTTTCTATTTGCGCATACCTAGTTTGGGCTTCTGTGAGCGTCGAAGATGCAAACTCGACCGGCCGCCCGCCCTGCAACAGCACGGCGCCCAGGGCGTGCGCGCTGGCGTCCACCGACAGCAGCACGGGCTCGCGTGGCGCGTACAGCGCCAGTACGGGTGCGCTGCACACCAACCGCTTCAGTTGCTGCATCGCTTGTTCCTGCGCGTCACCCCAGCACCATTCTACTTCCTTTTTTAATAATAAACGCAATGGAGACGCGACCTCCGAATAATTCGGAATAAATTTTGATAGATAGTTAATTATCCCTAAAAAGCGCTCTAGGGATGGCCTGTCGGTCTGCCTTTAGTTTACTTTCATCAATACGCATGCCTTCAACACTAAAGGTATGTCCTAAATACGTCACCTCACGAACCCGGAATTCGCATTTCTCTTTATTAAATTTAATACCTACTTCCCTGGCTCTGTCGAGAAGTAGTTTTAATCTCGCATCGTGTTCCTCTAGCGTGGACCCCCAGACAATAATATCGTCAATAAATGAGTCTGTGCCTTCCAGGTCTTCCAGAACTTGGCGAATCCTAGCATGAAATACCTCCGATGCGCAGTTAATACCATAAGGTAACCTTAGGAACTGATACCTTCCAAAAGGTGTTCCGAAGGTACATAGGTCCGCACTGCTGTCATCCAGCTGGATCATCCAAAAACCTGACCTGGCATCCAGTTTGCTGAAGTACTTGGCGCCCTGCAACTTACTCGCAATCTCGGTGAGCGTCGGTAGCGGGTAATGCGCGCGCCGCACCGCACGGTTCAAGGGTCGCGGGTCGAGGCACACACGTATGCTGCCGTCCTTCTTCGCCGCCACAACAATCGCGTTTACCCATGGGGTCGGATGCGAGACCTTACGAATTACTCCCATATTTTCCATACGTTCTAATTCAATCATCAGCTTGTCACGAACCCCTATTGGAATTTTTCTTACTGGACAGACTAACGGCTGAGCATCCTGTTCGACGATTATTTTATACTCACCTGGGAGTTTGCCCAGTCCTTGAAATAAATCATTGTACTCTTCAAAATTTACAGAGTATATACGGCTAATTAAACCTAACTCCTCACAAGCATATTTTCCAAGTACACTTTGACAATCGTGCTCAGAGATTACAAAATGCAAGTTAAATATTTTATTCTTATAAACCATTCTATCGAACATGATCCAACAATAGGTATATAGTTACCACAAAATGAGATAGCCCTCGTTTTATCCGGTTTTAAAATATTTTGATCAATTCCTAATTTTTTGAAGTTATTTAATGAAATTACATTTAAATCTGACCCAGTATCCAATTTAAAATTAAGTTTCCGGCTATTCATATTTAATATTAAAATTTCATACCATTTTCTAGAGTCCTTAGAGCCAGCACAATCATCAATCGTCGACACGTAGTACAGATCCTCACCGTTATCACTATCACAGCTTTTTTCAATATAAAACACTCTTTTTTCTGACCTGCGCGGACACATTTTTTTATAGTGACCGACTTGAGCGCACCAGAAACACTTCACATTTTTAGCTGGGCATTTTACACCATCACACTGAACCCCGGCACACGCACCACATACTCTTATCGGCCCGGGCTGCGCGCCGCCTGTGCTTCCGCTGCGGCTGCCAGCGAACGGGCGCGAGCGCCCGGCGCCTCCGCCGCCTGCGCCTCCGCCGCCTGCGCCGCCAGTCCATGTGCCGGCACTGCCGCCGCGTGACGCCCGCCGGACGGCATCTGAGGCCCCAGCGTACCGCCTGCCGCGCACTCCATACAAAACATCCACGGCACTTGCCCCTGCCGCCTGCATCTTTGTCCCCTCAATCTGACGCTGCTCCTCACTGCACATTTCACCAGCTTGACATATTTTGACAGCTTGCGCAAGGGTCAGCTCATCAGCTCGAAGCATTCTATCGCGTAGTTTACCGTCACTGACGCCGCACACGATACGATCACGTATGAGACCTTCTTCCAGATGCTCAAACTGACACGATCTGCTTAGCAATTTTAAGGCGGTTACATATTCATCTATGGACTCACTCGTCTCCTGTTGTCTTGTAAAGAATTTAAACCGTGCAATCGTTGTATTTTGTTTCGTGCCAAAATGAATATTGAATTTTTTTACTAATACCTCCAAGTCATCCTTACTTTCACCCTTATCGTATTGGAATGTGGAATAAATATCATATCCATCTGAGCCTATTAGATTCACTAATAAACTAGCTTGCACATCTGCAGATTCCTTGGAGACCCCTGAAGCCTTCAAAAACACTTCAAATTGGCGATACCACTTTCGCCACGCCTCTGCTCGTGCGGCCGGGCCACCTTCCAAGCACAATTCAGCAGGTGGACGGGCGTGTTCCATTGTTTTTGATACTCCAACTTTGTTTATAATAACAAATAATCACTTTTTATTAAGTCTATTTCCCGAAAACAACCGTAAATTGATATAAATTTAGAGACCGCTGCCACCATGAAGTAATCTCGATAATAGCTAGACAAAGACTGATTTATTTTCGGATACCCTCCAATAGGTACATGCATTATACACAACAACTAAGTTGGTGGAGGTCCCTACTTATATACAGGGAGGTACCTGACGCTTCTATTAATCATACTGAACAACTTTCGTTCTTTATCTTTTCTAAAATCTCTTAAAAAATATTCTCTCTTCATACAAGTCGATCAGCTTATTGACCAATTTTGCATAGGATTTATTTGATGACGAAACTTGTCTGAAATCTGACCATTTTTTTAAATAAATAATTTCCATTCAAAATAGATGATCCCTAACCTAGTCAAATCATATGCTAATTTTATGTCTATCAAACACCCACTAGCTTCTTAGCTTCTAGCTTCTTGGTACCCAAAATACGTGAACTGGTTGAGATAGATCAGTTGGTTGATGGTGAATGTACTTACAATCCGTGGATGACAGAACTTTGGGATTTTCCCTACTCTCAAAACAGGATGTTTTTCTGTCAGATAACGACTGTAACACACACATTATATTAGTCATGTGAATTCCCGAACTAAAAATATGTAAACATAAAACTTTTTAGATAAGAGTGGTCAGCATAGGTACATCGCATTTATTAAGGAAAACCACACTTCAATAACAAGATATAAATAGCTTACGTGGACATTTGATAGTTGTTTGAAAAATGGTCTTAAAAATATGCAATTTAAAAGTAAAAAGGACCCTAGGTCAGTCGGGCCAATGGAGAAAGAAAAGTTAAGCGAGAGAGAGGACCTACTTGGAATCTGAAGATTGTCTGAAAATTTCATCGAAATCGGTCCAGCCGTTTTGGAGTCTATAAGGAACATTTTTTTTTCCTTCACATAGCACAACAGAGATAGACTGGATTCAAGTGCTAATAACTACAGCCTCCCTGATATAATAAAAGGATTTGAATGTAAATCACATGTTAAACGCTCATAAGAATTAGAAATGATTTGAACGATTAAAAATTATTCAAAATGATTACAAATCAAATCATTTTTAATCCTTTTTAATGATTTTGTTTAATCAGGGCTGTGATTAAAATAACTAAAAAAGAGATTATAAGGTTTTCTTATTTGTTTACTTAGCTTAAGTAATAAAAATATGTATCGTTTATTTAAGTAAATAAACTTTAAACAAAAAAAAATGTTGTGAGGACAGGTTATAGCGGTGAATACTTATAACCTGTTTTGTCCGTTAAATTTGGAACCATATTAAAATAAATAAACTCATGTGAGTCCAACTATGTAACTTAATTAATTAATTCATTAACTTTAATTATCTTAACGTTAGTTAAAAGACACTATAATATTAAGAAATTATAAAGTCACATGAACAATGCGTTCATAAATCTTATTATTGGTCAACTGACAGCCAAAACCGTGTGCTAACACTGGTCTTATGTACAGTTGGTAATATTACAAATTATACAGTCAGTCATTCAAATCACCTACCCAGATAACCAGGGTTGTCAATTTTGAACTACATAAATATAATCATAAAGTTTAAAAGACACTTACAATTACAAATTTTGAAATTACATGAATACTGTTACATATGTTTATCTATCTAGCGTAGCAATAGATAGATGCGCGGTAGTTTGCTACCTATTATGTTAAATTAGTTATAAGTAAATGTTGTCTTGTGAATAAAGCAGTCTGCAACTAGCCACGGTTGTATCAATGTCATTCGCGTCTATCGGCAAGCTACCTACCATACAAAACATCTGGCGACGAGTGAACTCGCGTTAAAATGTCTTCGGGAGTGTCCTTCGGCATTCTCTCATCATTTGACCATCAAACACAAAAGTGGAATAGCTACAAAGCTCGTTTGAATCAGTGGTTCATAGCCAACGACATCACCGATGAAACGGACAAAGCGAAGGTGAAACGAAGGGCAATCTTGCTGAGTGCACTTTGCGAACAAACACATGTGCTGGCTAGTAACCTGGCTCTGCCGAAAAAAGTGGAGGAAGAAGAATATGACACAATTTTAACATTGTTGGACAACCACTTTACACCCAAACGTGTTGGGTTCTCGGAAAAACATCACTTCTTTTCGGCAATTCAGCAGCCAGGCGAATCGCATTCTCAATGGGCGGCGCGTGTCAGGGGATTGGCGGCGCACTGCGGATTCAAGAGTTTAGAGGAAGCTCTAGTAGACAGGTTTCTCATGGGCATGCTAGCAGGTCCTGAGCGGGACAAGTTGTACGCGCAGGAACTCGAGGGACTAACCCTGACTAAGGCAGTGGAGCTGGCGGAAAGCGTGCGCTGCGCACGCCAGGCAGCGCAGTGCGCGCCGGCGGCGGCGGCCGCGGCGGCGACGTCGGTCCCCGCTGGCTCGGATCTCGCGCAGGGCGTCTATAGCATTTCCAAGAGTGATAAGTGCAGTGTGTGCGGTTATGCCAATCATAAATCCGATAAGTGCCGTTTTAGGAACTATAAGTGTAAAAAGTGCGGTTGCAAGGGGCATTTACGTAAAATGTGTGACCAAAAAGAAAAAATACACTACGTTGAGGAAGGTTTGGGTGACGTTGGAGATGACGGTAAGTCCTTATTTAATATTCGTTGTGTTGACGGTAAACCAATGTCGGAGCGATTTAATGTTGGTGGCCTGTTTTTGGAGTTTGAGGTAGACAGCGGTGCGGCAGTCAGTGTTATTTCGGAAAATACGTATTTAAAATATTTTAAACATTTACCATTATCACCCACTGAGAAGTGCCTAACCAGCTATACTGGCAGTAACATTAAGTCATTAGGTTCCGTCCGTCTCGACGTGACATACGATAACCGAGTACATAGTTTAGATATGTATGTAGTGCGCGGCGGCGGCCCCCCACTCCTTGGGCGGGATTTCATACGTATGTTTAATTTGGAGCTAGTATCAGCCGTCAATTATTTGTCTGGGTCTGATGATTTATCTCTAATTAGTGATTTAATCACCAAATATCCCAAACTTTTCTCAGAGGAACTGGGATGTTTCAATAAATATAAAATCAATCTGCATTTAAAACCCGACTCGACCCCTATCTTTCTAAAAGCAAGACCAGTAGCCTATGCCTTAAAGGAAAAAATAAATTTGGAATTAGATCGTTTACTAAAATTAGGTATTATTGAGCCGGTGGAACATTCACAATACGCATCTCCTATAGTTCCCGTTTTAAAGCGAGATGGTGGCGTCAGGTTATGTGTGGATTTTTCGGTGACAATTAATAAACAGCTGATCGTGGAAAAATACCCGTTACCCACTATCGAGGACTTATTCTCCCGCTTACATAACGGAGAACAGTACTCAAAAATTGATTTATCTATGGCTTACAATCAATTTTTATTGTCCGAAGATTCACAGCAATATACTTGCATCAATACACACCGCGGCTTATTTAAATACACTCGGTTGGTATTTGGCCTTACAAACGCGCCTGCCATTTTTCAGCGGGCAATTGAATGTGTTTTAGCTGGAATAGAAGGAGTGGTCGTTTTCCTGGACGATATATTAGTGACTGGGTACGATAAAAGGACACATTTGAATAGGTTAAATGCTGTTTTAAAACGCTTAGAGGAGGCAGGGTTAACTGTCAACAAAAATAAATGTGATTTTTTCAAAAGCGAAGTCAGCTATCTAGGTCATTTAATTAATAAAAATGGCATTAGAAAATCACCAAAAAAAGTTCAAGCCATATTGGAAGCTCCCAAACCAACTAATGTGTCACAACTTCAATCCTTCTTAGGGCTCATTAATTTCTATAGAAATTTTGTTCCTAGTGCGTCGTCGATCTTAAGCCCATTTTATAACCTTCTACAAAAAAAATCTAAATGGTTATGGACCACGGCTCACGACGATGCGTTCGAAACAATAAAACAGCTGCTTGTATCTGAACGCACTCTAGCGCATTACGACCCTAACGCTAAGTTGATCTTAACTGTGGACGCATCTCCTACAGGGCTTGGAGCTATACTCTCACAGATTGGCAGTGATGGACTCGAACGGCCTATTTCGTTCGCCTCAAGAACTCTGACCGCCGCCGAAAAAAATTACTCGCAAATTCAAAAAGAGGCGACGGCAATAATTTTTGGTGTCAAGCGATACCATCAATATTTATACGGAAGATCAGTTCCGTTTGTGTTAAAAACTGACCACAAGCCACTTTTGAGCATCTTTGGACCATATCGTGGCATCCCTGAGGTATCCGCAAACAGATTACAACGGTATGCTATATTTTTATCGGCATATAACTATGTAATCGAGTATATTCGCAGCAGTGATAACAGCGCAGATTATTTATCACGTGCTTCACTTCCAGCGGAGGGGCGGAACCACGGGTGTGACGAGTTAAATATTGAAGATAAAGCAGCTTATATAAACTTTGTAGTAGAGGGTAGTTTACCGATAACATTACAGGACCTAAGAGGCGCTACTGAGAGGGATCACACACTAAGTAAGGTTAAGGAATATGTAATGTGTGGTTGGCCAAAGAAAGTCACCGACGCCCGTATAAAACCGTATCATTCGTGCCGCTCACAAATTTCTTTTGAAAACGGTGTTTTAATGCGCGGCCATAAGGTGGTAATTCCTGAGGTTCTCAGAGATAAAGTGTGTAGAGAGTTACACAGTTCTCACTTTGGCGTCGTCAAGATGAAGGCAGAGTGTAGGAAAAGATTTTGGTTTCCAGGCGTAGACGCGACCCTGGAGCGGCTCGCAGCCGCGTGCTCTGTGTGTGTGCAGCTGCGCCCCGCCCCGCGCCGCGCGCCTCTCGCCTCCTGGCCGCACCCCCCGCACGCGTTTCATAGGCTGCACCTTGATTTCCTTGGGCCTTACGAAGGACATATGTACTTAGTAGTAGTGGATGCGTATTCAAAATGGGTGGAATGTTATAGTATGTCTAGTTCCTATGGTTCAAAAGCTGTTATAGGGAAGCTTTGCGATTTATTTTCAAGGTTTGGGATTCCGCACGTCTTAGTGAGTGATAATGGTACTTCTTTTACGTCGGAAGAATTTAGAAACTTTTGTGCACTCAACGGTATTCGTCACATTTTTGCGCCGGTGTATCATCCGTCCAGTAATGGACAAGCCGAAAGCTTCGTCAAAATAATTAAAAAAGGACTTAAAAGTATTATTTTGGACGGACGTAACAAAAAACAATTACCTGAGAAAATTGCAAAATTTTTATTTGATTATAGGAACTCCAAAAATGGTACCACAGGCAGGTCGCCCGCGGAGTTGGTTTACGGCCGGACGCTGCGATCGCGCCTCGACTTGATGCTTACCGGTGGCGTCGCTCCAGCCTCCTCAGACCTTGCTCAAAACGTAGGAGAAAAACAGTGCTTACAGGCTAGGTACTATCGTGGGACTGTAAGGAAACCATTGGAAATCAATGATCATGTTTGGATTAAAAAATTCATCTCTAATCAAAAATTCAGCTGGACTTATGGTGTCGTTAAAAAGAAAATTGGAAACATAATGTATGGAATTTTTGTACCAGAACTTCAGTGTGAAGTAGTACGACACATAGACCAGATAAAAGCCTACTGTGAACCAGATGTTATGCAAGATTCAACTCAACAATCTGTCGACAACTGGGATCCTGATATTGTTCCGGATATCGTTCCACTTTCATCATGTCAATATGATCAAATCCGAAATCGCAATGGAGCTATCACCACCAACGATGTACGCGACAGTGCTGGTTCTGTTGAACGCCAGGAAGACCAGCCCTTGGAAGGGGAGAGTGGGGCGCAGGGAGTGAATGGCACCTCTCTTGACAAAGGTCTCGTCTCTAACATGCCTTCTAACGTTAATACGCCAGCGCAGACACTAGAGCTGGCAATAGCGGAACCGAACCCAGCAGCTAGACCTAAGCGTGCTGGCGTTAAGTATTTTTAGCTAAGTTATAATATTTGGGGGAGGGATGTTACATATGTTTATCTATCTAGCGTAGCAATAGATAGATGCGCGGTAGTTTGCTACCTATTATGTTAAATTAGTTATAAGTAAATGTTGTCTTGTGAATAAAGCAGTCTGCAACTAGCCACGGTTGTATCAATGTCATTCGCGTCTATCGGCAAGCTACCTACCATACAAAACAAATACAAACGCAAATTTAAATTTCCAACTAATTAACCAAGAAAGGGTAACAACGGTACTTTTTAAAGATTATTTTAATTTAATTAAATCATGGTAGATCTTATCTATGGTTTCTGTATCTTTCCTTTTATTAATTAAATCTTGATGCCTCTCCATTTACATAGATTCCATAATCAGACGCTTTTTATAATTATGTTCTGTATTTAAAATTTTTAATATTTTAAGATTTTAGCCTGCTTACCCTCGAGTAGGCTTTATCATTACAAAATACAAAAGCTTTAGCTCAACCTTTTTTTTTAAAATAAAGACAAAAATAATATAAAACTCATGGCATTTAAAAAAACAGAAACAAAACGATTTACAAAAAGTATTGTATCATATAACACTTGACAGCCCTACCAGCACATCACACACCAGAAACTATGTACTCGCGACTTAGCTTGCTCAATAGCAAGTAAGTGGTTGTAGCATCGTCTTGAATTCATCCAGGGAAGCAGCAGTTGAAACAGCAGGTGGCACAAAGTTCCAGAAAGCAACTCCAAGGACAAGAAAAGAGCTCTTGTACATTGATGTACCCGGAATCGGCGATAACAGCGTATAGTCCGGTTGTTCTCAGATCATTGCAGAGTCGGATCGATAATAGCTACATAATTTTTTAAAAAAAATGTTCCTTATAGACTCCAAAACGGCTGGACCGATTTCGATGAAATTTTCAGACAATCTTCAGATTCCAAGTAGGTCCTCTCTCTAGCTTATCTTTTCTTTCTCCATTGGCCCGACTGACCTTATCTAAAAAGTTTTATGTTTACATATTTTTAGTTCGGGAATTCCACTATTAATAATACGTATGGTGCAGTCGTTATCTAACAGGACAAAGTATTATTTTGAGAGTAGGGAAATTCCGACGGAAGTACGGTACTGCTATTAGTATCTGGCAATTGCATGACACCACCTCGTGGTCAAATAATATAAGTAAAATAGTCTTTTTCTTTCTAATTTAGAGGTAAGGGTTAATTTTAAGGGTCTTAGGAAATGAAAATGTAAAAAAAACTACATACAAGTTATGCAAATTTAAAATATGCGACTTTAATACCGTAGAAAAGTTTATATAGTTCAGGATCGTGTATAAAGATATGCATAGAGCTACTGTTTCGTAATTAATGTTTTATTTAAGAAGAAATAGGTCATAGATATAATTATAGAGTAATTTAGGTTCCTTCTTTGTTTGCTAGTGAAAACTGTCAATGTTTTTATGTTATTATTTATTATCTCGAGTTGTAAAAGAATGTCTTTGTTTCTGAAACTTTATATGTGTAATTAGACATTATCTTCATTAAGTTTTTATAGAGTGTATAGACTTCCTTTGTGACATTTGATGTGTATTTTCGTTCATTCTCTAAAAAGCTACAAAATTTGCGAACTAGTCACAGATTTGTAAGCTCTCAGATACCATAAAATTCACTATTTATCAACCATTATGATTCAGCATAGAACGATCGCCATCCAACACAATAAATGGTTAAATTTTTTATAAGAATTTTCTAGTTGTTTTCTTCTAATCTTTTGATGCGCACTCACAGAAAATCTCGTCGAGTTTAGTTAAGTCCTTACTTTTGGATCCGAATAAATTCTGAGTTGTGCATATTTTTATCCAAACTTTTTTTTAAATTTTGACTATGAGTATGAATAGAAAAGTTGTTCTGTATGATAAGTAGAAGCTCCAATTACCGAGACTGACACCAATTTTGTTACACCCTGTAGGTATACCCAGCTCATTAAACTTGTTAGGATAATTTTAATACTTATCCCCAACTTGAACCCAGATTTGCAGAAGCATTTTCTCTCCGCTATCTAATGCGAAGTTTGTATTGATTGAAGTTCATTAGGCGGCGAGGTACCAGTGCCCACTTACTGGGCAACATACAGTCAGAAAATTAAAATTATTAGGTCCTTAAATATTCTGATGTCTCAGAGTTCCAGAACTAAAATGGCAAAAAACGGAACCTCTGTTCGTTCGTCTGTCTGTCTGTATACAGTAGGTTTTAGATAGATAGATAGATAACTCATTTATTTTTCTAGCAGAACAGCACCATAGAGCAAACAAGCGATGGAGATAAAACATTATAAGTACTAAATTCATAAAAGAGTACGCTGTTATTGAAAACACTAATAAAAACTAAAAGGTAACTGCCTAGCCAGAAAAAAGGCCCGAGCTCAGCATAATGTCGTGCACGCAGGGTATACATGCACAACGCTGTTTTTCAGCCAAGACCAGCGAAGAGAGGTGAAATGTGCGCACCTCTGTGAAACAACTCAAGTCAGGCAAAAAGAATATCATATTGTGTTATGCATTTATATGTGTTAAAGTATATAGGTACAAATAATATATTTTCTTTGTATAAATACAGTGTAATAAAACGATGGGGCTCTAAATTTAAAAAAATGCAGAAACTAGGTTTTAACTCCATCCCCTTGTTTATAAAATTGACACGAAAATGTAGCTTGTAGACTTAAGAATTAAAATATGAGAAGAACTGAGTGTATGGTATTATTAAATAAGTAATGAAGCTATTTACTAAAAACATATTTTAACCGCACCGTTCCCGAGCTAGGTCGTTACTTAATATGTCCGTCCCCCCAGCGTTCATAAATTGTTACATACATAGATAGGTGCACGAAATTACTTATATTAGTCGGCTTTAGGAGTAACTGTCAACGAAATAATTTTGTAAGTAAATACCTATTGTTGACAGTGTCCAAGTTAAAGAGCAGTGACTCTGGAACCCCGCAAGTACTTAATCTGGCGATTTTTGAAATTATACTTCTTTAGGCGCGTTATGAAAATATTATGAGAGTGAAATTTTAAGATGCGCGCGCATTACGTTGAAGTTGGCGCGTTATGAAACGCCTTGTGATTGGTTGCAGCTCTGGTGACATCACTTGAAAGTAAACATGGCTTTCTAGTTCGCGTTTTGTGTATTCTGGGTGTTATATTTGATTTCCTAGCTACTTTTGAATCAGTTTTCCGATAATTTTTGATAAATATAATACTGGCATACTTCAATATTCCTTTCAAAATTTTTGTGAGAGCTGATAACAGCAACCTACAACTCAGCAACAAATAAAAACAGAAATGGACGATGTTTATGGGGACACTTCCCCTTCATTATCCACTGTTCAAAAGTGGTCAAGTGAATTTAAGCGTGGGTGAGAGATCATAAAAGACGACCCCCGCCCTGGTCGAAGTGTGGTGGCGACTACGCAGGAAAAAATCAATAAAGTCGAGAAATTGATATTGGAAGATGCTCGAGTCTCTACAAAATCATTAGCAGAGAAAACCAGCCTTTCCGTCGGTACCATACATACAATACTATACGAATACGTAAAATGGTCTGTGTATAGTAGTGAAGTATTCCGACACTTTTCAGCGGTAAATGAACAGTACTGAATAGTATTGTTTTTACAGACGTTATTGGCTTCTGATTATTTTATCTTATTCGTTCCGTGGAATGTGTAGTAGGCATATTTGTACGGTTATGTGAGTGTTCCTTTCACCGGCTTAAACTATTGATGGTGTTCCGTCACCTGAGTGGTGATTATGGTATTCCATCACATGAATTTGTGATGATGATTTTTTAGATTGTTCCTTCACCTACCTTTGGTGATGATGGTATTCCGTCACATGGATTTGTGATTATTTAGTGTTCCATCACTGAATTTGTGATGATGATAGTTTAGTGTTCCTTCACATGAATTTGTGATGATGATGTTGGTGATGATGATGATTATTATTACTATGATAATGATGACCTGATGATGTTTACAAATTCTATCGCTGGTTAAATCAAGTGGGTAAAACAAAACGTAGCTTCATTGAGTGAATGTAATAAAACTAATAAACCAAAAGCTAAAATGAACTTTTCTGATACTCTTGTTTTGACACATTCTCTGACTTATCTTAGTCAAGCTTGGCCGAGTGAAAATGTACTGGAAGTATTTTATTTCGAGGTGAACCGCACGAGGATGTGTGAAGCGCAGGACGGCCGTGTCGTCGCATCAAGAAATTAGTTTTTAAAATCTGCTGGGAGATGGCTCTGTTTTTAACATCAACCTGTCAAATTTACTTTTGTAATTAGATAACAGGTGGCGCACTGTGTCATGTCGCTGACTTCAGTGCTAACTTCACTCGATTGCAGTTACATGTTAGGTATGTCGCTAACTTCAGTGTTTACTTCACTCGGTTGCAGCCCCTTAAAATGAGTCTGCCAGTCGGTCATTCGGCCCGTTAACCTTGCGCTGCGAAACAGTAAAGTCGCCTCTTAAGCTTGGTTACCATTGTTCTCAAATTTTGTGAAAGTACGTAAGTACTCGTGCATTATAAACCCAAGCACCAGATCGTTATTTTATTTCTTTTGATTCCCGAGTTTTCCCGTTCATGGAGGACGATCCGCTGTCACATAAATATAAGCTTTTAGGTTTTTCGAAAATATTTAATTTGGAATCGAGCAATTACTTCACATTCACATTGGCACACTGAACATAAGAACTCTTAATAATAAAAGCTTAGAAATATGTATCGAACATTTTTCAGGTTTTCCGCTGTTTTAGAGATGGAGTTGTTAGTATCTTTTTTGTAAAGCCCTTGACATCATCTACATTGAAAATATGAAAGTATATCTCTCCTCTGTACCATAGTGTAAGAATCATAGTCGTCCTCCAACGCCTTTCATTTTTGCGTCAAAGGCGACATCACTATTAAGGTCACTGGCACAGATGAGATACTAGTTACTTCACTAGCCAGAGGGCGCTGCACGCTCCACGCTGTCGCTCTATGCTGGTGCTTCTAATGAGTTGTCCCGAACGGTGACAGAGGCAGTTGGGTCTCGCCCTGTATCTAGATGTCTCCGTTGGACGACTGTATACATTCTTTTGGCGTCTTTTGTCATTCTACGAGCGTTGGTGACGCAACGGCAAGGGCCGCTAACTCCTGTCCGGGAAGTCGTCGTTCGAGTCCTGCCACGTACCAATGTGATTTCGAATTTCGATCGCATATGTACGTTTATCTGACGCTCTTAAGGTGGAGGAAAACATCGAGAGGAAACCTGTACACGTCTGCGAAGAAACTCGAAGATTGTGTGTGAAGTTGACCAACCCGCACTGGGCCTGCGTGGTGGACTAAGGCCCAATCGCCCTAATTCAGGGTAGGTTCGACCCATCGGTGGGGTCGTATATATGAGCTGATGTGATGATATGATAATGATTGTAACAAAATTAGTATAGGTTAACTGGGGCTTCTACTCATCATACTGAACAACTTTTGTTTTAAGACTTTGCTGAAATCAGCTGATCGACCGATTTTGTGCATTTTAGTATGGAGGGTCAAATTTTTTTTTGAGAATTTATTATGGGTTCCTTGGAGATAGTTGTTCAGTATGACTAGTAGAACCCCCAGTTAACGGGACCGACACCAATTTTGTTACACCCTGTATACTTTGTTTGCTATAAACAGAACAAATAGAGCTAGTGCAGTTGAGCAGTAACTACTCAAACAAACCTTCAGTTTACACGCACAGTTCCTTTGTGGGCACAAATACGTTATGGTCACAAACTACACAATAGTCATATTACATTAAATTTTACAAATAAAAATATGTTTGGTACAATTTAAGGCTTCGTCATCATTTATTTTCCTTTCTGCGAGATTGTTTCAGACGAAAATATTATGATCTCGACTCATGAGGATAACCACAAATTATTCAAAACACTGTAAATGGCAGAAATGAGAAATACTGTTGTTACAAACAGATCATTTGAAATTGTTCATCACTGCCAGAAGGAAATTAGGAGCGAAATTCCAAGTATATAATAGTAAAAGTTTTCAGTCAGTTTCTATTTTATTTAAACATAGAAATCAGAATAATTAATTAAATAACTACTACTTGCATAGGCCCTTAACATCGATAGCCCGGGGCCGGGGGCAGACAGCTCTTTCATCTATGTTTGTTTGGGCAAATCTTTCGTCTGTTGTCAAAGTCAAAATCTATTTCTTAGTGAGTATACAAACAGATCTAAAGGCGATCTAGTTGTCAACTTGACGTGGCCCGAAGTGAAGCGCATCAGCCTAAGACAGAACGTAATGACGGAGCATTGTGGATGCCCTCCCTCTGCCCACGCACCACCTAGATTACTTAGGAAAATAAGTCGGGTATCCAAAGTTGGAACTAGGGCATGTACCCGGATATACCCGGGTATTTCAATAAGCCTGTGGTACCGGTTCTGAGCGATGGAACCGGGTTGGCCCAGTTCTGATAAGATTTTTAGAATTTTGCATTAATTGCTAATTTAAATTACGCGCGCCGAAGTGTCGTAGAAAAGAGTATCCTAAATGATGGTATTCCATTCCTTACATTGAAAAAGTCTCAAGTTAAAGGACAGGTTTTTGGAAAGGCAGGACACAAAATCCCAAAGTCGGCTAACACAATTAAAGAGATGGTTGTCAAACATTGTAGGAACGATGACCTGTTGAGGGTAGCGGAAAGCCGCTGGATGCGGGCAGCACAGGATCAGTCGCTGTGTCATCTCTTTGTGCAGCAGTGGACGTCTTTTGGCTGATGATGATTAAAGATTGATTCAACCCACCGAGCTTGTGGTGAGGCAATGTTACACGCCGAAAACGTCAGGGTGCGAAATGCCCAAATGTTAATGTTCTGTCATTAGTTACAATGTAAATGAATCTTGTTCTCAATGTGTTATTTTCTTTATAGAAATGAGCCCGCCTCTTGTATTTCTTCTATGTTTTAGTATCGTTTTTAGTGTTCCGTTCACCCAACGGGTGACCAACGGTACCCTATTGCTAAGCCTCCGCTGTCTGTCTGTTTGTCCGTCCATCAGCGGACTGTATTTCATAAAGAGTAATAGGTAGACAGTTGAAATTTTCAAAGAATGTGTATTTCTGTTGCCGCTATAACAAATAATAAAAATTTAAAAATGGTAAAAAATTAGGGGGTGAAAAAAATTAAAACGTGTTTTTTATAGGTCCTCAGAAGGATTTTTATTTAGCTCTATCGTAAAAACAAATAAATAAATCGTAAATACAAGCGTGAAACTTGGTGTGATTATAGTACTTATTACTGAAGTAAAACAAAAAATAATAAAAATTGGCCAAGTGTAAGTCGTGGTCGTGCTAAGGAGTCCGAACTTAATGACAAAAAAGTATATTTTTGTCGCTCGCGTGGGTGTCTTTTGTTTAAAATGTAATCAGGTACCATTGGTATAGATGTGTGGAGAAGTGCAGCAGTACGGAACCCTCGAAGCGCGAGCCCGACTCGCATTGTCATGGACGTGTGGAGAAGTGCAGCAGTACGGAACCCTCGAAGCGCGAGCCCGACTCGCATTGTCATGGACGTGTGGAGAAGTGCAGCAGTACGGAACCCTCGAAGCGCGAGCCCGACTCGCATTGTCATGGACGTGTGGAGAAGTGCAGCAGTACGGAACCCTCGAAGCGCGAGCCCGACTCGCATTTAACCGATTTTTTCTATTTTTTTTAACGATGTAATTAAAAACAAATGTTTAAGGTTTCATATTAACAAAAATAATTGTTTTGTATATAAATCAACTTAAAACTAAAATTCAATAAGATATTGTATTGAAAAAACCTAAAAAGTATTATTTTTTGTAAAAACTTAAATTTTTGGTTTTCAGGTATTTTTTATTAAGTGCTGTTTTTTACAAGCTTTATATTGGAATAAATCTTGGAAAATAAATAAGAATCACTTCCTGATTTCCGATTGCTGAAATTTTTCATACACGTTAAGTTTGAAGAACAATGCATGGTTAACTAAGTGACGTTATTATAAATCCAATATGGCGGTGAGCCGAATCTCTGCGGTCATGCCACTTTCCTTCACGGCATAACATCCACTCCAGCTACTAGAGAGGCGGGTGGTTCAGAATGAATACTTACACTTTGCATTGATGGCCCGGCACGACACACCCCGCCACCCCGCCACATGCTCGCCGGGTAAGCTGACAAAAATAACGAATATGACAAAAATAGAGTCAAAACCCTACTTATTATAACGATTAATGAATACGAGTAGAAAAAAGTACAAGAGTACGTCCGTCTTACATTTAGTATTTAAAATTCTAGTCCTAACATTGCGAGCTTAAATCTACTCACAAGAAATGTTACTTAGGGGCACTCCAAAACCCATCAAGCCGTTTAGACTACAGGCACAGTCAAAGACTACAGGCACAGACAAAGACTACAGGTACAGACAAAGACAACAGGCACATTCAAGGACTACAGGCACAGTCAAAGACTACAGGCACAGTCAAGGACTACAGGCATAGACAAAGACTACAGGCACAGACAAAGACTACAGGCACAGATAAAGACTACAGGCACAGACAAAGACTACAAGCACAGTCAAGGACTACAAGCACAGTCATGGATTACAGGCACAGACAAAGACTACAAGCACACAAAGAAGCATACATGCATACATACATACACCAGAAAAACAAATACATGGTAAAAACGGGGTTTTGCATCTATTCATCCCAATAGTAAGAGTCAGACAAAATTACCTGTTATATTATCAACGTTCCTAATGTTCGTGTAAGTTACTCGTACATAACTGGAACGAGTGACGAGTCACTGCGGTTCAAATCTGAATAACAAATCAACCCGAGGTTCTGTGAACCAGTAACTATCTGTATCCTACCTATCTACGAGTACGAATTGGTCCATTGAGCGGTGAATATCAAATAACGTCTGTTATTTACATACAAATCGAAGGAATGCTAGTCAGATGTATCGCAGCGGACGAGGTGTTCAAATATTTGTGAGCAGGGTTGAATTTCAATAAATCATGTACACTAGAAGTTACTATCTATATCTGCACATCCGATTTGTCATTAATATCTGAGCAGCAGATTTTCAATATATTCTTCACATACAAATGACGCACAGTAGATTTTAGACGCCGAAAATTGGACACTATCGTTTTAATGCCAAAATCTGATACTTTTAATTTATCATCCAAAAGAACTCTCGTGTGACAAATATTGGTGGTTTTTTTACAGCATTTTCCAAAAGGCTGGAGAAATCGTGTTGAAAAATGGGAAAACCTTTCATGGGAAAAACAATACCAGAAGTTGTAAATTTAATAGCATAGTATTGTAGGCCATAGTATTGTATCTTCCACCAGTGTGATGAAATACGGAACTTAGACATGATCGTTTACTATGGGCCTCATAAGAAGGCTCAAGGGCAATGGAGGGTACTATGCCCGAAATTTCTCTGCGTGAACGAATCAAAAAGATCCGTAGGAGAACCAAAGTAACCGACATAGCTCTCAGAATTGCTAAACTGAAGTGGCAGTGGGCGGGGCACATTGCTCGTAGAACAGATGGCCGTTGGGACAGCAAAGTTCTCAAATTATGCTTAAAAATGTGTTATTATTGGGCCTACAATTCTATGCTAATAAGTTTACAACTGCTGGTATTGTTTAGGAGTATTAAAGGTTTTCCCATTTTTCAACTCGATTTTCCAGCCTTTTGAAAAACGCTGTAATAAAATCACCAATATTTATCACACGAGAGTTCTCCTCGTAGATAATAAATGAAAAGGCCTATCAGATTTTGCCATCAAAACGATAGTTTCAATTTTTCGGCGTCTTAGATTTACTGTGTGACGATATTTATGACAAATTAGATGTTCAGATATTAAAAGTACCTACCAGTGACTTATATATTAATCTGTGGTACCTACATACTTTATTGAAATTGAACAGAGCTCAGAAAGATTTAAAAACCTCGCCCACTGCGATATTGATATTTTCTGATAGCGACTGTACTTGCAATTTGATACATTGAAAATAGGTATGAAGATTACTTTATGATTTTGGTGAGAACCACAAAATATTTATACATAACTATTCAGAGCCAGTAACCGGTAACGACTCGGTCCATCTAACCAGAGGTACCGGGTTCAAATCTGGACGGCCAATGTACCAATGAGTTTTTCAAAAACTTACGTACATATCATTACCGATTGCTTTAACGGTGAAGGAAAACATCGTGAGGAAACCTGCACAGGCCTGCGAAGAAACTCGAAGGTTGTGTGTGAAGTCGACCAACCCGCACTGGGCCCGTGTGGTCGACTAAGGCCTAATCGCCATGATTCAGGGTAGGCTCGAGCCCCTCGGTGGGGACGTATATGAGCTGATATAATAATAATAATAATAATTCATAGCCAGGGCGACCGAGCCATACTCGGAGTCTCCTTAAAAAATGGAATTTCAAAATGTTGGAAAACGGCTTTCCAAAATAAATAAGTTGAGATGAACCCCTAATGTATCATGAAAAATAAGGTAAATGAAACAAAAAAATTCACGCCTCCGCCGAGGTTCGAAGCGAGGTCTAATTGGATTGTGGGCTTTGACTCGTAACCGGCGAGCTCACTTCTGAAACGATGTTAAAATGTGATATTATTGCGTGCGCGAGTGTGCGTGCGTGAAAACTCCGAAAAACGCGTTTTCCCCGAAATGAGACCTCGAGGCTCTTTGATACTATCAACATCAAACTAAACGAACCTAATTTCGCTCGCTTCGATCGCTCAACTCGGATTTTCATGATCATTTCATAATCTCGCCAACATTGGCCCGGCCATTTCATGAATCGGCAAATATCAACGATATCAACATGAATATAAACAGGAATGGCTCGTTTAAACTAATAACACTGTACTATGAATATACGTGCGTGCTGACTGGCTGGTACTCACCGCGCGTCGTCTTTGACGGACGCATTTTTAATTAACACGTTTTTTTGTATGGAGGGATACTTTTACTTTATTTTATAATTTTTAATATTTTTTGTTACAGCGGCAACAGAAATACATCGTCTGTGAAAATTTCAACTGTATAGCTATCACGGTTCATGAAACACAACCTAGTGACAGACGGACAGACAGACGGACGGACAGCGGAGTCTTAGTAATAGGGTCCCGTTTTTACCCTTTGGGTACGGAAATAAGAAAAATCTATTTTGTTTTATTAACCATCTCCAGCCTCACATGTTCAGGGCACCAACACTCACACGCCTCCGTTTCTCTCCAGCCTCACATGTTCGTGAAACCCACACTCACACGCCCCCGTTTCTCTCCAGCCTAACATGTTTGTGACACCCACACTCACACTCCCCCGTTTCTCTCCAGCCCACATGTTCGTGACACTTACACTCACACGCCCCCGTTTGTCTCCAGCCTCACATGTTCAGGGAACTTATACTCACACGCCCCCGTTTCTCTCCAGCCTAACATGTTTGTGACACCCACACTCACACTCCCCCGTTTCTCTCCAGCCCACATGTTCGTGACACTTACACTCACACGCCCCCGTTTGTCTCCAGCCTCACATGTTCAGGGCACTTATACTCACACGCCCCCGTTTCTCTCCAGCCTCACATGTTCAGGGCACCAACACTCACACGCCTCCGTTTCTCTCCAGCCTCACATGTTCGTGAAACCCACACTCACACGACTCCGTTTCTCTCCAGCCTCACATGTTCGTGAAACCCACACTCACACGCCCCCGTTTCTCTCCAGCCTAACATGTTTGTGACACCCACACTCACACTCCCCCGTTTCTCTCCAGCCCACATGTTCGTGACACTTACACTCACACGCCCCCGTTTGTCTCCAGCCTCACATGTTCAGGGAACTTATACTCACACGCCCCCGTTTCTCTCCAGCCTAACATGTTTGTGACACCCACACTCACACTCCCCCGTTTCTCTCCAGCCCACATGTTCGTGACACTTACACTCACACGCCCCCGTTTGTCTCCAGCCTCACATGTTCAGGGCACTTATACTCACACGCCCCCGTTTCTCTCCAGCCTCACATGTTCAGGGCACCAACACTCACACGCCTCCGTTTCTCTCCAGCCTCACATGTTCGTGAAACCCACACTCACACGACTCCGTTTCTCTCCAGCCTCACATGTTCGTGAAACCCACACTCACACGCCCCCGTTTCTCTCCAGCCTAACATGTTTGTGACACCCACACTCACACTCCCCCGTTTCTCTCCAGCCCACATGTTCGTGACACTTACACTCACACGCCCCCGTTTGTCTCCAGCCTCACATGTTCAGGGAACTTATACTCACACGCCCCCGTTTCTCTCCAGCCTAACATGTTTGTGACACCCACACTCACACTCCCCCGTTTCTCTCCAGCCCACATGTTCGTGACACTTACACTCACACGCCCCCGTTTGTCTCCAGCCTCACATGTTCAGGGCACTTATACTCACACGCCCCCGTTTCTCTCCAGCCTCACATGTTCAGGGCACTTATACTCACACGCCCGCGTTTCTCTCCAGCCTCACTTGTTCAGGGCACCCATACTCACACGCCCTCGTTTCTCCCTGGCCTCACATGTTCAGGGCACCAACACTCACACGCCCCCGATTCTCTGCAGCCTCACATGTTCAGTGCACCCACATTCACACACCCCCGTTTCTCTCCAGCCTTACATGTTCAGGGCACCAACACTCACACACTCCAGTTTCTCTCCAGCCTCACATGTTCAGGGCACCCACAGTCACACGCCCCCGTTTCTCTCCAGCCTCAAATGTTCAGGGCACCCACACTCACACACCCCAGTTTTTCTCCAGCCTCACATGTTCAGGGCACCCACACTCACACGCCCCCGTTTCTCTCCAGCCTCACATGTTCAGGGCACCAACACTCACACGCCCCCGTTTCTCTCCAGCCTCACATGTTCAGGGCACCCACACTCACTAGCCCCCGTTTCTCTCTAGCCTTACATGTTCAGGGCACCAACACTCACACGCCCCCGTTTCTCTCCAGCCTTACATGTTCAGGGCACCAACACTCACACGCCCCCGTTTCTCTCCAGCCTTACATGTTCAGGGCACCAACACTCACACGCCCCCGTTTCTCTCCAGCCTTACATGTTCAGGGCACCAACACTCACACGCCCCCGTTTCTCTCTTGCCTTACATGTTCAGGGCACCAACACTCACACGCCCCCGTTTCTCTCCAGCCTTACATGTTCAGGACACCAACACTCACACGCCCCCGTAAACCCCTGTTTCTCTTCAGCCTCACATATTCCAAAGTTATGCGCATTTGCTCACACCTGTTCCAGTACAGTTCTAAAAGCACCATACATGTTAAGGTTCTTGGACGCCGGGCGGGTGCTCGCCAGTTTTGAACTCACAGAGGTTCGTAACTAGAATCTTGAATGTCAATCTGCACTCCATGTGTCCAATGATAGTTTCCGAGGATTCGGTGTTGTGAGTGTAGCGAACTCGGGTCTGGATGTGTTGGACTCGTCCAGATTTTAGGTATATTCTTTCAGTCGATGTTCCAGTGACAGCGCACCTGCCTACTGGGCCGAGGTTAGTGGGTTCGATTTGGCTGTCAGCGATTTGGCTGAAGACCTAAAAGCCAGACTAATCCGATACTATACCGAAGATATCCCGGACGTCAGCCTGTACGAGATTAGAATGGCTCTCAAACTGCTCAAGAACAACAAGGCACCGGGTGATAATGGCATTACGGCTGAACTTCTGAAAGCAGGTGGATCACCGGTACTAAAAGCTCTTCAGAAGTTATTTAATTCCGTTATACTCGAGGGACAAACGCCTAAGGCATGGCACAGAAGTGTGGTCGTGCTTTTCTTCAAAAAGGGTGACAACACCCTGCTGAAGAATTACAGACCCATCTGACTTCTGAGCCATGTCTACAAGCTGTTTTCGTGAGTCATTACAAATCGTCTCGCACGCAGGTTTGACGACTTCCAGCCACCCGAACAAGCCGGTTTCCGAAAAGGCTTTAGTACCATAGACCATATACATACGCTGCGGCAGATTATACAGAAGACCGAAGAGTACAATCAGCCACTATGCTTGGCGTTTGTGGACTATGAGAAGGCCTTTGTTTCAGTCGAAACCTGGGCTGTGCCACAGTCTCTCCAGCGGTGTCAAATTGACCATCGATACATCGAGGTGTGGAAGTGTCTGTATGAAAACGCCACTTTGTCGGTTCGCCTCCAGGATCAGAACTCAATACTATCCAGTTGCAGCGAGGGGTGAGACAGGGAGACGTTATATCTCCGAAACTATTCACCGCCGCCCTGGAAGATGTTTTTAAGCTTCTGGACTGGGGTGGATTTGGCATCAATATCAACGGCGAGTACCACCTCCGATTCGCTGACGATATCGTGGTCATGGCTGAGACTATGGAAGAGCTACGCACAATGCTCGATGGCTTCAGTAAAGTCTCTCAACAAGTGGGCCTTAAAATGAACATGGACAAGACGAAAGTAATGTTAAATGTCCGTGTCGCACCCACCCCTATAAAGGTTGGAGACTCTACACTGGAAGTTGTTGACGAATATGTATACCTGGGACAAACAGTCCAGCTAGGCAGGTCCAACTTCAAGAAAGAAATCAATCGACGAATCCAACTCGTCTGGGCAGCATGCGGGAAGCTTCGCAATATCTTCACGTCCCAAATACCGCAGTGTCTCAAGACTAAGGTCTTTGACCAGTGTGTGTTGCCAGTGATGACTTACAGAACTGAGATATGGTCGCTTACTATGGGTCTCATAAGAAGGCTCAAGGTCACCCAAAGGGCAATGGAGCGAGCTATTCTCGTAGTTTTTCTGCGTGATCGAATCAGAAACGAGGAGATCCGCAGGAGAACTAAAGTAACCGACATAGCTCAAAAAATCGCTAAACTGAAGTGGCAGTGGGCAGGGCCCATAGCTCGTAGAACAGATGGCCGATGGGGCAGTAAAGTTCTCGAGTGGCGACCGCGCACCGGAAACGTAGCGTAGGCAGGCCTCCCACGCAGTGGACCGATGACCTGGTGAAGATCGCGGGAAGCTGATGGATGCGGGCAGCGCAGGACCGGGCGTCGTAAAAATCCATGGGGGAGGCCTTTGTCCAGCAGTGGACGATTTTTGGCTGATATGATGATGATGATGATTGCAGCTTAACGCGCCCAAGGTTGCTCCTCTATGTCGATGACTTGCCTACTCGTACAAATTATCTAAGAAATGCTTTGAACTCATCGAAAACAAGTGTAATATCTAAAAATATTTACGACTTAAAACTTTATGTTTATTTGTCTAAGTTACTAATTCTCATTTTGATGTGAAAACGTCTAATAAATCGATGGACTCCGGCTGCACACACGAAAAAGGATGACTCATTGTCCAGTTACGTTATGACGTTGTCACGTTAAACTATCGTCCTAAACCGACTTTTTTAGAGAACCAATTTTTTTAAGAGATATTTAAGTCTTAGGATACTTTAGGGTTCTGTGCACAAAGGGTACCAACAATTGTCACTGAGGCCACACCTCGTCCTTCTACGAGTATCTGTCGCTATCACCGTGATGTATTTTTTTACCTGACCGTTATGGTAGACAGAATCGTGAATAATAGCCAACGTCGTTAATGATTAGTAAAGTAATGCAATGGTGTGCGAGTTGCGAGTTGCGCCTTGGTGGTACGGAGCCGTTAGCGTGTGAGTCGGAGTCGCATTTAATGGTTTCCTTTATCATCAAACCACAAATATCACGAACGGGAAAAACACAATAACTCCAAGAACAGCGATTCACGGTCATTATATATTCAAAATATTCAATCCTTAAGAATATCAGTTCTAAGTTATACATCGGTTTGCCAGAGTTCTGGCACGTCTCCTGGGGATCTCTAATTGCTGTTTCTTACAATGGATCATAAATTACGAGCAGCGCGCTCCCGACCAGAGCCAACCTCTGCATTGTCCGACAAAAAATATTTCAAAGGAATACTCGCCTCGCGTAACGATTTCTGACTTTTTGTGCCGCCATCGTGGCCAGACTATCGCCTAGCTAGGTATTCTGCTTAGTATTTATATAAATACTGAGAAGAAAACTAAGATATGATTTCTGTAAGAATAATTATTTACTTGTAATTTGTTACAGTTATTTATTTATTAGTTTGTTTGTTGTTTAATAGGTTGTTTGTCCATAAAGTGGGAGGCTTGCCTTGCGCGGTTGTGCCTCGAGAACTTTACTGTCCCAACGGTCATCTGTTCTAAGAGCTATACGAGCGTGTTAGTATCGTTTCGTATAAAATGCAGCTGGTCTATGTAGCATCTGGTCTAAAAAGCAGTTGGTCTAAAAACCAAATCGTCTAAATAGCAGCTCGTCTATGTAGCATCTGGTCTAAAAAGTAGAGATGGGCCGAATATTCGTTTTATATTCGGTATTCGGCATATTCGGCAGCTTTACCGAATATTCATATTCGGCCGAATATTCGGC
The DNA here is from genome assembly GCA_947284805.1 of Coleophora flavipennella. Lineage (NCBI taxonomy): Eukaryota > Metazoa > Arthropoda > Insecta > Lepidoptera > Coleophoridae > Coleophora > Coleophora flavipennella. Next base: position 16,674,832 of record OX369280.1, on the reverse strand, counting down.
TGAATCACCTAATATTCGGCAAAGTGATACTCAAAGTTTTTACTGTTATTGACCCGTGTATTATCATGATTTGAGTGTACAGTGTAATGAGGTAAGTATTTTAGAGTGTAGCTTTCTGTTTTTGTCGTCACTGAAGCTTTATTTTCAATTAAAGTAGGTTGGTAAAAGAATAGCTGAATCAAATCACAACACCTTAGTAGTTAAGTAGATTATGAATGATACATATATATTTGAAATGTATAATAAACATTCAGTCCGCAAAATAACTACTTGAGCGGCAAGATTTCATGATTGAGCGGCAGAAAAAAGTGTGGTACGGGGAGTTCTAAATGGAAGCGGGAGCGAGCGAAGCGAGCTCGGACTTGCGGAGCACCCCGACTCGGATCCGTTAGGTTCGGAGACTGTGCGGGGAGGCGAGCTAAGCTCGCCTCCCCGCACAGTCGTAGTGTTAGGTTTAACATGAGAACACAGAAGTAGGAGCCCCGAAGGGGCTCCGTCGACCACTCAACACTGTAGGAAGAGTGTAGTACGGGGATGTTTAAAATAATTACAGCCATCCAGAATGACATAAATTGCTGATTGATTTTGAAATGTTTGCTGACCATGAGTTGCTGACCAATTAGCTATTTCTGCTCACCGATTATATTTTTCTGCTCACAGAAATAACAATACTATGCTAACCATTTAATTGACACCCATTATGAATAACATTTTTTTCTAGTTTCTACTCAGCATAGCGTCGCAAAATATATTTATTTATATTAAACGTTTAAACCTATCCTATTCAACCAATATAGTTCTTTATAAAGAAAATAAGTAATTTGTTTGTACTTTTCAGGTTGTAATTTAAGAGATCAATCACTTAATCTACACATTAAGAGTTAGGAACTTAATTAATTTAATTAAAGTCTACTGAGATATAAGACAAATATATATGACATCGCATATAATTATTTAAGATCAATTCAAAATGTCATTAATTACATATGTATGTAATATAATAATATAGGAACATTATTCCTAAAAAATCACAATTCACATCTTCATTGACTTACATGAAAGTGTTTTGTTTATCTATAAACAGAAAAAATATAGTTCTTAAACGGTTTTGGAAACTACAATAAAAAGAAACGAAAACATAAATGTTTTGTTACATAATTAGAAAATAAGCCTGGTGTGATTTAGTATTTAAAATTCACAAGTGGCAAGTTGTGGTGTAAAAAAACAAGATGCTCAGCTTTATTTGGCAATAGTTTGTTCCGTTTTTGCTCATAAACGTTGCCTGCTTCGGAAAACAAACGTTCACTGTAAACCGAGCTTCCTGGAGCTGAAAGAAAAATTTTAGTCATGTTGCTCATAAGAGGAAATCGGAATTTATTTTTCGACCACCACTTGTAAGGGCACATATTCCGTGACAGCAAGCTATCTGCAATGTATCTGTCTAATTCGATAGCTATCGGGCTTTTTGGTTCTTCGATCTCAGGCTGCTTTGCTGATGCTAATTCTTCATAGCACGTCCAGAGGGCTTTATGAGTATCTTCCTGTGATTGAAAACCACTGTACGGTAACGGAGCTGGTGGTTCACTCTCATTTTCACTGTTACTCGTGCTATCCATATCTGCGCTTCTTCTAATGTATTCTGCAAGGAATTGGCGTCTCACCCATGGAACTTTTTCTGGAATGAAAAAATTCATCTTGTACCTTGGGTCGAGCAGTGTAGCAATAGTGTAATTATTTTCATCTACACAGCTTCAATGTCGAACCCACACTAAAGTAAGGTGTACTGTCCGCAGTCAAGTTTAGTCGAACAAACTCAGTGTTCGGATCGCGAAATCTAGTAAGTACATGTATATCAATGAATGTACCGAATATTCGGCCGAATATTCGGTTCGGTAAAAGTTTTACCGAATATTCGGCCGAATGTTCGTATTCGGTGAAACCCATGTTCGGCCCATCGCTACTAAAAAGTAGCTCGTCTATGTAACTAAATAAATGAGAGAGCGAAGCGAGCGATGTTAGGTTCGGTCAGGTTTGAATGATTTAATAGTCAAAGAGCCTCGCGAAGCGAGGCTCCCCACCCTGGGTACCAAAATACTTCGCAGCAAAAGAAATTTTCGGAAGATTATACCAGTTGCTATTTAGGCGAAAAGCGTTTTAGACCAGGTGTCAAGTGTGTTTTAGACGATTTGGTTTTAGACCACCTGCTTTTTAGACCAGATGCTACATAGACCAGCTGCTTTTTAGACGAAACGATACTAACCCATACAAACTACTACCACATAAAGCAATTCTGTGAGCTATGTCGGTTACCTTGGGTCTCTAAGGGTAGGCCGACGACCTGGTCGCGGGAAGACGCTGAATGCGAGCAGCGCTGGACCAGTTGTTGTGGAACTCCTCGGGAGAGGCCTTTGTTCTGCAGACGTCGTCTTTCGGCCGATACCATAGTGATGATGTAATACTACCTCCTACTCATAAAATCTACTAATATATTTTTTTAACGAAGAGCTAAAGTAAGTGTTAATACTGTTCAATTTATCAATACAAATCTAACCAGTACATTGTACGTTTTATTATAATCATATCAGCCGAATAACGTCCACTGCTGGAGACAGGCCTCCCCCAAGGATTTCGACGACGACGGGTCCTGCACTGCACGCATCCAGCGGCTTCCCGCGACCTCCACCAGGTCGTCGGTCCACCGTATGGGAGGCCTGCCTACGCTACGTCTCCCGGTGTGCGGTCGAAACGTGATTTCAAAAGCTGTGTAAGTTGACTTCAATTATTTCAAAATTTTAGGAATGTGAGCTGAGTGCAAAATAATACATTATTCACTGGCTGAGTTTTGTCGCGGTTGGCCCAAACCAAATCGCATTTCGTCCAATGGCCAAAAAACGTCCCAATCGCGAAAATGGTTTGAACAGTATTTTGACAGTGAGAGTGGCCGTTTAGCACTCAGTCTGGTTGCAAAACAAACCCCTCGCTCCTCACGGTAAAGACGTTTCGTTAAGGAGCTTTCGCATTTGAGTAGGTGTTTGTTTTCTGTACAGCTCTCGGGATCCGAAAATACTAATGATGTCTTTATTTTCTGTTGATAAATTTGTCCTAAAACTCTCCTTGGATAAGATATTTTTAGATTTATAATTAGTATTACGGAACACTAGCTTTTGCGAGCGGCTTCGCCCGCGTGAACAGCGTTTTTATGGTTGTCTTTGAGGTTGAGTCCCACACCCTCAACCATCTCTGCGCAAAAATCACGACAATCCATTTTTCCGTTGGAATGTTTAAGAAATTAACCAAAAAATAGTATTTTCTGAGTTCCCTCAGGAACTGCATCGGACTATGCCATTTTCACAGTATAAAAAGTAGTCTGTGTCCTTCCCCGTGACACAGGCTACCTGCATGCCAAATTTCATGAAGATTGATCAAGGTGTTGAAGCGTGAAAATGTAACAAACAAACAAACACATTTTCACATTTATAATATTAGTAAGGATAATGGAACAAGCTACCTACTCGCAATATAAACTTATTGTAAGTGATCATGTGTAACTACTACAGCGGAACTAGTTAAGGTACGAAAGTATTTACTTAAAAGCTGGTAACCAGCAAGGAATATGATAGTCAGCTAGCCAGATGGCCACTATCCATATAACTACGTAGATTGTAAAGTTGAAACCTGCTGGGAATTGAACTCACGACTTCGCATTACGAAGTTAGCAGACTAGGTAATGTCACGAGGGAAGTATGCCTTGCCTTGTCTTGGAGAGGTTTATGTTCTCCCTAAATTTTAAATGTTTTATTAATTATACATTTTAAAGCTCCACTTTCAACTCAAGACTATAAAAAATATAAAATTTTAAATCTTATCCTACAGGATGACCTCTAGGTGTCCCTATAGTAAGACGTAACCATATTTTTGGTATGATGAGTGGCTACTCGGGCGGGCTGCACCTACTGGAAGTTTCCCTGTGCGATCGAATCAGAAACGAGGAGATCAGTAGAAGAATCAAAGTAACCGACATAGCCTTGAGAATCGCTAATCTTAAGCGGCAGTTGGCGGGGCACATGGCTCGTAGAACATAATATGGCCGTTGGGGTTGTGAAATTCTCGAGTGGCGACCGTGCACCGACAAATGTAACGTTGGAAGACCTCCCACCAGCGTTCCCAGATTGGGGGATTTATTCGCGATTTTAGGAAAAAAATTGGTATTTAGGGAAAGTTTGGGGATTTGAAATACTTGGGGAATTTTTGGGGGAAAAAAATTGATATGGTATTGGGGGTTGACTATGAACGAAGGCTATTCTTAACTTTGCATTTTGAAATGGCTAAATAAAGTCATATTAAACGTATTTGATTTTAAGACGAGGTCGAAAAAACTTTATTCGTGCCGTAAATCAAATAAAAAACTGCAAACAAGAAAGAAACGACGACTGTGCTGCAAGCCAGTAATTTTTTTTGGCTCGGATTAAGAACTGGAAAGTGTTGTGCATTTTATTGTTATAATATTAAATAAATAACAAGTACATATTCACTTTGTATTTATTTGTCAATTCCGCTAAATAAAGTTTGGGGTTATTTCTGAGAAAGGTATCATTTTGGGAAAAAAATAATTATGATTAGGGTAAATTTGAAAAATCACATGCTGGCAATCCTGCCTCCCACTCGGTGGGCCGATGACCTAGTGAAGGTTGCAGGAAGCCGCTGGAGGCGGTTAGCGCAGAACCGATTATTGTGGATATCCTTGGGTGAGGGAGGCCTTTGTCCAGCAGTGGACGTCCTTCGGCTGATATGACGATGATAAGTACTTAATTTGAGCGTTACCTTAACCTATAAACAGGGATAATAATTTAAGTGTGTTTAAGTGCCTCGGAGGTTACTCTGAGCCCTGATCCCACTTGACGAGGGTCGGACCGGGGCGGGTAAGTGGACGCGTTCCTTTGCAATATTCACCGGGCGAAAGTGACCCTTGCCGATATTGAAAACTGAAACTGACCAAAGTTTAACTTACACTTACAATCTACACGAGTAGGCACTGCGACGTCGTCTACGAGGCGCCGTGGGGTTGTAGCTCTAGATTAATATTTTAAAAGAAAAGATGCATTTACGTATTAAATATTGTTGAAGATAAGTTTATTTTAATACGTAAAAACAGTGGAAATAGCTCTGTCGGCTGACTGTTTTTTTTTTTTTCAGCGAAACTATTGAAAATACTTTCTTGCCATGATATAGCATATTATAGGGATCTCTGCCCTGATGCGCGGTCTACAAATATAATACACTTGAAAATGGACCTCTGTCCTGGCTCACGGCCCACCATAGAATGAATCTCAAATGTTTTGGAAAGCTTTCGAATGACTTACCAATTTGAATTCAAATTTATATTTTTAATTCGGATCGTGCTGGCAAGAAAGTAGCAAAGGAGTCGTGAGTGCGGAAATGTAGAGATATACGATCTGTACAGTACACAATGTATACTCGTACGGTGACGGAGGTTCTCGTGTGAGTGGCTTCAGTGAAACTTTTTACGGTAGCTATGTCTTCAGTATTTAAGGACTTCGGCAAGTCAGAACATCAAATTGTGCACAATAGTTATTTGTTATGCAAGGCTGCAAAGTTGTTATTTGATGCGAGTCATCTCTATTGAAACCTGGGCAGGCGAAGGATTGTAATCGCTCGGCGTTCAAAGATAAAATCCTGAGCGTAGCGAGGGTTTCTAAGGTTCAAGACGCAAAATAACTGTGCTACGAAACACACAATTTGTCACTTCAATACAGCGAGGAACATTTTTAGTTGTTAGAGAAACACCTTAATAATTAAGTATTAGGTTGTAATTTTATAAACTCTTTCCGCGCTAGCGGATAAAACGCAAATATGCGCGCTACAATGGAGTGACAAATACAACCTTTCGAGGTATAAAACAAGTATCTGTCTTGTTCCTTTAGATGATGACTTGGCAAACATAAGTTTGGTAAGCACGTGTTGTTATCTACGCATTTACTCTTATTAACCACTAGCTGTTTCCTGCGGCTTCACCCGCGTGGACAACGTTTCTATGACTTTTCGAGGGTGCGCAGTGCACGAGCAGCAAGCGGCTCGCGAGCGTAAAAAAAGTAGCTTATGTTTTAATTCAGGTCTTAATCTGTCTACTTACCAAATTTTAGCCAGATCTGTTCAGTAGTTTGTGCGTGAAGAATTAACAAACATACACACTCACAAACTTTCGCCTTTATAATATTAGTGTGACAACTAATCAGCCTGTTTTGGCATCTGATGATGATGATGATCATTTTTACATCAGCCAAAATACGTCCAATGCTGTACACTTGGCAGGCGGGTGGCGGGTGGCGGGTGGCGGGTGGCGGGTTGGCGGTCGCAGTAGGCGATGCACGATGTGGTGGCACAGGACAGAGGACGCTGCTGCCCATTCTCCGGTCAAGTCTCTTAGTCGTATCTTACAACACCCACGGGAGGAGATGCGATGGCCCTATTCTAAGCTGTTTAAGCCGACAATTACTCAACCAAGGAATATACTAGCAGAGAAGGAACCCGATTGCACAGTAAAACAATAATATCCACAAATTACTTTTGTAAAAAACTTTACTTTAGGAGGTAAGCTCCCAAGTAAAAGTTGGACAGACAGTTTCTCGGTACAACCGTACCACGCGGGTCGGACGGAGGGCCCGAACAACTTCGGCGGCCAATTTCCAAGGTGCCACAATAACTGTCAACTTTACACAATTGACGCGGCTTTATTCGAATTTCTCGTTACAACGCTTTTGTAATTCAAATCATGAAATCTCATAAAGAAGTCCACGGACAAATCGATAAAGTTCGTTTTAGGGTAAGCTTGTGGATTCGTTCGTTAGTGTTTAGTGCTTCAACTATTTACTTTCCTAAGTGCTTATATCAAATTCAATTTATTTGAAGGACGGAATGACGCCATAGTTTTTCAGTTCATTTATCGATGACAAAATTTTGAAAATTTGACAATTAAAAATGAAGACCTGATTGAACATAATTAAAAACGCTAAACACGTTAAAACGTAACCCTCCTTCTGGCACAGTCGGGTAAAACCGACTTCCATCGCAACAATTTAGTACATTTTTGCATTACTATTTTTGGTTTTTGTTAATTTTTTAATTAAGTACTACACCGATTTTATATGGGACCACACGGAAAGCACTAGCTTTCAAATAAAAAAAGAATCATAAAAATTGGTTCACCCAGTCAAAAGTTCTGAGATATAACACACATAAAAAAAAACATACAGACGAATTGAGTACCTTCTCCTTTTTGGAAGTCGCTTGAAAACAAGTAAGGTTTTTTGTAACTACAAGAGAAAGGAAATTTAGAGAGCAGTATTTCATAATACGACAAAGTTGTACTTTTTAGTTTGTATCAATCTGGTTTTTTTTATTCACAATTGGTAAGCCCTTGGTTTTTGTATCAACATCCTAAATTTGTTTTTGATTATAATATTTTCAAATTTTGACCATTCCATCATCTTCCTTCAGATTTTTATCGTCACGCGGAGAACCTACACTTTCTTTTTCTGATGTCACCTCTGCATCTGCATCTGCGTCTGCACCGTTGTGTCTCCTCTACGTTGTGTCTACTTCTACTAACAATGTGTTTTTATTTCCGTATGTGGTTCTACGGAACCAAAAAACCATTAAGTATAATTCGCGTGTCGGTCTATTCGTCCGTCTGTCACAGCCAATGTGCTCCGAAACTACTGGACTGATCGAATAGAAATTTGGTACACATTTATGTAAGATGGCGACTCAAAGACTAAATAAATGTATTTAAACTTGAGGGCACTTTCGGGAGGTAAATTAGAAAATTTTAAAAATAAGTTTTGCTAACTACATTGTATGGCATATCAAATGAAAGGACTGGTTGAAATAATTTCAAATATACCTTTTAATAATTTTGAAGATGAACAGTTTTGAAGTAATTAAAAAAATAGACAAAAATTTACCATAATTCCCCTTACTTCTGAAACTGCTGGGCCTATTTTGAAGAAAAAATTTACCCATAGATAACAGTAAAATCTACAACGAGTCTACGTAATGTATTAAAAGTAACAGAAATAAACTGTTGCAGCCTCGTCGCGCTCCCCTCACACCGCGCGCGCGCCACTTCAGGGGCAGGGTTCAATTAAATAAAAAAATAAAAGTTTAAAAAATTCAAAATTATTTTTAATTTGAAAGAGTATACTTCCGAGGTGGTCCCAATGTCACCAAGTAAGGATCTGATGATAAGATCCCAGTGAAATCGAGGGCAACCTGTATTTTCTAAAATTATTGAAATATTTGCGTCTGGTAGTCATCATCTCATGTTGATGAGCTGATGAAGGAAGGTACAACTCCTTAACGGTTAGAAATTGGAGGGTAACTCTTCAAATATTTTACGTAGGTACGTATAGACCGACAGTTGTATTGTTTCAGATTATTCAGATGAGCTGATGATGGAAGATTTAACTCCTTAACTTTCATGCTGTTGAGATGATGATGGAAGCCACAGGAATCTGTTTCCCTTAATAAAAAACATACGCATCATGATTTGATGGTTCTTATTGCCAAGTGGGTAATTGGATTTAACGTTGTTAGATATATAGCAATATCACTTAAAATAAATAAAATAAAGATAAAATTTTAAAAAACTAACAACCGACTTCAAAATGAATTTCACTTAAAAGTATGATATAATATAATAGCAATGCCATAAGTAAAATTTGAGTAGCTGTGTGCTGACACCGACCTCCAAAAAAAACTTTAATCCTCTAATTTAATTCCTATCCACCTTTGATTTCGTCATTGTTGGGTAATGTCGTGTATCTAAGTATAATAATATTATATCATAATTTTGAGTAAATTTCATTTTGTAGGGTGTTTTTAGTTTTTTTTACTTTTATTTTATTTAATTGAACCCTGCCCCTGCAGTGGCGCGCGCGGGGCGAGTGGGGCGCGACGAGGCTGCGAAAGTTTATAACAGACAACATGGAGGACTCCCACAACAGCTCTCCCAAGGAAATCCTTAATAATATTATTTTATATTTGAACGTGTCTTTGTTTATTTGTGTCACTTTTTCACGCTTCAACACCTCGATCAATCTTAATGAAATTTGGCATACAGGTAGCTTGTGTTAATGGAAAGGAAATAGGACACTTTTTATCCCGTACAAATAGCATAATCCGATGCAGTTCCTGAGGAAACTAAAAATATTCTCTTTTTTGGTTAATTTCTTTAACATCGTAACGGAACATCAGATTGTTATGATTTTTGCACAGAGATGGTTGAGGGGGGAGGAAATTACATAATTAGCTAATTGACATATCCAGACATAGTTCCCGAAGGATCTGGGGAAAACTCATTTTCACGCTCGCACACGTCGGCGGCGGCGTCGCAACGGAGCAATGGATTGAAGTGATTTTTTTGTATAGAATTGGTTGAGTGGATGGGAAGCAATCAGAATAACCCTCAAAGACAGTCATAAAAAATATGTCCCTGCGGGAAAAGCCGCAGGCAAAAGCTAGTTATATATAGACATTCCTTGCTATCTATTACCATCGTCATGACAACCACCACCGCGGCATGGCAAGAGGACACAGATACAAACTAAAGAGATTAGATTATACAGATTCGTTTCTCAACCATTTAATAATTTCTACTAGTCGTGTCAATTCCTTTCTTAGCTTTATTCAGAACGAATTAGCAATTCATGAATAGCATTAGCAGTATTAATTTAAGTGTAAATTACAGCGCTTCATAGAAACAGCGTAAATGTTACCTTTGAAGTTATTTTGCGTAGCCATACCCAGTTCTATGGATTTAGTTTAGCAAGTATTTGTCAATCTACGTGTATAAGTATGAAATTTCTGATTGGATAAAAGAAAAAGTTCAAAGGAAAATCAATACTAAAAAAATAAATAGCAACAAAAATTATACTTAAAAACAACATAAGACTATTAGAAATTAAATGGTGATAAATATGTGTCAATTGTTTAGATATTTCAAGAGCACGTGGCTTTGAACGCATGAAGACGGGTATTTTTAACTCAATGAACCGCCATTTTCAAAGTAAAAAATAAATATATTTTATTTTAAAGCTCTAGCTAGAGATATTAAGACAGTTTCTTCGTTACTGGTCTCATGTTTATCAATGCAGCGCACAAAATTACGTCACTTTCAGGAAAACTCAAGATAATTCACTGGTAAAAAAGCTTGCCCCGTGTGACTACTAAGAAAACGTCTTTGTTCCATTCAATGGAACGTAACTACGGATATTAGAACGAGAAAGACATCACACTACTCGATTACTATTTATACAATATTACAAAGAGGTAATATTGTATATCGGACTTCACGAGAAGCCTCATGGAAGAAAGACGCACATTGGTATTGCAGTCCCCTGAAGACGCTATTCAACAGTATCGGCAAATAAACAGGCAGATCTCTAAGTCCCTGACTCGCGATTTGCGCAAGTATAATACAAATTGTATTAAAGAGGCGATTGAGAACAACAAAAGCTCAAAAGTGTTCGCAAGAGATCTGTCTGTTGGACAAACCCAACGGACCAAGCTGAAGATCAGCAGCAGGATCATATCGTCTAAGACTAAGTTGCTGGAAGAAGTTGAGAAGTTCTACGGAAAATTGTACACGACAACACGTCTGCCTGTCAGCGATCTGACTAAAGACCCAAGAGCCAGACTAACCCAACACTATACCGAAGATATCCCGGACGTCAGCCTGTATGAGGTACTAAAGTGTTTGTATGGAAACGCCACCAAGTCGGTTCGCCTCCAGGATCAAAACTCAGAACCTATCCGGCTGCAGCGAGGGGTGAGACAGAGAGACGTTATATCTCCGAAACTGTTCACCGCCGTGCTGGAAGATGCTTTTAAGCTTTTGGAATGGGGTGGATTCGGCATCAATATCAACGGCGAGTACATCACCCACCTTCAATTCGCTGACGATATCGTCGTCATGGCTCAAACAATGGATATCCTAGGCACAATGCTCGATGGTCTCAGTAGAGCCTCTCAACAAGTAGGTCTTAGAATGAATTTAAGGATGAACATGGGCTACAAAACCCCGTTCACTCTCGATATCCAGCGGGCGAAGCCGCGAGCAACAGTAAAGCATTAATAATATACCATAAGTAGTGTCACTATAAGTTCAATAATCAATAACAAGAACTTTTTTTTTCAATAAAAATGGCATTGAACCTTAAAACCTGAATCGGAAATTTCATATTTAAACCCATTTTGCTATAATCTCATAGTTCAGATTGATTGCCTTAAGACAAGTATACTCACCCAGGGTCATAAGATTAGGTGAATCTTATCTCAAAAAGTCCTGGCCGATTTATTCAGTTTATTTTTACATTTGTAGGTTTATCGAGAATCTTCGTAAATAAACTTGATCAATTACACATTCTTGTACTGTACTGTCTGAGATAAATAAAACTTGAACCTGCGCCCGCCCCTGGACACATGCCTGAGGGAAACGGCTGTACTTAGTATATGTAGGTACTTATTAAACAACCCGTGAGGTCCCCACTGCTGGGGCGCGGGGCTCTTCCCAAGCTGGGGCAGGTTAGGCCACACGAGTACTCCACACCGCACGCCACACACGGGGGCACAGTCCGCGTCGGTGGAGGTTGGAGGGCTAGTAGCGGCTAACATCGCTGACACAGCTTGACGACTGACATCTAGTAATGCCACTAACAGTCAGACCCAGCCACGTAATGACCGTGCGTCAGGTCAGTTAGCCTGCGTGATCGACATAATCACGCAAATTACACTGAGTTCCGACCGCTTCAAGTATTTTCTAAGTACCTAGGTATTTAAAATATAACTAACATTCAGGGACAGGAGTATTTATCTTTATCAAAATGAAATCCCTCGCATCATTACTCTTTGACTTGCACACCAGTAGATCTCTTCGAGGCATCCATCTTTAAATGACTTTGATTAATTAATCAGCGGTGTCTCTCTGCGCAAACTGTCTGCACATAGGCTTATGGATTTTGCGCTAAACTTTTACAGTGATATTATACGAGTACTTACCTTCTTCTTTATCTTTACATAGTATAAAATGAAGTCGCTTCCGCTGTCTGTTCCCTTAGATCTTTTGAAGTACTCAACTAATTTTAATGCAGTTTTCAGCAATAGATAGAGTGATTCAAGAGGAAGGTTTATATATGTATAATACATACACATTGTAGTACAGAAAAGCCAAAAAATTTAAAGATTTATAATGACACATCTTTATCTTTCATACACATTACAAAAAATAAGATATGTAATATTTTCTACTTCTTTTCTTTACATAGTATAAAATTAAGGCGCTTCCGCTGTCTGTTCGCCTAGATCTTTTAAACTACTGAACCGATTTTAATGCAGTCTGCAGCAGTAGATAGAGTGATAAAAGGGGAAGGTTTATATGTATAATACGTATATAAGGTACAGAAAAACTAAAAAAAAATCAAAGATATGTAATATTTTCTACTTCTTTTCTTTACATAGTATAAAATTAAGGCGCTTCCGCTGTCTGTTCGCCTAGATCTTTTAAACTACTGAACCGATTTTAATGCAGTCTGCAGCAGTAGATAGAGTGATAAAAGGGGAAGGTTTATATGTATAATACGTATATAAGGTACAGAAAAACTGAAAAAATCAAAGATATGTAATATTTTCTACTTCTTTTCTTTACATAGTATAAAATTAAGGCGCTTCCGCTGTCTGTTCGCCTAGATCTTTTAAACTACTGAACCGATTTTAATGCAGTCTGCAGCAGTAGATAGAGTGATAAAAGGGGAAGGTTTATATGTATAATACGTATATAAGGTACAGAAAAACTGAAAAAATCAAAGATATGTAATATTTTCTACTTCTTTTCTTTACATAGTATAAAATTAAGGCGCTTCCGCTGTCTGTTCGCCTAGATCTTTTAAACTACTGAACCGATTTTAATGCAGTCTGCAGCAGTAGATAGAGTGATAAAAGGGGAAGGTTTATATGTATAATACGTATATAAGGTACAGAAAAACAGAAAAAATCAAAGATATGTAATATTTTCTACTTCTTTTCTTTACATAGTATAAAATTAAGGCGCTTCCGCTGTCTGTTCGCCTAGATCTTTTAAACTACTGAACCGATTTTAATGCAGTCTGCAGCAGTAGATAGAGTGATAAAAGGGGAAGGTTTATATGTATAATACGTATATAAGGTACAGAAAAACTGAAAAAATCAAAGATATGTAATATTTTCTACTTCTTTTCTTTACATAGTATAAAATTAAGGCGCTTCCGCTGTCTGTTCGCCTAGATCTTTTAAACTACTGAACCGATTTTAATGCAGTCTGCAGCAGTAGATAGAGTGATAAAAGGGGAAGGTTTATATGTATAATACGTATATAAGGTACAGAAAAACTGAAAAAATCAAAGATATGTAATATTTTCTACTTCTTTTCTTTACATAGTATAAAATTAAGGCGCTTCCGCTGTCTGTTCGCCTAGATCTTTTAAACTACTGAACCGATTTTAATGCAGTCTGCAGCAGTAGATAGAGTGATAAAAGGGGAAGGTTTATATGTATAATACGTATATAAGGTACAGAAAAACTGAAAAAATCAAAGATATGTAATATTTTCTACTTCTTTTCTTTACATAGTATAAAATTAAGGCGCTTCCGCTGTCTGTTCGCCTAGATCTTTTAAACTACTGAACCGATTTTAATGCAGTCTGCAGCAGTAGATAGAGTGATAAAAGGGGAAGGTTTATATGTATAATACGTATATAAGGTACAGAAAAACTGAAAAAATCAAAGATATGTAATATTTTCTACTTCTTTTCTTTACATAGTATAAAATTAAGGCGCTTCCGCTGTCTGTTCGCCTAGATCTTTTAAACTACTGAACCGATTTTAATGCAGTCTGCAGCAGTAGATAGAGTGATAAAAGGGGAAGGTTTATATGTATAATACGTATATAAGGTACAGAAAAACTAAAAAAAATCAAAGATATGTAATATTTTCTACTTCTTTTCTTTACATAGTATAAAATTAAGGCGCTTCCGCTGTCTGTTCGCCTAGATCTTTTAAACTACTGAACCGATTTTAATGCAGTCTGCAGCAGTAGATAGAGTGATAAAAGGGGAAGGTTTATATGTATAATACGTATATAAGGTACAGAAAAACTGAAAAAATCAAAGATATGTAATATTTTCTACTTCTTTTCTTTACATAGTATAAAATTAAGGCGCTTCCGCTGTCTGTTCGCCTAGATCTTTTAAACTACTGAACCGATTTTAATGCAGTCTGCAGCAGTAGATAGAGTGATAAAAGGGGAAGGTTTATATGTATAATACGTATATAAGGTACAGAAAAACTGAAAAAATCAAAGATATGTAATATTTTCTACTTCTTTTCTTTACATAGTATAAAATTAAGGCGCTTCCGCTGTCTGTTCGCCTAGATCTTTTAAACTACTGAACCGATTTTAATGCAGTCTGCAGCAGTAGATAGAGTGATAAAAGGGGAAGGTTTATATGTATAATACGTATATAAGGTACAGAAAAACAGAAAAAATCAAAGATATGTAATATTTTCTACTTCTTTTCTTTACATAGTATAAAATTAAGGCGCTTCCGCTGTCTGTTCGCCTAGATCTTTTAAACTACTGAACCGATTTTAATGCAGTCTGCAGCAGTAGATAGAGTGATAAAAGGGGAAGGTTTATATGTATAATACGTATATAAGGTACAGAAAAACTGAAAAAATCAAAGATATGTAATATTTTCTACTTCTTTTCTTTACATAGTATAAAATTAAGGCGCTTCCGCTGTCTGTTCGCCTAGATCTTTTAAACTACTGAACCGATTTTAATGCAGTCTGCAGCAGTAGATAGAGTGATAAAAGGGGAAGGTTTATATGTATAATACGTATATAAGGTACAGAAAAACTGAAAAAATCAAAGATATGTAATATTTTCTACTTCTTTTCTTTACATAGTATAAAATTAAGGCGCTTCCGCTGTCTGTTCGCCTAGATCTTTTAAACTACTGAACCGATTTTAATGCAGTCTGCAGCAGTAGATAGAGTGATAAAAGGGGAAGGTTTATATGTATAATACGTATATAAGGTACAGAAAAACTGAAAAAATCAAAGATATGTAATATTTTCTACTTCTTTTCTTTACATAGTATAAAATTAAGGCGCTTCCGCTGTCTGTTCGCCTAGATCTTTTAAACTACTGAACCGATTTTAATGCAGTCTGCAGCAGTAGATAGAGTGATAAAAGGGGAAGGTTTATATGTATAATACGTATATAAGGTACAGAAAAACTGAAAAAATCAAAGATATGTAATATTTTCTACTTCTTTTCTTTACATAGTATAAAATTAAGGCGCTTCCGCTGTCTGTTCGCCTAGATCTTTTAAACTACTGAACCGATTTTAATGCAGTCTGCAGCAGTAGATAGAGTGATAAAAGGGGAAGGTTTATATGTATAATACGTATATAAGGTACAGAAAAACTGAAAAAATCAAAGATATGTAATATTTTCTACTTCTTTTCTTTACATAGTATAAAATTAAGGCGCTTCCGCTGTCTGTTCGCCTAGATCTTTTAAACTACTGAACCGATTTTAATGCAGTCTGCAGCAGTAGATAGAGTGATAAAAGGGGAAGGTTTATATGTATAATACGTATATAAGGTACAGAAAAACTGAAAAAATCAAAGATATGTAATATTTTCTACTTCTTTTCTTTACATAGTATAAAATTAAGGCGCTTCCGCTGTCTGTTCGCCTAGATCTTTTAAACTACTGAACCGATTTTAATGCAGTCTGCAGCAGTAGATAGAGTGATAAAAGGGGAAGGTTTATATGTATAATACGTATATAAGGTACAGAAAAACTGAAAAAATCAAAGATATGTAATATTTTCTACTTCTTTTCTTTACATAGTATAAAATTAAGGCGCTTCCGCTGTCTGTTCGCCTAGATCTTTTAAACTACTGAACCGATTTTAATGCAGTCTGCAGCAGTAGATAGAGTGATAAAAGGGGAAGGTTTATATGTATAATACGTATATAAGGTACAGAAAAACTGAAAAAATCAAAGATATGTAATATTTTCTACTTCTTTTCTTTACATAGTATAAAATTAAGGCGCTTCCGCTGTCTGTTCGCCTAGATCTTTTAAACTACTGAACCGATTTTAATGCAGTCTGCAGCAGTAGATAGAGTGATAAAAGGGGAAGGTTTATATGTATAATACGTATATAAGGTACAGAAAAACTGAAAAAATCAAAGATATGTAATATTTTCTACTTCTTTTCTTTACATAGTATAAAATTAAGGCGCTTCCGCTGTCTGTTCGCCTAGATCTTTTAAACTACTGAACCGATTTTAATGCAGTTTTCAGAAATAGATAGAGTGATCCAAGAGGAAGGTTTTTATGTATAATATATACTTATTATAGTACAGAAAAGCCGAAAAATTTTAAGATTTGTAATGTGATGTCTTGAGAAACATATTTTTGTGCGCTTAAATCGCAAACGCTGGCTATACCTTACGATATGGATCAAATTAATGTACTACGCAATAGTATATCTTAAAGATATCGATAAAAAGTCCGCAATGGCATATATTTATCTCTTAAGGATAACCCACAGTAACCATTTTTATCTTTAAAATTATAAATATGTGTTATTTACCGAGCTATTTTATACAATACAGTATTCTTAATCCAATAAATACATTACATACGTTGTACATTTCATGTAGATAAAAACTGTCCTTAACATTATTTTTAATGAAATAAAAATTAAATGGATAATTAACTTAGAAGCAGAGATTTAAAAATGCGGAGGCAAAGCGGCTGGCCGGCCATACGTTTCTCGGCCCCGGTGTGCAGCGGTCCGCGGTAACATTGTATACAAAGATATCCTGTAGTGTAGACTTATCATAAAATTATTAATCACTCCACACTGTCCCATATAGTATCTACATTGCATCCGTGCGAAGCCGTGGCGGGTCGCTAGTACTAAATCAACACGACGTTCATTTTGTCATTACAATAGTAAGGGTATATTTTACAGTGTAACTGTAATGTACTCGTAATGTAATAGTTCGTGTCGTAATGTATTAAGAACTCCCTCCCTCTTTTGTGACTCCGAAAAATACATACACATACTAGCTGTCCCGGCGAACTACGTTCCGCCTTACACTACACTACACTGCCCTACCCTACCCTACACTACCCTACCCTACACTACCCTACCCTACACTACCCTACCCTAGCCTACTCTACCCTACACTACACTACACTACCCTACACTACACTACCCTACCTTACCCTACACTACACTACACTAAACTACCCTACCATACCCTACATAAGAACCTTCTCCTGACAATAACGAACTCGACAAAAAAAGAATTAGCGAAATCGATCCAGCAGTTCTTGAGTTATAAAATTACAACGAAAAGTGGCATTGATTTTTATATATTTAATTTATGAGTAAACTTACCTAAATGCGCATTATTTTTAGTGTAAGACAATCCATTCCCATCAAAATCACAGCTTTGTTTTTTTGGCCATCCATCACAATATCTTTTTCATTTCTTCGTTGCTTGCTGACGCTCGCTCCTCAGTTCTTTAAATTTAAAAATTTTTTCGTATCTAGCCGTTGCGTATCTAGACATGTCATCGATGTTCCCAGATTCAAAGATTTTGAACGCGCAAACCTTGGTGAGAACCATAACAATACATCAACGCCGAGCCGCGCCGCAAACGGAGAACATCACTTTGTCACGGGAGCTTCTTATCAAGTTTAATTTGTACGGCAGGTACCTTTTTTAGGGTTTTTGCAAATGTTTCACTTATAGCATTTCACTTATGAGTTGATTTTTACGTTACTGATGGTCAAAATTTTATGTAATGCCATTTTCATAAGATAAAAAATATTATTTTGTATGGAGATTACTCTGAGTATTTTAAAAATAAAAATTGCCTGTTTTAAATAGTTTCAAAGATAAATTTTCAAAATATTATCAAAATCTATCCAGTACAGTAGTTTCTCCGCAAATCAGGGATACGGACACACAATACGCATTATTTGGAATCTGCGACATAAAGTATATTTTCATTTAAATTTAGAAGTCGAATTGTTGGGCGATCACATAATATTATACTTTCTACTTATTCTTAAATATACGTAAACACACAATAACATTATACTTAATAATATATGGACATTATTCCTTCATCGTTTGAAAGTAAAAAGGCGAGCAGTATTTGTTATAATTTTATCGAATACAATTAAAGATCCTGGTACCTTGACTATACCTTCAAAGTTTATCATTACATCAATTTCCAAATACCAAAAGGATCTATTGTCACCGGGAATACGGCGTCATGCTGAACTCCAGCTCAATGAAACCCCTGGAAGTCACTCTCAAATTAATTGCGAGTTGTGACCCGTATAAATAATAATAAACTAGCTGGCCCGGCGAACTTCGTACTGCCTTCTACTACACTACACGGCACTGTACTGCACTACACTATACACCGCACGCCGCACGCCGCACGCCGCACACCGCACACCGCACACTACACACTACACACAACTCTACACTACTTTTTGTAGATAATGCAACATTTTAGGTCATTTTTTACATCTTGGGTTATATTATTAGAGTTTTAGTAAGGATATCTAATTAAAAAAATATATTATATAGCCCATAGCAACCGTGGATAGTGTAGCTT
The DNA here is from genome assembly GCA_947284805.1 of Coleophora flavipennella. Lineage (NCBI taxonomy): Eukaryota > Metazoa > Arthropoda > Insecta > Lepidoptera > Coleophoridae > Coleophora > Coleophora flavipennella. Next base: position 16,656,054 of record OX369280.1, on the reverse strand, counting down.
CCCAACGGTGAAAGAATTTTTCAAATCGGTCTAGTAGTTTCAGAGCCTATTCAATGCAAATAAACAAAGAATCAAATCTGTCCTCTTTATAATATATTATTATTATTATTATTATACATAAATAAACGTATAAATATTAATAAACTATACTAACTAAACTAGACAGATTTTCAGACTGTCTTGGTACAAAGAAGCTTGAAATTCGCAAACAAATTACAAAATTCGCCTTGCGGATCGAGACAAGTCAAACGTCTATTAACCGCCTCCGTAGCGTTATGGTTAGTCCATTCGCTTCACACCAGTGATGAGGTACGGAACTGAGTCATGGTCGCTTACTATGGGCCTCATAAGAAGGCTCAAGGTCACCCAAAGGGCAACGGAGCGTGCTATGCTCGGAGTTTCCCTGCGTGATCGAATCAGAAACGAGGAGATCCGCAGGAGAACTAAAGTGACCGACATAGCTCACAAAATCGCTAAACTGAAGTGGCAGTGGGCAGGGCACATAGCTCGTAGAACAGATGGCCGATGGGGCAGTAAAGTTCTCGAGTGGCGACCACGCACCGGAAAGCGTAGTGAAGGCAGGCCTCCCACTCGGTGGACCGATGACCTGGTGAAGGTCGCGGCAAGCCGCTGGATGCGGGCAGCGTAGAACCGGTCGTCGTGGAGATCCTTGGGAGAGGCCTATGTCCAGCAGTGAACTTCCTTCGACTGATATAATGATAAAATAAACGTAAACAAAACTCGTTGTGAAACAGAATAAAAGCTTAAAATACATAAACAGCTCAAACAGGACTATAAAGAAGTTTTGGTAAGCGTAATAGGTTGATAGATAACTATTAAAATAATATTATACTTTACCTAATTTATAATCACTTTACCAATTACCATAAAAGGGCTAACAAAATCCATCAATATTTGCCAAGTTCATAATCTGCCAAAGCCATCTTTAACGGAGTTTTAGCCGAACAACACTAAACCAGAAGTTTCATAATATGAAAGCGCTAAATCTCCCACCACTACGCTACGTGGGTTAAACTTTGAATTTATTCTTAATAACTATTACTCTAAGCTGTTTTCGGAGTTTCAATTTCACCAACGATAAATTTATTTTCAAAGAGCATATGAAAATTAAGATAAACTAAAATGGACATAATGTGGATACGATAAATTAATATATTATCATTGTCTTCATATCAGCGTAAGAGGTCCAGCTGGACAAAGGCCTTCACCAGGTTGTCGGTCCATTGAGTGGGAGGCCTTCTAACGCTTCGTCTTCCGGTGCGCGGTTGCCACTTAAGATCTTTACTGCCATATGTTCTACGAGCTATGTGCCGCTCCTACTGCTACTTAAGTTTAGTGAATCTGTTAGCTACGTCGGTTATCTTGGTTCTCCTACGGATCTCCTCACTTTTAATACGATAGCATAAGAAAACGCCGAGCTAGCTGACTACAAATATACAGGATGTAACAAAATTGGTGTAGGTCCCGTTAACTGAGGGTTCTACTCGTCATACTGAAGAACTTCTCCAAGGAACCCATAGTCAATTCTCAAAAAAATGACCCTCCATACTAAAATGCACAAAATTGTTCGATCAGCTGATCGATTTGTATGAAGAGTAAAAATAAAATTTACGTTTTCAGCAAAGTCGTAGAACAAAAGTTGTTCAGTATGATGAGTAGAAGCCCCAGTTAACGGGACCTACGCCAATTTTATTACACCCTGTATACACAAGAAATATTGTATATTAGTATACTCTTAATTTTATAATATATAAAGAACTATAAAATAAAAATTAATATAAAAATAACAAATTAAAAAGAATTTACAAATGTAAAAAGGTGGAATTTTCTCTTAGAATGATCTCTTCCAGTCAACTTTCTTGGCGCACAAAGGATGTAGATATTGTGGAAGGATGTAGAGGCATACGAGGGTATGTGACGACGTCATACTTTTTATTCATTTTGAGTCTGTTTATGTATCTTCTTTATTTTATTTATATGTGTGTTATTCAAAAATTTAATTCTGACTTCTGCCATTCCCCATTTCCCACTGTTTAATTTTTTTATTGGTTTCTGTCCATTATTTTTCTTTTTAAATATAAATCAAAATCATTAATCAGTGTCGCCGCGTAGCTAATCGATAGTTAAAAAGGAAAATGACGAACGTTGCAAAATGTAATGCGTGCAACATCGTTATAGATGAATTGCTATCGTATATCCAAAATAAAATATCTGTGATTGACGAAATATCTCTAGTGCGTATATTATGTACAACCACTTTTACGAGTGAGGAAATTCAAAAATCAAAGTCGTTGTGATATTATGATGCTGTGCCTACAGATTAAAGAAAAATCCAACGAAAGAGGAAAGGAAAGGAGATACGTGACATAGATGACATCATTAACCTTTTTAAAATCCTCGGAACCTGAAAATATTCCTGTTTTTGTGGCAAGACAATTGGAAAAATTACCTCCCATTACTTTTGATCACCTCGACTGCACAAAACTTTTAAAAGATCTGACACGTTTAAAGCTGAAATCGAGGATGTGAAGGCGACCTATACCCCATTAAAACCAATATGAGGAATTACGAATGAATAATGACGATGACGGCTGGAAGGTGGTATCGAATCGAAAGAAAAAACCGAACTATGGAACTGTGGGTTAATCAAATATCGTATGAAACCCTCCGTATCCAATACAATAACGCTTTCAGGGTGGTGGTGGAGCTGCCCCGTCGCTGTAGCGCCTCGGGTATGTTTGCGGGGGCGCAGGTCGACTGCTTCCGCGCGACCATGCGCAGGCGCGCCGCGTCTCTGGTGCGCAGGGTGCGGGGCAGCGCCAACATCATCCTGAAAATGATTGCGGACAGGCCCAACTGTCCTTTCATTTCCTTCTGTAAGTCTTTACATATACTAATCTCCTAGGTTAAGTTCTACTAACTATGTATGAGTCTATTTTACTTGAAATAAAATTTAAAATAAATAAAAAATAAAACAAATACAATTTTGAAGGTAAAAACACATTATCTTTCACTTAATTGGACGCTGCATCTACCCTACAAGTCTTCCTTATTTATTTATTTATTATAACAATTACTTGCCACACTTACAGCGAACCAAAGCGTTCTCGTGCAAGCTTAGGCGCAGTACGGAGGGCACCTCGATGCCTCAACAGATATAAGGGGAGTCAATCTAGGGGGGGAGGGGTATCCAATAGGTTTCTAAACTAAACGCCTAAATCAGAAATAGAAACTATATTTAACTGCCAAAGTATTAATTTCACCGCATGAGTCACTTTGAAAAAGTGAGTTAGCCTTAAAAAGTCTCCGTCAAGATGTGATTGTCGTATTAGTTACTTAGAATAGTTATATAAAACGCTGCTAAAGTTAAAACGTGGAAAGTTGCAAATATAGAGGTGCGGTGTAGCCATACTTCACACGGACAGGCGGGCGGCACTAAAATGCTACGATTGTTATTTACTGAATGCTCACCTACCGATGTTTTTCACCCAAATTCTCAGAAATGGTTAACAAAAATAACAACAGGAAAATATACAGCGTGGATTTGTGTGATAGGGCTGTGATGACAGGTCAGTGTTACAGCTACAGGAAAACGGTCTGAAATCCTTAACTTTTTGAGATATCTTGAACTGCATTGATCAATTTTGGTAAAATGTAGAGACAGCAGAAAATAGGTAGTTTACACAAAACGTTTTATGTCGCCAAACGATTAGGTTTCTTATTCGGACCGAAATACTCTATAACACCAGTACAAATGTCAGAAATAGCTAAAAAGTTATCAAATATATTTAATTTTGAAAAACCTGACAAGTGCAGGTCCCACTCGCCCGCCGAGGGTTCCGTACAAATGTGTAGGTACATGTGTACATAATGTAAATCTAAACATATCGAACTGTTAGGTACTACACACACCATCACACGATACCCCACAAGACACGGTTAACTCAATTCAAAATTTAGACCGCCGTTTCTTGCTTAATTCATTACTTACTTTAAATAAAGACTATTTTTTATGATTTAATACAAATGTACAGGTTTCAGATTTTACCTTATACTTGTAGTAAAAGACGGTGTTACTTGTCAAATTTCATAGATGTAGGAGCTAGAATCTAGGTCAACGGAAAATACCCTACGTTTTGTTTCCCTTGAAAGTTTCGAAATATGCATTTTTTGCGACATAACCGGCCAAGTCTTTTTTTACATAACCTTAGAAGTATGATTTTTTCACAGGTTCAAGGGACTATAGACAAAAGTATATGATTGTAATTTCAACTCGATACCTCTACGCGTTCCCGAGATAAACGGTCTTGCCAGACAAACAGACGGACAACAAAGTGAACCTATAACGGCTACGTTTTTTCCTTTTGAATTACGGAACCCTAAAAGTGGCCTATTGGAAGTTGAACTAAGGGTTCCGTACCAAAATATTTTCATAAATCAACTATAGAGAGACTACTAGACGCCGCTAGTTTCTTCACGTTTCAAAAAAATCACACATCTTGTATGGGGGCCCCCTTTCTTACTTTCATTATTTGTTGTTATACTAGCAATATAAATACACAATGTGAAATTTTCATCTGGATACATATATTTCAACTGATACCAAATGATTTTGGAGTTATAGCTATCTACAAAAATAAAATTTAAAAAAAACTAAAAACCGACTTCAATAAGGAAACCACTCATAAGTATGAAATAACTTTTTTTTATTTAAATAAACGAAATAAACCAACAATAACGAAATCAAAGGTAGGGTACGAATCAAATTAGGGGCCCACAATTTGTTTGTCATCGGCACCAGCAGCGCACATCTTCTTACCTGTGATATGTTTTAGTTTAGGTGGCTTTGTCATCGGCACCAGCAGCGCACATATTCTTACCTGTGATATGTTTTAGTTTAGGTGGCTTTGTCATCGGCACCAGCAGCGCACATATTCTTACCTGTGATATGTTTTAGTTTAGGTGGCTTTGTCATCGGCACCAGCAGCGCACATATTCTTACCTGTGATATGTTTTAGTTTAGGTGGCTTTGTCATCGGCACCAGCAGCGCACATATTCTTACCTGTGATATGTTTTAGTTTAGGTGGCTTTGTCATCGGCACCAGCAGCGCACATATTCTTACCTGTGATATGTTTTAGTTTAGGTGGCTTTGTCATCGGCACCAGCAGCGCACATCTTCTTACCTGTGATATGTTTTAGTTTAGGTGGCTTTGTCATCGGCACCAGCAGCGCACATATTCTTACCTGTGATATGTTTTAGTTTAGGTGGCTTTGTCATCGGCACCAGCAGCGCACATATTCTTACCTGTGATATGTTTTAGTTTAGGTGGCTTTGTCATCGGCACCAGCAGCGCACATATTCTTACCTGTGATATGTTTTAGTTTAGGTGGCTTTGTCATCGGCACCAGCAGCGCACATATTCTTACCTGTGATATGTTTCAGTTTAGGTGGCTTTGTCATCGGCACCAGCAGCGCACATATTCTTACCTGTGATATGTTTCAGTTTAGGTGGCTTTGTCATCGGCACCAGCAGCGCACATATTCTTACCTGTGATATGTTTTAGTTTAGGTGGCTTTGTCATCGGCACCAGCAGCGCACATATTCTTACCTGTGATATGTTTTAGTTTAGGTGGCTTTGTCATCGGCACCAGCAGCGCACATATTCTTACCTGTGATATGTTTCAGTTTAGGTGGCTTTGCTGGCACCGACCTCGAAAAAATGTAGGCCCCTAATTTGATTTGTACCCTACTATCGATTTCGTTATTGTTGGTTTATTTCGTTTATTTATATTATGATGATATCAGCTCATATACGTCCCCACCGAGGGGCTCGAGCCTACCCTGAATTAGGGCGATCGGGCCTTAGTCGACCACGCGGGCCCAGTGCGCGTTGGTCCACTTCACACACAACCTGCGAGTTTCTCCGCAGGCGTGTGCAGGTTTCCTCACGATGTTTTCCTTCACCGTAAGAGCGTCCGATAAACGTACTCGTACATATGAAATCAAAATTCGAAATCACATTGATACGTGGCGGGATTCGAACCACGACCTCATGGATAGGAGGCGGTGGCACTAGCCGTTACGCCCCGGACGCTCTTGTTTATTTATATAAAATAATATTATTTCATACTTTTCTGTGATTTCCTGTTTAAGTTTAGTTTTTTTAAAATTTTATATTTGGAGATATCTAAAACTCTAAAATCATCCGGCATCGTTATAGAAGAACTTTTGATATTTTTTTGAGGATTCCGTATCCAAAGGGTGCTAACAAGGCCCACTATTACGCCTCGGCTGTCCATCTGTCCATCTGTCCGTCTGTCTGTCGGCAGGCTGTATTTCATGAACCGTAATATTTTAGACAGTTGAAAATTTCACAGTGTGTATTTCTATTTCCGTTGCGACAACAAATAATGAAAGTAAGAAAGGGGGCCCCCATACCAGATGTGTGATTTTTTGGAACGTGAAGTAACTAGCGACGTCTAGTAGTCTCTCTATAGCTTATTTATGAATATATTTTGGTACGGAACCCTAGTCAGTCCAACTTTCAATTGGCCGTTTTTAGAGTTCGGTACCTCAAAAGGAAAAACGGAACCATTATATAGGCTCACTTTGTTGTCCGTCCGTCTCTCTGTCAAGACCTTTTATCTCGGGAACGCGTAGTATAGGGAAAAATCTGAAAACTGTACATTTGTAATTAAATCATAAAAATAGTCTTTATAAAAAGTACGTAATTAATTATGCAAGGAACGAAGGTCTAAATTTTGAAATGAGTTAAGCGTGCCATGTGCGGTATCGTGTGAAGGAGCTTCATTGGCACAAGCTTAAGCAGATTTTTGAGTATTTTTCTGATGTATAGTTTTCAATATATGACGAAGAATGAAAAAAAATATTTTTCCTTTTTTTGTATGTATAGGTAGGTTCCTAATAATTTTGTTGTATGTAGTACCTAACTGTTTGCTAAGTTTATGATTTATATTATGTACGGGTACCTGCGTATTTACACGGAGCCCTCGGTGGGCCAGTCCGACTCGCACTTGTCAGGTTTTGCAAAATTAAATATATGTAAACAGTTTTTAGCTATTTCTGACATTTACACTGATGTTATAGAGTATTCCCTTTTTTAACGTCGGTTTTTAGTTTTTTAAACTTATTTTTATTATTTTAATTTTTAGTGATAAATGCTATCTATCTCCTCGCCAATAGGAATCATCAAATCATAATGCATGTGTTCCAATAACCAATACTGAGTCCTGTGGCTTCTATCATCTCAGCAGCATGAAGGTTAAGGAGTCAAACCTTCCATAATCAGCTGACCTGAATAACATGAAATAATACAACTATCGGTCTATATATACGTACCTACATATGAAAGCATAATGTTTAAAGAATTATCCTGGAACTCCTAACCATTAAGGAGTTGTACCTTCCATCAGCAGCTCATCAACATGCTCATCACTTAAGATAATGTATGGTACACGTAAAACCCTCGATTTCCCTGGGATCCCATCATCAGATCCTGACTTGATGACAATGGGACTAACTCGGGAGTATACTCTCTTGAATAAAAAATAATGATACTTGATGGAGAAATCGGTGAACATACATAAAAAAACGGTAAGTGCGAGCCAGAACCGTGCACATATGGTTCCGTACCATCGTACTAGATGGCGCTAGTTTCTTCACGTTTAAAAAAACACGTTTTTATATGTAGAGTTCCGCTTTTTATAATTTTTAGTATATGTTGTTATAGCGGCAACAGGAAATTTCAACTGTCTAGCTATCACGATTCATGAAATACAGCCTGGTGACAGACGGCAAACAGACAGACAGACAGACGGACAGCGGAGTCTTAGTAATAGGGTCCCGTTTTCACCCTCTGGGTACGGAACCCTAAAAAGACCAAATATACAGTCGAACACAGAACCTCCTCCTTTTTTGAAGTCGTTTAAAAAGTTAGGGATGGACTCCTAAGAACGTTTTCCTGTAGCTGCAACGGTTAACGCCCTGACATCAAAATTCCACCCTGTATCTATATATATGACGATTCCATCGAGGCCTGATATCGTCATCCTTTCATTTGTCGATTTATTTCGCGGGCCCCGTGCGTGCCCGTGCGTGCCCGTGCGTGCCCGTGCGTACCTCACAGTTCAGTAGGTAGCTATACTTGACTGACTTGACGACAAATGGAAAAACCGGCGGAGTGCAAGTCGCACTAGCACTCAGAGGGTTCCGTACCATCTAACCTGTCCACACAACTACATAGAATAATGACAATGATACCTGTTCACATAACAAACAAAAGACATTAACGCGAGTGACAAAAATAAGCTTTTTTTGTCATTCATTACAGACTCCTAAGCGCGAGTACGACTCACACTTAGCCGATTTGTATTATTTTTAAACGACTTCAAACAAGAAGGAGGTTTCTCAATTCGACCGTATATATATAATTTTTTTTATGTTTGTTCGTGGATAACTTCGTCGTTTATGAACTGATTTTGATGATTCTTTTTTTGTTGGAAAGAATATATCCCAAGGGTGGTACCATGATAAGAAAACCAGGATCTGATGATGGAATCCCAGGGAAATCGAGGGCAACCCTCAAATTTTATAGGCAAGTATTACGTGAGTCATATGTTTTCTAAAGCACAGAAGTATTTGCATTTGGCAGTCATTATCTCATGATGATGAGCTGATGAATAAAGGTACAAAGGTATGAGTTAGAGGATAATTCTTTAAATATAGATAGATAGGTACGCATAGACCGATAGTTGTATTCTTTCAGGTTATTCAGATGAGCTGATGATAGACGATTTAGCTCCTTAACTCTCATGCTGCTGAGATGATGGACGATTTAACTCCTTCACTCTCATGCTGCTGAGATGATGATGGACGATTTAACTCCTTAACTCTCATGCTGCTGAGATGATGATGGACGATTTAACTATGCATTATAATTTGATGATTCCTATTGGCGCGTAGGTGATTGGGTTTAACGTTGTTAGATACACAGCATTATCACTAAAAATAAAGGAAATAAAAAAAGTTTAAGAAAACTGAAAAACGACTTCAAAATGAAATTTACTCAAAAGTATGTAATAATATTATTATACTTAAATACACGACATTAACCAACAATAACGAAATCAAAGGTGGGTACTAAATAAATTAGGGGCTTAATTTTTTTTTGTGGTCGGTGTCAGCAAAGCATTGAATCTAAAAAATTTGATACGTAAGTAGTTGGGTGCTGACCCCGAACTCAAAAAAATTTAAGCCCTTAATTTAATTAGGGTTATCATGCCGTCAGACGAAAGCGACCGCCATGCGACATACAACACACAGACGAAAAAATGTGTGACGATGTAATAAAAGTTTCACTTTAAAACTAATGATATCTCAACAAAATTTTAATAGTAAATCCGCGAAGAAAGCAAATCTTACTTTTTTTTAATAAACGCCAATGTATAATATAACTGCATAGTGAAAACTTGCCAAGTTACACCACTAGTAGCACAGAACATAACAAGTTTAACGTTCCACGGCACAACCAAGTAGAAGCAGTGTCAGCTTTAAAAAGTATCCAGGCAAATGACAAACAGCGAAAACAAGTATTTTACATGAACTCGTTCTGAAAAAAACAAAGATTCCTTGCAAACTTCAACTTCACATGTCAACACAAAGCCGACAGTTTTTGTCATTGATTTTGTGTGAGACCCATAATCTAGTTGGTAAGTAGGTACTGTAGAGATCGTATGTCTCTACATACATGTACTTTCAGCCTCTTTGCTTGAAGGTTTCCTTGAATGGAAATATGGTGTGGGTTGATTACATGAAAAATGTGGATTTCTCTGTCTCTTTTGAGAAGAATTGCGTTTCCAACCAAATGGGTATCTATACTGTGGCGATGTTGAAAATTATTGTCTTCGCGGCTCGAACGCGGATCGCTGCTGCGCATGATTATCATATTAGTCAAAGGACTTCTGTCCTGGCTCACGGTCAGCCATTCAATTCATCTATTGTTTCAAAAAGCTTTCGAATGACTTACAAAATCGCCAACCAAACCAATATTCTAAATTCGATTCGCGCTGGCAAGAAACTAAGCAAAGAGGCTGGAAGTACATGTATGTAGAGACATACGATCTCTACAGTACCATAATAAATAGCACCCTGAGAATCATACCGCAACTAAACGAAATTTGTAATTTTTTAGTTTGCGCCATCTATGATACGGTTGTATTTCTACCTGTAATGCAAAGACACCTGTATTTTTAGTACTAATATAGACGCCTAGGTGGCGTAGTGATGCTACGTAATTTTACGGAAGTCTGAGATATCGTTACCGGAATTTTGTCACTTTGCCTTTGACGCAAGTGGTGTACGCAAAAATTCCTACTGTCTTTAGAGCAGTGGTGACATTTTTTTTTAAAAAAACACTACAAATTAATTATTAATTCAAACAAATTTTTAATGGAGTACTGTATTATTTAGTTAAATGTCACTCACTATCATTGCAACTTTATCGATAGATTTTTTGATTTTTTAAATCTATTAGTGTCATTTTTTGTTTAGTTATAGTATTCTTATTATTTCAATATGCAATTCAAAATATACTTGTAAGGGAATATAGTATTACTTAAACGTTTTTGTTTGCATTTCTATTTTTTTTAATTTATAACGTCATTGTTTGTTTAGTAACAGTAATGTCATTATTTATAGATGATTAAACTTTAGTAACAAAATTTTGATTTTTATTTGTCCCTGCGTAGTTTTTTTTCTAGTTTTTTTTGCGAGAGAATACTATTTTATTTATTTACTGACTTTATAAGTAAAAAATTTAAGGAAAATAATTATCAAATTGTAAGCAATTATGTGATTTTAGGGTTCTATGTATGTCAGTAATGTATTTTTGATAACGAATTATAATTCTATAATTTTATTATAAACACAGTTCGTTAGCGCATTTACGGTGTCATTTAGTCTGCTTGTTGACATGGTGAACTTGCTTACGAAATACTTATAACCGATTTATCAAAATATTTATTAAGTGTTTCAGTAAAAAGCCTCTCCCCAATCCAAGAACTATTAAATTTGAAAAAAAAATTTATTAGATAAATAATCAAAATGACGATTACAAAAATGTTCAGTCACATCAATAAAACTATAAAACACACAGAAAAAAGACAGATGGAAGAAATATTCTATCGCCACAAAGAAAAGAAAATTTATCCGAACCCGACTTTAATGTCAACAACCCACAAAGGAACGATTACACACGTAAGCCTTTGGCAGGTATTCATAGTTCTGCTGAAGATTTTGCATAAGAACCTTTCTCGACTGCGTCTGATGACGACAGAACATATTAACCTGAACATGTTTCTGCATCGTCAAGCCACACTTCATTAGAATCTTACCGAAAAAAACAAAAATCAATAAAGAAATGAGCTTGAATGTGGTAATTATGAACCCTCCGGCATTAGTAGTGCATTTTTGCAATGTTTAATTTATTTTTAACTTTAAATGCAATTTACTCGAAAACTATTATTTTCGTGTAGTGACGGTACGAGTCTCAGGGTTCATGTTTCGAGGCCATACAGTTGAAACTTGTTCTAAAACTTTCAGGAGCTTGGGCTTTGAGTTACCTGGGACTACGGACTTTAAGGGTACGAGGGCGGCCAAAAGTCTTTGTAACTCTACAGATAAGGTCAGAGTGGAATTTTGAGCTCAGTGTGATGAGGAATCTTTATGAGATTAAATACAATCTTATCTAAAAGCTTCAGACTGAATTGAGTCCTTTTCAATACCTAAAAGATTACGGAATCTATTCCAATTTTCTATTTAGTTTCCGACACTCTTTGTGTTAGGAACGGTTGGCTACCACAAATTGGAAGTCCGCAGAAATTAAGCTTTTGGTTAAGTACGTATATTGCGTGCTCCATTGCGCTGGGCTTAGTTGTCCAGCCACGAGGTCACGTCAGGGACCAAGAGTGCTCCATTGCGCTGGGCTTAGTTACGTCAAGTCCCAGCCACGAGGTCACGTCAGGGACCAAGAGTGCTCCATTGCGCTGGGCTTAGTTGTCCCAGCCACGAGGTCACGTCAGGGACCGAGAGTGCTCCATTGCGCTGGGCTTAGTTACGTCAAGTCCCAGCCACGAGGTCACGTCAGGGACCAAGAGTGCTCCATTGCGCTGGGCTTAGTTACGTCAAGTCCCAGCCACGAGGTCACGTCAGGGACCAAGAGTGCTCCATTGCGCTGGGCTTAGTTGTCCCAGCCACAAGGTCACGTCAGGGACCGAGAGTGCTCCATTGCGCTGGGCTTAGTAGTCCCAGCCACGAGGTCACGTCGGGGACCAAGAGTGCTCCATTGCGCTGGGCTTAGTAGTCCCAGCCACGAGGTCACGTCAGGGACCAAGAGTGCTCCATTGCGCTGGGCTTAGTAGTCCCAGCCACGAGGTCACGTCAGGGACCAAGAGTGCTCCATTGCGCTGGGCTTAGTAGTCCCAGCCACGAGGTCACGTCAGGGACCAAGAGTGCTCCATTGCGCTGGGCTTAGTTGTCCCAGCCACGAGGTCACGTCAGGGACCAAGAGAAACTATTTTAGCGGTTTGAAATATACTTTGAAATTTGTGCCTCTTATAATGGCAAAATTCATTTTAAACGTTTTATCGGAGAGAGTAGAACGAATATATTATTTTTTAAATATACGAGTACATTACAAATTCTAAATTAGGTATCTTTGTGATTCGTAAGTGGCTATACATTCTCGTGTCGGGTATATTCAACCAACAAAGATAATGTTAGTTTTGACGTGTTGCAGTTTGAGGTATTAATCAATTAAAGTTTCAATCAATTAAGCTGCTGATTAAAAAACTGTGTTATTAAATTATAGTTAAAATAATTGCAATTGAACTATTCATTGCCCGTTGCAATATATTTATTTGGATTAATCTACATTAATAATATCTTGTAATTAAACGAATTAAAATTATTTTTGTAATCAATTACATTTAATTTTGATTTGATTGACATTTTATAATTAATTTCTTTTTATTTTTATATTCATAATTGGTAAGCCCTTGGCATTATCTCACCTGATGGCAAGTGACGATGATGCCGAAGATGGAAGCGGACTTACTAAGATTCCCCAACGCAATGGAGAACTGGCTATCTTATCTTGAAGCCGGAACATATCAATGTTGTTAACACTGACTTAGTTAAGATGGTGGTAGCTAGGCAGGCGGGCTTATAAAAAGCCCTACCACCAAAGAAACCGAGTCTCACAAGTTGACCCCACTGCGAATCGAACCCGCGACCTTGAAGAATAGACTAAACATTACGCCACGCAGGCGGTTATGTAAACAGATATTTGAAGAGATAGCGTATAATTGTTACGAATATGTATCGCTGGGTGTGGGGTGTGGGGTGTGGGGTGTGGAGTGCTTGGTGAGGAGAGTAAAAGCGACGCCAGCGTACACTGCGGACAAATGGAGTAATTAATGCCAATTGCGAGTTTTCACGGTAACAATTAATTAATTGTTACTTGTAACAAACGTAATTAACGATTAATTTATAAACAAAAGTGATTTAAAATGAATTAATTGTTAATTGTTCAACAATTTAATTTTGCCCAACACTGTCGTATAGTTACTGGTAGATATATTAGATATATTTCCTAACTACATCTTATATGCAACAAAAAAAATATTGATTATAGGGGCGGAAATGAGCGGTTTTCTACTTGTGGGCTATTAAAGTATTTTTTTTGAAAACGCATTTACTTGATGGGTGTCAATTAAATGGTTAGCATAGTATTGTTATTTCTGTGAGCAGAAAAATATAATCGGTGAGCAGAAATAGCTAATTGGTCAGCAACTCATGGTCAGCAAACATTTCAAAATCAATCAGCAATTTATGTCATTCTGGATGGCTGTAATTATTTTGAACATCCCCGTACTACACTCTTCCTACAGTGTTGAGTGGTCGACGGAGCCCCTTCGGGGCTCCTACTTCTGTGTTCTCATGTTAAACCTAACACTACGACTGTGCGGGGAGGCGAGCTTAGCTCGCCTCCCCGCACAGTCTCCGAACCTAACGGATCCGAGTCGGGGTGCTCCGCAAGTCCGAGCTCGCTTCGCTCGCTCCCGCTTCCATTTAGAACTCCCCGTACCACACTCTTCCTACAGTGTTGAGTTGTCGACGAAGTCGGACCCGCGTGCTTTCCCCGCCCTGATACTCCCACATCCCCCTGGGATCCCGAAGGTTTGTTGGGGGTTTAAATGGGTGGCGGGGGCTACGCCCCTTTTTCAACAAAAACGCAATCCAAGTAGTTATTTTGCTCACCATGTTTTAAATATGCATACCAATCAAATATACTGCTTATAGAAAAAAGTAAAAAAAGTGCTTAAAGTAACCGACATAGCTCACAGAATCGCTAAACTGAAGTGGCAGTGGGCAGGGCACATAGCTCGTAGAACAGATGGCCGATGGGGCAGTAAAGTTCTCGAGTGGCGACCGCGCACCGGAAAACGTAGCGTAGGCAGGCCTCCCACTCGGTGGACCGATGACCTGGTGAAGGTCGCGGGAAGCCGATGGATGCGGGCAGCGCAGGACCGGTCGTCGTGGAAATCCTTGGGGGAGGCCTTTGTCCAGCAGTGGACGATTTGTGGCTGATATGATGATGATGATGATACTGCTTATAGACATGTTTTTCTGCCGCTCAATCATGAAATCTTGCCGCTCAAGTAGTTATTTTGCGGACTGAATGTTTATTATGCATTTCTAAAATATATTTCCTTTACTTGATGTCATCGCGTTCAATTAAAAAATATACTGCTGTATTAGCATGTAAAATTATTTAAAAAGTTAGCTTTTATAAAAGTTAAAAAAAAAACAAATTAGTTACATCAAAACAAAGACTTGTTATAAAGGTGCATCAAACACCATCCACATTGCCAAAAAGTATATTCATAATCATATTCACTGCGCCACGAGGAGGGTTGTGTATGTATGAATATATGTATGTATGTATATTTATTTGACACAGCCTGTAGCTTAAACGACTTGATGGATTTTGGATTGCGAGGTTTCGTTAGATTTGTCTTGATCCCGTGAGTGACAGAGGATACATTTTTACCCGACTAGCCAAAAACAGAGTTTATTTATTTCTTTGGCACGCTCTGTAGCCTAAACGCCTTGATGATTTCGGAGTTGGAGGTGTCGTTGGAATCGTCTTAATCCCTTGAATGACTTAGAATACATTTTTACCCAACTGGCCTAAAAACAGGAGTTAAGTTTTTTTATGGAGTCGGGTTTTTAATTTTTAATTAATACCTAATTTATTTAGATTTAATGCGTGTTACAGGCATGTGACGTCATTGTCTTTAACAAAGTAATTTAGTGATTTTGTTAAACATAAAATTATAATTATATCTGCTCATATATGTCCCCACCGAGGGACTCGAGCCTATCCTGATTTAGGGCGATTGCGCCTTACTCGACCACGCGGGCCCAGTGCGGCTTGGTCGACTTCACACACAACCTTCGAGTTTTTTCGCAGACGTGTGCAGGTTTCCTCATTGTGTTTTTCCTTCATCGTAAGAGCGTTGGATAAACGTACATATGAAAATCGAAATTCGAAAACACATTGGTACGTGACAGGAATTGAACCACGACCTCCCGGACAGGAGGTAGCGGCCGTAACCGTTACGCCGCCGACGCAAACACCGACAAAATTAAAAATGGAATTGTAAATTAAATGAGTGTGTGTTTTTGCTTTGTATGGGGATTGCATTTAAGAGCATATTTTTTTTTTAAATATACTAGCTATCCCGGCGAACTTCGTTCCACCTTACACTAGACTTTACTACACTACACTACCTTACCGTACACTACCCACCCTACCCTACCCTACACTGCTCTAAATACACTACACCTAAATTACACTACACTACCCTAACTACACTACACTACCCTAACTAAACTACACTACACTACACTACACTACCCCTACCCTACCCTACCCTAAAACCAATTAATTTTTTGACAGATATTTTTTTATTGATGAATATCATCAACTTATTGTCTTATTCCCGACAAAGACAAAGCAAAAACACAAAAATCATAAAAATGAACCAGCCGTTCTTACAACACGATAAATAGATTTTTGATTAGTCAATTTTTTATAGGCACGTATCACGTGATTCATGTGTTTTCTAGAGCTATTCAAGTTATTGCGTCTGGAAGTCATCATTTCATGTTAATGAGCTGATGATGAAAGGTAAAACTCCTTTACGGTTAGAAGTCCGAGAATATTTGTTTATATATTAGATTTAGATACGTAAATTCGTGTTGAGCGATAGTTGTATTCGTTCAGGTTATTCCGGTGAACTGATGATGGAAGGTTTGACTCCTTAACTTTCATGCCGCTGAGATGATGATAGAAGCCTCAGGACTCGGTATCGGTTTATGAAACACATGCAGTATGATGTGATGATTCCTATTGACGAGTAGGTGATTGGGTTTAACGTTGTTACATAGACAGCACTATTACTAAAAATAAAAAAAACGACTTTAAAAAATAAATTCACTCCAAGTATGAAAAAATATTTTTATACATGAATACACGAAATTAACCAACAATAATGAAATCAAAGGTAGGTACGAGTCAAATTAGGGTCCTACAGTTTTTTTTAGGTCGGCCATCTGTTCTACGAATGGTGAAGCCGCTGGATGCGGGCAGCGCAGAACCGATCGTCGTAGAAATCCTTGGGGGAGACCTATGTCCAGCAGTGGACGTCTTTCGGCTGATATGATTATGTACGTTTATCCGAAGCTCTTACGTTGAAGGAAAACATCGAGAGGAAACCTGCACACGTCTAATTACATCTGAAACAATCCTCTCCGCGTAAATTTGAGCATTGAGGTTGCCACAGATCCAAACAAGATCGGTTCTTTCTACGATTCAAATAAAGGCCCATATCATTATTGTTCCCTTACTGTATAGAAAAACTTCCTGGCAAAATCTCAAGCATTATAATTGTCGTCTAAACTCGAGTACGTCTTGTATCCGGCCTAATATGGAAATGCATGGAAATGAGATTCATCGGAAAAGCACTCACAACGCCAGTCTTCTCCCTCCCAATCTCTGTGTTCGCGAGCCCATTGTAAACGGGCCCTACGATGGTAGGCACTCTCAGTGGCCTTCGTGAACGCAGACCCCCTTCATTGAAACGATTACGGACAGTCTTATCGCTTAGTAACAAGCCTGAAGACCTGTGGAGCCTTGTAACCAACATCACGGCGGTCGTGGTGCGACTCCGTCGAGCAGTAACTTGGATGTACCGGTCCTGTGTGCAGGTGATGATGCGATACGACAGCGTGTCCAGAGGCGGCCTATCACGCTCTGTGTGGTGCCAAGAGCGACCGCCACTGTACGTTGCCTGGAACCAGCTCCAACATTCCATCCAACGGCTCTCATAATCTCTTCTCTAGTTAAATGACTTCGTCGCTCCAAACTAACTCAATTTCAATGCAGAAATTGTAATGATTTTGTCAAAACGTCATTAAACAGTTTTATAGAATTCTTAATTGACAGTTGATTTAATCTTTTCAATCTAAATTTTAATAAAAGCTTTTTTTTAAATAGTGAAATTCCTTAAGCTATCCAAAAAAGTAAATGTAATAAAACTCGAAGCAGCAATATTCTAAAACGTTTGATCACACATAAAAAAAATATTAGAATTCTTCTATTCTGTGCGTTTGATGTATCTACTCGTATAAGGCTGTGGTAGTACTTCTTTCTTGGCGCTGTATTATGACTATTCATCTATGACTCTCAAGGAGGTAGCAATTTACATAATCTCTTTTTAAAGTTTCTCTCTCTCTCTTTTTATTTCTCTGGCACGTAAACTTACTTCCTCATTACATTGCCATCGGGTATTCGTACAGAGAGTTAATAGACAGGTAATTAGACTAGTACTTGGAACGCGCCTCCCAAACGTACTCGATCCCTACATACCTTTGACGTGTGTATATGAGCTGATATGATAACAAATAGGGTAGTCAACTGACTGCATACAAATTGATATTATTTTTTTAAAATGAACTCCTACTGAAATTTGAAAAAACCCTACTCGTTTAATTTTTACAATGAGTACTGCAATGATGCTGAAAAACTGTGACGTCAAGCTTTGCTATTTCAGAAATTCATTTTTGACACATGATAAAAACAACTCAAACACATAATTCTAGCAGAAAAAACGTTAAATACTGATGTCGATACCCATCCGCCCGCACTCATAAACAACAGTCGTACGGATAATCTCAAAAGCTGCCATACATCATGCGACTACTGCTAACGGCCAATGAAAATATTCCGAGTGTGTTAGTGTGTGTGTTTTTGTATACAAAGTCCGTGAACATTTTTGCTCTCCAAGATCCATCATCATATCAGCTGAAAGACGTCCACTGCTAAATAAAGCTTACCGTAATAATTTACACAAGTGCCAGTCTTACCTGCAGACATCCAGCGGCTTCACGCCACCTTCAACATGTCGTTAGTCCACCGAGTGTGAGGCTACCTACGCTACATCTTCCAGTGCGCGGTCACCACTTGAGAACTACGAGTATTACCCCATCCGCCATCCATTCTACAACCTATGTGCCTCACCTTGAGTTTAACGATTCTGTGAACTAAGTCTATGCTTATTTGATCACGTATAATTATGATTTGATCACGTAGGGAAGCACGCTGCGAGTGTAGCACGCTCCATCGTCCTAGTGACCTTGACACTTCTTAAGAGGACCATAGTAGGCGGCTATGTCTCAAGTCCTGTCATCACTGGCAACAAACTGGTCGTGTACACGCACGGCGAGTTCATTTATCGGGACGCGAGGGACACACAGGCGCTAGGCGGGTGGACTTGCTCTTGACTGTCAGAAAAAATAGAAAATCATTCTATTCCTGTACATAATGGTCAAGTTACTACTTAACGGGCAAATATTTAAACTTTCTAAAACCGCAATTTAATTCACTACTTAACTTAGCTACAAGTCATCATCATCATGTCAGCCGAAAGATGTCCACTGCCTGACAAAGGCCTCCCCCAAGGATTTCCACGACGACCGGTCCTGCGCTGCCTGCATCAAGCGGCTTCCCATGATCTTCACCAGGTTGTCGGTTCAAAGTGTGAGCCTTCCTATGCTACGTCTTCCGGTGCGCGGTTGCCACTGGAGAACTTTACTGCCCCAACAGTTATCTGTTCTACGAGCTTTGTGTAGTTTAACAATTCTGTGAGCCACGCCGGTTACTTTGGTTCTCCTGCGGATGCTTAAGCACCGTATAAATCAGCCTGAATAGGAGTAAAATTTATGACTGGTAAAACAGCTTTAACCATCCTCCGAGTGTGGTCCCTTAGTCGTCTCTTGCGACACCCGTGGGAGTGGGTGGGACCTCGCCCGCGTGGAAGTAGCTTTTGTGACTGTACTAGCTTTTTCCCGCGGTTTTGAACGCGTGGACATCGTTTTTATGACTGTTTTTGAGGGTGAGTGGTGCGCGAGCTACAGATCCCTCAAGAAATAAATATATCGGACTATTCTGATTAGCCGTCTATGTTACTTCCTGCCCCTTCAACCAATTCTATACAAAAAAACACTTCAATCCGTTACTCCGCTGTGACGCCGCCGGCGACGTACGCGAGCGTGGAATTGAGTTTTTCCAAAAACGCTACTGCTAGACAAAGGCCTCCACAAGAATTTCCACGACAACCGGTCCTGCCTGCCTGCATCCAGCAGCTTCCCGCCATCTTCACCAGGTCGTCGGTCCACATGGGAGGCCTGCCTACGCTTCGTTTTCCGGTGCGTGGTCGCCACTCAAGAACTTTACTACCCCAACGGCCATATGTTCTACGAGCTACGTGCCCTACCCACTGCCACTTCAGTTAAGCGATTCTGTGAGCTACGTCGGTTACTTTGGTTCTCCTGCAAATCTCATTTCTAATTCGATCGCATATAGAAATACCGAGCATAGCTCGCTCCCTTGCCCTTTGGGTGACCTTGAGCCTTCTTATGAGGCCCAGAGTAAGCGAACATGTGTCAGTTCCGTTAGTCATCACTGGCAACACTCACTGGTCAAAGACCTTAGTCTTGAGACACTGCGGTATTTGGGACGTGAAGATATTGCGAAGCTTCCCGAACGCTGCCCAGCCGAGTTAGATTCGTCGATTGATCTCTTTCTTGAAGTTGGAGTTCCAACTAGGTAGATTCCTAGCTGGAGTGTTTGTCCCAGATATATATTCGTCAACAACTTCCAGTCAGGATATGCTTATTATTACATTTTGTAATTTCCCACCCTCTCAACCATCTCTGTGCAAAAAAAACCCCAACAATCCATTGTTACGTTGCGACGTTAAAGAAATTTACCAAAAAAAAGAGTATTTTTAGGGTTCCGTACCCAAAGGATAAAAACGGGACCCTATTACTAAGACGTCGCGGTCCATCTGTCTGTCTGTCCGTCTGTCACGAGGCTTGTATTTCATTAACCGTGATAGCTAGACAGTTGAAATTTTCACACATGATGTTTTTATGTTGCCGCTAAAACAAAAAATACTAAAAATTAGAAAAAGTGATAAAAAAGAGGGATCTCCATAGAAAAAACTTGTTTTTTTTTTAAACATGAAGAAACTAGCGCCATCTAGTATGATGGTACGGAACCCTTTGTGTGCTGTTCTGAATCGCACTTGGCCTGTTTTTTTTTCCAGTTCCCTCAGGAACTCCATCAGACTATGTTATTTTCACGGGATAAAATGTAGCTTATATGTCCTTCCGCGTATTACAGGCTACCTTCAAGTCAAATTTCATTAAGATTGGTCAAGGCGTTGAAACATGAAAAGGTTACAAAGAAACAAAAAAAAACACATTTTCACATTTATAATATTAAGTAGGGATCCGAGTGTACTTATATTGACATTCTACATATGATGTTTTTGATTTGACAATTGGCATTGACATTGGACATATGGTGTCAAATCACATCTGACACGTCTCACACATCTCCATGTCTTACAACTGACGTGTGACTATTGGCATTGATATTTGACATCTCACACATCTGACATGCTATTGATCTGACTCGTCTGACATAATATTTTATCTACCTGACGTCTGACGTTAGTCATTTGATACAAGATTTATTTGCAAATATAGGTTCTTAAAGTTTTCTTAAAAACGATGCTTTTACCAAGATAAAAAATAACCTATCTGTTAATAGTACTTGATAATATATCTACTTACCAAATCTTATATAAATCCGTTAAGTCATTTAGGTGTGAAAGTTGAACAAAAAAACATACTTTCGCATTTTTATATTAGTATGACTTTGATCTGTTTAATTAATTTCCCTTTTTTTGGATTTATTCGAAAAAACCCTTACTTCAAATTTTAATTACTTCTTTCTTGTTACTACGCCAAATCGTAGCGCGTAGCAATCGTCGTAGTCGTCGTAGTCGTCGTAGTCAAGTAACACGGCGAAGGTTCCGCAATTATCTTTAAAAACATTTGCTACGTAACGGTTCGTGGGACGAGATCGACTCGTTGTCAACGCGCTCGACAGTGAATCATTTACAATTACATTGGCCAAACTCGCGACAGGAGCATTTTTGTAGGCTTCTGCCTAACAACAGTACAAACTCGTACGGAAAGTGTTGCCAGGCCCCGGTCCTGTTTTCCTGAAGGCGATATGAAATCAATAGGTAGGTAACTTGTTTTCATATAAAGTTTCGCAGACTCAGAGATACAAAAAAAAGACGTGTGGCACTCGGGGACTGCCGCGGTAAAGCTATTGCATAGCATTTTTTATCAACTTATGCAATTATAATTATTTATTTATTTTTTATTTATGCAATATTTACCAGTACCATATAGTCCTTGGGGCGCGGGATGTTTATGTAATAAATAAACACTAAGAAAGTTCATCATCATCATCATCATCCGCCATCATCAATCGCCATCATCAATCGCCATCATCAATCGCCATCATCAATCGCCATCGCCATCGCCATCATCATCATCATCATCATCAAGATGGATAGATAGATGGCACAGTAAGTTTTTTAGAACTCAATATTTTTTTTTTGGGGTGTCATACGAAATTTCTTGATTCGGTCCCTTCAAAGCTCGCGATAAAAGCTATACAATAGTTTAAAACTGAATATAGTCCTCTTACTATTTCACTACAGTACTATGGTAAGTTTAAGTGGCGCCGTTGTGCGGCTGTTATACTCGTACTTCTGCATTTTATTCCGCCGAGTCGCCAGAAGGTCAAGTTTAACTACTATTATCGTTGTAAAATATGAAATTAAAGAGAGGCGAAGTGGCAGGAGCACCTCCAGCGGAAGCACACTCGTTTGGATTTCAGTGTGACGGGGAAAATAAGCATCAGACTATCCGGGCATGGTCGAGGAGGACTGCTTTTTGCATTGGTCATTAATAGGTCTGCTTCGAAGTTCCAGCGCCTTAGGTGTCATTCGAGGTCGGCTGGGGTTAGCCCGTTCACGAATAGGACTACGGGGATGATCAATGGATTCTACTTACCACATATGAGATGCTTCATTCGCCAGGTCCAGGTACAAGGTCTTATTTTTGGAACCAGCCTGCACGAGTTTTTCGTCGAATGGGACAGCGACATTCACTAAAACACCTTTGACTGCGACCGATCCATCAACACGAAATCAGGCTAATTAGAAGGAATCGTCCTGTTTGTCCTGTGATGGATCGGTCCCAGTAGAGCTTGGCGCGGTCGTTCTCGAGAACCCGCTCCGGTGTTTACTTGTAGTTCGGCCACCGCCTAGAAGTAAGGCCATTATTATATCAGCTCATATACGTCCCCACCGAGGGGCTCGAGCGTACCCTGAATTAGGGCGATCGGGCCTTAGCCGACCACGCGGGCCCAGTGTGGGTTGGTCGACCTCACACACAACCTGCGAGTTTCTCCGCAGGCGTGTACAGGTTTTCGCAGAAATCAGGCCATATTTCATAGCAAGAACTTGATCTTGGATCCTGGCTACTTGCTTGTGCTCGGTATTGGCAAGCATGGAGCCGGAGGTTATATGACTCAGGGTTTTCCCTGGTTGACGGCACAACCGACTGACGTCTACGGTGTGCCGGGACGGGAGTCGCGTCGTTCCTTTCCCTCTAATATGGTCGAGGAGAGCGGTGGCTGATTCTTGCATCATAGTCGTGACTGGGTGTTGTCCTTGTGAACTGGCCTACTTTTTTCAAAGACATTAAGACGAGGTAATGATTGGAATAGTTGTCTCTGTCTTTTTCTTTACATGTAAAGAGTAAAGAAAATAACCATACTTTTTCACCTTTTAAATGATTTTTCGTTTCAAACAAAAATTACTATGAAAGTATAAAAAGTGATAATATTTCTCAATTTGTATTATCATTACAAATATTTTTATATATATTTTTTAAATATATACTTCAAAATATTAGTCATAACTAGAGTTGAAAGTAACGTAACGGTATAGACCTATCTTTGGGATTTTTTCCTATCGATCCAAAACTACACAATCGTGTATCTAATGGCTTCTTATTCACAATTGGTAAGCCCTTGACTCAGGCCTAATCGCCCTGATTCAGGGTAGGCTCGAGCCCCTCGGTGGGTGTTGTGTATCTTTAATTTTATTATTGTTAAATGAGGGTAACCGAATAAAGTCAGTTCATGTCAAGCTATCGTGTTGTTTGCTTCATGGTGACAGCGGTGCTACGAATTAAATAGTTTTAGTGGTTTTCGGTTACAATTTTATCAAAAAAGCTATATTAAAGTGTTTTATATTCACACCAACAATCGTTATAAAATGGAACATGCACGGCCGCCAGCGGAATTGTCACTATCGGGTGGTCCAGCGGAGCGCGCCGAAACGTGGCGCAAGTGGCTAAGACAATTCCAGGTGTTTCTGAAGGCATCAGGAGTGCATAAAGAATCAGAGGACGTGCAGGCGAGTTTGTTAATAAATTTGGTCGGGCCTGATGGCTATGATGTGTATTCGACATTCAAATTTTCTGATGAGAAAGATAGTGAGAAAATCAGCAAATTGATTGAGAAATTCAATGAGCACTTTGGTACCAAGGTCAACACAACCATGACAAGATTCAAATTTTTTACACGTAACCAAGAAAACGACGAAAGTATAGACGAGTACGTCACGGCGCTAAAACTACTGAGTCAGCAATGTGAGTTCGAACAGCTGGAAGATAGCTTGTTACGCGATCGTATCGTGTGCGGAGTGCGGGACAGCAAGGTACGCGATAGATTGTTGCGGACAGACGATTTAACGTTGGAGAAAGCGTTAAAAATATGCCAGTTAAACGAAATGTCTAATAACGAAGGTAAACAAATCGAAGGCGTAAAAATAGAAAATTCTCGAAGCGTGGACGTGGTGAATGCAAGTGGTGGTGTTCATCGTGCGCCCTGGGCCCGCGGAGTCTCCGGTGGCGGCTATGCCAGCTCGCGTGGACGCGGGCGGGGCATGCCAGGCCGCAGCGCTCGCGGCGGCGGCAGCGTGGGCGCTAGCGCTATGCCCCGGGCGGGCAGGCTCGGCGGCGGCGGCGGCGGCGGTACCAGTGGCGACGCATCCGGTTATTTTTGCTTCACGTGCGCGAATACGTATTGTAATGGTGGTAATCAGTGTCCTGCGAAGAACGTGAAGTGCTTCTTGTGCGGTAATAAAGGTCATTATAAAAAAGTGTGTCCAGGGCGAAATTACAGCAAAGTGTACGAATTGCAAGATGAAGAGGACGATGAGTTATACTATATTTCATCAATCGATACTCTGGATTGCAACAAATTAAAATCTAAATGGTATGAAACTCTTTACTTATTTGATAACGGCAATAGTCATAGATTTAAGTTAGATACAGGTTCAGATCTTAATGTATTGTCAATAATTAATTTCTTGAAGTTAGGATTATCAATTAATGATATAACTTCTGATAACACGAAAGCTAAATCCTTTTGTGGCAGTACTATAAAAATAATGGGATCCTGTACTATTAAATGGCTTCATAAAAATAAAATGCATACCTTAAAATTTCTGATTTGTGAAACAGACTGTCAGAGTATTTTGGGAAAGGATGCTCTAGAACAACTAAATTTAATAAAACGAGTTTATTCTTTAGAAATTCACAATTACAATGATTTATTTCAAGGACTAGGGAGGTTACCAGGGAAATATACAATACAAATTGAAAATAATGCTTCTCCGTCTATTTGCCCAGTGAGAAAAATTCCTGTAGGTATTAGGGACCAGCTTCTGGTCGAATTGAATCGCATGGAGCAGTTGGGTGTGATTAGAAAAGTAAGTCATCCAACTTCTTGGGTGAATGCAATTGTTGTTGCTGCGAAAAAAGATGGGAGTCTTCGTGTTTGTCTGGATCCGCGGCCGTTGAACCAGGTAGTACGACGTCATCATTACCCGTTGCCGACACTGACGGAGATTGCTACTAAGCTGCATGGAGCACGGTAATTTAGCAAGTTAGATGCTCGCTCAGGCTTCTGGATGGTACAGCTGGACGATGCAAGTGCAGACCTCTGCACGTTTGGAACGCCATTTGGACGATATCAATTTCTTCGTCTTCCGTATGGTATAAATTCGGCTTCTGAAGTCTTCCACTCCAGAGTTAGGCAACTGCTGGAAGATCTGGATGGAGTGGATTCCTTTGTAGATGACATAATAGTAGTTTGTGTCGGTGGACGCCAGCTCGCACGCGCTGGGTGCCGTGTTGCTTCAAGGCGGTCGCCCGGTGGAGTTCGCCTCTCTCACTCTTTCGGATACCCAGCGTCGGTACGCGCAAATCGAAAAGGAAATGCTGGCCATTGTTTTCGCACTTGAAAGGTTTCATCAGTATGTATACGGCAAGGAGGACATTATGGTAGAAACAGATCACAAACCCTTGGAGGCATTATTTAAAAAATCGTTGGATTCTGTTCCTATGCGCCTGCAAAGAATGATGCTCCGTGTACAAAGATATGATTTTTCCGTACAGTACAAGCCGGGAAAATACATGTATATCGCAGACGCATTATCTAGGGCTCCATTGAAAGATGTAATGCATGAGAAAGTCACCGAAGAATTAGAAGATCAGACTTGTTTTTTCTTGCAAAATGTTCAGTTCAGTGACGTAAAAATGAAGATAATAAAGGAACACACCTCCAATGATGTAGAGTGTCAGACATTAATCGGTTATATTTTAAATGGATGGCCATTAAATAAATACAATGTCGATGTGCAGGTACGGCCGCTGTTCGATTGTAAGGAGTCGTTCGAGTACATAGAGGGTTTAATATTTAAGGATAATTTAGTTTATATACCAAGAGGTCTCAGACAAGATATGATAGAGCGGGTACACGAGGGCCACCTAGGCATAGACAAATGTAAGAGACGGGCGCGTGACGTCATGTATTGGCGGGGGATGTCCGGGGAGGTAGAGCGCGCGGTGCAGCGGTGCCGCGTGTGCGCCGAGCGCGCCGCGCGACCTCCGCGCGAGCCGCTGCTGCCGCACCATGTTCCTGACGTACCGTGGGTCAAGATAGGCTCTGATATATTTCAGTATAATAGAAAGTATTTTTTAATACTTGTAGACTATTACTCAAACTTTATTGAGGTGAGTCCGCTGAGTTCTATCTCATCTAAGTGTGTGATTGCAGCCATGAAAGATCAGTTTGCACGTCACGGTATTCCACAGCTGTTAGTAACAGATAATGGACCAGCATATGCATCTAAGGAATTTAAGGAGTTCAAAATAAAATGGTGTTTTGAACACGTGACTTCGTCACCAAATTATCCTCAATCGAACGGGAGGAGTGAGCGAGCCGTTAGAACTATAAAGTCCATACTACAAAAA
Organism: Coleophora flavipennella; assembly: GCA_947284805.1. Lineage (NCBI taxonomy): Eukaryota > Metazoa > Arthropoda > Insecta > Lepidoptera > Coleophoridae > Coleophora > Coleophora flavipennella. Next base: position 16,629,128 of record OX369280.1, on the reverse strand, counting down.
GCTATAACTACTCAAAGTGATTTTTATTTAGCTCTGTTAAATTATAGGGCGTCGCCAAGAGATGGTGTACGAAGTCCGGCACAACTTTTGATGGGTCGCAGGCTAAATACCCGTTTACCTGTGCATGCTAACAAACTGCGGCCAGAAACTCCCGATCTGAACGATTACGCCAACATTATGCGTAATCAGGAGCGCAGTAAATGCTGGTATGACAGGAGCGCGCACACACTACCGCACCTCCCGCCAGGCACTGAGGCGGTGATGCTGGACGGGCGCAGCCGGCGCCCAGTCCAAGTAACGGGGCGCGCGCCAGAGCCTCGTTCATATTTTGTAGCGGATAGTCACGGACGACGCTTCCGCAGGAACAGGAGGGATTTATTAGTGGTGCCCTCTACTTCTGTGTCTACTTTGGAATCGCCAGGTTATACAGGCACTACTGAGAAGTTGCAAGGGACCGGGAGTGACGACAGTTTGTATGAGGATCCAGAATCTGAGAAACAAGATCACTCTGCGTCCGAGCAAAGCTATGACGATTTTACTCTTGATGAGCCAGATCCATCATTGTTTCACAGTGAGCCTGGGCAAATACACGGAAGGGAAGCTTTCCTTAAGGCCAAAGAAAAAATTGAAAATATGTACAAGAAATGAAATTTTAAGGAATGCTGTTCTTACTAAAATGTAAAAATAAATGTAATATGATTTAACTTGAGTTATCTTCTACATTTATATGATATTGTACTTACTAAAATAGATTTAGTTAGAGTTACCTTCTATATTAATTTTAAAAAAAAAGGTAATTTAAATAAAATTAAAAAGTAAATAATATAATGGTTAACGTTAAGTTAATTCACAAAAAATTGTTAACTACTGTTTAATTAAAAAAAAAAAAAAAAAGAAGAGATGTCTCTTATGGGAGAGATGTTGTGTATCTTTAATTTTATTATTGTTAAATGAGGGTAACCGAATAAAGTCAGTTCATGTCAAGCTATCGTGTTGTTTGCTTCATGGTGATCAGCTTGATCCTTGGGGGACGTATATGAGCTGATATAATAATAATATAAAACCCTTGACAACATCTCACCTGGTGGTAAGTGACGATGTTGCCGAAGATGGAAGCGGGCTTACCAAGATTGCCCAACGCAATGGGGAACTGGCTATCTTATCTTCATGCCGGAACACAGCAATGATATCAACATTGATATTTGGCGGCGAGACTTAGATAAGATGGAGGTCATAAGATGTTAGATAGCCAGGCGGGCTTAGAAAATGCCCTACCACCAACCAAACCGAGTCTTACAATTGACCCCGCCGGGAATCAAACCCGCGACCTCCTGTGTAAAGCCAGTGAACTTTGCCTCTGAGCTACGGAGGCGGTTAAAACTACTTTGTGACCACTCGAAAGTGACACGTGTAAGTGATTTCGCAAGTACTGAGGATTTGGACAGCATTACACGTCATAGCAGGTCCGACTATCTCGATGGTTAAAGCAGCAATTCAAGTAAGATCTTATCTTATTTTACGCCATCTTATCATCATCAATGGAAAGTCTTATATAAACTTCTGGAATATAAACTTCTGGAAGGAGTTAAGTCTAACTAATTTCAAAAAGGATGGCAGTGAGCGCACTCCAGAAAGTATCAAAAGAAGATTGGATACTTTAGATAGTCATTGGTCAGACTTTCAATCGACTCATGAAAAACTCAGTCATAATTATTTCATTGAAAATTATTATGAGAAAACATTTTAATTTTATAATGACACCAAATCATACATTCAGCAACATCAGAATCTTCCCAAGTCACCAGCAATCCTACAACCAACTAGACTGGACTAGACTGATTGTATGGTTGCACCGTATACGGAACAAAACAATCCTACAACCAACTAGACTGGACTAGACTGATTGTATGGTTGCACCGTATACGGAACAAAACAATCCTACAACCAACTAGACTGGACTAGACTGATTGTATGGTTGCACCGTATACGGAACAAAACAATCCTACAACCAACTAGACTGGACTAGACTGATTGTATGGTTGCACCGTATACGGAACAAAACAATCCTACAACCAACTAGACTGGACTAGACTGATTGTATGGTTGCACCGTATACGGAACAAAACAATCCTACAACCAACTAGACTGGACTAGACTGATTGTATGGTTGCACCGTATACGGAACAAAACAATCCTACAACCAACTAGACTGGACTAGACTGATTGTATGGTTGCACCGTATACGGAACAAAACAATCCTACAACCAACTAGACTGGACTAGACTGATTGTATGGTTGCATCGTATACGGAACAAAACAATCCTACAACCAACTAGACTGGACTAGACTGATTGTATGGTTGCACCGTATACGGAACAAAACAATCCTACAACCAACTAGACTGGACTAGACTGATTGTATGGTTGCACCGTATACGGAACAAAACAATCCTACAACCAACTAGACTGGACTAGACTGATTGTATGGTTGCACCGTATACGGAACAAAACAATCCTACAACCAACTAGACTGGACTAGACTGATTGTATGGTTGCACCGTATACGGAACAAAACAATCCTACAACCAACTAGACTGGACTAGACTGATTGTATGGTTGCACCGTATACGGAACAAAACAATCCTACAACCAACTAGACTGGACTAGACTGATTGTATGGTTGCACCGTATACGGAACAAAACAATCCTACAACCAACTAGACTGGACTAGACTGATTGTATGGTTGCACCGTATACGGAACAAAACAATCCTACAACCAACTAGACTGGACTAGACTGATTGTATGGTTGCACCGTATACGGAACAAAACTATTTTTATTCAAAATAGGTGCATATTCTACACTCTCTTCGATGGTTATTAAATAGTAATTACATTACAAACTCAAAGTTTGTAAAAAAAATAAAAAATTAACATAATTATTAGCTTAATGTATGGATGCGGGCAGCGCAGAACCGGTCGTCGTGGAGATCCTTGGGGGAGGCCTATGTCCAGCAGTGGACGTCCGTCGGCCGATATGATGATTAGCTTAAAATGTCAACATAAAACTAATTATATAAAACGAATTTTTAAGGACATAAAAACAAAATGAATATGAGTTATACATTAAATTTACATATTTAATTTGTCATTAATATATTTGACAAGAGTAGGCAAGTTTAAGCGGACAACACCAGGTCACGACTAGAATGATGCGGATGGTGGCGCACGCGCATCGGGAGCCGGGTCGTTCCTTTCCCTCTAGTATGATTGAGGGGAGCGATTGCTGACTCTCGCGTTATACTCGGACCGGGTGCTGCCCGCGTCAATGCCTTTCATTTAAAAAAAAAAGTAAATCAGTTCAATAGAACGGTCGGAATGTCTTACAATAGATTTTGTTTTTCTTTTTATTTATTGGAGAAGGTCGAAAGTCAGGTGAATTTTAATGCTTGACGACAAATCTGTGCATCAATACCTTTCATTTATAATTGAAAACGCTAAACACGTTAAAAAACCGACTTACATCGCAACAAATTAGTACAATTTTACATTATTATTTTTGGTTTTTGTTAATTTTCTACTAAAGCACTACACTGATTTTAATAAAATTTATATGGGACCACACGGAAAGAACTAGTTTTCAAATAAAAAAAGAATCATAAAAATCGGTTAACCCAGTCAAAAGTTCTGAGGTAAAAAACATACAGACGAATTGAGAACCTCCTCCTTTTTAGAAGTCGCTTGTCCTTTTTAGAAGTCGCTTGTCCTTTCTAGAAGTCACTTGAAAAAATCTAAGCTAATCGGTTGTATTTTTTTAATCCTCAATTGATAAGCCCTTGGCATCATCTCACCTGATGGTAAGTGACGATGATGCCGAAGATGGAAGCGGAATTAACAAGATTCCCCAACGCAATGGGGATCTGGCTATATTATCTTCAAGCCGGAACACATCAATTCTGTTAACACTGATGTTTGGCGGCAAGACTTAGATAAGATGCTGGTAGCTAGCCAGGCGGGCTATGTAAATACCCTCCCTACCACAAACCACACCGAGTCTTACAAAATTGACCCCGCCGGGAATCGAACTCGCGAAGGCGGCGGTTGAAATAGATAGAACGGCCGGATGGACTCCCATTAGTTTTTATCAATTCTTTTAATATATAGACGAGGAGGACCCGTGCTACTCCGCCGTTATTTAAAAAAAACGTCAACAGTGCGCAACGGGCGACCCGTACGTAACCCGCACAAGCAGCTCGCCTTTGTTGTAGCGCGGTGTGCGAGAGTGCACCTAGCTTCCCTTCATCATCATCATCATATCAGACGAAAATCGTCCACTGCTGGACAAAGGCCTCCCCAAGGATTTCCACGACGACCGGTCCTGCGCTGTCCGCATCCATCGGCCTCCCGCGATCTTCACCAGGTCGTCGGTCCACCGCGTGGGAGGCCTGCCTACGCTACGTTTACGCTAGGAGAACTAAAGTAACCGACATAGCTCACAAAATCGCTAAACTGAAATGGAAGTGGGCAGGGCACATAGCTCTTCTACGAGCTATGTGCCCTGCCCACTGGCTTCTCTTAAACTCAACCAATTTAGATATGCAATAGCTCAAATAAAAGAGCTCGTTCCAGTGCGTATTCTTTTACCAAAATGAACCGCGCAGGTACTTAAAACACAAACGGATGTATTGAGAGAGAAAGCTGCGAAAATCGCGTTAAGTCTCGGGTATAACTTGCGAAGGGCGAAAGTTAGGTGATTTTCAATGCTCGATGACAAATCTGTGTAGGTACCAATACCTGCTACAATAGTTTGAAGGAACTGCCGGAGGGTCTCTAAATGGATTTCATATATTTTTCTTTTTTTTTTTTAACACCCGACGGGAAAAGAGGGGTATTATAAGTATAACGTGTGTGTTTGTGTGTTTGTGTGTCGGTCTGTAGCGTCGTAGTTAGGTTTAAAGATACTTTATTCTCATTCAAGACATATGCCACTTACACGAGAAAACAAAAACAAAATAAAATAACGCAAATAGGTAAAAAATCGTCGTTCCGTGATTTCATTTAGCCTTAAGACGTAAGTTAACTATCTTTTTAAAGAATATCTAGTACTAAATTTCTTTTATATTGACCAAATGATTTACTTTTTTTACAATTATAAAATTGTGCAGCCTCATAATATTATGTAAGCATTTGTTTACCAAAGTTAGTTGTCGGCTTTGGTCGCACTAGGCACTAGGCACTAGGCACTAGGCACTAGGCATTAGGCACTAGGCACTAGGCACTAGGCACTAGGCACTAGGCACTAGGCACTAGGCACTAGGCAGCCTGCTCGGCTCGTGCTGCGCTAGTCACGTGTTTTACTTGAGTAAGTGTGATCGATGTATGAATGGTTTTAGTTAAGTTCCTAAACGAATCGACCGATATTATTACGGTGTTTTTGTTTGAAATCTGGCGTGATAGAGGTAGTTCTTACCTATAATTTATGAAGATCTGTTCAGCCATTTGAAGATCATCAGCTCTTTTCTAGGTGATGAAGGGATGTCGGCAACTTATACCGGTCTGATCAATTCTTTTTTGGTGTCCTGTTAGTGTAACAATATTGCAAAGCTATGGTAACCTTTACCTGATGCTGCAGCATCTCCTGGAATCTGCAGGATAATCAACTCCTCACCAACTTAAAGTAGAGGCACCGTGTTTGGGCTCCTTGGAATAGTCTCAATGATAGGTGTTAGATAGAACATGGCAACCTTGACCTGATGCTGCAGCAACTCCTGTTATCTGCACAATACCTAACTCCTTACTAACTTACAGCAGAGGTATCGTATTTGGGATACGTAAAGTTTAAAAGCATGAATGAAAAATGCGCTTTAGGCTTAGGGTTCCGTGGTAACAAGAATAAAAACAGAATACACTTACTGTATACAACTAATTACTAATAATTTCACAACGTAGCGGTCCCCCTACGCGACGACTCTTACATCAAAATATAACTACAAAGGGCCAAAACATATTATTTTCTACTTTTTAAAGATTTCTTTTTCGGGGTTTGTTTATTTTAAATTTAAGTTTTTAATAGCCCGAATAAGGTTTTTATGAAACAAAACCTCGCAAATCACTTGCAACTCGCGTACCGCTCACCCTTAATATCCACGAGGGCAAAGTCGCGGGCAATAGCTGGTCAGCAATAAGTAAAAAGTCAAAAATCTAATGTTAGTAATATCATCTGTTTTGCATTTACGTGTACCTGTTACTGTTACTGATTCGGGTTCGGGTAACGTGTGCTTAATGGAGCAGTTCATAGCTAAAATCCAATCCCCCGCTAAATTCAATTTTAGCCAAATTCCCGCCAGAATTACCAACAAGTTCGATGTAAGGAAAGCTACCCGACAGACCGTACACAGACCGACAAAGTGAAAAGTTATTTGATTAAGCAAAACGACATGAATATTTTATTTACTTACTTTTAAATTAGCTTTGAGTTTAGTAAACACACTTTACGATATGTTAAATTTAAAAGATGATAATATATCATCATAACAGGTCATATACGTCCCCATCGATCAGGCCTTAGTCGAGCACGCGCACCCAGATTATGTTTAAATGTTGCATGACGCAAATAAAGACTAAAATTGGGATAATATTATTAATACAAGATCTGCGTTTTGACCACATCTAAATCAATAAAGATTTAGTATGCTAATTAATATTAATTAAATTAAGTTCATCTTCGGTAATAACGTCACTTACCATCAGGTGAGATGATGCCAAGGGCTTAACAATTATGAATAATCCCTACTAATATTATAAATGCGAAAGTAACTCTGTCTGTCTGTTACGCTTTCCTGCAAAAACTACTGAACGGATTTGGCTGAAATTTGGTAGGTAGACAGATTAGGACCTGGATTAAGACATAGGCTACTTTTTACCACGCTCGCGAGCCGCTTGCGGCTCGCGCACTGCGCACCCTCGAAATGTCATAGAAACGTTGTCCACGCGGGTGAAACCGCGGGAAACAGCTAGTAATAAAAATAATTTAATTAATTAAAAAGCAATTAGCATACTAAATCTTTATTGATTTAGATGTGGTCAAAACGCAGATCTTGTATTAATAATATTATCCCAATTTTAGTCTTTATTTGCGTCATGCAACATTTAAACATAATCTGGGTGCGCGTGCTCGACTAAGGCCTGATCGATGGGGACGTATATGACCTGTTATGATGATATATTATCATCTTTTAAATTTAACATAACGTAAAGTGTGTTTACTAAACTCAAAGTTAATTTAAAAGTAAATAAATAAAATGTTCATGTCGTTTTGCTCAAGTGCCGCGCAATAAGTAATACGTAAACTTATCGCTATCGCAAAAACGCCCAACAAACACAGTTTAAAGAAAGGTGCCGTCGTCGCTACCGAAAAAGTGAAACAAATTACAGCTATTGGATTGGACTCTATCACAATAGTGAATTCTAAGGAGGCAGGAAGTTATGATTGAACTTTTTTTTGTTTAAGTTAGGTCCAGTATTATAGTCTTAAAACTAAGTGTGTGGGTTTTACGAATAGAAACCTAACTTAAAAGGTTACAACACTATTTTGCACCCTGTGTTGTACGTTGTAGGTATATCGTGCATACCTACATATACGGAGAGTTTTGTGTATAATATGTCCGCGCCATTTCACGATCGGCCGCCGCCGCGCCGCCCGCGCCGGCCGCGCCGCCCGCGCCGCCCGCGCCGCCGACATAAACAAAGGCTTTGTAATAGATGCGAACTTCAGATTTCCAAAGTCATAAAACCAATTTAGTTTGAAACTCTAACGTTATGTTGCTACAAGTACAGGCTCTTATTAGCACTGATCTAATCATTACACAACTATAGGTCATGCGTTGATCTTCCGACTACTTAGAATTAATTATTAAAAATGTTCTCAAAATGTCATACCCCACTTGGATTTCTTTAAAACAAACAAGCTGATCTTATCCCATTCAAGTCATACAGAAACTAGTTATTTTGTTCTTTAGGTATAGGGCAGAGATTACGTTTTTTCACCAACACCCATCACATATAGGTATCTACGCAGCTACAGACTTCAGACATGAGGAGATCCGTAGGGAAACAAAGTAACCGACATAGCTCAGAGAATCGCTAAACTTGTAGCAAAGGGCAAGGCACACAGCTCGTAGAACAGATGGCCGTTGGGGTAGTAAAGTTCTAGAGTGGAGATTGCGCACCGGAAGACATAGCGTAGGCAGGTCTCCCAAACAATGAACCGACGACCTGGTGAAAGTCGCAGGAAGCCGCTGGATGCGGGCAGCGTAGGACCGGTCGTCGTGGACGTCTTTCGGCTGATATAATGGTGATGATGACAGACTTCACATGCTCCCAGGATATATATGCCACCTTAAGTTCTTTACATGAGTAGTTGACAACGCACGAAGTGTGCGCCAAGTAAAAGCGATTACTACCGAAATAACACTATGGCCCATATCGTAAGCGCGGTTCATACTTACAGAACTTACTCTGAGCCATGTTCACCGACAAGCTCGGAAACTATTTCAACCACAAGCTGTATACAATAACACTATGGCCCATATCGTAAGCGCGGTTCATACTTACAGAACTTACTCTGAGCCATGTTCACCGACAAGCTCGGAAACTATTTCAACCACAAGCTGTATACAATAACACTATGGCCCATATCGTAAGCGCGGTTCATACTTACAGAACTTACTCTGAGCCATGTTCACCGACAAGCTCGGAAACTATTTCAACCACAAGCTGTATACAATAACACTATGGCCCATATCGTAAGCGCGGTTCATACTTACAGAACTTACTCTGAGCCATGTTCACCGACAAGCTCGGAAACTATTTCAACCACAAGCTGTATACAATAACAATAAAGCGATACGGCGCGAATCGCGAAAGTTATATTTATTATTATTCATAATTGTTAAGCCCTCGGCATCGTCTCACCTGATGGTAAGCGACGTTATTACCGAAGACGAAAGCGGGCTTACCAAGATTCCCAACCCAATGTGAAACTGGCTATTTTATCATCTAACTTTTAACATCGATGTTCGGCGGCAAGACTTAGATAAGATGGTGATAGCCAGCCAGGCGGGCTTAGAAAACCAACCGAACCGAGTCTTACAAAGTGAGACTCCGCCGGGAGTGAAACCCGCGACCTCCTTATGTGTAGCTACTAACGGCACGGAAGCGGGGTGGCCGTATTATTGCGATAAACATAATTAGATTTGTCTGTACGGTTTGACAGTGCGCACGTGTCTCAGCGTGTCTCAGCGTGTCGTGTGTGGAGACAATTAATCCATCATCGAACTGTCTCCGGCGAGCGACGGACGTGACGTCGGCAGATTAGAGCGACGGATGATTGATAAACCTAATTGAATAAACAACAATTCACAATAAAATGGGAGTACATGGGGAGTACTTGTTATTTATTCCCTCAATGGTAAAATTTTGCATATTTTAGTAGGATGGTGTATTCCTATGACTCAAACATAGATGTGCAAAGAATTTTTTTTTTTTAAATAAGGTTTATTTTCCGGTGACAAATTAGAAAATTAAAAAAAAAGTTTTGCGAACCTTTCTGTGTCACATAACAAATAAAAGGGCTCATTATCAGGATCTCAAATATATTTTTTGGTTATATTGTAAAATAAATAGTTTTGATTTTATTCATTTAATGTTCATAAAAGAAGACGAAAATTAAATTGACCACCCCCCCCCCTCTGATCTCCGAAACTACTGAGCCTGAAATTTTGAAAAAAATACTAAATATATTTCATTGCTTGTATATTACATGAAAACCTATAAGAATTCTATCACTTGATAATGAAGTCGTAAACTCAATATAATACGTTCACTTACGGAAAATAGTTCTAGTCATAATAGAAAATAGTCTATCGGTGTTTTACAGGATTCATTTCGGAGAGTGTGTCCTGGAGCTTCACGACCTCATTCCCCCTCTCCATTTCATCATTGGACGACCAGGTGCGGAGGGCGATTCCACCCCTTTGGCGTTGATGTTCCACCCTTACGCACGAAGCGTTTTGCTTCTTCGTTCATTATGCGAACGGGCAAGGAGTGGAATTCCCTGCCGGCGCCTCTATTCCTCGATTCGTAAAATTTAGGAATCTTCAAGACGAGAGTGAATAGGCACTATTTGAGTTTGCGTGTTACATCCTCGGCTGCATCGGCACTTACCATCAGGTGATTTGCAGCCAAACACACTCAATTTTTAATTAAAAAAAAACACGCGTCTTACTGTGAGGATTTAAAATGTAATATTTTGTATTTGACTTTGGCATTGTACGGAACCCTCTTCACGCGAGTTCAACTCGCACTTGGCCGGTTCATTTTATATTAGTAAGGATTCTCATATCTTATTCACCTGTTAATGGCATGCGCAATCTTGAAAGTTGAGAAGTTCTGAGGATAAACTTGTAACATACTTCATCATCAGCATGTCAGCCGAAAGATGTAAACTGTTGGACAAAGGCCTCCCCCAAAAAAAATTCTACGATGACCAGTCCAGCAGTCACACATTTTAATTTCATTTTCCCGCTTCCGCTTCCACAACCGCTTTTGTTTCCTTTCACAATCTTGCATCCGACCCAACGATGCGTCCGCTCCCTCTTCTGCTCCCTATTTACCGCCTCCGGACCCACTTCTGCTTCCGATTCCGCCCCTGCCACTGACGCTTCTTCCAACGCTCCCTCTCCCTCTTCTACTCCCTATTCACCGCCTCTGCACCCACTTCTGCTCCCGCTTCCGCCCCTGCCACTGACGCTTCTTCCAACGCTTCCTCTCCCTCTTCTACTCCCTATTCACCGCCTCCGCACCCACTTCTGCTCCCGCTTCCGCCCCTGCTGCCCCTGTCACTTACGCTTCTTCTAACGCTCCCTCTCCCTCTTCTGCTCCCTATTCACCGCCTCCGCACCCACTTCTGCTCCCGCTTCCGCCCCTGCTGCCCCTGCCACTTACGCTTCTTCCAAAGCTCCCTCTCCCTCTTCTGCTCCCTATTCACCGCCTCCGCACCCACTTCTGCTTCCGATTCCGCCCCTGCTGCCCCTGGTCACTTACGCGTCTTCTAACGCTCCCTCTCCCTCTTCTGCTCCCTATTCACCGCCTCCGCACCCACTTCTGCTCCCGCTTCCGCCCCTGCTGCCCCTGCCACTTACGCTTCTTCCAAAGCTCCCTCTCCCTCTTCTGCTCCCTATTCACCGCCTCCGCACCCACTTCTGCTTCCGATTCCGCCCCTGCTGCCCCTGTCACTTACGCGACTTCTAACGCTCCCTCTCCCTCTTCTGCTCCCTATTCACCGCCTCCGTACCCACTTCTGCTCCCGCTTCCGCCCCTGCTGCCCCTGCCACTGACGCTTCTTCCAACGCTCCCTCTCCCTCTTCTACTCCCTATTCACCGCCTCCGCACCCACTTCTGCTCCCGCTTCCGCCCCTGCCACTGACGCTTCTTCCAACGCTTCCTCTCCCTCTTCTACTCCCTATTCACCGCCTCCGCACCCACTTCTGCTCCCGCTTCCGCCCCTGCTGCCCCTGTCACTTACGCTTCTTCTAATGCTCCCTCTCCCTCTTCTGCTCCCTATTCACCGCCTCCGCACCCACTTCTGCTCCCGCTTCCGCCCCTGCTGCCCCTGCCACTTACGCTTCTTCCAAAGATCCCTCTCCCTCTTCTGCTCCCTATTCACCGCCTCCGTACCCACTTCTGCTCCCGCTTCCGCCCCTGCTGCCCCTGCCACTTACGCTTCTTCCAAAGCTCCCTCTCCCTCTTCTGCTCCCTATTCACCGCCTCCGCACCCACTTCTGCTCCCGCTTCCGCCCCTGCTGCCCCTATCACTTACGCTTCTTCTAACGCTCCCTCTCCCTCTTCTGCTCCCTATTCACCGCCTTCGCACCCACTTCTGCTTCCGATTACGCCCCTGCTGCCCCTGCCACTTACGCTTCTTCCCACGCTCCCTCTCCCTCTTCTGCTCCCTATTCACCGCCTCCGTACCCACTTCTGCTCCCGCTTCCGCCCCTGCTGCCCCTGCCACTTACGCTTCTTCCAAAGCTCCCTCTCCCTCTTCTGCTCCCTATTCACCGCCTCCGCACCCACTTCTGCTTCCGATTCCGCCCCTGCTGCCCCTGTCACTTACGCGTCTTCTAACGCTCCCTCTCCCTCTTCTGCTCCCTATTCACTGCCTCCGTACCCACTTCTGCTCCCGCTTCCGCCCCTGCTGCCCCTGCCACTTACGCTTCTTCCAAAGCTCCCTCTCCCTCTTCTGCTCCCTATTCACCGCCTCCGCACCCACTTCTGCTTCCGATTCCGCCCCTGCTGCCCCTGTCACTTACGCGTCTTCTAACGCTCCCTCTCCCTCTTCTGCTCCCTATTCACCGCCTCCGCACCCACTTCTGCTTCCGATTCCGCCCCTGCTGCCCCTGCCAATTACGCTTCTTCCAACGCTCCCTCTCCCTCTTCTGCTCCCTATTCACCGCCTCCGTACCCACTTCTGCTCCCGCTTCCGCCCCTGCTGCCCCTGTCACTTACGCGTCTTCTAACGCTCCCTCTCCCTCTTCTGCTCCCTATTCACCGCCTCCGCACCCACTTCTGCTCCCGCTTCCGCTCCTGCTGCCCCTGTCACTTACGCTTCTTCTAACGCTCCCTCTCCCTCTTCTGCTCCCTATTCACCGCCTCCGTACCCACTTCTGCTCCCGCTTCCGCCCCTGCTGCCCCTGTCACTTACGCTTCTTCTAACGCTCCCTCTCCCTCTTCTGCTCCCTATTTACCGCCTTCGCACCCACTTCTGCTTCCGATTCCGCCCCTGCTGCCCCTGCCACTTACGCTTCTTCCAACGCTCCCTCTCCCTCTTCTGCTCCCTATTCACCGCCTCCGCACCCACTTCTGCTCCCGCTTCCGCCCCTGCTGCCCCTGCCACTTACGCTTCTTCCCACGCTCCCTCTCCCTCTTCTGCTCCCTATTCACCGCCTCCGCACCCACTTCTGCTCCCGCTTCCGCCCCTGCTGCCCCTGCCACTTACGCTTCTTCCAAAGCTCCCTCTCCCTCTTCTGCTCCCTATTCACCGCCTCCGTACCCACTTCTGCTCCCGCTTCCGCCCCTGCTGCCCCTGCCACTTACGCTTCTTCCAAAGCTCCCTCTCCCTCTTCTGCTCCCTATTCACCGCCTCCGCACCCACTTCTGCTCCCGCTTCCGCCCCTGCTGCCCCTGTCACTTACGCTACTTCTAACGCTACCTCTCCCTCTTCTGCTTCCTATTCAAGCGCCTCCGCACCCACTTCTGCGCTCGCTTCCGCCCCTGCTGCCCCTGCCACTTATTTATTTCCTTTAATAATTTATATTTATCTTCTAAAGCTCACTCTCCCTCTTCTGCTCCTACTCCCGCTTCCACTCCCGCTTTTTTTTTGGGATTTTTTTAAGGATTCTCTTATCTTATTCACCTGTTACTGGCATTCGAAATCTTGAAAATTAATTAAGGCGCCATAAAATTACAGACGCCAAAATCCTCTTTCTGGTCGCTGAAACAGCGCAAGAAGTAAGTTGCACGGGAGTGGCACCTCTGCGGTGATATCGTAGGTACCAGTATAATTCCAGGTTTTGTGTAAACTTCTACTGTCAGAAATGCAACAAGTCACCATTTTAACTTTTTAGTCAATCTTTGCTTCGAGAAATACTAAATCGGAATTCAAGTGCTGAAAAAGCTTTTGTGCGTGCAAACATCTGCGGTGACAAAAAAGTAACTCTGGAAAACAATTTTAAATACCCCGTTTAAAATTTCATCAAAATTGGTCTGTCAGTTTATAATTATTCCAATGAGGAGTGGTGGTACGGATTCCTAACTTCGTGAGTGAGGTTTTTCTTTTGCCTTTGTATACGCGTAATAACCTACCTAAATACTAAACCAGTTTCTAAGTCACCTGGAAATGGTCTGTAATTTTGATAAATAGTAGTGGTAGGGAACCCTAATTTTGCAAATCTCACTCACACTTGGGTCAGTTTTTCGATTTTTTTCTTTGTATACGCCTAATAACTTATCTCGATGGCCAATTTCAAGTTTATAAGTTACCTGGAAGTGGTCTACTATATATTTTGCTAAGTAACCCCCACTTACAATACAAAACCCTTAGTGCGCAAGTACAACTCACACTTGGCCGTTTTTCGATTTTTCTTTATATTACACGTCCAATAATCTTGCTCGATGACAAATTTCAAGTTTATAGGTTCCCTGGAAGTGGTCCATACATGTTGCTGAGTAGTGGAGACACGGAGCCCTCAGTGCGCGAGTACGACTCACACTTGGCTTTTTTACGAATTTTCCCTTTGTAAACGTCTAGTAACCTACCTCGACGCCAAAGTTCAAGTTTATAAGTTACCTGGAAATGGTCTATAATTTTGATAATCAGTCAATGATAAAAATAGTGATTTTCGGACGTCAATATTTAAAAAATGGTAAAAGATATATTTCGAATCAGAAACGAGGAGATCCGCAGGAGAACTAAAGTAACCGACATAGCTCACAGAATCGCTAAACTGAAGTGGCAGTGGGCAGGGCACATAGCTCGTAGAACAGATGGCCGATGGGGTAGTAAAGTTCTCGAGTGGCGACCGCGCACCGGAAAACGTAGCGTAGGCAGACCTCCCACGCGGTGGACCGATGACCTGGTGAGGGTCGTGGGAGGCCGATGGATGCGGGCAGCGCAGGACCGGTCGTCGTGGAAATCCTTGGGGGAGGCCTTTGTCCAGCATTGGACGATTTGTGGCTGATATGATGAAAAGATATATTTATGAAAATTGGGATTCTAAGTGATCGACACACAAAATCACAAGTGTGTAAGCCAAATTAATTTTAAGTTACAAGTAGATCAAAAGTGGCCCGAAATGATTCGTGCAATTTAACCCACGGCCGGCGTCGCCTTTTTTTTTCGAACCTGGCGGACACACTGCCGTGTGTCTAGATGATGGCAAAAAAATTGGAGTTGAAGATTTAATAGCGATCGATTGACTTAAAAAAAAACTGTGGGTGTATGTGTGTGTGCGTGTGTGTGTGTCTGTGCGTCCGTCCGGTGCTCCCAAGCTACTAGACAAATTTAAGCAAAATTTGGGGTAGACCAATATTATTTTTATATCTTCAGCCGTTTCTTTTTAAATTTTTCTCATAACTTGATATTTCGGGTTGCAACCATAGTAAAAAGAAATACTTATAATTTTTGTCTCAAAAATGGCTGTAACGATTTGGTGAAACCTCGGTATGTTATTATAACTTTACATGGCCTACAGCACGCGGTAGTTTGTTATTCAAAAACATCGGAATAAGGTACCTCCCATACAAATCCAGCTTGTTTGTTATATATTTTTTAAATGTACCTTTTAATTATTTTATTGAAACTTTGTGAATAACTAGGAATTAATAAAACCTATTGCACTAGGTAGTTCATTACTCCAGGAAACATCCGAGTAAGGTACTACCATACAAACTCAAATTAATTGTAAATTTTTCATCAAGTTTGATATAACCCAACTTCATTGTTTGTTACTAAGTATGTGTAATGTTTACTGTTGGTTTGTGTACGCTCGACTGCGCTCTCCAGACTAAAATAACTTGATCAATTAGCTTTGCGAATCGACTGACCTCTATAATGGGTTCTAGACCAATTTCTCTACACCCTGTATAAAGGAGAATAGCAATTAAGGCGGCAGAGGGTTGTTGACACAGGTGTCTAACAAGACGTGCCCTCGGGGCGACGGCGGCCCCTCGAGCGCCGGCAGCGTGCAGCGCGCAGCCCCGCGGCCGCCTGCACGAGTGCCACAAACCTGGTATAGGTTGTGTTGACTACTTAAGCATCACTGTAGTTTTCAAACAATGTAACACATTTTTGGAGATGTTTTTTTTCGTTCAACTCGCTTTGCGAAACAAGGGAACGGTCGAGAAAAACGTCGCCAGCAGTCGTAAGGTGCTAGTTTATTTTAGTAGGTAGGAGCGCACCCGGCGTCTTGTTCAGGGCTTCGGAAACGAACCCTCCTACGAGTACGTAGCACCTGCTCTTAACGCTTCTGTGGGTCTGCTCGTATATTTACACATTTCCCTAGGAGCACAAACAATGGTCAAATTTCAAAAAGATGGGACTTGTTAAAAAAAATCTCATAGTCACACATACAACTCGTGGGACGTCTAAATCTTTTTTTGCGAATTGCCCGTCAGTCAGTAAATTGGGAAAAGTTGCTAACAATTTTCAAAATGGCTGGAATATGATATTTTTTACGTTTTCAACACACACGGCTCCGCCATTTTAAAATCCAGAAACTGAATCTTTAAAAAAAACTATATAGTTATGAAACCTGCTCACAAAGTTTTGCGAGAATCTGTTTAAAAATGCGACCTGTAGAGGAGGACAGCCGGACAGCCGGACAGCCGCCGCGCCGCGGCGGGCGGCATACGACAGCATTTTTGTCCATCTGAAACGGAGACGCTTCGCACTCGATCGGCCACTTTTTTAAATTTTAGTGGAATCACGAGCAGAGTGACAGCCGGCCGCGGCGCGGGAGTAGAACACGAGTGCCAGCGCAGCGCAGCGCAGCGCAGCGCAGCGCTTCGCTTTCCAGCTTAGCATAATGTGATGTTTAGTTTCAGTAGCACCTCATCACTTTTATCATATTTACCTGAGATGATTATGCCCAGGGTTTGTTTAAAAAATAAACTTACATTGTTACATAATTACGGAATATAATGATATAGCAACCAATAAACTTGTTATCCATCTAATCTACGAGTGGAAGCTGTGCATTTGTCGCAGCCATCTGGTTAAATCTGCCATTCAATTGAAAGGCTAATCCGAATGTACTCCGAAAAAAAACCCGATGCGTTCTTCCCGAGGCTTTTTGACTGTAGGTATAATCAATCAAACCTGACGGAACGTAATATCGCTCGCTTCGCTCGTTAATTTACAGTTTTTTTGAAAAAACAAATTTTTGCTAACTCGCTTTTCGTTGTATGGGATTTTACGTTCGCCATGTTCAAAGGGCTAGTTTACAATCAGCTAACTAATTGAACGTTGAGTGACGCTTGTTCAATCAACGTTTGGCCTAGATTACAATCAGCCAACTAGTTAAACGTTGAGTGACGATTGTTCAATCAACGTTCGGCCTAGTCATTCAATTTAATGTCGCCATTCAATGAACTGGCTAGGCAGTTAATTGAATGACTACTTTAACCACTTGGCTGCGACATATATAAAATATGGGGCACTAATAAGGGCCCACACCGCCGCGTCACCAACCACCAACCTTGTAACTACTTTTTACTTCAATTAAGGACATTTTTATCGAAAAAAAATGATTTGTAATTTGTATATGAGGAATGGTTTTGATTTCCTCGAATTCTATTTTAATCTCAGAACAGTAACTAAAGCATAGAGAGAGCTTCAAAATTCATATTCAAACTTATTACCTAGTTAGTGTGTTATGCAGGAAAGATGAATATTAATTGTATGTTTAATTGTTTAATTTTAATTATTTTAATTGTTTTATTTTATTTTATTTTTTATTTTATTTTATATTTTGACATGTAATTATTAGATATTATGAATAAATGAATTATGAATTATGAATTATTATGAATTATGTGTTTTTCGCAAGGCTGTCCACTTTTTTAGCAATGCTAGTGACATTGCCATAGTTACCAAAGCTATCGATATAGTTTTTGCTGTGTATTATTTTCCATGGATGAGATCGAATGAAAGTATTGATAAAATTAAAAGCAAATTTTAAAGTAGTATTAAAAAAAAAATAAGTTACAATTAGGTTTGTTTATTTATCTGCTTTTGTTAGGGTACCTTAGTAAAACAAGAAACCCGTATAGTTTTGTCAAGTCCATCTGTCAGTTCGCGGTTCAATTCAGATACGTTGATTATTAGCAAATAAACAAAGCTCAGATAGACTCTAACCTGAAAATAATTTTATGTAGTAGTAATGTAAAGTTGAAAGTAATAATGATTGTCCTATTATAGGTAGCTGGAATATTTTGTAATAATAAAATAAAAATAATTTAAATCCAAAACATTTCCATACAAAGCAACGATTTAAGGAATGCTAAAACAGAACACGATACCTTCTTGAAATTAAGAGTCGAAATATCGATATTAAATATCTACATCACTTACGATTGAATATGCGACTACATTAAAATACCACCTAAAGGTTGACAGAATTACTAAATAACTGGGTAGATTTTCAAATTGGTCGTATAAAAAGAGACCAAGTGTGACCATTTGACAATTTTGGAGTGTCCATGTAGCTGTAGGCATAAACTGATCTTATATATTTATCTTTTTTACCGTACAATGTTCGATAATAAGAAAGAAGAGTAAAAATACATTGTAATTTTGACGCTCCTCTATGCTTCAGTTATTGCTCTGAGATTTTAATACACAGAATTTTTAAAAAATATCCTAATGCAGCCTTTTTTTCCAACTGTAACCACAGAACTGCTGCAATCTTAACCAAATTTTATGATAATTTATTAACTTCTAATAAAATCAATATAAAATGTTTTTTTTTACTTTTTTTGATTCTTCTTGTTTTATTTATAATTATAATTAATAACCACAATTTTCACCCGCAGCGATTTACGTAACAGAACTTAACAAAACAGTACTTTATGCCCAAGCTATTTCGTTTCATATTTAAAACAAAGCAATATTTTGGGACGGAGGAGCCATAAGTAGCACCATAGAAGCGTAAAGTTCTCTATTTAAATTTTGTTTTTATTGAGAAAACTCAACACTTCTTTTGCTGTTGCCAAGTCGGATAACATAAAACACTTTAATTACTTAATATTTACCTAACTATATTCTATATACTTTTTTAATCTGTGACGTAACTTAAATGCTTTTAACCGAAGCCTAGCAATTTTTTGAAAGCCTTACGAAAATCCAGATTGAATATTGTGTAGATAATGGGGTTTACAGTGGAGTTGATATATCCTAGCCAAGTTGTGAAGTTAGCTAGCTGACTGGTGGGGCAACAGCGCGGGCAGAAGGGCAGCACGACGTACATGAGGAAGAACGGCAACCAGCAGATGACGAAGACACCCATGATGATGCCCAGGGTGCGCGCGGCGCGGCGCTCTTTCGACAATGATATCTTCTGCTTCTGCTCAATGAACTGGTGGACCACATCCCCACTCTTGTTCACACTAGCCAGCAGTGGCTTGTCCTGCCGCTTTCTCTGACTCATCCTCCTAATAGAACGCACCACCCTTTTCCTGTAGCTTCCGTGTTGTTGAATATCTAAGTCGATCTCCTGACGGGCCATGGGGTCGTTCAGTAACAACAAGGGTAGAAAAAAATTCTTCTTTATATCCATAAATGTTTTTCTATGGCGCCGATTCACACTTTCGACGCTATCCGATTCGTTTTCAGAGTCCTCTTTATTCTCCTGACTCCCCTGATCTTCAATATGGATTGGTTGTTTTTTTTTATGAACTCTACCTGCAAAGTTCCGCCTTCTCAGTCTCCGTTTAGCGGCTATGTATATCTTTACGTAAACCATCGCCATTATGACGAGAGGGATGAAGAAGGATCCAAGGGAAGAGTACACGACATATCCAGGTTCCGATGTCAATTGACACGGGGTATCTATTGTGAACTCGTGAGGCCAATCATTCCATCCAAGGAGCGGCGGCGAACTTATGATCAGAGACAGAATCCATACTCCAGCTATTTGCAGAATCACTCTTTTCACTGTCCTCTTACTAGCGTAATTAATGGGGTCTGTTATAGCCCAGTACCTGTCCAGCGCTATCGCACACAAGTTCAATATCGAGGACGTGCAGCACATAATGTCGCAAGTTAGCCACATTTTGCACAGGTGTTTCCCCCAGAGCCAGCGACCCAGGGTCGAGTACGCGACATTGAGGGGCATCACGAGTACAGCCACAGCCAGATCTGCTGCTGCCAAAGACACTATAAAAAAGTTCTGTACTATCCTTAAAGGCCTGTGAGTAAACACGCCGAGAATGACCAGGACGTTCCCGAATATCGTCCCGATGATCACACTCGATAAAATAAGAATAGTAGCAATCGCTTCCCATTCAGGCACGTCCTTCTCAAATCCGGAGCTGGTGTTGTATAGAGAACAATTTCCATAATCACGGACACATTCTCGAGACGAAGACCAATTTCCTGTTCTCTTGTTGCTGGAATTGTCGTTAATCAAATACTGGAGATCAATCAAATCTTCAGCCATTGCTTTGTCAAGGTGTCGCAGGTTTCCCAGGTATCACAGGTGTCCCAGGTGTCGCAGGTGTCGCAGCGAAGTTTGAAGCTCCAAAAGCTTGTTTTACATAAAAAGGGATATCTGAAACAAACCAGAAACCGATTTAAATATCCTTACTAATATTATAAATATGAAAATGTGTTTGTTTCTTTGTTTGTTTGTTACCTTGTCACGCTTCAATGCCTACCAAATTTGGCATGCAGGTAGCCTGTGTCACGGAGACGAACATAAGCTCTTTTTATATCGGGAAAATAGCATAATCTGATGCAGTTCCTGAGGGAACTAAAAAAATACTCGATTGTTGTGATTTTTTGCACAGAGATGGTTGAGTAGGTGGGAAACGACATAATTTACTAATCACCCTTAAAGACAGTCATAGAAACGATGTCCACGCGGCGCGGGTGGAGCCGCGGGAAAAAGCTAGTAATAAAATAAATGTAACCGCGTCTGTGGTGTAATTATTAGTCCATTCGCTTCACACTAGGAGGCCGCGGGTTCGATTCCTGGTAAGATCAACAAACAAGACTAGGTTTGGTATTTTGTAGAGCATTTTATAATCCGAGCTGGCTAGCTACCACCATCTTATCTAGGTCTTGCCACCAAACATCAGTGGTAACAGCATTGATGTAAGATAGCCAGCTCTCCATTGCGTTGGGAACTCTTGGTAAACCCGCTTCTATCTTCGGCATCAATGTCATATAACATCAGGTGAGATGATGCCAGGGGCTTATCAAATGTGGATTTAAAAAAAACTTAAAACTAAACCCGAATTAAACCATCCAAAACTATCGATGTTGGTAATTTAATGTACCTGAATGTGTACAGCTGTGCGCACAGTGAGTTCACTTACCTAAATAATTAGAGGTTTTTTTTACTTTCCACGTTAGATTAATTCCGGGTTAAGGTTCGCAACAGACTGGTGAGAACGTATTACACAATTTTCCTTCCGGCCGGAGTCGGCAGATGCGCAGTACACCATAGGTGTATGTTTACAGGGTGTAACAAAATTGGTGTAGATCCCGTTAACTGGGGCTTCTAATCATCATACATATCAACTTTCCCCAGAGAACCCACAGTCATTTCTCAAAAAAAAAATTTTTGACTCTCCGTACAAAAATGCACAAAATGGTCCATCAGCTGATCCGATTTGTATGAATAGATAAATATTTTTTTCGCGATTTCAGCATAGTCATAGAATAAAAAGTTGTTCAGTGTGATGAGTAGAAGCCCAAGTTAACGGGACCTTCACCACTTTTGTTACATCCTGTATAGAGAGTAGAAAGCCAACGGGACAGTTGATCCTAGAACACCTAGTTCGCTGTGTACAGAACTTTCAACTTAGGACGCATGAAATATGCATAAACGTAATTTTCATACTGCGATACAAATATTGCAAAACTTTAAATCTAATTAATAATTAATTAATAATCGTGTCATCAATATCACTCACTATGTAGAGTCAAGTCCGTCTACTCTGTCTCAGCCAATTTGCTCTGAATCTACTGGACCAAATCAGGTGAAGTTTGGTAGGATTGTGTAAAGCTATGGCCCAAACTCAGATGTGTAAAGTAAATCAATAAAGGGTCATTTTTGGAGGAAAAAATAGGAAAACTAAAAAAAAGTTTTGCAAATGAAAGGGCTTATAATGAGCCTTTCAAATATATAAAAATATTATTTTAAAATAAATAGTTCTGATTTTATTCATAAAGGAAAACGAAAATTGACTATCACCCCCCCCCCCTGATCTCCAAAACTTCTGAGCCAAAAATTTTTAAAAAATATATAAAATATAATTCATTGCTTGTAGGTTACAAAAAAACCAATAAGAATTCTATCAATTGAAAATAAAGTGGTTAACTCAATATAATACGTTCACTTACGGAAAATAGTTCACTAGAACACCACTAGATAGCGCTAGTAGTATTTTTCTGTTGCTCGCGTTTGTGTCTTTTGTTTTTCATGTGAACAGGTATCATTGTCATAGTTGTGTGGAGAGGTGTGGCGGTACGGAACCCTCATACTTTTAATATCAGTCAATCAATGCCACCGCACTGCACACTGCGATACCCAACCCGCCTGCCAATGCCGTGCGCGGTGCGGCTCCCGTCCTACAGTAGCGCCATCCCACCTCCTCCCACGGGTGTCGCAAGAGACGACTAAGGGACCACACTCGGAGGATGGGCAGCAGTGTCCTCTCCGCGCACTGTGCCACCGCACTGCACACTGCGATACCCAACCCGCCTGCCAATGCCGTGCGCGGTGCGGCTCCCGGCCTACAGTAGCGCCATCCCACCTCCTCCCACGGGTGTCGCAAGAGACGACTAACGGACCACACTCGGAGGATGGGCAGCAGTGTCCTCTCCGCGCACTGTGCCACCGCACTGCACACTGCGATACCCAACCCGCCTGCCAATGCCGTGCGCGGTGCGGCTCCCGGCCTACAGTAGCGCCATCCCACCTCCTCCCACGGGTGTCGCAAGAGACGACTAACGGACCACACTCGGAGGATGGGCAGCAGTGTCCTCTCCGCGCACTGTGCCACCGCACTGCACACTGCGATACCCAACCCGCCTGCCAATGCCGTGCGCGGTGCGGCTCCCGGCCTACAGTAGCGCCATCCCACCTCCTCCCACGGGCGTCGCAAGAGACGACTAAGGGACCACACTCGGAGGATGGGCAGCAGTGTCCTCTCCGCGCACTGTGCCACCGCACTGCACACTGCGATACCCAACCCGCCTGTCAATGCCGTGCGCGGTGCGGCTCCCGGCCTACAGTAGCGCCATCCCACCTCCTCCCACGGGTGTCGCAAGAGACGACTAACGGACCACACTCGGAGGATGGGCAGCAGTGTCCTCTCCGCGCACTGTGCCACCGCACTGCACACTGCGATACCCAACCCGCCTGCCAAGCGTGGCGGTTATGGCAAGCCCCCAACTTGGGGGAGGCCTACGTCCAGCAGTGGATGTGTTTTGATTGAGGTGACGATGATCATCATCACATTAACCAAAACAGGCTGTATAGCAAGTGATTATTTTTAAATAGTTATTCAAAAATTTTCGAAACACCAAAAAACTTTTAGGTACTAGTTTTTAGGATCAAATTACTCGTCATTACTAATCAAACGAGCTCAAAGTTGATGGGTTTGTGTCCTTTCATTGTGGATTTCCTACGGCCACCTTCCAGCTCCAGCATCATATCAGCTCCACGTCATTATAATATTGTCACGCGATATACATATGCATAAAAAATTTCAGCTCAATCGTAAACCGGGAAGTGAGTCAAATTTAACCTGAAAGATTCCATTACACACACCGGGACAGGTAAAAGTAAATAATAGCTTGTATTAAATAACTTTAAATTCGTTTAAAAAACTAAAAAACACGCTTTTAGCACGCACTAAAAATTACAAAATAGCCAATCCGCCATCTTGGATATCCGCCATGTTGGATTTAAGTCACGTGACTATTTTTTCGTATTCCTGACAGCAAACCCTTTCATTTGATACCCATATCATTGGGGTGCATTTTAAATAGCCTGTCCGCCATCTTCGACGTCCGCCATATTGGATTTAAGTCACGTGACTATTTTTTCGTATTCCTGACAGCAAACCCTTTCATTTGATACCCATATCATGGGGGTGGATTTCAACAGCCATCTTGGATTTGTAATGACGTTGCTTAGCTAGTCATGTATTGTCATCAGAACTCAGAGCGTGTGCAAAATTCCATCCCAATCGAAGACCGGCAAGTGGGTCGAATTAAGATTCCAAGATTTTCTTACATACATAGTTAGTTACAAGTGAAGCTAATAAAAGCGTGTTAAATACAGTCCGTTTCAAAAGCATAACGAAATGTTATCGAGTTTCTATACAAATCAAAATGGATATTCGGTAGGTTTCTAAAGATGTCGAAAAAAAAACCTAACCACTCAGGGAGTGCCAACAAAAGTGAAAATTTGAACAAAACTTTTTACAGTTTTATTAGTTTTGACCCTGCGAGTGTTCCTGGTATGGTGACGGTGAGGGTGTCGCGATTTCAATGGTTTTTCCCATCCCAAAAATGCCCAATGCGCCTAAAGAAGTTTTTACTTCCAAAATTATGATAATTTGTAATTGGTTCCGTACCTCAAAAGTAAAAAACGGAATGCTTACAGGATCACTTTGTTGTCCGTCCGCCTGTCTGTCAAGACCTAAGCTTTTATCTCGGGGACGCGTGGAGGTATAGAGTTGAAAGTAAAACCATATACTACACTAAGCTGCTAAAAAAAATCTAACTTTTAAGTTGACGCAAACAATATACGGCCGTTTATGCCGCAAATAACGTATATTTCGACACTCTCAAGGGAATCAAAATTTATAGAGTACTAGATGTCCCGGCGAACTTTGTTCCACCTTACACTACACTACACTACCCTAACCTACCATTACCCTACCCTACACTACCCTAAACTACCCTACCCTATCCTACCCTACCCTACCATACCTTACACTACACTACCCTACCCTATACTACACTACCCTACCCTAACTACATTACACCTACACTACACTACACTACCCTAAAACCAATTATTTTTTGACTGATATTTTATTTTTTGTTTTTTTTTTTATTTAATTCTGAGCATTTTCATATTTATTCACCTTTTAAACCTTCTCTGGACTTCCACAAATAATTCAATACCAAGATTAGCCAACTCGGTCCAGTCGTTCTCGAGTTTTAGCGAGACTAACGAACAGCAATTCATTTTTATATATATAGATTAGCTGTCCCGGCGAACTTCGTTCTACCTCACACTACACTACACTGTCCTACCTTACCCTACCCTACCCTACACTACCCTACCCTACACTACACTACACTACACTACACTACACTACACTACCCTACCCTACCCTACCCTACCCTACTCTACCCTACCCTACCCTACCCTTCCCTTCCCTTCCCTAACCTACCCTACCCTACCCCTACACTACCCCTACACTACCCTACACTACACTACCCTACAATACACTCACTACCCTACCCAACCCTACTCTACCCTACACTTCACTACCCTACACTTCACTACCCTACACTTCACTACCCTACACTACCCTACCCTACCCTACACTACATACACTACACTACACTACACTATCCTACCCTACCCTACACCTCTACTACACTACCCTACCTTACCCCTACCCTACCCTACCCCTATACTGCACTACCCTATCTTACCCCTAAACTACACTACCCTACATTACACTACACTAAACTACACTACCCTACACAACACTACACTAAACTACACTACCCTACCCTACCTTACCCCTACACTACACTACCCTACACTACACTACACTAAACTACACTACCCTACCCTACCCTACATAAGAACCTTCTCCTGACAATAACGAACTCAACAAAATACGAATTAGCAAAATCGGTCCAGCCGTTCACGCGTGATGCCGTGACCAAGGGAAATAGGGATTCATTTTTATATATATACTAGCTGTCCCGGCGAACTACGTACCGCCTTACATTACACTACCCTACCCTACCCTACACTACCCTACCCTACACTACACTACCCTACCCTACACTTCACTACTCTACCCTACTCTACCCTACACTACACTACTCTACCCTACACTACTCTACACTACCCTACACTACTCTACACTACCCTACACTACCCTACACTACACTACCCTACCCTACCCTACACTACCCTACACTACCCTAAACTACCCTACCCTACCCTACATACGCTACACTACACTACCCTACACTACACTACCCTACCCTACACTACCCTACCCTACCCTACACTACCCAACCCTACACTACCCTACCCTACACTACCCTACCCTACACTACACTACCCTACTCTACACTACACTACACTACACTACCCTGCCCTGCCCTACCCTACCCTACACTACCCTACCCTACACTACACTACACTACACTACCCTACCCTACCCTACCCTACATAAGAACCTTCT
Organism: Coleophora flavipennella; assembly: GCA_947284805.1. Classification (NCBI taxonomy): domain Eukaryota; kingdom Metazoa; phylum Arthropoda; class Insecta; order Lepidoptera; family Coleophoridae; genus Coleophora; species Coleophora flavipennella. The sequence continues at coordinate 16,602,838 of OX369280.1, read as the reverse complement.
CTTGACAATAACGAACTCGACAAAAAAAGAATTAGCCAAATCGGTCCAGCCGTTTAGGAGGAGTTCAATGACTAACACAGGGACAGAAGATTTATATATATAAAGACTAGCTGTCCCGGCGAACTACTTACCGCCTTACATTACATTACACTGCCCTACCCTACCCTACTCTACACTTCACTAGACTACCCTACCCTACACTACACTACCCTACCCTACACTACCCTACCCTACACTACTCTACCCTACACTACACTACCCTACCCTACACTACTCTACCCTACACTACACTACCCTACCCTACACTACCCTACCCTACACTACACTACCCTACCCTACACTACCCTACACTTCACTACCCTACACTTCACTACCCTACACTTCACTACCCTACACTTACCCTACCCTACCCTACACTACATACACTACACTACACTACACTATCCTACCCTACCCTACCCCTCTACTACACTACCCTACCTTACCCCTACCCTACCCTACCCTACCCTACCCCTATACTACACTACCCTATCTTACCCCTAAACTACACTACCCTACATTACACTACACTAAACTACACTACCCTACACTACACTACACTAAACTACACTACCCTACCCTACCTTACCCCTGCACTACACTACTCTACACTACACTACACTAAACTACACTACCCTACCCTACCCTACATAAGAACGTTCTCCTGACAATAACGAACTCAACAAAATACGAATTAGCGAAATCGGTCCAGCCGTTCACGCGTGATGCCGTGACCAAGGGAAATAGGGATTCATTTTTATATATATACTAGCTGTCCCGGCAAACTACGTACCGCCTTACATTACACTACCCTACCCTACCCTACACTACCCTACCCTACACTTCACTACCCTACCCTACTCTACCCTACACTACACTACTCTACCCTACACTACTCTACACTACCCTACACTACTCTACACTACCCTACACTACCCTACACTACACTACCCTATCCTACCCTACACTATTCTACACTACCCTACCCTACTCTACATACACTACACTACACTACCCTACACTACCCTACCCTACACTACCCTACCCTACCCTACACTACCCTACACTACCCTACACTACCCAACCCTACACTACCCTACCCTACACTACACTACCCTACATAAAAACCTTCTCCTGACAATAACGAACTCGACAAAAAAAGAATTAGCGAAATCGGTCCAGCCGTTCTCGAGTTATGCGCTTACCAACACATTTTGCGATTCATTTTTATATATGACCTAGAATTTTGCAAGTAATAAGAACCGTCTTAAACTACAAGCACAGTCTTAGCATTCTTAGACTGTGCTACAAGCATTATAAAATGAATTATAAAAAGATACAGTCTTTATTTTCAAGTACGTAATCAAGTATGCAAGGAACGGCGGCGGCGGCGGCGCGGCGGTCCACATTATGAATTGAGTTAACCGTGTCGTGTGGGGTATCGTATGAAGGAGCTTCATCGGCACAAGCTTTCAGATTTTTTAAATATTTTGACGATTTACAGTTTACGATTTATTATTTTTAAGGTTCCTTATCTACAGATGTGGTGGTACGGAACCTTCGTTAAGCGATTCCGACTCGCACTTGGCTGGTTTTTAAAAATAACTCGACTGTTAGACATTACTACTAAAGCAGTCGCTCACTACAGTTCGGGAACCAAAATACCTTCTTAGGTTTAGTTAAGATAGATAGATGTGAAAGGGAGCCAAGTTCGACACAAAAAATTAGCAGAGATGTAATAGGTTGGTACCAAGTTCTACAGTGGTTAATCTACTACTTCAATGTAACTTGACAAGTTATACTATTTAGTAGCACTGAACATAACAAATTTTCTTTTATGCAACTGAAAACTGTTGTTCGTTAATTCTCTATTATTTGGAGAAATTTAATATAAAAATTTATATAGTCTCATGGCTATGATTTAAGAAAACACTATAGAACTTGGTACCTACCCATTTATATCTCTGTTTTTTATCGAACTTAGCTCTCTTTTACATTGGTCTGTAGGGATATCATTAATTTTTGTAAAGTAATAATATTTATTTACTCTCTCTATTCAAGTAATAGACATACATTATATATTTCTATAACACGTGATTTATTACACAACGGTAGTGGTACAGAGTCCAATTCGCACTTGGCCGGGCTTTTGAATTTTTCTTTAATACGCCCATCCTATTTCGCTCCCAAACTTCAAGTTCATAAGTCACCTGGAAGTGGTCTATGTTATTATTTTGACGAGTAGTGGTGGTACGGAACCCTGATTTTGCAAGTACGACTCACACTTGGCCGTTTTTATAATTTTCCCCTTATATGCATCCAATAACCTACTTATAGAATTTATTTATGAAAATTGGGATTCCAGGTGATAGAGGAAGTCTTACTAGACACACAAAATGGCAAGTGTAGGTCAAACTTATTTTAAGTTACGGGTACCTCGAAAGTGACCCGAAATGGTTCGTGTAGTTTAACCCACGGCCGGTGTCGCCTTTTTCTTTTCTAACTTGGCTTACACACTGCCGTGTGTCTAGATATCTACATCCACCGCAAAGTCTGGACATCTAATGTAGGCATGACCTCTGGCGTCCTCAATGACCCTTCACCCTAGAACAGTCTAGGAGTAGACAAAAGCAGGCAGGTGTCTAGTTTATGTAAATATCTAGTATATATGGATCCTTACACTTAGGTATGAGTGAGGCGATTATAACAATAGAAACTCGTTGTAGGTATACTTATTTTAGTGATACTTTCAGGCTGAACCTAGTTGGTCTTAAATTGGCAAAATTATTAATACAAGGCTTCTTTCTACTCATGAACAACTTGAACCTTTAAGCCGCCGATTTTGTAGGTAAGGTATTACACATTGATCAACATAAATAAATAAATAATAAATAAATAAATATGCTTTATTTCAGATCCAAGATCCATATCATAACCACAAAGAATAATGAAAGAAGTACGGATGAAAACAGCAACGCGTTTCACGCTGCTGTTTCCATCCAGTACCTATACATGTCAGTACAAAAGAGTCTGTCATTCAGTTCCCTTATTATTGTACTAGCTTTTGCCCGCGGCTTCGCCCACGTAGACATATCTTTTATGACTCTTTTTGAGGGTGAGTGGTGCGCGAGCCGCAATCAGCTCGCAAGCGTGGACATGAGTTTTCTCCAGGTACCTCAGGAACTTCAGACAAACGTCAGGCACGCGCTCCGGTCCCCTACCCGACCTGAAAACCATCATTTCTGTCTTCTTTATGTTATATATAAGGTCATATCTACTGGCATACTCTTCACAGATGTTAACTTATTTCCTAAATCCCTTGATTGAGGGACTGAGCAGCACCATAACGTCTGCGTAGCTCAGGTTGTTGACATATCTGTCACCTAACTTGAGCCCCACAGGAGTGCTGCTCAGTTCCTCGATCAGATCATTACCATAAAGGTTAAACAGGTCGGGAGAGGTAAAGCCGCCCTGCCTCACGCCACAAGGCAAACTATAACTGTCCGAAACTGCATTTCCCCATCTTATATTGTTGACTTGGTTTCGATACCAGAAGGCGAGCAGATTAACCAACTCACTTGGCGCGCCACTTAGGAGAAGTTTTTTCCACAACAGATCATGATGAAGGGTGTCAAAAGCGCGGCTAAGGTCTAAGAAACATGCATACATAGTAGTATCATTATCAAAATAATAATGTACAACTTGCTTTAGAGAGAAGATAGCCATATCTGTCGACACTTCTGGGCGAAACCCGAACTGACCGTCATCAATTTTTACCTTTGCCACAGTCGTAGCAAGTGAAATGGGTCTGTAATTGGCCATGCTCGAGATGTTACCTGTATTATTTTTTAGGATTGGTACCACAAGCGTACGGGTTAAGTCTTCCGGCAAATAGGAATACGCCACACAGAGACTAAAGAACCGCGCCAACACCTCACACACATACCAGCCCGCATAGAGAAGGTGTTCAATACTAAGACCATCGAAACCCGGAGATTTTCCACGCTTCATAATCTCCAAAACCCTTAAAACATCATCTGTAGAGACCCGAAAAATCCCCGAGTCACTACTGCCATTTACTGATGTGGCTTCAGGTTTATCATTTGAATTTGTCCTAACAGGGTCGTCAACAGGGTTGAAGAAAGTTTTAAATTTATTAGCTATATCAGCGGTTTCCGACTCCCCTTCCACATTTATTGGTGTACTGTTAATAATTTTCAGTTTATTTATTTCTTTCCAAAAGCTAACAAAGTTACCTTTCCTTCTATGTCGGGCCAATATGTCCATTTTGATTTGCGTTTGATTGTTTTGGACGTATTTTAAAGCTATTTCAAAGTCTCTGCGCGAATCATTCATCGTCATCATCATCATATCAGCCGAAGGAAGTCCACTGCTGGACATAGGCCTCCCCCAAGGATCTCCACGACGACCGGTTCTGCTCATAATAATATCCCGAGCACGGCCTTCCAAAAAGAACCTATTGATGAAATTTACTTCTTGCCGTACTATGTAAATTTTTGACATGATAGTTCCAGCCAACAACTTTTCTAATTTTTGGATCCTTAACATAAAAAGTATGTTCTGAGGCATATTGTAAAATCTTAATAAAGTCATAATAAAATTCGTCTATTAACTTAAAATGATTCTGTTCAAAACAATTTCCATCCACACAGTCAAAAGAAGAAAAATATTCCTGTTCTTTTAAAATAAGGAACTTTTCAGTACTTATCTCAGGTATAAATCAACTTGCGTTCTATCTCGCTCACCCCAAACATGTTTTATTATGTTTTTTGGGTTAAAATCATCATTATATCGTAGCTTACATTTTATTAAACTAATATCACACTCAATGACTAGAGGTAAATGGTCAGACCAATACACATCGTACATAACATAAATACTACATATAAGACTAAAAGCAGCCTCAGTTGCAAGGCAGTGGTCGAGCCAACGACATGTACCGTGCACCTCACTTTCAAAAGTGTACGTCCCGGAGTCAATACCAAGAATATCGAAGTCAGCACAGACCAAGTTATGCTCAGCACAATAAGAAACAAGCTCCCTGCCAAACGGAGTACCAGGATGAGCATTTAAGTCGCCCAAAACAAACACACATTCCACAGCAATACACTCAATCACTGAACTCACGATTGCCAGACACTCGGTGAAGTCCGGCACGTTATCAATATGATCCGTCGGCATGTACGTACTGAAGACAAGTACCGTTCGGTCATTGGTACTAAGTTTAACCGCTACCAGTCTGTCACTGTGACAGGGTACTATTTCAGCCCTCTGAAACACACGTTTGTCCCACAGCAGCGCCACACTCCCAAATAGTCGCAAAAATGTGCACTCCTTGTCCGAGATATGCTATATATAAGGGGAGGTAGATAGGTAACATGCGTCCAAACAGTGAAGCAAATAAATGATGCCAATTGGCATCTCTTTTTTAGTAGCATTCGGTGCAACGGAAGCGAACTACCTATAATAATGTGTGTGTAAATGGCTTCGTTTTTCAAATGTCGTTTGTTAGTGCATAACCCATCTATGCTCCTCGTCCATGTTTTCTCTATGGGCCTACGACTAGCATCCATTCCTCGTCAATGTCTTTTCTATGGGCCTACAACTGGCATCCATTCCTCGCCGATGTCTTTTCTATGGAGATACAAACGACATGCAATCCTCGTTGATGTCTTTTCTAGGCGGCTACATCCGTCAGTCTACGATTAAATTTTTTTTAATCTGTAAATCTTATGCAATAAAGTTTTTAAAATACACAATAATTTATTGATAGACTACGGAATACTTTGCGCGTGGTATGCCAGGCACTTGGCCACTTTTTAATAGAGAGAAAGCTCCAAGTAGATATAGCTTTCGTGCTTCGGCTACCATGTAGATATACTGCTCCCTACCCACCTACAGCAAAGAGTAAGGAATATTACTTTAAAAAATAGGTACCAATAGATTGTAATTTAGTGCCGATTGCATTGCAAGTCTATACCTATATGTACTAGGGACCTACCCTACCCTCTTCGTTTTGACCCGTTACAAGCAAGAACACTTCACACATTGATAGAGGAATTTAAGGCGCAGTGGTACCTAAAAATCCACTTAAACAGGTTTTAAGAATTCATTTTTGAAGTAGTTAACAGTAAATTTAAAATTAAGGAAATCATACTGGTATTATTGAGAATAGTTACGAGGGACTATATCGAATGGAAACACGATTTAATAAAGTTGGCTCGATGGAATAATTTCGCAAAGTTACCCTTTTCGAGCCATTTTATCGTCTATTTTCGGTTTTATTCTTAAAATAAGTAATTTGATAATATGATTTATTTACTAAAATAAAGTGCATAGATGATTATAGGGAAAACTTCGATTGGATTTTTATTCAAGATAAATATGATGAAAATAAAAACGAAAACATCGAAAAAGTGCAAAAGTATGGTTATTTTCTTCCCTCTTTACACGTAAAGAAATAGACAAAGACAGATTTTTAAGTACCACTGGGCCTTAATATATTATTGTGTTACTTACCAGTTCAGTAATTCTCCTTCTAGTTTCCCCGCGCCAGCCTATGAGTGAGTACATTGAGAAGTGGCCAAGTTCGTTTCGGATCACGCGCCAAGTAGGGTTCCCTATTCTTTTCTATAAATTTCAATTTTCAATAAATTAATGTATGTATGGGTAACAGTTATTTGTGCAGTTGGTCTAGAACATTTTGTATGGAAAATGTATGAACTTTTTACTATTCAGTTGTTTGACCGTTACTCTCAAACTAAAAAGGCCACTGATCGTGATAATTTTCCTAATGAAAAATAAACACGGTTCTTGTATTGGGTCCCCCTTAATTTTTTACTTTCCGCTTTTTTTTGTTACTTGCCAGAAAACCTTTCAAAGTAACGCACATTTTGTCAAGTGGCTAACTATTATGATTTTCTGTTCCTCTTTATCAGATGTTTAATTTTCTGTACCTCTATATCAGATGTTTAATTTTCTGTACCTCTATATCAGATGTTTAATTTTCTGTACCTCTATCAAACCTAATGAAAATATCGCTCGCTCAACCCAAACCCGTCCGGACTCCGGGAATTTCAAAATTCAATTCTGTCATAATCAAAATACTTTTTGTTAGGTGTAGGAGCTACGGGCAATTGTATACTTATTTAATTTTTTTTTAAACTGTTCCACAAAGGTGAATCACAAAAAAAAATACCCGTGGTACACCCAGGTGGACCACAACCAACATCCTATTTACTCTTCTCGAGTAATTATTTCCTGGTAAAATATTGGCAATATTCCTCGGTAATTTACTTACCTCGAGTAAATTCGGTAAATTATATTTAAGGTAGGTAGTTGCAAGGTAGTTACAGTACCTATTGATATAAGGGCGTTAGAGTCTGGCCAACTAAAGTGTGACCTAGAATCTTCGAGGAATGAGCCTTTTTCAGTACCAAAGTAACTTACCTATACATGCCATAGTATAGAGTTGTCAGTGAGATTGAATTGGAAGCGACATCTCGTGTCAAGAGACCAAACTATAGAGAAAACATAAAGTAGTTTAAAAATTTGACTGGATTTGAACCCACACCGACCTGCACCCTCTGATGATTAAACGTATATTATGCTCTAACCTTTAGGCACAGATGAGATACTAGTTACTTCGTAACTTTAGGCTAGTAAGCCCAATACATTGAATGCAAAATTACCAATCATATTGCGCGGGCAAGTCCAGTTGCGTGGAATCAATTTATATTTAAATACTAGCTGTCCCGGCGAACTTCATACCACCTTACACTACACTACACTGCACTACTCTACCCTACACTACCCTACCCTACCCTATCCTACCCTACACTACCCTACACTACACTACAATAACCTACGCTACACTACCCTACATAAGAACCTTCTCCTGACAATAACGAACTCAACAAAAATAGAATTAGGGAAATCGGTCCAACCGTTCTCAAGTTATAGCGTGCCACGAAGAAATAGGGGTTCATTTTTATATGCCGCCGGGATATTCTCAAAACCGCGATATAACAATCTCACTGCACCAAATTAAGTTAGATTATAATATGACGGTAAATTGTAAATCGGCTTACAATTTCACGGCCCAAACTTGTATCTCCGAATAAAACCGATGATTTCTTCTTCTGAGAAGCATTCTGCTAACCTGCTATCAAACCTGACAAACCTAACATCGCTCGCTTCGCTCGCTCATTCATTTAATGTTATTCACTTCGCTTAGTGTTATTGTAATGTCACTAGTGAGATTACAATGACACTTGTGAAATTGTAAACAGTATGTTATGGTTCACAATCTTAGAATCACAACGTTAGATTATAATCTAACATTTTTTACAATTTTACGGTGACATATATAGGTAGATTTGAATCCTAAGTTAAAAATTGTATTAAATAATAAAAGACTAACTTTTATATTTATGAAATAATGAAAATCTCAATATCTTGTGGCGCCATCTATCGAGGAATGAAAAACTAAAGACCTTGACATTGCTCATACAAAAGTAAAATGTTCTATGAAAATACCCTGGTTAGCCGCCGCCGGCCTGACGTTAGCATTTTCCCCGCGCTTTTACACGATTTTAGGTAAACCTACAGCAATGGCAGACTATAAATAGACACAAATGTTCAATTGACCTTTCGGATCAGTTAGGCAGCTACTGTAACCCATCGCGACGACGTAGCATCCAATGGTTTCAAAAACTCGCAGTAGAATTGTAACTGAACACGGCTGTCCTAAACGCTTATCTTGTCTACAAGTCACTTAGAAGAATTACTTCCATAAGCTACACTATTAAAAAGTTCAGAGCATAAACTAAGCTTGTAGTTACTGGGTTTATGTCTTATGAAACGCCCCAATGTTGCTGAGAATCGCGAAGGAGTTGAGCATAAATTCGAGAAAAATCCCCAGGATATCCCGAACCACCTATTTTTGATTATGCTGAAAACATAGTAATATTCGTTTTTTTGATTTGTAATATATTTTTATACTTTTTTGATTATTCAACAACGGTTCAAAACACGATAATTGTAACTCGGCTCAATAAAAAAAATCACAATGATAGGATGTTTATGATTATTTTTCTGGTTGTAAGTACTTGAAGATTATCAGATTTTAAGTTACAAAATTCACATAGAAAAATAGTTAATAACAGTTAGAAGAATATTTAACAATTACTTTTTTCAATAAATGTTTTAATTTCGACGTAGGACCTGTGTCGCTCTGCTGTAGCTCTGCTGCCTAGCTTGATAAGGCCTACATGAATGAATAAGTTTTTTTCTTAGTAAAGTTGTAACAGTTGCTTCAGTGAGATTTATTTCAATGTTATGAAGACCCCCATTTTTATTAGCGCATCAAAAAGGTATTGTCAATGAAATTATTTATGGTCATGTAATTGTTTTTATAAACGCATCGTTTCTAAAAAAAATGCTCCTTATTTTCTGGGTCAATATTTTCGGAAACCGTTCATGGTAGGAAAAACTTCTAATGACCAAAATGTATTACTTTGTTAATACGTATACGATATTGCTAGTGAAAACATTAAAATCCGATTGTGTAATTTTTTTGGGTAAGTAGAGTAATTGTAAATTTCTGGAGTGAGATTTATTTCCATGTTTTGAAGATCCAAATTTTTATTAGTGCATAAAAAAGGTATAATGAAATTATTTTTAGTCATGCAATTTTTTTTTGTAACATGCATCGTTTCTGAAAAAAAATGGTTTTTAGGTTCTGGGTCAATTTTTTCGGAAACCGTGCATGGTAGGAAAAAACTTCCAATGACCGAAATGTATTACTTTGATAATTAATATAATATAATATAATTAATATAATTACTTTAATCGACATCTGAAGTCTCCTGAGGTCACTTATCACGGATCCGTTGTCAGAATTGAAAAAAGTAGCTGGGATTTTGAACTTTTTAGTGACTAAAACAATTGCTTCCAAAATTGAGGGTCCCTGAGTTTCCTAATCACGAAACCGTTGTCAGAATTAAAAAAAGTTGCCACCATTTTGAACTTTTTAGTTACTGGACCGATTGCTTCCAAAATTGATATCCGAGGGTCCGTGAGGTCCCTTATCACGAATCCATTGCCCGACTTGAAAAAGCGGCCGACATTTTGAACTTTTTAGTTACTGGACCGATTGCTTCCAAAATCGATATCTGGGTGTCCCTACTCAAGAATCAGTTGTCAGAATTAAAATGTTAATTAGTCCAGTGACTAAAAAGTTATAAATTGCGGCACCTTTTTTTCATTTTCACAACGTATTCTTGACAAGGGACTTATACCAGATATCGATTCTGAAAGCAATCGGTCCATTAAATAAAAAGTTCAAAATGGCGGCCACTTTATTAATTCTGGTAACGTATTCGTTATAAGGGACCGCAAGGACCCTCAGATATCGATTTTGGAAGCAATCGGTCCAGTAACTAAAAATTTCAAAATGGCGGCCACTTTTTTTAATTGGGGCAACGAATTCTTGATTAGGGACCTCAGGGACCTTCAGATATCGATTTTGGAAGAAATCGGTCCAGTAATTAAAAAGTTCAAAATGGCGGCCTTTTTTTAAAATCTGACAACGGATTCGTGATAAGGGACCTCAGGGACCTTCAGATATCGATTTTAGAAGCAATCGGTCCACCATTAACTAAAAAGTTCAAAATGGCGGCCATTTTTTTCAATTCTGACAACGGTCGTACCCCCAGATATCGATTTTGGAAGCAATCGGTCCAGTTATTGAAAAGTTCAAAATGGTGCCCACTTTTTTTAAATCGGGCAACGAATTCGTGATAAGGGACCTCAGGGTCCTTCAGATATCGATTTTGGAAGCAATCGGTCCAGTAACTAAAAAGTTCAAAATGGCGGCCATTTTTTTCAACAACGGATTATATTATGTATGTCATATTCGTAAAAAAACACACCCTAATAGTACCTATAAAATGATTCATATCAGGATCTTGAAGGCGAGAGTGACTAGGCATTATTTAAGTTTGCGTGTACCATCCTCGACGACATCGTCACTTACCTAGATGAGATGTTTTTTTATGATAAAAGTATCGATAATTATTATAGTATATTATATTTATTTAATAAATTATTAAAACTCTTTGTTACAATATTTTTTTAACAATTTTAAATTTATTAAAAAATAGTTGTAGCAAAATTATTAATTTGAAATGTATTAAAAATTAATTATTATTAAACACTAATTAAAATGTTTTAATATTTATTTAAATTATATTAAATAACTTTCAATAATTATGAACCGAAATAAATCAAAAGATAATAATTAGCCGTGCATGAATGATTGATAATAAAAATGCAACGTAACGACCCTCAATGAATGGGCCCAGCGCACTATACAAACAACAGCCATTGGTCTAGTGGGCCCTACCCGCCACGCAGCCCCCGCACGATTGCGCTATCTGACGCCCTCCGTCGGACGACTGTATGAATTCTTAGACTGTGCTATTACCTACTTTAAACTAGACCCGTGAAATTAACATTGAAGCAGTCACCATTTCTTTACTTAGTACCTAACTAACACGTGTTGTTGCCGGTTCGTTTTTTCGGTGCGTAAATCGGGCGACGTTGCATGCCCTCTCCCGGCAGCGCGTTGGGCACTCGTCTCAACGTGTCTTAACTCGTATAGTTGCCGTGCGGCCGTTGCCGTGCCAGTCGGCAGAGAGCGTATTACCTTTATTCCTCCATGACCATGTTTTCCAAAAATGTTTTTACTGAAGCTGTTTAACGAACTTTTTACACTCTTAAGTTCAATAACAAAGCTTTTCGTACATCCCAAATGAGGCGCAAATATTTAAATGTAGCCAATTTGTGAATAATTTAGAATCATTTTAATACATACCTACTTCCTAGAACGTAGTGATTTAATAAACCGTGCAAAAAAATACAAAATGCATTTTTATTAAAAAAAAAAAATAACCCATTATACTTTATAGGTTAGGTACTAAACTAACTCGCAATCTCTCTTTTGAAAGTTGAAGTAAAACCCAAGAAGAGATAATTAAAATTCAAACTTATAAAATACGCACTAATATTTTGTGAAAAGATAAACCCAAGACAGACAGCCCTAGGCCCGAGCTCGTGTACACGCAGTTGTAGGTAATGATTTGACACTGCGATGATGAGGACGCTGCCGAGATAAAACACTGTTACTTTAGTCTACTGTGCCTTAACTGACCACTGTAATCGGGTTGTGCGGCGTAAATGCATACACGGATAGCAACCACTGCGATTGCAAGGCAAAACAAGTGTTGAAGCCGAAAACAAACACTGTGAACCTTTTATTTCTGCGAATCCCAGTGTATGCGCTGAGTGTTTTGTTACAATACATAGTGCAGCATAATTTAATTAAAATGGGTTAAATAATATAACAATGCAGTATTGCTTTCGCTACATTATACGTAGAAATACTCGCAGCTTAAATATGAATTTCGGAAAGAAAATAAATTTTGGGGTAATATGGAATACTTTTATTTTATAATATTTAAAAAAATAGGTAAAGATGTAAACAAATGGATGACCGTGGAAATAGACTAATAAAAAATAACACATTTACATAATTTTAAAATACAAAAAAAAGGTTAGGTAACGATCGATCGTCCCCCCAGGTATAAGAAATGATCGAATAAATACCTAAAACATAAATGGAGTTAATTTATTTGGCGTCGAAATTACCCCCCAAAGTTGTAGGAAACACTTTGGGTATACGATATTCTTAATAATTTTAAACTAAATGCTTAATTGTTAAAGTAAACGGAAATAGCAGGTTATGCAGGCCAGCAGCTGCGCTTGGAGGCAGGTAGTAGCATCTTGCAGGGCAGTAGTAGTGCTTGGTCACTAGTGATAACCAATTGGCGTGGCAGGTCGTAACGCTTGGTCACCAGTAGTAGTGCTTGGTCACCAGTGATAACCAATTGGCGTGGCAGGTCGTAATGCTTGGTCACCAGTAGTAGTGCTTACGCTTAGTCACCAGTGATAACCAATTTCGATGGGCCTTAAAATTAGGTAGAAGTAAAGGTTCTACTTCCCTTTGGGTAAGCGGCAGGTAGTGCAGAGCGGCGAAATAAATGCCGGTGGAAGACTCAACAGCGACCCAGGGTTATAGTGATTCGTACGGGCAGGGTGGAAGACCCTACGAACATAAATATAAATTTAGTTCGCAACAGCAGCAAATAAAAACGGATAGCTGTCTCTAAACATAAATCACTTACCCTTGTTAAATATAGGAGGTCTCGTTAACAAAAAGAAAAATCACAGCACTTTAAAATATTTTCGTCCAAACACACATATCGACGGTCATCAATTGTTTCTCCTTGTCAAAAGCTAACAATCATTTTCAAATTCTATTTTCATAGACGAACAAAACCAAAAGATAATTTAATCATGAAACGCAAGAAAGAAGATCGGCTTGAATCGATACTTTTCGTTTCAATAGGTATTAGAAAATATTGTTTTCTTTATTCTATGTTTTTTTGTAATAAATAACATAAACAAATACAAAATTAATCTAGTTGTGATATTTTTAATTTCTCAGTTTCAGAAACATATTTATTACTTGTTGGTACTACTGACATACTTTTATTTTATTATGACGCCCATGCACAAATTCAATTTTCCATTTATTAGCACGCCAATACGTCTGAATTTGGGAGGCCAAGACGGATCCCACAGCGTACTGAAACATTTTTTGTGGGTCCCCCCGGCGCACCTTACGGCCTCGAGTCATTTTAACTTTTGATTCTCGGTGTACTGAATCTTATAACTTGGAACACGCAAGCAACCCCATGTCCTCCTAAACTCAAAAATCATTATTCATAAACATTGCTAGCAGGTAGAGTGTTAAGCTGTCTAGCAACTTTCAAGTCTGTTGGCAACATTTTTTTATTATGATTCTCTAAGGTCATAGTAACCATGGTAGGTGATTATTAATATTTTTGTGAAGACAAGATTTTTTTTTCCGGATTAAAATGTTATTTGTTGAAGCTCCATCTGTCTGCGTAATTGAAACGTAAAATAAAACTACCAAATAAAAAAGGTTATGATTGAGAGCAAGTGGCGCTACAACCAGTTCAGCTTTTATACTGTAGAGTAAAAGAGATGACCAATATATTGGACAGTCATGTGAGGAGATTTTGATTTAAACGTCTTATATTTCGCTGTCAAAATAAAGTTGTAGGTAATGGGTTACGGAGTTGTTTTGTGAATTCTCTTGGAAAATTAGCAATTTCACCTGTTTTTCTTATCCTAAAGTGGCTGAACTGTAATATAATTGTTAGATTTCCACATCAGTGTAAGATTTCCAATGTTGAGATTGACGAGATGGGCTGCATAGGTTGGATCAGAGGTATGACGTTCAACCTTGGCTTTGCTAACTAATTTTCACTTTATGTGTAATTTTATCACATGTACTTACTTGTTCTTTACATGCACACATTGAATTTTGTGAAAACTATCGTGGGCAATGTTACCTATGTACTTGATGAGTTATCATTAATAGTATTATATATTACTGTTAGTATATTTTGTTGATTTGTATGACCTGGCTTTTTCTTTGATTTTATGGCATTCTGTTGCCTATTATCAACATAACTATGGTTAAATACACGCAGATTGCCTTTTTATGTTTACATAAACATGTAGCATGACAATCTCTGATTGTTATAGTAATATGTTTCTAAATACCCCCCTCAAAGACCGCCCCCTTGATAAGCTATATTTATAGCTTCAAGCAAATTTAAAATGGTCTAATTGCCTTTGTGAATTGCCATCTGCTCTCACTCACAATCACAAGTGCAAATCAATCACCTATTACCATATCCTTGGTAACAGTTCTATGGCACCTAAGGAATCAGTCACTCGGCACTAACTAGCTGTAGTGATGCATCAAATACTTCTTTTACGAATATTAATACCAATACTGATTGCACTATCCGGCAAAAACAAATAAGTACCTAGTGATACATAATTAAAATCAAAGGCAATAAAAACAAACTAGTCAGTATATAAATACTCCAATAATTAAAGTTTGCAGCTGGTAATTTTTCATTGAATAAGCATAACATTTGCACATTTTTTGTGACAAAGGGTTCCTTTTATTAGTTTGAATGTTGCTGGCTTTTGAAAATAACCTTTCTAAAGCCACAGTGGAAGGTTTAATAAAGAAAAATATTTCTGAGATTTTTTTTAACCTGCTCGCTCGGGAAAGCTGCACATGTGCCGTTATAATACCTACACCCGCTGACTCGGGAAGGCGGCAGGTGCCGCCGCGCTACGACCAAATACAAAAGTACCAAGGACATGTATTAGAGTTCATTCTCTCCTATGGTGTTTTATGTGAGAGAATAAGATAGATATGTACTCTTTAATTTTGCCAGATAATAATTCAACTCGTTCTTAGCCAAAAAATCAGAAATTTCAGTTTGTGCTCTTTGGTGTGCTTAGCGGCAGCGAAGTGCAGTTATTTGTGTAATTTTGTGAAGGAATTCGGACTTCATGGAGGTAAACTGAAGGAAGTATTGATTATTATATGTATTCAGTGAATTTCAGTGTATTGTCTCCCTTATTTTTATTGCAATTGGATACATATTCACTGTAAAAACACATAATTTGTGAAATGCATACTTTTTTGTTCCTTTGTAGACTTCACATCAAAATATTGAACAAATAAATTAGTATTGGACTATCAGCTGTAAAATGAAACATAGAATAGAGATGTTCGACTGTATTTTACTTTTTATTTCATGACTCTGGACAAAATACTTATTATAAAAAAACTATTTTTTGCAAAATTGGAAATTCGCAATCCGCGCCGCCATTAAAATTCGCGAGTGAACGGAAGCCGGAAGTCGCGCTTCCGGGCGAGTTTAGAGGTTAATGTAGGGAAATGTTGTCTTCTCAATGTTTGGAAATGTTTTGTCTTCTCACCAGCTTCATTCTGCTCTGAATCTGCAGCGCATCAATACTCTCCCCCCAGATTTCCCAATTGGTTTCAAATTAACTGCAGGTTAGAGAATTCTCCACAAATTTGTAACTTAACCAAATTTTTAAAGGTCAAAATATATAAGATACATGAATTACATCTCTTCAATTTACAGCTACATTCCATTGAACTTATAAAAATATGAATGCCATCATATTTGACAAATACAAATATTCATATTTATATTTGTATTTGGTGCATCACTAACTACCTACTGTGCACTTATGTTATACAAATTACTTACCTTCTATACCCTAGCCTTCATTACTAACATAGCTGGCAGTAATATTACAGATTTTTCTTATTGTTGACGTCAATTACTGTGAGAGATTTAGCATAGATCGAAACAACAATAAACATATTGAAATAAAAATTGTATTTTCTTTCTACTCAGACAGACCATATAAAACAGAAGAGCAATCAATAACAAACATTGACACCTTCATTCAAAAACGCCTGCCACATAACGTAACGTGCCAGTACTCACACTCCTCTTCACGGCACAGTTGTGGCCATTATAATAGCCCAAGGCTGCTCCTCAGCTTCATCAGTGGTGGACCGGCTAAAGCCTTAGTGAGCAAATCTGCTTCCATTTCTTCTGTTCGCAGATACTTCACTTCTAAAACACCTTCTTGGATGCAGTCTCTAATGTAATGTACCTTGAGGTCTATATGTTTCGACTTGTTAGACACCATCGCATTACGACTTAATTTTATGGCTGCCTGATTGTCGTTTAAGACCAGTATTTGATCATAGCTGGCTCCTAAATCTTTGAAAAGTCTCTTAAGGTGGATGGCTTCTTTTGCCGCTTCCGTTAGAGCTGTATATTCTGCTTCTGCTGTTGATAATGCAACACATCTTTGTTTCTTGGATTGCCAGCTGACACATGTTCCTGCAAATTTAAAACAGTAGCCCGAGTATGATTTGCGATCAAGCTTGCATCCGCCCCAGTCTGCGTCCGCCAATCCGTACAAGTCATCGTCTGTTTTCGTAAACGTTAGACCAATATCCTTTGTACCTTTTAGATAACGCAACACCCTTTTTGCACACTTAAAATGTTCTTCCCCATAGCTGTCATTAAATTGTGATAAGTAACTTATGGCGAACATTATATCCGGTCTCGTAGCCACCGCTATGTACATAAGTGTTCCAATTAAATTTTTGTATGGAAGTTTTTGTTCATGTTGTGTCTCGCTCTTCTTTAGCTTAAGACCTGGCTCTATGGGTGTAGACGTGGGCTTGCAATCTTTCATTTTATACTTTTTCAAAATGTCCTCTATAAACCTTTCTTGGTTTAACTTTATTTTATCATTTTCATAGATCACATCTATGCCTAGTAACCTTTTGGGTGAACCCAAATCTTTCATTTCAAATTTGGTGTTGAGCAAATCTTTGATCTCTTTTAGCATTTTTGGACACGAGTAGGCAATCAAAAGATCATCAACGTATATAGCTATGATAACTTTAGCTCCTCTTTTCTCTAATATATATACACATGGATCTGCATGTGATGTTTTAAAACCAATATTTTTTAATTCTGTATCGAGCTTCTTGTACCATTGCCTCCCTGCCTACTTGAGACCATAAAGAGCTTTTATTAGAAGACATACTTTTTCTCCTTTTACGTCCTTTATATCTTTCAACATACTCACTGTTTTGTGGTAAATAGTTAGATCTTCATTTTCGCTTTCATCAACCATGATTTCTGTTAGGTAGTCTTCCAAATAGTCAGGATATTTCATTACAATATTTTCTTCTAATACACCATTAAGGTACGCAGTTGTTACGTCCATTTGGTTAAGTTGTAATTTCTGATCTATTGCTACTCCAACTAGCGAACGGATCGTACTAAGTTTTGCGACGGGAGCAAATGTTTCGTTGTAATCAACGCCTGGTCGCTGAGTAAACCCCCGTGCCACAAGTCTTGCTTTCCTTGTAATACAACTGTCTGGTCCCACTTTATTTCTTAGAACCATCTTATAGTCGATTATTTTCATGTCTTTACCTTTTTTGATTATTTTCCAGGTTCCATTCTTTACATGCGCTCTTATTTCTGCTTTTATAGCTTCATGCCAGTATTCATCTTCCTCGTTTTCATTTGTCAGGTAAGATAAATCATAAGTTAATAAACTTTCTTCAGTTGCAGCCAACACATAATCATTTGTCCACGCCGGCGGGTGTTTTTTCTCTTTGCGGCCTCCCATTTTCAGGCATTTCTACAACTTCTGGAGCGTCTTCGTAAGACTCTGATTCATCTTCCTCTTCCACAGTGTTTGGACTCGGCGTCATGATATCATTTTTATTTTCTAAAATTTCAACTTCTGTTTGCTGAATTTCTGTATTTTTTCTCTTATTTATTACTTTTCTTTTCTTTTTCGGGTTTCCTAGAGTCATGTGCCTCTTCATTTATAAGGTTTTCATAGTTGTCTTCTTTTTCTTCATAGTACATTTTGTCTATGACCTTGACATCTCTACTGGCTATAACATCATTTTCTTCAGGTATAAGTACTCGGAAACTTTTTGAAGTCAACGAATATCCCATGAAAACGCCCTCTTTAGCGGTTTGGGTGAGTTTCCCTTTTCTGTTTTTTCTTAAAACGAATGTCTTCCGACCAAAAACGTGCATGTGGTTACCTGATGGAGTTTTGCCAACCCATTTTTTGAATGGCACTTCACCCTTTAAGGCTTTTGATGGACAGCGGTTTATAAGGTAATTAGCGGTCGCCACTGCTTCCGCCCATAGCTTCTTTGGAGCATTCGCTTCAATTAGCAAGCATCTGGCTTTTTCTAGTAAGGATCTATTTTTCCTTTCGCTAATCCCATTCTGTTGTGGTGTATACACTGTCGTTAATCTCCTTTTGATTCCGTGTAATTTGAGGAAGTCATCAAAATCGTTATTACGGTATTCTGTACCGTTATCCGACTGTAGATTTTTTATCTTTTTATTCTTGAATGTCTCCACTTCGTTTTTGTATTCTTTGAAAACATTTAATACGTCACTTTTCCTTTTGATAAAATAAACGTGACAGTAACGAGTGAAATCATCTATGAAAGTAACATAGTATCTTGAGCCTGCTAATGTTTCACACTCTAATGGCCCACAAACATCGCTATGAATTATTTCAAGCGGTTCAGTTGAATAAAGATCATCATGTCTTTTGAATGGCAGTCTTGACATTTTGCCTTTGATGCATGTTTCGCAGGTTACAAATTTATTTTCAGTCAAGTTTAAACCATACATAAGATCCTCTTTAGCCATTTTTAGTAAATCTTTTTCATTGACATGACCAAGTTTTCGATGCCATTCCATGACATCGTTATCTTGTCTCTCTTTATTTGATGTATATTGTGCAGTCTCCTTTTTATTTAACTCAAGATAGTAGAGCCCATCCTTTCGTTTTGCTGTCATCGCTAACTCACCGTCTTGTTCTATTATGTAGGCTTTGTCTTTATTAAAAACAACCTTATTCCCTCTGTCTGTTATTTTTCCCACTGACAATAGGTTCGTCGAAATTTCGGGAACAAACAGGGTATCCTTAAAGTTTATTTCATTTTTGTTAGTACTTACAGTAACTTTGCCTTTACCTTGGATTTGACTGGTGTATTTACTTGATGCCAGCTTTAATATGCCTTTTTCAGGGGTCATATTTGAAAACAGGTTTTTGTTTCCGCACATGTGAGACGAACAGCCGCTATCTAGACACCACATCTCTTTTGTTGTATCCGAATCTGCAGTACTTAAGCAAACGTTAAAGTTTTTATGTTGCTTACTGTTCTCCTTCCCATTGTGTACTTTTTTCTTAGTCCAACATGTCTCTGTAGAATGTCCTTTCTTTTTGCAGTTTTTACAAAACATGTTTCTTTTAGTGTGATATGCTTCTGAGCTTTCAGGCTGTTCACTGCCACTCCTAGCCTGGTATTCTTCCAGGATTTTAACTTTTAAATCATCAGGGCTTGGCAGTGTGTCTCTAGATTCTATGGCTATTCGAAAATTTTCGAATCTTGTCGGCAGACTATATAAAAGCATTATGCTAAGCAATTCCGATGGTATTTTAATGTCCATGTCGGCAAGTTTGTCCACGATATCCATAAAATTATTCATGTGATCACGAATATCTTCTTCTTTGGACATTCTCTTTAGAACTATTTGCTTTAACAAAGTTGCCTTTCTGGCGGGACCCGAACTTTGGTAAATTCCTTTTAGTTTATCCCATACCTGTTTTGAAGTTGTACATCCTTTGATTTGCTTCAATTCGGGTGGCGATAGCAAAAGTAAAATTTCGGCCCTTGCTTTCAGGTCATCTTTTTGTAACGACGTTTTTTCCGCCGCATCTGCAGTAGGTTTTAAAATTCTTTCTCCACTCACGATGTCCCAGTAATCACATTTTATTAGGACTGCCTGTGCTTGCAGGCACCAGGTATCGTAGTTGGCCTTCGAGAGCAGCTCAATGCTACGATAACTAGTCGATGTGGACATTTTTATTTCACTAGTTTAGTTTTTTAGTTTAGCAACCACGCTCTGCTACCAATTTGTGAGAGATTTAGCATAGATCGAAACAACAATAAACATATTGAAATAAAAATTGTATTTTCTTTCTACTCAGACAGACCATATAAAACAGAAGAGCAATCAATAACAAACATTGACACCTTCATTCAAAAACGCCTGCCACATAACGTAACGTGCCAGTACTCACACTCCTCTTCACGGCACAGTTGTGGCCATTATAATAGCCCAAGGCTGCTCCTCAGCTTCATCAAAGCTATAGAAAACCCAAGGTTAAAAAAAAAAACGCTTTATTCTTGATAATGTTCCTTAAAGTCAAAAGGTATTTGAAACACGATTGAGCAGTTTTGGCTCGATAGAAAAAAATCCCTAAGACAGGTCTACACTGTTACTTTCCACTCTAGTTATGACTAATATCATGAAGTATAAATTAAAAAAATATACAACAATATTTGTTATGATAATACAAAGTGAGGAATTTTATTATTTTTTATACTTTCAATTGAAATTAAATGAAAAAACATTGAAAAAGTGCAAAAGTGTGGTATTTTCTTTACTCTTTATATGTAAAGAAAAAAACAGAGACAACTGTTCCAATCAATGCCTTGCCTTAAGGTAGATACTAACATGCCTAATAATGTATTTTATTTATAATATCTGTGTCATGTTATTTTTTTAAGTTTCTATAATAAATCATCATCATCATCATATCAGCCACAAATCGTCCACTGCTGGACAAAGGCCTCCCCCAAGGATCTCCACGACGACCGGTCCTGCGCTGCCTGCATCCATTGGCTTCCCGCGATCTTCACCGGGTCATCGGTCCACCGCGTGGGAGGCCTGAGGATAATAAATAAATAATAATAATTAATGGTCGCAATTGTAATAGTAACTTAAAAGATGGTGATCTTTTATTTACAAGGTCCAATAACTTTCACAGAAATATGACAATATTTTAGTGAAATTACTATTGTACATAGTATTAAATTGTTGATAAAGATTATCAAGAAAAATTTTTCATGAAGAGTATAATAATTTTTCATTTATAGCAACAAAGCAGTGAAAAAGCAACATGATGGTGTTGTGATGGCCAAAAAATCGAAGTTCATATTTTGATGGGGATCAATTGTCTCACACTCTTCTTGTCCTTGCCCATATTCCCAGTTCATCTGGGGTCGGGCCTCCTTGTGCAGCGGCGCCAGGACCTTCTGTCCCGGGTTGTCATTGGCGAAATATCTTGGGCCTTTAGGTCCCTCTCAACAGTTGACCACCACGTAGCAGGTGGTCTGCCTCTTCCCTTGGGCTGTGTTTTGATGTTGAGCACAGTCTTTACAGAGTAGCTCTCCTCCCTTCTCATTACGTGGCCATACCAGCGGAGTCTCCCTTCTTTCATCTTGTCAGTTATTGGGGCTACCTTAAAGGATCCTCTGACATATTCATTACGTATTTTATCCAAGCGTGTTACCCCACCTGCCCACCTCAGCATTTTCATTTCTGCCGTATGCATTTGTTGTTCGTGCTTCTTTAGTGCAGTCCAACACTCTGAACCATATAACATTACCGGTCTTACGGCAGTCTTGTAGATTTTGCCTTTTGTTTTAATGGGCATCCTGGTATCGCAGAGTACTCCGGATAATGATCGCCATTTCATCCAAGCTGTGTTGATCCTGTGACTTACATCTTCATCGACTCGTGCATCAGTTGTCAGAACCGATCCAAGATACCTGAAGCGAGTGACTCTGGGTATTGCGGTATTTTCAATATTTATGTTACAACCAAGCTGTTCTGTTCCACCCAGGTCACACTCCATATATTCGGTTTTTGTGCGGCTGACACGCAGTCCGTGTCTCTCCAGTTCCCTGAGCCAAATGTCAAAGGTTCTCTGCAGCTCAGACGCTGTTTTCGCTATAAGCACGATATCGTCCGCATACAGCATACACCAAGGTATTTGTGCTTGAAGGCTTCTGGTGACGTAATCCATACTCAAATTGAAGAGAAGAGGACTCAATGCTGAACCCTGATGGACGCCAACTTTAACCTGGAATGGGTCTGTTATACCAGCAGGACTCTTAATCTGTGTGGTTACGCTGTGGTACATGTCTCGTACTAGCGAGACATAGGTCTCAGGTATGTTTTGGGCTCGCATAGCTTGCCACACCAGTTTCCGAGGGACTCTGTCAAAAGCCTTTTCCAGGTCTATAAAAGTGAGGTATAGGTTCTCTCTATTTGTCCGGCATTTCTCCATCAGGATTCTGATGGTTTGTATGGCTTCCGTCGTAGACCTCCCAGCTGTGAAACCAAATTGGTTTTCAGTAGCACTGGCTAATAAACTGAGACGAGCGCCCATAACTCGCTCCCAGAGTTTGAGAGTGTGTGACGTTAGCTTGATTCCTCTGTAGTTGTTGCAGTCTGCTACGTCACCCTTGTTTTTGAACAGCGGGCATAGGAAGCTTCTTCGCCATGAGTTGGGTATTTTGGTTTCGAGAAGGATTCTGTTAAATAGTTCTGCGAGCCAGGGCAACGCGTCATCCCGCAGGAGCTTCCAGATATCGGCAGGTACGTTGTCAGGGCCAGTAGCTTTATGGAACTCCATTTTACGGAGCGCATTTTTTATTTCTTGCGGATGAATCTGTTGGATAGGCCCCTCCGTAGACGATATTTCTGGAAGATTCTCGCTAGGGAATTCTTCGTTTAGCAAGCCATCAAAATACGTTTTCCACCTCCTTTTTATATCATTATCCGATGTTAATAGATCAATTGTCTCACACTAATAGAGTCTAAAAAAACAAAATATTTTAAATGTGTGTTTGTCTGTCAGTATGTCCGTCTGGTGCTCTAGTTTCCAAACTACTGGATGGATTTAGGTAAAATTTGGGTTAGGGCAATATTATTTTTATATCTCCAGCCGGTTTTAGGGTTCCAAATTCAACAAACACCCCTTATAGTTTTGCCATATCTGTCTGTCTGTCGGTCCGTCTGTCCGCGGAATCACTCAGATACTATAAGTACTATAAATCTGTAATTTGGTATAGGTATTCAAATTCATATTAATGACGCCGACAAAGTGGTATAAAATTTTGAAAAATATTTTTTTAGGGTATCTTCTAGGGCATGCTACCCAGTAAACCGGATAACCGGAAAAACCAACCACGCAAAATGGGCGCAACCAGCCCGTCCTTACCAACCAAAAAAACCGGGTAACCGTCAGAGTTTGAAACTCGGTTTTGTCTTATTATAAATCTGGTTTTTTCGATTTTTTCGGTTTTCTAGGATTTCCCTTAACTTACACGTCTTTACTTGTAAATACAATAAAAATAAATTAATAAATACATCATCTTCATCATCATATCATCCGAAAGACGTTCACTGCAGGACAAAGGTCTCCCCCAAGGATTCCAAGATGATTGATCCTGCGCTGTTTGCATCCAGTGGCCTCCTGCTACGTTCAACATGTCGTCTGTCTAGTGTGTGTGAGGCCACTCAAAAACTACGACCCCATCGGCCATCTGCTCTATGAGCTACGTGCCCTGCCCACTGCCACTTTAGTTTAGCAATAATTTTAAGAGCTATGTATGTAGGTTACTTTGTTTCTCCTACAAATCTCCTCATTTCTGATTTGATCATGTAGGGAAAGTCAAAGCATAGTTCGCTTTGGGTGACCTTGAGCCTTCTTACGAGGCTCACAGTAGGCGACCATATCTTAGATCCGTATGTCATCACTGGCAATACACACTAGTCAAAGAACTTAGTCTTGAGACACTGCTTGAGAGAAGATATTGCAAAGCTTCCCAAATGCTGCCAAGCCGAGTTGGATTCGTCGATTGATCTCTTTCTCAAATTTGGACTTACCAATTTGGACTTTTTGTCCCAGGTAAACATTTTTGACAAGAGCTTGGAGTGTAATCGCTAACCTTCAGAGGAGTGGGTGCGACACGGACATTTAACATTATTTTCGACTTGTCCATGTCCATTTTAATACCCACTTGTTGAGTGACTCTATATAGGCCATTGAGCATTGTACTTAGGTCTTCCATAGTCTCAGCTATGACTATGATATCATCAGCGAATCGGAGGTGTTGCTATTGATGTTGAGTTCACCCCAGTCAAGAAGTCCTGAATTCTAGTCCTGGAGGAGAACCGACATGGTGGCGTTTTCATACAAACACTTCAGTACCTCGATTTATCTATAGTCAATTCGGCATTTCTGGAGAGACTGTAGCACAGCCCAGGTTTCTCATAGTCCACAAATGCCCAGCATAGTGGCTTATAATACTTTTCCGTCTTCTGTATAATTTGTAGCAGCGCATGTATTTGGTCTATGGTATTAAAGCTTCTTGGGAAGCCGACTTGGAAGGCTGAAAGTCATCAAACCTGCGTGCAAGACGATTCGTAATGACTCTCGAAAACAGCTTGTGGACATGGCTCAAAAATTAGATAGGTCTGTAGTTTGTCTACAGGACTGCTGTCGTCCTTAGGCGTTTGTCCCTCGAGTATAACGAAATTGAATAACATCTGAAGAGCTTTTAGTACCTGTGTTCCACCTTCTTCGTAATTCCATCATCACCCGGTGCCTTTTTGTTCTGGAGCTGTTTGAGAACCATTCTAATTTCGTACAGGCTGACATCCGGAATTCTACGGTATATACTATACATATACTAATGTCGGCCGTTATTTGTTTAATTTTAATCATCAATTTTAAAAAGAAACATATAAGTAAACCTATATTTTTTTTTTGATTGTTAACTAATCAAAAATTGGTCAAAGTCATTTAACTCTTAGGAGGTGAAAATTGCTATCGCCATTGCATGAAAAGTCGAGTTTTCTAAATTGTCTAAATCTATCCAGGTTGTTTTTCCACTTTTTCTCAAAAACTGCTCTGATCATTTTAATGAAACTGTAAAAACAAGGACTTAATAAAACCTAAAAAAACTCATTCAAATCCAAATTATTTGTAATTTTTTAACGAATCTAATTCACCTATTTTTATTGCTACTAAGGAAGTGTAATCGTTTTTTTGTGTATTCCCGACGACGCGACGCGAGACGGTGAAGACTTCTCGAGAAGTATGCACAGCGTGGATGTACAATTTATTTTACATGGAGTGTAAAGTTTTTTAATTTAAGGCTATTGTGTAAAAATGTTTAATTAGGTATTAAATCCAAAGTTTTTCATTCTAAAAATATTGTGTAAATTGTTTTTCAAATTAATTTGGTGGACCGATGACCTGGTAAAGGTTGCTGGAAACTGCTGCATGCAGGAAGCGCAGAACTGGTCGTCGTGGAAATCCTTGGGGGAGGCCTTTGTGGACGTCCTTTGGCTGATATTATGTGTGAATTGTTTAAATAGGTATTTACTTTAAAATTTGCATAATAATAATATTGCATTACCTCAATCAAACTCAAAAAACTTCTTTTTTAACAATTTCAGGCTTGAAAATGCCGTTCATATTCAAAGATAAGGAGTTGAACAAGATAGCTGCATTTTTCAATGCATCAACGTTTTTGCTGACGTGTGCAGCCCTTGTGCAGCCGAGCTGGTTCCGAATCAAAGGCCTGCACTGCACACAGAGCATCTCCCTCACACAGTTCTTCACGTTTGACGACGATGATGATGATAACCAGCTCAGTATACACCAGAATGGTGATTTTATGGACTCTACCAGAAATGATTTTAATGGTACTGTATATAAAATATTGTTACCTTATTTATCAAGTTACTATAGGACTTTCAAATAGTTAGCTCATTCTGAGACACCCTGTATAATGATTATGTAGCAGGTGGAAGCAAGCTTACTAAGAATCCTCTTCTCTTCTGCCATACACACATACACACACACACACACCTTAGCCACCCTGCAAAGTGTGGCTGTGCCATCATTAATTCCAGTCCAGAGCTTTTATGTTTTTATACCAGAATGTGCACCTTACTTTCCCTCTTCTGCCCTCAACTTTGTTCTCAATAATTTTACTACATTAGTCGTATTCTTTATTTCTATATAAATGTCCCAAATAAGCCGCTTTCCTTTTGTAAAGAAGAAAACTTTTACTGTTACCTACTTACTTCTGTTATCTTATTGTGCACCATTTCCATCACCTTTTCATCTATTATTTTACCTGTAGTTTTTTAAATATGTCTCAAAGTAATGTTTTGTTGGTCTCTTGTAAATCAAAATAATTTATTTTAAATAGGTGTTTACACACACTTTTAAAAAGTCAAAAAATATTGTTGACTATTACAAATAATGTCATGATTCAGATTACAGTCTCAGGTAATGCTATTTGTTATAGAATCAAAATATATATCTTTGACATAATCTATTATTTTATAATACAATATCCTCTAGAGCACAAGCATTTTTTGACATGATTCTTGAATTTATTCTCTGACAAACTAGTTACATTTTCTGGAATTTTATTCTAGAATCTTATACACTGCCCCACACACAAATGACTTTTTAACCTTACTCAGTCTAAAAAAGGCTATATCTATTTTATTTCATCATCATCATTATATCAGCTCTTATACGTCCCCACCGAGGGGCTCGAGCCTACCCTGAATTAGGGCGATCGGGCCTTAGTCGACCATGCGGGCCCAGTGCGGGTTGATCGACTTCACACACAACCTGCGAGTTTCTCCGCAGGCGTGTGCAGGTTTCCTCACGATGTTTTCCTACACCGTAAGAGCGTCGGATAAACGTATATACTTATGAAATCTAAATTCGAAATCACATTGGTACATGGCTGGATTCCAACCACGACCTCCCGGACAGGAGGCGGCGGCCCTAGCCGTTACGCCACCGACGCTCCTCTAATTTATTTACATTTCTTAAATTCAAATTATGCTCGTCACTGTTTTTAGGAAATAAATGCAAATTCTTACGCACGAACATACATGATGCTAGGAAACAATGCGATATTGTTTTATTTCCAGGGTCACCACCATGCATCACAACAGAAATAATCACCCTTATGCGGGTCCTAATACTGCTATGTTTTATGGTTCTACTGTGTTCAATCATCGGAGTTCTCATCAATGTCTCTAGTCTCAACAGCAGAGCTATAAAGATGCTGCGAAGGAATGCTGTACCGAGTATAATGTGTGTGTTCTGGGTCATCGCGATAGTGGGCGTCTGCTATTACACAACAGTTGTGTTGGGTAACACAAATTATAATGATCCTAATTCTATACAAGTGGATTATGAATATGGATTTTACACTATAACTGGAGCTGGTGAGTTGCACTTTTATACATTTAACACTATAACTAGAGCTGGTGAGTTGCACTTTTATACATTTTACACTATAACTAGAGCTGGTGAGTTGCACTTTTATACATTTTACACTATAACTGGAGCTGGTGAGGTGCACTTTTATACATTTTACACTATGACTAGAGCTGGTGAGTTGCACTTTTATACATTTTACACTATAACTAGAGCTGGTGAGTTGCACTTTTATACATTTTACACTATAACTTGAGCTAGTGAGTTGCACTTTTATACATTTTACACTATAACTAGAGCTGGTGAGTTGCACTTTTATACATTTTACACTATAACTGGAGCTAGTGAGTTGCACTTTTATACATTTTACACTGTAACTGGAGCTGGTGAGTTGCACTTTTATACATTTCCTTAAGTTTAACTGAGTCTAAAGATGGGCATCTGGGTACTTCTTCAAATAACAGGATTTAAACCCAGGTTTATTCCTAAGACCATTCCAAAATTCCTATCCTATAGTTCGTTTTATTTTAACCTGGTTAAATACCCGATTTTTGGGTTAACATTGAGTTTTCTGGATGATTCGTTTTGGATATTACCCTCTGCCCATCTCTAACTGTTACTATCATCTTGTACAATTACCATCATTATCATATCAAGACGTCCACTGCTGGACAAAGGCCTCCCCTAAATATTTCCAATCCTGTCCTGTGCTGCCCGCATCCAGTGGCTTCCCGCGACCAAACGCAAAAAATGGTTTCAACCTGAATTTTGAATATCAGCCTGATTTTGCCCGATGCACAAATTTTGCGAGTTAGTAAGTTCTTTTGTGGCATGTGGCATAACGTTGAAAAGATAATAGACTAGATAACTTTTGAGGGAGTTGCAAGATCGCGATTGAATTTAGTTTTTTTTATACTCATGTAGAATTTACTTTTAAGTTCAAATTTACCTCTTCCGAAAACTTTAAGAATTAATAAAAAAAACTAAATGGTAACTGCCAGTAATTGTATGTTTAGCAGCACCGTACTACAGTGCACATCAAAATAAAATTCAAACAAATCTAAAAGTTTTTTTTAAATTCAAGTTTAAATGCAGAATTTTGGATTTTCTTTAAAAATTGTCAAAAAATTTGTTTAAAAAAATCCGTAGGGCATAGGAAAAATTATGAGGGCTGAAGGGATAGCTAGTGACCTCTCTTATCGGCCAATTCAATTTGGCACACGATGCATCAAACATCATGTATAATAAATAACCATTTAAAAGAATTTTTAGAATTCATTGTCAGACGTACTCATTTTTCCTCGTATAAAATCTATCCGATTTTATTCTATGTATGAAAACTCCTTGCTGATAAACTTTTTAAATTGACTTATAAATTTAAAACTAAACTGCAAAAGTAATAATGATCGATCTCGTAAAAGAAAGTCACGACCGCATAAAAGAAAGATGCAGCAAAAGATTTAATTTTCGAATCATAATTATAGCCTCTGAAAGTGCGTCATGTTTAACATCTGTAGTAAAAAAATATGTAATAGTCATTTGTCAATTTTATTTCTGTACAAATGTTATATGTATATTTTATTTTCATGACGAATCCAAAATATAAACACCTTTTCCAGCTGTTAACAATATTGAGATGGTCAGCGTAAACGCAACTTTAGCGCGTGGTTATTTGGTACATTCTCGTCTATACGTGCGCGTGGTACCGGTTTGTAGTTATATATAAAATGAAAAGCATGAAGCGGCAGGTAAGCCAGACTGAGCTTTATCGCTGCGCATCTAGAGTACATTATTAATTTTACGGCTCTATTGAGTACGACCTCTTTAGTATTTCCTACTCTTTGCCGTCGACACATAAAGTAAAATGATTTCAAATTGGAGTGCACTCGATTGAACTTCTTGTCCTAATTGACCTAATTGTCGACGGTTTCGAAGAACGTTGCCAACGTGTTGCCACATCGACGGACATTTGGTTTGCCTCTAGCAAATCCACAAAGGTCCATGTGACTGGGTTGGGGCAATATTATGTGTGCCATGGACTACGATGCCGCAATCATACTCCTTTTTATTAGAAAAGCCCCTGTTATTTCCTGTTAACGTCGCGTGTACTCGCTTTAAATACTATAAATTGCAATATAGTGTATAAAGGTCGCGTTGCACACGTCCGTAGGTGTAAATCTAAATGCCCTACACGTGGCCGCGGGTAATTCTAAGTGCAACACCAGGCAACCGCCGTCTATCCCTTGGATAGCACACGATAAGAGAAAGAGATAATAATAATAATGTTCGACTTCCCTTCTCCAAATTCCAGGCGCCCTCGCCCTATTAGCGTCGGCCGCTAACCTTTGGGGCGCGCCCCTGCACGGTGACGAGGAGCTTCAGCGGCGGAACCTGATGGACGACTGGGACGGGCTGGAGGCTCACAGCGTGGGCCCGACGCCCGCGGTGCCGCCGCTGCCGCCCTACACGCCCAGCGCAGAGTACCCACCGCCTCCGCCTCTTCACCACCCGCCGATGCGCCACTACGCGCCGCCGGTGCTCGGGTCCCATCAGTACTTCCCCTTCGATGATCTATCGGTGATTCCACCTCCACCTCCTTACTCGCCTTAAGTTATTAATTAACACAAGAGTTTGATTGGCGCCGACTGCCAACGCCAGCGGAGCTATGCGTTAATCAAGGATGTCAGTTACATCGTTAGTATACCTTAGCGGCGTGCATGTCGGTTGGGTGGTTGGCGTCAACTAAATCGCTGCGTCTGAAACAGATGGTGCAATTTAGTTGGCGCCGACTGTTATCACCAATGGACCTATGTTAAAACAAGGATATAAGAGTGATATTCTCTCTCTTTTTTATAGAGTGGCACAAGTGACATTGTTATACCCCGTATGATCACTCGCTGCGGTAAAAATGTGAACAAATATGAAATAAATATTCTGGGACAAATCACACACGGTCATCTGAGCGCGAACCAGGGTTTCCTTCCCTGTAAGTGCTATGGCAACCAGAGACAGATATACATACTTAAATATACCGCCAATAATATTATAATACTTGTGCGTCGGTGGCGTAACGGCTGGGGCCTCTAACTCCTGTCCGGGGGGAGGTCGTGGTTTGAATCCTGCCACGTACCAATGTGGTTTAAAATTTAGATTTCATAGGTATACGTTTATCCAACGCTCTTACGGTGAAGGAAAACATCGTAATAAAACCTGCACACGCCTGCGATGAAACTCATAGGTTGTGTGTGGAGTTGACCAGTAGCCCGCGTGGTTGACTAAGGCCTAATTGCTCTAATTCACGTACTTATATGAGCTGGTATGATGATATATAATTCTAGAGAGTGCGCGGTGCCATTTTTGTTATATAATTACGTAAACAACGATGAAACTTTGGTGAATAGTTGTGCGCACGCCAGGGAAGGTTTATAACAAAAAAAAGGCCCCGCGAGCTAGCGGCTCGCGTACCCCGCACCTTCGTTGTCCTCGCGGGTGGAGCCGCGGACATAAACTATATATAGGCAAAGGCATGATAGACATGAAACATTTAGACACAAAGCAAACGAAGATGTTCGTCACACAAATTTTTTGGACAACCGAGTACGCGCATCTGATGTGCCTGCTTAAGCATGGTTGTGAATTTTTCTTGGCCATGGAAACTAGTCCTTCAGCCGGATTCGTAAATAATTTTCACTTTCTTCATTTGTTTTTGGATTTGTAATGCTAGTGCCGGTGCATTACAAATCTTCTCTGAAGTTCTTGACAGCATTTGCAGCAGCTGCATTCTGAGGTGGAACACCCAGTTGCTGTTGGGCGTCTATAAAACTGCACCCAGAGCAAGTTGGGTTCTCACGTCCTCCTTCGTTTTATTTTCTTGTTCTCCACATTGCTCACGTGCACTAGACGATTTTCTCCAAAATGCACCACTTCTTGAACAAAATCCCAGCAGAAAACAATGAAAAAACAAAATAAAACTACGAATGCGTCCACCACAAATCCCGTCAAAAAACTCCTTCACGAGCATGGTTATTACCCAGGGTTACTAGATGTTTAATTGAAAATTCCTGACAAAAAGCCTGATTTTTATCAAAAATTCCTGGCATTTTACTGAAATGGGCGCGAAAATGGCTTGAAATGTTTCACGACGCACAGTAGTCATAGTAATAAAACACCACTTATAATATTCCTTTTGAGTGCCGACCGGTCACTCTCCGACTCACAATCTGCCATTGAGCCTACTCTAACTCTACACACAATAAAAAATCACCATTCATTTTAGTCTGCTTGATAAAAGACCTCTAAACACGTAAATAATAAAAAAAAACCTGATATTGTCCAACTCCGGCCGGAATCCTGACTGGTGCCTAAAAATCCTGGCATGTCAGCGCAAATCCTGACGTGTGGTAAGCCTATTATTACCTGATCGGCCTAAGCGTTTTATTACCCCGTCTGTGAGTGATCATACGCGGGGGTAGAAGTATAATAATGTCCTTGTGGTGTCCAGGGTGGTTGGCGCCGACTAAATCGGTGGGTCTGAAACTTCCTTTATACCCCTGCTCACATTGTTGGCGAGCAAGAGGGACAGAAGTACAGGTTGGATGGGTGTGTGTCCCTAGTAGGTTTACATCTTTATCTAATATTTAGCTTAGTCTCTTTTGCTCGCAGACTTGGCAAACGTGTGGACCAGGCGTAAGGTCCCATTTACATTAAAAGTGTTGGAGCAGGGTGGGGTGGGGTTCGGTTCGTAATGAAATTTTTATCGAC
The DNA here is from genome assembly GCA_947284805.1 of Coleophora flavipennella. NCBI lineage: Eukaryota > Metazoa > Arthropoda > Insecta > Lepidoptera > Coleophoridae > Coleophora > Coleophora flavipennella. Next base: position 16,570,273 of record OX369280.1, on the reverse strand, counting down.
TCGTTCATTCAGTACCTACGCATATACAGAGTGTCCCAGAATGAGTGAATCAAATTGATGTGGGAGATAGCTTGGCTTAGGACCTATCAGATGAGTTGGAATAATCTTAGTAAAAATGTCATAAATTTACAGGACTCTATTTATAAGCCTTTGTACAGGGTTCTTTTAGTACTTAGCTTTGAGGGCTCTTTTATTTTATAGTGTATTTTGGATAAAAAATGCAATCCTCCTTCTCTGGACATTTCCAGGCGAGTCCACAGCGTGACATGCATTAATGTACGCCCCACCAGCCTCGACAGATTTTATTTTACCTGGCCATGTCTCTCCTTCGTATTTTACTACGACATGCTCTTCTGCCGCATAACTGTCACACTGTAAGTTCTTGTTAATATTTGGAGACTCATTCTCGTAACTTCTGTATCCTCATCTTCTTCAACGAATGTTCCAGTGGATTCATCAGACTAGACCGTTGCATACATATCTTCCTGTGATTCAGAAGACTCGGACGACTCGTATTTTGCTTTTCGTGATTTCTTTTTAAAGGCCTTCTTAACGCCACTTTAACCTGGTTTTGTACCCGAAGAACATGGCAGAGACTAGTTCTTTACCTCCTCTGATGAGATACTTTTTCCTGGGAGTACATTGAGACGCTTCTTTGGACCTGCCATTTCTTGAACCGCAATTTCCTCTTTTTTTCGTTTTCCAGGAACTCTTTATAAGCCTCAGACACTTGCTCTCTTTGTTCACTGGCAGTATTTCGGTGTGCCTTAATGTAGGCAGTCGCTGTGGAGCACAGGTAATTCTTCAGTTGGATATATTCCTGTTTTGCGAAAGCCAACCTACAAGTTTTCAACTGATCTTGGCATAATAGCTTCCCACAATTGCTGTAGCAAAGACGGAAATATGTCTTTCGATATTGTAGGCAGGATGTGTGGCTTTCCATTGGTCAGTAGTTTGGGCTAATGCATTTTCATCGGCCTAAAGTAGGCCACATCGAGGGGCTGTACTGTTAGGTGTCAAAGCTACAAATGCGATGTTATGTTACTCACAAGCCTTAATAAGTAACTATTTAGTAATCTGTGCCTTAATGACTTCGTAGCTCATATGTGAACTTACATTGTCACCTATGATGACTTTTTTGCCTTCTTCTATACGAAGCGCAGGGATGACCATCGTAAAGAACCAGTCTTCAAAAATGTTGCTGTCGAACCAGCCGGACTTGTATCTGTTGTATCTGGAATGGGGTGGCCCTCCGATTATCCATGTATCTCATAGGATCCATAGATGTTCTGATCGGTAATTTACATAGGGGGGCAAAACATCGTCTGCTGCATTACCACACATATTGATTTAGGGTAATAAATAACGCTTTATGCCGTCTTGGTGGAATTTTTTATAGCCTCTGGATATTTACACCCGCGTTTAGTCAGTACTTTTTTCGCACCAGAATCATCGAAGAGATTCGTTTCGTCGTAGTTTTAAATTAGGTGTGATGGAACGCCGGCGTCCACTTCCTTTTGTAGATGTTCAAAGTATGACCAGCTCACTTTTTCATAAACGCTGAGAGAGCGCGTTTTTATTACGCTTCAGGAAGTTTGCAGCCCTAGTTCTCCCAGGAAAATTGATTTTGCATTGTTGAATTCGAGCGCCTTTTTATATAAATATATCTTGACAATGCATCTTAATCAAAAATGGTGATAGGAAATCCGAAGACGCAACATTTCTGTGGCGTGAGCTACAAATTGCGACTCCTTATCACTTGAAAATATACGACTGCGACGACTTGGCCTCCGGACTAGACCATTGTGAATAGCTTTTAGCCTTAAAAATATGAAACTTCTGGGAATTTTGTATTTTTCGGACGTAAGTTTATGTTACGTTTTTACGTTGACATAAAACTTAGTTTCGGGTGTCCTCTAAAGAAAGTGCCAACTGTCGGTCCGTGTAGAACTTATAAGACCTCGCTCCAGGTTTGATCCACGTGATCCAAAAAAAGGTTGGAACAAGGTTGAAATCAAAGTACGATTTTTAATAATTTTAACTGATTTTAATAGACAAAAACACATTTATGAAAATAATATTTTTTCCTTTTTATAACAAATAACTTACCCTTAGGACAAAACAAATGGCAGAACTCTCCGGGAACTATTTTTTGTAGCTGAAAGTTCACGGAGTTCACCGAACACGTAAAGTCCACTTTTACTGCGCGATTCCCACTGACAGAAAAATAGTGACATCTAGTAAAATATCTTAAACTTAAGTGACAACCCTTCAACATGGTTTGAGTTTGAATACATGGCAAGACTTGTACAAAAATCTGGCTTTTAGGTACACTACCATAGACTTGGACCACAGTATATACATATTAGCTTGAACTATTGTTGACGACTAGCAGGATTTGTGACAAAAATGGATCCGGTCACTTAGGGCCACTTTCCTCGCACGGCCACATACCTGTTAGGGCCACTTTCCTCAAACGGCCACATACCTGGCATGCCCACATCCCATCATCGCTCGAACGACCATAACACTAGAAAGACCACGTGTGTGTACTACAATAAATGTGCAGAATATGAAAAAAACTTCCTCATTTTATCGACTTTCCAACAAGGCACTTAAGTTTAAAAATATTTATCGGTTATCTAAATATACATAACTCAAAGGTGACTGACTGACATAGTGATCTATCAACGCACAGCCCAAACCACTGGACGGATCGGACGGAAATTTGGCATGCAGGTAGATGTTATGACGTAGGCATCCGCTAAGAAAGGATTTTGGAAAATTCCCACGGGATCCGCAAAAATCGGGATCTGCGCGGGCGAAGCTGCGGGCACCAGCTAGTAATATAATAAAATAGTAAAATAACTCCCAAGGGAGCATCGAGTCCCATACAAATATATCCAATAATTTTCTTCGATTTTTTAATTACATTTTTTTTATTGCTTCTTGTATTATCAGATATCTGTGGCCCTTTAGCATCATTTCACTAAGCTTGATTTGCATTCTAATCGAAAAAAAACGGAATATATTTTCCTTAGAAAATTGTATGAGACTTGATGCACTTTCTTGGGAGTTGATTTAGGTACCTATGTTTTAACTTTTAACCAATAAATGAATATTTTTAACTTTACCTACCATGTCTAAAAGTGATAAATGAAGATTTTTTTTTAGTATTCTGCACACTCATTGTGGTACGCGTTTTTGTCACAAAATCACGGTACAGAGGCCAGCTCATCAAGCTATACACTCGTAGTGCGATTCTGATCCATACGCATTCGGCATAAGAACGGTACAAAGTGCAAAGTGTGTAGCTTGATGTGCCGGCCTGTGTGTGTACATTCAAAGAAATGCATTTTTCATACAAAATTAAGGAAGCAAAATTTCTTAAAACCAATGAAATTTTTACTAAAGTCATTTCAGCTCATCTGATATTATGTCTTTGGCTGACTTCTCCCATATCGATTTGATTCACTCATTCTGGGACACCTGGATTTGCGAGATTATGTGATAACTAGTAAGAAGTGCGCTGTTTTCGCTACCCTATTTCATTGTATGGGACATGGGTTCACAAAGCTGGCGACTTTTCAGAATTTTGTAGGTATTTCTCAGTATTTTTATCTCAATTTCGACGAAAAAATATTTTAGTAAAAGAGCTTTATAAATTGTAAGGCTTGTGAAGTAACAACTCCATAAATGGAATCTAACCAGAATTGGTAATAACAATAAATACGAATCAAACAAACAATTAAAAACTGATATTCTAGACCTAGAACTAATAATCTGCTAGGGCTGGCAATAAAGTATTTTAGAACCTTATTATCCAAATGTGTACTTCACATATCTCATAAAATATCCTTATTACTTTTTACAATGTTAGTTACGAAATAGGTACCTAGGTTATTTAATCGACAAAACCAAATAAACAATATAGGGCATAATCGCAACATAGCTGTTATAAGTGGTAAAAGTACTGTACACAGTGAAACAAGATTATGGTAGGGCCCCTCGACTGGGGCTTCTACTCATCATACTGAACTACTTTTGCTCTATGACTTTGTTGAATTCGCAAAAAAAAATGTTAACTCTTCATACCAATCGATCAGCTATTGACTAATTAAGTGCATTTTCGTATGGAGGATCCACATTTTTTTTTTAATTGACTATGGGTTCCTTGAGGAAAATGTTCAGTGTGATGAGCAGTACCCCCAGTTAACAGGTCAGTCTTACACCAATTTTGTTACACCCTGAATAAGTCCTGAATGTTATCATAGGTTCCTGAATGTATATTTATATCAATTTACATCCGGGAACAAAACTCGTGATGTTCTATTAATTTGTCTCACCACTCTTGTATCTTTCATAAAATTAAATTAAGTATTTTTTTCGCAAAAGAAATATTATACCTATGTATATATATATAAATAATGAGGTTGTGAACAGAGAAGTTCAATCACTAGCCATTGTGGTTCTATGTCGCCATTTTAGTGCCTATTGTGTATTTCTTCAACCGAGGGCTTTAAAAGATTTCAATATTTTTGTGTTGACAAATGTCCCAAATATCTACAAGTGATATCTGTAGGTATTGTTGCCTTAGGTGCTTACTAATGAAATTGCCGATTCTGTAAAAAAATAACAAGACAATTGTTATGAAATAAATTGTACAGTCACACTGTGCATACTTTCTCGCAAAGCCTTCACAATCTGTCGTAGTCGGGTATAAACAAATCTACAATAATGTGCGTACGGATTAGAGGCAGCCTTGGCACGCACGGCTCGTGTGGAGGCTGCCTTGGTAAATAATTAAACAAAATGAGGCAGCAGGCTGAGGCAACGTGCCTCGGGTCGAGCCACGAAAAACAAAATGGCGCCGCGCCAGCTGATATATTTCTGCGTCTGTCCTGTCCGCCATTTTACACCTGAATCCTGATCACGCACGACACACCATGGCGTCGAAAGAAACCCGTGCTACTACTGCGTTTATTGCAATATATAATTTTGTGGCTTTGAATGCACGGACTTTTCGCCATTGTGCGTGACTCGCTAAAACCATGCTCAAATCACGTCCACACTTGCCGAGGCACGAATGCCGTGGCGCCTTTGAGCACAGTCAAAAAACCGGCACCGAATGGCTCGCGCCGCGGCAGCCTCGCGTGAGGCACGCCTCGGGCTAAGGCACGTACGCACTTGAGGCAGCAGGGCGAGCCGTGCGTGCCTCAGACGAGGCTGCCTCTAATCCGTACGCACCTTTACACTTGCTTAGTAGCAAAGAATAAAGGTAGGTAGGTACCTATAATATCAGACTTGATGAAAAATTTACGTATAATTTGGGTTTATGTGGGAGGTACCTTACTCAGATTTTTCCTGGAATAATGAAGTGCCCAGTGTAGTAGGCTTTAGGCTAAAGAATTTAATTATTTTGTAAATAACTAATAAGTTAAAAGTTAAAGCCTAGTTATTTACAAAGTCATTAAAATCTTTAAAAAGTCCTGGATTTGTATGAACCTTATTCAGATTTTTTTTGAACAACGGGCACTGTATACTGTATGCCATATACAGTTGTAATACTTACCGAGTTTCATCAAAATCGTTACAGCAATTTTTTAAAAAAAACTGAATAAGGTACCTCCCATACAAATCCAGGTTGTTTGTTACTTTTTCTGAAACTTAACGTTTTTAATTAAAAAATTGTGAATAATACGGACTTAATAATACTTAACTGGGTACTTTATTATTCCAGAAAAATCTTGAGCAAGATACCTTCCATACAAACCCAAATTATTTGTAAACTATCTTTTTTTGTCCGCGTAGATATCGTTTTTATGGATGCCTCCGAGTGGGAGTGGTGCGCGAGCTTGGACATACATTTTCCCCAGATCCCTCTAGAACTATATCGGGCTATTCTGATTAGCAGTCTATGTCACTTCTCACCCCCAACCAATTCTATACAAAAAATCACTTCATTCCGTTGCGACGCCGCCGCCCTCGTATGCGAGCGTGGAAATGGTTTTTCCAGATCCCTCGGGAACTATGTCAGGATATGCCAATTAGTAAATTATATCATTTCCCATCCCTTCAACTATCTATGTGCAAAAAATCATTTCAATCCATTGTTCCGTTGTACTCCGCCTAGAGCGTGTCTACAGCTCCAGTACCTACCTGGAGAGTAGGTAGTGGTTCTCTTCCACGAGGCACTCGCCTTGCAGAGTACCAGGACAAGCGTCTTGGCGGCAAGACCTACCGCAGTTGGTCCTTGCCCTCGTCTCACGGCGTTGGCAGGAATCGCGGCCCTCACTATAGGACGGGGACGCTATATCATAAACCTGATAGTTTAGTTATGTTCCCTTGCGATTTTCAAAAAAAATAACTGCATCGGACTATGCTATCTTAGAATCCTATGTCCTTCCCACAGTGCTATGGCATTGCGTGCGAGTGGCGTCTGCGCATGCTCGATAAGTTGATACTTTTGTCTCGCCTATTCTTTACTAAGATAGATTGTAAGACCTTTGTTACTTACACTTATGGATCCACGTTATCCGAAATAAAGAAATAATAATAATAATAAATATACTCTTTGCTACTTTGCTACTAAGTAAGTGTAATGTTTATTATTGTGTATGCCCGAAAGTATGCGCAGCGTGGCTATACAGTGTAAGAAAATCGATCCCCATCAAAATCTCAATTTCGATTTTTATTGCTGTTTTTCCTTCGTCGAAAATTTTCGAAACAATTACAATTAAAATTTATTCTATAAATAGCAATAGACTGTAATAAGTAAAAATAAGTAGTAAAATGCCTTTTTTGTAGCTTATAATTGAACCCATAATTGGAAAGCGTCGGTGGCTCAACCGGTAGAGACTCGGTCCATCTAACCAGAGGTACCGGGTTCAAATCTGGACGGCCAATGTACCAATGAGTTTTTCAAAAACTTACGTACATATCATTACCGATTGCTTTGACGGTGAAGGAAAACATCGTGAGGAAACCTGCACAGGCCTGCGAAGAAACTCGAAGGTTGTGTGTGAAGTCGACCAACCCGCACTGGGCCCGCGTGGTCGACTAAGGCCTAATCGCCCTGATTCAGGGTAGGCTCGAGCCCCTTTGGTGGGGACGTATATGAGCTGATATAATAAAATTGAACCCAAGAAAACGCTGTGTACTAGGATTATCAAAAAAAATAATGTATTTTGCATTTCAAAGCTCTAATGTACTCATAGAGTTATTGCTGTGTGATCTCTTTTGTTATTACTTTAATTTTTGGGAACGCATAGCATCAAATTTCATCATTATCGGAAAACTTTTACCAACTAAAAGAATGACACTATTTGACCTGTAAAATCGTCTCTGTACGATTCATTGGCACCTAGTTCTGTGAACTCGTACACCAGAGTTATCGCACCGTTTACTTTTTTTATTTATTTTATAAAAATACAATACAAGACAGGTACGAAAAGAGCTTACCAATTGTGAATAAAAAAAATAAGATGCATGCAACCAAAAATAGTTACAAGATATCGCGACAGAAACAATAAACTAGATTGAATCTTACGCGTTACATAAGCACACAGCATGAAAACAATGATGTTAGACAAATGTACACAATTACATAAAATATATAAATGTAATGAAAAAACACATTGGTAGGTACTTTATTCTACTTCTGTACTTAATTAAATCAAGCTCGTTTTAAGTTTTAGTTGCACAAAAGCTTTTGGATTTGCGGATTTAGTGGAGGGTTGAAGACTTGAATAAGCGTCCTTTAAGTTAGAATCAAATATACCAAGATTATTAAAATACTACCTGTCCCGGGGAACTTCGTTCCACCTCACACTACCCTACCCTACATATGAACCTTCTCCTAACAATAACGAACTCAACAAAAAAAGAATTAGCAAAACGGTCCAGCCGTTCATGCGGGATGCGCGATGCGATGACCTGAAGAAATTGGGGTTCATATAGATGAAGCTTATTACTATCATTGTTGTAATCACGATACATTCTAGTGATATAATAATAAAAAGACCAAATAAATATACTTACTGAACTTGTAAAACTAAATCGGCAATTTTATAGGTAAGCAGTAAGCACCTAGTAATAACTTAATTACCCACTTATATGTATTAGCGAAGAATACTACATATTCATATTAGTAAGAAAACTCTAAGTTAATTTTTTGTACAAAATCATGTAGGTATGTATATGTATAATACTTTTTATTTAGATTCATATTTTATGATCTATCAATTTCTTTTTTCATGGACTTTACTAGTTACATCACTTTAATATTAGGTAAGTATTTACTTGCTAATACCTATATGAAATAACATCAGACGCATTATAAATGCAACAAAATTGTTAGGTAAAACTAATAACCAGATGGTATTAGACTTTTTAATTTCAACCAATTTTGTGGCGGCTTTATTTTTAAATAATGTTGTGAATAATTAAATTTTTATTTGTGTTCTGTGCTGAAAAAAATACTTACATCTGTTTAATTAATTAGCTACCTACTCATATTTTATTGAAGCTTCCCTTAGTATTGAATTAATTATTGCTGATTGTATTATAATAAAGGTATATTAAAAAATATCTTATGTTCAAGACGATGAGCTTTTAGAATATTTATTAAATGAAGAGATCTGATTTTCACATTTACGATATGTAGATTGTTTCTCGAATAAATTACTGTAATCTAACCCAGTAGTGTGCTGTATAATATTCCATGTTACCAAAAATATAAAGGATGTTATTGTGTAGTTGTATTGTTTGTTAATGTATAGATTTCTCCTAGATTTAAGAATAGTTATTCCTGGATTCATGCCTAGGAAATTTATTTTTACATTATAAATTTTGAGGATAAGAATTTTATTTTTATGTAATACCTTATGCAATACATGCCTAAAAAATAATTACTTTATGCTTTTATTTCTCTAGCTTACTACTTAACTCAAAGTAAATAATGCAAATATTTTTGGGATGCTAATTTAACGCGTCTTCTTAATAACGCTTTTGGCTCCCAAAAAAATAAGTTGTTCTCTAAATTACTAGGTTAGTTACGCGATCAAGAGCACCTAAGGGTTCTGTTTTGCCGACCATAAATTATGATGAAAAATGCTTCAATTAATATGACTCGGAAACACAAGCCAGGACAGCGAGCAAAGTTAGTTCTGGCGCTTCGCCAGCGACTGCCAAGCTCAAACCAGCTCGTTGCTTCTCACTTTTTTGCTACCTAACCAGCTGACCTTGCCCCACCTAGACCTAATCTACTTGTGTATCTCACCTAAACCACAACACTAACATATGGTTACTTCAGATCAGAATCGTTGCTCTGACTTGTGCAGTTAATTTGCATTTCATATTAACTGAAGCTTGTTTTAACAATTGTCTCAAAACAGAATATTTTTGGATGCCCAAAAATAATCGCTGACCTATTAATTTAGAGGACAACAACAAATAAAAGACATATGCTAGGTAGGTATTATACAGAAGGTGATTCAAAGTTTAGATACAAGGCTTATTATTTTTCATTTTTTATGTTAGTTTCTAAAAAAGGTAAGTAAGTCAGTGGGGGTTTTTATTAGGAACCTACTTCCAAATTAAATGTACCTGCATCTGCTTCCCAGCTAGATATATTTTTGAGTAATGAAATGGATAATAGTTTTAAATAGTTTACTTTTGCATTAATTAACCTACATTAGCAGTATTGTTGAAGAATAATTTATACTATACAAAACTATCCTGGCAGTTTAGGGAAATAACACTAGTTATTGATATAAAAGATAATTCAACTAAGCATTATATACATTGTCATGTCTATTGAAAGTTTTCAATCATTTTTCAATGCACTTAGGTCAAAATTAGGTGATTGAGTAGACTGGTCAAACTCAATACCGTTGGCACAATTGCTCTCAGACTGATCAGCCGAGCCTAAATTAGAATCCTTAGGATACCCCTCTGATGTCATACCAAACAGATTAAAATTATTTTTGAAAACAAAATCATTATTACTTGTTGGCAAGTTCAAATACTTCACTCTTTCCTTTTCCAAATAGTTAACTCTTTCTTTCAATGTCATGTTCTCATCTTTGAGGACCTCAACTTGCAACACCAACTGTTCCACAAGTCCAGTCAAATTTTGGCTCAATATCTGTAGTTCTTCAACAACTGTGTGCTGAGACTTTTCTGTTTTCCGACCATCTGTAACATCAATTTTTTCTCTTGGTGCACTCTGCTCGGGTGCATCTTGTTTGTTGGAAAGTATGTGTAAAAGTGAGTCAGTTTCGTTGATGGCTCTGTAAATAGCAACTTGCAATTTTGAGTATTCATTGCTTTGGACATTGAGGAATGGGTCTTTGCCTAGCCACTTAATGTTGTCCATTGCCTTTTTGACGCGCGCATACTGTTCTTTTTTGTTTTTGATAAGGTCTTTTTGCTTGAGGTGGTAGCTGTGCTGCAAGGTGATGGACTCGAGCGCCACAGAGGAGGCGGTGGACTTCATGGCGTCAAGGAGCAGCTCTGCGGCGTTGTGGTGGCACTGCATGGCTTCATCGTACCTGTTGTTCTTCAAGTGAGCTTCAGCTCGTCGGTGCTGCTGGTGTGCCTTGAATAATAATTAATTACGTAGATATAAAGACGAAACTTTAAATAGGACACCATCTGTTTCCGTGGCTTACCAAATTGAGCGGATGAGATTCCATGGGTGCGAAGGTAAATGTGACAAAAATAGATAAAAACAACGACTACCTACGATACAAAAAATTGCGTATTAAATCTAGAATAAAACAAAATAAACTAGAAAAAAACTACTTTTGTGTCTTTTTGTGTTCATATCACTGTCACTGTCGTCACTGACACTGAGAGACAGAACAGGGATGCCAGACGAGTGCAAACAAATTGTCGTACCGGTATTCGAAAATTATCGTACCAGATGAAAAATTATCGTACAACTGCCAGAACCGCGCGAAACGCGCTATTTCGCAAAAAACAAAGTTAGACATTTACCAAAGTTTAAAGTACGGTAATCCAAGTAATTTGGAACTATTTAACAACTTTACAATAATATTTTTTTTTTTACATTTACACTCGGCTAGCGAACTTAACTTTGAATGTAAGGAATAAAGCAGCGATTGAGACTACACAATTTATCATGCACCAAGTCAGAACCCTAGTTAGGGTGGCAGTTATGGCGTTTAGTTTACACTGCACTAAATTGGCTCCCTAACTCAATCGCAGATCAGACGCCAAACGGTAAACATGGCATCTGTGTTACCTAAATTTAAGACAACGTCAAAAAAATCGGCCAAGTGAGAGTCAGACTCGCGATCCGAGGGTTCCGTACCACCATACTTCCACACAACTAGAACGATACCTATTCACATTTCAGACAAAAGACATCAACGCGAACGACATAAAAATTCATTTTTTGAAATTCAGTTTGAACACAGCACGAGTATGACACACACTTGGCCGGTTTAAATTGTTTTTTTTTGTTTTTTGCAGGATTAGTACTATATAATATAATCACACCAAGTTTCACGTTTATAATTATGTATTACCGTTTTTACGATAGAGCTAAATTAAAAGTACATGTGAATTACCCTCCCTTATTTTATAACTTTTTAGTTTTTATTATTTGATATTATAGCGGTAAATAGATACAACACAATCTGTTGAAATTTCTACCCATTACGGTTTATGAATTACAGCCCGCAGACAGATAGACGAAAAAACGGACAGACAGCGGAGGCTAAGTAATAAGGTCTAGTGGTCACCCTTTGGTGGTACGGAACTTTAATAAGTGACTGGATATATTACTAAAACGTATTTTCCTTTTTAGGGTTCCGTAGTCAACAAGAAACCCTTATAGTTTCGCCATGTCCATCTATCTGTCTGTCCGTATTATTATTTTTTAATCAAAAATCTCTAAAACGATTTTGATCAAACTCTGTACGTTACTGCAAATCTATATCGCTTACCTACCATCAGGTGATGTGATGCCAATTAGGGCTTATATTAATTGTGGATACAAAAAAGTGCGAAATCCGTCGTGTCGTAATGTTGAGTTTTTATCAGTAAAGCTTCACACATGCTACACGCTGCATACATCTACGAAGAAGGGAAACGCAAAATAGAGAGACCAATATTCACCTGGGTGGACTCCCTCACCCTCAGCCACGATATCCGAAGACACACCGACCTTACAATAAACCAATGGATACGGAACCGAAGAGGAGACCCAACTGGAAGCAGCCCTATCTATCTAGCAGTCATAAATTTCCTTCCCCATATATATATGTACACACCAATTATAGAACTTATACTCCCCATACTGGCTACGATGTTCTGAATTCGGGCTGGTTCAAACTCCTATCGCTCCTCATCCTGACTGCGCCGACCTACACTCCTGTCCTATCTACGCCCCCCTCTGGTTTCTTGGGTCCCGCGCCCTTGCTGCGCCATGCTGGCTGGGGGGGGGGGCATGAACTGAACTGAACTGTGATTCTTATTCCACAACTAAGGCATGCCCTTATTAATATCTAATATACAGTGTGACTGGTTGAACAACGGACTCAATGAAGGAGGTGTTTAAGAAGCTAATACCCATTCCATTAAGCATAAAAAACTACCACCTATTTTTTAATTTTTTTTTAATTTTAATAGGTCCATCTTCTTTTTAAGTATGCGTAGGAAGGCATGCGATTGAATTGTACCGCGAAATGTGTCCTAACCGGCGAGTGCCGTCGTACGATTTAATGCTAGAAGTGAATTTTTGGCTCAGGGCGTTCGGCTAGTTTAACGTACCTACCCATGCTCAATGAGCAATGAGAGATGGTGCGCATTTTGAACATGTATTACAGCATCGTTAGTTACAATCAGTAAAGTACAATCAGTAGTGTGGTCGGGGTCACCCAATCGCCCTAAATTGGCTCCCTAACCGCGATTATTGTACACTTTTTAAGGGCCCTAACTGAGTTAAGGCTCTATAAATTGTATAGTCTAATCGCTGCTTAAATGAAATGAACTATACTAGTCTTTTCACCCCATTTCGGAGGAGGATTAGAAATTATCGCATTTTGACATACGATAATACATATTATTATTGTATCGTATATCGTACTAGTGTCAAAATTATCGAACATGTAGTACGATAATTATCGTACGTCTGGCAATGCTGTGACAGACAGACAACAACAAGGTTAAGACAACTGTCATTGTCCTGTCTTAATATAGTCAAATAAAGTCATTGGCCATACTGCCGTGTCTTCAGCCACAGATTTGGACAGAAGGATCCGCCCGCCTTCATACTTTACCCAGATTTTCTTCATATACATGTGTCATACATGCAAAAAGTAGCGCCATTTGACATAACTCGTACGAACGAACTAACGTGGGCGAGAGTTGACGTTCCAGGTGACTTAGAAACTTGAAATTTGGTACCGAGGTAGGTTATTGGACGTATACAAAGGAAAAATTCAAAAAATGGCCAAGTTTTAGTCGTACTCACAAAATTTGGGTTCCGTACCACCACTCCTCATTGGAATAATTATATGGGCCACTTCCAGGTGACTTTTTTAAATTGAGATTTGGAATCGCAATGGGTTTATTGGACGTATTAAGTAAAAATTAAAAAAATTGCTAAGTGCGACTCTGGATTGTGCACTAAGGGTTCGGTACCACCAAAAATATCATAAATGTATATCTATTAATTGAATAAGGATAGGAAATTAGTATTTATACTTTACATAATTTAATGATATCACAATAAAACATAAATTAGAAATGGGGTCAAGTTCAATATAAAAAAAATACAGTGATCTAAATGCGTAGGTACTCAGTTCTATAGTGGTTTCTAAATCATAGCTACGAAACTTCATATAGAAATATTTATTTTACACTTCTCCAAATAACAGAAAAAGTACAAAATTTGTTCTGTTCTACTAAATGGTTTAACTTGGCAAGTTTAAATGATCAAGGTGCCAAGCAAGCAAAGCTTACTTTTTAAAAGTAAATATTAATTAAGAATAAAATTGGATACTAAAAACATGCCAAGTTACACCATGCAGAAGCACAGAACATTTTTTTTTTAAGAAACTGAAAACTGTTGTATTTTTGTTTTGTCTCTGCATTATATCCATCACAAACATCCTATGTATTTTTGAGTTAAGGAAATTATATAGTAAATAAAATTATAATTAAAATGTTATAGTAGTTAAAATATATGTTATAATAAAATGAAGGTTATGAGAATGTAATTTTAATAAACACCTAATCGCTGAAGGCCCTTGAGGTCTCTGACCATGAATCCGTGGTCTATTTCAAAGCAATCGGCGTGGTAATTGAAAAACCTATCATACCTCGCATTCCAAATATAATCTATCAATATAAAAAAATGCCTGACTATAACCACAACACTATGAAAAAAATGATACCATCTTTGGAAAAAATATTGCACGGAAATTTTCAATTGAATAACTTTACTTCTAATCTTACGATCTGAAATTTCATTCGAAATAAATGTTTTTTAATGAATTGCACAACATTAAATATTATTTCTTTAGTTCTAAATAATCACTTTATTTTTAAAACTTTTAGTGCTCATCAATTAAACTGGGCAGTTTTACTATCCTGGTATCACCTTAGCATTGTCATTTTGTCAATTTTCATAAACTCAATCTTATGTTGTACAGTTTTAAGTCTACTTTTATTTAATGATTTTATAGGTTTGTTTTTAAGGGAGGTTACTTTAAAAAAAATACCCAATAGCATCAACCTGTTTGTAGTGTGCTGTATATGTAATGGCTCGCTCGGTGTTGATGAGCGTTCTATAGAATTCTTCTATTCTGTGGTTACAGGTATGAATAAGTAAAAAACCACAGATAAGAAAAAAAATTGCCGCTCCGATAGATTGCTGAAGGAGGCGTGGCATGCGCGTCAACGCCCTGCACAACGAGGCATGTTGCTGTCATTCGTAAATGATTGTACTGCGCAGAAATTGCACAATTTCATGGCAGGCTGACCTCCACGTGTTTTGGTTACAAAATTGCCGAGATGTGCAATAATAAGCTGCAAAAATACAACTGGCAAAGTAAATTTAATAAATGGAGGATTTTCTTACCACGTGTGTGAAAAACTTGAATGAAAAACAATAGATAAAAATATGAATTTTTATTTTAGGTTTCTTGTTATTTAGTGCGAGGGTGTTGTCGATATTTTTCAACGATTTTATTTTTATTTTAATATTCAGTTTTCCATAAAATCCCGAATTGAATGAAAAGTATATCAGAACTACAGAACGTTAGAATTTGTGTCTCACAAAATCAAGCACTTTTACCCTAAAGCATTTCAACGATGATGACTTTGTACTGGGAAACATAGTTTGGGGCTAGATGACCGTGTGTGATTAGTCCATGAATATTTTTTCTGTATGTAGGTTACAGAAAAAACAGAAAACACAAAACAGAAAACAAACCAACAGAAAACAGTAAACAGAAAATTCTAAATCAACAGAAAAAGTTTGCTAAGCAACGCATATATTAAAAGTTATAAACAGCAAAAAATATTTACAGTAGCGCAAGTAAAAAGACCGCGGACTACGGTAAATAAAAAAAATTACGGTAGCAAATCATTACTTTTTTTTTGGAAGTACAAAGTATTTATGTATAGTGTATATTTACATTACCTACATTGTATATAGTAACCAAACCAAATAACACAGGTAATATATAAGTCACTGCCAACTAAGTAAATCGAGTAATTTTGATACGGAAAATAAAACATATGTTAAAATAAATAAGGTTATTCAGATGAGCTGTTGATGGAAGATTTAACTCCTTAACTTGTATGCTATTGAGATGATGATGGAAGCCACAGGAATATGTATCTGTTAATGAAACACATGCATTATAATTTAATGGTTCCTGTTTAACATTTCATGTTTCCCATTGGGTTTAACGTTGTTAGTTAGATAGCAATGTCACTAAAAATAAAGATAATAAAAATAAAAGTTAAAAAAAACTAAAAACCGACTTCAAAATGAAATTCACTCAAAAGTATGAAATACATTATTACACTTGATATACGATATTAACCAACAGTAACGAAACGAAAGGTGGGTAGGAATGAAATTAAGGGCCTAAATTTATTTTTGAGGTCCGTTCCATCACACAGCTACTCACATTTTACTAATGGAATTGCTGACATCGACCTAAAAAAATTATTTTGGGTCCCTAATTTAATTCGTACCCACCTTTGATTTCGTTACTGTTGGTTAATGTCGTGTATCAAGTGTAATAATATTATTTCATACTTTTGAGTGAATTTCATTTTGAAGTCGGTTTTTAGTTTTTTTAAACTTTTATTTTTATTTTCTTTATTTTTAGTGACATTACTATCTAACTAACAACGTTAAACCCAATGGGCAACAGGAACCATTAAATTATAATGCATGTGTTTCATTAACAGATACGTATTCCTGTGGCTTCCATCATCATCTCAATAGCATACAAGTTAAGGAGTTAAATCTTCCATCATCAGCTCATCTGAATAACCTGAAAGAATACAACTATTGGTCTATACGTACCTTTGTATCTACGTAAAATATTTGAAGAATTATCCTCCAACTCCTTTATCAGCTCATCAACATGAGATGATGACTTGACTATCAGACGTAAATACTTTAATTATTTAAGAAAATACATGAAACACGTGAAACGTGCCTATAAAATTTGAGTGTTGCCCTCGATTTCCCAAGGATTCCATCATCAGATCATGACTTGGTGACATTGGAACCCCCTCGGGAGTATACTCTTTCGAATAAAAAAGAATTTTGAAAATCGGTTTACAATCGGCGGGGATATCGCGTAACAAACATACAAAAAAAACATAGAGGCACATATTGAGACGGTTAGTAATAAAATAAATAGATTTGTTTACGTGTTGGGCAGACTACGGAAAATATCAAGCCGCAAAACAGCTATTTTAGCGTATCATGGTTACATAGTGTCTGCTTTAAGATACGGACTGGTTATGTGGGGAAATTCCTCATCGATAGGAAGGGTATTCGTTGCCCAGAAAAAGTGTGTACGTGCTATTTGTAGAGCACATCCTATGGAGTCTTGTAAGTCACTTTTTAGACAACTTAGATTGCTCACGCTACCAAGCTTATACATATTTGAGATTTGTATGTTTCTGAAACGGCATAAGTACCTATTTAAAACTGCAAAGGATGTTTACCCAAGGTGCACTAGGAACGAGAATAAATTGGTATTTGATCACTGTCCGTGAACTACACTATACCAAAAGAATTATTATAAGTCTATAAAAAATTATAATTGTAACCCAAATGCAATTAAAGATCTTCACCTGACATTATTTAAAAAAATATTGTTTTACTGGTTAATAAATCAAAAGTTTTATGATGTGAATGAATTATTTAATGATTCATATAGAATTGACATTTAACATTTTAAATTATAATATTGTAAGATTTGCATGCTAGACTAAATTTTTAGCTGAACAGTTGAAACTTTGATTATTTTATGTTATCTTTCAATGTACCTGTTTTATGCAAATAAATAATCTTGAATCTTGAATCCTACATAGTTTTCACACTCCAAGCATACTCGTATACAGGATATCCAGGGATGTTTATAAAACCACGATTTGTGTTCTTCCATTGCAATTGAAAAGTTTGACTCCAGGTTTTTCCAAAGTGCTAATGAAGATATTATGAGCTCAAAAATGTGTTGAGTTGCTTCGAGAAAAGGGTGTACGGCAGTGCTTGTATACTCGACTTGTCGGGGGGCACTGCTGTACTCCCATCAGGGGTATTTGGTTTATTATTTTTGGCATCAGCCAAAGATGACGGTATACCACTATATTTACCAGAGAGAAGATAATCACTAGGTACATTTACTTTGTGCTGAGATTTACGAATTTTTATGATTGTTCAGAAGATGTAACAAAACAAGTTTTGACAATTTTATAACAAACAGAGTATATTATTTAAAATTTGAAGTTTCTGCTCTTTTAAGGAAAATCGTTTCCATGTTTTGTAGAAATTTTCAAAATGTCAACCAAGGATTTTGATGAATTTAAGCGGTACTGGCATAAAAAGAGCCAGTGTTTACTGAAACCGAATCTGTCCATTGCAGAGAAGATTGTAGCATACAAAGTTTTTCTTAGGCCGTTGTTGATTTTTAAGTGGTACAATTGCCGTTACGAACAGATGAAAGAACTCGAAGTTCAAGTACTCAAAATGATATTTGGTAAATGCAGCGAGGATATTTTGTACAAGCGTTACACGGATATTAACATAATTGGCTATCTGAAGTTGCAAAAAGCCCGTTGGGATACTGCTACATCTCTCAGTGTACGTGAAATATTAGTAGGTAAGGCAGAAACCGACACCTTTTCATATTTTAGGAAGTCTGGTGATAGAGAAAGCAAAGCTTGTGAAAAGAAAACTAAAGTGACGCATGGCAGAGTTAAGAAATGCCATCGGAAAAAACGTTATGAGAGTAGTCGTGATTCAGAGAGTAGTTCTTCTTCGAACTACCCATCTACGTCGGCTCCAGCTCCCCAAAGAGTCCTACGCATCCGAAGTTCCAGTAGTGATTAAAAACCTACCTATATCAACTGCTCTTGTAACTTTAACTGGTTTAGTACCTACCGATCTACCAGTAATACCATCAGATTTTTAATAAAGTAAGTACTGGTTTTTAACCGACTTCAAAAAGGAGGAGGTTCTCAATTCGAGTTTTTTTTGTATGTTTGTTACGCTATATCTCCGCCGATTGTGAACCGATTTTCAAAATTCTTTTTTATTCGAAAGAGTATACTCCCAAGGGGGTCCCATTGTCAGCAAGTCAGGATCTGATGATGGGATCCCAGGGAAATCGAGAACAACCCTCAAATTTTATAGGCACATATTACGTGTTGCATGTATTTCCTCAAAACTATTCAAGTTTTGGCGTCTGTTAGTCATCATCTCATGTTGATGAGCTGATGAAGGAAGGTAAAACTCCTTAACGGTTAGGAGTTGGAGGATAATTCTTCAAATATTTTGCGTAGATACGTAGGTAAGTAATAAGTATAGACCGATAGTTGTATTCTTTCAGGTTATTCAGATGAGCTGATGATGGAAGATTTAACTCCTTAACTTTCATGCTGTTGAGATGATGATAGAAGCTACAGGAATCTGTATCTGTTAATGAAACACATGCTTTATGATTTGATGGTTCCTATTGGCGAGTAGGTGATTGGGTATAACGTTGTTATAGATAGATAACATTATGACTAAAAATAAATAAAATAAAATTAAAAGTTTAAAAAACTTAAAAACCAACTTCAAAATGAAATTCACTCAAAAGTATGAAATAATATTAACTTAGATACACGAAATTAACCAACAATAACGAAATCAAAGGTGGGTACGAATTAAATAGGGACCTAAAATTTTATTTGAGGTCGGTGTCAGCAACATTTGATACGTAAGTAGCTGTGTGCTGGAACCGACCTCAAAAATAAATTTAGGACCCTAATTTAATTCGTACCCACCTTTGATTCCGTTATTGTCCGTTATTGTTGGTTAATGTCGTGTATCTAAGTATAATAATACTATTTCATACTTTTGAGTGAATTTCATTTTGAAGTCGGTTTTTAAGTTTTTTAAACTTTTATTGTTTATCCCTAAACTCTTTATTTTAAAATTTTATTTAAAGTTGCATGACCGTTTGGCTTCCTGCTTAGAATATACCGTGTGGCTCCCGGCTTGAATATACAGTGTTGCTCCTAGCTTAGAATATACCGTGTAGCTTCCGGCTTAGAGTAGGACCATCCTATCTCTAATACGTGTCGTAAGAATCGATTAAGGAAATGATGGGCAGCGGCGTCCTTTCCGCGACTTGCAGTGGACCTGCAACAACAATGCGATCGCCGACCCACCTGCCAAGCGTGGCGATAACGGCAACACCCCCCCCCCCCCCCCCCCATGATCTACACAACAAGAAAACCGCCCCTAGTAATGGCCCCGCTATTCCTGGCTCCGGTAGCGGTCAAGGTAACGGCGGGGCGGGGGATGCGAAGAATCCCCGGCAGACGCCAGGCTACGAAATCCAACGACTTTGGCCTTGGCAACTTACTACACGCGTACACTGCGGACTGATGACAAGCTTATAGAACTCGAAGAAGTATTGAGCAGGTTACGGTCGGATATCGTAGGTTAATGTGAAGTCCGAAGAGAGGGAGAGGACACCATGATCCTTAAATCCGGAAACCTGCTCTACTTCCGGGAGAGTGACCAACTGTCTCAGGGTTGTATCGGTTTTCTAGTCCACAAGTCCCTCATCCACAATGTGGTCCGGATCGAGAGTGTTTCGACGAGGATAGTGTAACTTATACACAGAATCGCCAAACGGTATTCGCTGAAGGTCATACAGGTATATGCACCGACCGCGGAACACTCCGACACCTAAGTGGAGATCCTATATGAGGATATCTCTAGAGCTTTACATAATAGCTCTTAGACCTAATATACCGTTGTTATGAGGGTCTTTAACGCGAAACTGGACAAAAGAAGTGATGGTGAGCTGAGAGTGGGGCAATTTGGATATGGAGAGAGGAATGCACGTGGCCAGCCACTGGCCGACTTTATAGAAAAGGAGGGCCTCTTTACGATGAACTCCTTCTTCAAAAAGCCTAAACGGCGAAAGTGGAAATGGTTGCTTCCAATGATGTTACGAAGAATGAGATTGACTTCATCTTGTCGACAAGGAAGCAAATATACAATGATGTCTCTGTGATCAATTCAGTCAAAACAGGAAGCGATCACCGGACGGTAAAAGGCACATTGAATCTAAAAACCAAGCTAGAAAGATGTCGACTGATGAAGTCTACGCCCCGATCAGCTCCTAACCAGCTCCAAAACTCTGAGAGCTTTTCCTCTGGAATTCATATCTCGGAAACGCTTGAAGATAGTGCAATGGGACCACGCGCAAACGATTAAAATGGGGGGCGACACCATTTCTTTCTTTTATTTTTTAGGAAGTAATGTCCGCCCATTCCAACTTTGGGGCTCCGGCAAGGGGGTGGGGGCCTGATCCAGAATTTCTACTACTGCCGCGGGCGTTGCTCCATAATAACGCAACCGAATATTTGGTCAGTTTTTGCATAATTTTCATGAATACAACTATTACTTTCATTTTATATCTTACTCAGCTACATATTTCCCTTATATTTTTTTTTGTATCGTTAATAACATGTGTAATTAAAAAGTGTCACATCTTTTTAAAAACAAAAAAAGACGTGTGGCACTCGGGGACTGCCGCGGTAAAGCTATTGCATAGCATTTTTTATCAACTAATGCAATTATAATTATTAAGCTATTGTATAGCTTTAATCGTTTTAACCGCCTCCGTAGCTCAGAGGCAAAGTTCACTGGCTTTACACAGGAGGTCGCGGGTTTGATTCCCGGCGGGGTCAATTGTAAGACTCGGTTTGGTTGGTGGTAGGGCATTTTCTAAGCCCGCCTGGCTAGTTACCACCATCTTATCTAAGTCTTGCCGCCAAATATCAATGTTGATATCATTGGTGTGTTCCGGCATGAAGATAAGATAGCCAGTTCTCCATTGCGTTGGGGAATCTTGGCAAGCCCGCTTCCATCTTCGGCAACATCGTCACTTACCACCAGGTGAGATGTTGTCAAGGGTTTACCAATTGTGCATGAAAAAAAAAACGTGGGCTTTGAGGGGAAAGAAATTTCGTAACGAAAAAAACCTGACACCCCAAAATATATATATATATATATATATATAATATATTGAGTTCTAAAAAACTTACAGGTGATGGTGGTAGTGATGGTGGTGTTGATGTTGGTGGTGATGGTGATGATGGTCGTGATGGTGGTCGCGATGGTGGTCGCAATGGTGGTCGCAATGGTGATCGTGATGGTGGTCGTGAAGGTGGTCGCGATGGTGGTAGCGATGGTGGTCGCGATGGTGGTCGTGATGGTGGGCGATGACGATGAGGATGATGATTTAACTTTCTTAGTGTTAATTTATGACTTAACATCCCGCGCCCCAAGGACTATATGGTATACTATAAGGTAAACACTGCATAAATAAAATATAAATAAATAATTATAATTATATAAGTTGACGATTTGTGGCTGATATGATGATGATGATGATGATATAAGTTGATAAAAAATGCTATGCAATAGCTTTACCGCGGCAGTCCCCGAGTGCCACACGTCTTTTTTTATTTTTTGGGGTGTCAGGTTTTATTTTTGGTACGAAATTTCTTGATTCGGTCCCCTCAAAGCCCGCGATAAAAGCTATACAATAGCCTAAAAATAAAGTTTGAACACAGATTTGTAACAAGAGAAGCACTTACAACATAATATTTAGGCTATTTAGTTTTTAGGGTACCTAGTTATTTAAGATAAGATTAGCTAAGTGAATTAAATTAAAACTTTATCTAACTTCAACTTTGCAACATTAATTTAGTATTTAGAAGTTAAAGTTACTTATTACGTAATTCGCATTTGAACCCATTTCCCATTTTCCCTTTAGACACCTAAAATAGGTAAAGATTCGCAACTCTTAACCAGCGACACTTTAAAGTTGTCAGATCTCAAATTTACCGTGTGCTCACTAAGTTACTGCAGCTGGCGCTCTGAATGACAATGCGTGTTGCTAATTACACGACGGCCCATAAAAATGGGTGTATTGTCTTAAGGTCTCATGTAAAAATGTATGTATGTATAGGTATATATTATGTTTCTTTACCCTCCGGAGGACCTCGTCTACTTTCCTATTTCGACTACTTTCCTACTTCGTCTACTTGTCTACTCCGTCTACTTTCCTACCTCGTTCACTTTCCTACCTCGTCTACTTGTCTACTCCGTCTACTTTCCTACCTCGTTCACTTTCCTACCTCGTCTACTTGTCTACTCCGTCTACTTTCCTACCTCGTTCACTTTCCTACCTAGTCTACTTGTCTACTCCGTCTACTTTCCTACCTCGTTCACTTTCCTACCTCGTCTACTTGTCTACTCCGTCTACTTTCCTACCTCGTTCACTTTCCTACCTCGTCTACTTGTCTACTCCGTCTACTTTCCTACCTCGTTCACTTTCCTACCTCGTCTACTTGTCTACTCCGTCTACTTTCCTACCTCGTTCACTTTCCTACCTCGTCTACTTGTCTACTCCGTCTACTTTCCTACCTCGTTCACTTTCCTACCTCGTCTACTTTCCTACCTCGTTCACTTTCCTACCTCGTCTACTTGTCTACTCCGTCTACTTTCCTACCTCGTTCACTTTCCTACCTCGTCTACTTGTCTATTCCACGATATCTTCTATAAGGCTTGATGAATTTTATAGTGTAAGGTATCGTTAGATTCGTCTGGATCCCGTGATTTACATAGGATTCATTAAAATAAGTCGGGTAAAGACATCCCAAAAAAGAGTTAAGCAGTTGTGTTTTCATAAAATGTTTAATTGAATGTTATATTATAGTGACCTTTTTTTTAACCACCTCCGTAGCTCAGAGGCAAAGTTCACTGACTTTATACAGGAGGTCGCGGGTTCGATTCCCGGCGGGGTCAATTGTAAGACTCGGTTTGGTTGGTGGTAGGGTATTTTCTAAGCCCGCCTGGCCAGCTACCACCATCTCATCTAAGTCTTGCCGCCAAACATCAGTGTTAACAACATTGATGTGTTCCGGCTTGAAGATAAGATAGCCAGTTCTCCATTGCATTGGGGAATCTTGGTAAGCCCGCTTCCATCTTCGGCATCATCGTCACTTACCATCAGGTGAGATGATGCCAAGGACTTACCAATTGTAAATAAAAAAAATAAAAAAAAAAATTACAATACGATTTCGATAACCCTGTCTCAAGTTTGACCCGAAAGTCCTACAATCCCGAGACAATTCAATTTAGAAAGTCTCTGGACTTCGAGACACGTGACACGACACGTCCCGGGACCCAAACCCTTCTCATATATATAACTTGACCTTAGAAGTCAGTCTTCAATAGCCTTGGTCTGTTTATAATTAAACTAGCGACCCGCTCCGGCTTCGCACGGATGCAATGTAGATACTATATGGGACAGTGTGGAGTGATTAATAATTTTATGATTAGTCTATACTACAGGATATCTTTGTATACAGTTACCGCCGACCGCTGCCAACCGGGGCCGAGAAACGTACGGCCCTTGCCTCCGTATTTTTAAATCTCTGCTTCTAAGATAATTATCCATTTAATTTTTAATGAAATGCTGTTAAGGACAGTTTTGATTTACATGAAATGTACAACGTATGTAATGTATTTAATTGGATTAAGAATACTGTATTGTATAAAATAGCTCGGTAAATAACACATTATTTTTAATTTTAAAGATAAAAATGGTTACTGTGGGTTATTCTTAGGAGATAAATATATGCCATTGCGGAATTTTTATCGATGTTTTTAAGATACTATTCCGTAGTAGATTAATTTGATCCATCTCATAAGGTGTAGCCAGCGTTTGCGATTTAAGCGCACAAAAATATGTTTGTCAAGACATCACATTACAAATCTTTGAATTTTTCAGCTTTTCTGTACTATAATATGTATAAACCTTCCTCTTGGACCACTCTATCTATTGCTGAAACTGCATTAAAATCGGTTCAGTAGTTTAAAAGATCTAGGCGAACAGACAGCGTAAGCGCCTTAATTTTATACTATGTAAAGAAAAGAAGTAGAAAATATTACATATCTTTGAATTTTTCAGTTTTTCTGTACCTTATATACGTATTATACTCATAAACCTTACCCTTTAATCACAAAAGATCTAAGCGAACAGACAGCGGAAGCAACTTCACTTTATACTATGTAAAGAAGATGTATGAAAAATAAAGATGTCTCAGTATAAATCTTTGAATTTTTCGGCTTTTCTGTACTATAATGTGTATGTTTTATACATATAAACCTTCCTCTTGAATAACTCTATCTATTGCTGAAAACTGCATTAAAATCAGTCGAGTATTTTAAAAGATCTAAGCGAACAGACAGCAGAAGCAACTTCATTTTATATTACTATGTAAAGAAGATGTATGAAAAATAAAGATGTCTCATTATAAATCTTTGAATTTTTCGGCTTTTCTGTACTATAATGTGTATGTATTATACATATAAACCTTCCTCTTGAATCACTCTATCTATTGCTATCGATCTAAGCGAACAGACAGCGGAAGCGACTTTATTTTATACTATGTAAAGATAAAGATTTCGCGAACGCCGACAATCCCTACCGACAATAAACATGAAAGGCCCATTACTTAAGAACGGATATAAAGCAAACTGAGCAACTATTTAGAAATGATTTATCTTAAATAATTATCTTAATTAGTCATCTTATCTATTATTCATCTCAATTTGTGTCAAATATGCTGAATTTATAAATTCTTTAAAAAAATTAAAGATATTACTCTATTTAGGTACTATCTAGCTGAGAAATATCTGACTAGGCCTAAACACCACTACTCATAAATTCCTCGATAGAGTGGAAGTGTTTCGCTCCAAAATTGTGGGCTGCGGGTTAGAAGCATCAAACTTCTACCATGGATAGGGTACCCCACGATGATAGTTTTGAGATGTGGAGGGGAGTCAGGTTCGCCCACTTTGCGCCTCCCTGCTGGGGCGAAGGGGGTGAATTACGCATTTTGATAATTATTTTTATATTAATGCTACTAGAGCTTGTGTGGTATCGTTTTCATGAAAAACGAATACAAGGAACGAAATTAAAACGGGGTGCTTAAATTTTTTTACAACATATTTTTTAATAATCGTAAATAATATGACTATAAAAATTACTGCAGTTAATATAGCTTACAAATATATATTCTAGTATACTTGTAATACTAAAACTATAAGAAAAAAATCAAGAACGCGTCAAGAAGAAGAAGGTTGCGGTGATGCGGTAAGGTAAGTATCCCTGTCATAGTATTTTACTGATCTATTAATGCTACCAGGATTAATGTGACTTAGTTTTAGTCTAACATAGATGCAAGGAATGCATTTTTAATGCTTAGTATGTATATTTCCACTCAAAAAACAATATTTTTGACGAAAAATTTACAACAGTTTACAGTTTCTTCAATTGTTTAACAAGTAATTTTTATCAACCTTTATTGTTATTAAGTTAATTTAATATTGTTCATTTATAAATATATTTACACATCTTCTATATTATTATAAAATCGTTTGTTTTGACTGACTAGTAACAGATGAATCAGACATATCCGGAGCTTTTACTAGTGCAATGAGAAGCGTGTTTTACGTGTACATGTTCATGGAGTAATTCCTTTTCAATGGCTCGGGACTTTTGGGTGAAGAGTTGTTTTCTGGCTTCATTGACTATCAATGCTTCACGAACGCGGTCATAACATAATTAATACTACAAATCTTTTTATCAGTAGAATGGAGATCGTCGCTTATTTATTTTACAATTGTCATCATTTTCTAAGGCGCTGTTTACCCATGCTTCCCAGGTCGTTTTTTTTCCTCTACTCATAAAAGTGGATATCGCATCATACCCCACGAACGCATAGAAGATTGGGAGATCCTGACATTGTGACAGACTCATTGACGCCACCAGATCCTGAGAAGAGAGGACGAAGATGAGGAAAAGAGTGGCGCCTACACATGCGATACCCCAGAATTTGAAGATCATCATATCAGCTCATATATGTCCCCACCGAGGAGCTCGAGCCTACCCTGAATTAGGGCGATCATACTTTAGTCGAGTTAGTCGACTTCACACACAACCTTCAAGTTATTACGCAGGCGTGTGCACGTTTCGTCACAATGTTTTCCTTCACCGTAAGAGCGTGGGATAAACGTGAAATGAATTTGAAAAACACATTGGTACGTGGCAGGATTCGAACCATGACCTCCCGGACAGGAGGTAGCGGTTATAGCATTTACACCACCGACGCGTTTCATCTTTGTGACATCAACTTGTTCTTTTAGAGACTAGAGAGAAATAAATATACGCGACACATGGGAGTAAACGAACAATATATGAAAAGCTTCATAATAACTTTTGATAAAAAATTGTATGACAAAAAATTGAAGAAACTGTTGTTACTATTTTTGAGTGGAATTATACATTTTCAGCAGTCGAAATGCATTCCTTGCATTTACGTTACACTAAAACTACGTCACATGATCCTAGTAGTAATAATAGTTACACTAAAACTACGTCACATGATCCTAGTAGTAATAATAGTTACACTAAAACTACGTCACATGATCCTAGTAGTAATAATAGTTACACTAAAACTACGTCACATGATCCTAGTAGTAATAATAGTTACACTAAAACTACGTCACATGATCCTAGTAGTAATAATAGTTACACTAAAACTACGTCACATGATCCTAGTAGTAATAATAGTTACACTAAAACTACGTCACATGATCCTAGTAGTAATAATAGTTACACTAAAACTACGTCACATGATCCTAGTAGTAATAATAGATCAGTAAAACAGTACCGCATCACCGCACGCTTCATTTTCTTTACGCGTTATTGATTTTTTTCTTTTACTTTTTATTGTGTACTACATTCATATTGTATATAATTGTAACCTATATTAAATAAGCTTTATTTTAGTATTTTTTATAGTCATATTAATAAAAGTTTATAAAAAATATGATGTTATAAAAACAACTATGCTGGTGCCTATAGCACAGGCTTCGAGCCTATTTTAGGTATCAGTCGATCCAAGTGTTTTGTATCAGCCGTATTTTTGCAAAATAAATAAATTGTTTGTTTGTTTGTTCAAGTAAGCACCACTTTTAACACACTCGCTAAAAATATTTTTTGTGTGTAGATTCATACATTTTAAGCATTAAAAATTAATTGCTTGTATTCGTTTTTCATGAAAACGAATACAAACTCTAGTGGCATTAACTGATAAGGAAAAAAAAAACGGGAGTGCCGGCAGAAGTGAAAACTTGAATATTAACGTTGTGCATTTTTGATATTTTGGAATGGTTAGGGAATAATTTTGCACGAATTGCTTTGATTATCAGTATAAAAGTACTATCATTTATGTGGTAGAATTCAATATTTATTTATTGCGCTATCGTACACAAACATGACAATTTATATTACATTAAAAAGTTTATATCTCAGAAAAATCAACAAAAAATCAACTCCATCCGTCTTACGAATTTTCGATCAGGTCACTTGTCCTGACGCGAGTTTAACATTTTTTACCCATTACAAAAAAAGTGCACAACGCCGCCACAGATTACTAATTAGTTACTACGTAACAGATACTTCACTCAGTAGTAAATTTCCAATACCTACTGCTATAATAGCCTACTCCATCGCGTCAGCTTGCTTCACACCACGCGATCCCACAGCAATCGCAGGGCTGCCTCTTCGATAAAATTAAATTAACATAACTTTTTGTGTCTATGTTATTGAGAACTGTGAATGTTTTGACTTATAGGTGGTAGTTTAAAATTGTATCATTTATCTATCTATATATCTAATATATAAAAATGAATCGCAAAATGTGTTGGTAAGCGCATAACTCGAGAACGGCTGGACCGATTTGGCTAATTCTTTTTTTGTCGAGTTCGTTATTGTCAGGAGAAGGTTCTTATGTAGGGTAGGGTAGGGTAGGGTAGTGTAGTGTAGTGTAGGGTAGGGTAGGGTAGTGTAGGGTAGGGTAGGGTAGTGTAGGGTAGGGTAGGGTAGTGTAGGGTAGGGTAGTGTAGTGTAATGTAAGGCGGTACGTAGTTCGCCGGGACAGCTAGTATATATATATATAATTCTCGTGTCACAGTGTTAGTAACCATACTTCTCCGAAACGGCTCGACCGATTTTTATGAAATTTTGTGTGCATATCGGGTAGGTCTGAGAATAGGTTCTTATCTATTT
This sequence comes from Coleophora flavipennella, assembly GCA_947284805.1. NCBI lineage: Eukaryota > Metazoa > Arthropoda > Insecta > Lepidoptera > Coleophoridae > Coleophora > Coleophora flavipennella. The sequence goes on along the minus strand of OX369280.1, from coordinate 16,541,333 downwards.
TTCATACCCCTACGCGGGCGAAGCCGCGGGCAACAGCTAGTAAAATATATATTTTTTTTAAAAAGGTGCTGATTGTGCAATACATCTAGATAACACATAATTTTAGAGGTCAGTGTGTAAGTAAAATGAAAAAAATCTTTAAGAGTTACATGTGTTTTATTTTGATATAATTTTTTATTAATTTCTTACCCTTTCTAAATTCTCGGTTATAAATCGCATAAAACCGAATCACAAGCACAGATTACTAAATAGTTATGTCACAAGTGTTTGTGTGCGCTAACAGCACGACAAGTTGAGACAAGTCGCCGCGCCTGCGACTCACATATTATCACAATTTTATTTTAATAAAAATAGTTTTTTAAACGTTGTTAAAATAGTATTTAAGATAAGTATGACGTTTCTATGTAACAAAAAAATGTAAATCTGTGTTTGAAAGGCAAGCTAATGCCACAGTGTAATAAAGAGTACTAGCTAATGCTTAGTATACCTAGTATTAAAAATAATTTTAAAACGACAAAAAATAGTAATAGTTTATCACTTACCTTTCTTCATTGACAGGTAAATGGAAAAATGTTAGGTGTTTATCTCTTCTTTTGCTTTATTTGCACCCATCTACAGCACATAAGGCACCAGACGGCATCGTAGGTACGCGTACTAACGAACGAAACGATTTAAATTGAACTACGTGCGTGCGCTTCGTTTGTGAAAACCGCACTGAATTGGGTCCGCAAACGGCCCGAGAACGCTGGGCCGGGCGGTAGGTAATTATAGCGTGCAAGTACATGGAGTGACGGAGGCCTGACGCCGCTAAAGAAGTTTTCACTTCAAAAATAATCATGGGTAGTTCACGCACGCGTAATTCTTTCCCCGAGCACAAAGGACGAACCTGACTACCATACACATCTAAAAATGATATTCGAGGAGCATCCTATCCATGGTAGAAATTTCCCGCAGCGCACAATGTTGTAGTATACAGCGAGCTATACTCATAAAAAAACGAGCGAGCTTTACAGTAGTCGCTTAATGATGTGTTACATCTGACATAAGTAAAAAACCTACCTCGCTTTAGGCGGCTTGGCCATGTTTACTTTGCCTTCGTGACTGAAAAAAATAAGGAGCCATGGCCATGTTCCCTTAGCCTGTGTGACTGAAAAAAAAAACACATTTCCACTTTTACACACTTCCGTCAGTTAATGAACTTCCATCTCTTTTCGCCAAATCACTCCACAGATTGTGGGAAAGCGAGAGGAAAGATATTACATATCAAAAGTTGCGAAGTTTGTCGAAAATAACACTAAATTTTAATTGTGTCGTCGTTACAGCTCATATACGTCCCCACCGAGGGGCTCGAGCCTACCCTGAATCAGGGCGATTGTGTACTCATGTAACAACTCGTACTAAACATAGGTAAATAAAACCTGGCAACCATGTTATGTTTTTCATTTTTGATTTATTAAATAATAAACTATTTTTTGCTGTTTTGGGATGGAAAGTTAAAAATAGCGCTAAAATGAGGAGGACAAATGTCTCATATGCCCTAAGTTAATAATGTTATAGGCAGGTTGTAGGATACTTCATAATTGTCAGGAAATTCTTTTAAGTAATAACTAAAATGCTAGTCTTTATAAATAAACTGTTTATTTCACTGACTCCAGCCAGACCCCTAAGTTCTCCATATCTATTTACATCTATAAAAGTATGGATAACTCACAGATTAGCCTGTACTTCAACAAATCAACTGAGGATACCTTCTGCAGATTCATAACCTTTTCATAATTATCTTTCTACCTCAACCAGGGTCTTTAATTTGAATTGTAATATTTCTAAGAGTGAACCTTCTTCTCTGGTGTTGCAGACGAGTACTTCTCCATGTTACTTCTGATGTGTTCTTTTCGCGCACTGCGATTCTTTCAATGTGCAACAAGTCATTCCACTGAAGTATTTCTTTTTGTACATGGCATATTACGTTCACCTCCCTATAATCCTCGTAAACGAGGTGAAAATCAGGGCGCGCTCTTCGAGGGTGCCGTCGGCCGAAATAACTCGTCTTGTATATTTCTGCGAGGATCGAGCGCTCGAACTGCAGAAGTCTCGTGCAGTTACTGTTATTGAGCGACCAGACCTCGCAGCCGTAGGTGAGTATGGGCCTGATGAAGAGTTTGTACAGCTGATATTTTGCGCACGTGTGCACGCGTGATTCACAGAGCACATTTCGATACCGCTGGTACCACTTCCGAGCGCATTGTATTCTTGTAGTGATCTCTTGGCGCATCTCCCTGGCATCTGATATTCTAGGCACACCCAATCTTCGTAGACTCGGTGGCACATTTTGCATTGCCAATATTTTCTATTTTTGCGTAAACAAATAACTAATTAATATTATAGATTAACTAAGCCGCATATTATTGACTTAAAACAATGGGTTTACAAGGTTTACAACGTGAGGCTCAATGAATAAAAATGGCGTTGAACTTGAAGTTCAGTTCAATAAGATTCCACATCTACGTATTCATAAGTTTTCATATCTCAAACAACGTAGTTTATTATATTCTCTTTGTCTCAAACCACTAATCTTTGTCGCTTACCTAACTAAATCACAGATGACAAAGGCGTTTTTAATATGTGTATAGCACAGAGTTAAAAAGATTTCGCTCGAATTTGGATGTCTTTGATATATAGGTAGAACATATACTTACCTAATCCTCCTAGCATAACAGAGGCTTAGGAAGGAGTACTTATTACATTTCAAAAGTCTTGTTATCAAATAAAAAAGAGTTTACTACCCAAAGAACTTTTTTAATAAGTATATAAAAACTTTTTTCGTACATTTTGTGATTCTGTTGCTTGGTAACCACATGTATGAAGTACTTTCCAACGCAGGGCTAAACGTAACCGTAAAACTCGCTTCACGACATTGGCAGAATTCTAAAGGATAGATAGAAGTCGCCTTATATCAGAGGTTGCGAATTCGATTCCCGGCAAGGCGTAACTTTGTAATACTCTGTTTAGTTTTGTCAGCCCGCCTGGCTAGATACGAGTTCACTATCACTAGTCCGTTTACCAACATCATAACTAAGTCTTGCCGCCAAACGTCAATGTTAACAGCATTTATGTGTTCTGGCTTGAAATTAAGATAGCCAGTTCTCCATTGCGTTGGGGAATTCCGGTAAGCCCGCTTCCATCTTCGGCATCATCGTTACCTAGCATCAGATGAGATGATACCAAGTTGTGAATTCAAAAAGTCTTTACTTTTTCTCATGAGAAGGTACCTTCCAAAACTAGCAAAGTATGAGTAAGTACTCAGGTTCGGCTGAAATTGTAAAAACCAATTGAGAAAGCAACGCTCGTTTCCCTAAATTGTTTTCATAACAGAGAAGTTTGTTTTTGCCGTCACGTTGCCCATTCTACTGTTGTTGCTCACATTGTTAGCTGCTTTCTTTATTCAGTGCCATGATTCCGTTATTGCTGTTGGTTTTATTTAGGACGTCGTATGCCGCTGCCGTTTCCTCTCAGTGCACGGTTACTGACGTAAAGAGTCTCTTGGAAGGATGCGATCGACTGAGTGGCATGAATGTGACCAGCGTAGGGGGAACTATAGTCAACGACCACAACTGCGACGTGCTGCTTCCCAAGCAGGTCTTCATAGATGAACCCCTTTTCCAATACGATTTGGCTGACTCGGTAAGATAACATTTTGACACGCATGTGTGGAGTAAAGTAAGTGGTAGGTAGGGTAACCCTTATAGTTCATACACGGTAGTACTACCACAGTGTACAGAATCCATACAGGAGTACTACGGAGATGCCTAGACGGGGCAAACGTGCGGGGCCGAGAGCCCGAACTATTTGTCGCCGTTCGGGAGCATTCGATCGAGGAACAAGAAGCGCCCCAGTGACAGAGGCGACCAACTGGTAAACTACTAATGATATCGGCGTTACCTCACGCAAACATTCCATGTTCGCACACTGTGGTAGGTAGGTACTACCTTCCTCTCTGTTATCTTAGTAAATAGGGGTAGCAGTAGGCCTGTACAGGGTGTTTATTTGGTCGACAACGCCCTTTCCATTAGGGCTTCTACTCTTTAAGCTGAACAATATTTGATCTACAACTTTGCTGAAATTGCAAAAAAAATGGACTTTTCATACAAATAAATCAACTGGTTGACCAATTTTGTGGAGGAATTTTTGGGGAGGCCAATTACTTTTTGAGGTTTAACTATACGTATTCCTTGGGAAAAGTTGTTCAATTTCCTGAAAAGGGCGTTGTCGACCAAAACAACATACTGTATATCCTGTGTATTTGTTAAGTGTAACTAAGTTGTGTATTTGCAATTATTTGTTTCAGAAAAAGTTTTATACAATATTGATGGTAGACCCAGATGCAGCACCACAAATAGAGGGAGAGTTTTTTATGCATTTATTGAAGTCTAATGTGCCGGTGAGTTCACTTTAGTTCGATACATTACAAGGACACAAAGGGAAGAACATGAATTGTAACAAAGACAATGTTATGAGATTATATCTAAAGTTATAAGTAATTTATTCACCTAATAACTAAACGAATTAAATAAAAATTAAAAGCCCAACTGCATAAAAATTTAACCCCTCATTTTTGGCCAGTCGAGTAAACATGTATGCTTTGTCACTCCAAAATCCATCAACCTGGTACACTTATCCCTTCCGAGCTATCCCTACTGGTTGGGATAAGTACATAGATATGTGGAAATGGACATATCCCTACCGCGGTGTAACATATTTTAAATGAGCGAGCGAAGCGAACGACGACGTTAGGTTCGGTCAGGTTTGATTGATTATAAAGAAGAAAAAAAATCATCGGTTTTTTACTTCTACCGCTAGGAATATGTGCACTGTCCATTTCCACATATCCCTACCGGTAGAAATAAATCTACTAAAACGTGTACTTATATTTAATAAACTTTATAGCTACGAGTAGGGATAGCTTGGTAGGGATAAGTGTACGGGCTACAAGCGGAATCCATCAAATCGTTTAGGCCAAAGATATATTTATTCACTTACATACATACATACACTCGAAAACGTAACTCACCTTCTGGCGCAGTCGGGTAAAGAGTGCATGTCATTTTCAGGCGAGATTTATAATATTGTGACTATATGCACGTTCTTTTTAAAAGTGTTTCAGGCGTTTTGTAGTATCGACTCATTGCTACAGAACGGCATTGCCAGTTAAAAAAACCGGCCAACAGCGAGTCGGACTCGCTCACCGAGGGTTCCGTACCAATATAGGATCCCCTACATTAGAGATGTGGTGGTACGGAACCCTCGGTAGGAACCTTAAAAATAATAAATCGAAAACTATACATCATAAAAATAATTAAATATCGGTTTAAGCTTGTGCCAATGAATCCCTTTTATACAGTGTACCCCACATGACACGGTTAACTCAATTCAAAATTTGGACCGCCGCCGTTCCTTGCATAATTGATTATGTACGTCCTTTAAATAAAGATTATTATTTTTTTATGATTTAATTACAAATGTATAGTTTTCAGTATTTTCCTTAAACTTGTAGTAAAAGACTCTATTATTTGCCAAATTTCATAGTTTCAGGTCAACGGAAAATACTCTAGATATTTTGATTTCCTTGAGAGTGTCGAAAAAAGTAAAAACGTAAAGTCGAGTAAAGTTTTTTGCTGCATATTTATTTATTTTTTTATTTTCAGACTTCATTGACCCATAAATGTGTTAATAACAAATACAAAAACCTTAAAAAACTATTGTTAGTAGAGTACAACTCAATATTCAACCAAAAGTAAAGTAATTGAATTAAGTGTCAGCCTTACCACAGTATAATAAAGAGAACTAGTCTTACGATGGGAAGCGGTAGACACCAGGCGGCATAAGCAGCCGTATTTTTTTACTTTAACTTAGTAGTTTGACTTTTTCACAGCTACAAGGGCCTGTAGATCGGTGTATACGGTTTTAATTTCAACTCGATACCTCCACACGTATCCGAGATAAAGGGACTTGAGAGACAGACGGACGGACGGACAACAAAGTGATCCTCTAAAGGTTCCGTTTTTTCCTTTTGAGGTACGGAATCCTCAAAAAACAAACGCTTGACATTGCATGTTTTATTATTCTATTATAACGGCTGCCAACATGCTGCTTAGCATTATATATAGGTCTGCTGTGAGTGTAAATAAAAAGTTACCTAAGAAAAAAAGATATCAAAACGTGTCAGTCAAGGAACGTATCGTGTGGGTACGTCGTCTTGGTCAAGTGAGGAAATCCCCATTTACGTACAAAGGTGCAAAATCTGCAATAGGTACCCTAGCTAGACCGCGAGTGATTTTAAGCAACAACAGACAGCCACCGTTTCTATCTCTTACGGTAAATACTTCCCATGATCAGAAGAAGAATTAACCGCCTCCATGGCGTAATGGTAATTCCATTAGCTTTTACATCAGGAGGTCGCGGGTCCGATTCCCGACGAAATCTACTTAATATGTAAGACTCTGCTTGGTTGGTGGAAGGGCATTTTCTAAGCCCGCGTGGCTATCTACCATCACGCTCTGCCGCCAAACATCAATCAATGATAATAGCATTGATGTGTTCCGGCTTGAAGGATAGCCAGTTCCCCGTTGCGTTGGGGAACCTTGGTAAGCCCGCTTCCATCGTCGACATCATCGTAGGTGAGATGATGCCAAGGGCTTACCAACTGTAAATAAAAAAATATGTATATAATAGGTTATTATACATATATTATTTTTTATAATTATTGTATTTTTTGATTGAAATGAAAAAACCATTGAAAAAATATAATAGATTGGACATAATAATTAGTATTCAAAAAATATGCTTTACAACATATGAATGTACCTATGTAGGTACGTAATGCCTACGGTAATACTCGATGTCGTCACGAGTTTGGTACAGCATAACATGTCACGTCACGTGTAGGTACAGCATAGCATAAGTCACGTCACGTGTGGGTAACGCGCGTTAGGAGGTGTACCTACTCGTAATTGTTACACATGTACCTAGAATACTAATATCTGGCTATTGTTTCAGGGATTGGCTCTAAAAGCAAAAGAAAGCAGCAAAACTGTTGGAATTGACTATAGAAGTAAGATTTTGAACTTTTTTCCAAGTTCTTTAGTTCCCGTTCCACAAACGGCTCTTTTATTCGATAAGGCTTGTAACAAATGGATTTCAACATTACCTACCCACTATCAGTAAGTAAGTAGGTAGCTAAAGATACTAATATAAACACAATACATCCTGGTGGGACTGGAGCCTCTTTTTTAAAAGCTTTCATGTAACTTGAAATGTTTTTGTGTATGTACTTTTGTTTAGGTCAAATGTAGCAATCGATTTTAGAGCGACGTACGACGTAACAAACAAGTATCTCATCTGTGGTACGACGTACGAGTACAGGGCACCGGGCACGGTTGAGCTGAGTATGAAGCCGTAGATCCTTTTCCTACTTATTTTGAAGTGAATCTGAAGATGAACTTTGGAAGTGGAATTAAGGTCCCAGAACTGTCTTCTATTTGTAATAGAATTGTAGGAAATACTGCGCTCGCCTTTTTTACATAGAAACGTGCCGTGAACATCTGGCTTTTGAGCATAAAAACTTTTTTCTAATAAAATCTTGTAGATACCTAAAAGATTTAAGGTTTTTCTTTAATTCGGAACTGGATCACGCGCCTACACCCCCCCACGCGGCAGTGGGTACTTACATTACTCAGGTGCTTCAGCAGTAAGCACAGAAATCATAAAAAATCCGAGTACTGCGGCAATGACGCTGTAGTCATTATTATCGGCAAGTTTACGTTTGGTATATTTTTTTCCGACCTCGTGGTCAAGGTGCGAAGGTGGAGAATAAAAGCCTTAGGAATGTGGCGACACCTGCAGCAGCACCTGCCACACATACCTTAGGGTTTTACTCTCTGCCTAAACCCCAGTTAAAGAAGTGGCCTTTGCCGCCGTCATTTATTTACAGTTGAGTTCGGATATAAACTTTGCGAGTGACCCATTGTGCAACTGCTCAACTAGCTCATCTATCTATCTAAATATATATATATAACTCAAAGTAGTCTTAGGGCTTAGCAAAATGAAACTGCACTTCCGGCGGATTACAAGCCGCTTTGCACAGTGATACTAGGGACCAATATGAATGATTTCATTCGAGTAAATGAAAATTTCATCCACTGGAATTCAAGATGGCGGACCTTTTCCAAAATGGCGGCGGCATAATTTTAAAATAATTATAGTGTCAAAACGGCTGCACCGATTTTTGTGATTGGGGTGTCAATTGATTTGTATTGAAAAGCTCTTATTAAAAAAAAATACCATTTTATAAATAAAAGATGGCGGCCGAAGATTACCAAAATTGTGTAAAATTTCAATTGTTTTTTTTTCGTTCTATTGAAAATAATAACGAAATATTCTATGATATGGTTACATAGTTTTGATTTTAAATAAAACCTGATATTATTATCTACAAAATAAAATAAAATGCTTGAAAATCCGACGAATAGTTTTTGAATTATACGCATTACAAAAGAAACGCGTGGTTTTGAAAGCCTTCATGTCACGTGATGTGATGCATCGTAAAATCAAAATGAGAGCACTGATTTCAGTTTTTTTCATTACAGATGATTTGTATTTAATCCTGTATTATATGGCGTCTCTGTGAAAACGGGCTAAGTGCGAGTTGGACTCGCGCATATAGGGTTTCGTACCACTACACACATAATTGTTTATTTGTTTTAATCACAAGTGTCACAACTTACTAAAATGTCATTCTGAATCAACAGTTTTAAGTTATATGTTTTTTATGTAGTTATGACTATGTTTCTTTTATTACCTATGTAGAAATCTCAAATCCTACCTGGTTTAGTTTTAGGGGATATTATATTAGGCCCTCGTAACAAAAACACAACTTTGATGGCCCCCTTTTCTTTATTTTTAGACGTAAAGCAGAAATGTACATATGTATGTATGTGTGTATATATTTTTTTTATATATATTATATATATAATTACACTACCTTCCCGCCCAAGATAATAAAAACTTATAATCACTAACCAAACTTAGGTATTTATTATCACTCCTCGTCCGATGTGCTTAAACTGAAAGAAGAGAAAATTCATATGAAATCAGAACAAAATATACCTAATATAATTTATAAATACTATGTTATATACCTTTCGTTTTTGCAGCTGCCTTTGCATATGCTGCATTGCACTGTGCAGGGAAGACCCACCCGCCGACATGTGCAGCGCATTGTTTCGCAACCTTTTTTACAACCGCAATGATCCAAATATGACAACTCACGCCATATCTCCCTGGCTTCAGACCACTGCGGTACCCAGCTATCGTTCAAGGTCTTCCAACCCCAAAAGGATGGCAATGGCACAGAGGCACCATCAAGTGTTAGAGCATTGCCCCATAAGTGGCCCGCTTGATAAACGACACGGAGCGCGTGTTTTTCTAATGCTGCCGCTGTTGGTGGGATGCTGGTTACTGGTTTATTTTTTGTGGCAAACAGTTCCTTGCGTACCAAGTTCACTGATGAATGTGCTGTTTGCGGATCATACAGGTAGCAAGTAAACTTTTCCAGCATAGCCATTGTTTCTGCAGAAAGTCTTTGTAATGGCTGCGATATTTCTTTCAAAGCCGGGGTAACTTCAGGATGTGACAACCACGTTTTAAAGCACGACCTTTTTCCTTTTGTGTGGAAGTAAGAAGTAGTGTCACACCCTGTAAAGGCGTGAAAACCACGAAGAGCAGTCGATCTGTCAGGACCCAAAGTTTCAGCAATTTTATGGACTTCGAAATAACGGCGTTTATTTGCAGTTCCGGTCAGTAGCCATACCTCTTGCAGGCCGCTCTCAATTGACATTTTATGAAAATATGAGATTAATAACACCAAAACATCTGTATCGGAAGATCTGATCAAAATGCGCGTTATTCCTTGTTCCGCCATATCTTTTACGTGAAGTACAATGCGGCCATCAGCTTGATGGTGCTGCTCTTATACAAATGATTCGGCCAAAGAACTCCAAAACTTTTCAAGAGTATTACTCATCAGATCTCAGGCCTCATGTTCTCCAACTAGTGCAAAAAGTAAAGGCAAAGAGAATAGACCTAGTATGGGATCTCTATCTGCCGAATAGCCTAAAGAGACAAGAACGAGAAGGTAGAGGAGCTGGCATTCGTCGTCAAGTTATTGCTAATAATAGCTTACCTTCTGATTCGTCAGATTTTCTGCGTAATGAAAAAAATAAATCAGAGCTTTTTCAGTTTCTGGGGCAAGCCTTCCTAAATGACTTTGATGGTGCTAATGTGGTGACAAATCTTGATAAGCAATTGACTTCCTCAGACTACACTTGCACCACGATTGCTGGAAAAACAATTGGAACGCATGCGGAAGAAGCTGATGGCCGCATTGTACTTCACGTAAAAGATATGGCGGAACAAGGAATAACGCGCATTTTGATCAGATCTTCCGATACAGATGTTTTGGTGTTATTAATCTCATATTTTCATAAAATGTCAATTGAGAGCGGCCTGCAAGAGGTATGGCTACTGACCGGAACTGCAAATAAACGCCGTTATGTCGAAGTCCATAAAATTGCTGAAACTTTGGGTCCTGACAGATCGACTGCTCTTCGTGGTTTTCACGCCTTTACAGGGTGTGACACTACTTCTTACTTCCACACAAAAGGAAAAAGGTCGTGCTTTAAAACGTGGTTGTCACATCCTGAAGTTACCCCGGCTTTGAAAGAAATATCGCAGCCATTACAAAGACTTTCTGCAGAAACAATGGCTATGCTGGAAAAGTTTACTTGCTACCTGTATGATCCGCAAACAGCACATTCATCAGTGAACTTGGTACGCAAGGAACTGTTTGCCACAAAAAATAAACCAGTAACCAGCATCCCACCAACAGCGGCAGCATTAGAAAAACACGCGCTCCGTGTCGTTTATCAAGCGGGCCACTTATGGGGCAATGCTCTAACACTTGATGGTGCCTCTGTGCCATTGCCATCCTTTTGGGGTTGGAAGACCTTGAACGATAGCTGGGTACCGCAGTGGTCTGAAGCCAGGGAGATATGGCGTGAGTTGTCATATTTGGATCATTGCGGTTGTAAAAAAGGTTGCGAAACAATGCGCTGCACATGTCGGCGGGTGGGTCTTCCCTGCACAGTGCAATGCAGCATATGCAAAGGCAGCTGCAAAAACGAAAGGTATATAACATACTATTTATAAATTATATTAGGTATATTTTGTTCTGATTTCATATGAATTTTCTCTTCTTTCAGTTTAAGCACATCGGACGAGGAGTGATAATAAATACCTAAGTTTGGTTAGTGATTATAAGTTTTTATTATCTTGGGCGGGAAGGTAGTGTAATTATATATATAATATATATAAAAAATATATATACACACATACATACATATGTACATTTCTGCTTTACGTCTAAAAATAAAGAAAAGGGGGCCATCAAAGTTGTGTTTTTGTTACGAGGGCCTAATATAATATCCCCTAAAACTAAACCAGGTAGGATTTGAGATTTCTACATAGGTAATAAAAGAAACATAGTCATAACTACATAAAAAACATATAACTTAAAACTGTTGATTCAGAATGACATTTTAGTAAGTTGTGACACTTGTGATTAAAACAAATAAACAATTATGTGTGTAGTGGTACGAAACCCTATATGCGCGAGTCCAACTCGCACTTAGCCCGTTTTCACAGAGACGCCATATAATACAGGATTAAATACAAATCATCTGTAATGAAAAAAACTGAAATCAGTGCTCTCATTTTGATTTGACGATGCATCACATCACGTGACATGAAGGCTTTCAAAACCACGCGTTTCTTTTGTAATGCGTATAATTCAAAAACTATTCGTCGGATTTTCAAGCATTTTATTTTATTTTGTAGATAATAATATCAGGTTTTATTTAAAATCAAAACTATGTAACCATATCATAGAATATTTCGTTATTATTTTCAATAGAACGAAAAAAAAACAATTGAAATTTTACACAATTTTGGTAATCTTCGGCCGCCATCTTTTATTTATAAAATGGTATTTTTTTTTAATAAGAGCTTTTCAATACAAATCAATTGACACCCCAATCACAAAAATCGGTGCAGCCGTTTTGACACTATAATTATTTTAAAATTATGCCGCCGCCATTTTGGAAAAGGTCCGCCATCTTGAATTCCAGTGGATGAAATTTTCATTTACTCGAATGAAATCATTCATATTGGTCCCTAGTATCACTGTGCAAAGCGGCTTGTAATCCGCCGCAGGTGCAGCTTCCGATGACCAGATCGCCGTAAGCCCTAAGACTAAAGGTGACTGACTGACTGACATAGTGATCTATCAACGCACAGCCCAAACCACTGGACGGATCGGGCTGAAATTTGGCATGCAGGTAGATGTTACGACGTAGGCATCCGCTAAGAAAGGATTTTGGGAAATTCCCACGGGAACCGCAAAAATCGGGATCTGCGCGGGCGAAGCTGCGGACATCCACTAGTATTTTATAAGTTTCTTACTTCGGCAGCTTACAAGACACCGTCTCCACCGCGCGGCACCGGGCCCCATCGGTACCTCGTGCTTCTGTACGAGCAGTCGGACGGCAACAACTTCTTGCCCGCGGTGCCCACGCGCAGCCGGTTCGCGCTCGCCAACTGGCTACGGGGCAAGAACCTCTGCGGGCCGGTCGCGGCCACGCAGTTCCGCTGTCAATTCTAAAGAAACTCCTAGAACCATCTAGAAGAAAGTGGACTAAGCTGTGTGCGACGCATTTTAAAGATAAAGCACTGATTAGTTGTTAATCTAATTGTAGATAGGTAGTTAAGTTATCACGCTGTGAGGTAACAGTGAATAAAAGATAAGATAATGATGATGCAAAGCGTTTTATTATTTGACTATGTAACAAGTTAGGTGTACTGTGAGCAGCAAATCTAACCCTTGCATACCCTTAGCTATTTGGTTGAAGAGATTTTTGCTTGTGCCAAATAGTCGTTCGGCAACAACATCTCGTCCTCCGTAATCGCTCGCGATTATAGATCAACTTCTAGAATTTGGATTGAGATCGTCATGAAATATATTAGCATTTGTTTTTGTTATATTTACCTGATAGTTATACCTCGACAGTGAACCTAGCAATAAATAGGTAAACGGTAGACAAAATTAGTGTTAACCATTTATAAAAATATATATAATATAAGTACCAACCCGCACTGGGCCCGCGTGGTCGACTAAGGCCTAATCGCCCTGATTCAGGGTAGGCTCGAGCCCCTCGGTGGGGACGTATAATGAACTGATATAATAATATAAATATAAGTATTTTTATGTATAAAGTAGGCTTCTGTATGAGCAGTCAGACGGCAACAACTTCTTGCCCGCCACCGTGCCCGTGCCCATGCCCAACTGGCTGCGGGGCGAGTACCTCTGTGCGCCGATGTAAATGAACTTCTAGAACCATCTAGAAGAAATTGGACTAAGCTGTATCATCAAGAAAGATTTAGCATCGTTTTTTTCAATAACCTATAACAGTAAATAAACGGTCAGAAAATTATGGTACCTCATGTTTATTATGTAACTATGCAGTTGTGTGAACAGTAAATAGCAAAATATTGTGGCTGCGGAGCAAGAACTTCTGTGGGCCGCATCTGTGATGAGTAGAAGTAGTTGGTAAGCCCGCTTCCATCTTCGGCATTATCGTCACTTACTTACCATCAGGTGAGATGATGCCAAGGGCTTACCACTTGTGAATAATAAAAAAAGGATGTTTCCCCCCACAAGCCCCCCCCCCCCCAATATTCTTTGTGACGTGAAGTCTACTACTTATAGCCCAAGATTTTAAATTTAGCTTTGCCTTATCCCTGTCAATGTAGTTCGAATATTTCCACGCAGCGGCGTAGGTACTAATGTAATGTTCCAATTTCAATTTCATATGTACCTACATTTATTCGACGCTCTTACGGTAAAAATTAATAGTGAGGAAACCTGCACGCGCCTGGGCGCGAAGAAACTCGAAGGTTGTGTGAGAAGGCGACTAACCTTGACTATGGCCCGATCGCCCAAACTCAGGGTAGGTTAGGTTCGAGGCCCTCAAAAAATTCAAAAATCTTTATTTGTGGTAAACATAGTGCTGATTTACTGGGTTTTGGAATACTCTAAACACGAAGCTGAAATAAGATTTTTTTATCACAAACTGGGGTACACAGGTAAAAAAAACATCAGAAGCAAAAAAAAAGTAAAAAGTTAGTATATTTTATTTTCCTAATAAGTTTAACATTTTAAAATAGGATAATTGATTTTGTACAATCAGACAGTCTCAAGTTTGTATCATAATTATAAGTTTAACCACACGTACATCGCCTCCAAACTAAACTGCCCGCATCCATCGGCTTCCCGCGATCTTCACCAGGTCGTCGGTCCACCGCGTGGGAGGCCTGCCTACGCTACGTTTTCCGGTACGCGGTTGCCACTCGAGAACTTTACTACCCCAACGGCCATCTGTTCTACGAGCTATGTGCCCTGCCCACTGCCACTAATTTTAGCGATTCCGTGAGCTCCTCGTTTCTGATTCGATCACGCAGAGAAACTCCGAGCTTAGCACGCTCCATTGCCCTTTGGGTAACCTTGACCATGTCTCAGTTCCGTAAATCATCACACTGGTCAAAAACTTTAGTCTTGAGACACTGCTGTATTTGGGACGTGAATATATGGCGAAGCTTCCCGAACGCTGCCCAGCCGAGTTGGATTCGTCGATTGATATCTTTCTTGAAGTTGAACCTGCCTAACTGAACTGTTTGTCCCAGGTATACATATTCGTTAACAACTTCCAGTGTAGAGTCTCTCACCTTTAGAGGAGTAGGTGCGACACGGACATTTGACATAATTTTCGTCTTATCCATGTTTATTTTAAGACCTACTTGTTGAGAGGCTCTACTGAGACCATCGAGCATTGTGCCTAAGTCGTCCATAGTCTCAGCCATGACCACGATATCGCACCCATCCGGGTGCGACACGGACCTTTAACATTTTCGTCTTGTGCATGTTCATTTTAAGACCCACCTGTTGAGAGAGTTTACTGAGGCCATCGAGCATATGTGCCTAGGACTTCCATACTCTCAGCCATGACCCCGATATCGTCACCGAATCGGAGGTGGGTTATGTAGTCGCCGTTGACATTGATGTCGAATCCACCCCAGTCTAGAAGCTTGAAAACATCTTCCAGAGCGGCGTTGAACAATTTCGGGCATATATAAGTCTGCCTGTCTTACCCCTAGCTGCAACTGGATAGCTTTCCAGTTCTAGTCCTGCAGGCGAATTGACATGGTGGCGATGGCGTTGTCATACAAACACTTTCATAATTTTATAACTAATATAAAAACTAAAAAGTTAAACTTATGTGGCAGTGGCCGGGGCACACAGTTCGTAGAACAGATGGCCGTCGGGAAGTGAAGTTCTCAAGTGGCGAACGCGCACCGGAAAACGTAGAGTAGGTAGGCCTCCCACGCGGTGGACCGACGATCTAGTGAAGATCGCGGGAGGCCGATGGATGCGGGCAGCGTAGAACCGGTCGTCATGGAAATCCTTGGGGGAGGCCTATGTCCAGCAGTGGACGTCCGTCGGCTGATATGATGATAAAAACAAAAAAGCTTAGAGTATTCATACCTACACATGTAGGTATACTCGTTCGATCCCCACCCATGGCAAACATTTGTGTGATGAGCAGATTTGTTTGCTCTGTGGGTGTTAAATATCTATAAGTATGTGTAGGTATGTATTTAGACGCATATAAGTAATTTATATCAGTCTCTGGTTCCCATAACACCGGGAATCCTACTTTAGGGCCAAATGACCATGTGTGATTGATTTGATTACTGATTTGTCCCGAATATTTATTATTTATTATTATTATTACTCAAAGCAAAAAAGTTATAAAAGTTTGTTTTTTTTCTCTTTGGCTATTGCCACAAATATGCATTTTGTAATTAAGACCTTTGTAGCGGAAAGCATCGATATAATAACTTCTCACTCACTTTCGTTCGCTCGAACATAAGTAAAAAATAAGGTAATAAGTAATATCAAAGATAATTATAGTTCCTAAAGGATTGTCTTTGGTAATATATAAGTCACTGGGTAATAATAAGTAGTTACGAAGTATCTATTTAGTAATCTGTGGTAGTCACTAGGCTCATCATGTCAATATTTTCTTATCTTACGACGCCATCTAGCAGAACAGACTTAAATTAACGGTAATGCATACAGCATTGGGAAAATAAGAAATTGTGTTTTGACGCCAGTCGACGCTTATACGTACTAGCTTGAGCTTGGTACAGTTGCAGAAGTTGTTTTCGTAGAACTCCAGGTGGCGCTACTAGTTATCTTTTTGACAAAGCGGATGGATGGAACCACAGATCTACTATGGAACCAATTTTTGAACTGGTTGGTGGGTTGGTTTGCAGAGGTTTTTTTTTTGTAGTTTTGGGACTTTGGGCTCATGAAGGGCACAGAGCTATTGGATTACTCCAGAAACCCTCCACTGCCGAGTGGTGGAGTAGGGTAAGTGGTTTTGGGGAGGGGCGTTGATTTGTTAAAGATTTAGCCAAGGTTTTTTGGCGAATATTATTGGAGGGGGAGGGAGTTGGAGGAGGGAGGTTTGCAGAAGTTAGTTGAGTTAAAAAAGGATATAATTCACTAGTTCAGTGGTGACTGGTGGGTACATGCACGGAATGTGTAAGGTAGATGGGGCTCAAAAACTCAAAAAAAAAACTCAAAACAATTTATTTCAAATAGGTGTTAACACACACTTTTAAATAGTCAAAACAAAAAAGGGTTAAGAAAGTATTAAAGAAAATTGTTTTAATTGTACCTCGTAGAACAGACTACTGAACGGTTCTCAGTAACCTACGTATTATATGTGATTTACCTACTTACATGAACTAATTACCTCCACCAATCCGGAGTGGCCTCCTCCCACCAGCCCACTACCCGTGTGTGGAGTATGCCTAACCTTCGGAAGAGACCTGTGCCCCAGGAGTAGGGCGCCGCATTAGTTATGGGTCAGTTGTAACTTGTTACTAGAATAAATAAAGTTGTTTCTGAGTGGATAAAAAAAAAAGTTAATCATGTTGTCTCTATTTAGACCTACTATTTTCTAGCGTTAGAACAACCAACGTTATATTTTATGAAAGTGCCAGCCTACCTACCAGACTAAAACCTCTTTTTTAATCTTACTAAAACCTCTTTGAAATTAAATATTCATTATCCTAAATTTCGGTGTTTGATATTCTGTTCTGTACTTCGCATTCGCCTATACACAAGGAATTTCTGAATATCTAATATAATATTAAAGAAACTCCTTGCCTTTATTTTTAATAAAATCAGTAATTATACTATTATAATCCTGCAATTTTAATAAGAATCATTGAATAAACAGGAAAGAATTAAATTTCCCATTTCATTTCGAACAATCCGGTTGCATTAGTAAGAAGAAGTATCGTGTTAGAGAAAATATGTTAGATAGAACATCGTAACCTTGACCTGATGCTACAGCATCTCCTGGAATCTGCAGAATACCCAAAACCTCGCCAACTTACAGCAGTGGTATTATTTTTGGGCTCATTAATATAGTCTCAATGAATAGGTGTTAGATAGAATATGGTAACCTTGACATTATGCTGCAGCATCTACTGGAATCTGCAGAATACCCAAAACCTCGCCAACTTACAGCAGTGGTATTATTTTTGGGCTCATTAGAATAGTCTCAATGAATAGGTGTTAGATAGAATATGGTAACCTTGACATTAGGTGCTGCAGCATCTTCTGGAATCGGCAGAATACCCAACTCCTCGACAACCTACAGTAGAAGTATCGTGTTACAGCAAAAGTATCGTGGAATAGTCTCAATGAATAGGTTTTAGATATAATATAGTAACCTTGACTTGATGCTGCAGCATCTCCTGTAATTTGCAGAATAATAGGTACCCTACTTCTTACCAACTTACAGCAGAGGCATCGTGTTTAGGTTTATTGGAATAGTCTCAACGAATAGGTGTTACATAAAACATGGTAACCTTGACCTGATTCTGCAGCATCTCCTGATGGAATTGGCAAAATCCCCAACTCCTTAACAACTTACAGTAGAAGTATCGTGTTTGGGCTCATTAGAATAGTCTCAATGAATAGGTGTTAGATATAATATGGTAACCTTGACCTGATTCTGCAGCATCTCCTGATGGAATTGGCAAAATCCCCAACTCCTTAACAACTTACAGTAGAAGTATCGTGTTTGGGCTCATTAGAATAGTCTCAATGAATAGGTGTTAGATATAATATGGTAGGTAACCTTGACCTGATGCTGCAGCATCTACTGGAATCTGCTAAGGCAGAGTTAAAAAAAAATGAAAAACTTTTATAGATCCAATTGATTTGAAGTTTACAGGTATGACACATTTAATTATTTTTTTTATTATCCAAAATTTGATTGCGTTTGACTGCAACTCACCTGATGGTAAGTGATAATGCAGTCGAGGATGGTACACGCAGACTCAAATAATGCCTATTCACTCTTGCCTTGAAGATCCCCAAGTTATAGGAATAGCAGCTTTAAAGAAGAGAGGTGAGCAACTTCCAAAAGTTTGATCGTTTTAAAATAGGCTTTATTTCGTGTCACAGTGTCCTGTTTTGTCCCGGAAACTATTTGTGTGAATGTGGGGATAGAGTTTCGATTGCAACGTGTCTACTAGTAATATGTAAAGTTGAAATACCACGAAATAAAAATTAAATTAAAAATTTAAAATACATATTATTTTTTCACTTTTTAGACCAAAACCTCTAGAAAGTAAAACATAATATGTATTGGCCCTTTGAGTTTAATTTAAGTAATGATATTTTGATCTAAAAGTCGCCGCGTAGAGAGACTCCCTTTAAGTACGGAACCCTAAAAAGCATTAACATCGCTAAATTCTCATTGTTATACGTTTCAGCTCCACTGCCTACTAACATAGAACAAAAAAATTGTCACACGTTTCAGCTCCACTGCCTACTAGCATAGAACCAAAACATTGTTACACATTTCAGTTCCACTGCCTACTAGCATAGAACAAAAACATTGTTACACGTTTCAGCTCCACTGCCTACTAGCATAAAACAAAAACATTGTTACACGTTTCAGCTCCACTGCCTACTAGCATAGAACAAAAACATTGTTACACGTCTCAGCTCCACTGCCTACTGGCATAGAACAAAAACATATTTTTCATCCCCCCATCTCAGAAATTGTATTTTTGCACTTCGATATCTGAGTGCAAAAGCCGTTTTTACTCGCTAGAGGGTGAAAAGTAAATTGAATTTAGAACATCGTGTGCACTAAGTTTGTGAATTCAAAACATGATTAAACCTATTTACTTCTACCTCCATGTTGCCGAATTGATCATACAACCTTTTTTAATTTGTTAAAAACTCAGGCTTGGAACCTTGTTGTTGTACTTTTTTTTTAATTTGCTGTGCTCGCGCCATTTACTTTTTACGTCATTGTTAAAACCTAAGGTTAAAAACAAGAAACTTGAAAACAAGTGAAAAACCTAAAATGAGTGATTATAGTGACGAGGAAATTTATTTGACTCGAACAGGATTGACTGAAACTGTATGTAATGCGCAAATGTTTTATTTTTTCCATTTAGTTATTTCCTCGCTGATCTGGAATGAAAAGTTACGTGTTGCACTCGAGTGCAAAGATTTTTCACCTCGTGCTCTTTTGATTCCCTCGCTAACGTTCAGGATTCAAATTTTTCGCTTGCTCGGTCATCAAAATTGAGCACGCGGTTAAAAAGCAACTTTGCACTCTTGTGTAACAAATAACTATTTCTATCGACTAAGTACTAATGTTATATCACGTATAATGTTTGCCTATGCATGTGCTCGTGCTTGACAGACAATTTAAGTTATCCGCTTTTTTAACCGATTGCCCAAAAGAGAGGGTCATGTTTTTTGGAGGTTTATGAAGTGGTTTTAGCAATTCTACTTTGTCACTCACCTTTTTCTCGGAACAAGTTAACATTTTGGGTGGTCACCTTTTATAGTGGCAGTTAAGTTCGAAACATTTCGATTTTTATGTCACCTTCTTGTATTAAAGACGGTGATCTCAGATCGGGAATTATATTTATTCTAAGTATTCCTGGAACTATTCGTTCTTTATGTATGACGGAATAAGTCAATTTTAATAATCGGTTCTTTCGATATAAAGAAATAAAAATAGAATCAGACCATTTATTTTATAAGCACTCTGAAGTCAGACCGTAAGTAGACTCTACAAGAGAACTGGCTCATTTTTCGAATGATCAATGTACCTATAATTAGGAATTAGGTCTGCCCAAAGTAGAACCATCAAATTTTTGATTCATAATTCATTTATTTGTACAGAATAAGGTACAATAAGATGGTAACACAAATAATAATACTTAAACAGGACACTTATTCAGCCATTTAATTACAGCATGCAAATTTTAGGTTCATGTTATTTTTCATAATTTAATTATAGTATAATTCAACGAAGTCAGCCGTAAATTACACTTTTCCTTTCATGCGCTGAACTGACTTCAATATTTCATGCCACTAAAAACCAAAATATCTTCATCGTAGAATCTTCTTCTTCCTATTCTGGATCACGCTGACACTTGCTACTAGATGTAGCAGAAGAACA
Source organism: Coleophora flavipennella (assembly GCA_947284805.1). Taxonomy (NCBI): domain Eukaryota; kingdom Metazoa; phylum Arthropoda; class Insecta; order Lepidoptera; family Coleophoridae; genus Coleophora; species Coleophora flavipennella. The sequence goes on along the minus strand of OX369280.1, from coordinate 16,520,592 downwards.
GCTCAACAAACTGGAGCGTCTCCAGAATCTCTGTCTTCGCTTTATTTTTGACCTACGTAAGTTTGACCATGTCTCCCAATACCGTCAGCAACGCAAGTGGCTTCCGATTCGTCTTCGCAGGAACACTCATATCCTGTCTCCTTTTCAAAATACTTCACAATCCTTCCCCTCCATCCTACCTTCGTGAACGCTTTAACTTGCAGCATACTCCCGACCATCAATCCCGTGCTCATCTCAAGTCTCTCCTTTCTTTTCCCACACAATCCACTGACTTCTATTCTTATTCCTACTCCGTGCATGCCGTTAGGTTGTGGAACTCACTTCCACGCGAGATTCGCGATAGTCAGAGCACAGGTCAGAGTCTGTATTCTTTTAAATCTAAATTCTTAAAGTTAGCCATATTTGTTTATTTTATTACCCAACTACGAAAAAATGAGGAATTGTTTTTCACAATCTATGCATGTAGGTATGTAATTAATATATGTATGCATGTATAGATGATCACCTGTTATCTCGTATTTCCTAAACCACTTAATCGATCTTGAAAAATGTGGTGTCTTTGGATTGAGGCCACCGCTCCACGTATCATGGGATATATAGAATTTAAAAAAATCAACATGGCGGATTTTATAGGTGAATTAAGCACCAACATTTTTTTTATATATTTATATCACGTTTGATATCAAAAGAAAGAACTTGACGAGCACATTCTAAAAATACATACATTACACATGCAAATATTTTTAATTTCTTAGCAAATGGTCTCACAAACGAACGATTCTATGAGACGGCTCAATGTACGCGCGCTACAATTACAAGCGACACGACACGCGGCCGCGGGGAGCGAGGTGGGGTGGCGTTATACCTACTGTAAGCATAAAAAATGTGGAAATAACTTATACTAAGTTAAAAGAACTAAAACCCGACTACGGAAAAGACTATATTGCGAAGCCATAACGATAGATATACTTATGATAAAAACATTGATTACGAGAGGGCTTGCGACTACGGCAACCCCAGATGAAGGGATAAGAAAGGCTATGATTTCAGGCGGGAAACTCTTGTTTTCATACTTTTCCGTAGTCGGGTTTTAGTTTTTATAACTTTTATTTTATAGATTATTTATTTATTTTATTATGTGTCATCATTACAGCTCATATACGTCCCCACCGAGGGGCTCAAGCCTACCCTGAATCAGGGCGTTCAGGGAATCAGTGTTTATTATGTGTATTTCATTCTATTTATTTATATTATTATTAACTTACTCAAGTAGTATATTATGTATTATTTTGTACGTAGTATTTATTTCTGTTCGCTAGCTATTTAGGAATGAGTTATCAACATTTCTGTTTTTCAAAATTTTTGTCTTTAATATATATGAACACGCCTTCTACCATTCTTTTGTACCTTTCTCTTTCCAAGGTCTGATGGAAGAAATTTCTTATAGAAATAAGCTGTACCTTTTTGTATATTTTTATCTTGTTTTATGATTGTTTGTCCCTATTTCTATGTACAGGAAATTGTGAAATAAATAATAATAATACAATAATTCTTGCATTTGAGCCATGACAACATGTTTTTTGAAATCACTATACTGTTATTTGTTTTTTGGCTTAGGCAGTTTATTGTTCTCGCATATTTCGATAGCTACATAATAACCACTCTTTTTATATCGAGATATTTTTATATTATCATATCAATGTAGGTTTCCTCACGATGTTTTCCTTCACCGTTAAAGCAATCGGTGAGTTTAAGTACGTAAGTTTCGAAAAACTTTTTATTAAGGTATGGAATTAAAATAATCAACTGATTTGGCGCTGACTCATCACATCAACGAAATATATACCTGTCATTAACAAATGTTTTATTTACCTATTCATTTTCGTCAAAATCCAGTCAGCGTTCTATTTTGAATGACTTGTTTGCCAACCGCAAGTTCATTCAAATCCTGGCTAATTGTGTTCTCAAACTTGTTGATTATTTCCTTCCTAGAATCGAACCTGCTATAGAACACAACTCCGTCTCTTTAGACAGTGATTTATAAATGCATCGTTACAGTCATCCGTCAGTTAAGTCCTTATTCATTTACCTACATTAAGCCTACATTGTGAGTTTAAAACGGAGGTGCACTTAAATGACAGATGATGTCATCAGAAGAAACTAATGATTACCACAATTACTGTTTAGAGCTACAAACTGTTTCGTGGTGACCTACTATTAATTTTACCTTCGAGGGACGAAGGACACAAGTAGAAGGTTATGTGACACAAAATCTGATTGGTTGAAAACACTTCATTGCACAACGTATGAGGAAAATACAGATACAATAATTGAGAAAGTTGCACGTTTAAGCGGTCTTATCGCTAGCAAGCGAAAAGTACGAGATACTATATTTTAACGAAAATGTTACCAAACAAGTGTCCTAGAAACAAAATTGAGAATATAGAATGTGTGTCCGTATCTTCCATTCGCAGATAAGCTACTGAACCGACCTCAATGAAATTTAGCACATAGATGTTTAAATTATTTGCCAGGGGTAACTTCTTATGATTTGTACCTCCAATAAAACAATGGTGCTAAGGATGTATTCCACATTCCTGTCATCAGCGACACCAGTCCACATATAGCACGAGTATACGTAGGTAGATATACTCGTATGTCACAAGTGGTGTATCTGGGAAAACTCTAAAAATTTTACAGGGACAGGTTACAGGTTGACAAAATGTTACAGGTTGATTTCTTTCAAGTCGCAACAAAGTGACGTATTCACGTTTTTTTCACAGAGATAGTTGAGGAGGTTGGAAGTGACGTAGACATAGATAGACGGTACGATAGCATGGCCCGATAATGTCCGACATAATTGACTGATTAATATGTATGACAATTTATGCTTTCAATTTTTTTTTTCTTGCATTGTATTACCTTGTTTTTTTTGCTTGTGTGGGCTCTGAATAAATGCTTATCTTATCTTATATTTCTAGTACTAAAAGTCTCTGAGTTAAACCGCGGACAGACGGACAAAGCGAAACTATTAGGGTTCCTTGATAACTACGGAACCCTAAAAAGTGCGTCATTTTTCTTCTTTTGCTATATACTTACAATTAATAACATTTTGAACACTTCATAAGAAGTCATAAAAACCTTGTTTTCATTAGAAAATTATGTCTGATTTTTATAACTGTTAAGGTGAGTTCAAACTCAGCTCGACATTACTGGAATAATATAGTTATCATCCTGTCGGCCGAAAGACATCCACTGCTGGGCAAAGGCTTACCTCTATATTTTATTCCGTAAATGAACTCCTAGATAGACATTTTTGACAATTAACATTGACTATGACAATTGCGTTTTATTAAATTATTTTGTAGTTTTTTTTTTTGTGACTGTGTGTGAATTTTAAAAGTAATAATTATGATAAGATTGATATTTGCATGCCAAATCTGGTGAAATATGAGAACTTCCTATATAATGTTAACAGCTTTATAACCATGTTATATGCAAATAAATTTTCATTTCATTTCATGTCATTTCTAGGATAATTAATAATTTATTGGAACAGCGTTCGGGAAGCTTCGCAATATCTTCACGTCCCAAATACCGCAGTATCTCAAGACTAAGGTCTTTGACCAGTGTGTGTTGCCAGTGATGACTTACGAAACTGAGACATGGTCGCTTACTATGGGCCTCATAAGAAGGCTCAAGGTCACCCAAAGGGCAATGGAGCGTGCTATGCTCGGAGTTTCTTTGCGTGATCGAATCAGAAACGAGGAGATCCGCAGGAGAACCAAAGTAACCGACATAGCTCACAGAATCGCTAAACTGAAGTGGCAGTGGGCAGGGCACATAGCTAGTAGAACGGATGGCTGATGGGGCAGTAAAGTTCTCGAGTGGCGACTGCGCACCGGAAGTCGTCGTGGAAATCCTTGGGGGAGGCCTTTGTCCAGCAGTGGACGATTTTCGGCTAATATGATGATGATGATAATTAATTAATTAAAGTTAATTTAATGCATGGACATTTTAGACATTCATAGAGTTTGTTTAACAAAATAAAAATCATCTCATCATCTTTTCTTTTATTAACGCAGCTACAGTACAGTATAGTTGGGCAAGCCAGCGCAGCGGAGTGAATTGATAGGCAGGTCCGAGCGCCGAACCCCGAACCGGTTTGGCGTGTGCTGAGCGCGCCGCCACCGCGCCGCCGCCGCGCCCGCCGCCGCGCCCGCCACCGCGCCCGCCGCGGGGCTTCGCCCGGCCCGGTCGCGGTGAGGCGGTGGGTGACCGATACCAATACCCGATGTGGACCGGAAATACCTCCCTAGCTAATATTTTGATGTTACAACTAATAACAAAAGGAGACAGTTGGTTTTATTACTTACATTTTGGCTCTCTCTCTCTCTCTCTTTCTTTCTCTCGTGTCGTGAGGAATAACTAACCGTGTACTATGCAAAAAATATATTTTTCTTCATTATAAATTTCATCTCCGTGAATGTCAAAAAATATTACATATATAACATTCATTCATTCATATCAGCTCATATACGTTCCTACCGAGAGGCTCGAGCCTACCCTGATTTAGGGCGATCGGGCCTTAGTCGACTACGCGGGCCCAGTGCGGGTTGGTCGACTTCACACGCAACCTGCGAGTTTCTCCGCAGGCGTGTGCAGGTTTCCTCACGATGTTTTCCTTCACCGTAAGAGCGTCGGATAACATTAGTTTGTTATTATTAAGTATAGCCCTTTGAACTGGGTCAGAGATCTGTTCTTTTAGACTTTGTTGAATTTGTTGTAAGTTGAAGTTGTTATAGGATGTTTCTCAGCTCAGTGCGCTGTTGGCAAAGGCCTTCTCCAGTAGCTTCCATTGTGTACGGTCCTGAGCAACTCTTCTCCATTTGGATCCCGCAGTGAGTTTCAACTTGTCATCCCAGCGCATTTGTTGTCGTCCTCGGCGTTTTTTGCCATCTCTAGGATACCATTGCGTTATGATTTGGCTCCACTTCTCTTGTCTGGATCTCAACACATGGCCGGTCCATCTCCATTATTGTACGTCTATTCTTTCCAAGATGTCGGTTCCTCTGGTTTTTGCTCATAGTTGGGCATGGCTAAATCTGTCTTACTCCTGCCATGCTTCATTCCATAGCTCTCTGGCATTTTCTTTGAATTTCATTTGTCATTTACTAACGCATCGCTTGAGATATAATTTAGTCTTTTTTTTATGAAATAAATAAATATGTCCATACTAAGATTTATATAAAACTAATTACTTACAGAAAAGTAAGTCACCACTTCATCAGATAACTGCAATTCTAAAAATCAATCAACCGATAGCCTCTACGTATATAATTATACTAGTGGGTGCTCGCGGCTTCGCCCGCGCAGTTCCCATTTTTTGGTGTTTCCGTGGGAATTTCCCGAAATCCTTTCTTAGCGGATGCCTACGACCTAACATCTACCTGCATGCCAAATTTCAGCCCGATCCGTCCAGTGGTTTGGGCTGTGCGTTTATAGATCACTATGTCAGTCAGTTAGTCAGTCAGTCACCTTTGAGTTATATATATATTATTTATATAAGATGTTTTATTTGTGACGCAGTCATCCTCTTTAGTTTATTTTAGATCTGTTTTTTACTATCTTCTTTTAAATTTTATGTTTTCAGTTTTTTTACTTTTCGACTGTCTTCATATTATTCCTTTATTCTAAACAACAACTCATTATAAACTTTTATTCTCCGGTGATACAATCATATACGAGTATTTATTTTAATTAATTGGGCCCTGACCCCTGCCCTCCATTTTTTAAGTGAAATCTTCTTTAGGCGCGTTGGGTATTATTGAGATGAGGAAATACCATTGAACTCGCGACACTGTAACCTGTAATGTTACCGACGCCGCCAGGAACACTCGGAGGGTCAAATCTTATAAAACTGTTTGAGATAGGAAAAAACCATTGAACTCGCGACACTGTAACATGTAAATTGTAATGTAACCCCAGGAACACTCGGAGGGTCAAAATTTATAAAACTGTAAAAGTTTTTACTTTGTCGGCACTCCCGGAGTGGTTAGGTTTTTGCCGTACTGGCTTAGACGTGAGTAGGAGGGCGCGTCGTGGCTGCGGTATTCATTCAAATAAAGCCTTTAAAATAACTTAATTTCAAGTAAGTTATAAATTTTTTTATTACTTAAACTTACAAAAATATCTGTATCTGTATCTGTGGGTACAACATCACAAGTATTTGTAAAATATTGGCAATTTAAGTACCTATACAAGGTACCAATCGTAATACCTTCCGCCTCCTACACATAAACCTACGTTGAAAATTAAAATTGGATGAATTTGAATAAACAAATAAGATTATTATAATTTCCTTTTTTTTAATCCATAAAATTGGGTCAGCCCTTTCGTTAAAATAAACTACATAAGTATATAATCTGTAGCCTTATTTGGTTAGCCGTTTCTGGTGCGTCTCTCTCGGAGGTGGCAAGTCCGGGCTCACTGTGAACTGATCGCAGTGCTATTTAGTCACAACGACAAGTTGTGGAAGATAGGCTTAAGTAGTAGTAGTAGTAGCTTAGTAGTTACTAATTAATTAATTCATATATGGTATTCATTCGCGTATCCTCGCATGGTACAAACAATCTGCAGCATTTACCGTCCTGGTCCACCACCTACCCTCAAGTACGTCACTTTGCAGGCCTGCTGTGCATCAGCTGTTACCAGCTGCCGTACGCAAATCATTGCCGGGGGTATCCCGTCTCTATCACGTACTTCCAATATCCAAATTCAAGAAATATGATTACTAACTGACACTGTTTAGTACATAGCATAGTTATAAGTTGAAAAACCTAGATTATAAGAGTTTTTGCCTACTTATAAGCGATCTCTTCCAGACAACTCTTTCACAAATATTTTGTGAGCATGTGACATGCACTGCTCAATCCACAGACTACGGGGCCGGATGACTGGTGTTCGAATCCAATAATAATTCGGAAAAGCAAAACGTGCCTGGCGAAAACGTGGCAGGTGACTCCACTGGCTGTTTTTTATCCACAATTCGTAAGCCCTTGGTGCGTTTGGCTGCACCTCACCTGATGGTAAGTACCGATGCAACCGAGGATGTGACACGCAAGCTCAAATAGCGCTTATTCACTCTCGTCTTGAAGATTCCTAAATTATACGAATCGGGGAATACAGACCTGGTGGTAAGTGACGATGACGCCGAAGATGTAAGCGGGCTCACCAAGATTACCCAATACAATGGGGAACTGACTATCTTATCTTCAAGTCGGAACACATTAATGTTATTAATATTTGTGTTTGGCGGCAAGACTAATACAACATGGTGGTAGCCGGTCAGGTGGGCTTAGAACAGAAGAAGTAACTTAATCTTAATGAAAACGCTAAACACGTTAAAAAACCGACTTCCATCGCAACAACTTAGCACATTTTTGTATTATTATTTTTGGTTTTTGTTAATTTTCTAATAAAGTACTACACCGATTTTGATAAAAATTATATGAGACCACACGGGAAGCACTAGCTTTCAAATAAAAAAATAGTCATAAAAATCGGTTCACCCAGTCAAAATTTATGAGGTAACACACATAAAAAAAACAAACAGACGAATTGAGAACCTCCTCCTTTTTGGAAGTCGGTTGAAAAATTAGACTCTGCAGTAAATTGAACCCGCGAACACCTGATGTAAAACTAATGGACTTAAATATTATGCCATGGAGGCGACCAAATGTTTTAACCGACGTGTAGCACAAAATTTTGACAATACACTTGATATAAGTAAAAAAATTGACCAAACAACACCATGGTCAGAATACACCAAAACATCCGAAAGCCACGTTTTTCCTTCCGGCCGCCCACGGCCCGCGCCTCCGCCGCCGCCCCCGCACCGCCGACGTAATATCAATCATCGAATTAGGCAACCCTGCCTATGATTATAGCCAACTTTGTAACGCAATACCCTATTTTTTTACTTACGTATTTAATTACATCATTGAAACTCTCGTCAAGTTCTAGTGGTGTACCTATTTAAAAAAATACCATTAAGCATACTTACAAATTGCAAGTTAAATTTATATATATTGCAATATACGTTTGCAATGCCTAGACGTGTAAAGCTTATTATAATGATGATGAAGAAGGAGAGGTACCAGAGAAGACTACTTGCCTAACTTATTTCCGTGTCAGAAACTCTGGACTTTATACAGATAAGCGAGTTATCTTAATTACGTACCTACTCGTCACTTAATCATTAAGAGCTTCTTTTATTTCAATAAAACATTTTGTTCTATAAATATCGAACTTTGGAATGAAAAGAAACCCTTTGTTGTCTAGACATCTCTAATTATAGCGAAACCCACTGACGGTTTCATCGCACTAAAACTATTTACAGAAAACATTATTTAGGGGGATAATACAGTAGACCGACGTCGGGACTCAAAAATATTACGTACCTGCATCTCGATATCTCATCATTGGCCACAGCATCTTGTCAGATGATTGTTGCAGCAGTAGCGGGTATCATTGGTCTTGGGGCACCACATCTTCGCTTGTGACTATATAGGCCAATGGCGGCGTGACAACGTTTGCCACATTTGTCGCAGATGCACCGTGAGTCCAGGGCCCAGGAGTACGTTGGTGTCACGACGACAAAGTCTCTTCTGTTTGAGTTGGTCTAGCCATTCTTTGTCGAGTTTTTTCTTAATCGAGATCGACGACAACGATCTCGATAAATGCCACTATAAATGAGTGCAGCAACTAATGATGAAGACTGTAACTCTGGCATAATATACATATTAGTATTGACATACAGTATGGACACTCCCTGCCGCTCTCTAGATTGCGACCTCACCTCTTCGTCACCCAGATCGATACAGATTGGTTACAGTTTGGTTCTCGAATTTTTTTCGCTCCGTCATTTGTTTTAGAAAAGTCATTTCTTGCCCATTGTATGAAGTGTCCGGGTTGGACTCTAGTAATATCAAGCATCGCTTTAACAGTAGTCTACTAGAAGCGTTTGTAAGAAATAACAGTGTTTTATTAGTATATTTGTAATTCCTTTTTTGTTTTTTTTCCTTTACTTTTTTGTGTTTTAGGGCTCTAGGTTCAATTTTATTTCAAATTGAGAGGAATTCTGCAGGAAAAATTGTTTGGTTTCATGAACAAAGAGCAGTAAAAGTCTCGTAAATTTTAATTGGAATAATTTCTAACGATGAAATCTAAATCTCATTTACTTTCACACGCTTATTCGAAACGAAGTAATGAATAGTTTTTCCACTGAAAGCTAGTCTAACGCGTGTAACTATTTATAATATCTAAACAAGCAGATACTGTATTTTTTTGTCAAACATAATTCTCCTTAAAAATACAGATTATTTGAATAAACCTGTTGAAACTTTTATAGTGATTTTAGCACAGTTTAAGTGCTCAAAAGCAATTGCGATGCTCAAAAGGCATATCAGATGTGAGACGTGGAGGCGTCGCGGTATTATTCGAATCAAGAGGTGTTTTTAGCACAGTCCCAGTTGTGGTACTCATAAGGCATATCAGATGTGAGACGTGGAGGCGTCGCGTTCTTATTCGAATCAAGAGGTGCTTTTAGCACAGTCCCGGTTGTGGTACTCATTAGGCATATCAGACGTGAGACGTGAAGCGTCAGGGTCCATTCGAATAAAGAGGTGCTTTTAGCACAGTCCCGGTTGTGGTACTCATTAGGCATATCAGACGTGAGACGTGAAGCGTCAAGGCCGTCCATTCGAATCAAGAGGTGCTTTTAGCACAGTCCCAGTTGTGGTACTCATAAGGCATATCAGATGTGAGACGTGGAGGCGTCGCGGTCTTATTCGAATCAAGAGGTGCTTTTAGCACGGTCCCAGTTGTGGTACTCATTAGGCATATCAGACGTAAGACGTAAAGGTAGTAGGGTCCTATTCGAATCAAGAGGTGCTTTTGGCATAGAGCCGGTTGTGATACCTACTCATTAGGCATATCAGACGTGAGACGTGAGGCGTCAGGGTCTATTCGAATCAAGAGGTGCTTTTAGCACAGTCTCAGTTGTGGTACTCATTAGGCATATCAGACGTGAGACGTGAGGCGTCAGGGTCTATTCGAATCAAGAGGTGCTTTTAGCACAGTCTCAGTTGTGGTACTCATTAGGCATATCAGACGTAAGACGTAAAGGTAGTAGGGTCCTATTCGAATCAAGAGGTCCTTTTGGCATAGAGCCGGTTGTGATAACTACTCATTAGGCATATCAAACGTGAGACGTGAAGCGTCAGGGTCTATTCGAATCAAGAGGTGCTTTTAGCACAGTCCCGGTTGTGGTAATCATTAGGCATATCAGACGTGAGACGTGAAGCGTCAAGGCCATCCATTCGAATCAAGAGGTGCTTTTAGCACAGTCCCGGTTGTGGTACTCATTAGGCATATCAAACGTGAGACGTGAAGCGTCAGAGTCCATTCGAATCAAGAGGTGCTTTTAGCACAGTCCCGGTTGTGGTACTCATTAGGCATTTCAAACGGGAGACGTGAAGCGTCAGAGTCCATTCGAATCAAGAGGTGCTTTTAGCACAGTCCCGGTTGTGGTACTCATTAGGCATTTCAAACGGGAGACGTGAAGCGTCAGAGTCCATTCGAATCAAGAGGTGCTTTTAGCACAGTCCTGGTTGTGGTACTCATTAGGCATATCAGATGTGAGACGTGAAGCGTCAGGGTCCATTCGAATCAAGAGGTGCTTTTAGCACAGTCCCGGTTGTGGTACTCATTAGGCATATCAGACGTGAGACGTGAAGCGTCAGGGTCCATTCGAATCAATAGGTGCTTTTAGCACAGTCTCGGTTGTGGTACTAATTAGGCATATCAAACGTGAGACGTGAAGCGTCAGGGTCCATTCGAATCAAGAGGTGCTTTTAGCACAGTCCCGGTTGTGGTACTCATTAGGCATATCAAACGTGAGACGTGAAGCGTCAGAGTCCATTCGAATCAAGAGGTGCTTTTAGCACAGTCCCGGTTGTGGTACTCATTAGGCATATCAGACGTGAGACGTGAGGCGTCAGGGTCTATTCGAATCAAGAGGTGCTTTTAGCACAGTCCCGGTTGTGGTACTCATTAGGCATATCAGACGTGAGACGTGAAGCGTCAAGGCCGTCCATTCGAATCAAGAGGTGCTTTTAGCACAGTCCCAGTTGTGGTACTCATTAGGCATATCAGACGTAAGACGTAAAGGTAGTAGGGTCCTATTCGAATCAAGAGGTGCTTTTGGCATAGAGCCGGTTGTGATACCTACTCATTAGGCATATCAGACGTGAGACGTGAGGCGTCAGGGTCTATTCGAATCAAGAGGTGCATTTAGCACAGTCTCAGTTGTGGTACTCATTAGGCATATCAGACGTGAGACGTGAGGCGTCAGGTTCTATTCGAATCAAGAGGTGCTTTTAGCACAGTCTCAGTTGTGGTACTCATTAGGCATATCAGACGTAAGACGTAAAGGTAGTAGGGTCCTATTCGAATCAAGTGGTGCTTTTGGCATAGAGCCGGTTGTGATACCTACTCATTAGGCATATCAGACGTGAGACGTGAGGCGTCAGGGTCTATTTGAATCAAGAGATGCTTTTAGCACAGTCTCAGTTGTGGTACTCATTAGGCATATCAGACGTAAGACGTAAAGGTAGTAGGGTCCTATTCGAATCAAGAGGTGCTTTTGGCATAGAGCCGGTTGTGATACCTACTCATTAGGCATATCAGACGTGAGACGTGAAGCGTCAGGTTTCATTCGAATCAAGAGGTGCTTTTAGCACAGTCCCGGTTGTGGTACTCATTAGGCATATCAGACGTAAGACGTAAAGGTAGTAGGGTCCTATTCGAATCAAGAGGTGCTTTTGGCATAGAGCCGGTTGTGATACCTACTCATTAGGCATATCAGACGTGAGACGTGAGGCGTCAGGGTCTATTCGAATCAAGAGGTGCTTTTAGCACAGTCTCAGTTGTGGTACTTATTAGGCATATCAGACGTGAGACGTGAGGCGTCAGGGTCTATTCGAATCAAGAGGTGCTTTTAGCACAGTCCCAGTTGTGGTACTCATTAGGCATATCAGACGTAAGACGTAAAGGTAGTAGGGTCCTATTCGAATCAAGAGGTGCTTTTGGCATAGAGCCGGTTGTGATACCTACTCATTAGGCATATCAGACGTGAGACGTGAAGCGTCAGGGTCCATTCGAATCAAGAGGTGCTTTTAGCACAGTCCCAGTTGTGGTACTCATTAGGCATATCAAACGTGAGACGTGGAGGCGTTTATGTCTTATTGAAATCAAGAGGCTAGAGCGCCGATACAATACACAATTAGTTCCAAACTACATTCAATTGTCTTAAATGTCCGCCAGACCAAACCAGTGCTATTTATTCATCTACTAGCTTTTGCCCGCGGCTTCGCCCGCGTGGACATCGTTTTTATGACTGTCTTTGAGGGAGAGTGATGCACGGGCCGCAAGAGGCTCGCGAGCGCGGACATGAGTTTTCCTCAGATCCCTCAAGAACCATGTCAGGATGTGCTAATTAGTAAATTATGTCATTTCCCACCCCGGCAGCCATCTCTTTGCAAAAAATCACAGCAATCCATTGTTCCGTTGCTGGTCCTTGTCTTCACCTTATGGTGTTGGCAGGAATAGCGGCCCTCACTTATGACCTAGCTGTGTGTGTCGGTGAGTGGGGACGCTATACCATAAACCTGGTAGACTAGCGTATCTGGTAGATATACGAAAGGGAATGTTCCGTTGCAATGTTAAAGAAACTCACCAAAAAAAGAGTATATTTTTAGTTCCCTCAGGAACTGCATCGGACTATGCTATTTTCACGGGATAAAAAGTATCCTATGTCCTTACCAGTGACACAGGTTACCTGCATGCCAAATTTTATTTAGATTGGTTAAGGTGTTCAAGCGTGAAAAGGTAACAAACAAGCAAACAAACAAACACATTTTCACATTTATAATATTAAGTAAGGATTTATTTATTTATTTTTAGGCAACTAAAGTACAGGCCCATATATATATAAAAACTTATAAAAATGCCATGACACAGATACTATAAATAAAATACATTATTAGGATTGTTAGTATCTACCTTAACCTACGTTAGTAATTTTTGGTGACGCGTGGACCTCGGCATGGTGCCTCGGAAACGCCGAAACACGACGTCCTACGGCCAGAAGTCGGTGCTGGTGATGGTCTCCAGGAGAAGCTTCAGCACGCGCACCACGTGCGGCGTGAAGTGCACGTAGTGGCGCGACTCCAGCGGGAACACACGCAGGCCGCAGCCGGACAGTTAGTATTAAACAATACTTTCATGATACGTAGGTACTACAAGACTTAATAGTCTACTCCTACGAATCTGCCTAACTGACAAACCCATATCATTAGACAGTGATTAAACCCTTGTAACATCATTTCGAAAAGCCTGTTTGCATTTTCATTTTAGGTTTCGAATCAAGTTGCCGTTCCCAGAGTACCTAGGTACGGTACGGTTTCATTCATGATGTGCCCGTTAAGGAAACGAATCGCAATCTCGACGGTTTATAGCCGAGCTCGGAGTACTTGCCATTATTATGTGCTGTGGCGCGAGATAATAGGGTCAAGTGCGATAAACGTTCATTTTGTGAGTTTCTAATGCAGTTACATTCAGCGCAGCTTGTTGCTCAATGGATAAGGAAGGATATTATACAACATCATCGTCACGGCTTAGTCTCACCAAGGTTCTACGGGGGCGTTCAGTGCCAAAGCTATTAGACATATTAATTTCCTTTCCAATTCAATAGCATAAATTACTATTTGGTTTTAGTTTATTACTAAATTGGTAGACGGCCTACATAAATCAGTAAATGTAAGTTTTTAATGAATGATTCAACATCATCAGGTACGAAGTTCACGACAATGCTGTTTACTTACTTTAATGAGGCTGCAGCTAAGCTGCAAAGAAAATAATAAAAGACTTATTGCAAACCTACTTATTGTGATTAGTGTTTAGCGCTAACTTAGTAGACGTGAATCTAATGCAATATCTGAAAATTGCAGCTCTGAGCCTAAGATTGGCAACAATCGAAACGTGGTGTTAGTCTCGCAACTCTGAAACAGGGTTCTGGTCATGTCAGTTGACATTTCCAATTAACAAGGTGAGGTGGGCGCCGGCCGTGACACCGGCGTGCGTACGCCACCAATTCGTTCATTGATAAAAACCCGCCCACGCAAGTCTCCATTCACCGGCTTTTGGTTGCGCAACGCGCGTGCGTGGCCCCTTCCTCCCCCGCAGTTCCCCGGGCCCCTCTGAGACCGTCACTCAGCCCTAACAGCCTTCCGTAACGGTTGTCCCCATCCGGTCAAATTACGACACTCGCCAACTCCGACTTGATGAGATGTCGCTTGATAGGTCAATTACCATATCATTAAAAATAGATTGATTGTAATTTTCCACGTACTCCCAGGCTATAATTACAAACTGCTAGTTTTTGCAGGTCTATTAAAAGCACAGGTTACTAATAGTGACTGGTCTTCTCGGACATGTGTAATACGTGGGTGCCTTAAGTTTACTTACGTTTTAGAGAAACATTCCGCAATATAAAGAGAGGTAGGCAAAGAATAATAGCAATTTTACGAGTATGATACCTTTGCATTACCCACATAGAATTGGTCAAATTCAAATTCAAATAACTCTTTATTGTATACATCAAAACAAATACATTGCAAAATTTTAAACACAAAGACGTACAATTGTTTCTACATTGACCCCGAGCTAATATCAAATTAAATTGTATTTGTACTCTAACATTGTAGTAAGTATCCTTTGCTCTAACGATATTGACAGGGAATTTAAAAAAAAAACTGTTTAAACTACTTTCAACTTGTATTTTATGTCAGGATTGGATATCAAATGTCCAAATGTTTTTAATTTTATGCAGATTACTTGCAAATTATAGAACCTAGTAGCAGTAGGTAATGACACTACATCCACACCACAGCTTAAATCTCGTTAATGAACACACAAGTAACTTTTACTTTCTTTTACAACCGATCGCGGAAATGTGAAAGGTTTAACTTATTCAGTTTTAAAGTATTCCAAGAAAGGCTACTACAGTACGCTACAGTACCTTGGAGTAATGTAGGGGTTTAAAATTAAAACGTATCTGTAAATATAAGTACTCAGTTGTTTACCAGAACTCTTCGCGCGGAGTATCGCTAGAAGCGTTTAGCTCCTATTTTAGTTTATTCTCTGATTGAGAAATAGAAAAGCTGCTTCATAGAAACAGGTACTTACCTCTATTTAATAAATCAGTTCTGTTCCATTTCATTTCGGCGAAAATACGTTTTGTTGGCTTTATGTAAAAACTGTACTTACACCACACGTAAGGTACACAAACCGACATTAATCGCACAACCGAGTACAATTTTGCTATTTTTTTGTTTTTGTTAATTTTATAGAAAAGTAATGAATCGATTTTGACGAAATTTTTATGGGACTAATTTGAAAGTATTTCTTCTCAAAAGAAATATATTTATTTTCTCATATCGTTTTCTAAATGATGGAGTTCTGACGTGAGAAACATAAAAAAACAGAACCTCCTCCTATTTTGAAGTCGATTTTTAAATTATCGAGTAGGAATAATTCAATTACGTATCTTCATCTGTGGCGCAAACTGTCAAAGTAGCTTTCTTATGAGTGAATCGAAGTTGAGTTGCCATTCAAATCATTAAATTGTAGATCGTTGCCTTTCGTCTTGGTTTACAAGTGGAACAGTGAACCCACCAGCACCAGCACCACCCAGTGCAGTGCCGATGGTACACGCAGCATAGCATAGACGAGTTGTTGCTTGCTAAACGAGTCTATAAAACTGTTCAGACAATGAAGTTCAAGTGTGATATAGTTTGTTTTCAGTAAAATTACGAAACTGAACAACTTTCTTGGGGCTCTCCACACACTGGCCGATCGGCTGATCGTTTTATATGAAGTCCAACATTGAATTGAGTCGGTAATGTGTTCCTTGGGAAAAAGTTGTTCAGTTTCATTAGTAGCTATGGATGTAACTTGTTCAGTTCTACGTGGAAAAACCCGTGCCGCCCCGCAGCATTTTTATGGACATCGAGGGTACGTGGTAGGTGAGCTGCAAGTGGCTCGCCATCGATGGTGCGCGGTAGGCGACCCGCAAGTGGCTCGCCGTCAAAATAGCCCGTTGAATGTTCACATCACATCTAGCTTCCCTCCAACCCGACCAATTTATATGGGAAATAACTCAAATAAAAAAAATCGTTCCGGGAAGTATTTTTAGACTAAAACGAACCGCGTACCTCAGTTAGAAGCGGAGATATTGAGTAAGAAAGCTATATAAATCAATTTTAGGTTTAACTTGAGAAGGTGAAAGTTAAGATCATTTTCAATGACTGATGTAATATCTGTACATCAATATCTTTTTTTTTAGTAAGCAAATCGGTTTGATAGAACTGCCGGAAAAACTAGAAATATATTTCATATAAATAAATAAATATTCTGGGACAAATCACACATGGTCATCTGGCCCCAAAGTAGGATTCCCTGTGTTATGAGAACCAGCGACTGATATCAATACTTATATACGTTTAAATACATACTTAAATAGACATTTAACACCCAGACACAGAGCGAACAAATCTGCTCATCACACAAATGTTTGCCCTGGGTGGGAATCGAACCCACAACCCTCGGATCAGTAGTCAAGAGCACTAACCAATGAGCCACCAAGTCAGTCTTATTTAGTACTAGCTTTTTTCCGCGGCTTCGCCCGCGTGCACATAGCTTTTATGACTCTTTTTGAGGGTGAGTGTTACGCGAGCCGCAATCAGCTCGCAAGCGTGGACATGAGTTTTCTCCAGTTCCCTCAGCAACTGTATCGGGCTATTCGGATTAGCAGTCTTTGTCACTTCCCACCCCCTCAACAAATTCTATACAAAAAATCACTTTAATCCGTTGCCCCGTTGCGACGCCACCGACGTACGCGAGCGTAGAAAAAAGTTGTCCCTAGATCCCTCGGGAACTATTTCAGAATATACTTATTAGTAAATTATATCATTTTCCACCTCATCTCTGTGCTAAAAATCACACCAATCCATTTTTTCGTTGCGATTTTAAATTACACGAACAAAGAGTATTGTTTTAGTTTCCTCAGGAACTGCATCGGGCTATGATAATTTCCAGAGATAAAAAGTAGACTACTTCATTCCCAGTGGTACAGGCTACCTGCATGTCAAATTTCATCAAGATTGGTAGAGGTTTTGAAGTGTGAATAGGTAACAAACAAACAAACACATTTTTATTTTATTTAAAAAGGGCAAAAGTTAGGTGATTTTCAATGCTTAATTACAATTATATGTATAAATACCTTTTATTAAAAAATATAGGAAATCAGTTCGATAAAACCGCCGGAGCTGGACGGACTCGGATTAGATTTCATATTTTTTAAATAAATATATTGAGAAGAGCGAAAGTTAGGTGATTTCCAATACTTGATGACAAATTTGTGCATCAAGTTGGTTGGTTGGATAAATGATAGATAGATAAAACATTTATTCAAAGCTACATAAATTACAATTATTAAATGCCGAAGGCTTCATCATATCAGCCGAAAGACGACCACTGCTGGATAAAGGCGGATGCTTAAAGGAGGGAGGATTAATGTTTTAATCATCATTATTATATGTATCAGCCGAAGAAGGTCAACTGCTGGACAAAGGCCTCCCCCAAGGATTTCCACGACTACCGGTCTTCACCAGGTCGTCGGTCCACCGCGTGGGAGGCCTACCTACGCTACGTATTCCAGTGCGCGGTTGCCACTCGAGATCTTTACTGCCCCAACGGCCAACTGTTCTACGAGCTATGTGTCCCGCCCACTGTTACTTCAATTTAGCGGTTCTGTGAGGTATGTCGGTTACTTTCCTGCAACTTAGAGCTTAGCACGCTCCATTGCCCTTTGGGTGACATTGAGCCTTCTTATGACGCTCATAGTAAGCGACCATGTCTCAGTACTTTAGTACCATAGATCACACACATACGCTGGGGCAGATCATTCAGAAGACTTAAGAGTACAATCAGTCACTATGCTTGGCGTTTGTGGACTATGAGAAAGCCTCTGATTGAGTCAAAACCTGGACTGAGCTACAGTCTCTCCAGAGGTGCCAAATTGACCATCATCGATACATCCAGGTGTTGAAGTGTCTGTATAAAAACGCCAAAATGTCGGTTCGCGTCCAGGACAAGAAATCGAAACCTATCTAGTTGCAGCGAGAAGTGACACAGGGAGACGTTATTTCTCAGAAACTGTTCACCGCCGCCTTGGAAGATGTTTTTAAGCTTCTGGACTGGGGTGGACTCGGCATCAATGTCAACGGCGAGTACATAGCCCACCTCCGATTCGCTGACGATATCATGGTCATGGCTGAGACAATTAAAGACCTAAGCACAATGCTCGATGGCTTCAGTTAAGTCTCTCAACAAGAGTATCTTAAAATGAACATGGACAAGATGAAAATAATGTTAAATGTCCGTGTCGCACACACCCCTCTAAAGGTTGGAGACTCTACACTGGAAGTTGTTGACGAATATGTATACCTGGGACAAACAGTCCAGCTAGGCAGGTCTAACTTCAAGAAAGAGATTAATCGACGAATCCAACTCGGCTGGGCAGCGTTCGGGAAGCTTCGAAATATATTCACGTCCCAAATACCGCAGTGTCTCAAGACTAAGGTCTTTGAGCAGTGTGTGTTGCCAGTGATGACTTACGGAACTGAGACATGGCCAAAGGCTTACCAATTATGAATTTAAAAATAAAACGGCCGGACAAACTTGTATTACTTTCTAGAGGAAGAGGGGTACGCGAGCCGCTAGCCACTCGCTAGAGAGATTTCCAATGCTTAATACAAGTCTGGGCATTATTACCTTTCATTTAAAACAAAAAAAGCAGATCTGTTGGTTAGAAAGGTCGGACGGACTCGCATTAAATTTCATCAATTCTATACTTACTATATAGATGAGAAGAACCTCTTTTGGAGTTTCCAGGAACGGTTAGCTACATCCTGTGTTGTAAAGGGTCGGATCGGGCCCGTCTTCTAACATGTTAAATATCTCTTGCGTGATATAAGTCTAGTCTTCCATAATATCCTGATATAACCGTCTGCAGTGATTGTGACGTTAGGCCAGGGTCAAGCCACTCGGGCCCTAAGTGGGCTATCCACCCAGGTGGTCAGCAAATTGCCGACATAAAGCGATACTTAGAGCTAGCCTACCCTTCTATTTATAATTTCACGATCCAAACAGGAAACACAGCTGTTAAGGTTAACTATAGGGCAATATGACTGTCCATTAGATTAAGTGAAGTTTTTCTTTTATATCGATTGCATAGCAAATTCTTTACCAAGTAGGTAATGTAATGCAATGCCATGTATCAAATAATATGCTTAGGTACTGCCTTTATCTAAGCATACCTCCATATTATTTGTTTTGAAAGACATCCTAAAATTCAAATTGGCTTAATCCAGGTTCAATAGCAAAATAAGATTCATAAAAAAAAAGTTAGTTGTTAGTTATTTCAGTAAAGTTTTATCATATGTCAAAAACGCCATTTCGCTCTAAAAACGTTTGATAGCAAGGCGTAGTCTTTTAGCGTCATTGATGTAATGATATTGAGATTTTGACTAGTTAACAATTGAGGACGTAATGATAAACAAAACTAAGAAGGTTTCTCCATTATTTACTGAAATTAAAAAAAAATATATAGGTAATTTATTTTTTCTGCAGTCGACTACAATTACACTACATATGAGCATTCTTGAAAATGAATGAGAAGAAGATCTAGGGCACAAAAAAGCTCCTTTTTTCCTAATTAAAAATTTGAGTGCGTAACTTAGTTTAGAAATCTAAATGACCCACCTTATTGTAATCACAATCAGACGCAGAAAGTGGGATAATCAGGCCACATGATCCAGTATAAAACAGTAGATAGCGAATATAGTATAGCAGATAAGAATACGCTGAGCAAAGAGGCGTTATGTTGCACTGTGGACTCAAAAGGTTAGCTAGCCACTGCTATTGAATTAAGCTATGTTTAAAATAACAGAAATTAGAATAATATATCCATAGTACGAGTACACTAACGATTAAACACTTTTTGCTGGTTCTTTAGTAGAAGTAATCCGTAGCCAAGATTATCTACCTACAAGTCCAACATAGCTCTATCTGGATGAGGTTTTTATGAGGGCGCTGCCCGTGAAGTTCCTTTCAAATGAAATGACAACTGCATAGTATTATTTGTCGTTTCTTAGTCCATTAAGGAATTTCGTTAGTTCCAACTTTCGCCAAATTTAGAGAGAGCCATGTCAAAATGTAAATCATAGATATCGTCGACCAGAGATATGATGATAAAGCCTTCAACTTTCTGAAACTGTGATAGTTTTAAATCGCACTTTCCAGATGTTATTTATTGCTTAAGTTTCACGTATAGTAAAATATCTGTGCATTCTTTTTCACTTGTTATCACTTCTAGTCATGGCTCTAACTAACTTTGCCTACTGACATAATTGTTTGTCTTCTGTTTTTATGTCACTGTTAGCAACTTTTATTATGTTAGTTTTGAATTTTGTATACGTTGCAAGGATAATGCATAATCTACATATATAAAATAAAGTCGTGTTAGTTACACCATTTATAACTCAAGAACGGCTGAACCAATTTTTATAATTTTTGTGTTTTTGCATTTGTCTTCGTCCGGAATAGGATAATAAGTACTAAAAATATGATATTCATCAATTAAAAAAATATATTATCAGTCAAAAAATATATTATCAGTCAAAAAATGATTGATTTTAGGGTAGGGTAGTGTAGTGTCGTGTAGGGTAGGGTAGGGTAGGGTAGTGTAGTGTAGGGCGGGTAGTGGAGGGTAGGGTAGGGTAGGGTAGGGTAGTGTAGTGTAGGATAGGATAGTGTAGTGTAGTGTAGTGTAGTGTAAGGTGGAACGAAGTTCGCCGGGACAGCCTAGTTACTTTTAATGGAAAAAGCAAATTAAAGCTTAAAAATACCTGGTAATAATAAATTACTGTTTTTTGTAACGTATACATAAATTAAATGATCAAAAAGTGAGTGGGTACCATTGCTCTGTGTATACCTCCCGCCAAGTAGCTTGCTGCAGGATGACGCAGGGTTGTTTGAGGGTTGGCAAAGCACTGATGCCTCCCCTGGCATAGTCTATGAATTATTGTCATAATGTTGTGCTCCTGGAATCACTAACACCGCACTTTCCACGCCGGCCTCCTATAATCACCTTTTGCAATAAATAAGTGGCCAAGTACGTGTCGGACCACTCTCACAGTAGGGTTCTGTAGTATTTACAAAAAATAAGTGTGTATATCTTAAAAAACAAATTTAGTTTTGTATAGTTAGAATAGAACAATTTGTATGGAAAATCTATGAACTTTTTAAAAACCCATTAAGTTGATCGACTATTAACCCTATACTAAGAAGCCAACTTGGCCATAATAATTTTCCTTTTAAATTAATTATATGCACTACTAATTAAAATAATTTTCAGATATTTAATTTAAATTTAAATACTTTTCACATAGCGGTTTGGCTGGTGATGGTGGTGCTGGTGGTGCTGGTGGTGCTGGTGGTGCTGGTGGTGCTGGTGGTGATGGTGGTGATGGTGGTGCTGGTGGTGCTGGTGGTGCTGGTGGTGATGGTGGTGATGGTGGTGCTGGTGGTGCTGGTGGTGATGGTGGTGCTGGTGGTGCTGGTGGTGCTGGTGGTGCTGGTGGTGCTGGTGGTGATGGTGGTGATGGTGGTGCTGGTGGTGCTGGTGGTGCTGGTGGTGCTGGTGGTGCTGGTGGTGCTGGTGGTGATGGTGGTGATGGTGGTGCTGGTGGTGCTGGTGGTGCTGGTGGTGCTGGTGGTGATGGTGGTGATGGTGGTGCTGGTGGTGCTGGTGGTGATGGTGGTGCTGGTGGTGCTGGTGGTGCTGGTGGTGCTGGTGGTGATGGTGGTGCTGGTGGTGCTGGTGGTGCTGGTGGTGCTGGTGGTGATGGTGGTGATGGTGGTGCTGGTGGAAACATGTAACTCTAACAAAAATCACCCCTCAAAAACTGAATATTTCGTAAACTCTCAGAATTTTCTTCTCAATCCTAAATAGTTCTATAAGAACGATAAGTGAATACAAAAACTTACCCACACTTTACGTATAGGGTAGGTACTCTGAATTTTTTTGTCGATTTTTTTGTATATACTAGCTTTTGCCAGCGGTTTCGCTCGCGTCAACATAGTTTCTATGACTGTCTGCGGCTCGCCAGCGTGAAAAAAAGTAGCCTATATGTTAATCCAGGTCCTAATCTGTCTACCTACGAAATTTCATCCAGATCTGTTTGGTTGTTGTGGCGTGAAAGAGTAACAAACATCCATACATCCGTACATACAAACTTTCGCGTTTATAATATTAGTAAGGATGTTTGTAGGCGTCTCAGATTTGTATAATCATACCCAAGTTCAGTTATATAGCAAATCTATAAAAGTGTTTGAGTAAAACGGCCGGGACATACCGACGGACGGACCAGTTTGACTACGGAACCCTAAAAAAGAGATGCTGAAAGTCTAAAATTTATCAAAACAGACCAGAGCAAATGGAAGAAACTCTTGGAGCGGAGTGGAGAAGTGGTTGGTGCGGCTGCGTGCGGGGGCGTTCGCATGAATGGAGCCGTGATTCACCGAGCTGCGCACGCGTTCATTCACAGCGCGCGTCACGTGCCGCCGACGAACTTCATTATTTATTGAAGATCTGTTCACATTAGAACATTTTGTGAGGCTCGATTCGCATCAGTCACGACCTCATTCCCCCCTCTCCATTTCATCATCGGACGACAAGGCGCGGAGAGCGGTTCCACCCCTTTGTCGTCAATGTTCCACCTTTTCGCACTAAGCGTTTTGCTTTTTCGTTCATCATGAGAACGCCCAAGGAGTGGAAATCCCTTCCGGCGTCTGTATTCCCCGATTCGTATAATTTAGGAATCTTCAAGACGAGAGTGAATTGGCACTATTTGAGCTTGCGTGTCACATCCTCGGCTGCATCGGCACTTACCATCAGGTGAGGTGCAGCCAAACGCACTCAAATTTTTAATAAAAAATGAAAAAAGTCAGTCTAGTTAGCAGCCGATACTCGTCTATCTACATACTTGTTGTTTGTCCCTCACCACAATTAGCATTCCCTCAGCTATCCTCACTATTATTATAAATGTGAAAATGGGTTTGTTTGTTTGTTACCTTTTCACGCTTCAACACCTTGTCCAGTGTTGATGAAATTTGACATGAAGGTAGCCTGTGTCAGGACATAGGGGGGAGGACATAGGTTACTTTTCATCTCGGCAAAGTAGCATAGTCGGATGCAGTTCCTGAAGAAACTAAAACAAAATACTTTTGTCGCTTTTTTTAACATCGCAATGGAGCAATGGTTTGTTGTGTTTTTTTGCTCCGAGATGTTTGAGGGGGTGGGAAATAACATAGACTACTAATTAGCATAGCTAGAGACCACAGAAATCGAATAAATAGTAATAAGAAACATCGTGTGAAGAGGCCCTTAACACTTCTCTTCTTCATTGAGTGTCGGAGCGTCATTTGTCTATTCAACTTACTATTACCGCAACACTTGCGAATCGTGAAGCGACAAGCTGTTTTGTAATCTCACAACGCTTACCTTGTGAAAAACTTTGATCTAAAAAAACACTTCATGACCTTCTAAAATCATCAATAGTCTGTAAAGTGAATTTGAAACTAGGGGCCTTCCCTAACATTTTACACAGCGGCTTCCGGCGACCTTCACCAGATCGTCGGTCCACCGAGTGGGAGGCCTGCCTACGCTACGTCTTTCAGTGCGCGGTCACAACTCGAGAACTTTACTGCCCCAACGGCCATCTGTTCTACGAGCTGCGTGTCCCATCCAATGCCACAGATAAAGTTATGTGAGGCAAATAGGTTTACATAATATAATGTAAGTACAACCTTATCCCTTGGATAGCGCGGTTAATTGTGCCGCACGACAAGAAAGAGAAGTACCTACCTATATGTGACAAATTAGTATAACAGTCGAGGCAAAACGATTAGAACAAAATGTGAATAGTATAAGGTACTCTGGAACAAATTTCACACGGTCACCTGGCCTCAAGCTAGGGCTCCTTGTACCTACTCTGGGAGCCAGAGACAGACATACATAAATACGTTTAACATATGCATTTATAGATACAATAACCCCCGACACATGGTAAGGCGACACATGGTAAGGACGGGCTGGTTTCCGCAACCAGGCGCCCGATGCGCCCATTTTGCGTGGTTAGCTGGCATCACTAACAGCTCAGCTCCTCCAGGAAGTCCAGTAGTCCCCGCAGGTTGCCGATGACTTCCGGGAGTGTTAAGGACACGGTCACCGAGATTATCGGCCCTGTATGCTGCCACCTCTTTGCAATCCAGAAGGATATGGGCAGCTGTTTTTTCGGCCTCCATGCACGCACGGCACAGTGGGCTGTCCGTAATTCCTAGGGTTTGATGTTTGTTAAAGTAACCGTGGCCAGTGATGACCCCCCGACACAGAGCAACCAAACTTGTTCGTCAATAAAACGAATGTTTGCCCTGAGATCGAACCGACGCTCCTCGGTCAATCGGGCACGAGCGCTGACCAATGGACCAACAGTCCAGCTAACGTAATGAATAAAAATGCGTTT
Organism: Coleophora flavipennella; assembly: GCA_947284805.1. NCBI lineage: Eukaryota > Metazoa > Arthropoda > Insecta > Lepidoptera > Coleophoridae > Coleophora > Coleophora flavipennella. The sequence continues at coordinate 16,495,822 of OX369280.1, read as the reverse complement.
GAGTTTTTTAATCTCACAAATGCTCGTATTTCACATGGGTTTGTTTTACAACGCAACCTGTTCAAACAAAGCATACATTATTTTCAAAATGACAAAATGCTATGGTTTTTAATTTACTTTTCGGTCTTTTAATTTCACGACCGTTCGTTAGGTGTAAAAGCCCCTCGCGGCGATCGGCGCCCGCGCCGCTTGGCCTCACTATAGTCGGTTTTGACTCGAAGGCAAAAGGTTACGAGATTTCAACCCATAGATTTGCTGATACCATTTAACCGACGAGTAATTGTTTGGTGAGCGGGCTATTAATTCTGTATAATGGTCAGCCATCCACATTTATATTGCCTAACGAAAATTATGGTTACGGGCTTTCGTACGAGACGCCATTGAAATCTTTTAAAAGCTTCGCAAAAGCAGCCTTTAAAAATATAAATTATTTTATTTAAACATCCTTTGAACTGGTTTGAAGTTGAGTTCACACGGAGAGGTCAAAGTTTTATTTAACACTACAAAATAACTTCAACCCTTGTCTGTGCACCATCCAAGGCAACACAACAGTAACTGTGTACGCTACAGAAGCGAATAACATTTAAACTACATTAAAACTGAGTCCATATTAGTATTCCTGAGATTAATGGAGACTGGTGGTGATAGCTAATCGGCTATATTTACAACTTTGTATTTGCATGCAATAACAATCACGCGCTCGGGCACGCAGAACGTTCAGAAATCGGCCTAACAAGGAACTACTAATACAGAGTGGTTTTTTTAATCCACAATAATTGGTAAGCCCTTTCATATCATCTCACCTGATGGTAAGTGACGATGATGCCGATGATAGAAGCGAGCTTACCAAGATTCCCCAACGCAATGGGGAACTGGCTATCTTATCTTCAAGCCGGAGCACATAAATGCTGTTAATAATGATGCTTGGCGGCAAGACTTAGATAACATAGTGGTAGCTAGCCAGGCGGGCTTAAAAAATGCCCTTTCACAAACCAAACCGAATCATACAAAGTTAGACTTCGCCGCGAATCGAACCCTGAAGCTAATGGACTTAACCATTACGCCACGGAGGTGGGTAAAAAGTGATAATTATCTACCTAATTCTGTTATTACGTAGTGGTGCTAGTGGTCACATTTTTTTTATTACATTCTGTGGCACAGGATGGGGAAGGTCACACAAACTCCACACAGCATGATGGCCTAGCCGATATTGGTGAAGGTTGAGTGGTAGTGTAGCGCTTGTTTCGCGCATGCAGGACCGTACGTGACAGCTGTGAATACTATCTACATTTTAAACAATGCTACAATAAATCTAATCAATCGCATAATGCAACATTTGGAGTGGGCACCTACAAACAATTCAAAAAATGCATTCAAGCATAATTTACATTGAATTCACATCGACACTTATCACCAGGTAAGGTGGAGCCAAACGCACTATTGTAAAAAAACAACAGTGAATCAGTCGTCGTAGTTTTTTTAACTTTAACTTGCAAAATGACCTAATTGACAATGTGAGAGTGAAACATATCATAGGTAATAAATGGTTATTCCAACTGTCAAAATCAGAAGTAAACAAGGCCAAAGTATCTAAACATGGATGTATAGACTTGTGTCACTGGGGGCAATTTATTGTCATTGTTAGGTAACTCTTCTAAAGTTGCTGACTATATAGACTAGGAGAATAGAAATGGATAAACTTAGGTTAAGAGGATAGATGGCAACCCTCTGATGTTAAATATGCCGGTCTGTTTGCGCAAAGTGGTTACGTTATGTATTACTAGTGCCTGAAAAACTAGTTATCGTGACCAAAAAAAAAAAGATAAGGGAATTGGCTGAGTTAGATATAAAATGAAAGTACTAGTTGTACTCATGACAATTATGCAAAAACTGACCAAATATTCGGTTGCGTTATTATGGAGCAACGCCCGTTAGTAGTAGGAATAGCGAGAGCTCTGGACTAGGATCCCACCCCCCCGCCGGAAACCCAACTTTGGTACTCCGGCAGGGCCTGGAGGCTTGGTCCAAAATTCCTACTACTAACGGGCGTTGCTCCATAACGCAACTACCGTTTCAATTTCAATCTTTTTTTTGGTCACGATAACTAGTTTTTCAGGCGCTATAAATACATAAGGCAACCACTTTGTACAGGCAGACCGACATTTTTAATATCAGAGGGTTGCCATTTATGCTATCAACCAAAGTTTATCCATTTCCGTTATCGTTACCAAACTTGTCGTTACCTCCTAGTGTAACAATATCATGCTGTAGAGTTTACGTGAGATAGATAAGCAATAGGTTACAATAAATACTGTAACAGGCATTTCAATATGTTAACAGTTTAAATACTGCGCGATAGAGAGAAGATAAGCCGTGCACCGACGTCGGCCGTGGTGGCTGCGGCGGCTGCGGCGGCTGCGGCGGGCTAGCTGTGTAAACAAGATCCGATTAGATCTGACTGGGATAATCTACGCTTATTTATTGACACTCCTTGTGAAACCAAACCACTTACAGTGTTTCATCACACAAATTTACGTACTCACCTATCTCAAATGAAAAGTTGCACACGTCTGTTCAGCCTATTTGCAATTACGTAAAACCTCTGTAAGTCGAACTTCAAGGGAGACGCCAAAAAATTCTAGTTAAAGAGTTAGGCACTGTGTAAACAAACACGTGTTATTGTTAACCACAATTTCCCATTATCATTTCATAGAATTTGTGATCGTTATAATTATATTCTAGCTGTTTCCCGCGGCTTCACCCAAGTGGACAACGTTTCTATGACTTTTCGAGGGTGCGCAGTGCGCATGTGTTAATCCAGGTCCTAATCTGTCTACTTGGCAAATTTCAGCCAGATCCGTTCAGTAGCTTTTGCGTGAAAGAGTAACAAACATACATCCATACATTCTTACAAACTTTCGCGTTTATAGTATTATAGTAGGATTCTACATTGTTTTCAAACAAACAATGATGTACTTGCGTTGTCGACGAACTCTTGATAAGTCTGTCAGCTGTACACTTGTACAGGTAATTCGTTTCAAATGATCGAGTTGTAGGGGTTGTAAAATCGAACATTGCTATGTTCGAGATACAGAAGTCAAATTTATTTTTTGAGTTATGAGTGGAAAATATATATACATAAATAGCTTGTAGGGACACACTGGTTGTTTCTACTTATAGAGGCTTTCCATTTCTAGCAATGGAGGGTTTTGGAGTTCTCTCTAGTTGTGGAGGTTTTCCACTTATCGAGTCTTTAAATTGCCTTTAAATGTCTTCCGGTGTGCAGTAACTAGTATCTCATCTGTGGTACAGTGTACAGCCTCCATGCGTTGGAGTACGTAGCGCTAGAAAGAACACTTTTTAAACTGGCAAATAAATTAACGTTTGTACGACTTGTGTGCGGCCTCACGCTGATATTACATTAAACACGTAACATAAACTGGATATTTTAGCATTATTTCGGCACGTTTTGAGTGCAGTCTGCGTCCAAGGCAAACTCGGCCATAAACGCTTGCAGAACAAGAACGTGTACGATGTTAAGGATGTAGGCACAAGCACACGCCGCCGCCGCCGCCGCCGCTCCATTCAGCTCCTTTTAGTGAATTAAATTCACTCGAACACAGTATTAAATGGATTTTTAAGCTATTGCATAGCTTTTATTGCGGGCTTTGAGCGCGGCGACCGAATCAAGAAATTCCGTAATGATAATAAAACTTAACACCCCACCATGTAGCTCGGCCGAGCGTAACGTAACGTTACCGCGTTCTAAAAACTTACAGTGCCATCTATTAGCGATTTGCGGTGCCAAAAGGACTTAGTCAATTTTACTGGTGTAACTTTCTTAGTGTTAATTTATTACATAAACATCCCGCGCCCCAAGGACTACTATATGGTACTGGTAAATACTGCATAAATAAATAATTATAATAGCATAAGTTGATAAAAAATGCTATGCAATAGCTTTACCGCGGCAGTCCCGAGTGCCACACGTCTTTTTTTTATTCACAATTGGTAAGCCCTTGGTATCACCTAATGGTAAGTGACGATGAAGCCGAAGATGGAAGCGGGCTTATCAAGATTCTCCAATGCAATGGAGAACTGGCTATCTAAACTTCAAACCGGAACACATTTAAATTGTTAACATTGATGATTGGCGGCAAGACTTAGATAAGATGGTAGTAGCAAGACAGGTGGGCTTAGAAGATACCTTTCCACCAACCAAACCGAGTTTTATAAGTTGACCCCACCGGGAATCTAGCCCGCGACCTCCTGGTGTGAAGCGAATGGACTAACCATTACGCCATGGAGGCGGTTTTCATTTTGCACCTTTTCAATAATTAAAGTGGCATAAAGTTGGGTTTGTGTTTCTACGCCTACCTAGCTATGCCCGTGCTTGCGTTCGCGCAATGTCACAAAGTGTGCCAGCCAATTGGATCTCTATTTCCGTCCAATTTTACGATAAGCGTGATGGGGAGAAATAACATTAACTCAAGGTAGACACGTTGATTGATTGGACATGTCGTGGCAAAAGCAGAGCCTCCATTTAGATGCGGACTGGAATAAACATCTGGACCAGTTGACTGCGCTACTGAGATAAGCAGACACAATTCAATACTCAATAGGTTCTCAATATATTTATTTGCACTTCACCATAGTAGGTATTTCCAAGTTGAGATCGCATCACGGACCCCTTTGGGCACATTAACAATTAAACACGTAAGTATACAAGCACGATGCTCTTTTGGCCAGTTACTTATATAAAATTTAGGTACCGGTACTGATCCCCGATTCACAACACAATGGTTGGAGTTCAATGCGTTACAACAAAAACCGACTTCCATTGCAACAACTTAGTACATTTTACATGATTATTTTTGGTTTTTGTTAATTTTCTAATAAAGTTCTACACCGATTTTGAATAAATATATATGGGAACACACGGAAAGTACTAGCTTTGAAATAAAAAAACAATCATAAAAATCGGTTCACCCAGTCAAAAGTAAAAAAAAAACATACTGACGAATTACATACTTTTTAACCGCCTCCGTGGCGTAATGGTTAGCCCATTCGCTTCACACCAGGAGGTCGCGGGTTCGATTCCCGGTGGGGTCAATTTGTAAGACTCGGTTTGGTTGGTGGTAGGGCATTTTCTAAGCCCGCCTGGCTAGCTACCACCATCTTATCTAAGTCTTGCCGCCAAACATCAGTGTTAACAACATTGATGTGTTCCGGCTTGAAGATAAGATAGCCTGTTCTCCATTGCGTTGGAGAATCTTGGTAAGCCTGCTTCCATCTTCGGCATCATCGTCACTTAAGATCAGGTGAGTTGATGCGAAGGGCTTACCAATTGTGAATAAAAAAAAAAAAAAAAGAATTGAGAACCTCCTCCTTTTTGGCAGTCGCTTGAAAATAGTTAACGGTTTATTCGGTATTCGTTAATATTATAATTTGATTGACATGGGAGGTACCTTATTAAGATTTTCCCTAGAATAATGAACTTCATAGTGTGGTAGTGGTAGGTCTTACAAAGTCCCAACAGTTTTCACATAGTTTTGTCAAAATCGTTTGAGCCATTTTAAGGAAAAAATAACAAACAACCCTGTGTTTGTATAAGAGATACCTTATTCCGATTGTTTCTGTAATAAAAAACTACGACGTAAAGTAGATCATACACAGTTATATAACGTAAAGAGTTAGACCCATTATTGAGAAAAAAGATAATTTTCATTATGATGGCAAATTCCGGCTTGAATATGAAATGGCCAGTTCTCCATTGCGTTGGGGAATCTTAGTAAGCCCGCTTCCATCTTCGGCATAATCGTCACTTACCATGATGAGATGATGTCAAGGTCTTACCAATTGTTTTTTGTTTAAAGACTTGACTTTAAAACAGGAAAACCCAAATTGAAATTATCTACAAGTGCTACCTAACAAATCAATAAACTGATTTAACTTAACCCAATAATGATTATAAGGTATACCTTTATTGTTTTATGATCATGTTTTAATTAATACAATAAATCCTTTGTATGCGAGTGACTCGTTAACTACTCGTATGCTAAAGTGTGCGTGCGAGAGTAAAAGTGTGTTATTGCGTGTGTTTATTGTAAAATAGCGCGTTGCGTTGCGTATAGGTGTACGCCCGCGCACACCAAAACTACGACGGATTTGTGAATGGAGTGAGCCTCGAACGAAGGTACGTCACTTTTTAGTGATACCAGGCACCAGCCAGATACAGCAACCGTACGAATATAATTGATTGGACTTCTACGTGATACCAGGCAGCAGATACAGCAACCGTACTCTTTTTTACTATAGGCCCAGCCAAATAAACAGATGTACCTACGTAAATCCTACTAAGATATAAATGTGAAAGTTCGTATGTATTGATGTATGTATGGATGTTTGTTACTCTTTCATGCTTCAACCACTGATCGGATCGGGATTAAACTTGGCACACATGTAGGTTAGGTCCTGGAATAGGACATAGGCTTATTTTTTAACCCGGGAAAAGTCTTATTCCCACGGGAAAATCGAAAACAACTCCTTTTAGGTAAGCTGGTAAAAATATGCGATATCCAACTTTGCACTAAAGCAATGGTTGCATTAATTAGCAAATTAAATGAGACCCTTTTTTCAATTCTATGTGTGCGAAAAACCCTGAATTTTAAACCGTGAGTATGTCTTCATGTAGCAACACTTGTCGAACGTACCTTTGCATTAGGATCGCCTACACGCCGATGGAGGTCGCCAACTTTCATTCATTCATAGCCAGAGCGAGCTGAACTGATTTGTACACTTGGATTTTGTCCCATTGCCTAGACAGCATGCATCAAATGGTAAGCAATCATGAGCTTATAGGAAAAGTTTTAGAACAAGACTTTATGTGATTCGGTTCCTTTTGTCTACAGGACACACAGTGGCCTCTAATTGTAAAATGCATAAACAACTAAATCAAAAGTTTAGGAATCAGTAACTAAATTAAATAAGTCAATTCGCAAAAAAATACTCACATACAAACCTATCAGCTGATTGACCATTGCATTTTTTTGATTTTTTTTTGGACCGTCGTTGTATATGGAGCATCGCCTTGTATGGAGCTCCGTCTTGTATGAAGCGTCGTTTTGTATGGAGCTCCGTTTTGTATGGAGCGTCGTTGTTTATGGAGCATCGCCTTGTATGGAGCTCCGTCTTGCACGAAGCGTCGTTTTGTATGGAGCTCCGTTTTGTATGGAGCATCGCCTTGTATGGAGCTCCGTCTTGTATGAAGCGTCGTTTTGTATGGAGCGTCGTTTTCTTTTTTTTTGAGTATTTACTAATGGACAAAGCCAACTAACTGACCAAGCTGAGGACTGCGGATGGCAGGATCATATCGTCTAAGACTAAGTTGCTGGAAGAATATGAGAAGTTCTACAGACAATTGTACATAACCACACGTCTGCCTGTCAGCGATCTTGCTAAAGACCCAAGAGCCAGATTAATCTGACACTATACCAAAGATATCCCGGACGTCAGCCTGTACGAGATTAGAATGGCTCTCAAACAGCTCAAAAACAACAAGGCACCGGGTGATGATGGAATTACGGCTGAAATTCTGAAAGCAGGTGTAACACCTGTACTTAAAGCTCTTCAGAAGTTATTTAATTCCGTTATACTTGAAGGACAAAAGCCTAAGACACGGCACAGAAGTGTGGTCGTGATTTTCTTCAAAAAGGGTGACAATATTCTGCAAAAGAACTACAGACCTATCTCACTTCTGAGCCATGTCTACGAGCTGTTTTCGATAGTCATTACGAATCGTCTCGCACGCAGGTTTGACGACTTCCAGCCTCCCGAACAAGCCGGTATCCGAAAAGGCTTTAGTACCATAGACCACATAGATACGCTGCGGCAGATTATATAGAAGACCGAAGAGTACAATCAGCCACTATACTTAGCTTTCGTGGACAAAAAAGAAAGCCGTAGCAGTCCATATCATCTGAAGGACGTCCACTGCTGGATATAAGCCTCCTCCAAGAATTTCCACGACGACCGGCTCTGCGCTACCCGCATCCAGCGGCTTCCCGCGACCTTTACCAGGTCATCGGTCTACCAAGTGGAAGGCCTGCCTACGCTACGTTTTCCGGTGCGCGGTCGCCACTCGATAACTTTACTGCCCGAACGGCCATCCGTTCTACGAACTATATGCCCCGCCCACAGCCACTTAATTTTAGCAGTTCTGAGAGCTATGTCGGTTACTTTGGTTTTACTTTTGGTTTCTGATTCGATCATGCAGAGAAACTCCGAGCATAGCACGCTCCATTGTCTTTTGGGTGACCTTGAGCCTTCTTATGAGGCCCATAGTAAGCGAACATGTCTCAGTTCCGTATGTCATCACTGGCAGCACACACTGGTCGAAGACTGAACTGGGACGTGAAAATATTGCGAAGCTTCCCGAACGCTGCGCAGCTGAGTTAGATTCGAGGATTGATCTCTTTCTTGAAGTTGGACCTATCCAACTGGACTGTTTGTCCCAAGTACACATATTCGGCAACAACTGCTCTGAAGAGTAGGTGCGACACGGATGTTTGACATAATTTTCGTCTTTTCCATGTTTATTCTAAGATCTACTTGTTGAGAGGCTCTATTGAGACCATCAAGCATTGTGCCAAGTCGTCCTTAGTCTGAGCTGTATAATACTATTTTTATAAAATTAAATACGCCTTGTGGAATTTGTGGTCATACTGTTATGATTTCCATTTTATTTTTGGACTTTACTCCATATGATAGGGAGTTAAATCGAGTGTTAACTTTGGGTAACTCACCTTTAAGTCAGTCACCTTTTATATCAGGAAGGCTAAGACTCCAAGCCTAAACCGCGAGGCCGGAGGGCAAAACGCGGGCAAAATTCAGGATGAGTAAGCTGCTATCGCATCGGAGCTGACACACACACTTTTTCTTTCAACCTACAACATAAGTTACAACGTGAATGGGAACGTTACGTCCTAAGTACACTCAAATTTAGTTAAAGCTTGTTTATGTTTTACTTTCAACTCTTTACGTACGATAGATACGTACTTCTACCTATTCAGTGTTTCTTGGAGCACCTTTATCATAGGTATTATTAAGTGGAACCGATAAGCGATACGATTATCTTTCAGTCCCGTAGCCGAGCCGTGAGGCAGCCAGATACGCTAAAAATGCTAGCTAATGAAACAGGGCTCAGAACAACTATATCTTTACTTTAGTTTAAGCAGTTACAAACTGAAATTAAAGATACAGAACAGGCGATGGCGTATTCTTTCCCTACTTTAATCTAGCTCCGCACAAAACACATTAACGCAATATAATAACTCTTTAAATGTGCCAGAAGTTTGACGTAGATTACATCATCTATGTGCATTTAAAAAAATAAGAAATGATTCTTAGGGTTTATAGCGATAAAATAGAAAAAAACTGACGAAGTACGAATCAGACTCGCACATAAAGGGTTCCGTGTCATCATACAAAAAAAATCAACTTTATTGTATGGCTTGATTTTTATTATTTGCTGTCATACCGGCAGTAGAAATACACGCCCTGTGTAAGTTTCAACTGTCTACCTGTTACAGTTCATGAAATATATCCCACTGTTATACAGACGAACGGACAGTAGTGGCTTATTAGTAAACTAGCTTTTGCCCGCGGCATCGCCCGCCTGGACATAGCTTTTATGACTCTTTTTGAGGGTGAGTGGTGCGTGAGCCGTAATCAGCTCGCAAGCGTGGACATGAGTTTTCTCCAGGTACCTCAGGAACTATATCGGGCTATTCGGAATAGCAGTCTTTGTCACTTCCCACCCCCTCAACAAATTCTATACAAAAAATTCCGTTGCTCCGTTGCGACGCCACCGACGTGCGCGAGCGTAGAAAACAGTTGTCCCCAGATCCCGTGGAAACTATGTCAGGATATACTTATTAGTAAATTATATCATTTTCCACCTCATCTCTGTGCTAAAAATCACACAAACTCATTTTTTCGTTACGATTTTAAATAACTTAACGAACAAAGAGTATTGTTTTAGTTTCCTCAGGAACTGCATCGGGCCATGATAATTTCCACAAATATAAAGTTGACTGTTTCATTTCCAGTGATACAGGCTTTTTGCATGCCAAATTTCATCAACATTGGTAGAGGTGTTGAAGTGTGAATAGGTAACAAACAAACAAACACATTTTCACATTTATAATAATAAGTAAGGATTTCTAAATCTTAAATAACATATAGAGCGTCTGTGGCAGAACGGTTAGGGCCACTATCTCCTGTCCGGAAGGCCGTGGTTCGAATGCTGCCAATTAACAAAATCTATACGAATATCGATTTCATACTGGTATGTACGTTTATCCGACGCTCTTACGGTGACAAAAACATCGTGAGGAAACCTGCACACGCCTGCGAAGAAACTCGAAGCTTATGTTTGAAGTCAATCAACCCGCAATGGGCCTGCGTGATCGTCTAAGGCCTGATCTCCCTAACTCAGGGCAGGTCGAGCCCCTTGGTGGGGACGTATATAAACTGATATGATGAAATAACACATATACCTATATTATCGAAAAACTAATTCAAATCATTGCATCAATCTAGTAATAAAACTTCCTAAAAATATTAATATGGGTTAAATCCTCGAGTCGTATCAGCTCCAAAGTAGCCCATGACGCACTTCTCGTTGCCGCGCTGGATGGCAATAGACAACTTTAGCAGCAGGTAGGACCTCACGTCACATCTCCTCTCTCGAAGGCGACGGCCAATCTCCTTTGTGAAGGCAAAGGCCTCTGAGGGTTCAGCAGCCGGTTGTCTCACAGACCAGCGGCACAAAGCAGTAATTTGCCTTCAAGACCGAGTACTTATTATGCTTCTTTCTCGCCGCAAATTGAGCAGCAGCACCGTACGGGTGAGAAGTGAGGCAGAAAAAGTAGAGTCCCAAAGCAGGCACGTTCTTCTCTTCCATAGCACCTGTTTAAACCCTCCAGCCTTTTGCCATCACATCGATTCAAGCCCAGTGGCTGCATCAAAGATGGAATATTCCATCTGGCCGATACCAGTGCCCTCCGAGTGAGGTCATTAAGGAATTGGTGACGTGGGAATCTTCACAAACAACGACCGCAACTCAGTGAGTGATGGCCAATTGCCTCCACCGTGGACCCGCAAATACATTGATGAGGTTCACAGATATTGATATTGCAGGCGGAGAGCAACTGCCACACGCAAATAGTTGCCGTCAGAAGAGTTCCCATATCTGTGCCTCCTGTTAAAAGAAGCTAAACTCGATTTATGTGTTTTTAATTTTTTTACACGATTGCAATCTACAATAAAATACCTATCTGTTCGTGTATGAAACACATCGCTACGTGCCATAATTCCAGAGAGTTGTGTAAAAAGCGTATGCTGAAAAATACATAAAAGAAATCCACTCAAAAGTATGAAATAATATTTTAATGTTTTAACAAAACTTAAGCGCATTTTATTATTCCTGCAGTGCCATCTATTGACATTTTGCTGCTATGATTATAATGTGTGGTATGTGTAGCTTATATGTTGAAAAAGTACTGTATATTTATTATTGTAAGTATCGATAGATAATTTCCCACGGGACCTGTTTTGTTTTCCTGGATAAAGAATACCCGACTATACAATGATGTTCAAAACACCCCATCCCAATGTAATGGTTTCATATTGTTACGTTGAGCCATTCTAAAGATACATTTTTTTTGCATTCCTGCAGGAATGCTTATTTTTTTGGGATTTACAATGTCCCAGTTTTAGTTCGCGATAAGGGTATCAACGTATAAAATTTGATTGTAATAGGTCAAGCCGCATTTGCGTGGTGAGCCATTCTATAAATAAATACTTTTGAATTTCCCACGGGAACTCTTGAATTTACCGGGATAAAAAGTATCCTATATGTTAACCCGGGCTATAAGGAACTACCATACAAAATTTCATCAAAATCGGCCTGGTAGTTTTTGCGTGATGCGCGAACATACAGACAGACAGACAGACAGACAGACAAAAATTCCAAAAGTTGTTGTTTTGGCCTCTGTATCGTTAGTAATGTCCACCACAGTTATTATTTTCCAAAAATATTTCATGTACAGACACGGCCCCCTTACAGTTTTATTATATTATATAGATATAGATAAGGTCCCGGTGGTTACCCCTTGGTGTACGGAACCCAAAACCGGAACTTTTTCAACTTCATCACTTCCGTCCGTTTGTTTGTATGTCCATGTGTCACACCGCAGTAAATTTACTTGGATGCTACTAGGGCATACCGAAAAGATCGGTATCTATTACTTTCAATTTAAGTAAATCAAAAACTTTTTATGATGCATAAGCACAGGTTATTTAAAAATCAAAAGTCTCACTGAACTAATTTCTATATACAAGAGTGAAGCACCTAGCCAGACGACAATATTATATATCGCTGGTGTTCCGAATTCCAACATGTAATTGTTTCTCTTGGTACCGTACCTTCTACAGGCCGGCCAAAAACAGCCGTTACGCCAGCAAATGTCGCTGTTGTGCGCCAAATGATACAGGAACACTGAAATATTATTTCAGCAGATTCGGGCTACTTTAGGGATTGGTATGACAGCGATTCAAACTATTTACATGATGAACTGGGTGTCAGATAGCTAGTTTCCTGCTGGATGCCCCATAATTTGTCCGAAGAGCAAAAGACGGCTCGTGTCAATCGGTGCCGGTCTACTCTGCGACGCTTCAATGGAGGAAAGTCAAAAGCTGTTTATAATATTGTCTAGTGTCTAGTGACAGAACATGGATCTATTCATACGAGCCGGAAAAAAAATATCAATCGGCTGTCTGGGTCTTCGCAGGTGAGATCAAGCCAACAAAAGTTGTCCGCTTTCTCAGCGTATCAAAGAAAATGGTCGCTTCGTTTGACTCGAGAACAGGACATGTAGTCACAGTTCACTGAGAGGAACGGATAATGGTTACCGCTGATTGGTATACAACGGTTTGTTTGCCACAGATGATATCCGAACTCCGTAGAGGTATAGTTCTGCATCACAATAATGCGACCTCTCACACCGCTCAGAAAACAAGCGATATTTTGAAACAGGAAAACGTTGAATTAATGGACTATCCTCCATACAGCTCCGATCTGAGCCCCAACGATTACTTCACATTCCCCTAGAATCAAAGATTTATTTCGTGGTCAGCAGTTTCAAGGCCCGGAAGAAGCAGTCGAAGCTTACAAATCGACCATTGTGACCATGTCAACTTCGGAATGGAATTGCTTCTATAATAAATGGTTCGAACGAATGCAAAAGTGCATCAACTGCTACGAAGATACTTCGCAAAGCAATGAAAATAAATTTAGTTATTTCCTGAGTGTAATTTTTTCTATTCCAGAGCATTTCGGTATGCCCTACGTGTAAACTTAGTAGTCATGATTTTTTTACGTAATTTTAAAGTAACGATTCAAAATTAGAAATGGAGCCAATACAAACATGTTGAAGGGGTGTCCACCCATACATGTAAAAACTGGCCAAGTGCGATTCGGGTCTCACAAAAAGAGTTCCGCACCAAAACTTTATCTACCTACAGAGTAAGACTTCTCAGTACATACTTTGCTCCAGGTAAATAGGGTCTACTTATTCTGGACTTTTGAAATTTCATTTTTCCTGTGGGAATGGAAGGACTTTAGATTTTGTCATAGATTTTTCTGTAATTCATGTAATTATATACTGTGACTTTTTCAAGATTTTAGGTCCAGTAGTTTCGGAGATAAGAGGGGGAGGAAATGGAAAGTTTTCAATTAATTAAAAAATATTTGAGGTTCTTTTAACAAGCCCTTTCATTTAATATGTCACAACAATATATTTTTTAAAAAAATTACTTTTAATTTTCTAAGTGTTTAGAATTTATTTATTTACATTACACTTCAGTCGTTGGGTCACCGCCTTACATTTATGTACAAAATTTTAACTCAATCGGTCCAGTAGTTTTCGAGTCAGACAGACAAACACACAAGTTATCCTATAATGGTTCCGTTTTTACCTATTGAGGTAAGAAACCCTAAAAGCAGGGTTTTTTTGTAAATTCTCCTTCTTATGTAGTGCATCAATAAATAGATATTTAGAAAGTTGACTCTTCAAATGGTTTCAAAGCAACATTCTCATAAAAACTGAGTTCCAGCGTGACCATTATTATGCCCTTTTCCCTTTCCCCCTAACCACCTTAAACTTTCCATACATGAACGGTTGGATGGATTTCTATCAAACATGGCTATTTCAGGGTAGGCTCGAGCCCCTCGATGGGGACGTATATGAGCTGATATGATGACGATGATGATGGCTAAGAACCGTCTCGGTTAATGTCACTTTAAAAAAATGCATTAAAAACTGTTAACACGGTTTGGAGCTACGATGTTACAGACAGATACACAGAATACAGAGACACAGATAAACTTACCCTCTGTTAGCGTCGGGGTATCGTTGAATATGTATTTTCAATTGAAGTAATGTTTTTCTAGGTGTACCTTTAGTGCAATATATACTGCCAAAGTAATTAAATTGTTTATACAGTTTCACCCAGACTGTAAAAACAAACATAAAAGTCTCAAGAAACATTATATCACGTGTCCTGTTAATAGTGGTTTATGAAACTGTTGCATAATAAGCGTTCTTAAAATACGAGTGTCAGTTAAAAAAACGAGCCGTAGGCGAGAACACACAAATTATGTGCAGTTTCATACACTACTTTATCAAATCTCATACATTGGGATTGAATCAACTAAAATACAAAGATCAAAGTTAAGAGTAAGAAAAAAATCCCACGAAATTCAGTAAGTACCTACAACAAAACGTGTCATAGCGCTGAATCCCAGCGCATCACCGCGCTTGCACTGAAGCAGACGGTGTCACAGACAGGTAAAAACAATGTTTTCACTGATCTCAGACATTTTTAAACAAGAATGAAAATTATCCACAAAATTCAGTATCAACAAAAAAATTCAATGAAAAACCAACACAGGGTATGCTAAGAGCCTCAAAAAGGGCAATGAAGCTTGCGAAGTGCGATGCACGGAATTTCCCTGCGTGATCGAA
The DNA here is from genome assembly GCA_947284805.1 of Coleophora flavipennella. NCBI lineage: Eukaryota > Metazoa > Arthropoda > Insecta > Lepidoptera > Coleophoridae > Coleophora > Coleophora flavipennella. The sequence goes on along the minus strand of OX369280.1, from coordinate 16,480,733 downwards.
TCAGAAGCGAAGAAATCCATAAGAAAACCAAAGTAACTCCTTGGAAATCCTTGGGGCCCCCCGGCTTTGTCCAGCAGTGGACGTCTTTTTTATGAGATGATGATAGAATAATTTTCGACGTATGTAATATTCAATCATCTTCTGTACTTCTCGCAGGAATAACCGGTCACGTAACGGCTAGGTCCGCTACCTCCTGTCCGGGAGGTCCTGGTTCGACTTCTACCATGTGCCAATGTGTTTCCGAATTTCGATTTTGTATGTACGTTTATCCGACCTTCTTACGGTGAAGGAAAACATCGTGAGGAAACCTGGACGCGCCTGCGAAGAAAGTCGCAGATTGTGTGTGAAGTCGACCAACCCGCACTAGGCCCGCGTGTTCGACTAAGGCCTGATCGCCCTAATTCAGGGTAGGCTCGAGCCCCTCGGTGGGGACATATACCTATAAGCTGATATGATGACTTCTCGCAGGAAGTTGCAGTTTGTTTCCGCTTGTACTTGCGTTTTACTTTCACTTATACTGTTTATAGGTGATTAGAAAATGACATTTATCAAATTTCGGCTATTCTCTTGTAGTCCGCAGGATTCTCTATTTTTGAACCATTTAAAGTACTTTGTGGTTTGTTTTGGTTTCAAAGAAACTGAATCCCATTCCATATGACCTATAATAAATCTTCCGGACCATTCTCTAGTAGTACGCTAAGAACAATAATTGTTACTTTTATAATTGACGGAAACACTAATCAAGCCAGCGACTGTTATACAGTTTAAATCATCTAGCTTGACAACTCCGGCACCGCGGCACGGGCGGCGGCGTCCAAAATATTCCCTCCGTTCGTTGACACGTGCCAAACCAGTTTCCCAGCGAGGTTTTTTTTTCAATGGCCTCTTCTTTGTGAGAGTAAACATATTCAAATGTTGCGATTAATTCATAGCTCGATAGCATTCGATAGTGTTGTGCCTCTTTTATGAATGGGAGCTGCGCTGGCTATGCAAGTGTGTGTCGTGTCAACACAGACATTACTGCACACTAATATGGAACAGCTTCGTCATTTGCATACTGGATGGAGCCACGTGCGCCATTGCCTTCGTTTCTAACAGTTACCTCCTCAATATTCCAGTTAATTATAATTTTAAATTTAATTTGAAAGTCAACGTTTAATATACCCTATTCAGATAATGCGATGTAATCTGCAAAACTCGACCGTATAAACCTTCACAAGTGTCACTACGAAAGTAAAATTGCAAGTTCATTGTGGAACACAATACAACTCACTTTATTCCAAAACGGGAACTAAAGTTTACGAGCCAATACCAACAATGACGTCACCTCAAGATTAAGCCAGGTTTAATAGTTCGTTAGTGTTGCGCACGCGATCATTACATTACCTACATTAGTGACTCCGGGCCCCGGGCTGACTGAACCCGGACACAATGAGTCCCACTTCGGCTTATAAGGGTAAACGTAAAGCAGGAATAAGGCCCTTGTTAGTATAATTTAGTGGCCGACCATTATGAAGTTCAATACCGATATTCAATGATATTCCTTATGTATCTGTAAAGATCTTATCTCTATCGGTCTGTTTATGCAGTTACCTACAAATATTGTGTAAAACCTTTATTATTTATCTTGAGTTAAATGTAATGTTCTATTGAAAACCAAGGTAGAGAATATATTGCTGAATCAAATTCGTTACTCACGAGTACACCACACCTGCTCCGCTAGGATATTTTGCATTAACTAAAGGCAAGGCCTTACACAGCCGGAATTCCTCTCTGAATGCGGAGAGCCCAGGTTTGCGTATAATTTCATTATGCTCCACACATTTGTGACTTTTTCCATATCCGGGCTTTTTGAATTCAGATTATAAATTTTCCAGCTGTGTAAGGCCAGCCTTATGCTCTTAATATTACCATATACCGTTGGCGCCTATATTCGTAAAACAGTCTACAGTTTCTTGCTTTTACAGCTTATTGTGTGATATTGAATAAAGGGCAGAGAAAGTAGTTGAAACAAAGTACATAGATATTATAGTTATGTAGAACGTATTTACACACAATACTATGTCACATAGATGCACTGGAGGACATCAACTTTGCGTGTCATAGTTAGCGTTGACTTGGTATAGCAGAAGGCAGAAGCAAAGCCCGATAGACTCGCGTCACAGATTACTAATTAGTTACTACCTCGCGTGCCGGCCCTCGAGCCATCTTCGAGCTCCAAACGCGAGTCATTTCCGGCGCGCGCGCACCTCGCAGCCGGCGCCGAGCGTTGCAACAGAGAAGAATCGCTGCTAATTTATAATCGTCACTTTCATAAACACTGAGTCACGCGACCGAGGCCCCGTGTTGGCGGATCAACGTAATGTCTCAGTATCACTAGTAACTAATTAGTAATCTGTGGTATCACTGCGTATGCGCAACACTCGACCCCGTCGTGGATAGGTAACTAAGGAAAAAGATAATTAGGTGGCTGGCGCCTAGGTACCTCTTTTTAACCGAATGCCCAAAACAGAGGGGTAATGTAATACAGTCGGATTTTTTATTAAATTGGTTAGGTTGTTGGATCCTTACCCTGTCTATAATATCATTATAAATGTAAAAGTGTGTTCGTTTGTCCGTCCTTCACGTCACAACAGAGAAACGGAGTAACGTGATTTTTTTCACAGACATTTCATTGACAAGGTGGGAAGTGATATACTGACAGAAAAATCGCCTTATTTTGTTGTTTTATGGATCCGTACCTCAAAAAGACAAAACGGAACCGTTCTAGGATCACTTTGTGCGTCCGTCTGTCAGTCAAGACCCTTTATCTCGAGGACGCGTAGAGTTACAGCGCAACAGAGCAATGGATTGGCGTGATTTTTTGCACGGATATAGTGGAATGCGACAAATATTACTTATTGGTAGAGCCCGCGATGTTTTCCCAGAAGGATTTGGAGAAAAATCATTCACATGCAGCTTGCGCACTAGACACCCTGAAAGACAGATACAAAAACGTTACCCACGCGGGCAAAGCCGCGGGTTGAAGCTAGTAGGTATATAAAACGAGTGTTAATATTTTTATAATAAATTATAATTATTAGGCATACATTTGACCTTAATTAAAACGGCAAATACTTTAATTATTAACAAAAAAACACGTACATAAATATATTGGGAACCATCTTACATATACATAAGACATTAACGGGACACATACATAACCGACCATCTTTCTTGATGTTATTAATTCTCCAGTGCTCTTAATTATTAGTTTAAATCGTATAATCACCCTGGATAACATTATCATCATCATCATCATGATCATATAAGCCGCAAGTGGTGCACTAAGGCCTCTCCACAACGACCTGTGCTGTCCGCATCCAGCGGCCAAGGTCATCGGTCCACCGAGTCTGCCTTGGCTACGTATTCCGGTACGCGGTCGCCACTCGAGAAATTTACTGCTCCAACGGCCGGCCGTCTGTTCTATGAGTTATGTGCCCCGCCCACTATACTACTTAAGTACCTTATACATTACACACAGTATTTTATAATTATGCGTTATTTTTTTAATGTTACTATAATACATTTTCACACAGGATCAGGCAAAGTGAACGCCGAAGTGATTACTACTATACCATACTGTACTATACCTATCGCCTACACACTACACACTACACACTAACACAGTAAATTTGATTTCAATTCTGCTTTCAACGTTGAGTTTTGTTGTATTTTTTCCTTGACGATAAATAAACGTAACATTTAACTCACCTCCTCAAAACTCTTTCCACTCTCGGGCAGTGGTGCAATGTGCGAAGAACCTCTGACAGCAGACAAGTAAAGTACCTGTGCGTAGTCACAAAGTAGCGTTAATCTCTTCAGACGCCCCCTCCTGCTGGCGGCGGCGGCGGCGGCGGCGCCGGCGCCACGATCGAAAGTTCTCTGTTTCTATCAAAAAAGTAGGCTAAGAACTTTACCGTTTCGATCGTTTTATGTTAACTACAAGCTTTAACTATTCTAACCATTTGTTTGAATACGAATCGGTATATTCATCATCATTATATCAGCTCATATACGTCTCCACTGAGGGGCTCGAGCCTACCCTGAATTACTAGTTGACCACGCGGGCCCAGTGCGGGTTAGTCTACTTTACACACAACCTTTTTCTTCGCAGGCGTGTGCAGGTTTCCTCACGATATTTTCCTTCACCGTAAGAGCGTCGGATAAATGTACATAAGAAATCTAAATTCGAAAAACATTAGTTGGCAGGGTTCGAACCACGATCTCCACGACCATGAATATGTATGTTTTAACCGCCTTCGTGGCGTAATGGTTAGTCCATTCGCTTCACACTAGGAGGTCACGGGTTCGATTCCGGCGGGGTCAACTTGTAAGACTTGGTTTGGTTGGTGGTAGGGCATTTTCTAAGCCCGCCTGGCTAGCTACCACCATCTTATCTAATTCTGGCCGCCAAACATTAGTGTTAACAACATTGATGTGTTCCGGCTTGAAGATAAGATAGCCAGTTCTCCATTGCGTTGGGGAATCTTGGTAAGCCCGCTTCAATCTTCGGCATCATCGTCACTTACCATCAGGTGAGATGATGCCAAGGGCTTACCAATTGTGAATAATAATAAAAAAATACATGGTATATTTTGCTAATTGAATAGTTAATCGCTATTGATCGTTTTAACCTAAATCGTACTCACTACATTACATAGTCTGCTCTTGTGACATCTATCTTTATAGAAAGGACGCCATATCTTGAGATTGATGTTAAATCTTGAACTTCAAGATGTTTTACAATTTTCACTCAAATTCCACCCCTTTGTCGTTAATGTTCCACCTCTACGCACGAAGCGTTTTGCTTCTTCGTTCATTATGCGAACGGCCAAGCAGTGGAATTCTCTGCCGGCGTCTGTATTCCCCGATTCGTATAATTTATGAAGCTTCAAAAAAAGAGTTTGAGCTTGCGTGTTACATCCTCGGCTACATCGGCACTTACCATCAGGTGAGGTGCAGTCAAACGCACTTAAATTTTTAACAAAATAAAATGTCGGTATTTGCAGGTGTAGTAAAGGGTATCTTTTCATTCCGTTGATGAATGCACCATTCGTGATGGGTATGGTGGGGTACAACAAATTGGAGGTGCGAAGAAATTTTCCTCTCGTTGGGTATTGGTGAGAGTGCTAGGAGAGATAACACATATCCCAGTCCGGCCGGGAGCACCACGTCAGTTGGCTAAGATGCCGCTCACACACACCGTGCTCCAAACAAGGCAGCCGTGAAGATCGACATATTCGTATGTTCAGAGGGTGAATTTGAAAAACTAGTACCTTTTGTTATTTGCTTTAGGTTAAGTAATTTAGGTTAAATTATTTCATGTCTGTCGAATTATGTTAGCCTTTAAGCATAAATACATGTGGAAGTAAAATATATGGACAAAAAATTCAACTCAATGGATCCAGTAGTTTCGGAGCAAATTGGCTGTGACAGACGGACGGTTGGACATACAGACACACGAGTGATCCTCTAAAACAATACCTCATTTGTCGGTACTTTAAACAGTTACTTTGTTACTTTTACGCACTTCTTTTTAACACAGAGTTTCTACTTTTTACCGTTGTTGTTGCGACAAAATTGATGTTAGTCAAAATTCCTACCGCGAAGTGTGTTTGATAAATATGACGTGTAAATTTAACAGAACATTAATAGTTCGCATCAGGAAACAAAGGATTCATACTCATAGCTCATCAGTGTACGCACACAGGGCTGTATCTACTCTCCATCGTCTGCTTTTCTATATCTTCAAATCCATTTATTCAGAATATGCATTGTGCTTGAAATAACAATATTGAAATAAGCAAACAATACTAATCTACAATGCACCTAAAGATTACGTATATTTATGTCAATTCATTTCATATGTTACAAATTAAAAGTAAGTCTCTAATAATTTAAATAGTTAAATAAAGTAAGTATAAGTAAAAATATAAAAATAAAGATGTCGAAGTATAAATGTCAGAATAAAAAAAGAGAAGAAAACATAAGATTTATATTGATTATACTCGTACTTAACAGTTTAAATTAAGATAATAGTGCGTGCCACTAAAGCAGGATTATGGATTACTATATGGTACACTTCCTACTTGGCTTTTTAATGTTTCAAGTCTCATCTTTAGTGGCACGCATTATACTAGAAATCATTACAAAAATAAACCAAAAAAAAATACTAAAATATAAAAACTAAATAAAATGTGTAATATACTTATTCAAGTGTCATAATTCATATTTATTATTTACAATTTAATAACATCGCTTAATCAAAAAAATATTTAGTTTATCCTTTAAAAAAATTAAGCCCATAAGTGACAACATTGAGTTCGGAATAAAGTCTGAACTAAAAGCCTTACTGCCGTGTCTTTTTTTTTTTTTTTTTTTTATTGAGTGCGTTTGACTGCAACTCACCTGATGGTAAGTGATGATGCAGTCGAGGATGGTACACGCAAACTCAAATAATGCCTATTCACTCTTGCCTTGAAGATCCCCAAATTATAGGAATCGGGAAACACTGACGCAGGCAAGGAGTTCCACTCCTGCGCTGTACGCATAATAAATGAAGAAGCGTAACAATTCGTGCGAAAAGGTGGAACATCAACAACAAAGGGGTGCAACCCCTCCCTGCGTCTCGTTGACCGACGGTGGAATGGAGCAGGGGGAATGATCCAAACAAGATATTATCTCCAAAAATAACTTTTTAGTGCAATATTTTTTTACCATTTTATGACCAGTTTGTTGATTTATTTTTTGTTTGTCCGTTTATTTGTTTGTTTGTTTCTTTATTTATTTGTACGAGTCAAATTTTGCAATTCTGGAAGTCCGATTGACCTAAAATTTTGTATGAAACCGTATCACCGGTGACAATGGATCCATTTGGTATTTTGAAGTTGATCTGATGATGAACAATGAAAGTGGAATCAACGTCCCAAGATCATCTGTGACGGCTACCTGTTACCGGTTACGGGATATTAATGGTTTCATCAAACCCGACCCTCGGTTACATATGTTTATCGCAGTCGTAAACAAAATTGCAAACCATTTTTCCTTGTGTTAATAACCCTTAAACATTCCCACTGCGGAGGCTCGACTCTCTACCCAGACTCAGGAAGGACGGTGAGGCTCCACACTAAAACGTAGTGTATTATATTCTCTTTGCTCCACACGCGGGGGTCAGTCCGCGGGGATCCAGGTTGTGGGGATAGTTCTCCCCCATTGCCAGAAGTTTTTCAAGCCGCCTATAAGGCATCCGACACGGATTAACGATTGCCTTCTAGTTAAATTAATCGGCACCAATGGCTTAACGTGACTGAAAACACTTGAGAAAAATACCACTAACAGGCAAACCCATCTAGGTCAGGCCTCCGTCACTCCATGTACTTGCGCGCTATAATTACCTACCGCCCGGCCGAGCGTTCTCGGGCCGTTTGCGGACCCAATTCAGTGCGGTTTTCACAAACGAAGCGCACGCACGTAGTTTAATTTAAATCGTTTTGTTCGTTCGTACGCGTACCTACGATGCCGTCTGGTGCCTTATGTGCTGTAGATGGGTGCAAATCAAGCAAAAGAAGAGATAAACACCAAAAATTTTTCCATTTACCTGTCAATGAAGAAAGGTAAGTGATAAACTATTACTATTTTTGTCGTTTTAAAATTATTTTTAATACTAGGTATACTAAGCCTTTTGCCTTTCAGACACAGATTTTCATTTTTTTGTTACATAGAAACGTCATACTTACCTTAAACACTATTTTAACAACGTTTAAAAAGCTATTTTTATTAAAATAAAATTGTGATAATATGTGAGTCGCAGGCGCGGCGACCTGTCTCAACTTGTCGTGCTGTTAGCGCACACAAAAACTTTTGACATAACTATTTAGTACTCTGTGCTTGTGATTCGGTTTTATGCGATTTGTAAAAAAATACATGGTGAATTTTTTCTATGAGGAATTTCTAAATTATAAGAGATAGAGCAAAGCGCTCTTAAGAACCGTGATCTCAATTTAGAGAAAATAAAAATTTCGTGTTAAAAAATTAAAAAAAATGATAGGTCCTGGAGTATGTACTCCGGAGATATGACTTTTTCTTAAAAAAATTTTTTTTGTTATTTCGATTGTATATCACTATACAAACTAAAAATTGTACGGAGACCATAGGTCTAAAATTGCTAGAAGTTGTTGAAATAAACGTTTTAAATAGTATGTGGAAACTGAACTTACAGACCGATTTTCAAATGATAAAAAAAATATAAAAACCAATTTATAAAAAAAAATATATGTTGCCCGCGGCTTCGCCCGCGTAGGGGTATGAAAAATAGATAAGAACCTATTCTCAGGCCTACCCGATATGCACACAAAATTTCATAAAAATCGGTCCAGCCGTTTCGGAGAAGTATGATTACTAACACTGTGACACGAGAATTATATATATATAGATAGATAAATGATACAATTTTAAACTACCACCTATAAGTCAAAACATATTTACAGTTCTCAATAACATAGACACAAAAAGTTATGTTAATTTAATTTTATCGAAGAGGCAGCCCTGCGATCGCGCGGTGTGAAGCAAGTACTGCGGTTGCTGACGCGATGGAGTAGGCTATTATAGCAGTAGGTATTGGAAATTTACTACTGAGTGAAGTATCTGTTACGTAGTAACTAATTAGTAATCTGTGTCTAGGTATTGACCGTGCTTCAGGTCAGTACTATAATCCTTTTTTCCTTACTAAATTTTAAATTTGCAACGTCCCAATGTATGAATGAAAAGTTTACAATGCGATGTACAGTGTAAACTCTATATAGCGACACTCAAGGGACCATGTTTTTTGTGACGTTATTGCGAGTTTTCGTTATACAGAGAGAAATTAGCGTCAAAGTAAACCAACTGGAGCCAGAAAATTTTGAAGTTTCAAAGAGTGAATCGTTATATCGAGTGACGTTTTACAGAGTTTACACTGTATTTACATTCTACACACATAATGACACATTGCGGAGTAGCGGCGGCGGCGCTGAGTGCAGCCCTGGTGTGTCCGTAGGCGGGTAACGGGCGGCGGCGGCGGCGGCGGCGGCGCCTGCGTCGTGAACCAGTCTCGTGCAATACCAGTTTCCTGTCGCAGAACTCGTGGACTTGCACATTCATTGCGTTTCTGTTCTGTGATCCCGGGTTCTATTCCTATTTTGTGGTTATTTTAATTGATTAATATATACGTCTCCACCGAGGGGCTCGAGCCTACCCTGAATTAGGGTGATCAGGCCTTAGTCGACCACGCGGGCCCAGTGCGGGTTGGTCGACTTCACACACAACCTGCGAGTTTCCCGCAGGCGTGTGCAGGTTGTGTTTTCCTTCACCGTAAGAATATGAGCGTTGAATGAATGCTAATTAGGTGCTAAATATTAATTGATATAAAACAAGAAATAGGTTTCGAAACCTATTGCATAGTTAGACGTTGTGTGGAAACTTGGAGACATTGAACTAAATAATATAATTGGAGCGTAACGAGCTCAATATACTTACAATAAACAACCTGCTCACTCCTGTAACTCCTGCCACAGATAAGAATAATGGCACTGCTCATGCTCCTATAACTATCTTTTTAATTTGGAGCGACGAAAGAGTGAAGTGTTATGGCAACAAAAGTCGAAGTTATATTTATGGGGATCGGTTGTTTTACACTAGTATACAGGGTCTAAAAAACTAAAATGTGAATGGGTGTGTGTGTGTGTGTGTGTTGTATGCGTGTATATTTGTATCTACCCGGCGTTTTCTTTTTCAAATTTATCCTTTTATTCAGGGCTTTCATCATAGCAAAAAAAATCACTTTTTTTTCTCAAAAGTGGTTCTAATGATTTTTATGAATATAACTTTTCATTAACTACCATACGCCGCCGTTAAGGATAAGGTTACCTCTCATACAAACCCTGGTTGTATCCTCCCATACAACCCAAATTATTTGTAAATTTTCGTCAAGTCTTTATAAATTTCCTGCATTATTTGCTACTTAATAAGCGTAATGTGCATTATTGTTATTATTGCGTACGTGTAGGACTTGTACGCCAGACTGTGAAGGCTTCGCGAGAAAGTATGTACAGCGTGGCTGTTCCATTTATTTACTATACTTATAGTGATAGGTGTTCATTTATGAAAGTGAACCATATAAAGCAAAGGCTCAGATCAGCAAAAAATAGATTAATCTGGGGCACGTGGTAAGCTAAGGGTTATCACCTCGATATATTCTAGGTAGGTACCAAATCAATCATCACATCAGATAACTTTTTTAAAAGATTTTTTTTCGTTATTTTTTTCAGTCGATTTTTCATTTTTTAAGGTTCCGTTCATCCAATAAAAAAGACCCGTTATAAAATCACTTCTGTGTCCGTCTATACGTCCGTCCGTCTGTCACAACCCACAACTGATTTTATTTGAATCTACATGACGAAAAAAGTTGAAATTTGGTACATATGATTTGTACGAGGAAGAATAAGCGGACCTAAGAAAATACCCTAAATATAACAACCAAAGAAACAGAATCTCCTTTAAGACTTTTGATAGGAGAATTTTAGTTACACCCAGGAATATGTCATCTTTTCTAAGGAGGTTTTAATGCTTATAATAATATTATCGCAAACCATGATGTAGTCCATTTATGACAATATAAAAAAAAACTTACGTATGCGTACATGTGCTAGCTAAAATATGGCCAATGACTTCTAAGGACCCGGTCAATGCGCGCGACTAATGCTTTCAGTGAATTGGTGCGAAAATCTAAAGTTTCGCACACTCGCGACTCATTTGTCTGCGGAAGATTGTAGAGTGTGGTGAAAAGATATTCCTAAAAATGCCTCATTGTGTTGTTAGAGGCTGTAAAATCATAAAAGAAAGGCCTAAAATAAACAAGGGATATCGTATCATCAATTAGTAACCGTGCATTGTATTTTTTTTTGTAAACAAATTAAATAAACGGATTTTTAATGCGACAATTCTATTAAGGTTCTTAATCGCGGCACTCACGCTAGTTCATACGGATTATGTCAGATGGCGCTACTTTTTGCTTGTATGAAGAAAATCTGAGTAAATATTGAGACGGGCGGATCCTGCTGTCCAAATCTGTGAATATGGCGCAATTTTCTGAATTGGGATGTTTAAGTTGTGAAAACGCATTAAATTATAAATAGTTAATATAATATGTGTAATAAGAAATATACTTATGTGTCTGTATAAGAAAAACGATAGACAGGTAGATAGTGTAAAAATCAACTTACCTAAGTTAGACTCCTTCCTGTTTTCCTTGTTTTTGTACTTATCTTCATGTTTTATTTTTATTTCTATTTATTATATTTCTCTCAAAACCGCTGTTTTTAAATAATCTATGACACCTATCATGTCATGTTGTTAGGACTATTAGAAACTTTTTTTGACTATATATTTTTATGACTTTTTTACGGAAAACGAAATGGTACAGAACCCTCTCCATAAGAATTCGACTCGCACTTGACCGTTTATTTTGCCAATCTCATCAACTGCTTTAGAAAGTGATATATCGGTATCAAACAGTCGCTACGGGGAAATAAAATATATAAATGGACGCCACGGCCGCAATTCAGGGTCTTATAGAAAAGCATAATGCCGCTCCACTCTCGTATCGTTATCACAAACAGTGACAATCTAGAAATGGTATCGAGGCGACCACAACATGACCACAGCTCCTTATGTTTACGCGAGTGCATGTGTTCGTGCTTACTTCCGGGAACCCACTGGCTGCAGGCCCAGGCGCCCCATCCCTAGCGCACTGATGGCTTATTGCCCCGTGTGTAGGGACTGATTGATACCAGTATGATACTACCCGATCGCGTTATCACTGCCTGATATCACGTTATGATGCCTAGTGCAGAGTGCACTTATCAGACAGTCAGAATATAATTAAATTGAAATCATTGGCTTATTCTAGCCTACTGTTCTTTAACTTAGCGTATTATCACTAGGCCGCGTTCCTGCATTTCGCCCGATCGTCCTCGTTTTTTGTGAGCTTAAGATTGTTCTTTCTTTCTCTCTCATTTTAACCCTCACTTTATCCAGCTAAGTGCCTAAGTTCTAGCTGTAATTGCGTCGCCGGAAGTCCGCAGGACTGTGGCAAGCTCTCTTGAAAAAACCAAAATGGTGAGCGACACCCGGCCGGCACCCTCTACACAATTATACTTCTGTGCCACAAAGGCTGAAAAGCCGTAAAAACTTTGTAAACTGTGTCGCCCCCTGACAGACGACCCTCCACAAACGAGAGTTGAGCTGTGGAAGAATAGTGTCTCTATTACTGGTCCCTTCGTTCCGATCTCCGAGAATCCCTCACTTGGATATAAGTTCCCGTGGTCGACCTGGAAATCTCTTAACAGTCCCCGGACTCAGGTAGGCAGAAGTAAAGAAAACTTGTTCAGATGGGGATTCATTGGAGATACAAACCTGGAGTGTAGGTGTGGTGCGGTCCCTCAAACGATGGACCACCTCATTACGTGTCCTTCTTGTCCTGTCACCTGCACGCGGGAGGACTTGATGCAGGCCACTGACAACGCAATTTGTGTGGCTCGGTTTTGGGATGGGACTATCTGAGTTTGCCGTCGACTCGAAAAGAAGAAGAAGTGCCTAGAATATTTAAATATAAAATTAAAGTTATGTAGTTACGGCAGCCCTACACAAGCTGCGCACGCGCTCGCTGAAATATAGCCGGCGCCTACGCTTCCCGACGCGACTCATCACCGCGTCTCGCAACCTAATGGTGATGGGTGATTATGAGTATGGCACCGTCACACAAATCTATGGGCTTTGAGCACAGCACGGAACACATGATAATACTTACTATGTACTTTATTTAACGGATTTATATTTGCCACGTGGGAGTTTGGCAATGGACTGAATAGAGGTACCTATTGTGTGTAATGTGAAGAAAGAGATTGATAGGTAGGTATATACTTGTATTATACCGGTGGATTGCAATTTTAATGCCCTGGTTGTGAAAAGCCGTAGTATTACACTTCGGGGATATTTCGAACAGTTAGCACTGCATCTAAACTTAGTATTCCTGTTGTGTTATGAACTTATGGTATATGTTTTTCTGCTTTTGATCGACAACGACAGCATTTAATCATTATCATGTTAAAGTTTGTCCTTTTGTGTAGTAAGCAATCAATAGTCACGTGACACGTGCCTAATAGAGTGAATAGAATAAGTTGGAGGAGGGAGTCTGCCTGCTGTGACTGCGGTGTGGAAGACCAAACAATGGAACATATCGTCGAGCGTTGCCCACTGCGGCGATACCACGGCCCCGCTAAAGACCTCTTCGACCTCAGTCCTGATGCATATACATGGCTGTGTGGCCTGAACATTGACATTTGAGAATTACCTGTTCCACAAATCGCCATACGATTAAATAAATAAATAAATAGAATAAGTTTATTGAGACACCAGGCACATAATATACAGTTAATAGTACATAGTTACTGTTATGTTAAAAATAAACATTTTACTTACACTAGACAAACATGTCAATTTTAAATAAACGAGAAGAAGTAAATACATATAAAAGATAATTTAGGTACAAGCCCGGCGACATCAAAAGGTCCCAGCTCAGCATATGTAGCAGAGACAAAGCCTCAGCTTCTTTGGTGACTCTGCTGTGACCTTGCAAGAGATGAACACACTCCAATGGTTTCAGATTACTCTGACACATAAATAGAATGACAATAATGGCATGTAAATAGTGTAGCAAATGAGTAACAAGCTACTTATTGGGTAGCCACATGAAGGTAATTACTTAATCTGCACTTGTAAACTGATATCGTAATGAGCAGGGGCGTTACGTAAACAAAGCGCTGGGCGGACCTGCTACCGGGCACACCCCTCTCGCTCCTCCCTTCCCCCTCCCTCTCCCCCTCACCATACCTGCGCTTGGGCAATTTTTCGCAACAAGAACAACTCAAGCGCAGACTCGGCGCAGCTCTTGGCGCCAGTTACCTAACAAATCGCGACGGAACGCAGGTAATTAATAAGCATTCTGACCTCAAAGACAAGTTCTTTGTGTACATGTGTGTCAATTTGAAATCGAATCGCATCAAGTACTTTACATTAGAACGGCAACATGAAATGGTACGGAGCTGGATGGCTAGTGGAGACTACTAAGTTTATCACGCTAAGCTCATAATTATGTATTTGTTTTACTTAAATACCGTCACAAATTGATTTCCATATTTTTTTCGTAGTTTTTGTAACGTTTAAAATTCGAATACAGTAAATCCCGTTTTGTGCGAGACGTTCCAGAGACATGTGTAAAAAACAACAAAAACAATCGAATTCCTTATATAGTTATGTATATACCTACTGTATCGTCATATCATCGTATCAGCTCATGTTCGTCCCCTCCGAGGGCACAGATGAGATACTAGTTACTTCGATACTCTAAATGTTGTTGTAAACTTAAACAAAAGTATAAACACTTAATACCTACCGACCTATGAGCTTGACTGCGTAAAAAATGCATATTTGCGCGTTACCTATTTGAAATTCGCATTATTACGTGCAAAGCGGGTCGCGTTAAGCAGTGTATTACCGTACCTAATGTTATCTTAGAATAGTAGTCCCGTCCACCACTAATCATTAGTTACAATTCGGGCAAAACCAACATTAAATTGATAATGTCTTAGCAATGTAGTATTATCTAACTCGCGTTCATGTTAGGTACACAAATATTATCTCTACACCCGCCAAGTATAGCAATGGCGCCTGTAGAAACGATATATTTTTTCTCAAAACCACGAACCGAGCAGCTACCATAAAAGTTCGTTAGAATTGAAGGGGCAAACATTAATGATTTTGTTTCATTTACGCATCGTATTAACAAAAAATATTCTTTAAAGTCGACGCTAACACGACCACATATGGCGTCGTCGATTCGCTGTCACCTACTAATTTTGTGAGCGACTCTAGACAAATATATCGCCTTTTATGGTCACGGCGAGTATCCAGCGTACTGATTGGTAAATAAACAGTGGATAGTGCGAGCCGCGCGGGGTGAATCAGCTCTCGATCGAGTGATTAGAGACGATTAGCGTGCCGTGCGCGCGCGCAGCTTGCGCCGCGTAGGTGGTGGGAGGGGGAGGGGAGGACCCGCTCAGCTATTGTCTTACAGCGCATCGTACCATTATAATACCACTGCCATTGCACACTATTTATGTAAATCTACCTGAGAATTCAATTTGTCCGCTGTAATGTATTCATGGACGTACATTATCCGTTACAAAAGTGTTTCTCCTAACAACCTGTCAACGAGCCACAGTTTGTTGTCGTATTGGTTAATGAGCTTTGTCAGGAAACGACGAATGGCCGCAAATAACTTAGTGCTCTATGACTAGACAATTGCTTTTTCAGTGTTGTATTGTTGCTCTTAGGCAACTCACACACAATAGACTGTATTTAAACATATACGTTTTACAGCAGCAGGCGTCTGTACAACAATCCTACTGGATATCAATTTCATTTCGCCTTCAATGGGTCTTATTTTATCTGTAACTGTCTCGGTGAAATATGGCGGTGGCTCGGCAGATGATTGGTGAATGCAGGCGATAAAAGTTCCTCTCGTAATAGAAGGCCGGCGAAGGCGCACCGGGTCAAGGTTCGAGCCGGCTTCCATTTACATCTCCTCACTTACCGGAGAGCGCTGGCAGATATCCTGGCTCATTGTTATCCTGTCTGAGTAATGTATGGTCAGCCGGTGACGATAGCATCTCTGACGCTATCGGCAGCGCAGAACTATACCTAACCTATGCAATAGTGCTGTCTGGTGCAGCTCTGCGTCTTGCATTTAACTGGCGCGCGTGCCCTCGGACTTCGCAGCCATTGGTAAGCGTTTATTGGTGCCGGCGCCACAGACAACTTTCTCATCGCTCAGACAATGACGCTCAAATTGGAAACCAAAATGATTTTTATAGCACGCTTTTACACGGCTGTCGTAACACAACAATCGTCTCTCGCGTCTCCGTGTAGCTCAATCGCGATAGGCCGTTACCAGCGCGTGGAGAACTGTCGTAAATTCCGTGAACGAGTGACCACTTAACGCGGGAGCGATACTCTGAGTTATTCCGGCTGTTTGCTCGTTACCGCGTGGAGTATGTACTCCTAACGAAGCCAACCGAAAAATGTTCCCACAGTCGTCGATCAACGCGGTAAAAAACCAAGTGTCTACGAATTAACACGTCTGCGTGCCGCACTGTGTGTGTATGAAAACACTCGCGGGGCCTCGGAGGGCCCTCGTGTTGACGGAGGACGCCGTCGCCACGCCCGCCGCGCTGACGCCACTAGCCACTACAAGAGATTGCGCGTAAGATAGTTGTCCGATGTCTTTAATTTACTTTAATTTAATGTACTCAAGATTATCGAAGCGCGAGTTCGAGGGCTCTCGTATAATGATTGCTAGTCAGACACGCTAACCGTTGTTTATGAATGTCGAGAGCTTGGGAGCCGATGTCTACGAGCGTCATTCAAATAAATTACATTTGTATTTCTATGGCATTACATGTATGTGCACCTTTTTAACGAAGTTCCGTGGAGGAACACACTGAGCCGATGTTGTTAGGGGCGACAGTTGCGCGACTCCACTAATGCCCTGAGCATACACGGCGTGTGTGAAACTCAGCCCAGTTCAGATCGGACGCTCGCTAACTCGCTATGTACACCGTACTTAATCTTTCACTTTGTACCTACTGCTTAGAGAGAAATTAACGGAAGAATGCTACTCAAACATTAGCCAATACCCAAGATATTAGCATTTACCTTTGCCCATCGCGGGAACTGAAATAATTGTGTCAATGTGTCATGAGAAGATTTCAAAAAGGTAGGTAACCATTTCAAAATATCTTTGTAACTGTATAATGTTCTGTTATTAAATGTCATTTGTAGTGTTTATGAAATGATTCGTTAGATACCGTTAAAGGTGGTTCTGTTCAGTTTAATTGAATATCAAATGTAGTCCACTGACGAGTGACGCTGACTCTGTGCGTTTGAAATGTCAACAGGTTCTCACACTGTGCAGCGTGCAGCGTGCACTGTCGTGTCGAGCCAGCTACTCTACACATATCAATGTCTCTGAAAATAAGGCGTGACTATGTCGCCAGTTCACCACCTTGCTCAGCTAGTTTAACCTATACAGGGTGATTGGTAATTCGATGTGTTCCTTTAAAAGGAATAAACTAAATCTAATTTAGAACAAAAAAAGTCATTGACAAGGGTTGAAAATCAACGGTTTTCAAGTTATAGCCAATTTAATTTAAAAAAATTGTATAAAAACTATATATAATTTTGTAAAAAAAAATGCGTACACTAAGCTTGCGAAATACGGGAAAAAATTTAAAGGTATCAAAGTAGCAAAACATCAATTTAATAATAACAAAAAATAATGATTTCTGTTATGAACGTTATGAACTGTTATTAAAGTCCCATTACATTTATACATAAAAATTAGTTTTTCATTCGTTTTTAATATCTAAAAGTTCCCCATGGTTTTCACTTTACTAGACGTAAGTGGGTCACTTCACTATTATTATTCGCACACTAATAAAAAAAAATTGAAAATTATTGGACAAATTGTATGGGACTTGATGCACCTCCTCAACAGATATCATTTCTGTTATTATTAAATTAATGTTTTGCAACTTATGTACTTTTTTTGACAGTAAGGAACTTTTTCCCATATTTCGCAAGAATACATTTTATTTTTTACAAAATTTCAGAATTAATACGTTTTTTATACAAAATTTGAAAATTAAATTGACTATAACTTGAAAATCGTAAATTTCCGAGGCCTAGTTAATATGATTTTCTTTTCTAAATTAGATGTAGTTTGTCCCCATAAAAGAATCACGTCGATTTACCAATTATCCTGCAGAGATTACTTTGAGATATTATCAATTATTTATTTAATATTACTCTAAAAAATTTTGCTTATCGCAACGTGTATGTAATCATCACAAACAAGCAAAAAAAACTGTTAAACTATTGCGTTTTTAAATTCAACTCGTAATAAAACATTCATACAAATTTCATTTGCTGTTTATTGGTGCAATGGTGAGGGCAGAGATAAGCCCACGGTATATTCAGAGGCGAGGCGAGCCCAGCGTAGTGCGGCCAGAAGCGCGAATAAATCAGCATTTGTCGGTGGATGGACGGTTTAATTATTGATTTATAGCCGCAAGAGCAGCCGCTGCGGGTGCTGGCGGGTGCCGCGACCGGCTAATTGGTGGTGGCGAGCGCCCGAGCGGTCGCGTGACACCAGCCCTTGTACCTGCTGTAGAGACAATATCGACCATATTGAACGCGTCAGCGACTGGAGTACAGTGCAAAGCGTGTGAATCCATCAAATACCTATCTTTGTAACAGAAGCTTCGAAAAATGTGAAATCATTATCTGCAAATAAATCATCTAGATAAAGGCCTTACCCAAGGATTTTTGCAATGATCAGTGCTGCCCTGCCCGCGTCCAGCTACACTTCCCGCGACTTTCACCAGATCTAATACGAAATTCGATACGAAAATTTAAATGGTACCTATTTAATGCTATCCAAGAGAAAGATAGCGGTTGCCTGGTGTTGCACTTAGCATCACCCGCTGTCACTTGTAGGGAATTTACTTTGACACCTATTTCTACAGACGTGTGCTACGCTAAATCTTGGAATCAGATGTGCAATTATACTTACCAAATACTACCTAGATAACATCCTATGACAGACTATAGGAGGTCAGCAGAATTTCCGAGAGACTCGAAATCTTTGTTTTTATGCGTTTTTGAATAATACACATTTGTACTATTACACAAATTTGTACACGCCTCTACCCGTTCGTATTTCATTTCTTTCTCACTTACTGGTTTGTTGGCAGAAAACTCTTACAGAGTTAAGCATACCAATTGTAAATCTTATGTTTTTTTTACTTATGTATCTCTCATTTACTGTGTACAATAAACAATACATAAATAAATAAATAAATTAAGGCGCAGTGGTACCTAAAAATCCACTTAAACAATTCATTTTTGAAGTAGTTAACAGTAAATTTAAAATCTAGGAAAACATATTGGTATTATTGAGAATAGTTACGAGGGACAATATCGAATGGAAACACGATTTAATAAAGCTGGCTCGATGGAATAATTTCGCAAAGTAACCCTTTTCGAGCCATTTTATCGTCTATTTTCGGTTTTATTCTTAATTTAAGTAATTTGATAATATGATTTATTCACTAAAATAAAGTTCATAGGTGACAAAAGGGAAAACATCGATTGGATTTTTATTTAAGATAAATATGATGAAAATAAAAACGAAAACATCGAAAAAGTGCTAAAGTATAGTTATTTTATTCCCTCTTTACACGTAAAAAAAAGACAAAGACAGATTTTTAAGTAACACGGGGCCTTAAAAAGTAAAAATTCCTTTCTAGTCGCAATCGACAAAGCTGAGGGGATGAGGAAGGCAAACAGTTCCAGTTAACTCGTGTGTTACTGTACCAGAGCTGCGCATGCGCTAGGCATTCGTTACCTTTATCAGCGGAACTCGGAAAACGTATGGTCAGCATGGTATTCGTGCCAATTGGGAGCTTCACGAGCTTGCCTAGCTCGTGGTTGTCAAGGACCCCCCCCCCCCCCCCCTTGTTCGTAGTTCCGGCATGTTTGTAAAATCAGTTAAAATCACGAGAAATAAGCAGCGTTATGAATCGCAACAGAAATGCAACATTAATACCTTCGTAAGTTCAGTTACAATCACGAGAAACAAGCAGCGGAATGAATCGCAACAGAAATACAACCGTTGAAACTGTAGGCAATATTACCTGCTAAATAACTTAACGAAAAAATTAAAAACCCGACTTCAAACCCTTTATTTTCGTCAGTCTGGTAAAAATGTATCCCATGTAACTCACGACAAACCTCGCACTCCAAAATCCATCAAGCCGTTTAGGCTACAGAGCGTGCCAAAGAAATAAACATACATACACTGAAAGACATAACCACAGATGAGATACTAGTTACTGCGTAAACATAACCCTCCTCAATGTAATATCTACTTAATGAAATAACAATTGCCTTCACATCTAAAATGATAGTCTAACTAAGAAATGGAGCATGTGCTTATAATGTTATTCTAATGAATACTTGGTCTTTTTTTGGCAACGGCTTCTATTCATCTGTCCCATCGGCAAGGCGGCAAGGATGTTTGCTTGTCACCTCACACCGCTCACACCGCTCACACCGCTCGCGCTCTCGGTTATGGCTCACTTCCTGGCAACACTGGCACACTAACGTAACGTAAGTGACCAAGTGCGTATCGGACCACGCGCAAAGAAGGATTCCGCAGTCCTTTAAAAAAGTAAATATAATATTTTAAAGGCAATGTCATTTGGCAGGTGGTACAGAACTTATTAAAAATCCAACTGTTTATTTTCCTCTCTCAAATTAATTATACACTTTACTATTTCCAATAGTTTTCAGTTTCCTGAAGTAGTGTTTTAGCTGGTGCCATATGTACACCTAGACAATCGTTGTTCGAGTTGGTAGAGAATATACAGCCTGTATAACACAAAAATATACAGCCTGTATAACATAAAAATATACAGCCTGTATAACACAAAAAATAAACAGCCTGTATAACACAAAAATATACAGCCTGTATAACACAAAAAATAAACAGCCTGTATAATACAAAAATACACAGCCTGTTTAACACAAAAATATACAGCCTGTATAACACAGAAATATACAGCCTGTATAACACAAAAATATACAGCCTGTATAACACAAGAATATACAGCCTGTATAACACAAAAATATACGGCCTGTATAACACAAAAATGAAATTGGCTTATTTTCATAAAAAAAACATCATAAGAAAAAAGGACACTATCTTTTCCATCCTAACAAATATCATAAATGTGAAAATGTGTTTGTTTGTTTGCTTGCTTGTTACCTCCTCATGCTTCAACACCTCAATCAATCTTGACGAAACTTGGCATGCACTTACCTCGTGTCATGGAGAAGGACATAGCCTTTTTTTATCCCGTGAAAATACGAATAGCATAGTCCGCTACAGTTCCCGAGAGAACTGGAAAATACGAATAGCATAGTCCGCTACAGTTCCCGAGAGAACTGGAAAAAATACTTTTTCTTTAAGTTTATTGTTGTGATTTTCTGCACAGAGGTAGTTGCTGTGGTAGGAAATAATATAGCTACTAATAATATATCCAGACATAGTTCCCTTGGGATCTGAGGTAAAAACTCATTTCCCGGCTCGCAGGGCATTGTCGTGATTCTTTGCACAGACGTGGTTGAGGGGGAGGGCGCAACATAGGCTACTAATTAGCATAACTCGACATAGTTCCCGGAGGATCCAGAAAAAACTCATTTCCACGCTCACGAGCCGCTTGCGGCTTGTGCACCACGAACCCTCGAAAACAGTCATAAAAACTATGTCTACGCGGGCGAAGTCGCGACCAAAATTCCCTGAAATTGTAAATGTTATTAAATTATTTTTTCCTAAAATAAATATTTATTTTCGAAAGATTTTATAAAGAGAACAACAAGTCCTAAATCAAGGAATATCTGCAAATATAAATTTAAATTTGAGGAATTTTTGGGGCAATTTGTTAAAAAGAAAAAATCCTATACACTTTTGTACTATAATTTATTTAATTTTTTTATAACTTATTACTGAAGAATAGTCATTATGAGATTACACTGCTTTAATAAAAAGTAAAAAACCTTTTTGGAAATTTAATAGGGAAAAGTCTATTTACTCTTTTTGATTAGTTATTAGGGTCCTCAGGAGGCTCGAGTTTCCATACAAACGTCGTTCCGTTTCAATACAAAAACTACATGCCGGATTGAATCCAAACTTTGCGAATATATTGATTCGACACATATCGATGTTTGTAATTACTAATTAGTTTTCGATGTACTATTATAAAACGCATCCAAGGCATGTGTTCTTATTGATAGGATTCCCGGTCGGGAGTGGGGGAAGCCCGCTGAGTAATACGTCTAAGGAAGCGCTCGTATTTTTATTGTGAAATTGACAAGAAAATCCAAATTTACTTACCAAAATTAGTCAATCAAAGTGAACATAACATCTAAGAGTTGTATTACAGTGTTTGCTGCACAAAAAGATGCCGATTTCAACATAATTTTCACAAGGTACGATTTACTAAAACGGTTATTTGTCACAAATTTGAATAAGCCATACTATTAACAACGAATCAACAGATCCTAAGAAATGATTGGTTATTTATCGGTCCAATGCTATTGATTGCTAACATATTGCAAACATCTCCGACCAAAACAAACATCTGTGATTGACATTCTGTGATTTTGACGTTTGATTGAAGTATGACTTAGGCTGCGTTCAAAAACTAACAAAATTTATACGGTGTCTTTATTCCATTTCTTTGAATAAACTTATTGAAGATATCACATTGTTATTATATTATTATTTTTTTATCCATAATCATCCACTTTATAAATATTTGAAAAAATGGATGAAAATAATGTTAATTGCAAAAAACGTGGAGGAAAAAATTGTTCATTAAATTTAAATGATGTGCTCAACAGTACAATGAATGACACAGACTTAGAAAGTTCTAACACACTGGATTCATCTACAAAGAGTCTTCCAATCATACAGTCATATGATTTAGAGGAAGCCAACAGTCATATATTAAAAATAAGTCAAGAATTAGAATCCGCCAATGCTGAAGTGGCTAACCAACTCGCCGAAAATTTTGAATTAAAAAAGAAAATTGATCAATTAAACAAAGTAATAACAATGTACAAAAAAATTGGAATATCAGACAATCTAGTGAGTACGATTTCATCACCGGCGGCAAAGAGAATTCGAAAATATGTAACGGAAAATAGAAATGTAGCTGATAAGATATGTCAGACTTTATATGATACGCAGGATGTAAACAATATAAGTAAAAAGATTGTGAAAAATAAAAAACTAGAAAAGAAAATAAGAAAACAAGAGAACAGAATCAAGAAACTAAACATAAAATTAAACAATGTCAAAAAAGAAAGAAAAAAACTGACAAGCTTTGCCCAAAAACGTGTAAGGAGAGTAGAAGACGAGTTAAAGGAATTATCACGTACCTTTAGCATAGAAGAAAGTATATTTAAAAGTCAGGATGATACTATTGAAAGCACAGACAAAACTATTGCGAGCTCATCTACTCAAAGGAAAGAAGAAACTGAAATAAAACAGATTGATTGTACCGATAGTAATAACATACAACTAAACCCCGTAGAAAGAACAACGCAATTACCCAAGGAAAACAAAGAAATTACAGCAAAGCTACAGAAATCTAAGGAAGTTGATGAGCAAAAGGAGGTTAAAAACTCACAAGAACTAAAGAGCCTGGAGGAAAAAGAAAAAGAAGAAGGAATAATACTATCACATAAGAAGAAGGACAGCAACAAAAATAAGAGAGTTATAATTATCGCAGATCAGCAAGGTAGGGAGCTTCGGGATAATTTACAAACTCTACTAGGTTCTGAATATACCGTAAAGTGTTACTGGTATCCTTACGCTAGAGTACAAGATATACTTGAACCTAATAAAACAGAAATAATGAGCTTATCAAAAAAAGACTATGTGATTTTGCTAGGAGGTACAAACGACACAGATCCTTACTGTTATAAATCTAGTCTTTTAGTATGGTTGCATTCAGTAGCTAATACGAATGTAATTGTTGGCGAAACGCCTCGAAATTTGCATCTAAAGGAGAGAAAACTTAACTATGAAACTAAGCTAATATGTAGTAAATTTGAATATGTTACCTATGTTGACCTTGATTACAGTAGATTTATTCCAGCTAGAAGATACTTTCCTCAATATGTATCCCGCCACATGCTCAGAGAATTGATACGTCTGAACTATAAAAGTAATCTGGAGGCCTACAACAATGAGTACCATATAAATCTTTCGGAGAAAATATGTAGCAAAGGTACTCAAACAGAGGTATTTTTAAGTGAGGACATAAACGCTGAAGCGACTGTAAATGACATTAATATCGAGACGATCAATTCAAACACATTAGTTGTATCTGACAAAAACAATACTTGTAATGATGGCGATGAAAATTTTTTTCGTGTTTAACTATCTTAATCTAATACATCAAAATATAAATGGACTAATAAATAAATCGGACATATTCACGGTGTACTTAGATGATCTAAAGAGTAGTGATAAACACCCAGACATACTTTGTTTCACAGAGCACAATATGACTTTAGATGACTTGACTGTTTTAAATATACCAAATTTTACTCTTGCATCTAGCTTTACGCGTAAAAATAGAAATGGAGGTGCCTGTATTCTAACAAGAAGTGATCTGAAGATACGAGAGATTGATGATGTGTCCCGCATGTCTGTACCGCAGGTCATAGAGGGTTGCGCTGTTGAACTTGTGGACCATAAGGTGATAATAGTATGCTTATATAGGATCCCAAAATATACCGTTAAACATATTGACATTTTTTGTGACAAACTCCATGATATTTTAAGTCTTCTATCGTACGGAAACAAAAAAATCGTTCTTTGTGGAGATTTCAATATAGATTTACTTAAGAGCAATAAAACTACAAATAAATTTTGTCAAGTTGTACAAAGCTTTGATATGAATATCTCTATAAAAGAACCGACAAGACCTAAGAGTCGCACTTGCATTGACAACATAATCCACAATTTTAGGGGTGCGAAAAGTGAAGTAGTTGAGCTGGCTCTTTCTGACCACACTGCTCAAGTTATTAAATTTCCTGTCAAAAAAACATGCAGATTTAAGTATTGGTTCTGTACCCAAAGAGACTATTCGAAGGAGAACTTGTTGAAGTTTTGGGAATGTATCTCTAAACTTAGCTTTAACGATGTATATGAAGAAACAGATCCAAATAAGTCTTTTAACATTTTCTACAATAATTTTAGGCTCTTTCATGATTTATGCTTTCCTCTTAAAAGAATAAAGATTTCAACAACAGTTCGACCCAAGTGGATCTCAAATGGTATAAGACAATGTTGTAAGCGTAAGCGTAAACTTCTGTGGAAGTATAGACTTTCTGGTACAACAGGCGACAGAACGACTTTTAAGACTTATTCCAAAAGGTTGAGTAAGATTATAAAACAAACGAAAAAATCTCAAAACAATTATCATATCAAAACATCGAAAAATAAATCAAAAGCTACGTGGAATGTAATAAATAACACTAAAACTATTGTCCCAAGAGAACTAATCAGTGAATTGCACATAGATAATAAAGTAATAACTAACCCTAAAAGTATTGCTGAGGCTTTTAATAATTTTTATGTAGATCAAGTAAAACCTATCTTGACGGTCAATAATTCTTGTAATACCTGCAAATACAGTGTTTGTGGTTCTATGTTCATGTTGCCTACAACACCTGAAGAAATGTTACGCATTATTGGTGAACTAAAAAACACAAATAGTACAGGTTTTGACGGTATAAATACAAAGGTAATAAAGTATTCATCTCCAGTCATTGCTCCTGTTCTAAGCTATTTGATGAATTTATGTATAGAAAGTGGTGTTTTCCCAAATGCATTAAAATTAACAGTCATCAAACCACTATTCAAAAAAGGAGATACGCACACAATAACTAACTATAGGCCAGTAGCTTTGATATCTATATTTTCAAAAATCTTGGAAAAGGTCATATATTCTAGGTTAAATGACTACTTTGAATATTTTCGAATTTTTGTAGACGAGCAGAAAGGATTTCGAAAAAATAAAACAATAAATAAGGCAATATACGACTTCTTAAGTAGAATTTTAGTACAAATGGATAAAAGTAAACCAGTATTAGCTTTATACATGGATATGACAAAAGCCTTCGACTACGTGGACCATAGCATTCTTTTATCAAAATTAAATACATATGGTGTAAGGGGAAACATTTTAAATCTAATATCATCATACCTTACAGATAGACAGCAAAAAACACAAATCAACAGAATAAATTTTAAAAATAAGACAAATGAAGAATTCACATCAAAGCTTAGAAATGTCCAATATGGAGTACCACAAGGCAGCGTGTTGGGGCCTTTACTGTTCCTAGTTTACATTAATGATTTCCCTAAAGCATCTCAATTCCCCATGGTACTCTTCGCTGACGACAGTACAGTTATATATGACAGTTCTGATAATTTAGAAACCGACATAAATGAAAATATTAAATGCTTAATTAGCTGGCTGCAAATTAACAATTTAAATATTAATCTAGGTAAGACAAAAATAATGAAATTTGAACAAAGACCAGCCAATAAAACTAATTTCAAAATTATGTATCAGGATACAACAATAGCAACAGCTTCTGTAACAAAATTTTTAGGGCTTTACATAGACAGCAATATGAGCTGGAGTACACAAATTGAGAAAGTTTGCAATAAACTTAATAGATACTCATACGCTCTTTATATGCTGAGTAAAGTGGTAAACCATGAAGCCTTGCTGACTGCATACCATGGTTATGTCGCATCCACTCTGAGATATGGGATAATATTTTGGGGAAACGCAACTGGTAGGGAATTAATATTTAAGGCTCAAAAAAGATGTATAAGATCTATTTGTAACATTTATCGAACTGACAGCTGCAGACCTCATTTCAAAAGACTAAAACTGTTAACTTTTCCTTGTATGTTTATCTACGAAGTAGCTGTATTTGTGAAATCTAATTTGCATCTATTTAAGACTTTAAAATCTCAAAGGCATGGTAACACTCTTTGCACAGTTCCATGTAACACAGCCCTGCTCCACAAAAGTGTATTTACATTAGGTCCTAAAATATATAATAAAGTACCTCGGGAAATCCGTGAGTTTGACGACATTACGAGTTTTAAAAACAAGTTACGTGAACTGTTACTAGAAAAGACATACTATGACATGTACGAATATTTAAATGATGACATATTGTGAAATTATTTGATTTATTTAAGTTCGACATTATACATTAAATTTATGTTCTTGAGCTCAACATTTGACATTAATAATTTAAAATTTAAAGGTATTATGCAATTTTTAATAATTTTTTTTCTATTTTTTATGTATTTTTTTTGTGTAAGCTGAAATGTATTGTATGCCTCTTTAGGCAGATTATGTGAAACTTTATGTTACTTTAAGATCTTTGTACCATAATCAACAATAAAAACTCTGATTCTGATTCTGATTCTGATTCTGATTCCTGCACGTCACCAAACTGCTGCATTTCGTGGGAGCTTCAGATACCTGGCTACGAGGTGTTG
Organism: Coleophora flavipennella; assembly: GCA_947284805.1. NCBI lineage: Eukaryota > Metazoa > Arthropoda > Insecta > Lepidoptera > Coleophoridae > Coleophora > Coleophora flavipennella. Next base: position 16,453,369 of record OX369280.1, on the reverse strand, counting down.
GAATAATATCCCGCCGCCTGTTCGCGATATTCGTTGTAGGTGCAGATTCAAAGCAGAATACAAATCACACTTATTAATAGGACAAAGTCCAACACATCTCTCATTTGAACGTATCTTGCTAAGTAACTGCCCTATAACTTTAAATGCTTGATTTTATTTCTTTTTATTCTTTTCTATTTCGCTCACAACATAAACCAGCACCTTATAGTCATTTCTAAACTACTGTAGGTCAGGCCTCACTGGTATCAATTGAACCACTTTACCCTTGTTGGTGTACATTCTACATTCTATTTACCTGAGTAGTTTTGTTTCTTACTTTATTGTACCTCCTTGGTCTCCTATTCTACACCACAATTTTTGTGCTGTCCCTTTGTTTATACGAGTATACTGCGTTCACTAAAAAAACCTGTACTGACCAATTGAGTATATACGATTACTGTTAAACATATAAATATTTAATGTCTTCCATGATTTCTATGAACCTATGCTATATTCAATTTCGTATTTTATTTATTTATTTTTTAAATTTACCACCAGTTTTTTACTTTTTATTTATTTTTGAGGCTTGTTCTATCTACGTAGAAGTCTCGTACGGCATTTCTGAGCATATGCTGAGTCGGAGCCTTTCTTTGCTACGGCATGCGGCGCAGTAATGTTATCCACGGAACACTTTCGACTGGAGTGTGTCTGCAAGCAACTGCAAAGTACTAACTATGTTACTCCTAGTTACTTAGTTATATAAGTGCACTAATGTTAGTTTACCTACTGTATTTGTGTTGTAGTAAAGAATACATGTTTCATCTATTTATCCATCAATATTTTAACTGAAATTTGGAACAGAGAGCGACGGCAGATGGATTTTCTTGGATTTTTTTAAAATTTATCTTTCGTTCCTTATTTCCTTCTAGTTGAAGGACCTATAAAAAGTTATTTAATCCGATTCCAATTACGTTTTAACATCCGGCGTGGGATTTTGTCAAAATTTTTAATTTTCTTTTTTTTTTGGAGACTACTTTAACTAAGTTCTCCTTTCCTTTCGAAGCCTTAAAATATTTATTTATCAATTCTGGGATCTTTAATCTCATGTGACGGTGTTTGTGTTCCTACTCCTCCGAAACGGTTCGACCGATTTCCATCAAATCGTAAAGTATATTTTATTATGGCAAAACAACGTTTGTCGGGTCAGCTAGTAAAATATAATAATTATTAGCAGGCATGCAAAGCATAAATTAAAAAATAGATAGTTAAAATCAGATAAAGTGCAGTTTTCCTATTGTTCACAGGTCCCTAGGCTTACTTATCACTCACTGTTCTAGGCTCACTATTAGTGTGGAGCTTTCGGAAGTAGATGTACGAGTATGTTATGTCGGTGAACCGGCGCAGGCGCAAGAGCAAATATAATCGTGAGACACTCGTCAGAAATAAGGCTTGTTAGCCATCGACAGCTACAGAATATTATCTACACTAATATTATAAAGAGGAAAGATTTGATTGTTTGTTTGTTTGTTTGGTCTTGAAAAGGCTCTGAAACTACAGGTCCGATTTTAAAAATTCTTTCACTGTTCGGAAGCTACACTATTCGCGGTTGCTATAGGCTGTATTATATTTTTTTCAATTAGGGATCCTTTATAAAACTTAAAAAATGTAACCCAAGGTGTAAAAAATTACCAAAAAATTCCTGCAATATCTACAATAAGTAGTGTAGTGTAGTGGTAGTGTAGAGGTAGTGGTAGTGGTAGTGCAATGGTAGTGTATTGGTAGTGTAGTGGTAGTGTATTGGTTATGAAGTGGTAGTGTAGTGGTAGTGTATTGGTAGTGTAGTGGTAGTGTAGTGGTAGTGTATTGGTAGTGTAGTGGTAGTGTATTGGTTATGAAGTGGTAGTGTAGTGGTAGTGTATTGGTAGCGGTAGTGGTAGTGTAGTGTAGTGTGAGACGGTACGAAGTTCGCCGGGACAGCTAGTAGTTTATAAAAGAAGCAATAGCAAGCATTAAGCAAATACATATATATTTTTATGTCATAAATACATATAGGTATATTAAGCAAGTACATATTTACTTGTAAGGTGTGTCAGTAGTTTGTAGTGGGTCATAGTAAGGCGCAATCGATCTATTCAAGTGCAATGCCCGTCATGAGGCATTAGATGAAAATTCCTCATAATTGCTCTTGGCGTTATCTTGCCCGACATCATTCCAATTAAGCATCACTTTCTTTCTATAAACAGATCTTACAAAGGCTCATTTTGAACCCCCGACGCAAACAGAGAGATACTGTAAGTTTAACGTGTGTATTTGTGTGTCTGTATGTTGCATCGTAGCGCCTAAATGGATGAACTGATTTTAATGTAGTTTTTTGTATAGAGTCGTTCAACTAACTGTTTAACCGTTTGAAGATAATCAGTCCTTTTCTAGTTGATAAAGGGAAGTGACCAACTTCCACAGGCATCTGATCGATTGGTATCCTGTTACTTCAATAATATATTTAAGAACACGTTAACCTTTAGCTACTGCTCCAACCAGGGATGCATCCGATACCGATACCGATATATCGGCGATATTTTGGGTATACCGATATATCTGCAGCGGCGATATCTTTATTGCCGATCCAACTACAACGCGACTCGCGCCTAAAAAGAGTAATGTTAACGTCTGTTTTCTTGTAAACGAAACACAAACTGTAGTCTCTGTTGGCTTTGGTTTTGACTTTTTAAATGCTAAATAAAATAAAAAAATACTATTACTTTGCGTATGAGTATTTTTATAAATAGTCGGTTGAATAAAATAAAATAAATAGCAAAATAATTTCAATTTCAAAACACAAAAGTGCTTTATGGAATAATTTTGAAATTGGATTATTCTCAAGCAATATTGTATTGTAAAGAAAACGTGTCTTCAATTTTAAAAATTATAACACATCAAACTCGTGCATTTACATGAAGAGGTGCCATCCAAGTGAATTGGACACCGCTTCAGCATCGAAAATAACTCTCCAGAAAATAAAATTCACTAAGAGTATTGGTATCGGTATCGGTATCGCTGATATTTTCATAAGAGTATCGGTATCGTTGTCGACTAAGGCCTAATCGCCCTGATTCAGGGTAGGCTCGAGCCCCTCGGTGGGGACGTATATGAACTGTTATAATAATCGGTATCGTATCGGAATAAAGGTGTATCGATGAATCCCTAGCTGCAACATCACCTGGAATATTTAAGATACGCAACTCCTTACCACCTTACAGCAGATGTGTCGTGTTTGGGCTCATTGGAATGGTCTCAATGAATAGGGTATGGATAGATGATAATTATTACAATACATATTAATGTCGATATCGGAGGAATTCAAATTTTTAATTTAAGTTACAAACTAATAATCTCACTAGATTTAGTTATGTTATTGTTAGTTTTCATAGCTCCACCCACCGGTATGGAGCACCGGCCGACCATCTCCTCGCAACGTCACCGAGTGAAGCACGCACTGGCTGGGGCCGTCAATATTTTAGTAGCGAGGCAAGGCAAACAGAACTCCTTTGTTGAGGTCAGACTTGTGTGAAGAGAGTTTCCGTGTCACTCACGGGCTCGCTTGGTTACACATTAGCGCAGACTTCACGAACAAATATTTTTTGTTCTCCCATGATCACCATTAGCTGGTAGGCTTGACATAGTTTGGATGTTTGTTGTTATGACATTCCACCTCATGAGAGTTTAGATTCTTGACGTGTAGAACGATCTTATCTGTACCTAACTTATTACAAATGTTGAGGACTGTGAACACTGCGAACTGTGACGTATCCAAAATATGCTCAATTTTGAAGGTGACGTCGACTTTCCGGCATTTCGGCTGGCGGTGTTGCTTTGATGGGATTCTCGGCACAATTTGTGGATGGTTGCCACGGGCTAAGATGAAGTTTATGCTAAGGTAATGAGTCGCACGACTTAAGATAAGCCATCGGCGGTGACGTTATGGCCGCCGATAGTATCTCGATCAAACGTCGCGCCGATAAAGAAATATTTTGATTGGTATACTCGCAACAAATTACACCTGATGCGATAGCGTCGCTACGGTGTCGGCGGCTTCAAACGGAAAATTATACACATTGGATTTAATAGGCACTTTTAATTTTAAGTATACAGCGTTACCTTCCTAAAATGTCACTTTATCACCACCCTCGTGTTTATTCCTAAAAGCTCTATGTTTTGTTCCAACTTTATGTTACATGATAAAACCATATCTTTTGCAATTGACAAAGCTAGCCAGAGCAATAACGAAATATATTAAGCGTTCGCTATCTGTGTAATAAATACGAAAGATTATATGCAAATATCATCATAGTAGTATTGTGAAAACACAAAATATAAGTATGGTAGGTAACTAATCTGTTAACCAAAGATACTAGTGAAGATAAAGCTCCCAACTTTACTAAAATATAATTAAAAGAAGAACAAGATAGACATTTTGTAGCTGCAATAACTTGATAAGACGAGGATAAGAGTTTCAGAAGATGCTCTTACTATCTCAGCGCTATAAGTAATTGATATTGTAGTGTCACAAATGAAAAGGTACGAGTACGTTTCTGAAATATTTCATGTCAATTTGAGCTCTAAGTGAAATGTTTTAAGCATTAAAATAGCGTGTAGTGTTAAGTTTGTGGCGTTTTTCAGTTAGGTAATTCTAACATGTTCTTTAAATAAGGTTATATGTAAGTTATAGTATGTAATAACATTAAATGTAACACATTTTTCATTTTCATGTAATCTTCATAATTTATATACATGGCGGCGCCCGCGGCTGCACGGATGTTTTCTTGCGGCTTTTCGAATATCATTACATGCTCATAATTTATTTTCAACGTCCGTAATACAAGTTATGCTTGTTTACTTTGGGAATAGTTACAGGTCTTATCGACTCAAATAAATTTTGTTTCTGCCAAAAAATAATTAGCAGACAAAAGAATCGCTTGGTGTCGTTAATGATACCCACTTTAATGACACCCATTTGCCCAATGTAACACACTTACGCCACAGAATCAAATTGTAGATTGGCACTATCTACGTTAAAGTGTTCAATTATGCAAGTTTGTCATACATCATTGATATGTATCATCCATCGCCGGGGACCTGTTTACTGCTGGCTTCATCACTATAGCTGTTGTACTTATAGCTCCACCGGTCACCTGCGCGCTTGCGCAACCATATCGTCTAATAATGAATGATTAGACCGCCAGCTCCAAATGGCATGAGCTCAGAATAGCTCTGTCGTTGGGTCCTTTGATCAATGACCGCGTTAGTTCTATTTTAATTTGCAATCTCTTTGTTTTCCCGTACATAAATACAGAGTTAAATATGGTCCAACGTTAAAGGTCGAGCTATATTGATCTACAAATTACAAAGAAGTCGGTCAACATACTAAATCAATTGTTATAGCGGACCCCCTTCGTAGGACGGTAATAAAATTAATTAGCGATCACGCGAGGAATCCACGACCAGTTTGGAGCGCGATAAAGATCCCGTAAGTATAATTGCAATTCGTATCGGCAGCAAGAGCGGTAGATGTTCGCCTATCATCGGTTAATGTTACTTCTGTGATTTATGCGATCGGGGTGCGTTCATGGGGCTTGTCAGGGTTGCCTCGAGTGGAAGCGAGACAGGCTCCCGCCGGCACCGCCCGCCGACTGCCGCCGCTGGAGCAGACCACGTCAGGTGCTCGCGTCTCTCACAAATATGGCAATAAATACCCGCTTATCGCAAATCAGCTCGTCTCACCGCGGGCCGATTTATTCATAGCCCCGCGCAGCGCTCAACCCCGCTCACATTTATCATCGACAGCTCAGTCAATTAAATTAAACCGGACCATCGATGATAGCACTCGAACCACATACAAGAGTTTCCCATTCGAATGTAATTTATCGCTGTGTAATTTGTATTTGTTATTGTCTCGATTTATGGCGGAATTATCGACAAATAGACCCATGTTTGATGGTGCCGCGGTATACGCTCTACTTGCTAGGATCATTGAACAACTTAGCCTTCGGAAACTTCAAAATCCAGTAAGATTGAGTATGATTCTTATAATTTTTAGGGGTACCTCAAAAGGAAAAAAGCAACATAGATAAAATCCGTTTTTTGTCCGTCTGTCTCTCTGTCTGACTGCCTGTCTGTCTGTTAAAACCTTTTTTCTCGGTAACGTGTAGGAGTATCAAGTTCATATTAATATCAAATACTGTCTACGGTCCCATGAGCTGTCAAAAATATGTCACATAGTTTGATACTTGTAAGTAAATCAAAAGCTAAAGAAATAGTATTCTCTTCGAACTATGACCATGAAATTTGGCAAGAAGCAAGATCTTATAGTACAAGTAAAGGATAAAATCCAAAAAGTGTAAATTTAAAGATATGTCACATAAAAAAATATTTTTTGTGAATCATCATCATCATCATCATATCAGCCGAAGGAAGTCCACTGCTGGACATAGGCCTCCCCCAAGGATCTCCACGACGACCGGTTCTGCGCTGCCCGCATCCAGCGGCTTTAAATAAAATCTAATTAAAATAACACAGGGTCATCTTGCCCCAAACTAGGATGCCCTATGCTATGGGAACCAGATACTGAAAAATATATAAATAAGTACTTACATACGTTGAAACAGATACACATATAATTAATACACATATAGAAATTAAAACCCAGACACGAATGTTCGCCCTGGGTGGGGCTCGAACCAACGACTCTCAGCCCAGCAGAGAGCTGCACTGCCACTTAACCAAAGAGTCAGTTGGAGAATTAACCGTGAAGTACCTAGTCCGGCCATAAGGTCTCTTACAAATGAAAATGTAATGTAGTCTTAATTAAACTTATATGTACATATTCATTGAACTCTCAGCAAATAATAAAAAGTAATTCTATTTGATATGGCCACCTTTGGCTTTGATACAGGCCTTTAATCGGTGTGGTTACGGATTTACGCACTGTTTCCATGGAAAATTTACCCACTGCTTGCTCCAGAGATTCCTTAAGAGACGCGCGTCGTTTAGAGCAGGTCGCTTCCTCTAAAACTGACCATAATTTGTAGTCTAAGGCCAGTCTTCGGCTCTTATAAAATACGGAACGTTGGTTTTGAGCCAGGCTTGGGTAGTTCGTACCTTGTGACCAGGTGCAGAGTCCTGCTGGAAAGTCCACGGTACATTTTTAAAAATTGTATTTATGAGGGTTTCATCATATCAGCTCATATACGTCCCCACCGAGGGGCTCGAGCCTACCCTGCATTAGGGCGATCAGGTCTTAGTCGACCACGCGGGCCCAGTTGGTCGACTTCACACACAACCTTCGAGTTTCTTCGCAGGCGTGTGCAGGTTTCCTCACGATGTTTTCCTTCACCGTTGAAGCAATCGGTAAGTATATGTACGTAAGTTTTAACGGCACGCGGCCGCCCCGATCTTTTATGATATTTGACAGAAGAAGTGCTGGTATATCTTCTGATAGTACGGTATACGAACGTACAGCTGATACCGAGCTTTTGAAGTATTTTTATTGTGACCGGCGCGGCGGCTCCATACCCACTTTGTGCAAGGCAATCGCTGCAATCCTATTTTCTTTCACACCCCATTCCATATTCTAATTAGATAATAAACACGAAAAAATATATAAAAGAGTGAATACGAGAAAGGTTTTAAGATAATAAACGCATTCAAAATTCAAAATAATTAAAGAGTAGAAAAAAATAAAAGTGTTTATGTAACAGTATTCATGGCCAGGCTAGATAAATCGATGTATGGGGGGTAACATTTTCAACAGTTGGAGAATTGACCGTGGAGTGTGTCGATGTGTGGAGGAACATTGTTTCAACTACAAAGTTAACTTTGCCATTCAATCCGATTGCGTACTCTTTGATGCTTGCAGGGTTTCCTACCCCAATGTGTTTTGGTACGGAACCCTCGGCACGCGAGCGCGTCACGCTATTGGCCCTTTTTAGGGTTCCCTACACCAAAAGGGTGGCTAACGCGACCCTATTACTAAGCCTGCGCTGTCCGTCTGTCTGCCAGCGGGCTGCATGTCACGAACCGTAATTGTGAGTATGTATTTCTATTGCCGTTATAACAACAAATATTAAAAAAATATTACAATAAACGTGCTTTTTGCAGGTTTTTTAAAACTAGCTGTATCTAATAGGATCTAGTAATATCTTCTACATGGTTGGTTTACGTAGTAATACCACAAGAGATGTCGCTGTAGATGAAAATTTGTTTTAGTTACGGAACCCTCAGTGAGCTAGTTTGACTCGCACTTGCCCGGTTTTTTATTTGAATATCATACAAAAACCCACCTCTTTCTTTTATAAACGGCACCCGAGTACTTATCAAAATTACCCTTCGAGCAACACGGTCTTCCGATGAAATTACCTTATCGTAACTGATTAACTTTGATTATCGATTACGCTTAGAGTATATGAATTTCAAATCTAAAAACGCTAAACACGTTAAAAAACCGACTTCCATCGCAACAAATTAGTACATTTTTGCATTATTATTTTTGGTTTTTGTTAATTTTCTACTAAAGTACTACACCGATTTTGATAAAATTTATATGGGACCACACGGGAAGCACTAGCTTTCAAATAAAAATCGGTTCACCCAGTCAAAAGTTCTGAGGTAACAAACATAAAAAAAAAACATACAGACGAATTGAGAACCTCCTCCTTTTTGGAAGTCGCTTGAAAATATATGTGGAACCTCTGAGCTGTAGCTATTGTACAGAGATCGGCACATCAAGCTGGACACTCGTAGTGCGATTCTGATCCATACGCGTACGGCATAAGAACGGTACAAAGTCCAAATTGTTTAGCTCGATGTGCTGGCCTCTGTATGTACAATGAAAATTTTCTGCGGGTCCTCCTTCAGTCAGGGGGGAATGAAAGCCGTATTTACCGTCCCGTAAAACGCTTACGGCACTGTACCTACCCATCGACATCAATCCGTCTCGTATAAAAACATTGTATGGTTGCATAATATAGGGGCCAATAATTAGTAATCAGTTTGAAGCTCCGCAAAGCAAGTTGTCATTACAGGGCTGATGGTTACATCGATCACGCGTCGCGCGGGGCTCTGCCTCTTCGTGGTTCGCCGCGGCCTAGTTCTCATTAGACTACGCGCATCATTAACATAATAATTCGTCTGCAATTATTAAAAAATATTAAAAATCATCATGAGGAAACCTGCACACGCCTGCGAAGAAACTCGAAGGTTGTGTGTGAAGTCGACCAACCCGCACTGGGCCCGCGTGGTCGACTAAGGCCTAATCGCCCTGATTCAGGGTAGGCTCGAGCCCCTCGGTGGGGACGCATATGAGCTGTAATGATGATGATGATTAAAAATATTATTATATCAGCTCATATACGTCCCCACCGAGGGGCTCGAGCCTACCCTGAATCAGGGCGATTAGGCCTTAGTCGATCACGCGGGCCCAGTGCGGGTTGGTCGACTTCACACACAACCTTCGAGTTTCTTCGCAGGCCTGTGCAGGTTTCCTCACGATGTTTTCCTTCACCGTTAAAACAATCGGTAATGATATGTACGTAAGTTTTTGAAAAACTCATTGGTACATTGGCCGTCCAGATTTGAACCCGGTACCTCTGGTTAGATGGACCGAGTCGTTACCGGTTGAGCCACCGACGCTTTTTTTAAAAATATATTATTATTAATATAATCCTATGTCCAGCAGTGGACTTCCTTCGGCTGATATGATGATGATGATGAATCATACATTAGTAATCCATACGACTAAGGAATAAAATAATTGCAATTTCAAAATTGGTGTCTTAATTTAGAAAAAAATGCAATAAAAATATCTTTTTTTATAATTATCTTTAATATGCGTATGATTAATTTTATTTAAATGCTAATATCCTATGACACGCGGGGTGATAGCACAAATCCGAAAACACCACATTTGTCAAAATTGGTTCAGTGTTTTAGGAAATACAATGGAAGAGATGAACATACGCACAAGCATACACACACACACACACACACACACACACACACACACACACACACACACAAACATGCCTACATACATACATAGACTGTCAAAAACATAATCCTCCTTTTTTGTAGTCGGGTAAAAAGTAACTCAAATGAACACCTTGCCTGCGTCAGTGTTTCCCGATTCCTATAATTTGGGGATCTTCAAGGCAAGAGTGAATAGGCATTATTTGAGTTTGCGTGTACCATCCTCGACTGCACCATCACTTACCATCAGGTGAGTTGCAGTCAAACGCACTCAAATTTTTAATAAAAAAAAAATAGTTTTCAACTACGTATTGCTACGTTTTTGAATTCAAATTATAATACTTACCAGATATAAAAAAAATATTTGAAACTGCCCAAATGCATCTCTTACCATACAAGCATAGTCAAAGAACAAAGACTATTTACCATAGTGATGGAGCATTCTTACTTTTTTCAAGGAAAATGTTGAGAAAATCTAGGTAATTATTTACATCTCCATTTCATTTTCAACCGACTTCTAAAAAAAGACGATTAGAATTCGACTTTTAATTTTTTTTAATGTGGGTTACGCGATATCTTCGCACGTTGTCAACGATTTTCATGATTATTTTTTTGTTCGATAGGGTTGGTCCCGCCAGGTTTGTCCTATATAAATTTTATGAAAATCGGCGTAATACGTAATATTTTTTAGAAAATTAACAAAAATCAAATATAGGTAATAAATAATGCTAAATTGTTGTAAGTTGTTGCGACGGAAGTCGGTTTTTAACGTGTTTTCAATTATGGTGCACATAGTTTTCCTGTAAAAAAAAGTGGTAAGACCAATGGAATATTCGAATGGACCTGCAGGTGCAGTGGGCTGTGGGCCGCACGTCCATGTAGGCACGTTGTTATCGCCGCGCCGGCATGGGCCCGCTTTTAACGCGCTAAACGTTTCACGCGCTCATCACAGCATTATCCTTTCGACACGGTAGCACTAATTGGACGAAACGTCTGAACAAAAACGTCAAAGAAACAAACACGTTAATGATAGGGACGCTCGTAACCCTTGCACCGTCCTCGACCTTACCCCAGTATTACGATATGGCTTACAGTAGCGCAACGCCTTTGATGTCGAACGCATTTGTTTGCAGTTCCCGTGGGTATTTCTCAAAATCCTTCCTTAGCGGATGCCCACGTCCTAATTGCTATCTGTATTCCAAATTTCAGCGAAATCCATTCGATGGTTTCGGCTGTGCATTAATATATCATTCAGTCACCTTTTCCTTTTTTAAATAAATTAATAAAAAAAGTTTAAAATAACTTAAAACTGACTTCAAAATGACATTCACTTATAAGTATGAAATAATATTATTATACTTAAATACACGACATCAACCAACAATAAAGAAATCAAAGGTGGGTACGAATTAAATTAGGGGCTTTTTTTTTGAGGTCGGTGTCAGCAAACCATCGAATCTAAAACATTTGATACGTAACGTAAGTAACTGTATTCTGGTACCGACCTCAAAAAATTTTTAAGTCTCTTATTTAATTCGTACCCGCCTTTAATTTCTTTATTGTTGGTTAATGTTGTGTATTTAATTATAATAATATTATTTCATACTTTTGAGTGAATTTCATTTTGAAGTCGGTTTTAAGTTTTTTTAATTTTATTTATTTTCTTTATTTTTAGTGGTAATGCTATCTATGTAGCAACGTTCAATCCAATCACCTATACTCACCAATAGGAATTATCATATCATAATACATGTGTTTCAATAACAGATATTAAGTCCTGTGGATTCCATCATCATCTCAGCAGCATGAAAGTTAAGGAGTTAAATCGTCCATCATCAGCTCATCTGAATAACCTGAAGGAATACAACTATCGGTCTATGCATACCTACGTATAACATTAAAATATAGTGTATAACATTAAAAAGAATTTTCCTGCAACTCCTAACCGTTAAGGAGTTGTACCTTCCTACATCAACTTATCAACATGAGAATATGACTAACAGACGCAAGTATTTTAATAGCTTTAGAAAACATAATTATGAATCACGTAATTATTGCCTTTAAAATTTAAATTTTTCATTATTTTTGAAGGGTTGGCTTCGATTTTCCTGGGATCCCATCATCAGATCCTGACTTGGTGACAATGGGACCCCCTCGGGAGTATACTCTTTTAGAATAAAAAAATAACTTTGAAAATCGGTCCACAATTGACGGCAAAAACATACATTAAAAAAAATATATATAAGGTGTAACAAAATTAGCTGAAACTATTTTAACTGGTGCTTCTACCCATAAAACTGAACAACTTTCCCCATGGAACCCATAGTCAAATCGCAAAAAAAAAATTGTCTCTCCCATACTAACTGGATTAGCTGATCAGCCAACTTAGTATGGGAAGTACAAATTTTTTTTTGAGATTTGACTATGGGTTTCATGGGGAAAGTTATTCAGTTACATGGGTACAAGCACCAGTTAAAACAGTTTCAGCTAATTTTGTTAGACCTTATATACAGTCGAACTTAGTACCTCCTCCTTTTTGAAGTCGGTAAAAACGCGACTGTATAAAATATTCACTTCTTTACATTGCTATTTTGAGCTGCGTTATCCCTGCCTGGGCCTGGGTCCAGTGAGATCCACGTCATATACTACCTACTACCTATTCTTCTTCCAGTGTGATATTAGTACGGAGAATATTTTGAGCTGCGTTATCCCTGCCTGGGCCTGGGTCCAGTGAGATCCACGTCATATACTACCTACTACCTATTCTTCTTCCAGTGTGATATTAGTACGGAGAATATTTTGAGCTGCGTTATCCCTGCCTGGGCCTGGGTCCAGTGAGATCCACGTCATATACTACCTACTACCTATTCTTCTTCCAGTGTGATATTAGTACGGAGAATATTTTGAGCTGCGTTATCCCTGCCTGGGCCTGGGTCCAGTGAGATCCACGTCATATACTACCTACTACCTATTCTTCTTCCAGTGTGATATTAGTACGGAGAATATTTTGAGCTGCGTTATCCCTGCCTGGGCCTGGGTCCAGTGAGATCCACGTCATATACTACCTACTACCTATTCTTCTTCCAGTGTGATATTAGTACGGAGAATATTTTGAGCTGCGTTATCCCTGCCTGGGCCTGGGTCCAGTGAGATCCACGTCATATACTACCTACTACCTATTCTTCTTCCAGTGTGATATTAGTACGGAGAATATTTTGAGCTGCGTTATCCCTGCCTGGGCCTGGGTCCAGTGAGATCCACGTCATATACTACCTACTACCTATTCTTCTTCCAGTGTGATATTAGTACGGAGAATATTTTGAGCTGCGTTATCCCTGCCTGGGCCTGGGTCCAGTGAGATCCACGTCATATACTACCTACTACCTATTCTTCTTCCAGTGTGATATTAGTACGGAGAATATTTTGAGCTGCGTTATCCCTGCCTGGGCCTGGGTCCAGTGAGATCCACGTCATATACTACCTACTACCTATTCTTCTTCCAGTGTGATATTAGTACGGAGAATATTTTGAGCTGCGTTATCCCTGCCTGGGCCTGGGTCCAGTGAGATCCACGTCATATACTACCTACTACCTATTCTTCTTCCAGTGTGATATTAGTACGGAGAATATTTTGAGCTGCGTTATCCCTGCCTGGGCCTGGGTCCAGTGAGATCCACGTCATATACTACCTACTACCTATTCTTCTTCCAGTGTGATATTAGTACGGAGAATATTTTGAGCTGCGTTATCCCTGCCTGGGCCTGGGTCCAGTGAGATCCACGTCATATACTACCTACTACCTATTCTTCTTCCAGTGTGATATTAGTACGGAGAATATTTTGAGCTGCGTTATCCCTGCCTGGGCCTGGGTCCAGTGAGATCCACGTCATATACTACCTACTACCTATTCTTCTTCCAGTGTGATATTAGTACGGAGAATATTTTGAGCTGCGTTATCCCTGCCTGGGCCTGGGTCCAGTGAGATCCACGTCATATACTACCTACTACCTATTCTTCTTCCAGTGTGATATTAGTACGGAGAATATTTTGAGCTGCGTTATCCCTGCCTGGGCGTGGGTCCAGTGAGATCCACGTCATATACTACCTACTACCTATTCTTCTTCCAGTGTGATATTAGTACGGAGAATATTTTGAGCTGCGTTATCCCTGCCTGGGCCTGGGTCCAGTGAGATCCACGTCATATACTACCTACTACCTATTCTTCTTCCAGTGTGATATTAGTACGGAGAATATTTTGAGCTGCGTTATCCCTGCCTGGGCCTGGGTCCAGTGAGATCCACGTCATATACTACCTACTACCTATTCTTCTTCCAGTGTGATATTAGTACGGAGAATATTTTGAGCTGCGTTATCCCTGCCTGGGCCTGGGTCCAGTGAGATCCACGTCATATACTACCTACTACCTATTCTTCTTCCAGTGTGATATTAGTACGGAGAATATTTTGAGCTGCGTTATCCCTGCCTGGGCCTGGGTCCAGTGAGATTCACGTCATATACTACCTACTACCTATTCTTCTTCCAGTGTGATATTAGTACGGAGAATATTTTGAGCTGCGTTATCCCTGCCTGGGCCTGGGTCCAGTGAGATCCACGTCATATACTACCTACTACCTATTCTTCTTCCAGTGTGATATTAGTACGGAGAATATTTTGAGCTGCGTTATCCCTGCCTGGGCCTGGGTCCAGTGAGATCCACGTCATATACTACCTACTACCTATTCTTCTTCCAGTGTGATATTAGTACGGAGAATATTTTTTTTAACGGAACACTTGGTATAACCGTCGTTTATAACAAGCTACCCGATAATATTAGAGATGCAGCATCCACCGCGGTGTTTAAGTCCAAGCTCAGGAAATGGCTATCTCATAACCAATTTTATAGCCTTAATGATTTTTTAAATTTAAAGATTTAATGTATTTTATTATTATTAATTGTAAAATTGACATTCGCTATTGCGACATTGTTATTAATTTAAAGATTTAATGTATTATTGACATTCGCTATTGCGACATTGTTATGATTTATTATATTTAGATATAATTTTGTGAACTAAATTTCGCAACCTGACCTGCAACACGAAAGTTGTCAATAAAATTATTGTATTGTATTGTATTGTATTGTAATGTCAACCGTTTGTAAGTATGTGCCACGTGAGACCTGGGGGATTTTTCCCATTAGTCCACAATTTCTTTTGTATTTGTCAAGAACAAGTTAAAGATGGGTAAAAACAAGTGAGAATAGATTATTTTGAGGCTCTAACTAAGGGAATCCCATTTAAGCTGTGAATTGGATGTGTCGGGTCGGCGCGAGGCCTGTCATTAGAAGGCGGCGCGCACGGCGCGAACGGCGCGAAGCGGACGGACGACGCTTCGACGGCCAACGGCGTCCCGTCAGCAACCTGATGGATGGCTCCACTCAACACCGTACACATCTACCGATTGTTACACAAACACTAGCAGTAACGATTCAAAACGAAATTTGATTTTGATTGATGGAGTAATGATATAAAGCAAACACACGGAAGGTGCGTGCGCGCGTCGCCCGCGCCCGCGCCCGCGCCCGCGCCCGCGCCCGCGCCCGCGCCCGCGCCGCGAGCTGACACACTCCCATCACTCCGCCCGTTCCATCCCAGACGGGATTGCTGGTACATATTAGGTCCTATATTTCAAATGAGCAATCAGAACGTGTAATAGAGTTAGTAATAGCATGTTTCTAGCTATAATTATGATTGTCGTCATTGACTATCTTTAGTAACCAGATAATCATAACTGTGTCGTTATTTATCATGGCTGTTTATGCATACTCAATATTCCTGCAGCTATTTCTTAGATTCCCAAAGTGATCCTTAGCCCTCCAGCCGCTAGAAGGGCACCGTCATTGACTTTTCCAACTAAAAATATGATAAAATTAATTCAAACTGCATAATGTGTAGACATTGCAGATGGTTTCATCATTACATCAGCCGAAAGACATCCGCTGCTAGACAAAGGATTTCCCCAACGACCGGTCCTGCGCTGCCCGCATGCAGCGCCTTCCCGCGTCTCTCACATAGTCGTTGGTCCACCATCGGCCTTCCTATCCTACGTGTTACGGTGAGCGGAACACATAGCTCGTATCACAGATGGCCGTTGGGGTAGTAAAATACTCAAGTGGCAACCACACACCGGAAGACGTAGCATAGTAAATGGATCCATAAATATACAGCAAAAAATACACAAAAAACAATGAACGAAATAATAATAGAGTAACACACGTTGATAAAGTATTAAGCTTGAATTTTACCAAACACTATCATCATACTCTCAAATGCAGGTTCCTAAAACTTGATTACTCAAACTTAAACACCGTCTAATCTCAGCGGCGGTATTGTCTCAACTCTTCACGGCACACAATTATATTATCCGGCCGGGTCGGTCGCACAAACCTGCGAGCGGCGCGCGCGCAGGCTGGCGGCTGGCTCGCCCTCTCTCTCAAACTCTCAACACGTGCGTTTCATATTATAAGCTATTAGGCGCCTCGGCCCTGCATTACTCTGTCCATATCATAATACGGAATTGTCTGTTCAACGCTTAGATTTTGTACTTTTTACTCTCGTCGAGTGTAAAACAAAAAGGTGAGCCGTCGTCCCGCGTCCGTCGGCGCCCGCGCCGGCCATTGTTCGCCGCGGCCATTCGTCGCACTTCATGCTATTCACATTCAAATTAAATGCCGTGTGTACAAAATTAATTTGTCTTTTGTCTTAGCTCGACGCTGGCTGGCGGAGCGCTGACTGTCAGCTCAGCGGGCGGGACGCGAGCGCAGCCTGCGAGTCGGGTGTGTCGCTGTATCCTACACGATCTCCTTACTCCCTTAATGACGGTGCAACAAGAAGAAAAATTAAATGATCAATAATGGAACATGAAAACCTACGGACACGTTCTAATTGCATTTAAGGCAGCAAGTAAGTATTCGCCCTGATAGCTTAGCAACACAAAACTCCTTCATGAAAAGCCCCCAATGGGTATGAAGTACTACCTACTGTCCACCTATACTTGGTACATATTGAGTGTAACGTACAAACACAACTGGGTGGGTAATAAATAACGAGGCATGTGCAAGAACAATACGATGAGATTGCTTTTACCGTCGTAATATTAATTTCCTTCTCATTACAACGAAGAAGAATGACACTTCAATTTGTTGTAACGTACCTGCGGTCACAAGTGGGTTACGGAGACCGCGGCCGGTCGTATCGTGCACCCCGTGATTGATGACCTTTCGTATTGTCAACGGTTAATTTAATATTTATTCGTGATTGCACCGTGTTTTTGTCCCTCGTCTTGTATTTTAGTGTCTGTAAATCACGCAGACAATAATTGAAAACGCTAAACACGTTAAAAATCCGACTTCCATCGCAACAACTTCGAACAATTTTGCATTATTATTTTTGGTTTTTGTTAATATTCTAATAAAGTACTACACCGATTTTGATAAAATTTATATGAGACCACACGGGAAGCACTAGCTTTTGAAAAAAAAAGAATCATCAAAATCGGTTCACCCAGTCAAAATATCTAAGGTAACACACATAAAAAAAACATACAGTCGAATTGAGAACCTCCTCCTTTTTGGAAGTCGCTTGAAACAAGGTGGTATCGCCGAAAATTGCCAGAGATTGACATATTTCACGTGTCCTCTTGGTTGGACACGTGGTACAATCGGACAAAAACTGTTCGTGACGTCACGCACGCCACGGTGCGTCCACGACCCGCCTCCTAATAACACAGCTTTAGTTACGTGTAATTAAAAACTCAAATATCGACAGCTAACAAATAACAGCGTCCGCGTTTCAACTATGAATCACCGCGCATGTCAATTAAACTATTGTAGATAGAGAAATAAAATGAAAATCATAATAGTGTATGTTCTGAGAAATCACCATAACTGATTCACTCGCCACACCCCTGACAACTCACTCGGGAAGAGATATCATCTCACCGCGCCTGCGCAGAACAAGCATGACTATCGTCAACACAGTTAATGCAAACGAAGCTACATCACAAGCTATGTTCATCATAAATACGAATGACATTGATCTCATATCTCGGACGAACTTAATTAATATTCAGTGACTAGGCGAAACATTTTGAATGATCGGCCCCTAATAATGAAACCATAGGGTGTTTGACCACTAATTTAGGCTAATTGTTACGGCATTCTCATCTATTCTTAGAACCCCGTGAGGTTGTGGTTTATCATTTTAAATGAAATTAACTATCAACAGCTTTGTTTTGACCACTACATTTTTATTATATGACTAATTTATTTCTTAGAAAAGATTAGTTGACAGGAAGTTCACTATTGTAATGTCTTTTGGACGCTATTCAAATATTTTGAAGGAGCTAAAATTTTTCGAGTCGCGTGCACGTTCCTGATACGTATCGGTGGTTGCATGAGTGAGAGGCAAATTCGCGGGTAATTAAATTTGGAGGCGCACGTGCTGCGGGCAGCGCCGGTGCGTGCGATAATACCATCACATCAGCATCATTGATTGTTGCTCCGACGACATGCCACGACCTGATACTTACTTTGAACTTGCGTAGACATATATAGGGTGACTTTTAATTAGTTCTTGATAGCAATGGATATGAATCTACTCGTGATTACAAACAATTTGTAATCTTTCTCTTGTACAATAAAGATTTTATTATTATTTAACTTTCCCAAACTGTATGTCAAATATGAAAAAAATTTTTGGTCCTTCATACATTTTTGCCGGTTTGATAACTTATTATGTATCGAGGACCAAACATTTTTTTTCTGATTTGACATATTATAGTTTCTTTGGGAAAGTAGTTTGTAATCACGAGTACATGCATACCTTTTGTTATCAAGAACTAATTAAAGTCACCCTATATTGCATTGCAATTTATTTTTCTTAAAATATTGCTGGGTTTCTGCTCTGGCTGGTGATGATCCAACAACTGTAAAATAAAAAGAACTACTTACTTTAATCTTGAACATGGAATTTAAAAAAAGAACTTCAATACATACGATGTCTTGGCTCTAAAAGATAATAAAAACAAAAACATTTAAAGTGACTGTAGAGGGTGGACACCTATGCGATTGTTGTTGAAACGTGAAGAGTTCACAAGGACATTTCTCGGAACGAGGTGCATAGCCGTGAGGAGTCGGGACGTTGCGCGTTGCCTGGTGTCGCGTCTCGTCGTCGTGCGGCCCTCGAAACCTGTCCCGATCAATCCTCTTGTTGCTCGCGTTGCGTTAAATAAAAACGTCTCTTAAAATGCCATCCGAGTGCGCGCGCGCTCACTGACACTTGTCATTCCGCTCGATCTTTTATATTTGTCTTTGAAATGTGATGACAGTGGTACAAATTACGAGTACAAATCTGTTGCGTCGTCCATAATGCGCTATCTGGTGCGCGTGATGGATGCGCGTGAGTCGGATCATTGCTCTGTAATTAATACAAGCGGCGCGGCCCATGGGAATCACTGTCACTGCCACACTGCCACACTGCCCGTCGTCTTCACCCGGTAAAGTAATACCGAATAGTGTTCTGTCAACGGCCGGTTATTTGTTACACGGCTCCAATCCAGCGGGTGATACAATTAAACGTTCTTAATATCTGGCCTTGCTTATAAGGAACAGACACTACGTGGAGGCACTTTCGCTTTGATTTTACCTGCAAAATGTTATAAATCGAGGATAAAACTCAGTGATATGATTGTTAGACAACGAATGCATCGTAATGTAATACTGTTGAATAGCGTCTGGTTGAGGCACTCGCACGCACTGCGCCTCGGACGCTCGCTATTGTGCGCAAGCGCAATTTACCGCCGCTTCAATCGCTGAAATATTTCGTGCAACGGGCCGGGCATGTCCAATTGCTAACGAGCCGACTGTGACGCGCAAATGAATAAGCACCTTCACCATAGACTAAGCGAGACTAGACTGGACTTGAGAGGAAGAAACCAAACTCGTACCGAAATGAAAAATGGTGCGGAAAGTCTATCAACTCACGCTGTTCAATTTAAAAAAAAACTTACGAAAGTAAGAAAAAATAGTTTTTTATGTTAAAATTTTCAGTGAGTAATAATTAGAATACCTAATATCAAATCTTTACTGGTACATACTGTATTAATAGGACTGAATGTCCTCTGGTTTAGTGATCTATGTACGGACGCGGGATACAACCGGAATTAGCCTCACTTATCCCATGTAACAGGCCAAGAACCAGCTCCGTGTGAGACTCCATTGTAGCACTCCAACCCTGACAGGCTTAAATTTATTTATTTTTAAACCGACATCAGTATCACCACTATTTATCACGCTAAAATATAGGTTCGGCGCTCGAACTCGCATCATTTGTGTCGTTGACCAAGAAAAGAGTCGAAACACTTTGATTGTTTTCATTCAATTTGTATGACTTGTGACAAATTATTAGGTTAACAAATGTTTGTTTTCGTATTTGCTAAAATTTTGTGTTGATTTGTTTAGTTTTGTAATCATTCATTAAGAATTTAAGTGGCGTGAAATTCAAGTAATTATTATAAAACTACTAAAGCTAAACTACTCGATGATATTTATACAGGGTCTTAACAAAGGTATGCACTTATTTTTACCTGGAGCTTATACTCATGAAACTGAACAACTTTCCCCAAGAAACCCATGGTCAATTCGCAAAAAATTTTTGGATTTCCCATGCAAATCGATCAGCTGGCGGGCAAACTTTTTATGGATGTCCAAAAAAATTTTTGCCAATTGTCCATGGGTTTCTTAGGGAAAGTTGTTCAGTTTCATGAGTACAAGCTACAGTTAAAAATAAGTGCATACCTTTGTTAAGACCCTATATAAAGTGTAACAAAATTAGCTGAAACTATTTTAACTGGTGCTTCTACCTATGAAACTGAACAAATTTACCCATGGAACCCATAGTCGAATTGTAAAAAAAATTGGCTCTCCCATACTAACTCGATCAGCTGATTAGCCAACTAAGTACCTATGGGAAGTCCAAATTTTTTTTTGAGATTTGCCTATGGGTTTCATGGATAAAGTTGTTCAGTTTCATGGGTAGAAGCACCAGTTAAAATAGTTTTAGCTAATTTTGTTACACCTTATATAGTTAGATGAGCAACAAAATGTATTCAATTTAAAATAGGTAACTCGTACATTTTAGAATTATTAATAGACGTTTTAAAAATCTAAATAATATCCAAAAATCACTTACGCATTGATCGAAATAAGATCTTCACCTCCGATAAAAGATGATTCCATTCTTTAAGATTCCTGCTGCTGCGGCTGCTGATGCTTCAACAATGAATATCTACACTTATAAAAATATAATTACCACCATTCTTTACGGCAAGCTCAGTGCAAGATCGGTGCCTGGTCAGTTCACGAGCACCTACCTATGAGCATCTGACATTTCCCATACGAGGTGCGCGCGCGCAGGCAGCGGCCGCGGGCAACGCCGTCACTCTGCCCGCTCTTTGTTTAGCATTAACTCCAGACAATTATCTGCGAGAGCTATCTATGGTTCCTGACTTTAATAATACCCAATTGCAATCTAGCTTTCTAGATTAGTTTGGGATAAGCGATGCGATGAGATGTGAGATGCGGCGAGGAGATGTAAAGTTCCTTAGTATTGCACAGGGTGTACAAAAATTAACACCTAATATTAATTTGTTCATGTATTGTGTTACGCATATACACTTGTAGGTACTACATATTACATTAGCAACATCTTTAATAACCCTCCTTTAAAAAAAAGACTACAACGGCGACTTTACCAAAAACTCAGAACCACACACCGCGGTTTGTTGTTCGAGCCCCATTGTAGTATCGTAATGACTGACCCCTGACCTACCCTGCACCAAGTGTCCACGAGATTCCATTAAACTTGCGCTTTATCGGCCATAAAGCCTTAACTGGCGATACTCTTCGACTATCCACCTTATCATATAACACTTCAGCGAAACCCCATACAACAATTACGTAACAACTTTTTATTGGAGTCTAAACTTATTTCAATTGCAGACCCGCAATAAATAAAACAGGGAACGTGACACCCGCAACCGAAGAATAGCTCATTTACGACATAACAGTTAATTCATAAGGCGATAGTGGAACGAAATTACCGTCGGAAGGTTTATTTGTAACAAAGACGTGTAAAATTTCTCAAACTTTAAATTTATATGGCTATATTGGTGTGAAGAGTCAGTATTTTAGCCGTGGACGTGGACGTGGACGAACTGTGGGAAGACAGGCCACGTGCGTGAAACCCAATCACCGCCACAAAAGATTAAGAGTTGGTAATTTGACATTGATTTAGGAAGAGCTGCTTTCATCGGGCGGATTGTCTTACTCCGGACGTTTCTCTATTCTCAGACCCTCAAAAGGATATTATGTTCTAATCTAATTCGTGATATGTGACGACTAATAAATTCTAACTGCAGCTACAGTGTAGAGACCTCGGCCATTCATGGCCACGATTACTTTAGTTTAGTAGTTTAGCTTTTAGTTTAGTATTTAACAAACAAGTTATAAACTCCTCAATGGATCCATCATATCAGCCGAAGGACGTCCACTGCTGACCAAAGGCCTCCCCTAGGATTTCCAGGACGACCGGTTCTGCGCTGCCCGCATCCAGCGGCTTCCCGCGACCTTCACTAGGTCATCGGTCCACCGAGTGGGAGGCATGCCTACGCTACTTTTTCTGGTGCGCGGTTGCCACTCGAGAAATTTACTGCCCTAACGGCCATCTGTTCTACAAGCTATTTGCCCCGCCAACTGCCACTTAAGTTAAGCAATTCTGAGAGCTATGTCGGTTACTTTGATTCTCTTGTGGACCTTCTCGTCCATGTCTCAGTTCCGTAAGTTATTACTGGATTACCTAACTTAACAAGTCAATTTACGGTTATAGCTTTGTTCTAACTTTTATTTTTTTACTTAGATATTTTTAGTATGGCTGCCCTTTAAGTGAACCCCAACTATGTGTACTTCTAACCAATGGAATACTTAATAGGATACTTAGCTTAGGGTATTTATAAGTTACCAAAGTGAATGTGACCACTAACGATTTCATCGTTGACTACACTTCTATGTAAGTAATATTGAGATAACCCAGAGTTGGGGAAAACATAGAATTCACAGGATATCGCTGATGCTGGATTCTAAAATGGAAAGACCAACCACCAAACAGTTTTTTAGATTCTTTTTGTACGCAGTAATTGCATTGCGCTTATACAGGTGTAAAAAAATTGTTGTAGGACCTGTTAACTGAGGCTTCTATCATAGTGATCATTTTTCCCCAAAGAAACCACAGTTTAAAATAATCCATCGCTTCATACAAAATTGGTCCATCATCTGAGTTGTATGAAGCGTTTAATTATTTTTCTTCACGAATTTACTGACCTACCCTAGGGTCTCTTGAGGAAAGTTGTTCAGTATGATAAGCAGAAGTGGTAGGAACCCCAGTTAATGGCTCCTACACCAATTTTGTTACACCCTGCGTACGCAATGTTTATAACTTTTATACCTCTGTTTCGATGCGATTTATGTCAATACTAATATACCTACCCAATACATTTTTTTCTTGGTGGAATTTTTAAATCTTTTCCTGTATTCTGCAGCAAATTCTAAATCAATGACCTTTCCCCCTCAATCAAACTTTTTATTTTTATTTTTTATTTACAATTGGTAAGCCCTTGGCATCATCTCACCTGATGGTAAGTGACGATGTTGCCGAAGGTGGAAGCGGGCTTACCAAGATTTCCCAACGCAATGGAGACTTAATGTTTTTAACTCTTTTTTTTATGTGAGTTTTTAAATTCTTTGGGAAAAGGCGTTCGCTAGTGTTCATAATTAATTTTAGTAAATAAGTTTATGACTAATAACAAAATAAACATTTTTTTTATTCACAGCTCTGCTTGGGACTGGCTACCGCGCGTGCGCAGTTGCACTGAGGCTGCGCACGCGCTGATGTCATCGTCGTCGCTCGCGCCGTCGCGGGCGTGGGTGCGCCAAACAACCTCGGATAGAGGCACACCGGGATAGGAAATTGGTTTAATCTGCTAAAATAACTTAAAAAAAACAATAAAACTGCAACTTAGCTTATTTTATTTTTATCTAAATATATAAAAATCAATGCCACTTTTCGTTGTAATTTTATAAGTTAAGAACTGCTGGACCGATTTCGCTAATTCTTTTTTTGTCGAGTTCGTTATTGCCAGGAGAAGGTTCTTATGTAGGGTAGGGTAGGGTAGTTTAATTTAGTGTAGGGTAGTGTAGTGTAGGGTAGGGGAGTTTAGTGTAGGCTAGGGTAGGGTAGTGTAGTGTAGGGTAGTGTAGGGTAGGGGAGTTTAGTGTAGGCTAGGGTAGGGTAGTTTAGTGTAGGGTAGTGTAGTGTAGGGTAGGGTAGGGTAGTGTAGGGTAGGGCAGTGTAGGGTAGGGTAGGGTGGGGCAGTGTAGTGTAGTGTAAGGCGGAACGTGGTTCGCCGGGACAGCTAGTCTGCTAATGTTTTTGTTGTGAATTATTTTTAGGTTACATACTTTCTAAATTGAGGAGCAACGAAACAAAAACTGGTAGCAGCCGTTTCAGACCTCAATTTTGTAAATTTCGTAAGTATTTAAAAACCTTGCAAAATAATATTTTTTTACTGGCGTTAGAAACCGTTGTAAGTGCTTCTGACTCAACGTAATTTAGTTCATACAAAAAACCGATAAATCCATATTCGATTTATTGGTTTTTGTACCCACAAAATTATGTTTTTGTTCCGGAACTCCTCAATTATATGATATTTAGAGAACTGATTACGATTACAACAAAGTACATTTAATTTTTTTTTTATTTTTTTTATTAACAATTGGTAAACCCTTGACAACATCTCACCTGGTGGTAAGTGACGACGTTGCCGAAGATGGAAGCGGGCATACCAAGATTCCCCAACGCAATGGGGAACTGGCTATCTTATCTTCATGCCGGAACACACCAATGATATCAACATTGATATTTGGCGGCAAGACTTAGATAAGATGGTGGTAGCTAGCCAGGCGGGCTTAGAAAATGCCCTACCACCAACCAAACCGAGTCTTACAATTGACCCCGCCGGGAATCGAACCCGCGACCTCCTGTGTAATGCCAGTGAACTTTGCCTCTGAGCTACGGAGGTGGTTGATTCATGTGAAATAACATTGCAGTGATTGTCAGTTTTGAGTACAGGTCAATGAATTTCTATGTAAGTACTAATTACAGGTCGTTAAAATTCAGGCAGCGTAAAAATTACGATAAAGGAAATGTACATAGTAAAAGATTTAAAATGTTTATTTAAAGGAACTTACTTTCAATTTTATACTAATTTTTCATTAATGAATCATAAAATATCTTAATATTTAAAGAATGAAATGATATCACAACTCAGAAATGAAACAAGAGAGATTTTTTTACTTTTTGTCCACAATTGGTAAGCCATTTGCATAATCTCACCTGATTGTAAGATGGTGCCGAAGATGAAAGCGGTCTTACCAAGATTCCCCAACGCCATTGGGAATTGTCTATACCTTATCTTCAAGCCGGAACACATTAATGTTGATCATAGATATTTGGCGGCAAGACTTAGTACCATGGTAAAATATGGGCTAAAACGCCAACTCCACCAACCAAACCGGGTCGTACACAGCTAGACGACTCCGACAAAAATCAAACTTCCGACCTTCAATTATTATTTCGACACACAGACTGATGGACAGACAGCGGAGGCTTAATAATAGGATCCCGTTGGTCACCCTGGGGGTGTGCAGAACCCTAAAAATCTACCATATTTCGTTTTATTGTAAAAATCCCACTGTAACAATACATGCGTGAATGTGAACTCACGCATGAGTCGCATGACGAAGATCTACCGTCGACAATCGACATCGACAACCGGTTTTGTCTACCAATAGATGCCAATAGTAAATATTTGTTTATGCTTATTTGTTGCTTACTTATTATTTAAGGAAAAGGAAGGTAGTTGTCGATTGTAATACTAACACCTAGAAATTGGTAACAAAACACAATGTAACAAAAATTCACCTGCTGAATTTTACGTTACGTTCCTAATAAAACCTCGGTGGTTCCTTGGAACGCGTAATGCTGTTCTTGGATGTACGCATTTTGTTATTACGATAATAAGTTGAAAGAAAAATGAACTTACCCATTACGCCACGGAGGTGGTTAAATATAAAGTAAACATTTGATCGCAGTGTAACCACAACCTACGCCAAAGTTGTGAATGAAATAGCGTTTTGCAAGAGCGGATGTTGCGAGGTTGAGTCGAATTAGGTTTAGAGCCTTATGGCTCTGATGAATGAACTTCCTCCCTCCCCCCACACCTCGCCCCCCCCCCCCCCCCCCCCCGCCAGGCGCTACTGCCTCGCCTTTACTGTTCAAGCTAATGATCTAGGTAGACTAGCTGTAAATAGATAGATAATAGTAATTTCTTTCAAAAGTTTAGAAAAATTAAAAGGCTGTTTATTTGACCAGTGAGAAACTGGTCTTTTGATTAGCGCTATAATTAAGTGAATTGATTTTTGAAAATGATTATTTGAGCAACGATTTACGATCAGCTGGAAAAAGGAAAACGATGGCCTTTACTAAATATTTGTGGTAAAATACACTGTAACGATTGACATAATACATATTTTGATACCTGTGTACGTTTTTGAAACCAACATATTTAATCACTTTTTATCAAAGATAAGTTGATTTAATCAGTGAAAATAATATATATCCCTAATCTCTCCCCTTTTACGCACCTTCCTTGCTCCTACCCCCTCACTTATCAAAACTATTTATTACGCTACATAATACTTTTTTAGTTTCCAATAATATGTTTTTAGTGGCTTTAGTCTAATAATATAACTTTTACTAGCTTTTGATCGCGGCTTCTTGGGAGTGCGGTGAGCGGCTTGCGAACGTGGAGAAAAAAAAATGGCTTGTTATTAGTAAAAGTTTTTTTTTTTTAATCGAGTTTAGTGTAGTTTCAGAGATTACCCCCTCAAATACAATCAATTTTATCTCTTCTAAATATAAGTAAGATTAAAGTTAATCAGGTACTTACAAAATTATACATTAACTTATAAAATATCTGCGACTTAGAAATTACCTAGATGACTTCACCTTATTTAATAGTTAAGTTACGTTTAAAACGAGACGACTGCAGTTGTGAACCAAGAACAGTTACATTGCTAGTAGGAGGGACCTACTCTTAAAATTTGGTAAGAGAAAGTGTCAAATGCTTTTAAAATCTAACATAATATCATCATACATATTTTATTTTCATTTTATTTAAGTATTATTAAAGATATAGCTTAGTTTTAATCGAATCTCGACGGGTGTGAATGAAATGGACTCATTAATACAACGTTTTATAGCCGCGACTCCCGCTAATGCATTCCATGTGATAAATAGCAGTAATTATTACGCACTGCCTGGTTATATTGAATAAACGCTTGTATCTGCATTCAACAAGGATTTGCAATAACAACGTGTAATCAAGAGTTCATGTTATTGAATACTTTTTAGAGAAGCATGAATGAAACTAATTTGGCTGATCGGCTGATCGAGTTAGTATGGGAGGGCCAAATTTTTTTTGCGATTTGACTATGGGTTCCATGGGGAAAGTTGTTCAGTTTCATGGGAAGAAGCACCGGTTAAAATAGTTTCAGCTAATTTTGTTAGACCTTATATATAGATAATGTATGTTCGCAAAAATCTCTTATCAGGCACAGTTATAATCTCCGGAACAAAAAAACTTCAACTAACTTATACGAGTACTATACTTAGCAAAAACAATAAGTCCTTCGTGGGACAATGCACACATAAGTTTAACAATTTACCCAATGATGTCTTAAATTTGTCAGAAAAAAAGTTTAAAAATTGTGTCAAAAGAACTCTTTGTAAAAAAGGTTAAAATTAATTCCGAATATTTAAATGTCAATTTTTTTTGGGTAGACATTACTTCTTCTATCAAGCAAATCATGTTTAATAATCATAATATGACCACCATGTAATGAAAGAATTGACGTGGAAGCGAAATGACAGTCTAGATTTAAAAAAATATGTATTTTAGTTTTTTTTTTATTTTAGCATTGGCGCGAGTGATGCATGCTCGCTTAAATGTTCATGCGGATAGTGGCGCATCGGGAGCCGGGTCGTTAATTTCCCTCTAATGTGGTTGAGGGGAGCGATGGCTGACTCTCGCGTTATACTCGTGACCGGGTGCTGTCCGTTGAACCGGCCTACTCTTGTTAAAGGCATTAATATAGTAGAAGCACCAGTTAAAATAGTTTCAGGTAATTTTGTTAGACCTTATATATAAAAATGAATCCCTATTTCCCTTGGTCACGGCATCACGCGTGACCGGCTGGACCGATTTCTCTAATTATTTTTTTGTCGAGTTCGTTATTGTCAGGAAAACGTTCTTATGTAGGGTAAGATAGTGTAGTTTAGTGTAGTATAGGGTAGGGTAGTGGAGAGTAGGGTAGCGTAGGGTAGGGTAGCGTAGTGTAGGGTAGTGTAGTGTAGGGGTAGGATAGGGTAGGGTAATGTAGTTTAGTGTAGTGTAGGGTAGGGTAGTGTAGTGTTGTGTAGTGTAGGGTAGTGTAGGGTAGGGTAGGATAAGGTAGTGTAGTGTAGAATAGGGTAGGGTAGTATAGTGTAGTGTAAGGTGGAACGTAGTTCGCCGAGACAGCTAGTATTTTCATAAATGGAATGACAGGGGAATGCCATTATTCAATATCTTTGAACTTGTCTCGGAGCGACTCACGAGAACGCATTCCATAAATCTCGCGAACCGCCTTTTTGCAGAACAAATATGGTACTTATATCAGCTGCATGTCATAACATTAGGTAATTAATTAGGTAAAGTAAATTCAATACATTTGGTCTTTTTTGAGTTTAAGACTACTATGTTTATTAGTAAACCAATTGTATACTTTTGAAATAGTGTCGTTAACTTCGTCAGACATATCAGTTTTTCTGTCAACCTTGAAAACTAGTGATATATCATCCGCAAACAACAAAATTTTTGACAGTGATTCAACATTGAATAGTAGATTTGGTAGGGTAGTCATTAATATTAACTTAAAAAGGAAAGGTCCTAAAATAGAACCTTGAGGCACACCCATCTTAACCCGAGAATCCATTGATTTAGTACCATTTATTTGTACATTTTGTATCATATTTACTAAATACGATTCTAAAAGATCTAGAGCCTTATTTTTAACACCGTAATTTTGTTTTATGTTCCATCCCTATCGTGTTTGTTCTGGGATTTCTCGAAAGCCTCATATATGTTTTTAATGAATTCAACTTCCACGTCCGTTGTGGAACGCCCTTTTGTAAAGCCAAACTACAGGTTATGGAGCAATTCATTGATGTTAAGTGAGTCATCCTTTGGTTAAGTATAACAAAAAATAGAATAATAAAATACAGGAATTATATTTATTTACTTACTTTCTTACAGGAAAGGATTTTTTTAAACGCGCAATTATTTAAAAATTATATAGTGTTGAATCTTGTGCGATGGTACGGAACCCTTCGTGTGCGAGGCCGACTCGCAATTGGCTGGTTTCTTGTGAACACAGTTCCTAACTACACATAGTTCTACAGTGTTAGTTCAAATCTATTTCAGGATTGAACGATGGACGCATTTAAGGAAACAACCAATTTACCCAAGGTATTTAATATCCAATCAGAACGGTAGTTGACAGAATCAAAAACAAATGTTCACTAAATTGCCCTCCTACTGAAATTTCAAACAAGATTGCTCGCTTTATTTTCTATCATATCGCCAATTTTTTAATAATCTCAATCACAAAATCAGTTCATCAGTGCGCTGAAACACTATGACGCCATACTTTGTTATTTCAAACATTTTCATAACAACAAAATTTTATTTTCGACAAATGATGAAATATAAATGAAAGTATTAAAGAATGAAAAAATTAAAGTCAATTGGCTAAGTATCCCCTTAACCTGTGTAGTCAACTATTTCGCGAAAACAGTTTTGATTTCCTCATTTTAATTGATCAGTTAAGAGGATTGTGAACCTGCCTAATTTCATACAAACGGCGATAAGCTATTTTCCGATTTTGACTAATTTTTGATAGGTTGTCAGTGAGGTAGGTTTATAGTTTTAATACAATTAATAAGTTCAATTTTTTATATCGTTCAGTGTGTTAATATAAGACTATTTTCGGCTATTATTTGTACATTTTGATCAATAAAGTAAAAAAAAAAAACAAACCAAAAACATAGCATTTGTTCTGGCTGACAACCTATCAAACATTGATCAAAACCAGTTAACTATTTAGAGGTGAAAATCGCTATCGCCGTTTGTACGAAAAGTCTAATTTTCGCCGTAGGATCACAATCCTCTTAATGATTCGCCAATTGAATCAGGTTTCTTCGAAAATGTTGTTCAGTTTCTTGAGTATAAGACTCAGTCTTTTTTTCCAGGAGTTTTAGAAGTATCGTATATTTTTGTACGTCAAACTTACGTAACAAAGTTTCCAATATATCTTTTACCCGATATTTATCCCTTAGGTACCTTTAAATAAGGAAGTATTGCAAGATATTCTTGAATATCCATGACCTGGGGTCATATTACGTCATAAAGTGGCGGTTTTGCGCACGCGTCGATATTAGTGTCAAACCAAAGTGCTAAAGAAGCTTGCGAGATCAAAATGAGCTCAAATCAAAGATTATTATGGCCTCAGTTAGATACAGGGTAATATCAGCCGAAAGAAGTCCACTGGTGGACAAAGGCCTCCCCCAAGGATTTCCACGAAGACCCGTCCTGCGCTGCTCGCATCCAACAACTCCCCGCAACCTTCACCAGTGCGTCGATCCACCGGTCTGCCTACGCTACTTCTTCCGGTGCGTGGTCGCTGCTCGAGAACTTTACGGCCCCAACAGCCCTAGAGCTGCCTAGAGCTACCCGGCGTGGTGGAGTTCGCAGCCGGAACTACGGGCCTGGCTGTTTGGATCAGGGTACTAAAGGCTTGGGGGTAGACCACCGCTTGCCTGCTGTTGGATCTATCGCCTTCGGTAAGCTTGTCGGTCCCCCGACTGGGTCAAGGACAAGGGTATGTGGTTAGTCGCAGGGGTTGGGCAATGTCTGTTGCCTGGCAAACACGTGGCTTCCAGGCGTCCTCCCCTGCACGCAACTAGTGTTGTCGTAGCCGGCCACGTGGGCTCTGGGCGAAAACAAAGCAGCGGAAGCCACGGGTGATGACCGTACCTACAGCTCCAGGACCTACCTGGAGAGTATGTAGTGTTTCAATTCCACGAGGCACTCGCCTTGCTGAGTACCAGGACAAGCGTCTTGGCAGCAAGACCTGCGGTAGTTAGCAGGAATAGCGGCCCTCACTATATGACCTAGCTGTCGGTGAGTGGGGACAATATATCGTAAACCTGTAGTTTAGCGTATCTGGTAGATATACGAGAGAGAATGCCCCAACGGCCATTCGTTCTAGGAGATATGTGCCCTGCCCACTGCCACTTAAGTTTAGCGGTTCTGTGAGCTATGTCGGATATTTTCTGATTCGATCGCATAGGGAAACTCCGAGCATAGCTCGAGCCTTCTTATGAAGCCCGTAGTAAGCGTCCATGGCTCAGTTCCGAATGACATCACCTGGCAACACGCACCGGTCAAAGACCTTAGCTTTGAGACACTGCGGTATTTTGAACGTGAAGATATTGCGAAGCTTCCCGAACGCAGCCCAGCCGAGTAAGATTCGTCGAATGATATCTTTCTTGAAATAGATTACAGGAATAAGGTCGTGGAATACGAGCGTATGTCTCGGGTCCCAAATTGAGAAAATATTCCCGGAGTTTTAAAAATCATAACATATAAAACATCTGAAATATAGAAGTCAAACCTGGTGTGCCCGCCATCTTCCTACCTAAAAAGTTATTTGAAGAAGTCAAGTAGACTGGGATTTACTACCATCAATTTCAGAAAATCTTAGAACTCATGACAAAATAAATGTTGACGAACTGTATGCAGGATTTTCTTTTTTACTAGTTGCCTATGACAATCTTCCGAAAAGAAATAAAATGTGGGCAGGGTTTTTGGGAAAAGAGCATTTTCCAAACCTTGGCATGGTGATTTCGTTTATTTTGTGTATTACCATTAGTAATGTATTTTGTGAAAGAATTTTTAGCTTAATGGGTAACTTATGAACAAGAGAATTCAACCGCCTGTCCATCGATATGGTTAAGGCGGAACTCCGGGAAATAATAAGTTTATCTCTCTTGCACTATAAAATTCTTTAAAATGCTTTGGGGGCCCGATGACCAAAAAATTAAAGGTGCCGCAAAAATATGAAATGTAAATTTAAAAAATCCTTAAAATTGGTTTGATTTTTTGTCCCAGATTCGACGCCAGCAAATCTGGTAACCCTTTTACAAGAAAAATGAAAAATATTCTTTCTGTAGTTGTCGCCCTAGTGTTGCGCTTTTTATTCAACCACGTAGGAAATGGAATGGCCGCGTCGTAATTTTTTCTTTCTTCATACTGTAGTCCCAGCAGTGGGACGGTGTGGACTTATAATAACATTATTATTAATTAAGTAGTTTAATATGTGCTTTAAGCAGGGAAAATCCTAATTAACACGTATCTGTTGTACCAATTTCACGTACAATTGGTGACTTAACTGTCTTAAGTAATACTTGAATGTCTACTAACTCACAGATTTAAAATAAGCACTGTAATACGCATGGGAAATGCAGACAAAGATTTACGTTTACTCATGTAACGGCAGTACAAGTGACAAATCTAGTGATTTAAATCCGAACAGTTAAGGACCAGCTCGCGGCTAGTCTGCGCAGGCGCGGCAATTGCGGTCGTGAAGCCAACCGTCGACAGAACAATGTCTAACGCGATTATGTCACAATTTGGCCACTACTTGTACCCATTTATGTTCTGTCGTTCATCGATCACTCGCTCACTTGACATTATGTCAAACTGGTGTCAACCAACGTTCACGTGCTAAGGTCAGCGCCTTTACCATTTGGGTAACCTCTGACCTTTTGTTCGCACAAACCACACCGGGCATAACTGCACGACTGGCATATGTAATTAATCAATTGGACTAATTCGATTTACCAAAGGTCAATGGAAGAGTGTTTAGTTTCCTAGCGAGTGTCAAATGTAAACAAGGTGTAAAAAAAATTCGTAAAAAAAATATATTTTCCCATACTATTCCATTGTCTGAAAAAGAGCGACGGTGGCGTAATGGCTAGGACCGCCGCCTCCTGTCCGGGAGGTCATGGTTCGAATCCTGCCACGTACCAATGTGATTTCTAATTTAGATTTCATTTCATTTCATTTCATTTACGTTTATCCGACGCTCTTACGGTGAAGGAAAAAAATCGTGAGGAAACCTGCACACTCCTGCGAAGTAACTCGAAAGTTGTGTGTAAAGTCGACCAACCCGCACTGGGCCCGCGTGGTCGACTAAGGCCCGATCGCCCTAATACAGGGTAGGCTCGAGCCCCTCGGTGGGGACGTATGTGAGCTGATATGATGATTCCATTGTCTGATAAGTCAACTTTGTAAAGAAGGACCTTTATTTTCTTTTTGACTATGGGAAAAGTTTTTTAGTTAAACGCTCTCCATTATTCATAACCACATTTGTGACACCCTGTAGAGATCGAGATGTATCCAAGTGATGCATAACAGACGCGTGTCCCAGTTTTGCTACAGTACATACATACTTATTGGTAACGAAAAACTCTACTGTCGTCTTTTTCTTTGTTTTAGCGTTAAAATGAGAAGATTGAGATTAATCGTGTCGCGTCTGGAACCCAGCGTCTGCGTGATACAAATGCAGCTTAACGTAAGATTTGGTTTTGCATAATGCATAGGGAATATGAAAACCTATCTGCGTCCGAGACACACCCATCGGTGACAGAGCTGGCGTGGCGCAGGCGCACCGGAATAACATTGTTCTCGTAGCGACGACACCCGATTTTAAATGGAGTAGATAGAATACACTTGCAAAACAGTGTGCAATCGCAAATGTTGGCAGTGACGTGACCTCGCATTAAGGTTCCAATTAAACGCCCATTATCTTTACTATTTTTATTAGATTTTAAAATACTTTGTACTGTAAATACCCGACATAAATAATGAAATTTTGGGGTAGTTTTATACGCGTAATTTTATAAGCATGTCCAGCCCTCGCTGGCTTATTCCTAACTCGACCCGTTCCCAACTCGGCACGCAAAAAACAAAACTTACGTAAGACATAAAAGGAACTCTGTGGTTAAAAAAATATGATGATTACAGATGATTTTAAACAACATACACTATTCTTGTTTGCACTAATGAAAACATCGTAAATATTACTATATACAGTGTAAACTCTGTAAAACGTCACTCTATATAACGATTCACTCTTTGAAACTTCAAAATTTTCTGGCTCCAGTTGGTTTACTTTGACGCTAATTTCTCTCTGTATAACGAAAACTCTCAAAAACGTCACAAAATGCCCGGCTCCTTGAGTGTCGCTATATAGAGTTTACACTGTATATTATGATTGGTTTTGAGTTTACGCAGTTTTAGTTAGTCGCGGTAGAGATACATAGGGAAAACAATATGTTTATTAGTACTTTCCTATTATGTCACAATTTTTTATAACTGAACAAATTTATAAAATGAGTAGACAAGTGAGTCCTTGCTTTTAGTCACATCATATTTGACTTTTTAGTGTGTTCAACTAAATGCTTAACTTTTATTTCATTTTGCACACGAACGAAAGGTACCTTTATCGGCATATAATCGGCGAAGAGCGATCAACCGCACCATATTTGTGAGTCACGTGACGCATACCTATATTTTGTATGCAAATAAATTGCGAGACCGCCATAAAAAGAGTTTATTAAGACTTTATATTGCGTTTAAAAATTCGTGAAGTCTTATTCAGAGCAGAGCCCACTCGTACACGTGTTCCGGAGAGTTAAAGTGATAAAGTTACAGCCTGTTGCTTAAATGGGTTTACTCGTATAAAGTGATTTTAATGAACGTTTCTTATGCGAATCAACAATACTTAAAATGCAATAAAGATAACTTGCAAACATGCATACTTCAATTGTTGATCACTAATCACTGACATCAATTGAAATTACCTACAATAGGGATGACGACAGCATCAGAAGTAAATTATAAACTCTTGATCATTAAATCGCCCTCCTACTTAAACTTTGGAAAACCTTACTCGTTTTGTTTTCCTTCAAGTCTTCGATTTTCAAGCGAC
This sequence comes from Coleophora flavipennella, assembly GCA_947284805.1. NCBI lineage: Eukaryota > Metazoa > Arthropoda > Insecta > Lepidoptera > Coleophoridae > Coleophora > Coleophora flavipennella. Next base: position 16,418,043 of record OX369280.1, on the reverse strand, counting down.
TTCCAAAAAGTAGGAGGTTCTCAATTCGTCTGTATGTTTTTTTTTATTTTTTTTATGTTTGTTACCTCAGAACTTTTGACTGGGTGAACCGATTTTTATGATTCTTTTTTTATTTGAAAGCTAGTGCTTCCCGTGTGGTCCCATATAAATTTTATCAAAATCGGTGTAGTACTTTAGTAGAAAATTAACAAAAACCAAAAATAATAATGCAAAAATGTACTAATTTGTTGCGATGGAAGTCGGTTTTTTAACGTGTTTAGCGTTTTCAATTATTAATTCACCAAAATCACTTAATGAGTATATAAATGACGCTGCAAAACTATGACGTCACGACTAGGTATTTCAAACATTTTTAGAACAAAATGACTACCATTCGTCATCCCTATTGAACTTCACAAAATTCTGCAGTAGGAGCTAATTTTCCGTTACTGCTGATTTTCTAGAAGGTCAAAGCTTATTGCCAAGATCAAATCAGTGCAACCGAAGCGCTGCCAAATAATTGATTCATGTTTTATTGTGGTTTAATAGCGGCGGCGCGGCGGATGGAGACGACGAGTGCAAGCGCACGCTTCTGACGGCTTATTCTGCTAGGATCCAAAAAAAAAGTTATTTTTTATTTTTTTTACTAAAAATTTGAGTACGTTGACTATATCTCACCTGATGGTAAGTGATGATATTGTAGTCGAGGATAGTACACGCAAACTCAAATAATGCCTTTCACTCTCGCCTTGAAGATCCCCAAATTGTAGGAGTCGGGAAACACAGACGCAGGCAAGGAGTTCCACTGCATCGCTGTCCGTATAATAAATGAGGAAGGGTAATGCTTCGTGCGTATAGGCTGAATATCAACAACAAAGGGGTGGAACCTCCCCCTGCGTCTGTTCTGAACAAGGGGCTATAAATGAAACTCGAAAGATTTTATGAAATCCTAAGTAACGAGAAAGTAATCAATAATCATTCGATAACACAATAATCAGCATAGTTATAGCTGAGGAAACTTAAAAACCACGCTTGAAACCCATAATTGCCAAAGTGCATCTCAAAAAGATTTCTAACCATGGCCTTGGTTATTTTTTTATTATTGGAGTTTACTCCTTAAAAATAGATTTTCATTTATAGCCCAGGGTATGAAAATTTATGGGGAGTAAAATTAGACGTTATGCGTTAGTTGTATAGTATAGTAATTAATTTTGTGCGTAACTTATTTGGGTGTATGTATGTATGTTTATTTCTTTGGCACGTCCTGTAGCCTAAACGGCTTAATGGAATTTGGAGTGTGAGGTCAGGTCAGGCTTTGAACTTTTTAGTTACTGGACCGATTGCTTCCAAAGTCGATATCTGAGGGTCCCTAAAGTCCCTAAGCACGAATCCGTTGTCAGAATTGAAAAAAGGGGCCGACATTTTGAACTTTTTAGTTACTGGACAGATTGCTTTCAAAATCCATATCAGGTCCCTAAACACAAATCCATTGTCAGAATTTTAAAAAATTGCCGCCTTCCCCCATCACATTTTTAATAGTTAGTAAGGAGTAAACTCCAGTCGTGCGTCGAAGCTGACACACACACTTTTTTTGGGGGTGCTTGATAGAAAACCGCCGCGGGTGCCAACCCATGCTACGCCGCCACTGGTTCCAGTGCCACCCTCTGATTCCTTCATCGAATCAGATTGAAGTACAAAATCAGAACCACATACACCAGTTTCAAATCGATATCATATTTAGGTAAAAATTTACTTCCTAGATCATTTTAATGACTATCTTTGAGGGTGAGTGGTGCGTAGGCTGCAAGCGGCTCGTGACCGTGGACATAAGTTTTCTAAGGATCCCTCAGGAACTGTATCGGGTTTTTCTTCACTCAACCGACTCTATACAAAAATAATTAGTAGTCTATGCTACTTCCCACCTACATTCTATTCACACAGATTCTATTCACTTGAATCCGTTGCTCCGTTGCGACGCCGACGTGCGCGAGCGTGGATATGAGTTTTCCCCGGATCCCTCTGGAACTATGTCAGGATATGCTAATTAGCATATTATATCATTTCCCATCTCCTCAACCATCTCCGTGCAAAAAATCACAACAATCCGTTGTTCCGTTGCGATTTTAAAAAAATTAACCAAAAAAGCGATTTTTTTCAGTTCCTTCAGGAACTGCATCGAACTATGCTATTTTCACGGGATAAAAAGTAGCCTAATTCCTTTCCAGTGACACAGGCTACCTGAAACAAGATTAAATTAAAGTAAATTTCATCAAGATTGATCGAGGTTTTGAAATGTGAAAAGGTAACAAACAAACACATTTTCACATTTATTATATTTGTAAGGATAAGGATTGATTGAAAACATTTCATTGCACATAAAAAGAGGAAAATCTAGGTACTATGAATTTATTATTATTATTATTATTCATTTATTTTTCAGGCAACTTAGAACTAAAGTACAGGCCACAGGCTTTTTAATTTAATTTATTTAAAAAAATATTAATTGATTTAATTTACTTATTTATTTCCATTGCGTTGGGGAATCTTGGTAAGCCTGCTTCCATCTTCGATATCATCGTCACTTACCATCAGGTGAGATGATGCCAATGGCTTACCAATTGTGAATAAATAAAAAATGCAAAATATCAAATTGATATAGGTACGATAAAACAGGGTTATTTATTTACTTCCTAGTTTACTTCACTTTCTAGAGAATCTTATATTTACACGCGTATCAATAAAGTTAAGTAAATTGACTCTATTGTTGAAACTGAACATAACAAGAAATTGATGTAACTCCAAAACTACACCAACCTGCTAGGTAGGCGATATACGACTCAGTAAACGATTTCTCTGAACGTAGTGGAATGAACTCCTTTAGACGGCGCGATCGATCGATAACTGCACATGGCTCCGTCTGCGCTGGAGATGCGCTGGCGCAAGTCTGTAGCTGAGCTAGACTAAGCTCATACAATACCGCGAGGCGAATGTAAACAACGGCCCACGCGTCATTCATACTTTACCCTTCATTATTGTAGCTGCTATTCACCAGGCTCCATCCCTGCTTATGAAAATCTATTCTCCAGGTACAATGTAAAGTATTATTGTTCTCGTGAGTTGTGTATAAAGCATACAGTCATATTGTACAAAGTTACCTGTACAAAAATATTTGTATTTACATCTCTGTTTACCTACCTACTTCATCTTTGTCATCTTATCAGCCGAAAGACGCCCACAGCTGGACAAAGACCTCTCCCAAGGATTTCCACAACGGCCGGTGCTGCGCTGTCCGCATCCAGCGACTTCCTGTGACCTTCACCAGGTCCTTGGTCCACGTTCTTCCTCTTATCTTGTGGCACAATAACGCATGATATCCGAGGAATAGTTGGTCCACTACACCACGTCTTCCGGAGTGCGGTCGCTAGTCGTAGAACTTTACTGCCCCAACGGCCATCTGTTTACCTACTTATTTATATTTATTCCGTTATGATTTGAACCTCTTAACTCAGCCCATAATTTAGTAAAAAAAATCGAAAGATCCGATCGCGTCGTCACATCGGAGATATTAGACCGAAATGAGGAAATTTCAAATTCAAAACGTATCAATTACAACCAGTTAGTTCGGGTACTCTGCAATGCAAAGAAGAAAATATAAAGTAGACAAGTTTATTCGACTTTTTTGTATAACAGATACGTACAGTGGTGTAATAGTGCACAGGGGTCATAAGTATGGGCGAGCTAATCGATGGGTCGCCTGCCTTATATCTTGGAGTTTTCCAATTAAGCAATTTAGATACGACGACACGACGTTACACGAATGTAAAACAACGGCTATCGGAATGATAATTCAGTGATGTAAATAACAATAAAGTTATCGGGGAGGCAGCTCTGTATGGGTTTTGACAGTAAAATGCGTCTCGAGTGCCGGCCGCCGCCGCCGCCGCGCGGGAGGTTCGGCGGTATTTATGGTCCCCGAGCCTGCGCTTGCGTCACACAATCGCCCCATACAACTTGTATGATACAATTTAGAACTATGTCCACACCACGGATAAGATAAATAAGGTTGGATTGGCAATAGTCACACTTTTGTTTGAAAACCAGCGTCGCCACCTGTCTCCTACCCATCAACTCTACTACACAAGCAATAATAATACATAAACGAATTGCGCACACTAATAAACAAAACACACTTAGAACACAGGGCTGCAATTGTTACTCACACCATTTCGAGAGTCTGTACGTTACATACAACCACACGCAAATAAAAAGTATGAACGCGTGCTTCGGTTAAGTATGATTGTCTAATCATACTTGAGGCGCGCCTGCCCAATGCACATTTCCAACCCAACCTTATTTATCTGATCCGTGGTCCACACTCAGCTATGCCATATATAGCATGTAACATAATTTGGGAACGAAAACTAAGGCATCGACGTAGATAGCTCCTCCGTGGCATAACGGTTAAGTCCATCAGCTTCGCGTACGTCGCGGGTTTGATCCCGGCGGAGTCTAACTTTGTAAGATTCGGTTTGCTTGTAGGACCACCATCTTATTTAACTCTTGCCCCAAACATCGATGTTAACAACATTGAAATGCTCCGGCTGGAATTGTTTGCTGTGATCTGAGGGCTGGAAGGTAAGATAGCCGGTTCCCCATTGCTTTGAAGAATCTTGGTAATTTTGTTCTTCGGTAGCATCATCACTTACAATCAGGTGAGATGATGCCTAGGGATTACCAATTGTGAATAAAAAAATACCTACAAAATATTATTAATTCACAGAACAACTAGTTTTCATCCATATTAAAAGTTGATAAACAGCTGTTTTTGATTTAAAATTTTATAGAAGCAAATGTAACACCCCGTAGTCGGTCCTGTCTCCGCTCTCCCTCTCCGGAACTGACACAAATTGATTGGAGCCTCACGAAGAAAAACACTAAAAGCACCCATTCACTTGAGATTTTTTTAAATCACATTCTCTAAGATTTATATTTGTACCAAAGTCGAAGAATTCGATAAATAAAAGTATTAAACTCACACAAGTACAGAGTTCACATCACGTTTCTTCTTCTCATACCAACGTATTTCTTTGCTCGCGTTGATGTCTTTTGTATGAAAAAACGCGTCATGGCTACATTTAGTTTTAAAGAGACAAATATTAGAAATAGGTACTAACAGTAATATAATTTTGAATTGATAAAATAAAATAAATCCTTTATCTTGTCACGACACGGAGACAATATATAACAATATGCAACTAACTCTAAGCGCACATAATGTGTTTTCTTTTTAATGAAATAAACAGGTTTTTTTTTATAATATACTATATATATTGCCTGCGGCTTTGCTCGCATGAGCATTGTTTTTATGACTGTTTTTTAAGATGAGTGGTGCACGAGCCGCAAGCGGCTCGTGAGCGTAGACAGGAGGTTCTCCAGATCCCTCAGGAACTTTGTCGGCCTATTCTAATATAAAGTTTATGTCACTTTCCTCCCCCTCAATTATTTCTATGCAAAAAATTCAATCTGTTGCTTCGTTGCGACGCCGACGAGCGCATGGCTGGAAATGAGTTTTCCCCAGGTCCCTCAGAAAAAATCTCCGGCTCTGCTAATTAGTTAGTCTATGTCATTTCTCACCCCCTTAACCATCTCTGTGCAAAAAGTCACAATAATCTAATGCTCTGTTGTGAAATTAAAGAAATCAACTAAAAGTATTTTTGTTCAGTTCTCTCAGGAACTATATCGAACAGCTATATTCATGGATAAAATGGTACTTCTCCATGATGACACAGGCTACCTGCATGCCAAATTTCCTCAAGATTGGTTGAGATGTTGAAGCGTGAAGAGGATACTTACTATTTTCACATGTATAATATTAAGTAAGGATGTACAGGTATGAGATGACTGCAATGTCACTGCATACCTCTACACTGGTTATTTTACTCATAAAACTGAACATCTTTTGTGAAATCTTTGCTGAAATCGAAAAAAAAATACACTTTCATACAAATCGATCAACCCATGTTTTTTGACTGACCGGTGGCTCAGTGGTTAGTGCTCTTGACTACTGATCCGAGGGTTGCGAGTTCGATCCCCACCCAGGGCAAACATTTGTGTGATGAGCAGATTTGTTTGCTCTGTGTCTGGGTGTTAAATATCTATATATGTATGTATTTAAACGTATATAAGTGTGTATATCATTCTCTGGTTCCCATAACACAGGGATTCCTACTTTGGGGCCAGATGACAATGTGTGATTTGTCCCAGAATATTTATTTTATTTTATTTATAAAGTCAATAATATTTTTTATTTATTTCAGGTTGTTGAACAAAAGATGTTCAGTTCCCTAAGTGAAATCCCCAGTTAGAGGTTTACAGTTGCGTATCGGTCGCCCTGTGTGCTCAGTTCCAAATAATATTGCATGCTATTATAATAAATGGTTGTAGCGAGACCTCGCGAACCTGGCACCAACAAATCAATAATGGTCTAAATTAGCATACAGTGTTAGTGTTAATTATATAGGTTTGTTGGGACATTGGAGGCATAATCTATGGCATTTATTAAATAACAGATGGAACAATACGGCGCGCGCGCAGCCGCACGTCGGACCTGTTTGCTCTAATTAACTATACACAAATCGTACCTTGTATGCAAATGAGAGGCTGTTGCAGGAATGCTTCGATAGCACGCTCCACTCTGGCGACAGTGACAGCCACAGTGACAGTGTGGAGTGCAGGAATGTTCAGTTTCCCATCAATATTTAAGTATCTAGAATGTCTTTCTAAACATTTTTCTTCAAAAAAGGAGGTTTCTCAATTCGACTGTATTTTTTTTTTTATGTGTGTTCCCGGATAACTTCGTCATTTATCAACCGATTTTGATGATTATTTTTTTGTTGGAAAGGAGATATCCCAAGGGTAGTACTATGATAAGAAAACCAGGATATGATGATGGTATGCCACAGAAATCGAGGGGAACCTTAGATTCCTGATTGAAGTCTTTTTTTTGTTTAAAATTATATGTCAAAGGTGCGGGTGATGGTTAGGTTATGGATGGCCTCGTGGTTCACTCCTTAACTATTTCGGTTGTAGGTGTCGAAATAACAATGCAGCTATATCACAGAGGTCCTTCTTCAATAGTATTGATCATTTGGTAATCGAAATTGTACAGGATGCCTTGGATAACAATGGATGCAAACGCGGTGATCACAGCGATGGCGTGACACGTCCATTTTTCTCACAGATCACCACTGCATGTGTTCTGCTCGACGCTCCGTCAAAAAGTGTCTGCTCCGAGACTGACGTCCAGCTAATCTGGCTTCTCCACAGATCTAATAAATTCTCAACTCAGTGTGGCAGCACAAACAGCCTTCCGTTAATACATCATCTTTGCTACCACAAACGATCGTCTCACGAGTACAAGCGATCGTCACGCCACCACCGGTTTCACCCAGGTACTAATACCTGACGTTTGATCCAAACAAAGTGTAACTATGTAAACTTATCTCGAGCTGGTATTGGTCGCGTTTTCAATGACCCTCCGACATATAAATAATTATAAATAAATACTTGACAGATTTAAAAAATTGACAACCGCAGAACTAATAAACGAGTAGGTGCAATTAGTTAAACATTTCGCACCATATTCCAATTTCATGCAATTGATTTTCTTTCAGCATCTACTTCAGCCTACCGGATCAGTTTTTAATCAAATCCACCTCAAACTTTTACCTCAATTGTCCCATTCAAGTACCAAAACTGTGCAGTTGGCGTACACGGGCTGACTTTATCATAAAATTGAATTAAAAAGGTGGGGGATAATAAAAGAGGATCGCGTCGTAATTCTCGCGCGACAATGCACGCAGCGGTTTTATTTGGAGGCTCGTGTGCGGCCGGGCGGCCGGGCGGCCTGCACCGGGACTTGGAGGGGGCGAGGGGGGCGGAGGGGGGAGCTAATCGTGCGACATTTGCTCCATTCCATTTATTCTTGTAATATTGTACAAATATTTGCATCATTTTTGTATCACATTGAAAGGGGTTTGAAAGTTATTGGCATACTGAGGATTGGCCATTTTGATTTTTTTTCAAAATGGCGTTGCACAATCTAACCTGTGTTTTAAGATAGAGGACCTATAGAAGAACAAAAAATGTCATATAACATTTTGGCCTAAAGTGTCACGTTTCTGAGATAATATAGAAGTTAAAAATACTCTAAATTATTATGAAATATATACATTCAATTATCTCCGTAACGTGACGTTTTAGGACACTATGTTACATGACATTTTTAGTTTGTCTGTATGTCCCCTATCCAAATATATAGTTCTCAATGTGTGACGTCATTTTGAAAAAATAAATATGGCGGACTCCAGTATGCCAGTCTCCATACAAAAATTTTTAAACCCCTTTCTGAAATAACTGCTTTTGCTTGTGAGTTTAATATACATATATGTGTATTGTGTTTTAAGAGTTTCCCAAGTGAAAGCGCGGGACATAGAGGACAGTATTTGCTGATGCTTTGAATAAAATTTCTTCAATAGCAGAAAAGCATTTAACTGAAGTATGTACTTAAATAGCTTGTACTTAATTGACTGGTACCAAGTAGAACATGCCAGAGCATTGTGGTCTGCTCTTGGAGACGATCTTCTTTTATTTATATGTACCTACGTACCCCAGGTATAGCGCCTCGCGCCTCGCGCCCCGCGACCTGCGCGCGACCCATGGCCAGGGCTCCGTATGAATGACTGAATCACATTATGACGAAAAACGGCAAAAAAAAGTGAACAAAATTATATATTTTTAAATAAAACTTCGATCAAAAGGTCTTTGTGCAAAATACACACATCAGATTATTCAATTTGTTTTACATGTAAGTGTGCGAACATATAACGGTTATAATATTAAACTGATACATTGGTAACATCGGCTTCCCAATTTAGAATTTCAAAAGCTCTAACACGTTTTTAACCGACTTCAAAAAAAGGAGGAGGTTTCTCAATTCGACCGTATTATATATATTTTTTATGTGTGTTCGCGGATAACTTCGCCATTTATGAGCCGATTTTGATGATTCTTTTTTTTGTTGGAAAGGAGATATCCCAAGAGTGGTACCATGATAAGGAAACCAGGATCTGATGATGGTATCTCAGGGAAATCGAGAGGAACCTTAGTTTCCTGTTTGAAGTCGGTTTTTTTTGTTCAAAATTATTACACCTACATGTTGCAAGGTCTACATAACATAGTCTGATTGCTATGGAAATGCTTTAGCAATACCCCTTATTAGTGTAATCAATTATTAGAGATTCTGTTTTCAACGGCTTAAAGAATGTATCATTATAGATAAAATGAAAATAATTTTGAATTATAATTTAATGCGGTTTTATAGAATAGAATAGAATACAATAGCATAGAATAGAATAGAATAGAATAGAATAGAATAGAATAGAATAGAATAGAAGAGAATAGAATAGAATAGAATAGAATAGAATAGAATAGAATAGAATAGAATAGAATAGAATAGAATAGAATAGAATAGAATAGAATAGAATAGAATAGAATAGAATAGAATAGAATAGAATAGAATAGAATAGAATAGAATAGAATAGAATAGAATAGAATAGAATAGAATAGAATAGAATAGAATAGAATAGAATAGAATAGAATAGAATAGAATAGAATAGAATAGAATAGAATAGAATAGAATAGAATAGAATAGAATAGAATAGAATAGAATAGAATAGAATAGAATAGAATAGAATAGAATAGAATAGAATAGAATAGAATAGAATAGAATAGAATAGAATAGAATAGAATAGAATAGAATAGAATAGAATAGAATAGAATAGAATAGAATAGAATAGAATAGAATAGAATAGAATAGAATAGAATAGAATAGAATAGAATAGAATAGAATAGAATAGAATAGAATAGAATAGAATAGAATAGAATAGAATAGAATAGAATAGAATAGAATAGAATAGAATAGAATAGAATAGAATAGAATAGAATAGAATAGAATAGAATAGAATAGAATAGTTAGAATAGAATAGAATAGAATAGAATAGAATAGAATAGAATAGAATAGAATAGAATAGAATAGAATAGAATAGAATAGAATAGAATAGAATGGAATGGAATGGAATGGAATGGAATAGAATAAAATAGAATAGAATAGGACAGGACAGGACAGGACAGGGCAGGGCAGGACAGGACAGGACAGGACAGACAAAACAGAACAGAATAGAATAGAATAGAATGCTTTATTTGCTTTTAACGGAACGATGCCGTTAGTAATAAAGCAACACTCTGTATCATTAATCATTATCCCTTCCCTACTATCCCTATCCCTACTAATATTATAAATGCGAAAGTAACTCTGTCTGTCTGTTACGCTTTCCCGCAAAAACTACTAAACGGATTTGGCTGAAGATTGGTAGGTAGACAGATTAGGACCTGGATTAAGACATAGGCTACTTTTTACCACGCTCGCGCAAGCGGCTCGCGCACTGCGCACCCTCGAAAAGTCATAGAAACGTGGTCCACGCGGGTGAAACCGCGGGAAACAGCTAGTACTAAATAAATCGTCCATGCCGCACTGCCGTACTGCCGCAGGTATCTTCCCGAACTCGGACCCCAATGATAGAGGTGTTAAAGTCACCTATCTGGCCTCTGATACGGCTTGATGGCTGCCGTCCAGTGATAGCAACCGGCACCAACGGCTCAACATGCCTTGCGAAGCACGGAAACGGTCCACTTAAACGCCACTAACAAGTGAAACCCATCCAGGTCCTGTTGGTCAGTTAGTAACCATTGAGTCTGGCCGCTTCAAATTGTTAGAGATCATTTACATTTTAAGTCGTGTTAAAATTGTTTAGTTAGTTATACGAAAAAGTTTATACACTAAAACAAGTCAAGCATAAATAACTAAAAGAATTAATTAAAAATTAAAAACCGGACTGCATAAAAAAAAACTAAACCCATCTTTTTAAGCCAGACAATCACTCGCGGGATTAACACGAACCTAACGCCACCTCGCACTACAAAATCCATCAAGCCGTTTAGGTTATAGAGCGAGCCAAGTAAATATACATACATACACTTCAAAATCCATCAAACCGTTTAGGTTATAGAGCGAGCCAAGTAAATATACATACATACACTCCAAAATCCATCAAACCGTTTAGGTTATAGAGCGAGCCAAGTAAATATACATACATACACTCCAAAATCCATCAAACCGTTTAGGTTATAGAGCGAGACAAGTAAATATACATACATACACTCCAAAATCCATCAAACCGTTTAGTTATAGAGCAAGCCAAGTAAATATACATACATACACTCCAAAATCCATCAAACCGTTTAGTTATAGAGCAAGCCAAGTAAATATACATACATACACTCCAAAATCCATCAAACCGTTTAGTTATAGAGCAAGCCAAGTAAATATACATACATACACTCCAAAATCCATCAAACCGTTTAGGTTATAAAACAAGCCAAGTAAATATACATACATACACTCCAAAATCCATCAAACCGTTTAGGTTATAGAGCAAGCCAAGTAAATATACATACATACACTCCAAAATCCATCAAACCGTTTAGGTTATAGAGCAAGCCAAGTAAATATACATACATACACTCCAAAATCCATCAAACCGTTTAGGTTATAGAGCGAGCCAAGTAAATATACATACATACACTCCAAAATCCATCAAACCGTTTAGGTTATAGAGCGAGCCAAGTAAATATACATACATACACTCCAAAATCCATCAAACCGTTCAGGTTATAGAGCGAGACAAGTAAATATACATACATACACTCCAAAATCCATCAAACCGTTTAGGTTATAGAGCGAGCCAAGTAAATATACATACATACACTCCAAAATCCATCAAACCGTTTAGGTTATAGAGCGAGCCAAGTAAATATACATATATACACTCCAAAATCCATCAAACCGTTCAGGTTATAGAGCGAGACAAGTAAATATACATACATACACTCCAAAATCCATCAAACCGTTTAGGTATAGAGCGAGCCAAGTAAATATACATACATACACTCCAAAATCCATCAAACCGTTTAGTTATAGAGCGAGCCAAGTAAATATACATACATACACTCCAAAATCCATCAAACCGTTTAGTTATAGAGCAAGCCAAGTAAATATACATACATACACTCCAAAATCCATCAAACCGTTTAGTTATAGAGCAAGCCAAGTAAATATACATACATACACTCCAAAATCCATCAAACCGTTTAGGTTATAAAACAAGCCAAGTAAATATACATACATACACTCCAAAATCCATCAAACCGTTTAGGTTATAGAGCAAGCCAAGTAAATATACATACATACACTCCAAAATCCATCAAACCGTTTAGGTTATAGAGCAAGCCAAGTAAATATACATACATACACTCCAAAATCCATCAAACCGTTTAGGTTATAGAGCGAGCCAAGTAAATATACATACATACACTCCAAAATCCATCAAACCGTTTAGGTTATAGAGCGAGCCAAGTAAATATACATACATACACTCCAAAATCCATCAAACCGTTCAGGTTATAGAGCGAGACAAGTAAATATACATACATACACTCCAAAATCCATCAAACCGTTTAGGTTATAGAGCGAGCCAAGTAAATATACATACATACACTCCAAAATCCATCAAACCGTTTAGGTTATAGAGCGAGCCAAGTAAATATACATATATACACTCCAAAATCCATCAAACCGTTCAGGTTATAGAGCGAGACAAGTAAATATACATACACACACTCCAAAATCCATCAAACCGTTTAGTTATAGAGCAAGCCAAGTAAATATACATACATACACTCCAAAATCCATCAAACCGTTTAGTTATAGAGCAAGCCAAGTAAATATACATACATACACTCCAAAATCCATCAAACCGTTTAGTTATAGAGCAAGCCAAGTAAATATACATACATACACTCCAAAATCCATCAAACCGTTTAGTTATAGAGCAAGCCAAGTAAATATACATACATACACTCCAAAATCCATCAAACCGTTTAGTTATAGAGCAAGCCAAGTAAATATACATACATACACTCCAAAATCCATCAAACCGTTTAGTTATAGAGCAAGCCAAGTAAATAGTAAGTAAGTAAGTAAGTATTTATTTGCTTTTAAACAAGGTACAGTAAGTAAAATGATGTTCGTAATTAAAGTAGGAATCACTTGTTTAGCCATATAAAACAACAGCATGCAAATGTTATTACAGTATTAAATAGATAGAAACAAAACAAAAAAAAACTTCAAATTTAATCATTGACATACATCATAATTTGTGACCCAAAAACTCATCAAGAGAATAAAACATATTATGAAGAAGCCATTCATGTAGGGTTTTCTTAAATCTATTGAAAGGCAGGTCTTTAAACGACTGCGGTATTTTGTTATATATGACGTGACCCATCCAATAGCAATTCTTTTGATAATTAGTAGTCTTGGGAATTTCGCTCATAACTAGCCTGTTGGGTTTTCTTTTCACTCTTGCAGTTACTTCACTCGCTTGCTTGTAGAATGTTTTCTGATATTTTTTAACAAATTTAGCCATTTCAAATACGTAAAGACAAGGCAGCGGCAAGATTTTTAGGGTCTTAAATAGCGGTCTACATGATTCGTCCTGTGCTACTCCGTATATTGAACGAATACATTTTTTTTGGGCTATGAAAACACTCATAACGTTTGTGCTGTTGCCCCTGATTACTATTCCATAACGAAGGATGGATTCAACGCAAGCATAATAAGCTGTGACAGCCGTACTTCTAGATGCAACTCTTGTCAGTTTATAGAGAGCGAAAGAAAAACTCTTAATTTTGGCACATATTTTTTCAACTTGGTCTTTCCAGTTTAGTTTGTCATCGATTGTTATGCCAAGAAATTTAACACATGTTGCCCTCTGTAGAGTTTGTCCTTTATAATTAATACTAAGATTTTGTTTATTATTATAATTAATGAATGTCGATTTATTAAAATTAATTTGAAGATTATTACATACATACACTCCAAAATCCATCAAACCGTTTAGGTTATAGAGCAAGCCAAGTAAATATACATACATACACTCCAAAATCCATCAAACCGTTTAGGTTATAAAACAAGCCAAGTAAATATACATACATACACTCCAAAATCTATCAAACCGTTAAGGTTATAGAGCAAGCCAAGTAAATATACATACATACACTCCAAAATCCATCAAACCGTTTAGGTTATAGAGCAAGCCAAGTAAATATACATACATACACTCCAAAATCCATCAAACCGTTTAGGTTATAGAGCAAGCCAAGTAAATATACATACATACACTCCAAAAACATAACCCTCTTTTACGTGTAGTCGGGTAAAAAACAGAGATTCTTTTTACGCTTATTTCTAAAATATTAACACAAGAAAGTGCTGATAGCTGGCATGTTTTTAGAAATTAGAAATGTTTTTATTACTTCGTTTGGATCAAACCTGTGCATTATTCGACATTTGTGCAGCCAGAGCAAAACGCAAACTATTTTTCTTTTATCTAAATATATATATATAACTCAAAGGTGACTGACTGACTGACATAGTGATCTATCAACGCACAGCCCAAACCACTGGACGGATCGGGCTGAAATTGGGCATGCAGGTAGATGTTATGACGTAGGCATCCGCTAAGAAAGGATTTTGGGAAATTCCCACGGGAACCGCAAAAATCGGGATCTGCGCGGGCGAAGCTGCGGGCATCCACTAGTGTTTCGATAAAGGTTAGAAAAATAAATTGGTTCTCCATTGACCTTTGCTAGGTTTATTAAATTTAATTGCCTTTTCTATTGCTTAGCACATATCAGATTACTTTTAGCAAGCTGCGTTTTATAGCTAGAGCATGGTATACGTAATCCGATATTGTTATAGTAGGTAGGAGCCTGCTCACGAGCTCCGAGCTTCGTCAGCGTAACATTGGAAGCACATTTCTCGTCCAGCGCCATCGGATCCAACTTGTAGTTTCGAGTGTTTACCCTCGAGCACAGCGGGGCGTCACATAACAATACCCATATCCTTTTCACATAAAATATATGAAAAGTGTGGTTAGTACCGAGTCGCAACGCTCGGATCGACGGCCCGATATCGACTGCATTATACCCGCTATGCGTCCAAGAACTTATTATGAGGGATCAAATTGATTGGTGTTGTGATAATATCAGAGTTGCGTATTGTGAGGCGGGAGCTGAGCCGCGAGCCGCGAGCCGCGAGCCGCGAGCCGCGAGCCACGGAGCGATCCCTGTACAGTGTACACGCGGGCGCGGCTTCCGTCGCCATCCATTACGTACAGTACAACCTTTTCCCTCAGACAGCTGGTTCCACGATTATACTTGTTGTGCTGGCCTGCTTGTACGGAATACTCCCTGAAGTTACGGCATACTCCTTGGTTGTACGGTATACTCCTTGGTTGTACAGCATACTCCCTGAAGGTACGGCATACTCCTTGCTTGTACGGCATACTCCTTGGTTGTACGGCATACTCCCTGAAGGTACGGCATAATCCTTGCTTGTACGGCATACTCCTTGGTTGTACGGCATACTCCTTGGTTGTACGGCATACTCCCTGAAGGTACGGCATAATCCTTGCTTGTACGGCATACTCCTTGGTTGTATGGTGTACTCCTAGGTTGTACGGCGTACTCCTTCTCTTGGGTTGCTGTAGTGACAGTGAAAGAAACAAAGTGTAAAGCTTGTCTCACACGGCGCAGATACTATATTAATTATTTTGTCTGCAGATACGACCACAATACCACGCAGATTTTATACATATTATATATTTGTACACCCTGTGTGTAACAAAATTTGTGTAGGTCCCGTTAACTAGAGCTTTTACTCATCATACTGAACAACATTTCGCACCTCCAGTATAAAAGCGACTCAATTCAAAAAAGCAACTTCTCGGGAAATCGCTAAAAAAGATTGTAAATTTATGCACCTTTATATTCTTTCGTCGATTATTTTATAACTATTTAAGCTAGCATATAAGTTTAAACTGAAAATTTTAAAGAAAAGATTTAGCTACGAATCTGTTGAAAAAAAAGTTATTTAAAAGCGAGTATGATAGGAAAAAAAAGTTTTTTTATTATTGAGTCTTTATTAAACCGAAAAATACAACAAAAATTTTGACTGATTAGAAGTTATGTCCTTTTTTGATTTAAAACAATGACTAATGCTTAGACTGTTGACGAGATATGTCTTTTTAATATTTATGAGACCACATACGTTGTAGTAAGTTTTTGACATTTTTATGATGGAGTCTCTATTACTCTAAAAAAATCATAGATCTCTATTAACTTTGTGAAAATTGGGTCATGAAAAATGAAAAATGTACAGTATTGTACAGTACATGTAAAACATAACAGTCATTAGAAAAATAATGTAAGTAATTACTGTTAAAGTTTTCAATCAAAAATATTAATAACAAACACTTTTGGAGCATTGTTGTCCTTACTGCTAGATAAAATCTTAGGCATTTTAAGTTCATATCATGTCAGGACGACCACTGCTGGACATAGGCCTCCCCAATGGATTTCTACGACGACCGGTTCTGCACTGCCCGCATCCAGCGGCTTCCCGCGACCTTCACCAGGCCATCAGTCCACCAAGTGGGAGGCCTTCCTACGCCAAGGTTTCCGGTGACCATTACTCGAGAACTTTACTACCCCAACGGCCATCTGTTCTACGAGTTATGTGCCCCGCTATGTCGGTTACTTTGGTTCTCCTACGAATCTCATCGTTTCTGATTCGATCACGCAGAGAAACTCCGATCATAGCACGCTCCGTTGCCCTTTGGGTGACCTTGAGCCTTCTTATGAGGCCCATATTAAGCGACCATGTCGCAGTTCCGTATGTCATTACTAGCAACACACACTGGTCGAAGACCTTTGTCTAAAGACACTGCGGTATCTGGGACGTGAAGATATTGCGAAGCTTCCCGAACGCTGCCCAACTTAGTTGGATTCGACGATTGACCTCTTTCTCGAAGTTAGACCTACCTAACTGGACTGTTTGTCCCAGGTACACATATTCGGCAACAACTTCGAATGCAAAGCCTCCAAGCGTGTGACACGGACGTTTTTGACATAATTTTCGTCTTGTCCATGTTCATTCTAAGACCTACTTGTTGAGAGGCTCTACTGAGGCCATCGAGCATTGTGCCTAAGTCGTCCTTAGTCTCAGCCATGACCACGATATCGTCAGCGAATCGAAGGTGGGTGATGTACTCGCCGTTGCTATTGATGCTGAGTCCACCCCAGATTTTAAGTACTTGTAAAAAAATCAACTCTTGAATTTTAATGTTTCATTGGATGAAACCAAGGTCTTTAACCACTACTTTTTTCCATAAATTATTATTTATAAATTGTAAACCGTAACAATATTCTGATGTTTAATAGGCATTAACCACGAGAAATAAAACCTTAAACGGGGTCGTTAAACATAATTAAGATTTTTGTTTAATATTATAATTATAGTAATATAATTTTTACAGTTTATTAGAATAAGCAACAAGAAATAAAATTTAAAAAATAAAATAATATATAGATCGAGAAAATATGTGGCATGCACTATACTATTCTAATCTAGTACTTTTCTTTTTCTCTTATGGGATAGACAGAGTATCTGACGCCTAGAGTGGAGATTCTATTATACAAATTTCGTTTTTTTACTGACATCTGCCCTCATACGAGAAACAGCGCTTCTAGGAGGCCGTGTGTCAGCGGACTGATTGACAGCCTTGCGGGTCTGCCAAGTTTGCTCATGCTATTTGGCCGCCCGGAACTCTCGAATGGTAAGAGGTCAGTCGAGGTGCGTCAGTTGGACAGGCGTTACACCGCATATACATCCAGCATGTGCCTACTGTAAGTATACAGGTCATGGAGTGACGGCGTGTGCTGATTTCCAGGCAGGGGGAGAAGCGCCGTGGAGTCGCCAGCAACGCAGGTGGTGCTTCAGCTGCCTAGGGCCGCATATGGTGCGAGACTGCCCTACGTCTGGGAACTTTCTGTTCTGCCGATGGCTTTACCACCAGCTCCTGGGCATGAAACGGATTAAAGTGGCCACTCAAGAGCGGAGACAGTCTCTCGTATTGAAACGCGAAAGCAGGGGACAGCGTTCACCTCCTTCACCAAGACAATAAGCTTCTGGATAGGGGAGGAACGTACCCACGCCGACGTACGTTCCTCCCGCACGCGCAGGATGAGCGTAGGTACGTACGTTATCACAGATCCCCCCCATCGGAGCTTCGTGAAGTTGAAGCACGGGACCCTACCGGCGGGTGCCACATTTGTACACAGGGTCAGGGGCAACACACACAGGGCCAGGGGCCATACACATGCAGACTAGGGGCCTTACTCAAGAGTATTCGGAGTTAGTCAGCACCATGCCGCCTCATCTGAATCCGTGCATCTTTTCAAAACTAGCGGAGCATCCCCTCATCTGTCCACGCTCCCCCACCATTTCGCCGTATTCCGATAACATATTACAGATCCCTGAGGTGGCTCAGGTAAGTACGGGGCTCTTCTTTTCAGCATGGAACCCGGCCTGAAACCCCTATCACCGTTCCATGTTAGCCGTACTTACCGTCCTTGCCGCCCAGCTAGTCACAATACTCTTGCCCACTACTAGGAATTGCGCTAGGGGATCAAATGGCAAGAGAATGTCGGTACGAGCTCTGCCAGATACAGAAGCTCAAGGGTGTATCGTCTTAAGTGAACTGGTGAGCAGGCTAGGCTTACGTTTAGAGGCAAAATGCCATAGGCATTGGAGGACAGGTTGCCCCTCTAAGGGGTCAGGTTGACATAATCTTTGAGCTTGACGGCGCTAGAGCTGTTCCAGGCATGCGTTGTCATACGATATCAGCAGTGTCGGGCAATGTGGTGGCAAGTGGCAAAGTTGTGCGAGAGCTGATCACAGGTAGTTCTAGAGAACTCGCGGATCTAGAGTTTGAAGTTCCACGGTGGGTGGATGCGCTGCTAGGTACGCATGTCCGCAGGCTTATGTTGCGGAGCAACATAAGTAGAATAAACTAGTGTTATTTATTTACTAACAGTTAGTATGATCCATGTTTCATTTTCGAACACTTAAGAAAACATACTTATCCAATACCTACAGTCTTGAAACTAGTTAAAACGATAATAAAGACATGTAGCACAAACATACTCAAAATTTACAAGAATCGAGACTCTAAAATAGTTCTGGGCAGATAAGGTATTAATTCGTTTTTGAATCAAGGGTTAACCTTCTCGGGAGGTACCCCAGAAGTTATGGGTTAATTATTTTTTTTTTATTTTTTTTTATTCTCTATTGGTAAGCCCTTGACAATAAATAACTAAATAATTCGTTTTTTAAAGGAAAAGTATTTTTTTTATTTATGATAAATTTTAAATTAAATAAATCTAATAAAATAAATAAATTAATACAATAATAACAATATTTTATTACATTCTCAGGTTGTTTTCATTATGTTGCCTCTTCTTCCTTTCGACATTGTCAGTGACCTTTTTTTCAATTTCTTATATTATTTTGTTGTTAAAACGACACATTTACTAATGAACCTCCGACTTCTTATTTCAGCTTACTTAAAAACAGACCCAATAATCAATGAGACATATACAATTACACTGTGTTAAATACGATAATGACAAAATTTTGAATAGGTCAAATCAGACCACCATACATAAGTTATTATTCGTTATAGAAATGACTTTAATATAAATCGGTCACTAAAACGAATAGTAACTTCAAAACTAAAATGATGTAAACTTAAATAAGTCTTCGGATTTTTTGGTAATGTCGGAAGGAAACAATCACATATCTAAATCGGTCGTTTTAATACTAAATAAACTAAGGTGAACTTACTGATGGTATCGGTATAAAAACGACTTAATCTGCGTTAGGTCACTATCTTTCCGTGTGCGTGAAGTCCTCTCCACAGCAATGTCAACACAACACTAAAAGCGTCGTTTTAGAACTGGCCACGCCCCGAAATTCTCCGAGTGGGAAAGAGACAAACACAGCGGTTTTGTCTTGTTCCCGCTCGAATGTGGCTTTTTATTAATTACAGATAGTTGGATGTGATTGTTTTAGGTCTTTTCACGAATATAACTCATTTTTCAATTTTTTTGAATTGAGTCGTTTTCGTACTGGAGGTGCGATTTGTTCTTTAACTTTGCTGAAATCGTAAAAAAATATAACTTTCCATGCAAACTGATCAGTAAAGCGACCAATTTTGTGAATCGTTTGTATGGAGGGTAATTTTTTTTTAGAATTGTCTGTGGGGGAAGTTGTTAAGTATTATGATTAGAACCCCCAGTCAACGATCCGACAAGAATGTTTTTAGACCATGTATATACTTTTTCAAATTGTATGGCGAAGTCGTCAGATAAAGTGAGATACAAATATATTATCTGCGCCGTGTTATTATCTTAAGTTTCGCACAGTTTATTTTTAGCCGACTGTGCCAGAAGGAGGGTTATGTCTTTTGAGTGTATGTATGTATATATATTTCTTTGGCACGCTCTGTAGCCTAGCCGGCTTGATGGATTTCTTAGTGCGAGGTATCATTAGATTTGTATTCATCCCGTAAGTGACTTAGATTACATTTTTAACCGACAGGACAAAAAGAAGGGTTAAGAATTGTGCAGTCGGGTTTAATTTTTTTTAACTCTTAGCTACCACTAATCTTTTACTTGACTCCACTTTTTTGTCGGGCCGTGTAAAGACATTGCTTTTCTGTGGTTAGGTATAAAATCTCGGTGTGGTCAATGTAAACGGGGCAGCGTGTGTACTTGTGAATAAGGGGCAGTGCGTGTACTTGTGAATAAGAGGCAGTGCGTGTACTTGTGAATAAGGGGCAGTGCGTGTACTTGTGAATAAGGAGCAATGCGTGTGCTTATGAATAAGGGGCAGTGCGTGTACTTGTCAATAAGGGGCAGTGTGTGTACTTATGAATAAGGGGCAGTGCGTGTACTTGTGAATAAGGAGCAGTGCGTGTACTTGTGAAAGAGGGACAGTGCGTGTACTTGTGAATAAGGGGCAGTGCGTGTACTTGTGAATAAGGGGCAGTGCGTGTACTTATGAATAAGGGGCAGTGCCTGTACTTGTGAATAAGGGGAAGTGCGTGTACTTGTTAATAAGGGGCAGTGCGTGTACTTATGGCACTACTTGATAAGTTACACCGTTCACGAGATGTAATTTAGTGATGGCCGCAACAGTAGTACGGCGAGCAATAGATATGCACATTTTAAAGCAGCTAAAGTTCAAAGAGTAATCAAGATAAGGTTAAGAAGGTGTTTATAAGTGTAACTGAATAACAAATAAATCAATAAGTCATTGTATGTTGATAGATAGTGTATGGTGAAATAAGGTTAGTTAAAATACCTACGAGCAGAGATTTGTTACCATAGATGGGTTATGTACTAACAAACCACATTTGAAAATCGAATCCATTTACACACACATTATAATAGGTACCTACCGAATGCTACTATGAAAAGAGATGCCAATTGGCATCTTTTTTTTGCTTCACTTTTAGGATGCATGTAACCTATCTACCTCCCCTTATATATGGCATATCTCTGCCTACGAGTATATGTATGATTTACAAAACATCAAGGTCTTACTTTTCGGTACCTATATACCTTATTGTTACTACAATTGTAGAGCACCGAAGCCACCCATTAAAAAAATACCACCACTAAAACGCGAACCCGAATCTCTGTCGACGTAAACAGAACGTTCTACAGCCACAGCTTATGCGGCTATAGGATTATAGTCCAGTAAATAAAAGATTTGAGATTGCATTAAAGACACCTTAGTAAAATGGATTGGAAATAATAGTGTTATTATTCTTTTATGCATTCGTGGCAATTTCGAGACAAAATGTTCTTTAGTCTCTTAGAAATACCTAAAGTAGCCTTTTAATTTTTATACGCTAAACAATAATTACAAATTGGGTGAAAACTAAGATTTATAACAATGAACTCCTTGAAATTATGGTACTTATGTTATCTCTGGTTGTAGGCATAAAATTCTTAACATTACGATTACTTTTCTTTAATTGTGAGAAAAACAATACTTACAAAATGGAGCCCTCGGAGATTTTTATGTTCTTATCATCCAAATGTAAACCTCGAACATGTGTTAAATTATCCCTAAGGTGACTGTTCAAGAACCTAGTTAAAAAATGTTTTTTTTATATTTCTCTATTTTACATAAAAGACATACGAAATATTTTCTTGGCTATGCCATTACACTTATATTTTTTATTGTAAATCATCATTATCCCTTGTCTAAATAACAAAGGTTCTTCAAAAAACGCAAAAACCTACAGTAAATAAAACGGTAATTAAATTTGTAACATCGGGAAAGCGCGTGACCTTCGACGCATGATAAGGACAGCATGTGACAAAGATGGAGTTATCGGGCGAGAAAAAGACAAAGCGCACGGAGGTCGGAGATAGCCTACAAAGCATTGCAATGTTTGTTTACATACGCTTGCCCTTCGGTCAGTCTACCTCTGTCCTTCTAAGAAAGATATTTTGGAGACTTTCACAGATTGAAAAAAATATTACAGTCAGCAAACAAAACGGACAAATAAAAAAATAATTACAATAGATGCCATTCGACCCTATTTCTTATAATTATAAGGGTCAAAAAACTCGATAAAAACAACTAATGGTAAAGTACTAGAAAATTCAGGAACGCAAAAAATTTTCTCTTATTTTTCGTATGTAAAAGTTTCAATTTTTTTTGTTTCTCTCCGATCCTGTTTCTTGTAAGGATTAAAAGACTGTATTAAAACAACTGAGGTTAAAATACTTGAATATTCAGAAATCGCAAAAAAAACTTTTCCCATACTTTTTTAAATTTTTTGCGATTTTTGATTACTAGTACTCAAACTTCAGTCGGTTTGATAGTCTTTAAACAGGATCAAATGGCGTCATAAAGTTTTTGTATAAATTAAAAGTTATCTTGCTGACTGTTCACTTACCGACCCGTCTCAAAGGGCAAGCCTGTATTGTAACCAACCTAAAAAATATAGAATTTTGTATAGGATGACCGTACCTTATTTCAAATCACCACCACCACCACCATGTACTTTTTATTAATCGGTAGGGCTGGGAATTACAATTAAAACCGTGATTAATCATAAAATCCACGGAAAAAAAGACAAACAAAAAAATACCCTACGGCTCTAATACCAGCCCATTTGTACCCAGACCAAGCCTGTGTACCTAATAACAGCCTAGGGTAGGGTTATGCCTATGGAGTTTCTGTGTTGAATTGTTGGTTTGAATGATTAAATAAGATAATAAGTAAAATTAATCACCATCCATCATCAGCCGAAGGACGTCCACTGCTGGACATAGGCCTCCCCAAAGGATTTCCACGACGACCGACTCTGCGCTGCCCACATCCAGCGGCTTCCCGCGACCTTCACCAGGTCATCGGTCCACCGACTGGGAGGCCTGCCTACGCTACGTTTTCCGGTGCGCGGTCGCCACTCGAGAACTTTACTGCCCCAACGGCCATCCGTTCTACGAGCAATGTGCCCCGCCCACTGCCACTTTTTAAAGATTCTGAGAGCTATGTCGGTTACTTTGGATCTCCTACGGATCTCCTCGTTTCTGATTCGATCACGCTGAGAAACTCCGAGCATAGCACGCTCCATTGCCCTTTGAGTGACCTTGAGCCTTCTTATGAAGCCCATAGTATGCGACCATGTCTCAGTTCCATATGTCATCACTGGCAACACACACTGGTTGAACACCTTGGTCTTAAGACACTGCGGTATTTGGGACATGAAGGTATTGCGAAGCTTCACAAACGCTGCCCAGCCGAGTTGGATTCGACGATTGATCTCTTTCTTGAAGTTGAACCTATGTACCTGTCCCAGGTACACATATTCGGTAACAACTTCTAACGTAAAGCCTACAACAACTTTCAGAGGAGTAGGTGCGACATGGACGTTAGACATAGTTTTCGTCTTGTCCATGTTCATTCTAAGACCTACTTGTTAAGAGGCTCTACTGAGACCATCGAGCATTGTGCCTAAGTCGTCCATAGTCTCAGCCATGACCACGATATCGTCAGCGAAACGAAGGTGGGTGATGTACTCGCCGTTGATATTAATGCCGAGTCCACCCTAGTCCAGAAGCTTAAAAACATCTTCCAGGGCGGCGGTTAACAGATTCGGAGATATGACGTCTCCCTGTCTCATCCCTCGCTGCAACCCGATAGGTTGCGAGTTTTGATCCTGGAGGTGAACCCACATGGTGGCGTTTTCATACAAACACTTCAGTACCTCGATATATCGATAGTCAATTTGGCACCGCTGGAGACACTGTAACACAGCCCAAGTTTTGACCGAATCAAAGGCTTTCTCATAGTCCACGAACGCTAAACATAGTGGCTGATTGTACTCTTCGGTCTTCTGTATAATATGCCGCAGCTTATGTATGTGGTCTATGATACTAAAGCCTTTTCAGAAACAAGCTTTTTCGGGAGGCTGGAAGTCGTCAAACCTGCGTGCGAGACGATTCGTAATGACTCTCGAAAACAGCTTGTAGACATAGCTCAGAAGTGAGATGGGTCTATAGTTCTTCAGCAAGTTGTTATCCTTTTTGAAGAAAAGCACGACCACTCTTCTTTGCCATGCCTTAGGCGTTTGTCCCTCGAATATAACGGAATTAAATAACCTCTGAAGAGCTTTAAGTACCGGTGATCCACCTCAAAAGTTCAGCTGTAATTCCATCATCACCTGGTGCTTTATTGTTCTTGAGCAGTTTGAGAGCCATTCTAATCTCGTACAGGCTGACGTCTGGGATATCTTCGGTATAGTGTCGGGTTAGTCTGGCTCTTGGGTCTTTGGCCAGATCGCTGACAGGCAGACATGTAGTCGTGTACAATTGTCCGTAGAACTTCTCAACTTCTTCCAGCAACTCAGTCTTAGATGATATGATCCAGCCATCCTCTGTCTTAAGCTTAGTCAGTTGGCTTTGTCCAACAGACAAATCTCTCGCGAATACTTTTGAGCCTTTGTTGTTCTGAATCGCCTCTTTGATACAATTTGTATTATATTGGCGCAAATCGCGAGTCAGGGACTAAGAGATCTGCCTGTTTAGTTGCCGATACTGAGTAGCATCTTCAGAGGACTGTAAAACTGTAATCTGTTTCTTTCTTCAATGAGGTTGCTGGTGAAGTCCGAGATTTTTTGATTCTGTTCTGTTTGAAGGGCGAGTTTAAAAAATATTAGACCCGACCGTTTGGACAGTTTCCACGAACTTGTCTCTATAATCGTCCACATTATCCCAAACCCATAGGCATTCGAAGCGATTGTTCAACTCTAGCTGAAAGTTCTTGGGGTTTTGGATCTGGATAGGAGCTGGTCGGAGCGTAGACTTCATCATTCGACATCTTTCTAGCTTGGTTTTTAGATTTAATGTGCCTCTTACCATCCGGTGATCGTTTCTTGTTTTGACTGAATTGATCACAGAGACATCATTGAATATTCGCCTCTTTGTCGACAAGATGAAGTCAATCTCAATTTTCGTTACTCCATTGGGATGCAACTATGTCCACTTCCGCTATTTAGACTTCTTGAAGAAGGAGTTCATCATAAAGAGGCACTCCTTTTCCATAAAGTGGGCCAGCAGCTGGCTACGTGTGCTTTCCTCTTCATATCCAAATTGAACAGCTCACCATCACTTAGTTTGTCCAGTTTTGCGTTAAAGTCCCCCATAACAACGGTGTAATCGGTCTGGGAGCTATTATGTAAAGGTCTAGAGATATCCTCATATAGGATCTCCTCTTCGTCATCGGAGTGTTCCGCGGTCGGTGCATATACCTTTATGACCTTCAGAGAATACCGTTTGGTGATTCTTAGTATAAGGTACGCTACCCTCGTCGAAACACTCTATCTGGACCACATTGTTCATAAGGGACTTGTGGATTAGAAACCCGACACCACCCTGGGACAGTTGGTCACCCTCCCGGAATAGAGCAGGTTTCCGGATTTAAGGATTGTAGTGTCCTCCTCTCTTCGGACTTCACACAATCCTACGAATTCAAATGTAAACTCTAATCAAATAGCACAACAACTACTACTCAATGGAAAATCCTCAATACGAAGCAAGCCGATAGCCTTCTGGAACCTTTCTCACACGAGGAGCTTCAGGGGGCATTTAGGAAACTTAAAGATGGAAAGGCTGCAGGAATCGACGGCATCTGTACAGAGCAAATAAAGAGGTTGTGCACCCCTGCGAGGAACTGGCTGCTAGAGCTATTTAACAACTGCCGGCTCAACATTACTATGCCGGAAGCCTGGAGAAAAACTCGTGTTGTGGCTATTCTAAAACCTGGCAAACCACCTGAGGATCAAAGAGCTACAGGCCTATATCACTTTTATGCCACGCTAGGCTAATTCTGGATCACATTTCCCCAAGCCTAGACACTGTGTTAATTAAACAACAGGCAGGCTTCAGGCCGGGAAAATCGTGCACCAACCAAGTATTAAACTTCACACAGTACATCGAAGATGGCTACTAGAAGAACTTAATAACTGGGGTAGCGCTTGTCGATCTTACTGCAGCCTACGACACAGTGAGCCACCGCAGATTATTCCTTAAAGTGTTTAACGCGACAAAGGACTACCACCTAACGAAAATGATTGAGGAGCTGCTGAGAAATCGAAGATTTTCGTGTCATTCCAGGGAAGCAACAGTAGATTGTGGCGTCAAAAAAACGGACTGCCACAAGGAAGCGTCCTTGCACCTATGCTCTTGAACATATACACGAACGACCAGCCGATCCTGCCTAACAAAAAGCACTACCTGTTCGTGGACGACCTGGCTCTCGCTAGCCAAGAAACAGACTTCCCTATCGTCGAAAAACAACTATCTCAGTCCCTGGTAACTCCATCTATGTACTAAGCTGAAAACCAACTCAAGCCAAAACCTAATAAAACCCAGCTCTGTTCATTCCAACCAAAGAACGTTTTTAACGTATGTTTATGTTTATGACATCCTTGATTTTTTAAGGCGTGGCTGTTATTAGGTACTCTGTCGAACCAAATTTGCAAATGTGTTTATTTTGCCAGAAATCCGTGGTCTATATCTATAACCAAACTAATCACGAAATAGTAGAATTGAAAAATCGTAAGAAATACCTGGTTTTAGGAGCTCTCGAACTTAGCAAAAAATAGCAAAATTGGCCGACGTGCACCTCTTCTCGGGTTCGATCCTAATCTGACACTGGCATATTCATGCAAGTGTTACCGTTTTCGGTACGTATTTTGTGCAAATTTTTTTTACTGGTACTTTTCACTGGTAGGTATTGCCAGTAGATACTTTATTATTTAAGCAGAAAGGCGAAAAGGCTGCAACTAAGAACAGGCTGCTATTAGGGGCGTCCACCCTAATAGCAGCCAGTTCTTAGTTGGTAACAAAGCGATTTGTGCGAAAGCGCGCGCGTGCGTCAATAAATGATGTAAAAAAAGTCGGCCAAGCGCGAGTCTGACTCGTGCACCGAGGTTTTCGTAAAATCTTGTAGGCATATAAATAGTATGTATTTTTTTGTAACTACGAATTTACGGTTTACCGATTTTTCTTTTACTTGTGCTATAAGACATTGCTTCTTGCTAAATTTCATGATTCTAGGTCCACAGCAAGTAGGTACCCCATAGGTTTTGATTCCCTTGAGAGTGTCAAAATATTTGTGGCATATCTTTCGACTGCGTTGACTTAGAAGTTTGATTTTTTTACAGCTCCAACTGTCTGTGATAGGACTTATTTGATATTGAACTTTCCCACGGGAACTCTTGAATTTTCCGGGATAAAAAGTATATATTCCTATATGTTAACCCGGGCTATAAGGAACCACCATACAAAATTTCATCAAAATCGGCCTGGTAGTTTCTGCGTGATGCGATGCGTTACATTTTTTTTTGTTTTGGCCTCTAAATCGTTAGTAATGTCCACAACAGTTATTATTCTCCAAAAATATTTCATGTAGATACAGACACGGCCCCGTTATATTTTTATTATATGTATAGATTAATTTCAACTTGATACCTTCACACGTTCCTTGTCAGATGGTCAGACAAACAGACGAACAACGAAGTTCCGTTTTTTCAATTTGAGGTATGGAACCCTAAAAAGGGGTAATTATACTAGAGACGCGTCGAGTACTCGGTTCGGCAAACCGTACCTCAAAAGAAAACACGGAACCCCTATTTCCATAAGGGTTCCGTTTTTTTCTTTTCAGTGATCCTCCACTTCGTTGTCCGTCTGTCTGTCCATTTGTCAAAACCGTTTTTCTCAGGAACGCGTAATGGAGGTATCAAGTTGAAATTAGTACCAAATACTCAAGTCTCCAATCCCTTGAAGCTGTGAAAAAATCAAACCTCAACGTCAACGCAGTCAAAAGATAGGTACGGGCGTTTATGCCGTATATTTTAACACTCGCGAGGGAATCAAAATCTATACGGTACTTCGCGTTGACCTACAATCATGAAATTTGGCAAGAAGCAAGTAAAGGAAAAAATCCTAAAACCGTAAATGGCTGCGACATATACGCTAGGTGTAGGTACGTAACGTGCTAGAAGGCGCGCGCCCGCGAAAGCCGCGGCCCCCCGTACCCCGCCTATTCCTCTCGCGAGTAATATCTTTTATAAGATATTTTTGAGAATGATAAATAGATTCTTCGGGGATTTCTTTGTATTTTAGTTAAAAAAATATATAACTTTTAGAATACGTAAAAATATTCAAGGTGTCTTTAATGTACGAGGGTTAAAATCAAATAAAATTTCATAAAAAAATAAATATTAAAGATACCTCGGAGATAATTCTCATAGTTATTGTCAGTGATCATTTACCCATTGTAACAAAAGATCACTTTCGTTGCAGTATTATTTTACAAGTTAAATTTTTTTAAACATAAAATAATGAATATCCGCTCGATCTATAGATTTTGACCGGGGATAATTACTAATATACAATCAAAACGTTTTACAAGAAGCCCTTAAGAAAAAAATCACCAGTTTTCCATTTTATGTTCACACTTAAATTAAATTTTATTGCTTTATGGACTAATTACTCAATAATTATCAAATATATTCAAGAGATAATTATGAACTTTATTTTTTCAATTAATTAACTGATACATTCTAAGTTTTAACTCCAAGTGCATTTAATGCAACCTACTCCATACAAATGTTCTTAGATTGACTGGACTATTATTATTTATTAGGTTTCGTGCACCCAACGGCTGACCAAAAAATTATCTATTACTTCGCTGTCTGTCCGTTTGTTTGTCGGTCCATCTGTCCATCTTTTCGTCTGTCAGCGGGCTGTATTTCATGAACCGTAATAGTTTGACAGTTGAAATTTTTACAGAATGTGTTTTCTGTTGCCGCTATAACAAAAAATACTATAAATTATAAAAAGTGAAAAAGGAGGGTCCCTATAGGTCCCCAAAAACTGGTTTTTTATAGGTCTTTAGACGTATTATTTATTCAGCTCTATCGTAAAATCGGTATTACATACAAACTTGAATCTAGGTTTTATTTTATAGTAACTAATAATAAAATAAAACAACAAATTATAAAAATTGGCCAAGTGTGAGTCGTACTCGCGCTAAGGAGTCCAAACTAAATGACAAAAAGCATATTGTTATCGCTCCCATTAATGGCTTTTGTTTAAAATATGAATAGGTATCATTGTCATTATTCTATGTAGTTGTGTGGAGAGGTGTGGTGGTACGGAACCCTCAGAGTGCTAGTCCGACTCGCACTTGGCTGGTTTTTTGTTTCCTATAACCTTCCCGAGCGTGTGCGCAACCACTGTACGAAGTTTCAACGCAATCGGATTAACGGTGTGGCAACGCATAACACGGGAAAAAACCAACGTTGATTTTTAGATTAATATTATCTATCTATTTAAAAACACTACGTCCCCACTTCTACTTTGCACATACAATTTGTATCGGATTGATTGTATACGGAATGGACATTTTTTGGAGGTAGGTATAACAACAGTATCCCAAATTGTATAAGTACATAATATGAGGTAATTGACGAGGTACTTGTGAAAGGTTTTTGTGGTAAAACCGCGGTTAATGTCTCACTAGCGAGTTACGGTTACTTAGATCGGAACTTAAATTGAATTGTTCTCGTGGTGTCCGAAATTTATTTACCTCTGGCCAGAGCGGGACGTGCTTCGGCACTCGAGAAACACAAAACCACGGAGATAAAAATATATTACAAAATGAGCCCCACTTTGTGTTTTGAAATTACAATCAAATAAATTACGTTTTATTGCTCAATCTTGTTGGGTTTTATTAAGGTATCGCCGCTGAGCCGAGGGACGGCAAGGCGCTCAAGGTGGGGAACACGATGTATCCGCAGACAATAAACTGGGATACTCTGTGCTCGACATGATCTTCTAATTTTGGAGATAACATAAACCAACCACTAACCGTTTCTTTATCAAAGTACCTGATCCTATACTTTGAGTAAGCAGTTCATTTTTTTTACCCACACTTGGGAAGCCCTTGGCGTCATTTCACCTGATGGTAAGTGACGATGTTGCCAAAGACGAGAGCGGGCCTACCAAGATTCCCCAATGCAATGGGAAATTGGCTATCTTATCTTCAAGCCGGAACATATCGTGCTGTTAACATTGATGTTTGGCGGCAAGACTCAGATAAGATGGTGGTAGCTAGCTAGGTGGGCGTATAAAATGCTCTTACACAACATAATGGAATCTTACAAAATTAGACTTCTCCGGAAATCGAACCCGCTCCTCCTGATGTGAAGCTAATGAACTTAACCATTACGCCACGGAGGCGGTTCTTAGAAAAGGTTCTAACGATTTGGATGAAATTTTGTATTCAGAACCTACCTATTGTTTTAATAGGTTTCATACCTGAGAAAATCCGTTTCCACACAAAATAATATTTTTAGTTCAGCTTCTCCACAACAGATGGAGCTACGTTACTAGACGCCGACTCGCCGAGCAAAGCGCGGTCGCCTACGTACTGGGTTACTAACTAAACTGAATCATCGTCGTCGACATGTTATCCGGAAACCGTCCACCAATTAAATAGTACTTTAAATACATCAATCATCATATCAGCTCATATATGTCCCCGCCAAGGGGCTTGAGCCTACCCTGAATTATGGCGAAGAAATACATGAATATTCCTGAAATATAAAGCACCATTATTGCTTTATATTACTCTATGCAGCGTCAAATTTGACCTTTTGTGCATTACCATTACAAGGAACTTTAATGGCCAACAACAGGAAATCATTTTCAATTATGTCGATAGATGATTATGCTATGGTGATTGCGTTATGGAGCTAGACTACTGATACTGATTTACAATTATAAAAAGGTTTGAACCCAACACAGAGGAGCGAAGGAGCCAACGCCAGTTATCCACTGACAGATTATGTCCAAGTCAACTCTGTTTATAGTGCGTTCTATTGTGTATAATTTGTTAATTTCGATCTAAATTTAATACTATTTTAAAACCCGAATTTTATCTTGACGGTGGTCATTAGTGTAAATATAACTAGTATATAACACGCAAAGTTTCTTTATCATAATGGAGATACAATATACCTGTTCTTCCTATCTTTATAGCAGCAGCAGTTTAAAAGTTTGTAAACATGTTCGGACTAGAGATTCTGCTTTCAACACAAATATAAAATTAATCTTGTGCCATTGTAATAAATTCAATAGAAGCTCTCACTCGTTTGGTTTTCAATTTCAATACTCTCCGCTTGGAGTCAAAAGTCAACTGGACGCGTATCGGCTTACATTATGAGCTCGGCGCCCATTACAGTCAGGCAGCAGATAGCACCAGTCAATATATTGTCATCGGGTCCATATCTTCACTCGTCAATTAGCGGCTGCGTCCAAGTAAACCACTCGCGTCCATCTCTGATTAACGAGCTGCGCAAAGCAACGTGGACCCCGGCCCCGGGCCCCGGGCCCTGGCCACAGGTCCCGGGCGTGTTCCAAATTGTATTTTCAGTCGGAAAATAAACAAATCAATGCCCCGGACAAGGAGACGAGGGCATATCGTGCTGATTAATGTTGATTGCTAAAGTGCGTCGTCGCATGTACTATACTATAATAATAAGTAATGTTGCAGCCCTCCGCGCCGTTTCCGCCTCGAGTGGTCCTAGAATAATATATACCCAAACGTTTCCCCTTACAAATGCGATGGAAATCACCCCCATGACTTAGTGGACGTCCACGGGAACACTTCTTATACCATGCAAGTGCCCCGGTGAGAATTACCTTTAATACAATTATGGGTCATTTATCTTGGTATCGCTTTACGAGATAATTGTTATTGATAAAGCGCGTCAGTCTAAGACCGTCGCAAGGTTCACGCATGGACCAATGTAAACGTAACCTCGATAGATAAGTGATTCTACTTTAAGTCCATATTTGATACGATTAAGGATAGAGGTCTACATAACTTGGTTGATAGTAAACGTGGAAATCTGCGCGCGAGCATTGTGTTTGTAGCCGAAGGAGACCAATTTATCATCGTCACCGGCGCCCGGTGACTTGTAATTGTATGCTATATTGTTACCTTGAGTTATGTGCGCTGCGTGCAAATGTGCTCTCTTCCGCTTAACCCCATCCTCACGCCAAAACTGTCCTGTAGGTTTCAAGATTCAAGATATTTATTCAAAATAGGTGCAAATTACACTCTTTCTGATAGTCATTAAATAGTGATTACATAATTTTATTTGTAAAAAAATCAAGAAATAAACAATAATTATTTAATAACATCAAAATCCTATCCGTGATATAAAAAAAAACAAATAATGTCATTTGAACATGAAAACAATATGACACGAGAAGTTATACATTAAAATTATTGAATGTCATGAACGCCTTTGACAAGTGTAGGCCAGTTCACACAGACAGCACCCGGTCACGAGTATAACGCGAGAGTCAGCCATCACTAATCTCAACCATATTAGAGGGAAAGGAACGACCCGGCTCCCGATGCGCCACCATCTGCACGAACATTTAAGCGAGTGTGCACCACTCATGTCAATGCCAAGATAAAAATATTAATTAAAAGAAGTACTACTTTTAAAAAATTGTTACATTTGGACTTAACCTTGTTTATCTAACTTGGTATTTAGATTAATCCGCAAAAAACCAAACATTGCCTTTACAAAGTTAAGGCTCTAAGGCTCCTATTTTAGTTTCAGACCATAATGTAGTTTTATTTTCATAAAAAACAATGTGATCACATTCGTAGATTTCGTGGCTTTACATCGTAAGTACAATATTTCATTGGAAGCGTACCCCACGCAGTGTCACTAGACAAAAATCGCATCGGCTACCCATATATTTCCATTGTCAGCGTCCGGCTGTCCGCGTCGCACAGTGTGCTGGGGGATTGTGGCAACTTGGCGAGCGAGCATAAAGCACTGCGCACGCGCTTCGGGTAGCGTCGTCGCCGCGTCGCGCGTCGATCGGACATCAGCATTGTGACGGAGGGCCCGCGGGCTACACAGGAGTGTTCCCAACCATACTTTTGCGGTAGCAACGTAATTCGTTTTTCATAATTTTAGTAGTTTGTTTTCTGAACAAAGCAGAGTGACGATTAGGAACGAGATAAAATAATAGTGAGATTTTTTATACAAGGTCCGACTAGGTTAATAACAAGCAGCTTGATCCTACGCTCAAAGCACTGTTAACAACGGACACAGAAATTCTTTTGAACAGAAGACATCAACGATCTCGCCACTGTCAAAAAAAATTTTGCAAAAAAAGTTATTTGTCTCCATATCTATCAAGTTGGGATTCCTGTTTATCTATAGATTATGCTCGTGTCATCACGTTTCGTGTCTCCTTATGTGGTATCGTAAAATCAGAATTAAGAAGCCGTTACGTCTTCACACCATGGCACCTCGTATCGATTGGCTGTCAAGTGAGAAGTGAAAACAAATCAATATGGTATTGAAAATGAAAATGTTTATTTTGGCACTTACAAGTTATAAACACATTTAATTAAGCCCTAATTTCCAAACTAGTCGTTAGACCGTGTCTTGGAAACTAGTTCCTTCCCTTTTTAATGGACTACAATAAGGTAATACCTATACTTTTTTACATATTTTACGAAGGATAGGAAGGAGAATTTTTAAGGAAGGAGAATTTTATTGAAGGCTGAAAGTGTAGATAGGAACCGACCTCGGCGATACATCGCGGCGATTTGTCGCTATTTGCACAGTGGTGTGGTGCGGTGCGGTGCGGTGTGGTGAGGCGACTTATGACGAGGCTTATCCGCTCCATCAGCAGGCGAGTACCGCGCCTCGTCCACCGCTGCTGTCGCCGAGTATTTCTCACTGAAACAAAGAGCCTTTAAACTTTATTGTCGCCATTAAACAAAAATTAAAAGAAGTCAATGAAACTGAGAATCGTGATGTTTTTTTTTCTAAAAGTTCCATAACAAAATCTTTTTCCATACAAACTACCAATTCTAATTTCTCGTGAATCAATTGGCCGATTTTAATATAACTTTATACATCTTAGTATAACACAAAATTGTAACAACTGTAAAATTTAGATTTTTGAAACACTTCTTTAGCACTTTTTAAAATTGCTATGAATAACATAAAATTGACATAAACAATGTAAACTCTATATTGCGACACTCAAGGGACCGGGCATTTTGTGACGTTATCGAGAGTTATCGTTATACAGAGAGAAATTAGTGTCAAAGTAAAACCAACTGGAGCCAGAAAATTTGAATATCAAAGAGTGAATCGTTATATTGAGTGACGTTTTACAGAGTTTACACTGTATTTGTAAAAATATATTTATTGTAAAAAAACCGTATTTAAGTTTTTTGCTTAAATGTATTTAGAATAGGTTTTATAATTTTTTAAAGAATTTCAACTATTAGTTTGCACGGACGACGATTTTGGATTCGTAATGAAGATTTAGACGGCTGTGTTGTTGGCACATACTCGTATGCGTCGTCGTGACTTACGACCAATCGATACGCACTACCTGCTTGTTAAGAGTTAAGAGCCCGCTGGAGTTCATAAATCCCATACAAACGTAGTATTTGATTCATTTGTTAACCAACCAACCGATTTTGAAATAATTTTGTATCGATAATCGGATGACGTATATCTGTGTCTGTACCGCATTACTTTTTTAAAAACGAAACAAGAATCCAGTATTGATCAATAAACTTGTTTTTAAGGTAAAAGACGGAAAACATGTTTATTGGTATTAAATGGATTTCTGTTTCGTTTTTCAAAAAAGGAATGCGGTACAGACACAGATACGAGGTGCGGTCCAAAAGTGTCCGGCCTAACAAAGAAAACAAGTAGATATATTTACAATTTTATTTTAATTTTTCGATATAGTCCCCCTTTATTTCAACGCACTTTGCAGATCTCGTGATAAGCATTTCTATCCCCTTATAAAAATATTCTGGAGTTTTGTCCTCGAAATGGGTAAAAACTGCTTGGGCCACTTCATCATCCGAAGAAAATCGTCTTCCCCTTAAGTCTGCCTTAAGTCTCGAGAACAAGTAGTAGTCGCTTGGGGCCAGGTCTGGGCTGTAAGGGGGGTGGCGAATTTCCTAATTTCCTCGAAGCCACATTTAGCTACAGCAGCTTTGGCAATTGCAGCAGTGTGAACGGGAGCATTATCGTGGAGAAGCCGAACACCTCTACTAAGTTTTCCACGTCGTTTCTGCTTGATCGCCTCTCGCAACTGCTCAATAAGGATGGCGTAGTAGCTGCCATTTACCGTGGTATTCCTTTCTTTTATGTCAATCATTAGTATTCCGTGACAATCCCAGAATACCGTTGCCATAATCTTTTTGGTGGATTGCGTTACCTTGGCCTTTCTAGGTGGCTTTTCACCAAGACGACGCCACTCCATCGATTCCCTTTTAGACAGGGGATCATAGTACAAAACCATGGTTTCGTCTCCCGTAACAATCGACTCCAAATAACTTTTTCCGTAACGCCTATACGCGTCTAAAACTTCTTGAGAACACGCTTTTCTCTCAGTACGCTGCAAGCTCGAAAGAAGTTTGGGTACCCACCTAGCACTAACTTTATTCATGTGAAGATGATCATGTAGTATCCTAAGTACTGAAGTTTTGGAAAGTCCGGTTCTTGCCGCTATTTCTTTAGTCTTTAGTCTTCGATCACTCAGAACTTCCTCTTCCACTAATTTAATACATTGCTCGGTGAGTACTTCTAAAGGCCGGCCGGAGCGAGGTTCGTCGTCAATGGATTCCCGCCCCAATCGAAACTGTTTACTCCATTCTTTTACCGTGGAAAATGATGGAGAAGAATCCCCGTACACGGCATCCAACCTTTTTTTTATATCGGTCGGGCTGACCCCTTCCTTAGTCAGGAATTTGATCACGAAACGATATTCCAATTTGATCATTTCGAAAGTTTTCCGGATTCGTATCGTTAAAACGCCGTAAAATCAAAACTACAACCAACAGAAACGCCAAAACCAGACTCGAAAAAGCAGACTGAATGACAATCGCGATGACATCTTTTTTATTTTTTTTTAAGCCGCCAAATTTTTCCAACCAGAAAGTTTTGGACCGAAGAGGTATATCTCATCCGATTATCGATACAAAATTATTTCAAAATCGGTTGGTTGGTTAACAAATGAATCAAATACTACGTTTGTATGGGATTATGAACTCCAGCGGGCTCTTAATTATCGCTGTCGAGCTGCAAAGGAGTGAAGAAGGTACTGTGATGGCAAAAAAGCGAAGTAGAGATTTTGATGGGGATAGATTGTCTTAAACAAAATAAAAAAGTCTAAAAACAAAATAAAAATATATGTGTGTGTTAATGTGTATCTAT
Organism: Coleophora flavipennella; assembly: GCA_947284805.1. Taxonomy (NCBI): domain Eukaryota; kingdom Metazoa; phylum Arthropoda; class Insecta; order Lepidoptera; family Coleophoridae; genus Coleophora; species Coleophora flavipennella. The sequence continues at coordinate 16,381,105 of OX369280.1, read as the reverse complement.
CTGTGTGTGTGTGTGTGTGTGTGTCCAGAGTTCCCAAACTACAGGACGGATTGGGGTTCTAACTATTTGATTTTTTTTCAATGGTGGCCATTGTAAAAAAACAATTTTATTTATTACACAAAAATAGCTTTCCTGATTTTGATGACATTTGGTATGTTAGGTACTATGACTTTGCATGGCCTACAGCATGTGGTAGTTGTTTAATCAAAAAAAATCGGAATAAGGTTCCTCTCCATACAAATCAAAATCATTTGTTACTTTTTCTCAAAAACGTCTCTCACGATTTTGACGAGACTTGGTATGTAACTATAACTATACATGGCCTTATAGCACCCAGTAGTTTTTTATTCCAAGAAAATCAACATAAGGCACCAACCATACAAATCCAGGTTGTTTGTTACTTTTTGACAATAACTAGGACTTATTAAGGCAATAGGCCCAAAAGTTGCACAAAGTAGTTGTTTATTCCAGGAAAAATCCGAGTAAGGTACCTCCCATACAAACCCAAATTATTTGTAGTTTTTCATCAAGTCTGATATACCTTACTAACTTTATTCTTTGCTACTAAATAAGTGGAATTATAAATGTAATGTGTTGATTTGTGAATGCGTAACTACGACACACGGTGAAGGGTTCGCGATAAAGTATGCACAGTAGGGTTGGGCTGTACAATTTATTTATTTTATCTTTAACCAGGGATTTACACGACGAGCGGTCCTGCGCTGCCCGCAGCCATCGTTTTCCCGCGATCTTCACCAGGTCGTCGGTCCACTGCGTGGGAGGCCTGCCTACGCTATGCTTTCCGGTGCGCGGTCGCCACTCGTGGAAATCCTTGGGGAGGCCTTTGTCCAGCAGTAGACGATTTTCGGCTGATATGATGATGATGATCTTTAACCAAATGGTGCGCAGTTTTTTTGTTATGTACTAACCTTGTTCTGATAATTACGAAAACAACAAAAATATATATATTCAAATTTGTCTAGCCGTTCTCAAGAGACTCTCCGTGATACATTTTTATTTAAATAGATAAATAGATAAGGTACCTGGATAATTTCGCTACTGTTTCTCGCTGTAATAATTTAGTCTGCTTACGCTGTGCTTTTCAAGTAATATTCACTATAAACTGTACATGACGAGGTATAAGATATGGCTTATTGATTTGGGGTAACTGTTCCCTGGCCAATAAAATATTTAGAGCCCTAAAGAAATGTGTCCGTGCTATTTGTAACGTTGGCCCGTACCATACATGTGGGACGCTGTTTCCAAAGCTTGGCATACTCACTCTCACTGACATGTAGGTATATCCTCGAGTGCAGTCAATTTGTAAAATTGAGCCACATTTCTTCCATAAAGTAGCTAAGTGTGCCCCGGGAACACGAGAAATCCTTAAAAGCTTGTCCTTAACTGCTGCCCTAGAACCACTATGTACCAGAAACACTGCTACAGTTTGAGCATTAAATTATTTAATAAATTACCAAATGAATTTGAAAGTCTTCCACTGACTCTAATGATTAAGAAAATGCAGAAGTGGTTAATATCTCAAAATTTCTATAATTTAAATAAATTTTTTGACTTAAAATGGTGATTTATTATACTGTGACTAATTTATACCCAATGTTTATATACTTTAATATCACTAACCTATGTATTATTTTTATGAGTTACCTTGATATTTGCATGCTGTTTTTAATAGCTAAACATGAGTGCTATAACTGTAACTTTAATAAATAAATAAATCTTTATTGCAGCCAAATACAACCATAGTAGCAAATAAAACAAAAAAAAACAAAATTAAAAATAAAATAATATTAAGTATATCTGACCTAAAAGTCACGTCACTTCTTATTCTCGTTTAAATGCACAGATAGCCAATATCTGTGCAACGGGCTATTAATGCCGTCACTCACAGCCTGGAGTATGCTGTTATCAGAGCAGTGCAGTCTCTCCCAAAAAGAGGCCACACGAGCCCTCACAACAGCAAAGAAGTCGGGCACTCTCGCCCCGGTGAACATGCCCGATGCGCCGCAATATCGAGGTAAACACATGAGAGTGCGAAATGCATCATTATATTGCACTCTCATGGTGCTGTAAGATTTGCGCTTAAAATCGACCCAGAGTTGGCAGGTGTAGAAACATTGACAGTATGCATTAAACAATGTCAGCTTGACTCCGTCGCTACACCCACCAAATCTGCGTGCGAGCATATTTGACTGGACCGAGAGCGCCCGTCTCTTGCTCCATATCCTGATCGTCTTTCAGGTCCGGTGTGAGAACGTGTCCCAAGTATCGGAACATTTGCACAACCCGAACCGCCACACCATTTAATTTAATTTCAGGTACGTTCTCCGGACCCCTCCCGGACTTAAAAATCATTAATTCCGTTTTCAGTACATTGTATTTCAGTCCATGAGCATCAGCATAATGCTCACAGACTGACAGCAGCTTTCTTAGGCCTTTGATTGAGGGGCTAAGGAGCACCATGTCATCAGCGTAGCTGAGGTTGTTCACACAGACCCCACCTACATGGCAACCGACCTTCGTGCTCCTCAGATCCTCAATCAGTCCGTTGATGTATATGTTGAAGAGGTCCGGAGATGTGAGTCCACCCTGACGTACGCCGCATTCTAGCCTGTAACTGCTAGACGTCGCGTCGCCCCACTTCACGTTATTTATTTGGTTTCCGTACCAATACCCCAACAGATCCACCACTGATCTCGAAACTCCTGAGCCACGCAGTGTTTCCCATAGAATTCCATAATTCACAAGATCAAACGCAAGACTCAGGTCAAGAAAGCACGCGTAGACAGTGGTGTTACGCGATTTGTAATAATTTACAGCATATTTTACACTGACAATGGCGGAGTCCGTTGAGATTGAGACACCGGGACGAAAACCAAATTAATGATCTCTGCCGTGTTTAAGGCAAATAAATGATTTTCTATTTCTATTTCATGTCAAAGTGAACTTTCTTCTGTGCTCGTGTCATGAATAAAAACTATTCTGAACCAAAGTTGTATATTTGTAATTTTCTATTTCACTTCGTAAGTACATCTCAACCTTATAAATCCCACATTTTAGTTGGAACACACAAAATATTGAAAAAAAAAACGAAGTGTGGCAGTCGGGGACTGCCGCGGTAAAGCTATTGCATAGCATTTTTTATCAACTTATGCAATTATAATTGTTTATTTATTTTTTATTTATGCAGTATTTACCAGAACCATATAATCCTTGGGGCGCGGGATGTTTATGTAATAAATTAACACTAAGAAAGTTCATCATCATCCGCCATCATCAATCGACATCATCAATTGCCATCATCAATCGCCATCGCCTCATCATCATCATCATCATGATGGATAGATAGATGGCACTGTAAGTTTTTTAGAACTCAATATTTTTTTTGGGGTGTCAGGTTTTATTTTCATTACGAAAGCCCCCGATAAAAGCTATACAATAGCTTAAAATTGATTGCATGTATAAATTTTCATAGCTATATAAGACGTCAAAAAACAAAGAATATTTAGACCTATGGTTACCTCCCACAGCACATAAAAAAACTCTCGAACAATTTTATTGTTTTAAGCGTACAGCCCAAAGCATCATAAAACAACGTATAATAACACCGGGACGATATCGTCCCCATCACCGCCGAAATCAATTTTAAACAAACTCTAGCCTAACCAATGCCTAACAATTATCATGGGAACAATGCTTGCCCACCAAATATAAATATCGACCGGTGTGAGAGGTCACGATAATGGACGCCCGAGATACAATCGCGATGATTTGTTGATTGTATACAAGTTTAAATATTGAAATTAACATTCATTTGTGATATTTATCAGCCCACAGGCGAGGCTGTTGAGTGAAATCTCTATGAATTTATTTGATCAGTCTGACAACGAATTGATTTACCGTGAGACCTTTGGGAAAAGTTAAATCTTCAAACTTAGTTTTATCACTCACTCGACTAAATCCAACTCCTCATAACCTGTATTTCCTTTTTCTTTATCTTCACAATGATATTACCTCACTAACTTCGAAGGAAAACTGTTCAAAATTCTCAAATACAACAAAAAAGCTTAAACTGGGCCTGGGTGGTCTAAACTCGGGTGTGTGCAATGCAATCCACTCGCGCGCATCCAAAATGAGACAACAATGTGCGAAAACGAGATCTTATGCAAATACTGTGTCACACCCTACATTTAAACTACACAATATCGCATATTTTTCAAGATAAAAAGAGAATAAGTACCTATAAAAATGTCGTAGAAAATGTAATATTGCTATAAAAATAAATAAAGTATATTCTCAATCACTTACATCTCGGTAGGTAGGTACCTACAGCCAGATAAGAAAAGCGCAGATTGATTTATGGTGAGTTGGTGCACAGCAGCAGCCGCCACAACTTAGATAGTAAAATGAAAATTGACGATCATGTAAAGTTTATTAGACGAGGTAAAGTATAAAAATTGTGAGTAAATCAAGGAGAGGCGGGCGCTCGGTGTGTTGTATATGTTACTCGTAGTGCGGCCGCGTTATCTAGTGTCCGGCCCGTAACCACTTTATTGCGTGTCATAGCTCTTCGACACACCGAGGCATCATCCAACTTCATCTGGATGTGGTGTTCATAAATAGTTTACAGATATTCAGGCTGAAAATGTAGTTTCCAAAACGTTGTTAGCGTCCCGTTGACCCTTTGAGGAAACCTGATATGATCAGTTGGTCGTCCGTCCGTTTGTACATTTCAGGCAGTCGAAGCGTCATAACTTTTATATTTTTGAACCCAATCACCTTTCGGGAATTTTTTTTTATATTTTTTTTTAGAATACCTAGATTTCTATATTGAAAAAATATATAGTTTTAGTTTTTAACGCTACTTTCACATTAAAGAAGACAAAACTATTTTTAACTCCCGACGCAAAAAGAGGGGTGTTATAAGTTTGACGCCAATGTCTGTGTGTGTTTGTGTCTGTGTGTGTGTCCGTCTGTGGCATCATAGTTCTTAAACGGATGAACCGATTTTGATGCGGTTGTTTTTACATGAAAGCAAGTTTCCTTGCGGTGGTTCTTAGCTATATTTGGTAAAAATCGATTCAGCAGGTTGAAGATCATCAGATCTTATTTAGGTGCTGAAGGGATGTGGGCAACTTATACCGGTCTGATCGATCGAAATTTGGTGCCCTGTAATTATAACAATATTGCCAAACCATGGTAACCTTGACCTGTTGCTGCAGCATCTCCTAGTATCTGCATGATACCCAACTCCTTACCAACTTACAGCAGAGGTATCGTGTTTGAGATACATAAAGTTTAAAAAGCATGAAATTAAACTTAAGTTAAAAATTTAAAAACCCCGGACATAAAAACCCTCTAAAAAGTTGAAATAATACAACTTAGCGGTCCACTACGCGACAAATCTTAGATCAAAATATAACTAATTATATTAAACTTAAAAGACCAAAACATATTATTTTATTCTTTTTAGAGGTTTTTTTGTCAGAGGTTATTGAGATTACCCACCTAGTGTGTTTGTGTGTGTGTGTGTGTATCTTTGATCTTTGAAAGAGTATTATCATATGGAAAAGTGTTTTAGAAGAACATATTTGTATCAGGCGATACCTTTTGCACAATATTGGCAGTCAAAGTCTTTAACAAACAGCTCTCCCCCAACCCAGGCGTTCCTAAACTGTTTGACATGAAATCAGCCAGGTAAGTGGGCCTCAGATTTTCAGGTTTCCTCTAATATGGGGTCTTCAAGTTTTCAAGGTGATGAAATGACTACGCAACCCCACACTATGCTCGGACCGACACTTACTTGACCGTTCTTAAAAGCTTTTATTTAACTTCAATTGTATGTATTTAACAATCAATATTTCACCCATTTCTATTAAAGCTATTGGGCTGAAATTTGGCACACACGTTTGTTTCTTGTGACAATGCACGATTACTAAATAAAAACTTTTACTAAAAGTTTTTTGATATTTCTAAAATTGTTTTATGTGTAATGTCCTTTCGAAGAAAAAGTACATGAAAGAAAAATATATACCTAGATAGTGTCTTCTAGGAACTTCATAACTTTTGGCAAAAATAAAAATGTTATCATTATCTTCTTGAAAGTGTGAAGAAAGTTGTTATCAAAACAGTTTAAAACGTTACTCTTCCTTTTTAACTGTTTCTAATATCTATGGTCCCAAGTGTCAGCTCCATTCCGAGAAAGTAGATTACTTGTGTCCATCGTAAAATTAATGCTCTATACTGTAATACGAGCACTTTAGCCTGTCACAGTCAATTTTTATGACGCTCCCATTCGATATCACAGCCTATCGGAATCTATATTGCTTACGTAGATTCCATCCGTTCATAAACAAACAGGGCTATTTAAATATAACAGCCACTGGTATTCTTTACGACAAAAAATTTACATGCGAAATGGAAAAATATTGTCCCATAGAAAATAACCTCGAGAGAGATATTCTGAACGGCGCCGTTGTAGTCGACTAGTCGCTCAAAGTGTGTATTATTAAATTAAATTGCATTTCAACGAAATATTTACGAGAGTGGCTATTTTTCAAGCTGGACAGGCCCTGGGGCCACGGCCCCGGTGCGGTTTTCTTCGGATATAAGATCCGATCCGCCTCGCCGCCACGTTTGCCCATTCCAACTAATTTTGCAATTCCTTACTCATAATTTTTATTGGTTACTTCTGGCTCAGGTAAGTACCTACGAAAATATTAAGTCCAATCATAAATACCACTAACATTGAGTAAGAAGTAGTTTCGAATGTAGAAATGTACGTATTTTATTTAGTAGCACATCTCCTCTCCACCTGGGGAGAGTATAATTAGTCGGAATAAATATCATATCGTAGAGCAGATGGCCGCGTTGGGGGCAGTAAAGGTTACGACAGGTGACCGAGCACTGGAAGACGTAGCGTAGGCAGGCCTCTTACTTGGTAACACGACCTGGTGAAGATCGCGGGAAGCCGCTGGATGTGCGCAGCGCAAAACCGGTCTTTGTGGAAATCCTTGAAGGAGGCCTTTGTCCAGCAGTGGACGTCTTTCGGCTCGTATAATGATAACGAAAAAATAATTATAGATGTACCTAGTTACATACATTTTCATACATGAAATTGTATTTGTTTCCTTCCTGCAGAGTTACTATGTTTCAGTACATAGTACTATCGTCTAAGCTCATTTTGAAAACCTACAAATATTTAGATATAAGCCTTTCGTCTGTAAATTTAAATTATTTCCTATTCTTCTCAGCAAACACTTTCATCTGACACCATATCATAGGGGTGCATAAAAAATAACTGGTTCGCCATCTTGTCCGCCATATTGAATTTAGGATGACGTCACTAAGCTAGCCATGCGTTATCATCCAATCTAAACGTGTATGCAAAATTTTAGCTCAATTTGAAACCGGGAAGTGTAAAATTTAAGTTGCAACTTCCTTACGTATAAAATACATACTATACGATAATTGCAAGTTAAATAAAAATTTGTCATAAGCTCTTTTCAAAAAACCTTTAAACTTTTAGGTACAAGTTTTTGTTCGGAAATAGTTTTGAAGTTCAGTGATTCGAAATTTAAAAAAGGCGGGCTGAGAGGTACAGTATTTTCTATGATTTGATTGAAAACAATAGACGATCCTGGGACCTCGATTCCACCTGCGTAGTTCCAAAACCAAAAGGATCTAACATTGTCTCTGGCAATACGGCTTCATACAAAACAGCTTAATCGGTCCCCTGGGAGTTGTTCTAAAATCTATCGCAAGATGTGAAGGGAACACTGCAAGTTAAAGCTTGTAATAAAAAAAAGATGAGTGTCCGTTTTGAAATCGTAACTTTTTTCCGGAATTCCATAGAAAATGAATTATTTGAAAAGTTCACTTTGTAAACATGTAATTTCGAATAACAATTCGTGGTGTCATTTAAAGGGTTCTATTTTCGATGGAAGATAGGTACTTACGAAGTAGAATCACTATATCGCTGAAAAAAAACAATAAAAAAACACCTGTATACTCTGGTTAACCTACCATGACCTGTCCATAACACATGATAGCGTCGGTGGCTCAATCGGTAACGACTCGATCCTCTTTACCAGAGGTATCGAATCCGGACGGCCAATGTACCAATAAGTTTTCCAAACTTACGTACATATATTACCGATTGCTTTAACGGTGAAGGAAATCATCGTGAGGAAACCTTCACAACTGATTCCAGATGTGTATAACTTTGCACACGTCCGTAGGTGTAAACCTAAATGCCCTACACGTGACCGCGGGTGATGTTAAGTGCAACACCAGGCAACCGCCGTCTATCCCTTGGATAGCACTGTTAATTATTGTACCACTTGATAAGAAAGAAGAAGAACACATAATGTCACGTTTAGAACCCATAAATATTCCCACTGCTGGGGCGAGGGTCTCTTCCCAAACTAGGAAAGGTTAAGTAATACTCCCCCCACACCACACGCGGGGGCCCAGTCCAGGTTGGTGGAAGGCTAGGGGCGAACCCCACGTCAGAAGGTTTCCAAACCGGTGAGGCATCTGACACGGCTTACAACTGCCATATAGTGGTAGCAACCGGCACCAACGGCTTCAAGTGCCTTGCGAAGCACGGAAACGGTTACAGAATAATGGCTTTTTAACCGCCTCCGTGATATAATTGTTAGTCCATTCGCTTCGCAACAGGAGGTCGCAGGTTTGATTCCCGGTGGGGTCAACTTGTAAGACTCGGTTTGGTTGGTGGTAGGGTATTTTCTAAGTCCGCCTGGCCAGCTACCACCATCTTATCTAAGTCTTGCCGCCAAACATCAGTGTTAACAACATGCATCTGTTCTAACTTGAAGATAAGATAGCCAGTTCTCCATTGCATTGGGGAATCTTGGTAAGCCCGCTTCCATCTTCGGCATCATCGTCACTTACCATCAGGTGAGATGATGCCAAGGGCTTACCAATTGTGAATAAAAAAATAATAAAAAAAAGATGATAGTAGCTAGCCAGGCGGGCTTAGAAAATGCCCTTCCACCAACAAAACCGAGTCTCACAAAGTTAGACATTGCCAGGAATCGAAACCGCGACCTCCTGATGTAAAGCTAATAGACTTATTCATTAAGCCACGGAGGAGGGTACAAAAACTAAGTAAAAAAATATAAAAAAACTGTCGTTTTCATTGATGATTTTGATTGAAATGAATACCATTGTGGCGAGGTGGGTGTGCCCTGTAGTCTGTACAAGTGTACAACACCCCCCACCCCCGGCGCCCAGGTCCGACTTGCTCTTGGCCAGTTTTACTTTTGTTTCCATTAGGGAGAGAATCGTCTCTATTATTTGAGCGTAGCACGAAACATACGAAGCGCGCTCGTTAATCTAAGATAATGATTGTTTGCACTTGTTAGGGCGTTCTAAGGGCGCGAGAGGTCATGGGGCATTCTAACTAGTACTCACCGGTGGCTTTTCATACCCAGGTAGCTTTTACACCAATTTAATTTTATTTATTATTATTTTCGAAAATTTCCTGTGGATTTTCTGTACTTTATTTTACTAAAGAAAGGTAAGAGTTAACAATTTATATATAATATGTTCATAATCACCATATCAACTCATATACGTCCCCATCGAGGGCCTCGAACCTACCCTGAATTAGGGCGATCGTGCCTTAGTCGACCACGCGGGCCCAGTGTGGGTTGGTCGACTTCACACACAACCTTCAAGTTTCTTCGCAGGCGTGTGCAGGTTTACTCACGATGTTTTCCTTCACCATAAGAGCGTCGGATACACGTACATATGAAATCGAAATTCGAGAATACATTGGTACGTGGCAGGATTTGAACCACGACCTCCCGGACAGGAGGTAGCGGCCCTACCCAATACGCTACCGACGCGCAGTATAAGTACATATGTATAAGTTAATTTGTTTATATATTAATACATAATTAATTAATAACAAATAAAACAAATAAAAAAATATTGTGTATTTTGCCGTATATCATGGGAGTTGTTCCTTGACTCACTTAATAAAACGCAATTGTCAAGGGCTTACCAATTGTAGATGAACAGAATGGAAATAATTGAAAACGCTAAACACGTTGAAAAACCGACTTTCATCGCAACAACTTCGAACAATTTTGAATTGCTATTTTTGGTTTTTGTTTATTTTCTTATAAAGTACTAGGTATACCGATTTTGATAAAATTTATATGGTACCACAGGGAAATCACTAGTTTTCAAATAAAATAAGAATTATCAAAATCGGTTCTCCCAGTCAAAAGTTCTGAGGTAACACACATAAAAAAACATACAGTCGAATTGAGAAATTCCTCCTTTTTGGAAGTCGTTTGAAAAATGGTAGGTACGAGTTTAACTGAATGCAACATGGATACCTTAGTAACATACCTATCTGAGACGAAATAGCACTAGTTTCCAAATTCCACGTACATCTCGCATACTGACGAATCGCACTATTCGTAGCATTGCGTCGGTGCCCGCGGGCGAGTGGCCCTTGTGGCCCTCCTGGCCCTCGTGGCCCGCGAAACGAAACGCATGACAGGGCCCGAGTAAGTGCAAGCGCCAATTATTCAAGGATCGTAATTACATCGCTTTATCTTGAAAGGCTCAGCAATATTTGGACGCTTACATAAAACTTGCAGGATGTGAACCTAGCATCATTTTTGTAATCTTCTAAGAGCATCAAAGTTTCATATAACTCTACTGTTACTTACCTATTATTTAGGTAAATTTGAAATAAAGAAACTGGAAAATCTTGTTCCAATAGAAGTAATTTGATAACAAAGAGATGGAATCATTTATTTTTGGTCCAAATGTAATTTGGTAAAAGCCGAATAGTTGCCACACTTTTTGAAATCACTCTATATCTCTCAGTACAAATAGCAAAATACTTTATTTTTAAAACTGGCTGGTACTTTGGATTTCTATCTACAAATTTATGAAAAGTAAAAAACATTATCTTAAATATTTTTAGAGTATTAGCGATTTTTGCGGACCTCTATATTTTGGGACATCTATCCCACATAGGGGATAGTTGCCTAATCCATGTAAATTACGTTTAGGATAGATGCCCCGCCGAGAAACAGGACATCTACCCTGCAAAAACTTTGATCGCATTTTTCTTTCCCATGCAAACGCACAAAGACATGAGACACGGTCAACTTAGTGGTAATTGTAGAATCTTTCGATAGATTAGTAAAACAGCATGCGATTCATCCGCGAAACTAGAGTAATTACAATCGGGGCAACTATACCACTGGGGCAACTATCCCGGTTTTACCCTATACGTGTATCCAAAACATTGCAAATCGACGACAAGTTACGAAAAAGTGCTAAATTTCCTGCAGTTTCCGCTTATATTATCTGCACAACAGCACCTGATGAGCGGGGCGCTAATGTAGTCGCTCGGCGCCCGAAGCGAAGCGCTGAGTTATCGCGCATCCCATCCCCGAGTATCCCTCACTGCGCGCGCCGGCGCAAGATTGTTTCGTAAAAGCTCACTGAGATCATTACCGCGTAATACCGCCCATAAATCGATACGCTACAATTAAGATGCTAAAATGTTAAACATGTTTTAATCCACTGACAATATTCATTTCGAATACGATACCGGTTTGGGAATTAAACCGCCAGCATGTATACTTACTACCTAAATAAAATCAATGAAAGTTTAATGAATGATAGTAAGAATCTTACGTAACTAAGATAATATTACAAAGTCAAATGTACCTGTCCAATACTCTGATCAAGAAGTTATCAGAAACATAAGAAATAAATTTTCAATTATGAAGTTGTAAGAGTTACAAGCTGTAAGTAAGCAATTTTAGTTTATTGAGCCAACTGAGATCATAATACTGGTTAAGAGCATGTTGGAGGCCAGTAAATAAGATGCTGCACAATTTGCTTTGATAAATGTGCGCGGGAGCGGCGAACAGAGTCAACCCGCGGGCCCGAGCGAAATAATTAAAACTACTTAACATTCAAACAGAAACCCGATGCAGTAGCCAGTTTGCGGCTCATTTGGCGAGGCCGGGCCCGTCTGAGCCAGCGACGCGTCGGACGGCCGTAACTCTTCCGCCCGATTGATATATTCCCTCTCGACATGCGATCGGCGACACTCCACTCCACTCCCCGCAACTACCGACTACTACCGGCCACTACTGGTCGCTCTTGTAACCACGACAAACTGCCTACAACCAACAATAAATATCGTATCCAACTCTAACGTCGCACGTGACCATAAATCGGAGGCTTCTTTTATTGTATCTGCGCCTGCGACTGCAACTTTACCGAGAATTAACTCGTAATGAAGCTTAAAGTCGCTCTTATCGTTTGGCTAACGCATCAACAATCGTATAATGGCAATAAAATTGAATACCTCACATTTAATTGGATAAATTACTTTAAATTGTAACAATATTATCCTTAAAGTTTTAATTAATAATTTGATAGGTGCTGTTGTATTTTTGCATTTTCTATATACAGTGTAAACTCTATATAACGACACTTCAGGGACCGGACATTATGTGAAGTTATTAAGAGTTTTCGTTATACAGACAGAAACTAGCGTCAAATAATAATAATAATAATATTCTCAGACAAATCACACATGGTCATCTGGCCCCATAGTAGGATTCCCTGTGTTATGGGTTACCAGAGACTGATATACATACTTATATACGTTTAAATACATACATATATAGATATATTTAACACCCAGACACAGAGCAAACAAATCTGCTCATCACACAAATGCTTGCCCTGGGTGGGGATCGAACCCACAACTCTCGGATCAGTAGTCAAGGGCACTAACCACTGAGCCACAAAGTTGTTTCTCTCCGATCATCCCCCGTCCAAGCAACGACCTAAGCCGAGGTCCGTGCTCACCTGGGCGCCCTAAGCAGTTGCATCTTTTTGCTTTGCACTAGGTTGAGTGCCTTCCGTACTCGCCTCCCCTGCCCGGTGAAGTTGTAAAGGCCCCAACGGCCAACAACAAGCTTGTCCTTTCGAAAACAAAAAAAAAGCGTCAAAGTAAACAAACTGGAGTCAGAAAATTTTGACGTTTCAAAGAGTGAATCGTTATATCGAGTGGCGTTTTACAGAGTTTACACTGTATTTAAAGAAATGTACGTCAGCAATAAAATGGTAAGTTGAAAAGTAGTACAGCATACAATGATGACGCCTGGGAACTGGGAACTGGGCGCTGGCAACGGGAACCCGCCACTACTCTGTGTGCTCTAGCGAAGCCTCTAAACGATCGAACACATAACTCGACGTCAGATTAAACACAAATATTTACATGTGTACAAAAGGAGAGAGATAAAAGTTTCACCTTTTACAAGCAATTTGAGGTTATTTATCATGTGCACCGGCGGCGCGGGCGCCCGCTGCAGCGCTGCAGCTTCTTTATACAGAAGCCATTATAAGTATCAGTTTCAGATCATAGATCATAAGCGCATTTATTATTGGAGGCGAGGGCTGGTCGCTGGATATGGGGGGTCCCGTCTCGCGCTACATTCATTGTTGATTTTTTATTGTCGCGCGCGGTGTCACAGTTTCCTTGCGCGCCCCGAACATCTCCGAAATAAATATTGACCACAAGAATTCCTCGGTTCGGGGCAGCCACAGCCACACTCGGCACTCGTCTGATGACTAGGAATGTATCTAAATCACAAGCGCACACGCTTAAGTAGCATAATCTTTATTTTATGATTATCGTAAATATCAATTTGATTTTAATAACTTGTTTACTTTTTAATGTTTTGTAAGTTTAGCAATTAATCTTAATAATCCTTTCAAACCATTAAGAAATAATTTTATGGAATCAAAATATTTTCTCTTATTGTAATAATTCAGATAAAGTTTTAAAATATTGCTTTTTATATTAATTAACATAATAGTACCTTAGATTTGTTTATTTACAATTGATAAGCCCTGAGCATCATCTCAACTCATTCTAACCAAAGAAAATAAACCTTTTTAAACTAAGTTTCCAACGCTGCTGGTTTCCAACATCTCATTTAAAACTTACAAACAAAAAAGTTCTAAATCATTATTTAATTTCCATTCCTGTAGATTTCGGTGGGGAGACTCTCCATCAAATACTACAACATAGGTTAAGTTGGAAACTAATATACCTATAATGTATTAAATTATATTATGCGTATGAGGGTTGCGTAGCACACGTCCGTAGGTGATAATCTAAAAATTCCCTACACGTGACCGCGGGTGATGCTAAGTGCAACACCAGGCAACCGTCGTCTATCCTTTGGATAGCACGGTTAATTGTGCCAAACGATAGAGAGAGAGACGGAAAATTTATAGTATCTATGTCATGTTATTTTATAAGTTTCGATATATCTGTGGGTACTTTAGAACTAAGCTACCTGACAATAAACGAATAATAAAAATAGTATATATTGCAGCCGCTTACGGAACGCGTGTTCGTAAACCACAAGTAGACATCCCGTATCCTGCCCAGCAAAGTGGGGATGATGTACACTAATGTACCTACATATTATAATGAGTCCTTAACAGCACACACCGTGTTAACGTTAGGCCATACTCCGCGGGGGCCAAGTCCGCATTCGTGTTGACTCCTAACATCCGGTTCCTAAATTATCCAGTACGTTCACAACCTCAGTTTCCTAGAACATACAATGTTGACAGAGGTTGTAGGGCTAGTGGCGACCTCCACTGTAAGAAGTTGTCAAGCCGCCCTTATGGGCTATAAGAATCACAACAACGGCGGAATAAATGCCACTAACAGACAAACCCATCCATGGATTGACCGTGCTTATGGTCAATTAACATGCATTATCGAAGAGATCACGCAAGTCACACTAAGGTACGACCGCTTCAAATAACCAATCCGCTGACACCTAATATTCTACAGTTTTTGTTTACTGCACTCAAAACAAATCGTAGGCACATGATTCCTATTTACCCGACTGCTCGAAGTGGATAGTAATGTATGTATGTATGTATGTTTCTTTGGCTGAGCCTGCAGCCACCTGCAGCCTACACGGCTTTGCGGATTTGGAGAACAAGGTGTCGTAGACTCGCCTTGACCCCTTAATTGACACAGGATACATATTTACCCCTAAAAAGCATCGGTGGCTCAACCGGTAACGACTCGGTTCTTCTAACCAGAGGTACCGGGTTCAAATCTGGACGGCAAATGTACCAATGAGTTTTTCAAATACTTACGTACATATACTTACCGATTGCTTTAACAGTGAAGTAAAACATCGTGAGGAAACCTGCATACGCCTGCGAAGAAACTCGAAGGTTGCGTGTGTAGTCGACCAACCCGCACAGGGCCCGCGTGGTCGACTAAGGCCTAATCGCCCTAATTCAGGGTAGGCTCGAGCCCCTCGGTGGAGACGTATATGAGCTGATATGATGATGTATAAAACATATTTACCCCACTTCTTAAAAAAGAGAGATAATATTTTTTATTTAATTAGCCAGGTTTTTTGTTTGAAATTCTTAGCAACTACTAGACACGTTCTTAGCTACTAGTCTCAGATCGAAGCAAACAAGGCTTATTATCAATAGATACGATTGAGATAATTTGAAACTGTAGTTTGAGAGATCGCAAATAGTACTTTCTCCACACTTAAATAATTGAGAATATAAGAATGTAAGTCAACTTAACGGAATAACAATGTTTTTACACAAGTAGAAGGTTTTATTCACCCGCGTGACTTATTACCAAAAACTTTCAAGATTGATTATTATTGCAGTCGTTACAATATATTATATTTAAAATGTTTTTTTAGGACGGGAGTTTAATAATGATATTAAATTCACGGCGGTACCACTAGCCATGCTTCAATACATAAAAAGTCTAAGTGACTTATCCATCACACACTCTTTCTTTATTGCTGGAGCGACAGTCTCACCCAAAACTTCCATTCTGTTTTTAAAACTTTGGCCGTGCACGATTCCTACACTGGAACAGTATATCAGACACATACTAGAGCGCTTGTACTGTTTCTTGATAGTAGGGGGTTGGCTTTTTCTCAATCATTATAGCAGCGATCACAGATAAACGAATTAAATCATCCATTTTCCTGACTTAAGTATGCTCAATCAATTAATTTCCTTCAATGGCTTTTCTTTTCAGAAAAACGTGCAAATGATTTGCAATTCAGATGACAAACATAAACAGTCATTTTCATTTGTTTCTCATCAGTCACGTTGCAATAAAATAGATAAGAAGTTCCTATGTCAATGACTAATTATAAATATTACTTACAACCAAAGAGAATCTATCCCAGGAAATGTTGCATAAACTTGTATGCATTATGCTTAGTCCTACAAAACTGAAGTGATTGAATGCTCTATGTGGATTGTACCCGCATCAATTGTGATACAATCTAGTTTATGGTTTTATGTTTGTTTATTACTTAGGTACATTATGTGCATAGTACTACAAAAATAAATTAATGAATTAGTACCATGAGTCGGAAATCACTTAGTGGGTCCACGAGAAATAAGCCTCCCTCGTGGTCCCACTAGTGGGTCAAATTAGTGGGACCACGAGAAAACAGCGACGAATTCACTTACTTTGTCCAAGCTGATCTATCTAGCTGATTGCAATATTCAGAGCAGTCGGCACGCACCGCACAGTCACACGTAAACCAAATGATTAGCTAACCAGTTCAAGTCCAGTTACTTAGAATAACTTTGAAGAGGTACGGGTGCCACACACGGTGTTTGGCCTGCGCGCGCGCAATAAAAGCACCGTGGTACAGTTGGCGCCAGAGAATCACCTCTCTGCGTCTAATGCGATTCGATGCGGGACTTTAGTATCAAAATAATATTATTATACACGATTAGAAACATTGCCGGACGGCCAGTGGGAATACACCGGAACAATTATGCCTCAAGGTATCAACAATTTGTAAGAATCTCCTATTGGTAATAGGTTATTATTAAATGATTGTAACAGAACACACACAGTCAGTCTAGAAGAAACATTATAACGCTCACTAATAACGGCAAGCAATTTTCCACAAAGAAATGTTCAGTTGTTGATCGTGGTCCACCTACCCGGTCTACCTGGGTGGACCACAATTTTCTACTAACACGTCATCAAACTCTGCACTCTGCCTACACGCTTACTCAAAGATTCATGGCGTCACAATATGGTAGTATTAACTTCATCAAAAATAAATTGTGAAATGTTCCCTTAATTGCCCTCTATTTAAAATTTCAAAAAACCTTACTCATTTTACGTCTTTAATTTTTGAATTAAACAAAATTACTAAATTAGTGTGACGTCACGCGTTTCTACCTCATAAATTTTTGGAACAAAATTTCGTTTTTGAGAGCCTAAATCTAATCTCAATTTCGGTCGATACATTGAGTCCAAGACAAAAGTTGCTGCAAAGAAGCTGGGTATTTACTCTAGGGTGAGATGGTACTTCACACCTGGACAGCTTCTTTATTTATATCAAGCTCAAATCTGATCTTGTATAGAGTACTGTTCTTACCTGTGGGATGGATCAGCCCGCTATCAGCTGGATACCTTGGACGCCATCGAATGACGCGCCCGTACTCATTGGCGACGATGAGCTTGTCAAAAACAAGCTCCAGAGCCTTGAGCATCGCCGCAAAGTTGCCCGTCTTTCGGTATTCTATCGAAATAATTTGGGAGAGTGTGCGCAACAACTGCACGACCTCATTCCCCCAGCTCCATACCACCTTCGGTCAACGAGACGCAGGAAGAGGCCCCATCGCTTTGTTGTTGATATTCAACCTATACGCATGAAGTGTTACGCTTCCTCATTTACTATGCGGATAGCGATGAAGCGGAACTCCTTGCCTGCGTCTGTGATTCCCGTCTTTTACAATTTGGGGATCTTCAAGGCGAGAGTGGATAGGCATTATTTGAGCTTGCGTGTACAATCCTCGACTATATCGTCACTTACCACAGGTGAGATGTCGTCAAACGCACTCAAATTTTTAGTTTAAAAAAAATAACTTAAATGACAGGCGTCGGTGGCTCAACCGGTAACGACTCGGTCCTTCTAACCAGAGATACCGGGTTCAAATCTGGACGGCCAATGTACCAATGAGTTATTCAAAACTTACGTACATACTTACCGATTGCTTTAACGGTGAAGGAAAAACATCGTGAGGAAACCTGCACAGGCCTGCGAAGAAACTCGCAGGTTGTGTGTGAAGTCGGCCAACCCGCACTGGGCCCGATCTATGGTCTAATGGTCGACTAAGGCAGGATCGCCCTAATTCAGGGTAGGCTCGAGCCCCTCCGTGGGGACGTATATGAGCTGATATGATGATATGATGAAATGACAAGCAGTCATCTATCCTATTTCGCCATTACTTCTAAACAAATTACGCCCCGTCAAATACGTACATAGCTTTAATGGATTGTCAGTGATGTATCGATTTGAATAACAGTTCCTGTGCTCCACCTCTGCTATACGTGGACACGGCAGACAAGAATATAAACAATGCTGTGTTCGGCGCGAGCACACTGTGCAGTACACAGCGCACAGTGCAGCCTTGATTACAAAGTATAATGAGACTAGTTTACGGCCACTTCATTTTCTGCCATTGCACGTGTGTGCTGTGTTTATACGTATGTAATACCTAAAATACAAGTAAATGCACTGTGTCTATTGTGACTATTTGCAATTTTAGGGTTCCGTAGTCAACAAGGAACCCTTATCTGTCCGTCTGTCCGCGGCTTAGCTCAGAGACTATTAATACTAGAAATCTAATTTTTCTAGACTCAAGTGCCCCCTCCCCCCCCCCCTCCCTACCAGCCAAACCGCTATTTCAGGACATCTGAAAAGAATTGTAATTATTAGGTCATATAATAAATTTAAAAAGAAAAGTATCACGTCTAAGTTGGCTTTCTTATTAAGATATGCAGTTAGGTTTGTCCAAAGTTCATATATTTTCTGTACAAAATGTTCTATTACTAACTGTAAATATAATTTTATTTTTTTAAATAAACATTTATTTTTTGAAAAGACTTCCGAAAACTACTTTGCTCAATTCCGACTCGCACTTAGCCGGTTTTTTTTAATTTATGTTTGTAAATAAAACATAATTATTATTTTCGCATAGTACCATAATTAACATGATAGTTACGTGTAATGGTGGTGTTGCATAGATCTTGTAGGTCGCGGTGATCCATTAGGTCCTATTACCTTCTTACCCAATAATAATAATACGTCTAATGGTGAAGGTGAAGGTTTAGAACTGAATATTTACCATATAGGGTAAGGTTGTGTCAGTCGCATTGTCGCGTTGCCCAAGTCGTACCTTATCGATATCTCGACATCCCTAATAATGAATGATCTATCCGACCGATTTCGGTCATGGCGACCACTTCGACCCCTAGTCGGTGTGCCGCGCGTGCGACATCAGAGCAAGAGTAGAGGAGACAATTAGTCAGCGTCCATCACATGTCAAATTGCAACGCAATACGGTTTTTCTGATCAGAAATATTAGACAGTTAACAATTTTTTTACAAGCGTTTTACATTATTGTGGTGTTAAAACTAAGAAGGTGATTCATTTAACGTGTACTTGATCGCATTTTCATAAAAAGCTTAGAATAATGTGTTATCTCTGTCTCATTTCTACAAAGAGAGGGACGCGAAAAATTTAAAGGTTATTTTTGACATTCGTTTAAAATATGTGTGTATGTAGGTTCCTTACTCGTACCTCGCTGAGTTTCTTATGTGGTACATACTTTATAAAAACTGTACAAAAAAGCGTCGGTGGCTCAACCGGTAACGACTCGGTCCATCTAACCAGAGGTACCGGGTTCAAATCTGGACGGCCAATGTACCAATGAGTTTTTCAAAATCTTACGTACATATAATTACCGATTGCTTTAACGGTGAAGGAAAACATCGTGAGGAAACCTGCACACGCCTGCGAAGAAACTCGAAGGTTGTGTGTGAAGTCGACCAACCCGCACTGGGCCCGCGTGGTCGACTAAGGCCTAATCGCCCTGATTCAGGGTAGGCTCGAGCCCCTCGGTGGGGACGTATATGAGCTGATATAATAATATAATAATAAAAACATACTTTATACTTTATACTTTATACTTTCTGCTAATATTATAAATGTGAAAGTTTGGATGTTTGTTTGCTTAGTTGTTAGTTTTGAGTGGGTGAATGGGTTTAACGTTGTTAGATAGCGTTATCACCAGAAATAAAAAAATAAAAATATAAGTTTATAAAACTTTTTTTTTTTATTCACAATTGGTAAACCCTTGACAACATCTCACCTGGTGGTAAGTGACGATGTTAACATGTTAACATTTTTATGTGATTATATACCGAAAAGAAATTTACCTCCTCAAAATTATTAAATAATATTTTTATTCATAGATCCAAGAAATAAACCAACAATAACGAATTAAAAGGTAAGTACGAAACAAATTAAGGGCCTCTTTTTTCCAGGTCGGCGCCAGCGAAGCCATCGAATCTAAAATGTTTGATTGGTACGTATACTTTTCTCAAGCGCTGGGACGTACCGAGCTCAAAAATATAAGTAAGCCCCTAATTTGTTTCTACCTTTGATTTTATTATTGTTGGTTAATTTCGCGTTTTTATGGATAAATATATATTTATGGATAGAGCGTCGGTGGCGTAATGGCAAGGGCTGCTGCCTCCTGTCCGGGAGGTCGTGGTTCGAATCCTACCACGTACTAGTGTGTTTTCAAATTTTGATTTCATATTTACTTGTATCCGACGCTCTTACGGTGAAGGAAAAACATCGTGAGGAAACCTGCACACGCCTGCGGAGAAACTCGCAGGTTGTGTGTGAAGTGGACCAACCCTCACTGAGCCCGCGTGGTCGAAGTCTGAGCATAATTCAGAGTAGGCTTGAGCCCCTCGGTGGGGATATATACATATAAGCTGATATGATAAAGGATAAAAATTTTGTTTCATAGTTTTGAGTAAATTTCTTTTTGAAGTCGGTTTTTTTAAACTTTTATTAGGCTGTGTCAACTTAATTTACGTGCCTATCTAGATATTTCTTATGCACAAGCGTAGGTACTTATGGTGGTATAACCATAAGATTTAAACGTTTTATTTTATTTTTACTACTTAGTAATTAAGGCATTCCAACCATAGAATGTCGCCTAAGATTATAGTGTAAAAAAAGCTCGAGTGGCGTTTTAATTATTTGACGCTTATGCGAATTAGATAATATCTGATTCAATAAAATGCGAGCTGGATCTCTAGCGATGGGGAGATAGCGCCGCCGGGTGGTCGCTACTTGTCTTACGATAAACTTATCTTCGGAATCGATGCGCGATAAAAATAACTGAAATAAAACCAGCGACCCGACGTGTCTCCGTCGACGCGTCTCCGGCTATAACGTGCGGAGTTAATCGAACTGCCCGTGCGCATATTTGCATCTCTATGGTATTTATTCGATGGATTTCTTACATATTTTTCATTCTTGAAAAGTTTCCTGTAGATACTTTCGTAGTCAAAATGGCAAAAAACGGAACCCTTCTAATTTCGTCATGACCGTCTGTCCGTCTCTGGGTCAATATAATTATAACAATCATTTTTCTCTTCTTCTTCTTCTTAGCGTGTCGATGGCATTTTTCTCTGCCACTATAAGACCTGCAGCGGCAGTCGGCAACAGGCGGCCCGCGGTCCGTGTCCAAACCGTGAAAGACCGAAACTTGTGTATCCGAGGAATTTTCCCGGGATAAAAAGTATAATTTATAATTATTTAAATGAGTCAAAATAAAAACAAAATAAACTAGTAAGCATTATGAGTCTTTTGTGGACCTTGATAAAGCCCTTAATTTTCACCAGTATCCGGACTCCACCTACAATTACTTACCGACCTCTGACCTACAGTAATGAAATTATGACCCAAAACTGAATATGAGGTCAATGTGTCAAAAAATATTTTTATGGAAGTGATAAGGAGGATGACATTGTTTGCGTACTTCTCGAAAGAGATTTCGTGAAATAGGTCTCATTAAATGAATTAAAGGTCTCTTTGAACACTTTCTAGTTTCTATTTAAATTAGTTTCAACGCATCCGTAGCGTAATGGTGAGTACATTTGCTTTACAGCACAAGGTCGCGGGTTCGATTCCCGGCGGGGTCAACTTTGTAAGACTCGGTTTGGTTGGTGGTAGGACATTTTCAAAGCCCGCCTAGCCACCACCATCTTATCTAAGTCTTACCGCCAAAACATCAGTGTTAACAGTATTGATGTGTTCCAGCTTGAAGATAAGATAGTCAGATCCCCATTGCGTTGGGGAATCTTGGTAAGCCCGCTTCCATCTTTGGCATCATCGTCACTTACTATCAGGTAAGATGAAACCAAGGGCTTATCAATTGTGGATAAAAAAAAGCATTTACAAAACTTTGCGCTCCAAAGTGGCGCTTTTCATGTGGTCGCTCTCCTCTCCCTCCTCTATCTTTTTAATTATGGGACTTAGAGTTCTTAAAAAATACAGATACAAGACGTAACTATAATGAACAAACAATATTTTTCCCATACATGTGAAAGTTGTCCTTGAGCGCACCTCTTGCACGTGAACTTGTTGCTACAGTTTAATTTATTACACGAAATGAAACGTCCCAAATAGCAATTGTCCTTTGTGATAGTTATGAGTAAATGTATTTATGTCATATAGAAGTCATATTAAGGAATTTTCATATTCAATAAGTTCTATTTCAAATAAATTTAAATAGATAGATAGATAGATCCTCTTGGTCTTGATTTTTATTTAACCTAAAAACCTTTATCAAGAGGATAATATAACGTTATTAGAGATCGTTTTCCAGAACTATAAATCCTAAGTCTTCTATGTTCCGAAAAGTTTATAAATAAGTTATTTTTGAGATAATCGAATGCCTAAATATGACCTGAAACGCATTGTTATATCTTAAATATGACTCTTTCATAACCTACTCTACTAATGCTGATAAAACTGTTTGATAACTAACTAGCATTCTGCGGCTACATATGGTTAGGAAAACAACTTTGAAGCGTAAAGGAAACCTTCACAGCATAATTTAAAGGCTTTTACTATCTTTTTACCTTTAAAGACATCAGCCATCACTGTAACTTAAAAGTTGTATGGCGTGCCCACTAACAAATCTAGAGGATGGCTTTACAAAAAATAGCGAAAAGTGGACATTTCAAAATAAAATTGAAAAGACAGTTCAGCGAATCATTACAAAGAAGTTAAGTTTTACTTAAGTTAAATACTTATAAGGTTTAAATGTTATGTGGCTTTGAACAGGGCGTTTTGGATGCAATTGGGTTTAAACCGATTTCCACGATTGATTTCCCGGTTTTTGTAATGATAATTTCGTAACTATGCCATTTTTATATAAAAAAGTTACTTTACTTGTACAATAACAGTACGGACAAACCGTTATCCCTTACAATTAAGCAAGATTAACGGATCGAATATTTATTGGTTTTACCTTATGTGAAACATTGCAAATGTTGACAAAATGTTACGAAATATAAATACGAAAAAAAAACACGTTTAAATTTTAAATGTTTACTTAAATCTGTTCAAAAGTATAAATAATATAAAATGTGAATTTACTAAGTTAGTTAATAATTTACTAAGTAAGCCTACAATAATGTAACGAAGAAGCACTTGAACTCGCTTTGTCGCTAAATCTTACCCAGCTGGTAGACCAGGCGACGCGTGTGCCGGACGTTGAAGGCGAAACGGAAAATTGTTTGGACCTTCTGCTGACAACAGAACCAGACCGATATAACGTGTCAGTATCGTCACCTTTGGGTACGTCCGATCATTGTCTGGTGAAGTCTGTACCACGTGACCTCGCCTCGACCACGTGAGCCGTACCAGGGCAAAACTTTCCTTCTACCATTTTTGCGCTCGTCTTTGCCTCCACAGCTGGAACCTGATGGTTAATTGTCTCACACGGCAACTGTGAAGGCAAATTTGTTTGCTTCTTTGTTTTCAGAAAATTTACGTCTTGATACAGCAAACAGTGTACCACCCCATTCATCTTCTTGCGATACTATAATGCCCCCTAAACGTATCAAGCAAAAGGAGATGCTTAAAACACTTCGCAATTTTGACGCCAATAAAGCCAGTGGACCTGACGGTATACCAGCTATAGTGCTAAAGAACTATGCTCCTTCACTTGTCTCCTATTCTGATACGTTTGTACCGCCTCTCTGTTTAAACGGTTATAGTGGCAAAGTCCTGGAAGCTGGCCAACGTGGAGCCGGTAACCAAAGAAGGCCGTTGTGCCGATCCCGCAAACTACCGCCCTATAGCGATCACATCCGTAATTTGGAGCGTGAAATAAACACCTGCATTCTGGCATACCTAGAAGACGATGACCTCCTTATTGATCGACAATATGAATTTCGGCGAGGTCGATCCATTGGAGATCTTCTAGTATATGCTACGTATATACTGCTCGAGGCCTTAGACATACATGGTGAAACTCTCGCTGTGTCGCTCGACATCTTAAAGGCTTTGATAAGATCTGGCATGCTAGCCTTATTGGAAATCTTATGGTCTTTCACCCTCGACACCCTCTTTTTTTATCTTCACGTTTAGGTATTAACCCAAAATTCCACCGTATTCGTGGCAATCGGGTTTGTTAATTATTATTTTTTAAATTTAGATTTTGCTACAATCTATAGTATAAGTATTCTTATCATCTCTTGTCATCATCCGTCACCGCGGCCGTTGCTATAAGATAACCCCAATTCTATATGGCGTATTAATATGTAACTGAATTATTAATATGCAGTACGAAGCTGTATCGTCTCTTCCATCACGAATACTTCGAAATGTGTCGAAATCTGTGCCACCATTGTTCATCTAATCACATGACATATAAGTGAATACTTAATGTCGTTCAAGAAATTTCAATATCATGATGCGAGAGCACGCAAATACTCAAGCTGAAATAATGATGTATTGTACTGTATAGTATTGGTGGATTTGAAAATTTCGAGAAACATTTAGTACGACTTAGGTTTAGTTATGTGGTTTTGAGTTATTTCGATCCAGTCCATCGTAAGCCGTAATCATCAAGGTAGGCACCTAATTTTTGTATTACTGATGGCTGATTGTCGCGTTATACTCCTCACCGGGTGCTGTCCGTATGAACTGGCCTACTCTTGTTAAGGCATTTATGACATATTCAATAATTTTAATGTATAACTTCTCGTGTCATATTGCTTTCATGTCCTAATGATATTATTTTGACATTACCAACTACTAATAATGTTTATTTTTATATACTAATACTTTTCATAGATTACATTATGTATATAATGTAATTACTATTTTATGACCATCAGAAAGAGTGTAAAATGCACCTATTTAAAAAAAAAAAACATTTTTAAATCTTGAACTGTAAACATAGCTCGCTATTTAGATTGTGGCACACGCACACGCCAAGATAGATAGGAACAATACTCTATACAATGTAACCCTATACATTTTGAAGAGTCTGTAGTCGTCAGATTATTCGAGTATTCAAGCAAATCCTTTTATAAAAAATCTTACATTCACGAGACTCAATTCGCTTCAGAGAACAATACTGTGTTGTGGTCTTGTCCCACATGTGAGTGTGAGCGCACCACGGGTCAACGGCTGCGCACGCGCCGCGCTAATGTCAAGGCCTCGGCGCGGTGTCGCGAAATGTTGTGTCGCACCGTTGATACCAGTATAAGCTCACTGATATGATAAAACTTTGACAGATTAATCAATACAAAGATATCTTCAGTTTTTGTAAGTCTCACCCGATAAAAAAATTGTAAAATATAAAATTTCAGGCTCAGAACTTCCGTTATACTCGTGTTTGTCTCTGTACACGACGTAAAAATGCTAAATACGGCTGTTATTGAATCAAAGATTTCCTTCAGTAGGATTTTTTTTTATTCACAATTTGAAAGCCCTTGGCATCTTCCTACCAGATGGTAAGTGACGATGATACCGAAGATGGAAGCGGGCTTAAAAAGATTCCCCAACGCAATGGAGAACTGGCTATCTTATCTTTAAGCCGGAACACATCAATGTTGTTAACACTGATGTTTGGCGGCAAGACTTAGATAAGATGGAGGTAGCTAGCCAGGCGGGCTTAAAAAATGCCCTACCACCAACCAAACCGAGTCTTACAAGTCGACCCTACCGGGAATCGAACCCGCGACCTCCTGGTGTGCAGCGAATGGGCTAACTTAGCTAAATTACGCCACGGAGGCGGTTAAATTGGTCTTTGTGCTCCTAAGATGGATTTAGAAGTAGAGCGACCTGGATTTTTGTAGTAGGTTTTGGTGGGAACCCTCAGAGTTATCTTAGTTTAGGTACATATTAATTTGTACCTTCTTGTTAGTTTTAAGCAACCCATGTAAAAGGTATATTATTTACCTTGTACAGAATAAATACACTTTAATTATATAATTATCAGTCGAGATAGTGGGCCAAGTTTGGTATCATTTTCGAATAAATCAAGGATGCTGAAGTTTTTTATGGAACCATATTTGTCCTATTTAGATGTACACCTCTAAAATATATTAAAAAACCGGCCAATTGTGAGTTGGACTCACACACAAAGGGTTCTGTACCATCGGATTTTTTTTTTATTTTTTTTTTTATTGTATTATAGCGGCAATAGATATCAACAGTGTGTGAAAAATTCAACTATTTACCTTCATGAAATACTGCCCGCTGACAGACAGACGGATGGACGGGCGGACTTGAGATTACAAATGCGGGTTGATTTCGGCGAGGTGCCGCTCCGGCTTTTGTAGTTGGAACTTATACTTGAAACCCTGGAGCGATTCAGCCGCAGTCGATGGCTAGCGATAAAAGGTTCGTTAGGTTCGATGATGATACTGTCGAAGAACAACTAATGCCCGGGGTGGGGAGGGGGGGGAGGGATCTAGCTTGCTTCGCTCGTTCAACAACAGTCCTTAATGAATAATTTTGACAAAACGCGTTTACAACCAGAAAAATTGATGAATTTCACAGTTTTTATCACATATACCAAATCATGATTGGTAATTGTTAATAATCTTCAATCAATCACACTTTCAATTAATTATATATTACCTGCTTTAATTGGTGAGCTACTCGGGGATTTTTAATTGCAATAACGCTGTTAACGTAGTGGAACACCCTGAAGGGCGCCACCCGCGACCCACGGCTCGGCCAGGTCGCGCCGGGGTGCAAGGTGTAAGTGACAACTAGACAGCGAGCCGGAGCGGCACCTGGCCGAAATCAATCGACATTTGTTTTCTCGCCGGACGACAGCGGAGGCTTATTCCGTAGTTCCGTACCCAACCCTGGCACCTTCTGGCACCCTCTGGCACCCTCTGGCACCCTCTGGCACCCTTTGGGTACGGAGCCTCAAAAAGTGTTTAACCTGTCCATAACTTTTCACTATTTTCAATATTTGAAAATAACTCTTTTAAAAAAATCTATAAGAGTATTGTATTGCGTTTGTTATGTATGCGTGTATTTAAAAAAACCGTTGACGGTATGCTTAGTACTGAAAAAAAGCTTTTTGTTTTTGATCTTGTTATGTCACTTAACATTTGCGTTATGTTTACAAATCAAATCAAATCTAGTTTGTTCCATCCAAAAACAAGATTTGATATGATTTTTTATTTCATGAAAAAGTACTGTAAATAACGGATTTTCTTCAGTTCATCCATACTAGACATGTTTATATATTTTTATAAAGTATGCAGTTTTTTCTATTTTTAAAATAATACATATTGTGAATATGTTTTGGTCCTTCTAAGAAAAAAAACATTTTAATATTTTACAGGTTTTACTTCTAAATGTGTTGACCTGGCAATGGGTCTCACGATGAACACTAAAATGAGCTAATATAAAACTTTATTAATTAATACTCTTGATCTAAACGATATAGTAATTACCGGTTTTGAACTGACAATACAAAATTACGCGATGGTATGACGAAATGAAATAATAACTTTGATAGCGCGTTCTAATTTTAAAAAGCGCCATCTACACATTCTAATGGAACTAAAAATAAAAAATGTCTTTAATTCACTTCAACATTCTCCGCCGCCAAGGACAACATGTCCTTACACTAATCTGGAAGTCTGCACAACTTGGATATTGCTCTTTGCGTTACTCCAAATGTCGTTCTGATATCATACATTCTTGTAAGACCATCTGTTCCAGTGTACTTCTTCAAAATCCGTCCTAATCTCCAAGTGGCAGGTGGTAGCTTCGGATCCTTTATTAGGACCAAGTCGCCTTCTTCTAAATCCTTCTGTGGTAGCATCCACTTCGGGCGCTGTTGCAAACGAGACAAATAATCAGTCTGCCATCTTGTCCAGAAATCTCGCACCATACGTTGAGTTAAGCGCCATCTTTCTAACGGGGTAATGTTCTTGTTTTGAATGTTCTTCTCTAGTGGGACTACTGTTGGCGCTCCAATGAGGAAATGTGCTGGTGTCAGACAGTCTAGGTCGTCTCCAAGAGGTACGAGTGGTCTCGAATTAAGGCATGCCTCAATTTGTGTCAACACAGTGTATAGCTCCTCGAAGGTCAAGGTCGACTCTCCAACTACTCTCTTGAGGTGATATTTAACTGACTTCACGCCGGCCTCCCATAAACCTCCAAAGTTGGGCGCTCCAGGTGGTATATGTCTCCATCTCGTGTTCTGTGCGTCCAATAGCACTCTCAGTTGTTCAGGGAGCTCTCCTCTACCTTGTTCCCACATTTCCATAAGGATCCTTTGAGCTGCCACAAAATTTGTGCCATGGTCACTCCATAATTCATGGCAATGTCCCCTTCTGGCGACGAATCTCTTAAAACTTGCAATGAATGCCTCCGTTGTCATGTCACTAACCAGTTCCAGGTGTAAAGCCTTGGTAGCCATGCAAACAAATAGACATATGTACGCCTTGTACGATTTAGCACCTCGACCTTTACTCATTCTGCAGAAAATGGGACCGGCAAAATCAACTCCGCTAATAGAAAATGGTCGTGAGGGATTCACGCGAACTTCCGGTAAGTTACCCATCTGCTGGTTTCCGGTGTGTGCATTGTACTTTGCGCATTTCATGCATTTTCTGTAATAGTTCTTTACAACTTGTCCTCCTTTGATAATCCAGTAGTTATTTTGCAGGTAAGTCGACATTAACTGTGGTCCACCGTGAAGCGTTCTTCTATGTGCCTCATCCAATAGCAACGGAATAAGTGCATTGTCCTTGGTAAATATAATTGGATGTTTTCTTCCACTCTCTATTTTCGCATTCTTTAAACGTCCACCAACTCTCAGGATCCCTTCCTCATCTATGAACGGGTTCAACGGTAGAAGTCGACTACTCTTTTTAATGTTCTTTTTCATTTTCAGGTCTCTTATTTCTTCAGAAAAATCTATCTCTTGGACTATTTTCACACACAGGGTAAGTGCCTCTTTTCTTTCTTCATAGGTTATTTCTTTGGTTAAGTTCTTCCTTTCTTTCAGATTTAACCATCTTCGACAGTAGGCGACTACGTGCAACAACTTCTTCAGGGTCGAGTACCTCTTAAGTAGAGTTAGTCTTTCATCTTCATCCTTGGTTTCTAAATTTGTTGCAACACATTTTACTGAAAGTCTAATCTCTTGGTCAGTTTCAGAAATCGTCTCTGATGGTATGGTGTATTTTGGATCTTGCAAAAATGGAGGGCCTCTCCACCATAGCTCATGGTTCTGTAGTTTGTTAGGTAGGACACCTCTTGAAGCTGGGTCTGCTGGATTCTCTTTGGTGTTGATGTACGACCATCTCGACTCTATGTTGTTTCTGATCTCGATGACTCTGTTCTTCACAAAGGGCGTCCATCTGTTGGGATCACCTTTTATCCAGGCAAGTACCACCTTGGAGTCACTGTATGCGAACGTGTTCTCTACTTCAACTTTCAGGGTTTGCATGATATGCTTTATCAATCTCGATAGTAGTGTGGCTGCGCAGAGCTCGAGTCGTGGTAAAGATATTAGTTTTACCGGCGCAACCTTTGTTTTTGCCATTATTAGAGATGTCTTGCTTTCCTTTTGATCTGGGCTTATTGTCCTAGTGTACACAACAGCTGCAAAGCCCTTTTCGGATGCATCTGCGAATCCGTGTAGTTCTACTTTAGTCTCTTCTGTACTTCCAACCCATCTAGATATTCGTATGTCAGACAATATAGGTAAGTCCAACTGATAGTTTTTCCATTCTTCGCATAAATCTGACGGAAGCTCTTCATCCCAATCCAACTGTCTCAACCATAACTTTTGCATAAACATCTTAGCTAATATTATTGCAGGCGCAATCCAACCCATTGGATCAAACAGGGAGGCGATCTGGCGTAAGACATTCCTCTTAGTTATCTTTTGATCTTCAAATATCTCTTGGCTCTTTTGTGTCACCTTCAAGCTGTCTTCTTTCATTTCCCATATAATTCCTAGCGTTTTAATGCATTCATTTTTATTCATGTCTAGTTCTGTACCCTTTGCTCTTTTTTCAGGATCTATGGTGTTTAGAAACGTCTCATTGTTCGACGCCCATTTCTGTAACTTGAAACCTCCTTTATTCATAATCTCCGTTAGCTGTTTCTGTGCTTCGATTGCTCTTGTTGCGTCTGAATATCCCGACAAGACGTCGTCCATGTAAAAGTCTCGGTTTATGATCTCTGATGCTTTCGGAAACCTTTCCTTTTCATCTTTAGCCAGCTGTTTAAGCGTTTTTATAGCTAGGTAGGGTGCTGAGGCTGTACCGAAGGTTACAGTCAGCAGCTTGTAATCTTGAACTTCATCTTCCGGATTGAATCTGTATAGAATTCTCTGGTAATCTGTGTCTTTCTCTCGTACTCTTATTTGTCTATACATTTGAACTATATCGGCCACGAAGCAGACTCTGTGCGTTCTCCATCTCATTATGATGTCTCTCAACTCTTCTTGTAGTGGTGGGCCTATTAATAGTTCATCATTCAACGATTTTCCGTTAGTGCCTTGACAAGAAGCATCGAATACCACTCGCACCTTTGTTGTTTCTTTGTCCTCTCTTATAACTGCGTGGTGTGGTAGATATGCCACGTCAGTTTCTCTTTTAGGTATGGGCTTCATATGATTCTGCTCTATGTAATCTTGCATGACTTTATCATACTCTATTTTCAGTTTCTCATTGTTTGCTAGTTTTCTCTCCAAGTGCTTTAATCTCTTCATTGCTATGTTTCTCGAGTTCTCAGGTAAGATCGGATCGTCGTTTTCAAATAGCAGTGATACTATGTATCTACCGTCTCTCTCTCTTCTTTGAACTGTTTTCTCATACATTTCTTCTGCTCGTACTTCTTTTGGAGTGAGGTTGTTCTTGCTCTCAAAGGTCTCTACCTCCCAAAATCTTGTTAGCATACGATCTAGGTTTACACTCATATGCATGCTTACGATATTGCTTTGCTCTTTTCTCTCGGTTTGACCTCCAGATATGATCCATCCGAGGTGGGTCTGTTGCGCTATAGGTGTTCCAGGATCTCCTTTTACCACACCATTCATTAGTATATCTGCATATACATTGACACCCAGGAGTAGGTCTATTTGTCCAGGAGTATGGTACGTGGGATCGGCAAGTTCGAGGCCTTGAACATGTGAGCAATTTTCTATGTTGATCTTGGTGGCAGGCATGATATCAGTTACTTGTTTTATTACAAATGCAGTGAATTCTAACTCGAAGTTGTTCTGTAATCTAGATGACATCTGTAAGTCGGTAGTTTGTTTTATTTGAGCAGACATCCCACCGACGCCTGTTACTTGACTCCTCGTTTCGTTGCACTTTAGTTGTAACTTGCGCGCCACAGTCTCAGAGATGAATGATTCTTGGGAACACGGGTCTATTAGTGCTCGTACTGTTTGTGCTCCTCTGCTTGTCTCGATGTTCACAAGTGCTGTAGCCAGAAGTGTTACATGGCCTCGTGTTGATACATGTGAAAGGATTTGTCTTGTTTGATCTGAATCATCTCTCGCATTTGCACTCGATCTTGATATTTCTGTTTCATCAGCTCTTGTTCTTATGATCTCTCCTTCGTTAGTTCTAGATCTTGATCTTTCTCTTGTTGTCTTCGTCTTCTCAACGTGTAATAGTGAATGATGTTTCTTTCTACATATGCGACAAGATGTAGTGTGTCTACAGTACATTACGCTATGCCCTGGCCACAAGCAGTTGAAGCATAACCTCTTGTTTTGTACAAAATCTGATCTATCTTGTGGCTCCAGTTCGATGAAATCTTTGCACACGTAAAGATAATGGTTCTCCTTACAGTAAGAACACACTATGTTTGGGTTCGTACTAGTGTCATTGGTGGTTACATGGAACGTTCTTGCTTTTATGTTTCTATTCTCTCTCGTTTGTGCTGGCTGTGCTATCATTTCTAGGACTCTTCCTCTTCCCTCCAGAAACTCATGAAACTTCTCCAATGTAGGTAGTTCTTCGCTGGGTAGTGGTCTCAGTTCTTCTTCCCATAATTTCAGATTCTCTTGATCTAGTTTCTCGACACTCAAGTGTATAATCAAAGGATCCCAATCTCTAGTCGATATTCCATGGTTTCTCAAGTTATCTAAACACTCTCTGTTGGTATCTAGTAGATCTTTTATCCCTTCTGCTGATTCTGCCTTTAATTTTCTTTGTCCTAAAAGTCTGTTTAATATTGCGTGGACTATTATTCTTTTGTTGTTGAATCGATGTTTCAGTTTATTCCAGGCTGTTTGATAGTTGTTCTCAGTTATTTGGATGTGCTTCAATTGTCGTTCCGCTTCTCCAGTTACGCTGCTCTTTAGATAGTGAAGTTTCTGCACGTTACTCAATGAACTGTTGTTATGAATGAGGGATGTGTACAAATCATGAAAAGTTCCCCAATCATTGTAGTTTCCGCTGAACAAAGGAATGTTGATCTTGGGCAGCTTGACCTCTTGACTTGATGACGCACATGAAAGAGTGTGATCTTTTGTTGTACTCTTAATACTTAGTTTCTCTAACATCTCCGTCAATTCTGCCTTATAAATTATGTACTCTTCTTCTGCAGTCGAAAACATATCTTCTTCGAAATACTCGTGCTGTTCTTCTTTGTCTGTAACAACTTTCACTATTTCTCTATGTGTGTCCATGAACATATCCCATTTCTTGTTTAAATTCTCTATTCTTGTTTGAATATAGCTGGTCTTACTCAATCTATCCTTCGGGGATTTTTTGAAATTAGCATAATCTTTAGTTATTGAAGCTAAAGCGTTTCGCTGAATATTCCACAGACTTTCCATTTTTTACGATTTATATGTTCATAGTAGTAAACAACAACATTCAATCAGGTTCTTTAAAAAATACAAGTTGTTGTACACGATGAAACAACTGAGTTTTTTTTTTTCAAACACCAAAGTCAATTCACACCAAAATACAAAGTTAAAAGGTCCATTTAATTTTTTCAAAGTTGAAAATTGTTCGAACTTTTCAAAGATCCAGAAACTAACACATATAACGAAAAAGTTCACCAAATTATTCTAAGTTGAAAATAGTTGAATTTTTCAAAGTCCCAGAAATTAACACAAATAACGAAAAAATTACAAGTCCCAGATAATTCACTAAAAATTGCAAGTCTTTGACACTTTCCTTATTAACTAATCTTACTCAAGTACGAAGTCCAAATCCAATATGCAATCCAACAGAGTTCACATCACTTTCACTCACTTTTTAGCCCAAAAAAGCTGAGTCCGCTCGCCTAGGTCCGACTCGCAAGGACCAAATGTTGACCTGGCAATGGGTCTCACGATGAACACTAAAATGAGCTAATATAAAACTTTATTAATTAATACTCTTGATCTAAACGATATAGTAATTACCGGTTTTGAACTGACAATACAAAATTACGCGATGGTATGACGAAATGAAATAATAACTTTGATAGCGCGTTCTAATTTTAAAAAGCGCCATCTACACATTCTAATGGAACTAAAAATAAAAAATGTCTTTAATTCACTTCAACAAAATGGTGTTAGTATTATATCACAAATTAATTTAACATACGCGTATAAATGCAAATAATACCAAACCTGGCCTAGTAGTTTGACTGAGTTAGCTACTAGGCCAGATTAGGCCGAGTTCTCCCCCCTCCGAACCTTTATCAATAACCTTGGTGACTCCACTTCTTAAATCCATCTGCAGGTCCTAAGGGCTTACCGTGTCGGAGAAAATCTCTGGTTCACTTGAGGCCATATTTAGAACGGTACAACTGCCGCTATAATAGTAGTCTGACAGCGTAATTGGTACAAATATCGAATGTGTTCAAAACATATGTTTTTTGGTAGTTTAAGATTAAAGTACCAATATATTGACATGTATTACAACAAATTGAAAGCGGGACTTGACGTGAATTCGTCGTGACCCTACAAGTGCAATGTGTGGTGACCCTAACCCTTCACAAAATGAAGTGAGGGTAGATGGAGGTGGCGCGCGACTTCAGTTTGCTCGCGACTGCGGTCGGCTATCGAAACATAGTCGAAACGTTGAGGTAAAAACAACTATGTTCTATAAAATCACGTCAAGTCCCAATTTCAATTTGTTATAATGAATAATCGTGAAAGTTTAAAGTGTTTATGTCATACATTACCTATAAAAAAATATTTTCCCGAGGTAGAAATTTATGAAAATGTGAAGATTTAATTAACAGTATGGTACAATACGAGTAACATCCCAGGCACAGGCACAGGCACAGGCACAGGCACAGGCACAGGCACAGGCACAGGCACAGGCCATGAGCGGTGCCGAGCCTGCAGAATGTGTATCTTGTTAGCTGTAACATACAATAGAGATAATATAATCTTGTTACTATCAGATATGATACTTATTCACTTATATACGATTTAAAAAAATAGGTCATTAACATAACATAATGTAGATGTCGAAACTAAATTGTCAATTGAACTATTTAATTAACGGGCTAGGCCACTGGGTAATTATTGTATACAAGCTCTAACAAAAACTGAGTCGTTGGAGCTCCTTTTCGAGACGCGCCTTTTTACAGAAGCACCATCAGGCTTGTTTAACTTACCTGCCATAATGCAACTGTCCGTCCGTCCGTCCGTCATTATTCGTTTTTTTTAGTTTTTAGGGTTCCGCACCTAACGGGTACAAACGGGACCCTATTCCTGAGACTTCGCTGACTGTCCGTCTGTCACCAGGCTGTATTTCATTAACCGTGATAGCCAGACAGTTACAATTTTCACAGATGATGTATTTCTGTTGCCGCTATAATAAGAATTACTAATAACAGAATAAAATAAATATTTAAGGGGGACCCCATACAACAAACGTGATTTTTACAGATAATGCTACGGAACCCTTCGTGCGCGGGTACAACTCGCACTTGGCCGGTTTTTTACACTTAGTTAACCAGTAGGCATTTTCATGAATGGTTAATTTTAACATTTGGCTGCAACACATAGATTGTTCAGTGGATGCGCTTCGACTTACTAAAGACACTAAAGACATCAACGAAACCTGTAAACTTAAGCGGCATCCAGCGGTTTCCTGCGATCCTCACCAGATCGTCGGTCCACCGCGTGGGAGGCCTGCCTACGCTACGTTTTCCGTTGCGCGGTTGTCACTCGAGAAATTTACTGCACAACGGTCATCTGTTCTACGAGCTATGAGCCCCGCCCACTGCCACTTCAGTTTAGCGATTCTATAAGCTATGTCGATTACTTTGGTTCTCCTGCGGATCTCCTCATTTCTGATTCGATCGCGTAGGGAAATTCCGAGCACAGCTCGCTCCATTGCTCTTTGGGTGACCTTGAGCCTTCTTATGAGGCCCATAGTAAGCGACCATGTCTCAGTTCCGTAAGTCATCACTGGCAACACACACTAGTCAAAGACCTTAGTCTTGAGATACTGCGCTATTTGGGACGTGAAGATATTGCGAAGATTAAAATAACCTAACCAATTTAAATTAAATTTAAAAACCCAACTGCATAAAAAATTACCCCTTTTTTTGGGTAGTCGGGTAAAAATATGTCTTATGTCGCTCACGAGATCAAAAATGTATCAAGCCGGTTAGGCTGCAGAGCGTGCCAAACAAAATGTATCAAGCCGGTTAGGCTGCAGAGCGTGCCAAACAAAATGTATCAAGCCGGTTAGGCTGCAGAGCGTGCCAAACAAAATGTATCAAGCCGGTTAGGCTGCAGAGCGTGCCAAACAAAATGTATCAAGCCGGTTAGGCTGCAGTACCCGTACCTTACCCCGCTGGATTATTAGTTGTGGGGCGACGCGAAACGTCTAGTCACAGATTACTAATTAGTTACTAGTCTAGTGTACTAAGAGGAAATTGAAAGTGTGGTTGTGTTACCTGAGAAAGTGTTAGGCATCGTTCGAAACTGTAAAACAGAATACTTTTGTTTTACGCAAATTAAAGCGTAATTCGCGTCGGTGTGCTCGACTGTGCCACGCGCATAACGGTGGTCATTTCGAACAGTTACTGCGTACTTAGCACACAAACTTGTAAGTTTTTGTACATTTTTGTTTACTTATGTGTAAATAGGCTGATTTCAGACTTTTAACTACGCCAAAAATACCTAAAAGTGCATTGATATGCGACAGAAAGTGGTAAAAATAATAAAAACTGTGTTTTTGAAGGTCCTAAGCCCATAAAGTAGGAAGGAAAATTTGAAATCAGCTGTGTACGAATGAATAATTAAATGAGGGATGAATGAACTGTCCATTTGTGAGTTGACGTCACAGTCGAGTATGGTGTGTTCCACTGGGAACCTACACAAAAATGGTTTATTCTTACGTGAACTTCAAAACCATTTCATGTATTAACTTTTTATCTTTCAACTATCAGACTTTCTGCATAAACTGAAGTGATTTGTATAATTGTAAACTACCGCCTCCATAAATATTGCAAGAATGCAAATTTACACCCTGTATATAAGGTGTAACAAAATTAGCTGAAACTATTTTAACTGGTGCTTTTAACCATGAAACTAAACAAATTTTCCCCATGGAACCCATAGTCAAATTAAAAAAAAAATACCTTCTGAATTAATTCTATTCTTAGTATGCTAAGTTGGCTGATCAGCTGATCGAGTTAGTACGGGAGAGCCATTTTTTTGCGATTTGACTATGGGTTCCATGTGGAAAGTTGTTCAGTTTCATGGGTAGAAGCACCAGTTAAAATAGTTTCAGCTAATTTTGTTAAAAAAAAGCAGAAAAACAGTTTCCTTCTTTTTGTGCAGTCGGGTAAAAGAATCCTGAAAATATTGCAATAGCCTCGGTACCAGTAAGGGTAACGAACCTGATTAAAGTAGGCTGGAACAAATGCAAACCAAAGTAATCTAGTCAATATCGGAATAAAACTATTTTAGCAAACACGTAGTCCGTGCCTACGCTCCGTAGCCACGAGTTGTGCACTCGAGCAGCGGCGCGGCGGCGGCGGCGGCGGCGGCGGCGGCGGCGGCGGCGGCGGCGCGGCGGCGGCGGCGGCGGCGGCGTAGCGCGGTGCTAAAGACATCAACGAAATCTACAAACTTTTTAAAATTCGAGCTACGAACACATCTAAAAAAAACTTTATCCCAATAATACTTACATAAATGTAAAAGAAATAAAATGTTTGTTTGTTTCTTACCTCTTCAAGCTTCAACACCTCAACTAATTTTGACGAAATTTGGCTTGCACGTACATTGAGTCATTGAGACCGTAGCCTACGTTTATCCATAGCGCGGTATAAAATAGCATAGAACGGTGTTGTTCCAAAAGGAACTCAAAAAAAAAAGATTATTTTTTGGTTGATTTTTTATCATCGTAATGGAACAGCGTATAGTTGCGAATTTTTGTAAAGAGATGGTTGAGTAGGTGGGAAATTAGCATAGCCCGAGATAGTTTTCGAGGGATCAGGGAAAAAATAATTTCCGCGGTCTGTGATATTTTGCTCAGAGATTATTGAGGGCGTGGGATGTGACATAGACTACTGATTAGCATAGCCCGACAACGCTCCCGAAGGATTTTGAGAAAAAGGCTTGCAAGCCGCTTGCTGCTCGCGCCTACTCACCCTTAAAGACAATCATTATAACGATGTCTAAGTGGGCGAAGCAGTAGAATACAAGATAAGACAAGATATTTTTCTTGTTTTTATTTTTATTCTCTTTGAGTATTGCTCACACCACACAAATGTCTTATTAAAATGTTTAGGTAATATCAGTAAATATTTTATATTTTAGGTTCATTATTATTACCTATTTCTAGAATTTTAGACTTTTTTAGTACGAGTATGCCGTGGCTTCATCTAATTTGTACGTAATCGTGAAAACTATCGCCTACATTTTTGTGCTCGTTGATGTTTTTTGCAGAGAGTTTATTTCCATACTCGCTGCCTACTAGAATTAAATACGAGCTATCTGTATGGAAGGTAGCTCCTCTCAAACAAGGAGCTAATCCCAAACAGGAATACGGCCCATTTGTAACCAGCTAAGCTCGCCTAATCGGAAAATCTCATCGAACTTTATCACGTCTTTCACTTCCAAGCGCACTGCGGGAGAGCTAAATGTCAATAGCGAATAGCAAACGCGATAGTTTATACGAGGAAACGAGCATTGTTCTCAATTTGCGCGTCTGTTCAGCCGAGTCGCTCAATGGGCTCGACAAGAATGAATGAAGTAATCTCGCTGGCCGTTTAATGTTATTTATATTGTTTCTCCTCCATAAACGGGTCGGCCGTTCGGGCGGTCGTTAAGGGGCAGCCACGAGCTACTGTGCAACAATTAGGCAGTGCGAGAGCGGACCACGCACCGGCTCGTACCGGCTGCGCCTTATCGCGGGTCGGTGGTCGGTAATCGCGGCACAATCTCACGAAATCCCCATTCCGGGCTGCACCTGTCATAAACGGTTCAACGCCCCCGCGCCGATTCAATTAGCCACAAAATGGTACGTTTTAACAAAAGCTTAAAGATAAGTAAACGTGGTCCCCGGGCTATTTGGTTATGCCAGCTCTCATCAATAATGGTTCGGCGCGATAATATCGCACGCGCGTGTGTGTGTGTGTGTGTGTGTTTGTGTGTGTGTGCGTGTGTGCGTGTCCCGCGGACGAGACGAGCTCAACACCGTTATTAAGCCGGCGATACCCATCGCGACTTGAAGATCATTCAGTGATACGCTTTATATTAAATTACCTGGTCGTGCGTTGATAAAATATTCTCGGTATTCTATTACCGAAAACGAGCTCAACACGGCGGTGGTATTAGGATACTTTATCATGTTTTCAAATAGGCCAGGAATGCATCGAAATATTTCAACGGGGAATTTAATATTAAATTGACGCTAGATGAGATGACTTTACAATAAAAACTTGGATTTTGGAAGAAAAAACGAAAAAAAAAGAAAGTTTTCTCCAAAAAATCAAGTAGAGGCAAATAAAGACTGATACAATCTTAATTCCAGATCATGGTGAACGTCTGCGACACATGCAAATGGATCTTGACG
This sequence comes from Coleophora flavipennella, assembly GCA_947284805.1. Lineage (NCBI taxonomy): Eukaryota > Metazoa > Arthropoda > Insecta > Lepidoptera > Coleophoridae > Coleophora > Coleophora flavipennella. The sequence continues at coordinate 16,341,591 of OX369280.1, read as the reverse complement.
AAGGATGAAACGTAACATTGCGTGTCGACTGCGCGCACGCACGCCGCCGGACAAAATGGCGCCTTAATCCTCGTCACAGGATTGATAGGGAACAACCTGTCAACTACACTAGATAAACCAGTCAAAAAACGGATATGGTGTAAAAACATAGACAAAGCAAATAGTAATACTTACTAATCTTACTTAAAATAAATTTTCCCTCACAGCCAGAGCCGAGAACCAATTCTTAAGATAAACATTTGCATATCATCTTCTTTTTACAAGTAGCACTTTTTTTCCTTAGCCATCCTGCAAGTGATGGTCATGTCTTTTCTTCCAGTCTAATGCTTAATGTGTGTTAGCCAGGATGTAAACGTAGTCTTCCCCCTCCTCCCCTCTCATCGTTACTTAAATCAATCAAACTAAAAGTCCCTTCCAATAAGTTGTTCGCAGTAAGATGTCCGTATAATTATTCTCTTTTGGCTCGACAACTTACGTGTCCGCAATTGACTGGCTTGCTGTTGAACGCAGCATACGTCTTCATTACGTCTTCATTACGTCTTCATTACGTCTTCATTACGTCTTCATTACGTCTTCATTACGTCTTCATTACGTCTTCATTACGTATGTTACAGCAGTATTTAACACCCCACTTTAGTGTTTCCATTGAGACTTTAAGAGATCTCTTAAACTGATTCACGAATTATGGCTGAAACACGTTTACAGTGAATTGAGCTAAGATTCAAATACTCAAAACATCATTTAATAAATTGATTATTTCAGTTGCAACTCTAATATCATCATAAACTACTTGTTCCACCTTAATATGATTTTTACATATCAACGCTTAACATATTTATTGAAGAGCGCGAAACAAACAGCATTCCTTGTGTATCTACCGCCACACGGTACCAGGCACCAGCTGCAACATCTGTATTATTGTAGCCCTAGAATCTGATTAGGAACTAAGGAGCTGGTCGCGCGCGCGAGTTAAACGCCACAAACCCCCAAATATTAGCTTTGTAAGTACTTCAAACACAGCAACTCGTAGAGCTGCTGTCTAATTATTTAATTAGTACATAATCCAGCTATAATTGTATTTTAGCCGAATATTCTCTTGGATTGTCACCCTGTTCAATTGTCTTAATAAATTATTTTTATGAAGACTTCGCATCTCAGTAACTTAACTCGCGCGCATTGCGCAGACGGCGTGCGGCAAATGTTTGTTATAGGTACTCGTACTATTTGACTTTAATTTTTACGAAATTGCGCAGTTTATCTGCCTATACTAGCATTACATTTCTAAAATTATATCCAAGCTACCGGAGCAGAGATCACTCACATCATAGGTGATTCATTGATCTAATAAGCGTATGTCTGCACAACATCGTCTCTGTATACCTGATCTACTTGTTAGTGTTATATAGTCACAAATTAAGAGGAGCGCTTCTCAAGCAAGCTTCATACAATCAAAATTTGGTACTTATTTGAATATTAGTCAATGAACTATTAAAAAAAAATTAATTCGTTCTAGTAAATAATCTATCACTATAGGTATCTGTACTTGTCGTTTGTCAGATTTCCGTAAGAAATTGTCGAAATTCCGCAAAAAAATAATCTTTACGCGATTTTGACAAACCGCAAACACATATTTCTCTAATTTGTTTACAAAATTTCAATAAATTTCATTAATTGACGAATCAAACATTGTTTGTACGGAGCGCGCAAGGGATACACTCCTCTTAATTCACCAAAGTAGCCACCGCCTAATTAATTACAACTAAAACACGGTAAAACCGTCAGCCGCGGCCGCTCTATGAAAAATGAACATCTAAAGAAAGCCAATTTGTTGTGCGGCATCTTCAATAAACGATAGATCATTAAATCGAGTACAGTTAGTTGAGTTTTATTGCTTTTGCACATTAAAAATTCATGTAATCGCATCGAGACATAAAAATTAAACGTCATTAAAATTACCTCCATTACGGGCTCATTAATTTCCTAATGTCCCCTTAAGCGACGACGCGACGCTGCTTTATCGGATGCTATTTGATTAACTTCTGTCACAGTATAGGGAGAGGCTGCGCCGCCGCCGCTCTACGAAAGTCGCAATATACTTACTTTTAGTTAAGTTTAATTGTTTGTTTGTTTTAATTAATCTATTGTTTGTCGCAAGCTTCATACGTTATTGTAAATGGTAAGGACGGGCTGGTAACCGCAACCAGGCGCCCCATGTGCCCATTTTGCGTGGTTAGCTGGCATCACTGCCAGCTCAGCTCCTCTAGGAAGTCCAGTAGTCCCCGCAGATTGCCGACGACTTCCGGGAGTGTCCTCAGGCCACCGAGATTATCGGCCTTGTATGCCGCCACCTCTCTGCAATCCAGAAGGATATGGGCAGCTGTTTCTTCGGCCTCATGCACGCGCGGCACAGTGGGCTGTCCGTAATTCCTAGGGTGAAAAGATATAGTTAAAGTAACCATGGCCAGTGATGACTGCTGTTACCTTTCGAAGCTGGAGTCGCCCCAGCTTCAGGACTTTTCTGGCCAGGCCAGGGTTAGTCAATGGTAGTGCCAGTCTCGACTGACGACAGGCGTCCAGTCTTGTCCAATACCTGCTATGTTGTGACCTTGTGCGCTGTCGCAGAGTTGATCTGAACCAGCCTGCGGGAAGGGTTAAGATGAGTTCCGGTCCCACAGTTGTCGGCTGCGTGGTTTCCGCGTGAATTCCTGTGTCCCTTGATTCACTGCAGAGTTACGTTGCTGTGGAAACATACCTCCGTTATTCTTTGGTGACACTCGTGTATTAACCCTGAAGTAATGACTTTACTTTGAAGGGCCAGTAGAACTGCTCAAGTGTCCGAGAGGATACGAATAGAGTAGTTCCGTACCCTTCTAACGATTATTGCATAGGCAGACAGAATGATGCCCATACATTCTGCTCGAAAGACTGTATTGTACGCACCAAGTGGACTGGCTACCCTTAAGTTTACATCTTCTGAGAAGATCCCGCATCCGGGCCCTTCTCCAGTTTTAGACACATCAGTAAAGATCTTATTTTTGTATCTTATTTTTATATCACTTTTACCTCTCTACATTTGTCACGTTTTGGCACGTAGTTACTTCTATCTGCAGATAGTTTTATAGAATGCTTCAATTTTTCCTACATTGATAAATAATCTGGGAATTGATCACAGAAGAACAAAACATCATCATTTATGATAAACGTCTGACTAAATCTACTATAATTTTGAACAAAAAAAAACAACTTCAAACAGGAAACTAAGGTTCCCCTCGATTTCTCTGGGATGCCATCATCAGATCCTGGTACCCTTATCATACCACTCTTGGGATATCTCCTTTCCAACAAAAAAGAATCATCAAAATCGGTTCAGTTATCCGCGAACACACATGAATAAAATATATATATATACGGTTGAATTGAGAAACCTCCTCCTTTTTTTGAATTCGGTTAAAAATTAACTACAACTGTTCAGAATAATATTTTTTTAATCACAAGAAGTTGTAGTGTTACTTAGTAGTTTACTGTTTCGACAAGTAGTCAGCCGAGTCATTTAAAAACTGTGGTTAATTACTAAACACATATTTACTTAACAGTTTCCACTCTTATTTTAGAGCTCTACAAGCGATTACTGTTCTTTTTAAAGTTTCTGCGAGTCATATCTTTACGTATGAAATTAAAATGCCTAAACATGTCGCTGAGAAGAAAATTCTTGAGAACCTTTAAGAGCAATAATGATTTTCAATATATCTTTTGTTTTGTCAGACATTCAAATAAACTTACAAGTGTCCAAAAGATTTACAACATTTACATTTCTCGCGTGTTCTACATAATTAAAACCTTAATAACATTTAAATGCGGTGAAATAAAAATATTTAATGTCCAAAACTCTTTAAGAATGCTATTCATTTTAAAAGAGGAGCCTCATAAGTCGAGGTTTATTTATAGTTACGACATATTTTATTTGGAGTGGACTAATGTTGATGTGTTGCGATAAGATATCCTCTCCATCATCATCAGATGAGATTGAATTAGTGCACCGCACGTTTACTGCCCTCTACAGATTTCGATAGAAGAATCGACTCTTTACTCGTGAGGAAACTTTGAAAACTGATTGGGTATAAGGCTCGGGGGTCTTTAATTTTGTAGATTTTTTTTTATTTAAGGCTTTTTGCTCACTGGGAACAGAACTAATGTATTCTTACTAATATAATAAATGTGAATATGTGTTCGTTTATTTGTTAGTTTGTTCGTTACATTATCATGCTTCAACACGTTGGCCAATCTTGATGAAATTTGGCATGCGTGAGTCACAGGCTACTTTTTATCCCGTAAAATAGCATAGTCCGGTGCAATTCCTGAGGGAACTTAAAAAACACTCTTTTTTGGTTAATTTCTTTAACATCATAATTTACTAATTAGCATATCCTGACATAGTTCCCGAGGGATTTGAGATAAACTCACACCCACGCTCGCGAGCCGCTTGCCGCACTCATCCTCAAAGTCAGTTATGAAAACGATGTCCACGCGGGCTAAGCCGCGGGCAAAAGCTAGTAACTATATAAATCATAACTCGAATAATAACGAAGACGAAATAAGAATATGAACGAGTTAAGCTCGAGCAGTTTACAGTTTACAGCATCTCAAATTAGTCAACTTTAGATTTGTTTGACACGGAGCCTCTCTCGTTTGGCTTTTTGATCCGGCGGCGGCGGCACCGGCACCGCCCGCCCCCGATATCGATTGTACTGTTTAAGTGGTTTGTTGAACTTGCTTTTATTCGCAAATCATATAGTGAATAACATCATCATCATCATCCTATCAGCCGAAGGAAGTCCACTGCTGGACATAGGCCTCCCCCAAGGATCTCCACGATGACCGGTTCTGCGCTGCCCGCATCCAGCGGCTTCCCGCGACCTTCACCAGGTCATCGGTCCACCGAGTGGGAGGCCTTCCTACACTACGCTTTCCGGTGCGTGGTCGCCACTCGAATAGAATAACGAAAAGTAAATAACTAAATAAATTAAATATCATTTTGAAGAGAACATACAATAAATGACTGTATAAGTAAAATATTTTGAATTCCACTTCGTAGTATCTGTGACCGGCTGTAAAAATAACGGCGATTTTAGCACCAATTTTGGCAACGAACGGAGCTCTAGGTCTATCTCGTGACTGATTTCATCTTACGAGTTATCTAGTTCAAGTTTATTCTGCGAGGCAAAATTAATATTAAACTTGAACGAAATTGATCGATTATTTTGTGAACTTCAATTTCGAAAATAGTTGGTCGGGTTGCATGTTTAATATGAAAAGTATAGTGAGTCGTTTTTTGTGTTTGAATTTTTGTGAAGATTGAAATAATTGAAATAATGATATGTCTGCGATGAACGGTTACAAAGATGAAATCTTCCAAATATTCCTCAGTCATCTTAGTAAATCCGTTTTCACCTTCGGTATTATCCTCACTATGCTGGTCAGTGAGATTATGCCAATGGCGGATTTAAAAAAATTAGAAAACCTAAAAACTTTTAGGTACAAGCTTTGAATATTGCATTGTCACGCGATATACATATGCATGCAAAATTTCAGCTCAGTCGGAAAGTGGGAAGTGGGTCAAATTTAACTTGCAAGATTCCACCCGAACAAACATACATACATTGCAAGTTAAATAAAACTTGTAAAAACATTACCACACAAAGCTGACTAATCGAAAGTCAAACTGTAGAGAATGTACTACCTACCTAATCATCAAAACTAAAATTTGAATTAGATCATCATCATCATCATAATTTAAGGGCCGTGCTCTTGTCAGTGTAGCTCTTTCCAGGTCTCTCTCTCCCACACTATCTCCTTCATTTCTCTATACGTTGAATTAGATAAACATATTTAAATAATATATTTTATTAGAAATCCAAATATGGTAATTATGACAATTGAATTCCAACATCCTAATTCCAAAATTAACAATTTAATAATTAATATGCAATACCACACCTAACAAGTACGTGCCAAGTGGGCCCAGAAGCCATTTAAATTTTAGCTGGATCTATTGGTTGGAAACATAGAAACATACTCGTAGGTGACCGAAACAATCCATAGTGTGCTATGTTAGGGTACACGAGTAGGATGATTCTAAAATGTTCCAAAGAAAGCACAACTGCTGTGTCATTGGTACCAACGCGTATACACAGTCTGTTGAACCCAAATCGTATTGTCACGTCACAACACTGTCAAATTATGATAAGGCATTCGTATCCTCCTTGGAGTTCTTGGTTCAGATCCATTAAAGTTTTCCAAATTGTATGACAGTTTCCCTTATTTATTTAAATATGATATATTTGATACGTGATCGAATCAGAAATGAGGAGATCCGTAGGAGAACCAAAGTAACCGACATAGCTCTCAGAATTGCTAAACTTAAGTGGCAGTGGGCGGGGCACATTGCTCGTAGAACAGATGGCCGATGGGGTAGTAAAGTTCTCGAGTGGCGACCACGCACTGGAAAGCGTCCGAAAGGTAGGCCTCCCACTCGGTGCACCGATGACCTGGTGAAGGTCGCGGGAAGCTGCTGGATGCGGGCAGCGCAGAACCGGTCGTCGTGGAGATCCTTGGGGGAGGCCTTTGTCCAGCAGTGGACGTCCTTCGGCTGATATGATGATTATGTAAATATTATGTACTCCTTACAGTTTAGAAAACAATTTCAGATAATAATAAGAATTATGAAAAAAAATACAACTCAGAGCTGAAAAATGTTTTTGATCACAAAACAGTTTGATCAGCAGTTTCTTGCATTAAATGCTGTTAAGCTTCATCTTAAATACAAGTAAAGTTAATCTGCAGTGCTTACTGACATGTCTCAGATAAATGTAAGAAAGCTAGCATTATTGTATTCCAGCTGCTATCCCGAGGCAGCTGTCGCGGTGTCGCAGCCCTAATGATGTCACCTGAATGAGGCTGCGAGTAGGTACTCGCAAATGAGATATGAATGCTGCGCACGCAGCGTGCTTTTGTACAGGTGACTTCCTTGTACTCAGTTTTAGTTTATGTCCACTCATATAAATAATTAGTTTAGTGGATTTAAAACTACCAAAGAGTTTGATGAACCTCTTTGGTGTAGCTACGTAACTACGGACATATTGTTCGTTCGAAATCTTTCACACGCGATCAACCTATATCGTTCGGTAAAGTATGAAAATACAAACAGAAAATATACTAGAACATTTTTATTTAAAGCGTCACGTAACTGAAATAACAAATGAGAATAAAGAGAGAGAGAAATTAGTGTTTTGACAACCCCAGACTCAAAATCTCTCAGTAACATAACATTTAATCTTCTGCGAAAAATTAAGAAAAAATATGTAGTCATTATGCCAGTTTCCACACAAAAATGTTGCAACCGCTTCGCCACGTATTTATTTGTCATTTCATTATCATCATCATATCAGCCGAAAAACGTCCACTTCTGGACAAAAGCCTCCCCCAAGGATTTCCACGACGACCGGTCCTGCGCTGCCCGCATCCATCGGCTTCCCGCGATCTTCACCAGGTCGTCGGTCCATCGCATAGGACGCCTGCCTACGCTACGTTTTCCAGTGCGCGATCGCCGCTCGAGAACTTTACTGCCAAAAGGCCATCTATTCAGTTTGGCGATTCTGTCCATTGCCCTTTGGGTGACCTTGAGCCTTCTTATGAGGCCGATAGTAAGCGACCATGTCTCAATTTCGTAAGTCATAACTGGAAACACACACTGGTCAAAGACCTTAGTCTTGATTTTCATTTATTGTCATTTAAACATAGAGTTGGAAATATATAGTGCCAAGACTTTAATTCCGTAACTGTACTGACTGCGCTTAGTTCGAAAAATTGTTTAGATTGGAACCATTTTTTTCATAAAATCTTACAAGTTGTCACGTCAAAAATATATGAGCTATACCTACTTAAGGGTATGTTTGATGTTATGGTTGAGTTACTGTCTCTTAGTTATCTACACGAAATACCAAGTTAACCTCGATTTTTCACTAGTTTGACACAACTGAATCGCTCTTAGACCAATATTCTATTTAGTTTGTTTTTAATTTGTAAATATGTCATCATCGGTACAAAGGCCTCCCCCAAGGATTTCCACGACGACCGGTTCTTCGCTGCCCGCATTCAGCGGCTTCTCGTGACCTTCACCAGGTCGTCGGTAAATATGTAATTATTATATCAACTCATATACGTCCCCACCGAGGGGCTCGAGCCTACCCTGAATCAGGGCGATTATGTAATAAATGGCAATAAATATTTCGGTATTTTTTTCGTTTTTCCATTGGTCACGCTTTTATGTGAAAAGTATTAAAGTTTATTTTCGCGCTATTTAGATGGGGCGGAGGTCGTGACAGCCACGTTGCAGCGCGCGCTGATATGAGCTTTTTAATGTAACTTGGGTAGACTTTTGAGCCGACGCGCATCAAGTTGCTAACTTTTTAAATTCATGAAATTTTATTATTGACCTTTTCAACGAAACATTGTTTCAAATGAAGATAAAAAGTAGACTTGATCGACTAACGTGTTTATCTGTAAGTGTACCTACTTATGTTAATGAGAACACAATGACAGAATAAATAACCAGTTGTTGCAGGACTCGAGTCGCGTCCCTCGTCTAGCTGTCACGGGAATCAATAGAGTACAATAAAATTGCTCCTTTCAATGCAATAGTTAGCTCTAAATGAGGTTTGAGTAATGCCGCGAGCACACGAGAGCTTCGCGTGGCGAGACGCATTACACACCCGCGGCTATCCATAAAGATATACGCCGACGACTTGATCACCAACTCGCCTCGACTCGAAACTCGAATTGGATCAGCACAACCAGGTAATTAGAGAGTAAATGCAACTTAATTAACACACAAATCATAGAATACTGGAACACAATAAATGAAATGACAATTCCAAATGATTAATATCCAATTTAAAAACCGAGGCAATTGATTACATTAACTTGCCTGTCGAGAACACCGATTATGTTATCCCTTAAGCAGTGGACTAATAGAGATTTAAATTAAGTTCGTAATCATAATTTTTAAGAATAAACCCGTGGTCCATCCGTTAAGGCACCGCGCCGACAAAGGCCGCCGCCGCCGCCGCCGCCGCCCCGCGACCGCCACGTCAATTTATAATGCGATTAACGGAAAGAATGGCGATACGACTGATTGCGATCTTTATGTTTCCCAAACACTCTCCATCAGAATATTGACGGTCACTTCCACCTTTCAAATGTACAAAATACGTAATAATTGTGAATTGCTTGTATTTGTAAATCATAAAAAAACAATTATTTATTACTTGTTTATGTTATATATTTACATTGCTGCAACTGACTGCTAAAATATGAACGCACATAAATATACACATACAAGAAGCGGTAATAGTTAGAAACGTCTTAATTATTATTTAGCCTTAAGAAAGGCAATAATGAGTGGTTTATGTAGGAGCGCGTAAGAGGAGTTGGTCTGCGGATAGTTATTTATATGATGGAGTGAGTCCATCCATCGCTGCACCGACCGGCCGACCGGCGGCGACGGCGGCGGCGGCGGCGCGCGCGCAGGACCACCGCCGCGCTTGTACTTGCCTAGCCCACCTCTACTGTGCAGTGTACAGTGTACACACCACTGTATTAATACTAACATTAATTGCAGTTAAGCCTTTTCACGGGATTTCACGTGAGCAGGGATTACTCGCTAGTTTGGTTGCCGTCTGCGCCCGGCTGCAGCTGTGGGAACTACCATCGTCAGTGATCGATTTCTGTGCCCTGTCATGTCGAGATGACGAAATGTTATTAGATCGTAAGGTACAAGTAGTTCTAAAGAAAGGTTCTTCATACTTTGAACCAGTTTATAATAAAAAATAGTGAAACCACACCAGTGGACTTGGTAATCAACCAAGACTTCAAAAGCTTAATTCTGTAATAAGCCTTGGTTATTTTTGATGTGAAACGCCTTTAAACTCACGTATGGGGTATTAAGTGAGAAAACGGAAATGCAACGGATACAACAAAAGAAACTTGGTCGTTATATTTTCCGGTAGAACTGGCCAATCCGGTATCTGACTGCTAGTCATTTGAGTTACTTTTTATCAACTGTCAAAAACTTGTGACGTCATTGTCTTTGACGAACTAATTTAGTGATTTTGATATATTATATATATAAAATTGAAATTAGAATAAAATGTTGAATGAATAAGTTTTTATGCTTTTGTAGGAGAAGTGCTATTTAATGAATAATATTTTTTAATTTATTTTAAACACTATCAAATACCCTATTGTAGCAACTATATTTGTTGTTGTAACAAGCAAACCTCATTAGTTATCCACTCACGGAGGAAAACCGAAATTAATCACGTTAAACTAACTTACACAGCCCCACCCGACTTTTTAGGGCTAACGTCGTGTGTAAAAGATTGAGAAGACATTGTGTTTTCATGATAATCTTCTCACAAATAAATAAAACTGCAAAGTTAATGATAAAAGTATGTAACAAATCAAATTAGGACATTAAGTTTCTGCTGTCTTAATCAAACAAATACACCTCACCTACTAAGTGATAATGAGCCAAGAATAAAATTCTAAAGCAAATGTTATCAAACCAATTTACCGCCGATCAGAAACGGCACCGCGCTAGCTTTTCTCACTTAACTAATTTGAGCGTTTGTAAAGTAGCTCATCGTTAAACGGAAGATGAGAGGCTACACGGTAAATACGGCCAGGTTATGTGGCCGGCAAACACCACGTCGTGAACTGTACACAACGTGTTTTTTATTTTATTTGTACAGCACTAGTTCAGAGTCAAATACCCGTGAGAAGTCGCCTCCCAAAGAGTAGTGCGTGGCCCGGGACGCAGCCGGCGACACGACCACGACACGATGCCGTAATCCTGAATGACACTCACTAACCAACTGGATCAATCACCAAGTTGAAGATTAAACAATTAAACGTACATGTCGCTAAAGCTATGACTGCACTGTCTCGAGCTGACACGAAGATAATATCGAACCCACTTCTACAACAATACAAAACAATGTAGGTAGCCGCAACCGGTCAGCATACAACCAAAATTAATTCTTCTCACGCCTTCAAAAGATAATGACATCTATCGATTTAGACTATGCGACTATTTTATTAAAACATTCAACATAAATGGAAGGTAAGTAGTTACTATATATCAACGTTAGAAGTTTGACGGCACTCGCTCAAGATTACCTGAAAACCCGTTGAGTGAGAAATTTCCACAGACCGTGAGCGAATGTGATTTGAATATAAATTGTAGGAGTCGGTTGGCCCCGATGTGGAGCCCTTGCCTCTCTTTGTGCGTATAACAAGATCAGTATCGGCTTAATGACAATATATTGGTAATAAAATTAGATAGTCCGCACCGTCACCGCGGACATCACCGCTCGGACATTCAGACCTCATATTTATTGCGAACCAGCTAGAAACATTATCGAGTGACAACTACAATCCGCTCTGGATCACCGTGTCCATTCTGATATGCTTATCTATTGATTTCAAGTCTTATTCCCTGCAGACATGTCTCATATTTGTGTTAGTCTTCTAGAAAGCGAGCTTAACTTTATGACAGTGGGTCATAAGAAATCTAAGTTATGATATAAATATTATGACGCTTTTATTTGTTGGTGCGGATGAAAAAGCAAATACAGGGGGTTACAAGAAGTTGCACTGAACGCGTTTTGCGAAGCATACTGCCGGTAATAGTGTCACGTGGTATCGCTATTATTCCAAGTAGGTACTTGTAGTTTAAAATTTAAGATGTAGAAATGTTTATTGTCTAATTATTACAATGGTAATTAATAATTTATTAGTATTGTCTATTGTATATTCTTAAAGTTTAAAATTTATGTTGATTTAAAGGTCAAACTATATTATCTTATTGTCATTTCAGCTTGCCGACTGCGCAAATTAAATACCTCTATTTTTGCTTGTTATATTCTTTTGATTATCTACATATTAAATAAATCACCATATAAGCTTATATAATTCCCCACCGAGGGGCTCGAGCCTACCCTGAATTAGGTCAAGCGCGCCCAGTGCGGCTTTACCAGAACCTGCGAGTTACTTCGCAGGCGTGTGCAGGTTTCCTCACGATTTTTTCCTTCACCGTAAGAGCGTCGGATAAACGTGATGAAATCTAAATTCGAAATCACATTGTTACGAGGCAAGATTCGAACCACAACCTCCTGGACAAGAGGCGGCGGCCCTAGCCGTTACGCCACCGACGCTCTTATTAATTAAATAAATATCTGCAAGTTATTGGTCAAACTTTTTATCAGGCGGTAAAGGCGACCATGGACAAAAACCGATGGAGACGGCACGAACGGTTCAAAACCAAAGCCGCGATCCAAGAGATCGACCCGAGAGAGATATATATAGAGAGAGATTGGTCATTCCATTCTCAAAATATAAAAATGTCAAATATTACAATATGGAACATACGGGAAATATAAGAACGGAGTCAATTTGTCATTGTTGAGTTATTGTCGAATGTGCGAGGTATGTACAAGGAAACAGCATTAGCGTGTGAAGCCGAGGCGTGATGTCGCGCCACTAAGTCACTCAGGTCCGTTGTTTTAACCGACTTCAATAAATAAGGAGGGTCTCAATTCGACTATTTGTTTTTTCTGTGTATGGCACGCGATTTATTCGCCGATAGAAGATCAATTTAAACGATTCTTATTTATTCAATAAATTATGTTTTTATGCGGTTTAGTACTTTTTCAGCAAAATCATCATCATTATCATATCAGCGGAAAAACATGTGGGTGGGTCTCAATTCGACTGTATGTTTTTTCTGTATATGGGACGCGATTTATTCGCCGATAGAGGATCAATTTAAACGATTCTTATTTATTCAATAAATTATGTTTTTATGCGGTTTAGTACTTTTTCAGCAAAATCATCATCATTATCATATCAGCGGAAAAACATGTGGGTGGGTCTCAATTCGACTGTATGTTTTTTCTGTATATGGGACGCGATTTATTCGCCGATAGAGGATCAATTTAAACGATTCTTATTTATTCAATAAATTATGTTTTTACTTTTTCAGCAAAATCATCATCATTATCATATCAGCGGAAAAACGTCCACAGATGGACAAAGGCTTCCCCCAACGATTTCCACGACATCCGGTCTTGTGCTGCCCGCATCTAGCGGCTTCCCATGACCTTCACCAAGTCGTCGGTCCACCGTGTGGGAGGCCTGCCTACGCTACGTGTTTCGGTGCGTGGTCGCCACTCTATGACTTTACTGCCCCAACGCGTCAGTGACCGATTCTGTGAGCTATGTCGGTTACCTTGATTCTCCTACGGATGTCCTCATTTCTGATTCGATCGCGTAGGGACACTCCGAGCATTGCACGTTCCATCGCCCTTTGGGTGATTCGGGTATACATGTTCGTCAACAACTTTGAGTCTCCAGTCTTCAAAGGAGTGGGTGTGACATGGGCATTTTACATTATTTTCGTCTAGTCCATGTTCATTTTAAGGCCCCTCTTTGTTGAGAGACTTACTGAGGCTATCGAGCACTGCGCTACTTATGCTTAGGTCTTTTATAGTCTCAGCCGTAACCACGATATCGTCAGCGAATTGTGCTAATAACAAAAACAAAAATGTATTGCAAAATTATTGATGTTGCGATTGAGGTCGGTTGTTTTTAACGTGTTTAGCGTTGTCAATTATGTTTTGTACGTACTGGTATAAAACTCGCATGCCGGAGTATTGCTCTTCCCGGTGGTCGACCGTCGAGAGCGCGGCGCACGGGCACGCGATCCTCTTTGATAGCGATCTGCAAGATTAACGGCCGATGGTGTGACACCGCCTTAATTACTAGCACTATAACCTTATCGATTCTCTTATTTACTTTTCTTTACAGTTCAACTACCTTTATGATTGCTGGTTATTTTTTAGTACTGTAAGGACTCAACCTTCTTACATTCGGTTATCGCGCCTCCTTGTGTAACGTACTAATCGCGCGTTTTTAAAGAAACATTTATCAAATTTTAAATCTTTCGTGTTTAAAATGTTGTCAGATCTTTTCTGGAAGCATTCCTCGTGTGGCCTTCGACAAAGGAAGATCTCTTCAAGTTACTCTTTATTCCATCATCATCCGGTGGAACATCTCCTTTTACTAGCGTGTAATTGATCCAATAGGAAGCCAGCCGGCACAGCTACAATCGCAATTATTCATATTAAAAAAAAAAGTGCATAAAAGTATAAATTAGAAGTAACGGCTTTATGTTTTGTTTGGTCTTTCAGCTAAATCCTACCAGGAAGCTACGAATCTTTCGAGCCTTGCAAAAGTCCCTACAATACCGACGACCTGGTGAGGTGAGGGTCGGGCAAGCCACTGGATGTGAGCCGCGCATGACCGGTCGTTGTGGAAAATTTTGGGAGAGGCCTTTGTCCAGCAGTGGAAGGCTTTCAGCTGATATGATGATGATGAAATGATGATGTTATTTCATTAAATTATACCAGATTAGGGTACAGAGTATAAGAGTTACTTTTAAGCTGACTAGACTAAGTTAGCTTGACCTCCTTACTAAATAACTTCAAGTTGCAACCTAGAAATTGTATAAAATATTCATTACTATTTAAAAATGTTTTTAAAATGTGCTATAATGTTTTCTTTGAAAGTATAAAAAAATAATGACACCTTTACTCCGAATACGTATCTAAATGTGACATCAGATATTATTATCTATAAGACATGGACAGGAAACATGATCGCCCTTAGTAAAATAAATTGACCGTTATTTAAGAACAATTTACTTCGCTGGTGGCGTTAAAACTATCAGTTGTTTTTCAATTGATTCAATTAAGGTCAGTCGGTTTCAAGATCCTTTAAACACCAATTAATAAGAGACAGAAGTTCATTTTCTTCCCGGGATGTGAAATGTTCTTTGAATTCAAAAGAGCTTGCAACCGACTGACCTCGTATACATTATTTAGTTTATGAAAATATAAAAATTGTTCATCCTTATCATGATATTATCTTAACACTTGTTACCTACTTGTTTGTTTACTCTGTCGCAAGCAACAATTACTTAGTTCAGAAGCAGATATATAGTTTAATGATTTTATCTACTAAATAGATAATCAACTGCAGCTATGCAAATTGAACTCAATGACGTATTATCACATATCTTGGTGATAACGATCTACTTACTGGTCACACAACCTTCTAATTTACTTCCGTCACCAATGAAACCGTGATATCAGCTATAAAATCATTATAAGCATCTTTCCTTGCGTGCGCGCATAATATATGCTCATTTTGTAACGACGTATTTGGAGATAATATCAGATCAGCCCGTCGATAAATCATTGACTGTTGATAGGTTAGAAACAAGATACAAATGATAATTTACATTGACTTTACTAAATATTCTGATATTTAAAATTAGAAAGGGAGTTATTCATTGATAGATGAAGAAATAGTAAATTTAAAAAAAATGTTTATCAATAACATTTTCGGCTGAAACTACCGTGACGCTGATTTGGGGAGAAGAACCAGTTCGGGGGTCCTACTACGTAACTTACATTTGCACTAAACGTCAAAAAGTAGGCGCTCTTCTTAATCATTGAGCTCTAAACCCTTCTGTTTCCCAATTGGCGCTCGGTGGACAACTCACTCGATATCCGCACTACGTAAGCGTCACTCCGAGGGTCGGCCGGCACTCGGCGCCCCCTCGGACTGAGTCAGGTGTTCCGTGAAAATAAGATAGTTTTTAAATATAATTAGTACCAATCGCTAGTCAAAGAGAGGAAGTGTAACGTTATTAAGAAACAATGCTGTTAAAATTTGTGAGCACGTTACAAAATGCTGGAGAAAATTAAGGAATATTACCGAATAGCAATTTGACGTTATAAAAATTTTGACTAATTTTCAAACTGAACGCAATAGCTGAAAACACTGTGATTTTTCTTGTTTATGTTATACTTCATCTCTTTGGCTAAAGATAGGTATTAATTTTACTAAGAAGTTTAGAAGCTTTCAGTTAGTTTTTTTTACGGGATGCCGAAACCAGTAAGGGATACAACCCAAAGAAGAGGGTCAATCGAAACAAGGAGTTTGTTTATATTTCAAACATAAGTTTAACTATAACTGATACCTCAGAAGAAAACATTGCATTCAAAAGGCAATAATATCTATTAGGTTCTATATAGGCATAATCCTTACTAACATTATAAATATGAAAATGTGTTTGTTTGTTTGTTACCTTTTCACGCTTCAGTATCTCGACCAATCTTGATGAAATTTGGCATGAAGGTAAAGCTACCTTGGAAGGACATAGGCTACTTTTTATCACGTGAAAATAGCAGGGTCCGATGCAGTTCCTAATGGAACTGTAAAATAAACTTTTGATTCATATGTATACCCATGCCAAATTACAGCGTTCTAGTACTAGTAGTCTCTGAGCTAAGCCGCGGTCAGACGGACCGACAGACATGGCGAAACTATAAGGGTTCCTTGTTGACTTCGCAACCCTAAAAACCTTTAGACCAGTGTTATTGATTGTAGATTGGTGGCATATTCTCTAGCACGAGAGTCATGTGACGAAAGTTATTGATTGTAGATTGGTGGCATATTCTCTAGCACGAGAGTCACGTGACGAAAGACCGAGCGCCTATTTCAAAAGTTTGACTCTTCGAGTTGCCATTTTTCTCAACTATTTTGACGTTATTTACAATGAAATAGTTTATAGGTATTACTTTGTGACTATTGAGTCAAAAAAGAAAGAAAATGTTGTTATATCTGAAAATTAAACAAAATATTTTGCAGCATTGTGAATATTGTTAACATAATATTTCAGTACTTTATTTATTTGAGTATGTTACTGCTTAGTTTCTAAACTTTCTTATTGTATTTTAATATTGCACTGCTCCTTATCCTATTACTTGCTTTTTCCGCGGCTTCGCCTGCGTGGACATCGTTTTCATGAATGTCTCTGAGGGTGAGCGGGGCGCGAGTGTGGACATGAGTTTTCTCCAGAGCGGGCTATTCTTATTGGCTGCCTGCCATTTCCCACCCCCTAAGCACACCCTCCAACTATAATTGTAAATATGATCAGACCTCTTTATTGCAACAAAACACGCGGTCCCGACGACGCGACGCTGATACATCACGATTACTGTTGATATGTTAAAAACTAAATGCAAAAGATACACACATCATATACATTGGCTAAATCTATTCTTAAAATTAGAAAAAATAGTAAACAGATGTATCTTTACATCGCTACATAGGTATTCAGTAGCTATATATTATTCATACTCATATTACTCAGATATTATTCAAGAAGGTAGCGACAAACAGCATAGAATGAGAGGATATAATTAACCAATTTTAAGAGAGTTGCTGTAGCTGTGTGAGTTTATAGTTTTGTATGAGTGTTACTAGAACGAATATTTTCAATATTTTGAGAAGATATTGCGGACCACTATCATTGTGCTTAGGATTGAGCAACCGACATAGATAATTGTGGTAGCACATATGTACCCGCGATAGTCAAATTCCTCAGCTAGGAGGGTACGACAAGGAGAATATTAATGTGGCTACTCCAGTAACTCAAAAACAAACGGAACTAGATGGCGCTAGTGAATCAAACATCATCATGTACATTCCCACCTAGGGGCTCGAGCCTACTCTGATTATCGAGCTTTAGTCGATCACGCGGGCCCAGTGCGGGTTGTCGACATAGCCACAGAAATTGGAATAATCAAACAACCTTGTGCAGATCTCCTAACGATGTTTTCCTTCACGGTAAGAGCTTCTGATTAACGTACGTGAAATCGAAATTCGAGAACACTAGCAAGTAGCAGGATTAGAACCACGACCTCACGGACAGCAGGTAATAGTCCTAGCCGTTACGCCACCAACGCTCAAACATAGAAAACTCTAAATATTTCAACTTGTTGTAGTAAGAGGAATTCCCGTCGTTCACCAGTAACTTAATTTATACTTCGCCTCATCATATAAACTCATCTACGTCCCCACCGAGGAGCTCGTGCCTACCCTTAAATAGGACGATCGGACCTTAGTCGACCACGTACATACATATGAAATCGAAATCCGAAAACACATTGGTACGTGGCAGGATTCAAACAACGACCTCCCGGACAGGAGGTAGCGGCCCTAGCCGTTACGCCCCCGACGCAAACACCGAAAAAATTAAAAATGGATTAATATATCGAACTATCTGTCCCGGCGAACTTCGCTCCACCTTACCATTACGCCACCGACGACGCTTACACTCCGCCTACTATGATATTTGAAGCTCACTCCTTTGTTCCATGGTAACGGCTTAAGAAAAAACTTGGAAAATTCATTATTTTTCCAGTTTTCACTAAATACGTAGCTACGAAAAACAAAAGAGAGCTTAAAAATATCTGAATATGTGAAGTATAAATTAAGTTTCTGGTAAACGGCACGAATTTCTCTAAATTATCATCACAAGTAGAAATATTTTCTATGATTTAAAGGGTATTTTACATTGTTTTCTATAATTTAACTCACTAGTGTCATCTGCATTCGTGTGTTTTCTGAGGTACTGAAGAATATTAAATTAGTCGAAACTGGTATCTGCCAGTCCTCTAGAGACGTATTTTTTATTGAGTGTCATCATTAGAATAGAATAGAATGCTTTATTTGCTTTTAAATAAGGTAAGTATAAAAGGTCTTACAATAGTTTCAGAATCACTTATTTAGCTACTTTAGTGTTATTAGCATGCAAATATTTTATTAAACTACAAAAATAATAAAATAAAATAAAGTAGGTCCAAGTAATTATACAACATTTTCCAAATTCATAATTCAAATAAAATAATGATACTACAGATTAACATTGCTTATGTTTTAGAAAATCGTCAAAACATGTTCCGAAGAAGCCACTCATGTAATGTTGCCTTAAACTTGTTAAAGGGCAATTCCCGAATCGATTGCGGTATTTTATTGTATATTATGTGGCCCATCCAGTAACAATTTTTCTGAAATCGCTTTGTTTTGGGAATCTCATCCGTTACTAAGCTGTCAGGATTCCTCTTATTTCGGACTGATACGTCTCTATTTTTTCTGTAGAACACTTGTTGATTTTGTTTAACTACTTTTGCCATTTCTTTTATATAAAGACAAGGCAGTGGCAGTATCTTTAAGTTTCTAAATAGAGGCCTACATGAAACATCTTGTGAAACACCGAATATGGCACGGACACACTTTTTTTGAGCGATAAAAACCTTTTTGACATTTTTACTGTTCCCCCATATTATGAGACCGTATCTGAGGACCCATTCTACGTAAGCAAAGTATGCTGTGACTGCAGTGTCTTGTCGCTACCATAGTCAGTTTATAAATGGCAAAACTGAAACTATTGACTTTTGCACATACTTTTTCAACCTGTTCTTTCCAGTCAAGCTTCTAGTCAATAATAGTACCTAGAACATTTACGGTCTTATTATTAGAGGAAAATGCCAGATAACCGTATTAAGGTGGTTGCAGAGGCGTCATTTTCATACAAAACGTTTGACCAATACACTCATCGAGTGTTAGATTATTAGGTTAACAAACAATGACAAAAAAATGTTTAAAAAATCTTGTTTTCGCGAATGAAATCAGATTTGTGATAAATTGAACAATTGAAAAGTTATTAAGGTTTTAAATCTTGTTCAAAAGTGTCGATTTTACGTAAGTGTGCGTTACATTTACACAACATAGACACTTATGCGTACCGTAAAGCTATGTATGAACAGTGCGCTCTGAAACTCTACTTGTGTTATAGGAATCTAAATATAAAATGTTTTTTCAGAGTGAATACAAATCGATTTATTTTTTATTAATAACACCCATAATTAATAGTGTAAAAAACTAATACAAAGATTTAGTTTTTCAAAGATGTTCTTATATTTTTGTTAAAAAAATTAAAACAACACACTTTTCGAACGCACTTATCCCCGTAACACTCTGTGGCTGGATAAGAATGAATCAGTGTTGCTATATATACGGATTTATCTGCACTCGTATGGATTTTTGAGGTCCAATGCGGATAATTCATGATTATGGATTTACGCGACACAAATATCATATCCCTACATCCAAAGGTATTGTTTACAGGTTGAATTTATGTATATTCCTTTCGTTTTCTTTAAAATTTGACTTGTACTCACTCATGTAACTGGAAAACTTTCCCCAAGGAACCTGCTGCTGTGTCATATTCATACAAATTTAGCTTTGTTGGACTTCTCAAACTTTGTATGGAGAGTCCAAACATTTGGATAAGATAACAAAAAAAATATATTACACTTTAGACTTCTGTACATATTTTTACGAGAAAGTTTATGCGACTTGTGGCGTATCATTTTTGTCATACGGTATAGGGTATTTGACAGTGTTTAAAATAAATTAAAAAATACTATTCACTAAATAGCATTTCCTACAAAAGCATAAAAAAATTCATTAAAAATTTTATTCTAAATTCAATTTTATATTTATCAAAATCACTAAATCAGTTCGTCAAAGACAATGACGTCACAATTTTGTAACACGAACAATTTCAGGACAAAATTTCGTTTTTGACCGTTGATAAAAATTAACTCAAATGACTAGCAGTCAAATACCGGATTGTATTAACAATTTTAACTGACAATTATTTACTGTTGCACGAATTTTGTCCAGATTTTGGACTGAAGATAGATTTCTTGATTCCTCCATATGGCAACACTGTTTTTTTGCTCTGCAGTTAGTTTGTGAATTTGGTAAACAAATGGCTTTTGTAACAAAATGAATTAACGCTTTTACAATAAATACGTATACTCAGGACGCAAAGTAAACCCAAAACGATCGCGAGCCGGTTTGTTACGGTATCATGCACTAGAATAGAAATGGCTTCGTAAGTACCTATGATACAGGCAATCCTCTTCGGTGTTTGTGAACATTACTTGCACTGTTGGTGTGTCGCTATCAACCGTTCAGTCAGAGTGCTCCAGCGATTTGAAGAGACTGGATTCAATATGCACAGACCAGGAACAGGCCGAACAAGGTGCACGACAGCGCGGGACGATCGATATAAGGTGTCAACAATATTGAGAAATCGATTTCAAACGGCTGTTGAAGTCAAAAATCACCTTCCACGTGCTGAAGAGAGCAATCCGGGCACGTGTACAGTGAGGCCGCGTCTTGCTGAAGCGAACATGAAGCCATTTAGACCCACCAATGGTCCAAAACTCGGAAGGCAGCATCGAAATTCAAGGCTGAGTTATGCTAGAGAACACATGAATTGGACTTTCAATGACTGGTCAACAGTTATGTTTTCGGACGAGTCGAGTATCATGCTATACAAGCACGATGGGAGACGAACTTTAACTGCAGAGAGATACGTGAATGAAACCTTAAATGAGTATGTTGGCCCACTTTTAGTAAACATGCGCAAGAATGCCATCCTTATGCAAGATAATGCTCATCCCCACACAGTCTCTATCACACGCATGCAGTGGCCAGCACGCAGCCCAAACTTGAACTTCATCGAGCATGCTCGGATGAAGCAGTGATAGAGGAATGGGAGAATAATCCTCAGCATCAACTCAAAAATCGAAAGTGGAAAGCATGCTAAACCGTGTAACAGCTGTTTTAATATATCTCAGTGGTAATACAAAATACTAAAATGTGTGAAAATTGCAATTTCGAAATCTAGTGAAAAATTTACATTTTTTCTTAACTTACTTTTATTCAAAATAAACTTAATAAACTTTTATGACTTATTTTTATTATTATACTAGCTGTCCCGGCGAACTTCGTTCCACCTTACACTACACTATCCTACCCTACCCTACACTACCCTACCCTACACTACACTACCCTACACTACACTACACTACCCTACCCTTTCCTACACTACCCTACCCTACCCTAACTACACTACCCTAACTACACTACACCTACACTACACTACACCTACACTACACTACCCTACCCTAAAACCAATTATTTTTGACTGATATTTTTTTTATTGATGAATATCATATTTTAATACTTATTATCCTATTCCAGAAAAGACAAATGCAAAAACACAAAAATCATAAAAATTGGCCCAGCCGTTCTTGAGTTATAATGGTGTAACTAACACAACTTTCTTTTATATATATAGATGCACTATAAAATTGTCTATAATACAGTCTTTATTTCATAAAGCTTGTTACAATATTTTGGAAGTTATTGAGGTTTTTGTTACAGACCCATTTCCTTTGCTGTCGAGTGTATTTACACAATAATTAGTAAATTGTATATCGTAATGTGCTATTTTTAGGCCGAACACAGGCAACAACAGCAGTCACTAAAATATACAAGCTGTTCATAAGTAAGTAAATCATAGATATTCCATTTGATAAGTTTAAAAAAAAGGAAAAAATGGAACCCTTATAGGATCACTTTGTTGTCTGTCGAGACCCTTTATTTCGGAAACGCATGGAGGTATCGAGTTGAAATTACAACCGTATAGTCCGGTCTACAGTCCCTTGAAGCTGTGAAAAAATCAAGCTTCTAGGTTAACGTAAAAAAAGATACGGCCGTTTATACTGCAAAAAACGTATATTTCGACACTCAAGGGAATCAAAATTCATAGGGTATTTTCCGTTGACCTAGAACTATGAAATTTGGCATGTAATACCGTCTTGTACTACAAGTAAAGGGATAAATCTGAAAACTATACATTTGTAAAAATATAATCTTTATATAAAGTATGTAATCAATTATGCAAGGAACGGCGGTCCAAATTTTGAATTGAGTTAAGCGTGTCATATGAGGTAATGGTAATGGTAAGGACGGGCTGGTTTCCGCAACCAGGCGCCCGAGCGCCCATTTTGCGTGGTTAGCTGGCATCACTGCCAGCTCAGCTCCTCCAGGAAGTCCAGTAGCCCCCGCAGGTTGGCAACGACTTCCGGGAGTGAGGGATATGAGATATCCTATGAAAGGGCTTCATTGTCAGAAGCTTAAACAGACTTTTAATTATTTTTTTGATGTATAGTTTTCGATTTATGACGAAGAATGTAAAAAAAAACTTTCCCCTTTTTTATATGTGTAGGTAGGTACCTAATAATTTTGACGTATGTAGTACCTAACAGTCTGCACTGTTATGATTTATAATATGGATCTACAATTTTGTACGGAACCCTCGGTGGGCGAGTCTGACTCGCACTTGTCCAGTTTTTTGTAATGACAAAAATTATCGAGAGCCATTTTTGAGAAACCTATGTTTTACCCTTTTCTCATGGCAGGTCGTTAGAGTTTTACCAGATAAAGTACCACCTGTAGCATATTATAGATATTAAATTTGAAAAACATCTTGAAGAATTTTTTGGGGATCAAACAAAGATTTGTTACCATAGATGAGTTATGCACTAACAACATTTGAAAATCTAACCCCTTTACACACAGTATTAAAGGTAGTTCACTTCCATTGCACCGAATGCTACTAAGAATGCTTTTATTTGCTTCACTTTTTGTATGCATGTAACCTATCTATATCTCTGGGATTAAATGATTAAAATTGAAAAAAACATGATATTGAATATGATTATTTTATTTTATGTATGTCCCTTGTGCCAACTTTTAACCGCCTCCGTGGTGTGATGGTTAGTCCATTCGCTTCACACCGAGGTCGTGGGTTCGAATCCCGGTGAGGTCATCTTGTAAGACTCCGTTTGGTTGATGGTATTTTCTAAGCCCGCCTGGCTAGCTACCACCATCTTATCTAAGTCTTGCCGCCAAACATCAGTGTGAACAATGTTGATGTGTTCCGGCTTGAGGATAAGATAGCCAGTTCTCCATTGCATTGGGGAATCTTGGTAAGCTTGCTTCCATCTTCGGCATCAGCATCACTTATCATCAGGTGAGATGATGCCAAGGGCTTGCCAATGGTGAATTAAAAAATAATAATAAGGCTTCAGCAGCGCCCATGAAAATGGTTATTATGTGTAAAGGTGGTGATCATCATCATATCAGCCAAAAGACGTCCACTGGTGGATAAAGACGTCTCACATCCAGCGATACTTTCTATATATTTTTGCTGATCAACTGTAATTACATTCCTTTCTCGATCTACATTGATATTCATTTCTAGATATCATCTCACAGGACCTAGGTTTTCATATCTTAAACCACGATCTGCTATATTAAATGATTAAAACAAAAGTTTATTTGGGCTGGAAGTACTTATATTTTTACAATGAGAAACAAATCAATCACAACAATAAAGTCTGTGTCACACCATAGAAGAGACAGAACATAAAGACTTAATGGAAGATATGCAAACTTCACGCCTAACTACCAGAGAGAAGGTGTCCTCATAATCTATTCCAGGTTGCTGCGTGAAACCTTTTGTCACTAGTCTCCCATGATAACGCACTTTGTTGTTCACATCAAACTGTTTATTTAGCACCCACTTGCACTTATCAACTATTGTTGCACCACCTGACATATCAATAAGCTCCCGAGCATTGTTTTCCCTGAACGACTGCTATGGCTCAGCAGCTGGATATGTACACACGGAGAAACCATATCTATTGAGGTAGGTAGTTTCCTCTCTGTTTTCGTTCTCTATAGCACATGCACTATTCTTCAGTTTCCTCATTTCCATTTTGTCTTCCATTACAATCACGTCTCTGCTAATTATCTGGGTAGGACTGTACAATAGGGTCCATCGCTTTGGGGGTTGGGAGTGGGGGGAGGGGGGAGGGGGAGGAGGGGAACCCTCCTCTAAAAGATGGAAGTTAGGAGGGGGGTAGTTTTCGAGAAAATGAATTTTGAAAATTGGTAATTTTACATACTCTTTGGGCGGAAAACCGCCTGTTAACGATGCTTACGTTGGAAAATCGCTGCCGCTTGTTAAAAAAAAAGCTCATCTACTTCTGTGACAGCGAAAAAATCGCTGCCGCTTATTAAAAAAAAGGTCAACTACTTCGGTGCCGGCCGAAATCGCTACCGCTTATAAAAAAAAAAGCTCATCCACTTTTGTGACGGCGAAAATCGCTACCGCTCATTCCAAAAAGGTGGAATCAATTTGAAACGCAAGATTCAAACCTTTGGGGTCCGAGGGGGATGTGTGAGTATAAGGGCGGGGGGAAAGCACGCTGGGCCGACTTGAGGGCGGACAAACTTGAGGGTGATAAATCGAAAACCAGTGGATAATCCGTCAAGGTCAAGGTCAATGTCATTTGCCCCCTCCCCAGTCAAGGTCTAAGGTCAAGGTCAGAACAAACCTTCAGAATCCGAAGGGAATGTGTGAGAATCAAGGCAAGCACGCGAGTCTGACTTCAGGGTGAACAAACAAGAGGACTTCGCTCACTCCCGCTTCCATTTAGAACTCCCCGTTCTACACTCTTCCTACAGTGTTGAGTGGTCGACGGAGCCCCTTCGGGGCTCCTACTTCTGTGTTCTCATGTCAAACCTAACACTACGACTGTGCGGGGAGGCGAGCTAAGCTCGCCTCCCCGCACAGTCTCCGAACCTAACGCATCCGAGTCGGGGTGCTCCGAAAGTTCGAGCTCGCTTCGCTCGCTCCCGCTTCCATTTAGAACTCCCCGTTCTACACTCTTCCTACAGTGTTGAGTGGTCGACGGAGCCCCTTCGGGGCTCCTACTTCTGTGTTCTCATGTCAAACCTAACACTACGACTGTGCGGGGAGGCGAGCAAAGCTCGCCTCCCCGCACAGTCTCCGAACCTAACGCATCCGAGTCGGGGTGCTCCGAAAGTCCGAGCTCGCTTCGCTCGCTCCCGCTTCCATTTAGAACTCCCCGTACCACACCCTTCCTACGGACCCGCATGCTTTCCCCGCCCTGATACTCCCACATCCCCCTGGGATCCCGAAGGTTTGTTGGGGGTTTTAAATGGGTGGCGGGGGCTACGCCCCCGTTAGGGGTCCGCTTCGCAGACCCCATATTATGAATCTTTGGGATTCAATTTACTTAGACCTTGACCTTGAAATGACCTTGTATGATTGACCTTGACCTTGACGGATTACCCCCTGGTTTTCGATTTGTTACCCCAGAGTTTGTCCGCCCTCAAGTCGGCCCCGCATGCTTTCCCCCGCCCTTATACTCCCACATCCCCTCGGATCCCGAAGGTTTGTTGGGTGTTTTAAATGGGTGGCGGGGGCTACGCCCCCGTTAGGGGTCCGCTTCGCGGACCCCATATTATGAATCTCGGGGTTCCAATTGACTAACACCTTTTTGTAATAAGCGTTAGCGAGTTTTCCGATCAAAGAGTATGTAAAAATACCGATTTCTAAAGGACCAAAGAGTACCTAAAATTACAATTTTCAAAAATTCATAACTCAAAAACCGCTGGTTTCCTAACCTTGAAATTTGGTATGGATGTTCAGCTAAAGCATATCTCTTACCAAAAAAATCGCGGACTGCCAAATCGATGGACCCTATTGTACAGTTGAGCCATTATCTGCATTTTTACAAGGATTCTACACTGTATCCAAAAAGATAATCGTAAAAACGATTTCTGAAAATCCGATGTGCTCTCTGTTTTGCTTTTTTGTCCCAGGAATAAAATGTAATTTTGTGTAGGTATTTATTTCGTAGTGATTTCTATTCTCTTTGTATACCGCTATTGTAAACTGACAGATATTACGCGACTTTTTATTGAATGAATTGCACCCACACACTTACAATTCGTGCCTGCAGTGTGCGTGACTGCTATCAGCTGCTAATTGTGGGATAACACGGGAGAATAAAACAATAAATGAAGTTAAACACTTACTATATCATCGAAACATCAATAAAAGGGCTCGCGAATAAACAAATTTTGCTTCAAACTTATCTAATTTACGAAATATTTGTCAAAAACAACAATATTTGCTCGCCAGCGCCATCTAGGTTGCGATGTCTATTTTTGTTTCCTCTGCAACCGCCTTAAGGCAGAAGTCAGTCTTTAACGATCTCTGCAACATTAGCCACCCAACTGCTACTTAACTTGGTATTTCACCGCTATCAATTTTACTCGATACTCTTCTACCATTCATTCTAATTATCGAGTTCTGTATCTCAGGTATCGATCCGGCCGGATCAACCGTTATCATTAACATTCTTAATGGTGTCTCTCTCATTCATATACTTTATCAATATTTGGATGCAGAGTTTACTGAGTGCACATGAGTTATTCCCATTCCTTACCACTGGGGACGAAAGGATTTTTTCCCATTCGTCCCCAGTGGTAACGTCTGGAATTTTTTTAATCCCTTTCATCACCACTGATGATGCTACACACAGTAGAGTGAAGAGTATAGTGGTGAGCAGAGTGGTGAGAATAGTGAAGGGTAGAGTGGAGTGGAAATTAACAGTGGCGGACAGTAGAGTGGAGAGTAGAGTGGTCGATAGCAGAGCATGAGAAGAGGTGGAGTGGAAATTAAGAGTGGTGGACAGTAGAGTGGTCAATAGTAGAGCGGTGGAGAGAAGAGTAGAGTGGATAGTAGTCAAAAATACATTAAATTCACATTTAATGTGTCTTTTTTAATTTGACCTTTACTTTTTGTAAACAAAACATTCAATAATACTTCTTGGAACAGTAGTGAATTCGTATTGAAAAGTAGTGTTCTATATAGAGGCCAGTAGGATAATATGGGTAATTTTTAGTTCCAGGCAGTTAACAGAGCACGAGATCTTGGATGCATTAGATGACCGTCTGACCAGGCCTAGAACATCCGTGCCAAGTAGAACGTCCACCCACCGTGGAACGTCGAATTCCGGATCCGCGGGGTCCAGTCCTCCCGTACCACCGATGGTAACCGATCCTGGGAAAAAACTCCGACAACATCGTCCATCTCCGCTGCTGTAGTGTGGCAACGTATATCTGAAACGGTCCTAGCTCCATCCAGTTCGAAAATAAGATCGACCTGGCCCTTGAAAGGAGGTAGAAGTCCCCCGATACCTAACACGTTCTCCTTATTTGCCTTCAACAATAAGCCTACCATGCTCACCAGATGACTCGTAACAGTACACCCTTGAGCTCCTGTATCGAACAGGCCTCGTACTGATGTTCTCCTGCCATCAGGTCCCCAGACGACAATCCTAACCTAATCCTAACCGTTGGTAAAAGTACCGTTACGGGCTTGAGAGCAAGACCTGATGAGCAGGTGGCGAGGCCCTAGCGGTAGGATTGGTCATTCGTCTTCTGGGACTGAGGAGGCCAAACCTGTTGTTCTAGAAGGGGATAGGGGTTCCATACCTGGCAATGCGTCCCTCTACCTAACTGACTCATGTCAAGAGGGCGATAATACATGACCGGAACACGGCCATACGTTGGGGAGTGTGAAGAGAGGCGGGGGCGCTCAGCTAGGACCGGAGACATGCGTGGAATTACCCTGGGTGGCACCACGCTCACACCCGCCGTGTGCTGCCCCTGGCCTTGCACGTGTGAACCTTGCCTGTATGGCTCCTGACCCTGCCTACTTACTTAGCATTGGTCAGTAGGGTCCCGTACTCCTCGTTCATGCTCTGCTTGCGGGAGGATCGACGAGACTGCCGCTGTTGGGGTGGGGGGGTGCTCGCCGCTCGACCGATCTGAGAAGAGTGGACCAAGCCGACTTTCTCAACACGAGTATGCTGACAGCGGAAAAGATGGTATTATGGACCATTTAGTTATGCTGCTGTCAAAAAAATGACACAAAAATTTTTTGACTCGCTGCAGAAAATGTGATGTTGGTGTAGGTGTTTGTGTTAAGTATTTTGTAGCTTATCATTCATAATTTACTTCGTTTTAAAACTAAACTTAAAAATTTTTTTTTCTCCTTTTATTCATAACTTTTGTACTCTTTTAATAAATAAAGACTCTTTTAATAAATAAGGAATTTGCTCTACATAGGACGGGTATTTCCTTGAAAGCCTTCAGGCTGATATTTTTTTGTGTTTATTTTAGAGGTAGCTTAATTAAATAAAACTATTTTTTATAAAAATATCGCATAATATAGTTTCAGGCTTATCTGGGTTCTTTACTCCACTGCACTCTCCATTCTTCTCAACACTCTGTGTTTGGCGTCCAAAAATTCCCATTCGTCCCGTAGTAACGGAGCCAGTGGTTAGGACTGATACCTATCAATTTAATTTATCCGAAATATTAAAAAAAAATCATGAAAACTAATGCGAGTCAGTCCGGTCGTTCTATCGAACCGTTTTTTTTAATTAAAGGTATTCATGCACAGGTTTGTCGTCGAGCATTGAAAATCAACCCCGCAAGGTGCTAGCGGCTCGCGCACCGCGCTCCCATCTAGAATGTAATACGAGTCCATCCGGTCGTTCTATCGAACCGACTTGCTTAATTACTTTTTATAGACTGGTAGTTTTTTCAGACTTTATCAAGTTAAACTGCATTTTGTGAACCATTTGGGCAACATGACTTTTCTGAAGTTAAAAATCCTGCTGAATCCGACTCTGAATGTTGTCAAGCCGAAATTTGGCTCATTTGCTCAAAATTCAAGATGGCGGCCAAATTGCGGCCAATCAGCGCCTGAGCGTTTGCCACCCAGGTCAGACGCAGCACGTCAGCATATTAAACAGGTGCACTTCCAACAGCTGTTTGGCGCAGCGCTGATCAGGGCGACCTACCGTTGCCCGATCCAACTGAGTGCGGCTATCAAGAAGTCAATGGCGCACTCCTTGTCGTGTCATCATTGCTCCTTCGGTACCCAATGAATGAGTTCAAGCGCAAAGGTCGGTGTGGCACAGGCCTGTACACGTACAAACAGGCAGAGAAAGTACGCACCAACATGTGTCAATCATGTAGCAATGATTGTCTGAATAGAAAGGAGGGGGATGATAATTTATATTAATTTAACGACGTTCTGTTTTTAATAATTAACGAAAAGTTTATGTTTAATTTGAAATCTTCGGTAGCCGGTGGTACTTCCGGTGTCGATATTCAAGTCTCCCAGCCCCGAAAACCTCGGAAACGATACCACGAGTGAGTCGCAATGTTTTTCTGAACAAAAAATAATTGCATACTTCCGAAATAGCCGCCATGTTGTTTTCATCCATTTTCGGTACCCGGACGGACTTCCGGTAATCAAAATTGAGTTCAACGACCCCCAAAACCCATGCCAGGACACCCCACTCGACTCGATTCGAGTTATAATGGAGTTTTATTAAGTTTAGGCGCCATTTTGGCCGCCATCTTGAATTTTGAGCAAAGAAGCCAAAATTCGGCTTGGCAACATTCAGAATCGGATTCAGCAAGATTTTTCACAAGTCATGTTGCCAAAATGGCTCACAAAATGCCTTTGAGATAAAAAGGAAGCCGATTTTTAGGATTAACTATCAGTCTATCAACATATTAAACAAAATTGTGAAATCTAGTATGAGTCCAGCCGTCTGTCCAACTGATTTGCTTATTTTTTTCAAATGAAAGGTTAAAAATCACCTAACTTTTGCCCTTCTCAAACAATAAAAAAAAATTAAATCTATTTAAAGTCCGTCCAACAGTTTTATCAAACTGAATTGCTTAGTTTTTTTTTAATGAAAGGTATTGATACACAAATTTGTCATCAAATATTGAAAATAACCTAACTTTCGCCCTTTTCAAGTTATAACCCAAGACGCTTGCGACTTCCGTTGCTTTCTTTCTCTAAATGTATAAGAACACTCGCTGGAATGAGCTCTTTCGTTTAAGCTATTGCCCATCTAAATTGGTTGAGTTGGAGGGAAACTAAGTGTGAATATTTAACCTACAAAACAAATTTTCATACGGTTGTCATCAATGGACAGACTGGTTCATGAGAAAGGTTTAGTAATTTAAATTACTAGCTGTCCCGGCGAACTACGTTCCACCTTACACTACACTATACTACCCTACCCTACCCTACACTACACTATACTACCCTACCCTACCCTACACTACACTACCCTACCCTACCCTAACCTACATAAGAACCTTCTCCTGGCAATAATGAAATCGACAAAAAAAGAATTAGCGAAATCGGTCTAGCCGTTCACGCGTGATGCCGTGACCAAAGGAAACAGGGATTCATTTTTATATATGTAGATACGGAATACCTAAGAAGAATAAAACCATTTTAATATGATTAAAATTATTAATTTGGAATACCTAACAAAAGTAAAACCTTTTTTCTATGGTACCTACACAATATGTTTTTAATATTGTGTTTTTCTTTTAATTATTTAATGTGCGTGCAATACAGAGAATTTGTCTTATCTTATCATTATTTTTAAACTGACAGTAAAGTTTTGAAAAGTAGCGAGTTAAAAAGTTAGGCCGATCGCAATTTTCTCATTTAAAACGCACAGTATGTACATTTTGTGAGTAGTTGTTGTGCTTTCATTAATGGGTGTTGGAAAGAAAACGAAAATTGCTTGGAGGATTTATGAAAGCTACGTGTTAGCATTCAACGCGTACATTCTTACAACCGCGCAACATTGATGGCGAGCCGCTTGCGGGCTGCCCAACGCGCACCATCGATGTACATAATAATAATAAATAGTAATAATAATGCTGCGGAGCAGCACGGGTCCTTCTCGTAGGTAATTAAATTAGATTCTCGATATGACTTACTTTGCAAATAATAAAAATAATGCTGAAAGATTGGGCAGATGAACAGAGTAAGGCTTTCTGGGCAAGCACTCCAGTATTCCAGGCCAAAAGCATTCGAAAATGCTCATCTCTAGCTTCTCACGGGGGTACACAACAAGAAAACTGCGATTGCAAAAGCCTGGACTTCGAGCTCTCGACAGAACTCTGACTGGGCACTACTTACTTCTTCAAATGAAGCTCGCAGTCTCAGACGAGTACCAATTTTGCCTATCGAAAAAGATAATATGTATAACCAGTGCGAGCCAGGAGTTGGCCAATGGGAGCACTAGAGGTCGTCAGGGAGCTTGATCCCAAGTGCATCGTATAGTTCATCAGAACTAGTGGCCTTGAGGAAGTTATATGACGAGGGCAGTGATCCATTAGGACCCTCTTTTGGTCTTATTCCTCGCTTACCAAAACAATAAAATACTGTGCAAATAGTTATTGCATTAATTTGCGATACCTGGTCGTTTATTTTATTCCTTCACCGAAAGAACCCTTTGATTTGTCTGAAGCTGATTCTATATTTCTTGGTTTTTCTTTCCATGGAAAGTTATCTTATATACTTACCTAGTTTATTTTACACCAGCCCTAATTAGAGGTAAAGTTTATCAGTTTCGTTAATCAGCTCGTGGCGTGTGCTGATGTAGATGAATGGCGCGCACGAGCAGATATCTTGGAGGAATGGTTCGTGCGGGACGAGGGGGTAGATCTTATGAGCTGGTGCGTAATCTAAGCGGATCCCGCTATATACACAGATAACAAAATAAAACAAAATTTTTAGGAAAACCCGATACGATATTGATGAAGTTTTTGGCCCAATTTTAAAATTAGAGTATTGAAGCTGAAAAAATCTACGCTTAGAATGCCTTGCAGAAACAAGCTACGCTTAGAATGCCTTGAAGAATTAAGCTACGCTTAGAATGCCTCGCAGAAACAAGCTACGCTTAGAATGCCTTGCAGAATCAAGTCAGATTTTCCGAAGCCCTCAAATCAAACCAGTGCCGCGAGAACAGGAATTCAACATATTTGAGAAACCACCATTAATTATCCAAATAATCGATCGCAGTCGTTAGGTGATTTATCTAGCGTCGATAAGATTTTAATGAAGTACTTTGATTGGGCGCGCACGGACAGCGCGGACGCGGTTATCTGGCCGATAGCGTGCGCGCGGCTTCCTATACCTATCACCGTATTAAGTTATTAAATTAAAAATAAAAGTAACGCCCACCGAAACCAAAGCGAACCTTACGACATCACTATTGAGTCCATTTTATTTTACACACACTAATTAACAAGTCGAATCATTCAGATTAGAAATTGGAAGATATCGGCACGTCGTTCATTGTGAAAACTGCTCTCGATACTACCCTGCGATAAGATAAATTGAGTTGGAACTTTTTATTGATAATGTCGAGTCGGCGGGTGGCGGGAATGCCATCACGCGCTCTGTGCTTCGTTAGAAGAGACATTCTTATAGAATCAAGAAGAAAATTATGTCTGTGGTATGGTTAAGAGTTCACAGCTTTCACGATCAAATTGGCTTGTTATGTTAAATAACCTGGCTATGTTTAAATAATTTAACCAAGTTACAGGCTTGTTAAACTTCTATGACGCTGTAAATTTCTAGGCTCGCATAATATCGTCATAAATACAATAATAAAACTGTGGATTTGCGCAAATTGTTGTTGGTTTTGCAAGAGTGCGATCGAGATGTTCACTGTACAGTGTACATAACACACAGACTAGACCTGTGGCTGTTTATACTGGTCCTCAATGAACTCCTAGACGTAATTATTGTTATCGACGCCGAACGGTTTGTTTTCACAACTATACAGAGCGAAATTGGTTTCCAACATTACACTAAGGATATGAAAAATTTTGGGGTATAGACAAATACGAAACATACTTTAATAATAGCTAAAGAAAAGTAACAAAATTACCGATCAAACTACATGAACATTTTAAGACTGCAGCAAAGAACTTCGCCAATATTGAATCAGTAGGAAACGGTAGTCAATTTCATAACATCATAATAAGGTACTTACCCATCATCGTTAATGAATTTAGTGGTCAACGTAGGGATGTAGGGATTGAAAATATTGGTAAGTTTATCTAAACATGTTTAGTCGAACGTGTGTGTGAGGCGCTCGTGAATACTGAATAGTGACTAACAGGGGCGCCACCGCCGCACTGTTCACATCTCGGGGTTAATTAACTAAACTTAATTTCAGTAGTGCGTGTACCGGCTAATGATCGGGAATAGTTTCATTTACATTGAACAGACTACTCTGGTCTTAATTACTGAGAAAATAACAAATTAAAGAAAAATAAATTTATGTGATTCTGACTTCGCTGACCCGCCTAAAATGTTTGTGTTTATATTTTATAAAGTTTATTTTTCCAATACACATCAGTCGGCTCTTGAATATTACTAATGATGGGTGGCCATTAGAGTAGCGGTTGACGGTAATAAGAATAATTACTATGAAGATGAAAATGCTAATGTCAGAAAAATAAAGTTTTCACTCAGAGCCGGCTTCGTAACATATTTGAACCCTGTTAATGATAGGAATTCATGTCATTTGTACACAAATTTAGATACATTTGAATTCTAATATTCTCCAGCCCATACATAATTATTTTAAAACTTAGATCCGTGTGCAATTGAATATGCTTATTGTTTACAGTTTGCTCGAAGTTGCCCTACGCGATCGAATCATAAATAAGGAGACCCGTAGGGGCCGTAGGAGAACCAAGGCAACGAAATAGCTACAGAATCACTAAAACTAAGTGGCAGTGGGCAGGGCACGGGGCTCGTAGAGCAGATTGCCGTTGAGACAATAAAGCTCTCGAGTGGTGACCATGTACCGGAAGACGTAGCGTAGGCAGGCCCCCCACTCAGTGGATTGGCGACATGGTGAAGGTCGCGGGAAGCCGTTGGATGCGGGCAGTGGAGAACTGGTTGTCGTGGGAATCCTTGGGGAAGGCCTTTGTCCAGCAGTGGACGTCTTTCGGCTGACATTATGATGATGGTGATTCTAACCAGTAGCATTACAATGCAAATACTTTGATAGCACAATTTGTAATTCCTACTTTATAATAGTAAAATGAACCAAGACAAAGATAGGCTTGAGATAGCTATCCTTATAAATCATCTTATCTTCACATTATATCGAATTCAACCTGGCTTTCTGTACAGAAATATCGTTTCGAGACTATAAATTAATCATGTAGGCTGTCGCTAAAGTCCTATTGCGTTTCTGCGCGCGCATCGTAGGGCGATAGGAACAGGCGCGCAGGCGCGAGTTAACAATACTCCGCGTTGGCCGCTATCGATTCCTGGCGACAAAATCACTGATATGATCACGCTTTCATGACCGGCTTAGATGTACCTTTGTACAAGAATTTGTATTTTACCAATACAGTTCTCTGCATGACATTCACTCTAAAAGCAAAATCATTGATGGAGATGGGTACTGTTATTTTGTTATTGTTATCCTCTCATTTTTTTTTTTAAGTTGTTTATTTAATTTATTCCCAATATTATGTATGTGTGTTTGGTGACAAGGAATCAATAAATGTCTTATGTCTTATGTCTTAATACTGGAAAAGCTTACAGCACAAGGTGTTTAGAAAATTGATGAGAAAATGAAATGCTACTAGCTTTTGCCCGCAGGTTCACCTGCATTGACATCGCTTTTACTCGCAGTTTCGTTTCCGCTAAATCACGTGATTATTTTAAAAATGAACCACCATAATCCGTCTCTGTGAGCCATAATCACTCCATTTATTTATTTTACAATTCAAACCAGAATAACTCATGTTCACGTCTCTAGCAGCAAAAACATATGACTTTCGTATAAACATACGCTACCCTTTAGATCTCCTTAATATAACTCTGTCAAAATATCTGTACTGAGCTGACTTACTGTACCTATAAACTACCTACCTGGCAAATTTCAGCTTCATAAGTCATGTAAGATTCAAGATTTTGTATTTAATGAGTGAGTGAGTACCTTTTTAGGAGCGCAGTGCGCGTGCCGCAAGTGCCTCGCGGGGAATTATACACCTAAACCGTCCTCGTGAATCACTCCGTCCATTGGAGAAAACCGTTCGATAGTTTTTCAGCTTATCACGTTCAGACAGACAGATAGACGCGACGAAGGGACTTTGTTTTATAATATGTATGTACAGATATAGATGGGTCTGTACTTTAGTACTTATAGTTACCTGATAATAAACGAAGAATAATAGTAATAATAGTAATATGTAGTAGGTGTTCTTTTGTACACTTTCGGCATACTCGGATGACCTTCAACGTCACCTAAGGCAGCTGGATCTCCGAGGCAGATCAATAATTGCAGCAATGCAGAAAGCAGTCCTCCTCGATAATGCCCGGATAGTTCGACGATTCTCTCCACGTCGCATTGAACTCCAGCCGACTGTGGTTACGCTGAAGGTGCTCTTGCCACTTCGCCTCGGGCCAAGTGAGCAGTGCCTCTTAAGGCTTATCCTAATATAGTAATAATATACTTCACGTGTGTGCTATACCGGATGATACCATTCAGAAAGCTCTGATAAAAATCTTGGAAGGTGTTAATTGCACCACTTTTATATGACTCTGACACTAATGTCCATTAAAACCCCACTTTCGTTAAACTGGAATCACTAAACAAGCTCCTAACGAACACGAAACTCCAATAAAGCACAAGAAAATAATAATAGCGCACAAGAAAACCCACTTCACTTACATACTCATTTGAATAACCAAAATTACATTTCGATTCAAAAAGCTGACTTCAATTAATTGGACGAGGACCTTTTAATTACCTATTAAAATAATAGCGGTATTCAATTGAAACTTTTAAATGGACACGCAAAATAATTAAGTGATCAATTAACAGTACACGGCGGCCACAGACGGTGGTGTACTTATCTGCCCGCATCTACAACACAGTTTATACAAAGCGCGCAACTCTATCAAACACTAATTTATGATCACCGTAATCCAACGTAATCCAACGACGCCGCGACAGAGGGAACTTTATGACCACCTTTGTAGGAAAAAAGAAAGTATGTATATCATGTTGCTTATTAATTAAAATTAAGACATAAAATTACTAAGTTTCTTTTATAACCCACGGTAAACTGAAACTTTCGTGGTAAATTTTTCGTGGTTATTTTTTTCTACAAAACCATTAAATAGTATGTATATTTCACGTGTCGTATTTGATTGAGCACTCGTTTTATTGCGTGTAGCTTGATTTTTGGTGACATAATACTCGCACGCGTACTCACTTGTTTTCAGGACAACGATTAATGATTCATTCACCGACTTCCACTCGGGGTTTCATTATCACTCAATTAAGGCTTATTGTACAAGATCACCCATAAGCTGTGAGCAATTAGCGTCTCATCAGAACTTTACGAGTGTGTACAGGTCACGTGATCGTGGATGGAAACGTAGGGCTCACAGGTCGGTGGCCAGCCACCCATGATCACAAAAATGTCGCTGAAATGACACGGTGTGTCCACGCGATGGGAGAGTTATCGAGGACGATCAGTATAATCGTCAGTCTCGCCGGTCGTCGTCTGGTGGCGGCCAGACTTGTGTCTTCTTATGGACCAGCTTGTAGCCATTAAGCATAACGTTACCTTTTGTTGCTATCAATTCAGTGTCCACTCGGTCTAAGGTCAATGGCTTCATTAAGCCGCTCGTATATGACGAAATTATACTCAAATTATTACTCTCGTTATTTATACCTCAGAATTTGAAGTTGATTTCGTAATACAAACAAAGTTCACCATAATATCTTTTCTATGTTGTTCCCACAGTATGCAGTAGTGGCGGTCGTCGACTCTTTATATTTATATTACTCTAATGATAGTTCGCAAGCGGAATCATAATGATAGATATCAAGGTCTAATCACAAACAACTCAATCGATTGCGGAGTTTGATAATTTCTACGCACCAATAATCTATAAAATTAAATAATAACCTTAAACTAACAACACTACGAAATGATGCCAAGTTAAATGGTTCCATAATACTTACGGTTTTATGGCTTTAAAAATACACATCGGTACGCGAACTAATTATGTCAATAATAGAGTTGTTTAATGTTGCTCGAGTAACTCAAACGTTATTAAAACGAGTACCTACTCCGTAATTGAAGCGAGGAATTTTCCCATGTAACTGTCCAATCCCGATATTATGCGAGCACTTTATACAATAAACGCAATTAAAAATTAACTAAGGGAATAGGGTGCTTAATGATAAAGCTATTTTTTTAATCTAGCTTTAGCAATTTTGACTCTTGGTTAAGCTAAATCATGGAAAATTCCATTAGATATATGTTGGTATATTGGCAAATAAGCAGTGAGAAGCGTTTAACAAAAAACCAGGAAAATTAGTCCCGCTTAACTTTTCGGCCTAAGAAAAGATATGTTATATTCAAGGATATTACCTAGGGCCCTTGTAAGTTCATTACACGATTAGATTAACTTGACGGGATCATAAAAAATCCCAAACATACCATAAATTGAGGCAAAACGAAGCAAAGCCTGTGTAAACATTTGTAGGAAAAATATTTCTTTTAAATTTGAAATTTATATCATAATTTTCTTCTTTTCAAACTACGTAATCTATGTTTATTCAAATTTAATTTAGTTCGCTTTTTCGAAACTTTTCAACGAAACACCATTGAAAAAGTGCAAAAATGTAGTTATTTAAAAGACAGAGACAACTGTTCAATCAATGCCTCGCCAAATTATGAATAATCTAAACGTGAAAGTCATGAATTTGTAAAGTTATTTGGTTTCAGCAAAGAATACTGATCATGTATTTAAATATATTATAGAAACCCAGTAAAATTAGTTTCTGGGCCTTTATTTAGTAATTTCTATCGCAAACAAGAGCTATCTAAATTTTAAATCCTACTATAATAATATAAATGTGAAAATTTTGTATATGTATGGATGTTTTTTACTCCTTCGCGCATAAACTAGAAAAGAAAGAAAGAAAGAAATACGTTTATTGGTTTCAGTAACACCACACCAAAATATATAATACGTAACGAAAGTTGAGGTAAATATAAAATTTAAAAAAACGACGGGTTGCACTACGGGAGTGCCGGCAGAAGTGAAAACTTGAATATTAACGTTGTGCATTTTTGATATTTTGGAATGGTTAGGGAATAATTTTGCACGAATTGGTTTGATTATCAGTATAAAGTACTATCATTTATGTGGTAGAATACAATATTTATTTATTGCGCTATCGTACACAAACATGACAATTTATATTACATTAAAAAGTTTATATCTCAGAAAAATCAACAAAAAATCAACTCCATCCGTCTTACGAATTTTCGATCAGGTCACGTGTCCTGACGCGAGTTTAACATTTTTTTACCCATTACAAAACAAGTGCACAACGCCGCTAAAGAAGTTTTCACTACTCCATCCGTCTTACGAATTTTCGATCAGGTCACGTGTCCTGACTCGAGTTTAACATTTTTTACCCATTACAAAACAAGTGCACAACGCCGCTAAAGAAGTTTTCACTACTCCATCCGTCTTACGAATTTTCGATCAGGTCACGTGTCCTGACACGAGTTTAACATTTTTTACCCATTACAAAACAAGTGCACAACGCCGCTAAAGAAGTTTTCACTTCAATAATAATTACATATATTCATGAGGTGCCACTGCAACCACAGGGTCCCAACTCAGCATATGCTAGGCTCGGAAGCGAAGCGCTGCTGGTATTCTGTTGGTACCCGCGGCTGTCAACTACTAAACGTATCTGGTTGAAATTTGGTAATAGATAGAAGAGGACCTGGATTAACATATAGGCTACTTTTTTCCACGCTCACGAGTTGCTTGCGGCTCGCGCACTGTGCAACCTAGAAGACTCATAGAAACTATGTTCACGCGAGCGAAGCCTCTGGCAAAATCTAGTTCATTATAAAATAATGGTTTACAATCATTAGAGCCTTACAGATTATAGGCCCTGGCTCATTAGAGGTGCGGCACACAGTGGAGGATTTACCAAACGACAGCAGATAACGAATTAATGTAATAACTGAAAGGAAAATTACTACTACAAATCTCAGTAGAAGAATCACATAATTATACAAGATCTAGACTACATAGAACTTTGTAGGTGCTGAAAATAGAAAAATTAATCGATACACCGAAGAAGGCAAACAGTGATTGTATTTACGAAAAACACATATTATTTCATTCATAATTAAGCGCGTATATATATACTGTATATTGGGCAAGTCGAAAATTTAAAATTCAGTAAAAATAATACGCTACTTGCTTACGATTTCCATGGAGATAACAGAATCTAGGGTAAATCGGATACTTATTCAATCAACTTTAATCTAAAAACTGTATGTACAGATACATGTACAGTTGGACGCACGTAAGTAGTTATTCTTTGACCTTGAGCTGGTCTCTAGTTTCTAGATTTCATAGCGTGGTTCCGTTTTATCTTTAACTTTTTGTGTAACCACTGATGTGCAGCCGACGATCCGTTTCTGTAAATCCAGCTCTGGTACTGCCTCCCGTCGCCACAAAGCGCATAAACGCAGCGTCGTCGTCTGAATCAATGCGATTTGACTGCCGCCTTATTAGTGAGGACCTTCATTCCATAAGCTGCATAACAACGCTATTTAGGTAGCGGCCCTTTTGAACTCGGCCGACAACGTTAGTCGTATGGCTTGTTCGAGTCGATTTCTTCTGTTTATATCACGTATAATCGGTATAATGCATAATTAAACTTTATAGACTATTATATTATATGTAGCATGTTCAGGAATGTTGTTACTTAAAATAAATTCTCCGATCGAAGTAAAACAAACAGTTTGTTTATTAAAAAGGAGAAATACGACGAGCTATAAAAGTTTTGAAGTTAATGTTGTGCGTTGTTTTGTTTCGTAAGTTGTATCGTAACCGGCCGCGCGGGAGTGGCATGCGCGGGGCGATAGCGTCTATGCGTCCAATTAATATGGCTAATGCTAACATCATTATTACGAGGCAGGGCGCACTTAGCATAGCATATCCATTTGCATTGTGATTTGTGTATGGCTGGCCGCGATTAATCGGCGCGGGCGCAAGCGCGGGCCGGTCGCTGATTTATAGCAGGCTTGCTTGCGCACTGCGCAGGGTACGTCACAACAATAGTGTAGAGCACTCTGAAAAATTTGAAAATATTTATTTCTGAAAATACACAGATTGAATAGCAGGTATCAGTAGAAAAAGTTGCCTGATTGGTCCTGTTTGATGAACTGGCAACATTGTATACATTTTTTTTATTCACAATTGGTAAACCCATGACAACATCTCACCTGGTGGTAAGTGACGATGTTGCCGAAGATAGAAGCGGGCTTACCAAGATTCCCCAACGCAATGGGGAACTGGCTATCTTATCTTCATGCCGGAACACACCAATGATATCAACATTGATATTTGGAGGCAAGACTTATATAATATGGTCATACATGTCTAGACATAGAGTCTACGTAGGTATAGATTTAGTCCACAGGACTTTTTATGACCTCAACAACCTTTTTGAAGCTCTATGGAGTTTTTCCACTTTTTGTGTACAATAGATTCCTACTTGTAGTAATTGTGCTATTTTCAAATAAATTTCACGTTCTGTGATTTTTTTATAGATGTATGAAGTTTAGTAATTATCTATCATTAAAAACACATTTATTATCAGTAAAGTTCTAATTGCTTAATCTTGCTAGAGTAATTAAAGTAAAGAAGGCAATTTACTTGTGTTTGCAAAGGTTAGTTCGTCTTTTTCATGACCATACCGTCCCTCAAATTACTAATCTCTTGTCTGTAATTCCATATACTTTTCCTCACTTACGGGCCATAGTTTAGCAGTAAAATACGAGTATAAATGGTAGCATAATAGTTGCACGAACTTCATTAAAGAACGAACGGTAATTCCGTCTTATTTCAGGTGGGATCGGGGTGATTTTAATGATCGAAAATAGCGGTGCGCGAGTCTTTAAGAAAATAAAGTCAAAGTAACATAAGTATATGTGTTACATTTTCTCTGAATATTATGGTAACATTCGCGAAAATTAAACTTAGACTGTCTTTTGACTCTGCAAAACACTCGCGTTGTGTGGTTAAGAACTATTGTAGGTTGAACGTGGTAACG
This sequence comes from Coleophora flavipennella, assembly GCA_947284805.1. NCBI lineage: Eukaryota > Metazoa > Arthropoda > Insecta > Lepidoptera > Coleophoridae > Coleophora > Coleophora flavipennella. The sequence continues at coordinate 16,299,775 of OX369280.1, read as the reverse complement.
TGTCCCTTGGTATGGTATCGCTCAAGGCACCGCTATACAGCCCCGGCCTGTTAAGCCTAAACCAATTACCACGCGCGCTAACAGCATCCGACTAAAAGCGTATCGTAAAACATTTATTGTACTGCTAATTCAGTATAACTGGTCTACGAACGGCATTCTAAAAGCTATTTATGAAAGGGTCAAAAGCCATGAGAGTTCTATTTGTAATCTAATTCTGAAAGTGTAATTATACTACACTAGCTTTTGCCCGCTGCTTCGCGCACGTGGAAACTGTTTAATGACTGTAATCAAGGGTGCAAGGGGCTTGAAAGCGTGAAATAAAAGTAAACCATTGCGATATTATTCTAGACTTTGATCAATATACCTACCTTAAATTCAAATCCGTTCAGCAATTTAGGCGTAGACCAAACAAACATCCATACTTTAGTTAGGCGTGCGATGCTCGTCGCTCGGCTCTCCTAGACATGTGAACTAAAATTATTATAACGGATATTCTGAGTTAATATCAGCCGAGGCACGTCTACAATCTTGCACTGCCGGCATCCAGCGGTCCCCCCCCCCCCTCCCGTGACCGTCACCAGGTCATCGGTCAACCGAGTGGGAGTCTTGCTACGTTTTCCAATGCGTGGTCGCCACTTGAGAACTTTACTGCCCAACTGCTCTATGACCTATGTTCTCCGCCCACTGCCACTGAAGTTTTGCCGATGCTGAAGGGTATGTCGGTTACTTTGGTTCTTTTACGGATCTCCTCGTTTCTGTTTTCGAATTGTCAATTGGGTGACCTTGAGTCTTGCCTGTCTCAGTTCCGTATGTCATCACTGGTTACACACACTAGTCAAAGAGATGCGTCTTAAGACACTACGGTATATGGGACGTGAAGATATTGCCAAGCTTCCCGAAAGCTGCCCAGCCGAGTTGGATTCGACGATTGATCTATCTTTCTTTTATCTCAAGTTGAACCTACCTAATTGAACTGTATAAAAAATTCAGACTGATGCACCATGGCCATACCACCTAAAGCGAGGCCATAAGCTGAGCCCCGTGAGACCGGGCTCGGAGCGCTCCCTGCTAGGCCGGAGGCCGAGCTCCGCGTAGGGCAAACCCCGGAGCGCTCCTTGCGATGCCGAAGGCCGAGCTCCTAGTGATGAGTAAAATTGATCTTGGTCTTGGTCTTGCGAAAAATTAAGACCAAGACCAGGACCATCTTTTGATTAGCAAGACCAAGACCAAGACAGAATAAACAAGAACAAGTCCAAGACCAGGACAGAATGAACAAGAACAAGACAAAGACCAGGACAGAATGAACAAGAACAAGACCAAGACCAGGACAGAATGAACAAGAACAAGACCAAGACCAGGACAGAATGAACAAGAACAAGACCAAGACCAGGACAGAATGAACAAGAACAAGACCAAGACCAGGACAGAATTAACAAGAACAAGTCCAAGACTAGGACAGAATGAACAAGAACAAGACCAAGACCAGGACAGAATGAACAAGAACAAGACCAAGACCAGGACCAGGACAGAATTAACAAGAACAAGTCCAAGACTAGGACAGAATGAACAAGAACAAGACCAAGACCAGGACAGAATTAACAAGAACAAGACCAAGACCAGGACAGAATGAACAAGAACAAGACCAAGACCAGGACAGAATGAACAAGAACAAGACCAAGACCAGGACAGAATGAACAAGAACAAGACCAAGACCAGGAAAGAATTAACAAGAACAAGACCAAGACCAGGACAGAATGAACAAGAACAAGACCAAGACCAGGACAGATTTAACAAGAACAAGACCAAGACCAGCACAGAATTAACAAGAACAAGTCCAAGACCAGGACAGAATTAACAAGAACAAGACCAAGACCAGGACAGAATTAACAAGAACAAGACCAAGACCAGGACAGAATGAACAAGAACAAGACCAAGACCAGGACAGAATGAACAAGAACAAGACCGAGACCAGGACAGAATTAACAAGAACAAGAGCAATACCAAAACTGTGCATGCAATACCGAGACCAAATACGTAAGACTCAACTGAAAATACTCACTTCCACAGCATATTTGAGTTGAAGTATTTGTAACAGCCCCAACACATGCTTTTCCTAGAACAATGTATTTTTGGTGTTTCGAATTGTCAATTGGCTTTACTAAATTTCACTATTACAAAATTAAAAAAGGAACTTTATCAATTTTCTTGTCCATCTTCATTTTAAGGCCCACTTGTTGAGAAGCTCTACTGAGGTCATCGAACATAGTGCCTAAGTCTTCCATGGTCTTAGCCATGCCCACGGTATCATCAGCGAATCGAAGGTGGATGAGGTACACGCCGTGGATTGATGTAGACTCCACCCCAGTCCAAAAGCTTAAAAGCATCTTCCAAGGTGGCGGTGAAGTATTTTTGAGATATATAACGTCTCTCTGTGTCGTTTTGATATTAACACTTCTATTCTTCACACCGTGTGCCCCGCTGTAACTGTGACCGCTACCAGAGCCAGGATTAACGGGGCCATCGCGCCAGGTACTATATTCAGAATGAAACCTACAGTTTAAATTTAAAACCCGGCTGTATATTAATGTTATACTTCTTTTTTGGGCAATCGGATGTAAACTTCACTCACGATCACGGGATCAAAACTAATCTAACGACACCTCGCACTCCAAAATCTATCAAGCCTTTTAGGCTGCGGCTGCAGGCTCAGCCAAAGAAACCTGCTTGCACACTTACATACACTTAAAAGAAATTACCTTTCTTTTTTAACAGTTGAGTAATTAATAAGTTCAAATCAAGCTACATAACAAAAATTCACGTCACCATTGCGTGGGGTTTGAACACAGGTGATTCGGATTGTGGGCTAGACTCGTTAACCGCTTGGCTGGGCACTCTTCTGAAATATCATGTGAAAATATGGAAATATAATATAATATAAGCGAAAACTTGCACACCTACTTACATACACCTGCATACTTGCATACACCTGCATACTTGCATACACCTGCATACTTACATACACCTGCATACTTACGTGTATACACCCGAAAGACATTACCTTCCTTTTTGAGAAATAGTCAAACATGTAAAAAAAGCATTTTATCATTAATTAAATCATATAATATTTTGGACATCGAGCATGTTCTTACGAGCATTTTAATTATTTAATGACCGTGTGTAGTTCATTTAAGACTGAAATACCAACTGAAAATGGTTTATTTTTAAGAAAATACTTCACGATTTGTTTACATATTTTGCTATTTCTAAACAACTAGACTGTTTCCTACAATTCTATTGAAAGGTAAAGATGATTCTGGGACCTTGATTTTCTCTCCAAGTTTCATCATCAGATCAACTTCAAAATACCAAAAGGATCTATTGTCACCGGGAATACGGTTTCATTCCTAATATGACCCCTAGAAGACTATCTAAAATTTATCGCAAGAATTTAACAAAACAAACATACATACATTCATACATACATACATACATTACAAGTTAAATAAAAGATTTTAAAAAAGAAAGAGATTACAGCTCTACCACGGGAACCACTTCCTACATCGGGATAAAAACTAGCTTATATGTTAATCTAGGTCCTAATATGTCTACCTACTAAATTTCATCTAAATCTTTTCAGCGGTTCTGGTGTGATTGAATAACAAACATACGTCCAAACTTTCACATGGAAGTAGGATTTGCTATAGATTGTATCAAAGTACAAAAACATTTTAAAAACAAGACTTAAACCTATTTACGAGTAGCGGTCGTTATTGAAACGGATACGATCTAAATGATTTAATAATAGGCACTTTCAGCGAGACAGCTGGTATTCAAGTTGGTGCATAGCTGTTGGCAACATTACATCAAGCAAATATCAGATGATCGCGCGCAGGTAAACGGTAGCAGTTGCGCACGAGTCGCGCGCCGCTGTGCCGCCGCGCCGCCCACTCGCCCGTGATTTATCCTCGCTTCTGCGTCTGCGGCGAGATTTACTGGATTTAGCTGACCAGTGGAATGACGGCCCGTGACGAAACGAGCCGTCATCCTGTCGTGCTAGTACGACTACTGGTCAAACCATGCTGCAATACTGATTTGCCTAGGTAGCGAAACACTTAGGTTTTGAGTGTAGGTAAACATGTTTAGCAATATTTTTTCTTATATTTTTTTGTGGGTGCGCTATTTCAACAATAAAAGATAAACTCGCTAACGATGAACCTATCATAACGACGTTTTAATGGAAACTGCATAGATCTATTTTTTTTTATCCACAGTTGATAAGCCCTTGGCATCATCTCATCTGAAGGTAAGTGACTATGATGCCGAAGATGGAAGCGGGCTTAACAAGATTCCCCAATACAATGAGGATCTGGCTATTTTATCTTCAAGCCGGAACACTGCTGTTTGTGCGGCAAGACTTAGATAAGATGGTGGTAGCTAGCCAGGCGGGCTATGAAAAAGCCAACCGAGCAAACCGAGTCTTACAAAGTTGACGCAACGTAATGCAAGTATCGAACCCGCAACCTCCTGGTGTGAAGCGAATGGACTAACCATTACGCCACGGAGGCGGTTAAAAATATTACATATTTAGCTACTAGGTACATAATTAGTTCGAATGACCGAAACTATATTAAAGGTTAAACTCAAAAGTTGTAAGACCTGACCTTTATACAACGGATCAGGAGACAGCTGGTGCTCCAATTTTCTGTTTTCTGTTATAATTAAATACCAAGAGTGAGATATCAACTCAACCCAGCTCAAAGCACACTTTTAAATATCCAACCCGGTTAACAACAATGAATCTAGACAAAGAGAAGATCAGTCACAGCAGCTTTTAGTAAGCTCATAGCTATGTCAGCTGGAGTTGTAGCAAATAATTTAGTGAGTGGTTGGTACGCCTCTTATTACCATACTGGCCGCTTTATGGGACGGAGTGGTGTTTAGGCGCCCACTCTAGCACCGCGGGCCCCATTAAAATTTATCATCCTGTGGATTATTGCTTATTGGAACAACAGCTACAACTGATTCAGATAATATGCGAAGCTAACACGTCTTTTCTGTTTGACACACAGCATGATGTTTTATCGTTGTGTAATAGAAGCCACTTAAGGTCAAGGCCTCTGTTACTTTTGGTTTTTATGTCATCATCGCCTGTGTTAATCATAACTTTAAATAACTGAAACAAAAAGATATCCATTCTATCTACCCGTACCCGTACATTCGGAAACACTCGTTCGGTAGTACAGCAAACAAACTAGCAATTATACTAGTAATCAAACCTTCGACGAATCTGTTTCCACTAAATATAATACAGAAGATACTCAATGCCGTAATCTTGGATCTTGAATAACCAACATAACATCTTAAGCCATTATCTCTGAATGCGTTGCGCGAGCGCTCGACTTATCTGGCAATTAAATCGACATTCAGGAGCCGATGCGACTTAACTCGCGGCCACGGCACGCCACCGCCGAACACCTCACAATGACTCCTCGGATGCATGACAAATAACGTTTTGATTGGACACTCGCGAGCAAAAGCCAGCTTTTGCTCGTCTCCACTGCTTCACGATAACGCTAAAATGTTTATCTTTTTACAGAAACTCTTCTTTTACCTACCCAGTGTTATCACGGCCTGAACCAGGGTATGTACCCATCTTCAGCACTTTGCCTAATCTTTGGCATCCCACCGCCCAAAGCATCTCTCATGTCCACTTCCACCACGTCCTGTAAAAGCTTCCTGGCCTATAGGCCATTTGCGGGATCTGGCTGAGATCTTCAACGATGAAGACAAGGCAAGGTTTCCCAGAAACGAAAGAAATTGCAATTAGTACTGCAATTTACATTTCAATTTATCCACATTGCCAAAAAATAAACAGACAAAAAGAAAGAAAAATACATACATACGTCCGAAAAACCTTACCCTTCTTTTTAGACGGTCGGGTAATATTTTCATTTTTTGGTAAACTCAGAAAAAGTTCATTCGCGATCATTGATTTTGTTCGTATACCCACTAACTTTTTACCCGCCTGCACAGATGAGAGGGTAATGCCATTCGGATATGTATATATATATATATGTTTGTCTGTTTCTGCTGAACCTAATGCCTAAAAAACTTGATGGATTTTTGGATGCGAGGTGTTGTTAGATTCGTCTTGCTTGATACCGTGAATGACATAGAATACATTTTTACCCGACTTCCTAACAATATGGTGTTATATTTTAGCCAGTCGGGTTTTTATATTTAATTAAATTAATAAATTTACTTTGTTTACTTTTTGCCAGAGCACCTGTCGTTTGTATCATTTGAGATCATCTTCAGTATTTAAGTAGGTGATCTAATCCATTCGCATGTCTAAAACCTCTCTGAAAGACAGTGGAAACAGTCTCATGAGAATGATATAGTCATCTGCGTCGTTATTACGTACCATAATGAACACGCTGTGATGAACTTTCGTATCGTATCAGGAGGCCATGACATTTCGGCCACAATCATCGATTATAACAATATTAAAGTGGTCCAAATCAGTCACGTCTAAACGAATTTTAATACACACTCGATTTAAAAGCAAGCATTGGTGATGTTATCGAAATCGCACCGTCACGGATAAGACGATTTGTAGTTGCCGTGATTAATATTAAAATATCTGTATCATAGTATCATTCTTTGTACACGTACATTACTATGTTATCACTAAGATAGCTAATCCTTATAAAGTGAAACTTTTATTACATCGTCTCGAACTTTTTTTGTCTCATTTGCATATTGCGTCTAGCATGAAAAAAAACTTAGGTGTAAAAATTAAGTTGCTCCTACTACGAACATAATATTATCATGTCTTTAATATCTATAGTGTCTTTACGTCATAGATGGCATAAAAGACGAAACAGAGCAAAATCATCGCTAGATAGCTAATAGAACCCAAAAATATATCTACCCATAGATATCTACCTCTACACAAAAAGTTGTGGTACGCCGTGACCTATATAGACATACAGTCACTGCTAACTGACACCAATGGACCAAAGTGGGGGTCACTTTCAATGGCAATGGGCCTGTCCTTACAAAGCAAGTAAGTCTTTGCATCAACCACAATGTTAGTATTTTCCACGTGTTTCAAGGCGCATTATGTTTTACGACCAGCTCGCCAGATCCAAATTGTCACTCCAAGAGTCACGGTCCGGAAGGGGGCGTGTGCGCAGGGGCTCGGCTGGCCCCTTAAATATTCATAGGTGCGACAACGGCGTCGGTCGCGCCGTGGCGTGGCGGGCCACCCGAAGCGCGAGTTATGTTCAACTCTCGCGCCGCTGACGGCCTCCATGCATCCTCCACCGACCTACTGTTCAGGGCCTCATGTGAACAACGGTCAACTTAATGTCTTTATAAGGCTGTGTTGTGTTGCTTTGACGAAAATATCGAGTTTCAGTTAGAAGATTCCACAAAAGAAACTTTTTAACAAAAAGAAAAGGAACTGAAAAGCGAAAAATAAAAAGATCTTTTTCATCTCTCCTGTTCGGAAAGTTTAATTTTCATGAGTAAATAGCCGGGTGGAACATTACTTTTCCATCCCTAGGGTAGAAAGTATTTTCATCCCTAGGGTGGAAAGTATTGTCATCCCTAGGGTGGAAAGTAATTTTTTTTTAATTGCCAGCCACGGAGTCGAACTAAGAGGTTTTCATATATCTAAACTCAGCTATACATTAAGCGACGTATTTATTACGATCTACAGATTGATATTAAATCATTTTATAGTTGTTCTATTTTTTTCACAATTACAGAAGATTAAAATTTAAAATCATTCCTCTACTCTGCTGCGCGCCATAATGCCATGATAACATGACACTTTTTTTTCAATTTTCGGCATGGCCACCTAGATGCACGTCGTGCGTGACCAACTCGATTAGTTTCAATCTAGTCGGCCGTGCAAGCGGCCATTGCGAAAAGGTTGGAGGTTGGATATAGGTTAAACTAATTTATTGATATCTAATTAATATTTTATATCATATAAACAATTAAATTACAATAAATACATTTCCTCACAGTCGAAATGAAAAGTAGAGTGTTTAACTCGGGTGAAATGACCCATTTCACCCTCGAACTATTGGCGCTCTCACTTCGTTCGAGCGCCAGAAATATCTCGAGTGAAATGGGTCACTTTCTTCCCTTGATTAACAATCTACTATTAAAGTTTAACTAACTAAGCTCCTACACTAATGTAAATACCTAAATAATTTGGAGTCGATCGGAGTCGGGAAACATACAGGGTATAACAAAATTGGTGTAGGACCCGTTAACTGGGGGTTCTACTCATCATACTGAACAACTTTCCCCAAGGAACCCATAGTCAATTCACAAAAAAAAATTTCAACGCTCCATACAAAAATGCACAAAATTAGTCAATCAGCTGATCGTTTTGTATGAAGAGGTCAAAAAAATTTTTTACGATTTCAGCAAACATGTAGAACAAAAGTTGTTCAGTTTGAAGAGAAGAAGCCCCAGTTAACGAGACCTACACCAATTTTTAACCGACTTCAAAAAAAGGAGGAGGTTTTTAACCGACTTCAAAAAAGGAGGAGGTTTATCAATTCGACCGTATTTATGTGTGTTCGCGGATAACTTCGTCATTTATGAACCGATTTTGATGATTCTTTTTTGTTGGAAAGGAGATATCCCAAGGGAGGTACCATAATAAGGAAACCAGGATCTGATGATGGCATCCCAGAGAAATCGAGGGGAACCTTAGTTTCCTGTTTGAAGTCGGTTTTTTTTGTTTAAAATTATGTTACACCTGTTTATGCAAATTTACTATAACCTACGTAAAGTGAAATAGAAGATGGCAGCGGAGAGCGCAGCGACGCGGCGGCGATGCGACGGCCACGTCACGGACGCGTCACGTGGCCGTCGCATCGCCGCCGCGTCGCTGCGCTCTCCGCTGCCGCGATGCGACGGCCACGTGACGCGTCCCTTTGCTGGAAGTTGCCAAACGTTCCGTTTGTTTGTTTGGTGCCGACTCAAAATTAGTTAGGTATTTACATTAGTGTAGGAGCTTAGTTAGACTAAAAAAATTCTTTGTATTTTTCGCTTTTAAGTTCCTTTTATTTTTCGTCGGTTTAATTTTCTGTTAAAAAGTATTTTTTATTGAAGTGAAAACTTCTTTAGGCGCGTTGGGCATTTTTTGAGATGGGAAAAAATCATTGAACTCGCGACACTGTTATCGTAACCGACACCGACACCTTACCAGTAACACTCGCAGGGTCAATTTTCAAACCCCTTTCCAAGTTCCCGAAGTCTTGGTACCTACGTGTCTTATATCCAAATCCATTCATCAAGTGGGCACCTATGTAGGTAACGCTTGCGCCCGCGCCGCCGCCACCGCCGCCGCCGCCTCGGATCCAATTTCGCCTTTCCCACAACAAATCACAAAGTCAAAGGTCACTACTTAATTGCGGTCTATCGATGGACCAGCCTGGTGCCGAGGAGTATTTATCAATAACATGTAATTAAAATTATTTGGTGCGCGCCAGGGCCAGGGCACATCGAGTGTCCCCGGGCGGAGTATACTACATCGGCCGCGAGAGGCCGCGAGAGGCCGCGAGAGGCCGCCCGTCATTAGTTGGGACATTTTTATTCATTTCTTTGTAATTTCCGTTAGAGGCAAATGATGGCGAGAGTACCGCTGCAGCGCCGCAGGGACCCCTGGCCACAGAATACTAACCTACAGAAGGATTCAATACCTTCTTTTTATTATTACTATAAATAGATGTTTATACATAAGGTGTAACAAAATTAGCTTAAACTATTTAAACTGGTGCTTCTACCCATGAAACTGAACAACTTTCCCCATGGAACCCATAGTGAAATCGCAAAAAAAAATACTTTCCCATACTAACTCGATCAGCTGATCAGCCAACTTAGTATGGGAAGTTCAATTTTTTGCTGAGATTTGACTATAGGTTTCATGGGGAAAGTTGTTCAGTTTCATGGGTAGAAGCACCAGTTAAAATAGTTTCAGCTAATTTTGTTAGACCTTATATATGATGGTATGAAATAACGTAAACAATTTAACAATGAAATAACTAAGCTGTATAGCCACGCTGTCCATACTTTCTCGCGCATTAGTCTTTATCGTCTGGAATACATAAATCAACTATATACAGCTTTTATAGCGTAGCGTAGATGCAGATAGATTCGTAAGGAAAATCGCAAACCAAAATCACCGTTGTATGGCAGCCCTCCATTTACTATTTTTTCCGGAATGATCGATACTGTCATTTTATAGACCGTAAATACAATAATTACTATTAGCAAAGTTTTATCGAAGCCAGTTTTGAGGATTTTGCATTTTTAATTTTTTGGTGTAATAGGCCAGTAGACTAAGCCAGTAGCTGCTCAGAATCTACGGACAAATTATCATAAAACTCTTAACATTGAACACTCTGACTACTGACCACTGACACGTGCGCGTGCGCTTTGTGTACTAAGTTTTCGCTACAAAGGTGCACTACCTTTGTACATATGAACTGCGCGGGTTAGTACTATGAATAATTTCTCGTTTCATATTGTTTTTATGTCCTAAACAACATTATTTGTTATATATTAATGATTTTATTCGATATTATTATCTAATGATTATGTTTGTTTTGAAAAAAATACAAATTTTTACCTCATAGGATGTACCTAATTAGTATTACTAGATAGAGTGTGATATGCACGCATACTTTATAAACATTGTGAAGATTTGAGATTTGATAAGGGCAGTAACTTTTTGTGTCGTGTTGTTTTACCAGCTGTTTTTCTTAGGCTGTGGCATGAAACTAACCAAATCGCGGTCTCGGGTCAAAGGTCATTCTGTGTATTTTATTAATAACGATGTCTCCCCCGATCCAAGCATCCTCTAATATACTCAACCTTTGCGTAAATAATTATTATTCAACCACGAGCTGAGAGTTCCACAGAACTTGAATAATAATAGCCTTTCTCAGACACAATGTTATTTATCGACTACGCCTTTTATTTTTGTAAATCGTCACGAGATCTTTAGGTCTCTATACAAAAAAAAATGTGCAAGTATTCTAAATTAAAAACTTAAGATTCCATCGCATAATTTCTTAATACTTGATATAAATAAGAAACCAAGCAAGTGGAGCTTAAACATAAATATCATAGCCAAATGTACCAAACCACGGGCGGAAGGATTAAATCGAAACAAGTAAGATCACTTATTTTTCCCAACCATATCGATGCTGCGTCAAAAACAACCTGTCACCTAATGACGGAGCCAGCTGCGATAGAGATCTCTCCTCGCCTCGGATAGCTTATTTATGTGACCATTCATTCTCGCTGGACAAAAGACATTTGACAGTAAAATTTAGCCGCTACCGGTGTCCGAGCAATCAGCGTGTAGACACACATACCGGCCAACAGTCGTCGTAATGTTTGGAGTGTATCGACGTGGCCAGATTGTGTTGGCTCAGAACGGTACCGACACAATGGCGAAGTGCATTTACAGCTCCATTGTGGAGGTGCAACGCGCGCGATAGAAGCAGACCTATCTGATAAGAGCGGTACTAAGTGGCCGGGCGTCACGACGTCCCTCCACTTGATGAATTATACAAACACCAATCAGGTAATTATTTTATTCACGTCGCTCAGCCTTCTATCTGGCTTTGTGTTGGACATAATTGATATGTTAAGTCGGCGGAACAATCGGCCCGTCGGGAGGCTGATAGGACAGCCGCTCGCCCTCAAAAGCCTACCGACCGTCGCCGTCGGGCCAACGCTCACAAAGAACTATTTTAACATAATTCGACTAATCTTAGCCTTTACATACGACGATTAAAGCATAAAGCCAATCATTGTCTAACCTAAGAGCTCGTCGATATAACAAGGCCTTAGCTATGTAATCCTTTGTCAAAAGCTTAGTCATGCGTTTTGACGCTTGCTAAGCATTTCGTTTGTTCAATTTTAGTAACTGTAGGATGATAATATTCTTCATCTTCTTCTTATCGAGTTAGACGTGATATCCTCAACATAACTAGTACATAATGATAAGACCGACTACCATTGCTGAAAAAAGGGGATGTGCCTACATAAAAAATCACCTATAATTGAATTCAAGATATACTAAACAATTTGTGGAAAAGCTTTTGTCTCACGACATAAATATGGCTTAAAATTATAATGGTTTTGAAGTACATATACATATTTACCAGCTCAATACCAACAAGCTTTGCCCAATCAACAGAGAGGCACGTGTGCCTTCCACTTAGATTTAAAAGAGTTCCATCTATCATCGAATTTCCATCGAAGCGGCAATTAAGTCATCTGCTTTCAAATAACCGCCGAACGAGTTAACTTATCTAGGCGCATACGATTGAATTATTAGTAGCAATTAAATACTTCACAAAATATATGTTATCAATTTTTTTTATACAGTAGCTACTTATGTATTTAAATTTTATGTACGCGTGACTGAGTTCATTATAGAAATATACCTTTAGACATGCTAATGAAGAATCCGCCGCTGACCGATAAGCTTCGGGATTTTAATAACTGTTCAGTCACTCAGTCAAAACAGATTGTGGTTCGTAATCGGGGACCAGACTGGCATTTAAATAAAAACATTTGTTTCCATTTATTTTGGGATTAAAACATACGTTACTTTATTTAACTGGTATATCGTTAGTCATGATTTTACTAGTATAAGTTTTATAGTAATAGACTGGCTCAAGTATATCATATCTTAATTTCATGCAGGGATTATCTTCAGAGATTTGTATCACATAAATAGGAATACTACCATTTGAACTCGTGTTTCCACGAAGCCGGCTGAGCTCGAGCGTAGTCTATTTTCTAATCTCCATAAAGCCTTCAGCCGATATGACGGCACCGACCGATATCGGTATAATTCTCGAGCCTCAAGACTCTAGCCCGATAGATAGCCGGCGGCGACCGCATCCACTAGTCTTTATTCTTTAGCCGTACCTCTATCATGGAGGAATGCGTCCGTAGGGCGACGCGGGATAAGTGTTGGATTAATAATTTGTAAATATTAAATATTCATGAGTCTCAGAGCACGGGTCAAACATTCATTTTTATAAGAGCCAAGAACTGTGCCCGCACTGATATTTATTAAGGAGATGCACGTAATTATCATAACTGACTTAACGGGACAACTTCGGCTTCGGCCGCCTAATGGCTGCGTTCCTGTTCGCCGCCAACAATTTATTGTTATTAGTGAAATGTCAGCCCTGAATTTGGAACTTAACTTGCGCTCTGGAGCTACGACGAACTTAACTTGCGCTCTGGAGCTACGACGAACTTAACTTGCGCTCTGGAGCTACGACGAACTTAACTTGCGCTCTGGAGCTACGACGAACTTAACTTGCGCTCTGGAGCTACGACGAACTTAACTTGCGCTCTGGAGCTACGACGAACTTAACTTGCGCTCTGGAGCTACGACGAACTTAACTTGCGCTCTGGAGCTACGACGAACTTAACTTGCGCTCTGGAGCTACGGCGAACTTAACTTGCGCTCTGGAGCTACGGCGAACTTAACTTGCGCTCTGGAGCTACGCCGAACTTAACTTGCGCTCTGGAGCTACGACGAACTTAACTTGCGCTCTGGAGCTACGACGAACTTAACTTGCGCTCTGGAGCTACGACGAACTTAACTTGCGCTCTGGAGCTACGACGAACTTAACTTGCGCTCTGGAGCTACGACGAACTTAACTTGCGCTCTGGAGCTACGACGAACTTAACTTGCGCTCTGGAGCTACGACGAACTTAACTTGCGCTCTGGAGCTACGACGAACTTAACTTGCGCTCTGGAGCTACGGCGAACTTAACTTGCGCTCTGGAGCTACGACGAACTTAACTTGCGCTCTGGAGCTACGACGAACTTAACTTGCGCTCTGGAGCTACGGCGAACTTAACTTGCGCTCTGGAGCTACGGCGAACTTAACTTGCGCTCTGGAGCTACGACGAACTTAACTTGCGCTCTGGAGCTACGACGAACTTAACTTGCGCTCTGGAGCTACGGCGAACTTAACTTGCGCTCTGGAGCTACGGCGAACTTAACTTGCGCTCTGGAGCTACGACGAACTTAACTTGCGCTCTGGAGCTACGACGAACTTAACTTGCGCTCTGGAGCTACGACGAACTTAACTAGCGCTCTGGAGCTACGACGAACTTAACTTGCGCTCTGGAGCTACGGCGAACTTAACTTGCGCTCTGGAGCTACGGCGAACTTAACTTGCGCTCTGGAGCTACGACGAACTTAACTTGCGCTCTGGAGCTACGACGAACTTAACTAGCGCTCTGGAGCTACGACGAACTTAACTTGCGCTCTGGAGCTACGGCGAACTTAACTTGCGCTCTGGAGCTACGGCGAACTTAACTTGCGCTCTGGAGCTACGACGAACTTAACTTGCGCTCTGGAGCTACGACGAACTTAACTTGCGCTCTGGAGCTACGACGAACTTAACTTGCGCTCTGGAGCTACGACGAACTTAACTTGCGCTCTGGAGCTACGACGAACTTAACTTGCGCTCTGGAGCTACGACGAACTTAACTTGCGCTCTGGAGCTACGACGAACTTAACTTGCGCTCTGGAGCTACGACGAACTTAACTAGCGCTCTGGAGCTACGACGAACTTAACTTGCGCTCTGGAGCTACGGCGAACTTAACTTGCGCTCTGGAGCTACGGCGAACTTAACTTGCGCTCTGGAGCTACGACGAACTTAACTTGCGCTCTGGAGCTACGACGAACTTAACTTGCGCTCTGGAGCTACGACGAACTTAACTTGCGCTCTGGAGCTACGACGAACTTAACTTGCGCTCTGGAGCTACGACGAACTTAACTTGCGCTCTGGAGCTACGACGAACTTAACTTGCGCTCTGGAGCTACGACGAACTTAACTTGCGCTCTGGAGCTACGACGAACTTAACTTGCGCTCTGGAGCTACGACGAACTTAACTTGCGCTCTGGAGCTACGACGAACTTAACTTGCGCTCTGGAGCTACGACGAACTTAACTTGCGCTCTGGAGCTACGACGAACTTAACTTGCGCTCTGGAGCTACGACGAACTTAACTTGCGCTCTGGAGCTACGACGAACTTAACTTGCGCTCTGGAGCTACGACGAACTTAACTTGCGCTCTGGAGCTACGACGAACTTAACTTGCGCTCTGGAGCTACGACGAACTTAACTTGCGCTCTGGAGCTACGACGAACTTAACTTGCGCTCTGGAGCTACGACGAACTTAACTTGCGCTCTGGAGCTACGACGAACTTAACTTGCGCTCTGGAGCTACGACGAACTTAACTTGCGCTCTGGAGCTACGGCGAACTTAACTTGCGCTCTGGAGCTACGACGAACTTAACTTGCGCTCTGGAGCTACGACGAACTTAACTTGCGCTCTGGAGCTACGACGAACTTAACTTGCGCTCTGGAGCTACGACGAACTTAACTTGCGCTCTGGAGCTACGACGAACGCATCTATGAAAACTATTTTTATAGCCACGAGTGGTAACTATATCTATCAAATAAAGCTATGAATGTGAAACAAAATCAAAATATTTTTACGACAAACTTTATGACTACCTATTATTTTAACTGGACGACTATATAAAACTTAATGAGTTTCACCTCTTCTTCACTTAAAACTTCATAGGAAACTCGTTCGGGAAATGGTTTGGTAATCATTTGAATGATAAATGTAATTATGTTTCGGTTCGCAAATTAAACTTTCAACATTAAAATAAAACACTCTGAACTCAAATCCGAATACAAATAATTTATTTAAAACACAAATAAACATATTGTCTGTACATATTGTTCCCAAACTAGGCATAGCCTGTATCTTGGGCACCACGGTAGATAAGACATATGCTTGTTGAACTAACTAACTATTTAATTTCAAAATACTGTTATTATATTTAGGTAACTAAAAAAACTGTTCACTCTGTACTACATACTGTACTCATTCATTTTGTTCTTACGTAATTGTATTTTATTTTTATTGGATTTTCATATTATCATTATGATATACAGGTGTAACAAAATTGGTGTAGGTCCCGTTGACTGGGGCTTCTACTGGTGAAACTGAACCACTTTTGCTCTACAAGTTTTCTAAAACCGCAAAAAAAATATTTGAACTCTTCATACTAAACGATCAGCTGATTGACCAATTTTGTGCATTTTTGTATGGAGCGTAAATTTTTTTGCGAATTCACCAGGTCTACCGAGTGGGAAGCCTGCCTAAGCTACATCTCTTGTGCGCGGTTGCCACTTGAGAACTTTACTACCCTAACGGCCATCTGTTAAATATTATTATGTCGTGTTATTTATTATGAATGAAATTGAGTCATTAAGTCTTTATATGACAGAAACAAATCAAAATCAAAAACAATTTATTTCAAATAGGTGTTTACACACACTTTTAAATAGTCAAAACAAAAAAAAATTACAGTATATTACAAATAATGTCATGATTCAGATTACAGTCTCAGGTAATGGTATTTGATATAAAATCAACATATATATCTTTGTCATTTACATAATCTATTATTTTATAATATCCTCTAGAGCACAAAACTTTTTTGACATGAGTCTTGAACTTATTCTCTGACAAACTAGTTACATTTTCTGGAATTTTATTGTAGAATCTTATACACTGCCCCACAAATGACTTTTTAACCTTACTCAGTCTCGAAAAGGCTATATCTATTTTATTTACATTTCTTAAATTCAAATTATGCCTGTCACTGTTTTTAGGAAATAAATGCAAATTCTTACGAACGTACATGATGTTTTCATATTATATAAATTGACTAGCAACAGTTAAAATATTGATTTCTTTAAACTTATTCTGTAACGACTCACGTGATCGCATCTGATAGATTG
Organism: Coleophora flavipennella; assembly: GCA_947284805.1. Lineage (NCBI taxonomy): Eukaryota > Metazoa > Arthropoda > Insecta > Lepidoptera > Coleophoridae > Coleophora > Coleophora flavipennella. Next base: position 16,282,871 of record OX369280.1, on the reverse strand, counting down.
CGCGGATAGCTCTTTTCTGCAGGATGAAAATAGTTTCTACATCAGCCGCATGCCCCCACAGTAATATGCCATAAGACATTATACTATGGAAGTAACTAAAATACACTAGTCTCGCAGTATCTACATCCGTTAACTGTCTTATTTTCTTAACGGCATAAGCAGCTGAACTAAGCCTTCCCGCTAAAGTTTCAATGTGTGGTCCCCATTGAAGTGAAACATCCAAAGTTATACCAAGGAACACCGTGGTATTTACAAATTCTAATTTATTACTGTCTAATATTACACTATTATTGACCTTTTTTACATTTGGCAAACAAAATTTTATACATTTTGTTTTCTTAGCATTTAATAATAAGTTGTTCACAGTGAACCAGTTCAGTATCTTTGAAAGAGTGTTGTTTACTTCGTCAATAAACAAAGTTCCTATTAAATATATTTAGTAGATTTCGTAACGTACGTAATACGTAAAGATTTAAATCACATGCTCCATTATTTGCCTACTTTATATTCGGTTTTTATTAAAAATCTAAGAAGGTTGTAACTTTATCCAACTTTTGGGATAATATTACGCACTAAATTATTGTCTGCATATTATATTTAAAAAAGTTTTGCGTTCTCAAAATTAAAATACACACATACTACATGTTTACACACGTACGTAGTACCTACCTGCTTATTATAGTTACCTTTTTGTGCGACTACTCACCGTGTAGCCTCATTTTAAGTTAATGGTGTAAGTCTGTTAAATATATTATTTGATATTAATTTTTTAAGTTATTAATTTAAAAATATGATTTCTCTTGTTTTATAAAGCGTTTTCTTACTCCAACCTTTTAAGAACAGCACCAAACATAGTGAACTAAACATAAATCGTCTCTTTCTCTCTCTCTCTTATCGTGTGGCACAATTAACCGCGCTATCCAAAGGATAGGTACAACTCAGATCGTAATAAAGCTTTTAAAAAAATTTAATGTAACAAACCTAAGCTGTGTTAATAAAAGGCCGGAGGCTGTACGTTTATCATCATTACATCAGCCGACGGACGTCCACTGCTGGACATAGGACATATTTCCACGACGACCAGTTCTGCGCTGCCCGCATCCAGCGGCTTTCTGTGACCTTCACCAAGTCATCGGTCCACCGAGTGGGAGGGCTGCCTACGCTACGTTTTCCGGTGCGTGGTCGCCACTTGATAATTTTACTACCCCAACGGCCATCTGTTCTAAGAGCTATGTGCCCCGCTCAATGCCACTTAAGTTTAGCAATTCTGAGAGCTATGTCGGTTACTTTGGTTCTCCTACGGATCTCCTCGTTTCTGATTTAATCACGCAGAGAGACTCCAAGCATAGCACGCTCCACAGCCCTTTGGGTGACTGTGAGCCTTCTTATGAGGCCCATAGTAAGCAACCTTGTCTCAGTTTCTTATGTCATTACTGGCAACACATACTGGTCGAAGACCTTGGTCTTAAGACACTGCGGTATTTGGGACGTAAAGATATTGCAAAGCTTCCCGAACGCTGTCCAGCCGAGTTGGATTCGACGATTGATCTCTTTCTCAAAGTTGGACCTACCTAACTGGACTGTTTGTCCCAGGTACACATATTCGGTAACAACTTCGAGTGTAGAGCTTCCAACCTTCAGAGGAGTAGGTATGACACGGATGTTTGACATAATTTTCGTCTTGTCCATGTTCATTCTAAGATCTACTTGTTGAGAGGCTCTACTGAGGCCATCGAGCAGTGTACCTAAGTCGTCCTTGTCTCAGCCATGACCACGATATCGTCAGTACGTTTATATGTATCATTTAATTCATAGAATTTATTGTAATTGAATTATTGTTTATCCCTAATAAAGTAAAAAAATAACATGAGTGCTATAAAATTAAACCAAAAATTGATTTTTTAAATATGAGAATTACGGTGAAGGGAAACATCGTGAGGAAACCTGCACACGCCTGCATAGAGACTCGTTGTTTGTGAAGTTGATCAACCCGCAGTGGGCCCGCGTGGCCCGATTTCCCTTATACAGAATCGGCTCGAGCCCCTCTGTGGGGACGTAGGGAAGGGGAAGCAAGACAGGGTGGCGGGCAAGACGGTGAAGCCCCTGTTTCTCGTAATCTTATTGACCAATGGCGATTGTTCTAGCAAGTACACATGCGCCGCCATATTGTGTATCAGTTCGCACGGAGACCTGACAGTGAAAACAAAAATTATCGGGGGGCACGGCATTGCCCCCGCCAAGTCGACAAATGCAAGTCACTATTGACTTTCGTCAGGAAATAATTTCGTAGGCTGCACATCTCGCGGTTGTGCATTTGTTTGGCACTTAAAAGGCCACGACCGCCACTCTTCCGTGGGATATACAGCCTCATCACTGACGACCTCAGGTGATGCATCCTAGGGAGTGTCATAGTAGTGCGGACTTTTCGATCCAGGGCGTACAGTTCGGTCTGTGACCATCTGAGTATGCCGAAGGTGTACAAAAGAACAGGCATGACCCAGGCGTTGAATGCTCGTATCCTGTTAACGCCCGACAAATAGCTCTCAAGGACTTTTGTCAGGCGTTCCCAAAACAAGTCACAAACACTGCCGTTCCATTCTTTACTGGAACTATTTTGCCGCATTTTCAGGCCCCTATTTGAGAACCTCTGGATAAGACCAGAACGCAGAAAATTTTGTCATCCACTAAGCTATAATCACATACTTAAAATCCAAAATTTCAAGTCTGTTGGTCATTTAGTTCCGAAGTTAAGCGAAAGCAAAGTTTCGCATTTATGACACTCACTCATTCACTCACTCATGATCATCAGAATAGAACTAGTACTTCCCATAAACTCAGAGAGCTTAAATTTGGTACAGAGTTAGGATTTAATGGCCACATAAAGGGAACACTATAAAAACTAGGATAGTCGAAGATCTGGAGTACCTGGTGACCCTGATTAGAAAACACAAGAGCCCAACCAAACTATTAGAGATCGACATACCACCTTTACAAAAAATATTCAAGTTGGTGGGCCGCTTCATTTGATGTCGAAAATCGAAGGTCTGAAGTAGATACTTCATCAGATGATGAAGAACCCTCAGCTGTATTAGAGATATGGTAATGCCCCCTTCTACTATTGGTACATAAAAATATCCACTTTCATTGCAAAAATCCATTGTAGTGGGACACATCTTCTAATTTAATCTAGCCTATAGCGTCCCACTGCTGGGCGAATGCCTCCCCTTCTGCTTTTAATACACATATAAATAAAATTAAAGGAAAACTCTGGATAAGACTAGACTGGCTTTTATACTTATACTTACAAGTTTACAAGAAGAAATAGTCGAACGATTAACTTTATTATACTCGAACAGTACACAAATTAAATAAACAAATTACACTAAAATATTAATTTCGCTCAAAATTTGGTCAAAATATAATGCATTGGACTAAGAGTGGCGGTGATAACCGCACACGTCGCTAGATGGCGCTGACAGTATTTTAAAACGCTTTTACGTTTGTTTTTCCGATAACCTTATATGGCGAAGTGGCAACCGGCCACGTTACAGTCGTTAACGACATTCTTCTACTGTGCTTGAAAACGTTTGCTAGGGATTAGGAGGGATTATTTGCATTTTGTTGATTTCGCTTATTAAAGAGCCAAGGTCTAAGTCTAAAAAACGCCCTCGTGGACATTGGCACCTCCATATTCTTTTGTTGGCAAGCCTACGTGGCGCTTTCACGAGTAACCAATCTTCATGGGGTGCAACTTATAAATGTGGACTTCAAGAGTATAAAAGCTCAAGCTTCAGCGATCACCAAATACAACGGGCTTAGGCGTAAATACCGCGCCGATCTTTCAGAAATTAAACCGTCTAAAAGAATAAATAATGAACGCGAATGGGCAATACAAAAAACTGTTGCTACTGTACAAGAATCAGTACCGGAAAAAAAGAAAAGAAAGACTTGTAATAATAAAAAAACTACTCCTAAAAAGAAAAAAAAATGTGTCAAATAAGAAAATCTAATAAAATAAATCAATGTGCCCACGTTTCTACAAAAAGAAGTGAAATCCCACCAAAAACATTCTGTGAAAAACTAGCCAAGTCTCGATGGAGCTGCTTCTTTATCTCTAAAAAGTAATGAAATCTAAACAATGTCGTGCCAAGTCTAAGGTTTTTTACTGCGATTTCTTTATTATTATAGTTTATGTTGTGTGACTTGGCCGTTGAAGGGTACACAATTATTTCTAGTACAGACGGACTTCTAATCATTGATAGAAGTCCGTCTGTACGTCTATTTTATGTTAGATCGATGGAATCTACCATCCAAAAAGAAGTGTTTGTTTCAGGCTCGCCTATACATAAGTATTATTGAAATACGCAGCTTTATCAAGCCTACAATTGACCGGTTATTGAATCAACGTTTTCCAAGTAGCAATTTTCCATTGTCAATGGGTAGCGGTTCTGGCGACAGATTGGTGCAATGGTGTCATGGAGCACCTGGTTTTGTAACCTTGTGTACCCTTCAACGACCAAGTCACACAACATTAACTATAATAATAAAGAAATCGCAGTAAGGAACCTAAAATAAAAGCAGCCCGACTTCGCTGGCTAGGACACGTAGAAAGAATGGGAGAGGATCGAGCAGCCAAAAGAGCATATCTTGGAAAACCCCCCGGGCGCCGCCCGGTGGGTCGACCAAGGTATCGCTGGAAAGATGAAGTCGCCAAAGACCTCAAGGAGTTGGGAGTGCCCGAATGGTCAAACTTGGCACAAAATAGGATAGAGTGGCGCACTTTAATGTCGGAGGACAAGATCCACTTCAGGTCGCTGAGCCAGCGAAGTAGTAAGTAGTAGTAGTAAGGAACCTTAGACTTGGCACGACTTTGTCTAGATTTCATTACTTTTTAGAGATAAACAAGCAGCGTCATCGAGACTTGGCTAGTTTTTTACAGAATGTTTTTGATGGGATATTTTTTATATATATTCTTTATTGCACACAGATATTTACATGAAAAACAATTAGAAAGGACATGTACAAAGGTGGACTTATCTCTATAAGAGATCTCTTCCAGCCAACCTTACCGGGTGTTATGAGAATTCAAAGGACGGGGGGCAAACCTATGTGTACCTAAAATTATACTAAATAAAATACTAATATAATAATATAATGTAAACTAACCTGATCTACTCACATAAATAATACATACCGATAGTAAATAATTTAATAATATACATAATACATACCTAAAAATAGAATACTTACTATTATTACTAAAATTAAATATACAGGGTCTTCGGCAGATGGTTGAAAATACGAAAATGGGGGATAGGTGGGGTCGCCTCCCACCTATTTTGAGAATTAAAAAAAATCTAGGACTTGTAATTTTTTTACAGGATTTTTTTTCCTTTTTTTAGAAATTTTGCCATTTTTATACCTTTGAACACATGTAACTTTTTGTTTTTTAAAGCTAGCTCCAAAATCTTTTTTTTAATAGACTTTTATAAGATTGTCGGCTCTAAAAAAATTATGTTTGTTTCAAGTTATTGCTAAAAACAAAAATGTGGGCCCCCGAACTTAAAAAAAAAGTTGAACAAAAATTTAAAAGTCAACTTTGCGATGCATTTAAAAAAAAAATAATGGGGCTGGAAGGCTTCTGTTTTTTTTAAAACATCTCTAAAGCTTAGGATTTTGAATGGTATGTAATTTGTTTCGGTATCTTTTTTGTAACCGGAGTTGTTAATTTTTTTACTCAATTGGACCATGTTGACGAAATTCCACTAGTTACATGTTTTGTGAAATGTATCAAATGCAAAGTTGAAAATAATGTAAATACTTACTGTTGGGACGGCTACAAAGAGCAGGTACGCTTTTTTAAATTCTTGCACACACATAATGGCTATCTTTTGTCATTTATTGGCATATTGGAGTTAGCACTTCCATATGCCAATAAAATGTCCGCATATTCCGCATTGGTAAATTGAGCCATTTTAAACCACAACAAAGTCTTAACAAAACGTCTGATAATAACAAAAAGTGACAAACAACAAAAAAACTTAACAAAATCGTTAACGTTTTTTTTTTGTTTTCGTTAATTTCACTTTGCTGTGTTTGTGATTACCAATGCGGAATATGCGGACATTTTATTGGCATATGGAAGTGCTAACTCCAATATGCCAATAAATGACAAAAGATAGCCATTATGTGTGTGCAAGAATGTAAAAAAGCGTACCTGCTCTTTGTAGCCGTCCCAACAGTAAGTATTTACATTATTTTCAACTTTGCATTTGATACATTTCACAAAACATGTAACTAGTGGAATTTCGTCAACATGGTCCAATTGAGTAAAAAAATTAACAACTCCGGTTACAAAAAAGATACCGAAACAAATTACATACCATTCAAAAGCCTAAGCTTTAGAGATGTTTTAAAAAAAACAGAAGCCTTCCAGCCCCATTATTTTTTTTTTAAATGCATCGCAAAGTTGACTTTTAAATTTTTGTTCAACTTTTTTTTTAAGTTCGGGGGCCCACATTTTTGTTTTTAGCAATAACTTGAAACAAACATAATTTTTTTTAGAGCCGACAATCTTATAAAAGTCTATTAAAAAAAAGATTTTGGAGCTAGCTTTAAAAAACAAAAAGTTACATGTGTTCAAAGGTATAAAAATGGCAAAATTTCTAAAAAAAGGAAAAAAAATCCTGTAAAAAAAATTACAAGTCCTAGATTTTTTTTAATTCTCAAAATAGGTGGGATGCGACCCCACCTATCCCCCATTTTCGTATTTTCAACCATCTGCCGAAGACCCTGTATACAAATAAACTTACACGTTTTGTAGGGAAAGAAGATGCTCTTTAAGTTTGATTTTGAACGAGTTAACAGAGGGGCAGTCGCGAATGTTGGCGGGTAATTTATTCCAGAGGTTCGCAGCTTCAACAGTGAACGAGTTGTAGAAGAATTTGGTATTGCAGCGGGGAACTACTAGAGTTTTGGTGACACATAAACGTCTGGAAAAAGAACTGTTTTTAGGGTATTTCGTATCCATTTTTGTCATTTGTATTGAAAGTGGATTTACCGAGAATAACAGCAGTTGAGATTATTCCTATTTTTATGTAGGTGCACCGATCATTACGGAAACGGGTAAAGAGTGCGTTTTTAGGGCTCCGTCCCCAAAACGTAAAAACGGGACCATGTTCCTGAGACTTCGCTGTCCGTCTGTCCGTCTGTCCGTCTGTCCGTCTGTCCGTCTGTCCGTCTGTCACCATGCTGTATTTTATGAACCGTGATAGCTAGACAGTTGAAATTTTCACTGATGATGTATTTCTGTTGGCGCTATAACAACAAATATTAAAAAACAGAATAAAATAAATATTTAAAGAGGCTCCCATATAACATTTTTTGCTCGTTTTTGCTCGATATAGATAACGGCAACAGGTAGACGCTTGAAATATTCACAGAAATCCTCATGTTATGTAAATGGTGCGGAACCCTTCGTACGTGAGTCCGACTCGCACTTAGCCGGTTTTTCTGTGTAATGCTCATTATTTTTATAAGTCCCCATCTTGCTCCCATACACTTCTGCTTTCAAGTTACTCATTAAAGCTTTTTGTTTTTGGTCGTTGAAGACGGTACAAATAAAATAAAATAAAGACAAATAGAGGGAACGGTCGGAGAAAAGTAAGAAAAATGCAGTGTAATAGATAAAAAATGGGTAGACGTCACATCAGGAACTAGTAGAGGGGGGTAAATAGAAAATGAAAGAAGTGTGAAAATTAAAGGAAACTCAGAGACGATCTGCGGCAGACACAAGTAGGGAAACTCAGAGACGATCTGCGGCAGACACAAGTAGGGAAACGAGGAATAAAACACAAGTTAAACTCAAATCATCAGCTGGGAGCAACGACAGCGATATTTAAAATACCCCTCGTTTGTTCTATGGCGGATTTTACTTTGACTCGAATGAAGGTTGGGCTGCGTGCGTTGCGTACGGCAAATGGACTCATTGCAGCTGCTGTGCTGGTGTAGAACATGAAGAAGATGAGGCAACATTTACATGCAAGTTTATTAGCAAGTCATACACATACATGCCACATCTTACCAAAACTAGTGGGCAAGATGGGGAAGTAGGACTTTTTCACTTCTTATTTTTTTAAGTTCTAATTATGCAACAAATGTTTCTAAAATGATTCAATTATAAAAGACTGATAAACAAAGATGATAATTAAAATAAAAAAAAAACATAGAAAATATGTAACAGCGTCAGTTTTATTGCACTTTAAACCTTAAGTAGGTACACCATCTTGCCCCTCTTACCCTCTAGGATCTGATATGATGAAGGAGAATAATAAAAAGTAAAGTTTGTTAATATGATAAACTAACCAAAAAAGAGTTTTTTTTTCAGTTCCGTCAGCAACTGTATTGAAATACGCTATTTTCACGGGTAAAAATAGCCTATGTCCTTCCAAGTGACACAGGCTACCTGCATGCCAAATTTCATTAAGTTTGTCAAAGTGTTGAAGCATGAAAAGGTAACAAACACATTTATAATATTAGTAAGGATATATAGGTACTCAATTTTCTAGTAGTATTTAACAAGAGACTTCGTGGCTCCCCGAGACCTTCACCAGGTCATCGATCCATCGAGTGGAAAGGCTGCCTACGCTACATTTTCCGGTGCGTGGTCGCCACTCGAGAACTTTACTGCCTCAACGGTCATCTGTTCTACGAGCTTTGTGCCCCGCCCACTGCCACATAGGTTAAGCGATCCTGTGAGCTATGTTGGCTACCTTGGTTCATGTTCCTGAAGGGAAGGAATTGCAGGAGGAGCGGAACATTAAGCCAGAAAAGCCTGGCAATGGTCATGGGCATAGTAACAGGACACTGTAGGCTAAATCGACATATGTCCCTAATAGACAGGACCATAGACCCCTCCTGTCCAAACTGTTGGGAACCGGAGACCAGCCAGCAGTACTTGGCTGAGTGTGTACTCTACAGCAGGCTAAGGTGGGAGACGTTTGGCGCCGATAGGATCAGGGAAGAGGAACTATGCGGCCTGAAAATCAGTAACATAACGGAGTACTGTAGAAGGAGCTCAAGGTTTGAGGGGGGCGGGGGGCACCGGGGTCACAGTGACCATTGTACCACCATGGGAATAGGGTGTAATGAGTCCACTTAGAGATTTGAATACTCGCCTGTACCCCGCAGGCGTCTCACCCAACAATAATAATAATAAAATACCTTGGTTCTCCTATAGATCTCCTGATTGCTGATTCTATCGCGCAGGGAACTCCGAGCATAGTTCGCTACATCGCCCTTTGAATAACCTTTGTTGTGAGGCCCATAGGAAGCGACGTACAAATCGATCGAATGTCTGATTAACGAATCCGACAAATTTGTGTAGGTTATTTAAACATTCAATGAGGATTCCTCGGAGAAAGTCGTTTACTTTCATAAGTAAGTTTCCTGTAGAAGTCACACCCGTTGGTCTATCTTATAAAACGAAATCATTTTTAGGCGATGATTGATCTGGGAAAGGTTCTAATCAAAAAAAGATGCAGCTGAACGTGTCCGACATACGACAAGCGTAATTTATTTGTCTACTTATCCCGCCTATTTACGTTCCTGCAGTTGTGGTCAGTTCAAAAGGTTTATTATTTCGAATTCGATTAGAGCACCGATGGTGTAACGGCTGGGGCCATTACCCCTCTCCAGGAGGTCGTGCGCTCGAGTCCTGCCACGTGCTAGTGTGTTTTCGAATTTCGATTTTATATAAACGTTTATCCGGCACTCTTAAGGTGAAGGAAAACATCGTGAGGAAACCTGCACACGCCTGCGAAGAAACTCGAAGGTTGTGTGTGAAATCGACCAACCCGCACTGGGCCCGCGTGGTCGATTAAGGTCCAATTGCCCTAAATAAGAGTAGGCTCGAGCCATTCGGTGGAGACTCATATGAGCTGATATAATTATAATTTGGATTATTATGGGAGCCCCCTTAAATATTAATTTTATTTTAATTTAATTGTTAATTTTTAAAGTGAATGATATAAATCAATATTCTGTGAATATTTCAAGCGTCTACCTGTTGCCGTTATCAATATCGAGCATAAACGAGCAAATAAATTACGATTCTTGTGTGGGAGCCCCCTTAACTACTTTTTTTTCTGTTTTTTAGTATTTGTTGTTATAGAGACAACAGAAATACATCTGTGAAAATTTCAAATGTCTAGCTATCACGGTTCATGAAATACAGCCTGGTGACAGACGGACGGACAGACAAACAGACGGACAGCAAAGCCTTAGTATTAGGGTCCCGTTTTTACCCTTTGGGTACGGAACCCTAAAAAGCGAGTGTGCCTTACAGTAGTCGCATATAATATGATGTGTAACATGTGACAAAATATTTACGAAATTGATGAAATTATCGGGTCGTACAGTCACGTGCCGGCCCTTCGGATAGTAGGGCATCTTTGCCTTTGGCCTCACATTAGGCAGCATGGCTATGCAACCTTAGCCTTCGTGACTTAACACTTGGTGTAACACTCTTCCGTCCCATTTCACGAAATATCTCCAACAAATTGCAGGAAAGCGAGAGGAAAGATGAAAGATACTATCCAACTAGGCCGGGCAGCGTTCGGGAAGCTTCGCAATATCTTCACGTCCCAAATACCGCAGTATCTCAAGACTAAGGTCTTTGACCAGTGTGTGTTGCCAGTGATGACTTACGGAACTGAGACATGGTCACTGAGACTATGGGCCTCATAAGAAGGCTCAAGGTCACCCAAAGGGCAATGGAGCGTGCTATGCTCGGAGTTTCTCTGCGCGATCGAATCAGAAACGAGGAGATCCGCAGGAGAACTAAAGTAACCGACGTAGCTCACAGAATCGCTAAACTGAAGTGGCAGTGGGCAGGGCACATAGCTCGTAGAACAGATGGCCTATGGGGCAGTAAAGTTTTCGAGTAGCGACTGCGCACCGGGAAAACGTAGCGTAGGCAGGCCTCCCACGCGCTGGACCGACGACCTGGTGAAGATCGCGGGAAGCCGATGGATGTGGGCAGCGCAGGACCGGTCGTCGTGGAAATCCTTGGGGGAGGCCTTTGTACTTCACACACCAAGCGTGCCTACAATGCCCTACGTATACAATACAACAACATATTCAGGGTTCTGTTGGGGCTGCCCCGCTTCTGCAGTGCCTCAGGGATGTTTGCTGACGCCCGCACTGATGGTTTTTATGCGATTATGCGTAAAAAAGTAAACTCCTTGATGGTAAGATTGCGGGGTAGCACCAACGGGATTCTGAAGATGATTGCTGATAGGTGTGAGGGGCCTATCCTGAAACACTGGGTGGGCCTCCTACGCAGTCCGTATGTCTGCATCAGAAACTAACTCTGATCCGTTTGACTCAAAATTGTATTTGCTTCTACTAATATAGGTTAAGTTGTGTTCTTACTAAAAAAAAATATGGATCTTTGGTCTGAAAATAAATGATATTATTATTATTATATTATTATTTGTCCAGCAGTGGACGATTTTCGGCTGATATGATGATGATGAGAGGAAAAGATGATACACATTAATAATATCTCATATCTATACAACTCTCCTTTAAGCGTCTAAAATTCACTTAAACATTACCTTCTCGTACCTAAATAAATACATATTATGTATGGTTATCAAGAAAACAATCACACTCGCACCTACCGCGAGTCGCGTCGTCAGCTAAACACACAATGGAACGAAAAACGTAAAGGTTACGCAACCTGCGTGATAGTACGACTGTCTGTCTTCATTACGATTGTAGTAAAGGTTACAATAATAGAGGGTGTTATTTTTTATCGAGCGCGGCGTGGGCGGCGGCGCGTGCGAGGGCCACCAGTGGGGCACCGGCACCGCGTCGTGCGAGGCGTGCCCCAGGCCTGTCGTGTGGGCAGCCGCTGCCGGAGCCGCAGCCACCGCCGGTAGCCACGCACTGTCAGCCGCACCGCAATCAGAGGATATCACTCATCGTGAACACTATATAAAATTTATTATTTTTTATTTACTGACTCGGTGGCTCAGTGGTTAGTGCCCTTGACTACTGATCCGAGAGTTGTGGGTTCGATCCCCACCCAGGGCAAGCATTTGTGTGATGAGCAGATTTGTTTGCTCTGTGTCTGGGTGTTAAATATCTATATATGTATGTATTTAAACGTATATAAGTATGTATATCAGTCTCTGGTTCCCATAACACAGGGAATCCTACTTTGGGGCCAGATGACCATGTGTGATTTGTTCAGACAAAATATTATTATTATTATTATTATTAATTACTAGCTTTTGCAAGCGGCTTTGCCCGCGTGGACATCGTTTTTATGACCGTCTTCGAGGGTGAGTGGTGCGCGAGTCGCAAGCGGCTCGCGAGCGTGGACATGAGTTTTCCCCAGATCCCTTTGGGAACTATGTCGGGATATGCTAATTAGTAAATTATGTCATATCCCACCCCCTCAACTATATCTGTTCAAAAAATCACTGCAAGCCATTGGTCCGTTGCAATGTTAGAGAAATTAACCAAAAAAAAGGTTTTTTTCAGTTTCCTCAGGAACTGCATCGGACTATGCTATTTTCACGGTGTAAAAAGTAGCATATGTCCTTCCTAGTGACACAGGCTACCTGTATGCCAAATTTCATCTATATTGATTAAGGTGTTGAAGCCTGAAAACAAACAAACTAACAAACAAACACATTTTCACATTTATAATATTAAGTAAGGTTGATGCTTTCGTGACACATACTTATATAATTTAAAGTGTTTCTAACGTTTTTGTTTTACCCGACTGCCCAAAAAGGTGTGTTTATGTGTGTATGTGTACAGGTGTAACAAAATTGGTGTAGGTCCCGTTAACTGGGGCTCTACACATCATACTGATCGACTTTTGTTCTATAACTTTTCCGAAAACTTTTAAACTATCAGCTGAATGATCAAATTTGTGTATTTTTGTATGGGGGTCCAATTTTTTTCTTTGAGAATCGAGTATTGGTTCCTTGGAAAAGTTTTTCAGTATGATGAGTAGAATTCCCAGTAAACGGATCCTATACCATTTTTTTTACACTTTATATGTATAAATGTCTGTTTCTTAGGTTAGGCCTGTACCTAAACGGCTTGAAGGATTTTGAGTGCAAGGTGTCTTTAGATTTGTATTAATACCCTAAATGACATAGGATACATTTTTTACCCCACTACCCAAAAAAGAGGAGTCATATTTTAATTAGTTTTAATTTCTTGATAAATGATAAATGTCCGTGTCGCAGCCACCCCTCTAAAGGTGGGAGACTCTACACTGGAAGTTGTTGACGAATATGTATACCTGGGACAAAAGGTCCAGTTAGGTAGGTCCAACTTCAAGAAAGAGATCAATCGACGAATTCAACTCGGCTGGGCAGCGTTCGGGAAGCTTCGCAATATCATTACGTCCCAAATACCGCAGTGTCTCAAGACTAAGTTCTTTGACCAGTGTGTGTTGCCAGTGATGACTTACAGAAATGAGACATGTTCGCTTACTATGGGCCTCATAAGAAGGCTCAAGGTCACCAAAGGGCAATGGAGCGAGCTATGCTCGGAATTTCCTAACGCGATCGAATTAGAAATGAGGAGATCCGCAGGAGAATTAAAGTAACTGACATAGCACACAGAATCGCCAAACTGAAGTGGCAGTGGGCAGGGCACATAGCTCGTAGAACAGATGACCGTTGTGCAGTAAAGTTCTCGAGTGACGACCTCAACGGAAACCGTAGCGTAGGCGGGTCTCCCACGCGGTGGACCGACGACTTGGTGAAAATCGCGGGAAGCCGCTGGATGCGGAAAACGCAGGACCGGTCATCGTGGAAATCCTTGGGGGAGGCCTTCGTCCAGCAGTGGATGTTTTTTTCGGCTGATATGACGATAATGAATTTCTTGATACTTAACATTCTTAAAATTTAATCAGATATCTGTGTCAATGCAATAAAACTTTAACCACAGGAGCGGGAAAAGTTCAAAACATTAATATTTAATAATAACGTATTGCTCTTCTCTGTTTCCCTTGTTGATGTCTATTGCCTAATTTGGAATTGTACGCATTCCTCCCTACTTACTTTAATACGGTACGGATAGAAGTAAACATTATAAAATAGTTAACTTAAAACAATGTTTTCATAAATACGACAGTTAATATTACGTGTAGACAATGTTAACTTATAATAAAACGCTCTATGAAAGCGCTATAAAACTTTGAAGAGCCGGTGTGCACGCTATGTCGCTATGATATGAGACGGGACACGTATACTTCACTGTGTGTCCACTTACAGGGTGATCTTTGTAGGTTTTTTTTATGTTAACGTGGTTTTGTAGTTAAAGTTACAATTCACAATTTCTACATATTTCATAAATTACTAATGAGCTCCTCCTGAGAGCTGTTAGTAACTCGTAGCGATATCATAAAATTGGCGATTTTATGAAATAGTTGAGCACTTGGTGAAATGATTGTATGCCATGAAATTGTCAACTTAAACTGACCAGTTCGTTTAAACATCATCATCACAATTTAAGAGCCGTGCTCTTGCCGGTGTAGCTCTTACCAGGTCTCTCTCCCACACTATCTCCTTCATTTCTCTATATGTTTCCACCTTAACTTAAACATCAACGTTTGATAATGAAGTTGAAGTTAGGCCAGATAATGAAATGCACGACCATTTCATGAAATTGTTAGATCATGAAATGGCCGAGCATATCATGCTAAACAAACCTACCCTAAATGCATTCCGCCTCCCATGGAGAAGGGGCATTATCTTCGTCAAATTTAACGAACCTTACAAGTTTAGTTGTTCATATTGTCAAACGCTGATTTATTCATTGATTGGGCCAGACTGTAGCATGGTGTGGGCAGCGCGAGCGGGTATTGTCCATTTCATAAAACGGTCAAGTTGGACAATGCTAAATTTGGTCAATTCTATGATATGGACACGACATTACGAGTAGCAGCCATTTACATTTTCAATTTATTTTTTGGAGGTGTTCATGAAAATATGTTTTTTCTTGAATTAACAGCAGTAAAGACCTTGTTGCACCCCTTTGTTGTTGATGTTCCACCTTTTCGCACGAATCGTTACGCTTCTTCATTTATTATGCGTACAGCACAAGACTGGAACTCCTTGCCTGCGTCAGTGTTTCCCGATTCCTATAATTTGGGGATTTTCAAGGCAAGAGTGAATAGGCATTATTTGAGTTTGCGTGTACCATCCTCGACTGCATCATCAGTTACCATCAGGTGAGTTGCAGTCAAACGCACTCAAATTTTTAATAAAAAAAAATAAAAAAAAGACTTCAAAATGATCTCATTTAAAATATATTGTTTAGGGTTCCGTACCCAAAAGGTAAAAAAACTAAGACTAAGACTTTGCTGTCCGTCCGTCTGTCTGTCCGTCCGTCTGTCTGTCCGTCTGTCACCAGGATGTATTTCATGAATTGTGATAGCTAGACAGTTGAAATTTTCACAGATGATGTACTTGTGTTGTGATGGCTTTCTTGCTGGAAAAGTGTTTGTATTTTATTGACGAGTTAACATGTACATAATTTTACGTGATCTATTTTGATATTTTTTTTACATCCACATGAGAATTATTATTTGGCGTTTTTATTATATTGTTGACTACTTTTTAATGTTAATTATTCCTGGTGTAGACTAGTACTGTTTTGCATTATTTTAGCTAAAATTAACTCACCTATCATATGACTTATTATTCTGTCAATGTAGTTTTAAGATATTCAGATACAATGTTATATTGTTTAATGTATAAATGAAATGTGTTGCCGCTAAAAAACAAATACAAAAAATTAGAAAAAGTGAAAAAAATAAGGGGGTCTCCATACAAAAAACGTGTTTTTGTTGAAACATGAAGAAACTAGCGCCATCTATGTGTGCAGTTCTGACTCGCTCTTGGCCGGTTTTTAGTGATCCATGCTTAAATATTTCCAAAACTATTGAAAAAAAAACACACAAAAATATAAAGAAAAAAGTGGAAAAATATAAATTTCTTTTTTTTTTCAACCTTCACTGCTTGTTTTTTTTATTGTATCTAAATATCTTCAATCTACAATTACGGAATAATAAGTCATATGATAGGTGAGTTCATTTTAGCTAAAATAATGTAAAATAGTACTAGTCTACATCAGGAATAATCAAAGTTTCATTTTACATTTTAAAAATTAGTCAACTATAAAATTTTAAAAAATGTCAAATAATAATTTTCATTTTTAGATATCAAAATAGATCACGTAAAATTATGCACCCATTAACTCGTCAATAGAATAAAATCATTATTCCAGCAATGAAGCCAATCAATTTTCAATCAAATTTCTTTTAAATTAATTTTTCTGCGTAATTATTTTCAATTCATTTGTAGATTCGTTTGATAACGCACACTATGACTGACAATTTTCAGATGCGGCATTATACAAAAATTTAA
Source organism: Coleophora flavipennella (assembly GCA_947284805.1). Lineage (NCBI taxonomy): Eukaryota > Metazoa > Arthropoda > Insecta > Lepidoptera > Coleophoridae > Coleophora > Coleophora flavipennella. Next base: position 16,266,408 of record OX369280.1, on the reverse strand, counting down.
ATCATTTCTCCTCGTTGCAAGGCGGACCGCTTGTTCACTCGGATGTACAAAGCACTCAGGATTCTTGATAAAGTTAGACAACAGTTCTTAAATATACAGACTTATCGATCTTTTTTGTATAGCAAATGTTTTTTTACGTTATAATCATAGCTGTTTCCCCAGAGTTTTATGCTGTATGGTAATCGAGATTCCACCAGGGCGTATTTTTTAAATGTTTCGTCGTAACCTCATCACGTTAACGCTTATTGCGTTACATGCTGAGCCAATCTTGTTTTCAATTTCAATTAAATCCTTTTACAAATTCAAGTCACTGTCAATCACTACACCCAGAAACTTACTAGAATCTACGAGTTAAATCTTTTCTCCCTCCATGTTTACATCTAAAAAACTTTCATCCCTTTTGTGATGTCATTGTTCTAAATAACAACACAAAGGTTTTCTGCTTATTAACTGTCAAGTTATTAGCTTCAAACTACTTGTGGAAAGTTAGTAGTATCTCATTTATACTTAGATTCAGGGTCTGAATATCTTTAGCTGATACAAAAGCGTTAGTGTCATCGGAAAATACGACTTACTCCACACTAGGTACAGCTATCTTTACGTAATCTATTAGATCATTTATGTAGATAATAAAGAATACTGGCCCAAGAATAGAGCCCTGGCGCACGCCTTGACTATTTTTTTTCAATTTTGATCTGCATATCTTTTCTCTGTTATTTTCAGTCAATTTCAGTATAAGGAACTGATATCTGTTATTTAAATTAGGTCTCCAAATTTGAATGCATTTCCTGTTACTCCATAGTAATAAAGCTTTCTTTAAAGTATTTTGTGGTCCACCATATCGAACGCAGTTAAAAGTTCCAAGAACAATCCTGCCGTTTTCATTCTGTCATTAAGATTTAACATTACTTGATCTATCAGTGCATCAACTGCCTCGTTCCTTTATTAGTTTGGTAACCGTATTGACTTTTATTTATTATCTTATACCTTTCAAGATGCTTGGTGATTCTCATATTTATGCTATTTTCAAGTACTTTTGAAATAACTGGCAATAAATATATTGGCCTGTAGTTCCTCTTCACTACATTTCCAACTTCTTGTTGTGTGACTCTTTGCCAATCCATGTCATAGGGTACTAGTAGCGTTATTGACATAATCCAAAGCTAACTGAAGATTTTTCTGCACATCTATGCTATTTGAAAATTGTTATGCATATATTTTAACTACCTGATTCGCATTATCATCCATTTCATCATTTACTTTTAGAATAATTTTACCATCTTTTACACCATTACTGTCTTTGTTTCTATGTTTTTTCACTAATTGTCATATGGGTTTAGTCATACTTTTTGACACACGTAGACTAGTTTGCGTAATAAGTTTCGATATATATTCAAATACTTATTTTTGTACTTCACTGGACTGTCATGATGTGTTGCTTTTTTATCAGCTTATGCATATGCAAGCGCTTCATTTTGCTTGACTTTCGAATTCCTGGTGTGACCTATTTTAACGAACTTGTTAGTCTTCTTCTGCGTCTTATTTTTCTTACCATAAAGCTTGTTTTAAATGTGTTTGAGCACGTTTTTAGGAAGGTTTTATTTCCTGATATCGCAAATTTATACTAACAATACACTTTCTGAAATTTAGTTCTGAGCGTTCAGTAAAAAGTCTTCTTTCTAAAATAATAGATTCATCATTCCTTCTATTATTTTCTTAACCAGGAGTGATTGTTCTCCAAGTAGGTCCGCATGTCCATTTGATATTTCATTATGAATAACCTCAAGGTTACTTATATTTTCATCAGATATATTAGTTAAAAAATTGTCTAGGCAAGAATGCGAGTCACCACAAACATATGTCGAATTAGCAATTAGCGGTCTAAATTTATAATATTTTAGCAAGTTCATGAACTTAAGTTTACTTTCATTATCAGTTAACAAATCGACGTTAAACTCTCCACATATCAGGCATTTCTTGCTGAAAAACTATCCGAAACAATTTGTAATTGTTGTAAGAAATCATAGAAAAATTCCTTAATTGGATTACGATACAAACTAATAATATTCAGATCTAGGTCAGTGTCACTAATGCCACAAACTTCAAAATATTCAAAATATAGAGTCTTTTTCAAATGTCTAAGGATTCATAATTGCAATCTAGTGTACCTAAAACAATACTACCCCCTCTTTTCATAGATGGTCTTGTGTTATATAAAATTATATTATAGTTTACAAGAATAAATAAGTATATCTTTCCTTGATTTAGAAAATGTTATGTAAGTAATGCAGACATACTTTGGTTGTCTGTCGTCCAGATTTTGCAAGAAAAAATCTCACTCTTCTTTTTAGGGTTCCGTACCTCAAAAGGAAAAAACGGAACCCTTATAGGATATATTTTTATTATATGTAAGTATAGTTTATATTATTATTTTTATTTTGTATAGTATTTTTATTAGGTACATGATGTATTATGATTTAGATTTTATTATTATATTTTTTTTAATATATTATATTGTTAATTGTTCTATTTTCAATATTGTTGCATATGTTTGCTTTGCACAGCCCATACTTTTATTTAATTGTATCCATTCTCTGGGTTGCCTGGAATAAATTGCTTTAAGCAATAAGGCCGCCTACATTGTACAATTTAAAATTTTTCTACTTGTATTTTGTATTTTTTTGTAATTGTACAATAAAGCATATTTGATTGATTGATTGATTGATCACTTTGTTGTCCGTCCGTCCGTCCGTCCGTCCGTTCGTCTGTCTGTTAAGACCTTTTATCTATTAAAGCGTGGAGGTATCGAGTTGAAATTAAAACCATGTGTTTCGGTCTACAGTCCCTTGAAGCTGTAAAAATTAAAATTCTTACTTAACGTAAAAAAAGATACGGCTGTTTATGCCGCAAGAAAAACGTATATTTTAACACTCTCAAGGGAATAAAAATTCATAGGGTATTTCCCGTTGACCGAGAACTATGAAATTTGGCAAGTAATACCATCGTATACTACAAGTATAGGAAAAAATCTGAAAACTTTTCTAACTAAATCATAAAAAAAAATGTCTTTGTTTAAAGTACGTAATCAATTGTGCAAGTAACGGCGGTCTAAATTTTGAATTGAGTTAACCGTGTCATTGGGGTATCGTATGAAAGGGGTACAAGCTTAAACAGTTTTTTTTTATACATAGTTTTCGATTTATGACGAAGAATGAAAAAAATCTTTTCCTTCTTTTATATGTATAGGTAGGTACCTAACAATTTTGGCGTATGTAGTACCTAACAATTTGCACTGTTTTGGTTTATAATATGTACGGAACCCTCGGTGGGCGAGTCCGACTCGTACTTGTCCGGTTTTTTGTGTTTAAACCGCAAACGTTTTGAGAATAAAAAAATGTTTAATAACTGCTTGTGGATCCTTAGACGGCGGTGACGTTACTTTACATTGTTTATCAATAATAGTTGTATTTTTTATTTCATTAGACGGGCAAGAGACCCTTGTGATGATCCTTTTATTGTAATTTCACAACGATTTAACATTTTCACATGATTTTTAACTATAACACTACTTAAAACTGTTGTTTAAAGTGACAGCCGCCATTCTGCAACCACGCTGTAGCTCTTACTGCAACCTGCTTTGTGGCCCGTCTGACCATTTCGCGATCTCCTCTACACTAAACTACGTGACAATCTACTGGTAGATAATTAAGTGTTGTTGAAAAGCTCAAAATTTATCGATTAACAAGAAAAGACCACACTTTTCTGACCTCGTTTTGCACTAGATTGTAAAAAATAAAATAATATTTATATTTTTATAATTATTTTTTAGTTTTGGTTCCTTAATGGTTTTGGTTAATTTTATATTTGGATCACCAGAGGAAAGAAATGACCTTTCAAATGAGACCATTTTAAAGTCTGTACTGCTGCGAATTCAAAGGAAAATATTTTTTTCGTAAATACCTACAAAAATGGCTGCCATTTAGAGGGGAGAAGGGTTCGACCACCTCATAGGGGATTTTTCGTCGATATAATGTGGTGTATTGCATGCCCTTAAAATATCGGAAACCTTATCCCTTTCACACTTTATTTACTTTGCCTTCACTATTTACGTTCATATTAATAGTGGTATTAAGAAATGTAACGTTACCTGTCAAGCAATACAGAGAAGTCGTTACAAAATAAAAGTTACGGGGCGGGGCCCGATTGATATTTAATAGTACGAAGTGGAGGAATTTACGCGAAAAGAAACCTTAAGATGCAGGCATATCCTTGATTTAACCTTTACCTATTTACTATTTGCCTAGGTCAATCAAGACCCTGTATGTACAAGTCTGTGACACGACGTGCGGTGAGTGATATAGGGAGGCGGCGCAGGCGCAGGCCGAACGGCGCCAGAGCCGCGCCGGTCGGCGTTTCGTTGACTTATAGCCCATGTAATGTATCACAGCGGCTATCATTCATGAATATTCATCAAAAATATCTGTTCATTTTAAAATACATTGTCGTCATAACGAAGCCTCACCAGTATCACTATGATAGGGCAATAAATATAAACTGGAGACTTTAACTCGTCGTAGCTGAGGTAATTATTTTAGTTTTTAGTGAATAAAATGGGACGCACGGTCTAGCAAATGCATTAGTATCCACTCTCTGGTCGTGTTAGCTCTGCGGGCGAGGAACAAACATTCATTTATATTAATATTTAAAAGAAATTCCTTTTGCACCTCAAAGAATTCCTAATTTGCCTCTATTTCACTTTATTTTGTTAAAAGAGAAATATGTCCATGTTTATAGAATAGTGTTAGTACCTGTGCAGTATCTAGGAATTGTATCTCAACAACGCAACACGTAAACACTTAAAGGAATTTCAAATCATTACTGACATATGAGAAACACAACGTGCAATAAAATATGAAATGTTTAATTGTCTGGGGTTACGACTGCAAGCAATCAATAAAATTATCTGGTTACAACCAATTTAATTGCTTTATCACGTCAGATACATCTTTCAATGTTGACGCTACATCTAAGGATATATTAGAGATGGTCATTAGATTCTCAGTTTAAATGAAACGACTTTACGATCTACAGCCGCAATAAAACTGATGAAAAATAGCGGCCACAGTTATCTATGTGCTAAAGATTCCCACTTTCTAGTTTAATCTGTGTCACTTGATGTAATTTAAGATGGTGAAGGTAACGAGTCAGTTAACTTGCCGTAAACCCCGGCTATTTGCGTTCGATTAATTTAAATCCAGAACTTAAAATATTTCAATCCTATAAAACATAACAAATGTGTAATTATTTTAATCTGTATCATGTAAGTAGAAACTAATCTAGTCTATCGGACTTTAATGAAGTACGCTCGGGGTAGACATTTAAAGTATATTTTATCGCATTTTAAATATTGAGATATTTATCTGGTGAAAGTTTTATGTTGAATTTGGTTCATTGCTGGTTGTAGTTGGTGTTGAAACAGTGTTGGCGACACGCTGCACGCTGCACGCCGGCACGCTGGCACGCTGGCACGCTCGCGCCCGCGGCTCTGCAGCGCGACAACCTGATACGTTGCGCTCCCGAACTCATTTTACAGTTACATTTGAATTTAAATTTCCAACGTTGAACTATATTACCGAATTCTGTTAATGAACTTAAACAAATGTAAAAATAAATTCGTCTAACTCAAAAATTCTAATGTAAATTGTATGTACGTCGGTCGGTAACGCTACACAAACGAGTAGAGTACTCAAGTGTTATGTTGGTGAAATTTTATAAATAGTTATTTAAAATTATTTGCCATATCCTTGGTAACATATTTTTATTTTAAACATCTGTTTTTAAAACTTCACCAAAATGTTGTGCCGACACGCACCGCACACACATTTTTTTTTTCTGGGACCCTTTTTAGCGTTTAATATGTGATATACTAGAATGCATTTTCGTAAAAATCTGGTTATGTTTTTCAGACGTTCACGTAATATTTTATTTACTCGTTCGTCGTTAGAAGATTATAACATACAATTAGCTATTTCATAAAATAGTCGACGTAGAATAAGCCATTTCATATAATGGATTGACTAGATCAAGAAATGGCCGGCCATATCATGCGAAACGAACCTGACCGAAACTGCCTTCCAGCACCCAGGGGGAAGCCTCGCTTCGCGAAGCTTTTCCACAGTATCATCATCAAACAAAACGCACCTATTATCGCTCGCTACGCTCGCTCATTTCATGATCACGCCAATATCCGCCCGACCATTTCAAGAAATGGCAAATTTTAATGATTTTGCCACGACAGTTAAACAGGATGTAACAAAATTGGTGTAGGCTTTTACTCATCATACTGAACAACTTTTGTTTTATAACTGCTGAATTCCCAAAACTCTACATACAAATCGATCAGCTGATCGACCAATTTTGTGCATATTTGTATGAATAGTCCCGTATTTTTTTTGAGAATTGATTATGGGTTCTTTGGGGAAAGTTGTTCAGTACGATGAGTAGGTGTTAACTGGTTAACGGGTACTACACCAATTTTGTTACACCATTATACATTATTTTTATTTTTTTGTACATTAGTATTTTCAGCCCAAGACTTTTTTACAAACAACATAATATTCGTAAATATCACAGGACATACGAGTATACCGTCAAGATGTTATTCAAATCATTAGCCGAATTCCTAACTCAGGATTGACTCATGAAACAGAACAACTTCTCCAAGGAACCTATAAAATCATATGACGAAATGCTTGCTTTAAAATTTGTTCATTTTGCTTGTTTTAAAATTTGTTCAGTTCCATGACGAAATGCTAGCTTTAAAATTTGTTCAGTTCCATGACGAAATGCTTGCTTTAAAATTTGTTCAGTTCCATGACGAAATGCTTGCTTTAAAATTTGGCCTATCATTTTAATGTCACCTCTGTATTTAGTAATTGCCAAGTGAAACGCAAGACGTTAACAAGAGGATAAAATGGTTTGAATGCAACTTGAATCGAGAGCAATTCAGAATCGTACCTAATCTGAGAGTAAGTTAATTTACTGAAATTACAAAATATCTAAGCTCGTGTAACACAATCATACTTAAAGGTAGACTTCAAAATGTTGTCAAGCTCTGTCGTGTCTCGGTTCCGCTATTGATTGATGATGCCATTTTGTGGGACAATGCTGTACCCACACTGTAGTAAGCACTTTGAAGCGAGTGGTCTAATGAGCTCATCATCACATTTAGTTCGGTAAAGTGTGCTTTTTTTATTCGCAATTGGTAAGCCCTTGACATCATCGCACCTCATAGTAAGTGATGATGATGCTAAAGATGGAAGCGGGCTTACCAAGATTCAACAAAGCAATGAGGAACGGGCAGATATTTTCAAGCCAGAACACATCAATGTCGTTAGCACTAATGCTTGGCGGCAACACTTAGATACGATGGTGGTAGTTAGCCAGGCGGGCTTAAAAATGCCCTTCCATCAACCAAACCGAGCCTTACAAAGTTAAACTCAGCCGGGAATCGAACCCGCGACCTCCTGGTGTGAGATGTGATGTGGCTAACCATTATTTACGGACTCGTTGGCTCAGTGGTTACTGCTCTTGACTGCTGATCCGAGGGTTGTGGGTTCGATCCCCACCCAGGGCAAACATTTGTGTGATGAGCAGATTTGTTTGCCCTGTGTCTGGGTGTTAAATATCTATATATGTATGTATGTATTTAAACGAATATAAGTATGTTTATCAGTCTCTGGTTCCCATAACACAGGGAATCCTACTTTGGGGCCAGATGACGATGTGTGATTTGTCCCAGAATATTTATTTATTACGCCACAGAGGTGGTTAATGATGTATGAGTTGAGTCATGATGATGTTAATCTACCTAAACACCAATTTTGAGTGCCACTTCATGTAGTCTGCTGGGGTCTGGGGCCGGCGCTCGGCACAGTGTAAGACGTATACCCGGTTATGTTCGCTTTGAGTTTGTTCTGTACTAATTGCGGATCCAGAGATGTACCAATAAATATTACAGGTTGTGAGCGCTCATTTGTACCGGCCGACGGTTGTCATGTACTCGTATTAACATCGATGAATAAGAAATCCGTTATGGATGAGCTACAAGGGCGGCCATTACCGCGGCGCGCGGCGCTCTGCCGGCTGGTGTTGGATGGCTACCATTCACTCCTGTCGTTCCTCCTTTTTATCTTCCCATATTTATGTTTCGCCTTGTAAGGTTCATTATTCATTTCGTTTGTTAACTAGTCGGTACCCGTGCGCCGTGGGCCGTGAGCAGTGCTAGTGCACTCACTTGCCATGTATGAAGCATCGTGACGATTTATAATATCAGTACCTACCTATTATGAATATGTCTATACACGTTGATCTTATGGTTGTATTTAAATATTTTTTTTAATACTTTTATTTACTTTAATAATGGTTTGAACTCGTGCCTACTCTTTCCTGGTGCAAGGTTGTCCATTGCGATACCACTTATATACAAGTCAGTCTTACACGATATAAATATATGATCCTGCCATCCTCAATCTTCAGCTTGGTCAGTTGGCTTTGTCCAACAGACAGATCTCTCGCGAACACTTTTGAATCTTTGTTGTTCTCAATCGCTTCTTTAATAAAATTTGTAATATACTGGCGCAAATTGCGGTCAGGGACTTAGGATCTGCCTGTTTAGTTGCCAATACTGAGTAGCGTCTTCAGAGGACTGCAAAACCAATCTGCATCTTTCTTCCATGAGGCTGCTGGAGAAGTCTAAGATTATTTTTAACGGTGAGTTTAAAAAATCTTAGACGCTACTTAGACCGTTTGGAAAATTTACACAAACCTGTCATTATAATCGTCCACATTATCGTAATCTCCTAGGCATCTCTAAGCCATTGTTTTAACTCGAGCTGAAAGTTCTCGGGGTTTTGGAACTGGTCGGAGCGTAGACTTCATTAGTCGACATCTTTCTAGCTTGGTTTTTAGATTCAATGTGCCTCTTACCATCCGGTTATCGCTTCTTGTTTTGACTTAATTGATCACAGAGACGTCATTGAATATTTGCTTCCTTGTCGACAAGTTGAAGTCAATCTCATTCTTCGTTACGCCATTGAGATGTAACCATGTCTACTTCCGCTGTTTAGGCTTCTTAAATAAACAGGCCCTCCTTCTCAATAAAGTGAGCCAGCAGCTGGCCACTTGCTTTCCTATCTCTATATCCAAATTGCCCTCTCTCAGCTCACTATCACCTCGTTTGCCCGTTTCGCATTAAAGTATCCCATAACAACGGTGTATTTTGTCCGGAAGCTATTATGTAAAGCTCTAGAGATATCCTCATATAGGATCGCCACTTCGTCGTAGGAGTGTTCCGCGCTCGGTGCATATACCTGTATGGCCTTCAGCGAATACCGTTTGGTGATTCTGAGTATAAGGTACGCTATCCTCGCCGAAACACTCTCGATCCAGACCACATTTTTGATGAGGGACTTGTGGACTAGAAAATTGACACGACCCTGGGACAGTTGGTCGCCCTCCCGGAAATAGAGCAGGTTTCCGGATTTAAGGATTATAGTGTCCCCCTCCTCTCTTCGGACTTCACACGATCCAAGGATATCCCATCGTAATATTATATTCCCCGAGTTCTGGCAGCTACGCGTCGGTCCGCAGTGTGCGCGTTTTGTAGGTTGCCAGGGCCAGAGGTCTTTTGGTTTGGTAGCCTGGCATCAGCCGGAGATTCTTCGCACCCCATGCTCCGCCTTTGCCTTGACTGCTACTAGAGCCAGGAATAGCGGGGCCACCGGGGACAGCCGTTTTTTTGTTGTGTATATCATTGGCGGTTGTTGCCATAATCGCCACGCATGGCAGGTGCGTCGGCGATCGCAGTGTTGTTGCAGGTCGACTTCAAGTCGCAGAAAGGACGCTGCTGCCCACCCTCCGGCTTAAGTCCCTTAGTCGACTCTTACGACACCTATTGGAAGTGATAGAATGGCCCTATTTTAAGCCTGAAGCCATACGGGAATTGTACGGGAACTGTATTTTTCATATTATGTTGTGGTATTTATTGTGAATAATGAAATGTAACTTTTTTTTAGGTTTATATAAAAATAAAAAAATGTGTCATTTAATTACTTTTACAGTATAAAATCTGTATATCTCCTTTTATTTACTTGATCGAATAGCCGATAATAATGATTCTGAATACGTTCTAATGGTATGGCCCGGTCGAGTCGGCTCTACATTGTCCTTAGCTTTAACATTCTATCATCTTAATAATGATAAATGTAACGCAGTAGTGCCCTTTAGCTGTAACGTTTGAGACAAAAACAATGTAAGTACAACATCGGTATCGATCAGGGCTTATAGACCGTGTTCGCGAGCTCACGGGGGGTCGGCGCGCGGCGGCGGCGCGGGCGGCGCGGGCGGCGCGGGCGGCGCGGGCGGCGCGGGCGGCGGCGATCTATCACGAACTGCCGAAACGCGGCTAAATGGACCTAGGTAAGGTATGAGCCGTATAGCTACGATGATTAAATTCAATAATCGATGAGCATTAAGTGTAATGAATTTCATTGGGTAATGGCGCGGGTCGTGCCGGGTGCGCAGTGGCGGCGTGCGCGCGCGCAGCCAGGCCCGCCGCCCGCGCCGCTGTCGCGTCGTGACCACTGCGCCGCCGCCGCCGCCGCCGCCGGTAATGCACCAATAATATCACTATTATGAGTGGATGGAATTAAGCGAGTACGTGATCTTATTAATTAGAACAATGAAATAACATTACAATTTTAACCGCCTCCGTGGCGTAATGTTTAGGCCATTCGCTTCACACTTGGGGGTCGCGGGTTCGATTCCCGGCGCGGGGTCTAACTTTGTAAGACTCAGTTTATTTGGTGGTAAGCCATTTTTTTAGTCTGCCTGGCTAGCTACCACCATCTTATCTTAGTTTTGCCGCCGAACATCAATGTTGACAGCATTCATGTGTTCCGGCATGAAGATAATATAGCCAGTTCCCCATTCGCGTTGGGTATCTTGGTAAGCTCGCTTCCATCTTCGACATCATCGTCACTTACCATCAGGTAAGATGATGTCAAGGGCTTAGCAGTTCTAGATAAAAAAAAATTGATTACATTATTGCGAACTCATTGCATACAATTTCTTAAAAGCGTGTATTGTGCAATTTTGTTAAGTCAGTTCCTAATTACGCTTTTTATATAATTAATACTTTATTACAGTTCAGCTTGTAAATGGAAAGATATCCTTAATTGAACATTCCTAGAAATCTCGATTAAGTGATTTTTCTTCGAACCAATAGGTAGACACATATTATAATACAATATTAAATCTCTATTTCAGCAGATCTTTTTTAAGATGATCAAGTAAAATGATTACATATGTACAACTCTATGAAAGTGTGACTGTTTATACAACAAACATCGTTAGGGCTACGCGTTCGCATTAATCGTTACTTGAAATGTCCTTACCGGTATCCCACTGCCACTGCTAGGTGAAGCAAGACACCATTTACGTGCTCACGTCATTTTGTCGGCACTAAACTGATAATGGGCCTTCCATTTTAGTCTATGATTGACCTAAACCACTAAACGGTCGGCAGGGCTCGGCAGGGCTCGGCTGTCACGAACAATTGTTTAACCTTAACACATGACTTCAGTAGTCTAGTACTTAGTAGTAATTTTAACCGCCTCCGTAGCGTAATGTTTAGTCCATTCGCTTCACACCAGGAGGTCGCGGGTTCGATTCCCGGTGGGGTCAACTTGAAAGAATCGGTTTGGTTGGTGGTAGGGCATTTTCTAAGCCCGCCTGGCCTAGCTACCACCATCTTATCTAAGTCTTGCCGTCAAACATCAGTGTTAGTAACATTGATGTATTCCGGCTTAAAGATAAGATAGCCAGATCTCCATTGCGTTGGGGAATCTTGGTAAGCCCGCTTCCATCTTCGGCATCATCGTCACTTACCATCAGGTTAGATGATGCCAAGGGCTTACCAATTATGAATAAAAAAATAACAAATGACTATCTATTTTATAATTTCAACTATTTTAGGTAGATAGTGATGGCGACATAGTAGTGAACGATCAAGAAGTAAGTGGAGGAGTGAAGTGCACAAAAGAAAAGAAACAAATGATGCGACCCAATTCGTACTCCGGTACTCCGGTACAACGTGAAGTGGCCCTTACCAAAGGTAAACAAATGCGAGAGAACAATGAAAGTCCAGCGAGGTATCGATGTACCGGCGCAGGCGCAGGCGGCGACCGATCATCGCACGCCTTTATACCTTCCGATACGACTTGGAGTTGGACCACTGACCTGACCACTACTAGGAATTGGACTCATAGTGGTTCACAAAAAATTTAAAGCTAATCTTTTCTTAAATTCCACTTTTCATTGATGCGACAATTTAAAAATATAGTTAGATAACTCAAAAATAATTAAAAAATAAAATGCGAATCGGACGCACGCACCGAGGGTTCTGTGCCACCATACATCTCTAGATAAGAATAAGAATGACACCTTTTCTATACAAACAAAAGACATCAGCGTGAGCCACAGAATTAATTTTTTTAAATTCAGTTCAGACTCCTTGCTGCGAGTACGACTCACACTTGGCCAGTTTTTATTATTTGTTGTTTTACTTTGATTAGCTTAATACCTGGGCGACCGAGATTTTCTCCGAGAGGCAAAAAATAATTTTCAAAAAAAAACACTCGAACAGACCCCATAATCTATGAGGAGAAGGTCCAAAGCTTTGACTACTGGACTATCGGTTATACATATATTTGGTGCAGTGAAGTAACTTTTTTTTAAATCCACAATTCATCAGTCCTGATCTTGTTATTGCGCAAAAAAGCCGATGTCTGTAAAATCTCGGAAAACGCGTCTTTCCAAAGTTAAATTTTTGTTCCCAACCACCCCCATAAAGCAAAAAGCAAATTTTCGAGATCTCAGAACATGCATATATACAAATATTGCTTGTTTAATACTATAGGATAGGATAATCACACCAATTTTTACGCTACTATGTACCTATTACCGTTTTTACGATACCAAAACAAAACAAAACCTTTTTAAAAACATACGAGAATCTCCTAATTAATATATCATCATAATATCAGTTCATATACGTCCCCACCGAGGGGCTCGAGCCTACCCTAAATACCCTGAATTTCGTCACCTTTATATAGCTTTGTGCCCAAACAGACAATTGGATTTTCATTTTTTGTCGTGTCTTATAAAGCTTTTCAGCCTCGCGCCATAAAGTAAGTGTCGCGTGTGTGGGCCCCCGTTACTGTCTCCCAGCAATGCGCGCTGATATAAAGAAAATATTCCTGCGGGTAACAATAAAACACCATTTACTAAAAGAGTGGCGAGCGGGCAGCAGAAGCGGGCAGCGGTATTGGACATCGGAAGGGCGCTGGTTGAGAGCCAAGCGGGCAGCGGGCAGCAAAAGCGGCAACGTGCAGTGCCATAAGGCAGCGGTAGTAGATAGCGGGAACAGGCATTTTTTTTTCGAAAGGACAAGCTTGTTATTGGCCGTGGGGGCCTTTACAACTTCACCGGGCAGGGGAGGCGAGTGCGGAGGGCACTCAACCTTAATACCAAGCAAAAAGATGCAACGGGAACAGGCATTGTTAACATCAGTAATAGATAGCTGGAGTGCGCTATGGTTGCAGGAGGGGGCAACTTGGCAGGTCAGTTTTACCAGACAGCGTAAGGGGCTAGGCTCATACTAAAGCTTACCCCTCGTTCCATGAGATTTGTGTTTGAGCGAGCTTTTTTGCACATACTCTTACTAACTAGGAAAGTTTAATTGTTACACTTCCGCTCCCCGCTTGCCGCTCTCCGCTCTTCTTGTGAATGCGCGGTAGAACGCGCGCGCGCGCAGCCGGCGCTAGCAGAGCTCCTCTCATGTAGGTTACCTCACACGCCACGACACGCACTAACTCTGATACAGTAATTTATAATATCCGGCTTCGTGTGGGGGTATTGTGAAAAGAAACTTATGGATTTTAGACTGATATTCGGAGGCTTGAAATGTTGTGGCCGTGGCTATAACATTTATCTTATTTTTATAGCATGTTCTGTTACGTTATCACAATTGGAGTACCTTACCTTTATTTTTCTATCAAAGACAATGCATTTAGAATCTTCCTCGTTATAGTAATATACCTTTTGTTTCTTCTTTCATTAAACCTTGATCAAACTTCTCCGGAGAAAACGGAAAATTATCAACATCATATTATGATACAAGTAGGTCAGTCTCGAAAGCTAATTAGGCACGTGAGAATTGAGAATATCATGGAAGGAAGTCAGCAACAAAGATCAACTATAATCACAAGTAAGTAGGTACCGTTCCTGATCTCCTTGAAGCTCGTTACTATAAACAAACATAATTAATCACTGCAGGTATGCTAGGTGCAATATCGGGCACAACGCGGTGCGCATCTCTGGAGGATAATTAAACAATATTAATGAAGCAACTCGAAAGCTCTTGAAACAGTGAAGCCGGCGTAAATCTAAGGAAAGCTAGGGGCTATTCACAGGAGGGAAATAAATATTCAACCCTCTATTAGACAGAGTAGGCCGATTTTTGTGGCGCTTACTTGGTTTTTTCGAGAAATGTCTTGCAAGTCAACAAGGCCATTCTACAGTCTTCTCAGTTAATTTAAAACGATGAATTAGGTAGTGGATTCTAAACCACTTAACAAAACCGAATCCTTACTTATATATCATAATTGTGAAAATGTCTTTGTTTGTTTGTTCGTTACCTTTTCACGCTTCAACCAATCTTGACAAAATTTGGCATGGGGGTAGACTGGGGAAGGACATAGGCTCCTTTTTATCTCGTGAAAATAGCATAGTCGGATGCAGTTCCTAAGAGAACTAAAAAAAACTATGTTGACTGTAAAGTCGGTTTACGGACCATAATTATATATGTATAACGATATGATGTAGGAATGTTTTTGTGAGGTTTCGTGAAGCTTCCGTACCTCAGTAAATTATTCATCATTGTGGTCAAAGTATGGTGACTTGGCTTTTTTCTCAGGGGATTCATTACGATACCAGTCAATTGCCAATGTTTTGTTCCTGTTGATACCCTCTCAATAAATCCATTTTTTCGGAGTTTAACAACGATTGAGGCATTTTACCTATTCAGTTCACCATTGAATTCACCACACAACCAATTAATTGACTAAATTATGCATTCAATGAATAACAGAAACACACAAATAGTCTGAATGTTTATTTCTTTTTTTCCTTTTTCATTTGAAAATCGACCAGTTGATTTAGTTTCCACAAAGAAACTAAACTTACTGTAAATATGTTAAGTAACTATGTTTAACAAAGAAAACTAAAACGTTAATTTAAACAACTAATAGCAACTTTAGACCTATGGTTTTCTTACAATTTTTGGTTTGTATAGTGGTATACAAACGAAAAAACAAAAAAAATATTTAAAAGCCGTATTTCTGAACATATCAAGATTTGTTTTATTTAAAAAAAAACATTTTTATTTTCTCTAAAATTTAGATCAGCGTCATCATCCTAAGAGCGTTTTTCTCTTTTTCTTATAGTTTAGAATTTTCCCATACTGACCCTTAAAAAAATCAGATCTCATTCTGTATACAGATTACCAATGACAAAATGTAAATAGAAAAACTGAATTTCAAATATAATGTCAAAATGTTTCTTCAAAGTAGGCGCATAGTTACACACTTTATCATAAAATATAAAATAGTAATTTCAGTACATAGTGTAACTTTTTTTTGTAAAAATTTTAAAAACAGCATAATAGTTAGTCAGTTAACGTCACAATAAAATTAGATTTAAAAAAAATAATGTCATTAGAAAATGAAAACAATAAACACAAGAAGTACTAACTATGTACACGCGATAATTTACATATGTATTAAAATTTATGAATTGAATGCCTTAGTCAAGAGTAGGCCAGTTCACACGGACAGCACCCGATCACGAGTATAACGCGAGAGTCAGCCATTGCTCCCCTCCACCATGTAGGAGGAATAAATTGTTAGTGATAATTAAACTTATAAAATAAGCATTACTAATTGAACCATTACTAGAAAATCATAAAGACGCTAAATTAACAATAACTGTTACTTTTAATTGGACTTTTTAGTACTAATAAAGTATATTTTCATTAGAGGTAGACTTAACTGCCGATAACTACCATTAACTATGCGATAACGCAAGTCTTACTTTGTCAAGTTCCTACGAGAAATTAAAACTTTTATTGGATATGATGCAATTTATATTTCCTTTATCTAGGGATTTATCGTCAGTGTATAAAGTACGTATATTGGGAATAATCGGTCAGTTTACGTGAAAAATGTTCGCTTTAGTGTAAATCGACAGTCGATATCGGTTCGTATTTATCATTCGCAATCAAATCTTGTCTCGGTAGCGTTGATTAACTCTACGAGTTATCGCCATGGCATGCACCACGCGGACCGCATGTTAGTGGGGCTATGTTACTAGACTACACACAACCCGCTACTTTAGAATTACTTTTAATTAGACGTAAAAATATGTTGTCTGTTTTCTAGTTAGTCTTATCCATTTAAAAAAAACAGTGTGACGTCTTTCGAACAGCTTTTGAAACCGGTGAGAAGATAATTTTACTGCATTTTCATACATTTTATCCTTATATATGACTGTACATGTGACTTCATGGTATTCCACTTGGCACTTACCATCAGGTGAGGTGCAGCCAAACGCACTCAAATTTGAAAAATCCACGAATTAAATAATTATTAATTTAGACTTTAAATTGATTAGAACCTACCATAGAATATTTGCTCTACTTGTATTTCAAACAAGATGTACTTAAAATGTTTTGTCTCATTGTTTGACTACCTCAACCAAAACGTCAACATTTAGTGATATTTTAATCCATGTTTGGCCAAATGCGCGACCATTTCATGAAATGATTGACCAGATCATCAAATGGCCGACAATATCATGTTAAACTAACTTCACCTGACAGTACCATCATCAAACGCGTTTCGCTCGCTCAATTTGTCGTAACGACATTTTACTTCACTTTTTCTACAATATTATCACCTGTTTTATCTGCCGCCATGATACGTTACAAAAACAAAACGATATCAGCGCCTCTAACGGTGGATAATGTAACTATTTTACAATATTATCACTCTTATGTCTGACCTTATCATGAAGTAGCCGTGCGGTTAGTTGTTCGTATCGGCATATATGCTGATTCATTCATAGATCTAGCCCGACTATATCATGATGTGGCCAGCGGATATTGAAGATTTCATGAAATTTGACGATCTCATGATCTGGTCAACCATTACATGAAATGGTCGCGCATTTCATGATCTGGTCAACCATTTCATGAAATGGTCGCGCATTTCATGATTTGGTCAACCGTTTCATGAATTGGTCAATTCTATAATATCGGCACGACTTATATAATACACCAAGTAGGAACAGTGTCAGCTATTGAAAAATGTCCACGCCACCGCCGCTATTTTGAATGAGCTCGTTTTTAAAAAAATAAAAATTCTTTGTAAACTTCGTCTTCAATAACTTTGTCAACATAAGACGGATAGTTTTTGTCATTAATTTAGTATCTGCCTGGTGAAACTCTTAATAATATAGCAATGACCTCAACACTTGAACTAAGGCTGGTTTCACTGCTATCTGGTAGACCCGTACGGGGCGAAGACACGTGAGACGCTAAAACAACCTTTCATTGCGACGCGGATTGCTCCCATACGGAACACGCACCCGGACGCCCATACACTCCCATGCTAGCGGCTCGCTGAACATTCATCGTTTCACAGCCATATAGCATGCGGGCGGCCCGTAAGCGCTGTGACACCAGCCCTAAGCATCTGTTATAAAAAAAACACCAACTCTTATCAATTGTAGTTTAAAAAAATTAAATAAAAATGTCTCCAGGCATCTATAAATTGTTGTCCTTAGGTATGTCTTCTGCTATCACCTAATGACGGTCTCAAGTGGAATGTGGCCTTGGTACTTGAAATTGACTTATACCTACACTCCAGGATTAACCAACAAAAACTCGAAAAGCTCCGACTGTTAGCAGTAGATGGAATGGAAACTTAAGAATCAGCTGGATGTGCAAGTATATCATTATCGCTATCTATCAGCGATTGACAAGTTGTGCAATTATAAGCTCGGTGACTTCATACGCGCAGCACCTACGGGTGGGCGGAGTTTGTATCATTGACAGCATGCAGTTTATTACACTCATTACCATTTGTGCGACAAAAACATCATCATAGAATCGCAAGCTTCAGAACAAGAACTCTATAATAATCCTTACTTAATATTATAAACGTGAAAATGTGTTTGTTTGTAACCTTTTCACGCTTCAACGTCTTGACCAATCTTTATGAAATTTGGCATGCAGGTAGCCTGTGTCACGGGGAAGGACATATGCTACTTTTTATCCCGGGAAAATAGCATAATCTAATGCAGTTCCTGATGGAACTAAAATAAAACTCGATTGTTGTGATTTTTTGCACAGAGATGGTTGAGTTGGTGGGAAACGTCATAATATACAAATCACCCTTAAAGAAAGTCATAAAAACGATGGCTAAGCGGGCGGAGCCGCGGGAAAAAGCTAGTATTCACATAAATGGCTTGTAATTCTGACTAAATTGTACGTACGTTATAGTACTCGTACCTACTCATAATTCAAATATAATTTTATGTTTTACGAGTATTGCAAAACTTAGGACGAAGTGGCTTGTCACGGACAGACCCCGTGACCCAGTGCATTGCCATCGAACTGTCCCAAACAGATCGAGTAGGTATATTTTATTTGTATTTTTTATTAAAAACACATTGCATAGTTATCCAGTTAATATTGCAAGTTGTCTGTCTGTCTGTCTGTTCTCGGCTTAGCTCAGAGACTCTTATACTAGAAAGCTGTAATATAGCATGGGTGGTAAAATAAAATCGTGGAAAAAAATACTTCTAGTGTACTCCTCCACGTAAAGCTGGAATGATTTTTTTTTTCTCGTCTCTCTCATGGTGTGGGAATTGGGATGTCTTTGGATAGGTCGTTCAAAAATTATGCGGGTGTCTGAAAACGATGGTTCGATTCAGATATCCGTTAACGAAATATAAAGCTTTAAAGTGTCAATTTTTGTTAAATTCAAGTGTCCCCCCCTTGCCAGCTATTCCACTATTTCAGAAAATCTAATTAGAAATCTGTATTAAAATAGGTAAATAACAAATATAAGTTCACGATTATATTTAAATAATTAAAATAATAATAAACCTACTAAGTTTACGATATAAAATGATTGAATTAGAAATTGGAGACAATAGGACATATAATATTTTTTACAAGGAACATTATTACGGCTTTCTTAGTTTAGGAGTAGGTAATAGTCAACCTAAACGTAACGTAAAGCGTAAAGCGTCGGTGGCTCAACCGGTAACGACTCGGTCCATCTAACCAGAGGTACCGGGTTCAAATCTGGACGGCCAATGTACCAATGAGTTTTTCAAAAACTTACGTACATACTTACCGATTGCTTTAACGGTGAAGGAAAAACATCGTGAGGAAACCTGCACACGCCTGCGAAGAAACTCGAAGGTTGTGTGTGAAGTCGACCAACCCGCACTGGGCCCGCGTGGTCGACTAAGGCCTAATCGCCCTGATTCAGGGTAGGCTCGAGCCCCTCGGTGGGGACGTATATGAGCTGTAATGATGAATAGTCAACCAACTTAAAATGTGAAGTTTAATTTGTAAGTTCAAGTTGGTATGTTCACGTTTGTAAGTTCACGTTTGTATGTTCACGTTTGTAAGTTCACATTTGTATGTTCACGTTTGTAAGTTCACGTTTGTATGTTCACGTTTGTAAGTTCACGTTTGTATGTTCACGTTTGTAAGTTCACTTTTGTATGTTCACGTTTGTAAGTTCACGTTTGTATGTTCACGTTTGTAAGTTCACGTTTGTATGTTCACGTTTGTAAGTTCACGTTTGTATGTTCACGTTTGTAAGTTCACGTTTGTATGTTCACGTTTGTAAGTTCACGTTTGTATGTTCACGTTTGTAAGTTCACTTTTGTATGTTCACGTTTGTAAGTTCCCGTATGTAATTTCACGTTTGACGACGCCCGACACGCACTTGGCTATACTATTTTACAGTATAAAGTGCCATAGTTACGCAATTACATTTTGAATAATTAAAAACTTGAATTTTTTTTTTGGAAATTGAAATCATTTGATAGCCTGATACTTCCATAACATACATACTAGCAAAAAATATAGAATGTCAAAATATCTTCGTTTAGAGCTAAATAACTAGTATCTCATCTGTGCTGTAGCAATCCATAAACTGACATAAAGTAACAATTGTCAGATTTTTTTTAAAACGTTTGTTACGAAGTAACTAGTATCTCATCTCATGGACATCAAATTCTGATAGGTTATGACCTGATCTACCCCAGTTTCCGTTTGTACCGATACTTGCGGAAGCCCTGTATATAGTTATCGGCCATTGCTAAGGAAAACTTTTTTAAACAGCTTCTCTACTAAATTAATTACATACCACAATATTGATAGGCAGATAACGAGAATATGTAAATAACACGGTGTCGCAATAGAGGCACCTGCGATCCCACGTAAACCTACCACTCCTCTGTCGCGCGCTGTTCACTAGTCGAGTTACGATATTTCACAAACTCACGAAAGAGACAGCAACAGCATTCAGTCGAGCAGACTAGGACAAGAAGTGCAAGTGGTGTCTTCACGATCGGAAACAGTGCTGCGATCTGTTGCTTATCGCGAGTCGAGACCGCCCCAGTGTGCAGTGTCGCTCGCTATCTGATCTGTTGAGCGAGCGCAAGCGCACCTTACCGGCCCAACCACTACTCAACCTACCCTGCAATTATAACACAACTTCTATAACCCCAACCCGTCCAGAATGAGAGATACTTCAGCGTTCTGTACCTTGCCGCTTAATTATACCTCGCTGTTGTCACGCTAATGTAATTTAATTGTAGTGCGCTATTAACGATTAAAACTTGTTCAGCCGATAGTTATTGGACAAGCATTGGGCAACGTTGTCCTACACTCGGCTCAACACTTTGATCGTGGACCCGACACTACATAAGATACGTCAAGTAATGGTTCCAATTCAATCAAACCCCCTATCGCATGTATCGGAGCTACTGCACTTAAATTCAGATCAAAAACTGCTGAGTTAGAACATCGATCAAAGTAAATAATTCCATAAAGTAAGTTGTCTTTTTATAAGGCCGAAACATAGAGCACGCTAAGCGAGATTGTATGATATATACGTGGAGCGATCGAGCGAAATATAATATACTAGTTGTTTCCCGCGGCTTCACCCGCGTGGACAACGTTTCATGACTGTTCGAGGGTGCGCAGTTCGCGAGCCGTAAGTGGCTCGCGAGCGTAAAAATAAACTAGCCTATGTGTTAATCCAGGTCCTAATCTATCTACCTACCAAATTTCAGCCAGATCCGTTCAGTAGTGTTTGCGTGAAGAAGTAACAAACATACACACTCATACATTCAGAAACTTTCGCCTTTATAATATTAGTGTGATTATTGCGATGAAGGGGACTAAGCTACGAGCTACATAGGTACGTCGAGAAAACTCTACGTAACATTATTCACAATCCTCAATGGAATGTAGCGAAGTACCTTCGTGCTATGTTAAACAATGAGCACATGACTAAGGAGGTCTTTGTTGAACTTTTC
The DNA here is from genome assembly GCA_947284805.1 of Coleophora flavipennella. NCBI lineage: Eukaryota > Metazoa > Arthropoda > Insecta > Lepidoptera > Coleophoridae > Coleophora > Coleophora flavipennella. The sequence goes on along the minus strand of OX369280.1, from coordinate 16,244,661 downwards.
GGCAGAAACATTAAGTGTGACCGAAATATAGCTCCGTGTGTGCGTCCCTCGCGCGTCTCCGACACGGACGCGTCCCGCTAATGCGGCAAGCGGCTTGTTACGGGCATTGTACGGCGGCGGCGGCGGCGACTGCGGCGGCGGCGGCGGCCGATGATGCATTATTTTTATAACAATAAATCCTCGCAAGTAAAGCACCGGCCGCGCCCGTCGCCCGCCCCGGTGGTCCGGGCCCGCACTCGCTGCGATACAACCGCACCGACGCTCCTTTACACGAATGATATTACAAAACAATCGCATTTCAGTGACAAAATTAAAATTAATTTTTAAAGTGAAATTTTTATTACACGGTCTCGAATTTTTTCGTCTGTGTGTTGCATGTCGCGTGACGGTCGCTTTCGTCTGACGGTACGATCGTTTCGTCCTCTGTACCGTAGCGAGAGCAGCCATCATCGTTTCGTCCTCTGTACCGTAGCGAGAGCAGCCATGATCGTTTCGTCCTCTGTAAAGTTTCACTTTCACCGCTGTTTCATACAACCACAAACACACTTTTTTGCACTTTGCTGCTTGCTACGACGCTCGGTTTAAGTGAACACTATTAAAGCAATGTACAATGTACACGAGAGAGGTGAGTTTAAAAAAAAAAATTCAATCACAAAAATGAAGTACAATTTTTTGTTTTTGTTTAGTTCCTAGAAAAGTGCTGAACCGATTTTAATAAAATCTGAAAGACTAATCTGAAAGCATATCCTTTAAAATAAAATCCAAATCAGTTATTAAATAACTGAAACATAAAAAAACACACAACCGAATTCAGAACCTCCTCCTTTTTTTGAAGTCGGTTGAAAAGTGTAAAAAATATTAACAAATCGTTAGCAGCTGTAATCTGGAGACACGAACTGTAACCTGGTGACACGTACTGTAGCCTGGTGATACGAACTGTAACCTGGTGACACGAACTGTAGCCTGGTGATACGAACTTTAACCTGGTAATACGCACTGTAACCTGGAGACACGAACTGTAACCTGGTGACACGTACTGTAGCCTGGTGATACGAACTTTAACCTGGTAATACGCACTGTAACCTGGTGACACGAACCGTAATGTCTCTGATTATTATCAGCTGGAACCTAGTGACACGAACAGCTGTCTCTAATCATTAGCAGCTAACATTGAAACTTTAGCGCGAAGGCTTAGTTCAGCTGCTTTTGCCGTTTAGAAAATAAGACAGTTAACGGATGTAGGTACTGCGAGACTAGTGTATTTTAGTTACTTCCATAGTATAATGTCTTATGGCATATTACTGTGGGGGCATGCGGCTGATATAGAAACTATTTTCATCTTGCAGAAAAGAGCTATCCGCGCAATCTATCAGATGCAATCACGTGAGTCGTTAAAAAATAAATTCAAAGAAATCAATATTTTAACTGTTGCTAGTCAATTTGTATATGAAAATATTATGTACGTTCGTAAAAATTTACATTTATTTCTTAAAAACAGTGACAGGCATAATTTGAATTTAAAAAATGTAAATAAAATAGATATAGCCTTTTCGAGACTAAGTAAAGTTAAAAAGTCATTTGTGGGGCAGTGTATAAGATTCTACAATAAAATTCCAGACAATGTAGACAGACAAGAGTCATGTCAAAAAATGTTTGTGCTCTAGAGGATACTATAAAATAATAGATTATGTAAATGACAAAGATGTATATGTTGATTCTATAACAAATACCATTACCTGATCTGTATTATGACATTATGTAATAGACAAAAGGTATTTTTTGTTTTTTTGACTTTTTAAAAGTGTGTGTAAGCACCTATTTAAAAATAAATTATTTTGATTTTGATTGATTTTGAACCTGGTGACACGAACAGCTATGTTTCTAATCATTAGCAGCTGTAACCTGGTGCCATGAACCGTAATGTCTCTAATCATTAGCAGCTGTAACCTGGTGACACGAACCGCTATGTCTTTAATCATTAGCAGCTGTAACCTGGTGACACGAACCGCTATGTATCTAATCATTAGCAGCTGTAACCTGGTGACACGAACCGCTATGTCTCTAATCATTAGCAGCTGTAACCTGGTGACACGAACCGCTATGTCTCTAATCATTAGCAGCTGTAACCTGGTGACAACAACCGCTATGTTTCTAATCATTAGCAGCTGTAACCTGGTGACAAAAACGGCTATGTCTCTAACCATTAGCAGCTGTAACTTGGTGACACGAACCGCTATGTCTCTAATTATTAGCAGCTGTAACTTGGTGACACGAACCGCTATGTTTTTAATCATTAGCATCTGTAACCTGGTGACACGAACCGCTATGTCTCTAATCATTAGCAGCTGTAACCTGGTGACACGAACCGCTATGTCTCTAATCATTAGCAGCTGTAACCTGGTGACTCGAACCGCTATGTCTCTAATCATTAGCAGCTGTAACCTGGTGACACGAACCGCTATGTTTCTAATCATTAGCAGCTGTAACCTGGTGACACGAACCGCTATGTCTCTCTGCATTCCATGTATTTCGACAAAGATAACAAAACATATCCAATTATCTATCAACATCCGTTATCAATGATAGATATTTGTGTCATTTATTTATTATTACATGTTGACAGAAAGATACGATCTGTTGGGTGCGTAGATTTGTTTATTTTTATATAAACAGTACGGCCGACAGAAGCAATCACACGAGGTGATAGTGGTCATAAAAATTAATAGTTCTTGACATGATGCGATTCAATTTGTTTTTTAATTAGTGGTAGCTTTCGACTACTGAGGGTATAAAACGCTAAAGAGAGTCATTGCTTCTCCGGCTCCTGCTACTTTACAACCTGAATAGGTATACTTCAGGATTACCATGTGTTAAAACAATTATCTACGAATGTAGAAATGTAAACATATATTAACAAGATTACGAGATTATAAGATACTTTATATCGAAGTAATTATCATTTATAGCCAGCAGAGCATAGATTTTGTAAATTATAAATTACTAGCGACCCGCCCGCGCCAAGGAGGCTCCGCCTGCGTTGTTTTTCCACAGATTCACCCGCTGGGCTACTCTGAAGTTTCCCTGAAAATTTTAACAAAATTGCTCCATTTTTGAAGTCCATAGGGAACATACATGCATACATACACACATTAAATTTTATTTATTATAAATATATGTCGCAGCAATTTGGTTAAATCTGTCATTTGATTGAAACGCTAGCCCGTTGATTGAATGGCGACAATCAATTGAATGACTAAAGGACAACTGGCTTTGCTAAACGTCGCTTGCTCGCTCATTTACAGTTTTTTTTTAAACTTATTTTTGCCAACTCCCTTTTTGCTGTATGGGATTTTACGTCCGCCATGTTCAAAGGGCTAGCTTACAATCAGCCAACTGGTTGAACGTTGAGTGACGCTAGTTTAATCAACATTCGGCCTAACTTACAATCAGCTAACTAATTGAACGTTGAGTGACGCTTATTTAATCAACGTTCGGCCTAGTCATTCATTTGAATGTCGCCATTCAATCAACGGGCTAGCCTTTAAATCAAATGGCAGATTTAACCAGATGGCTCCGACAGATACATCAGGTACTGCAGATATAGGTATCTACAGAGATAGGTCCAAGCTATTCACGAGTATGAAGGTGGCAAGCACGATCGAGTTTGTTTATAAAAGCATATCGCCTATCGATGCATATAATACAGCATCATGATTCTAATCTATCCGATAATCGCAGCGAGAACAAATTGCTTTTAATAGCCCCTATTTAAGTATGCGCATTTAAAATAGAAATCGGATTGAAATGGACATTACTAAATGAGTGGCGACTTACACCAACCAAAACCCAAAGTCCTAAATTAATTTAAAGTTCCTCATTAGGTACACTTGCCGGCCGCTTTCGCTTCGACTGTGATTCTTATAATGCCGTGCCGTATCGAATCAAGTCAACTCTTTATACTTACGAAATGATATCGACTATTTATAAACTACTTATTAACTTTTACCGTTCACAAATAGATGTAGGTACGTATCTAACAGAACTTAAACAGTATGACATGATTTTGGTGGTGAAACTAACATATTGTGCAGATTGTAGCTACCCGCACATGCCCGCACGTTACACGAATCTTCTAATTTAGGTGTATTTCTTAAAAGCTAATGACTGGCTTATTCTCTTAATCAAACGTCAGATTTAGTCAATTTCAACTTAATGATAGAGGTAAGCTTCTGTGATTTGATTAATAGCGGTAGCGATGAACAGAATTTTAATTTACGAAAAAAAATAGGTAGCGAGGCTTGCGTGCGTGTGTGCGTGTGTGCGTCGAGCGGACTACCGTGCGGCGCACGCGCAGACGCGCAGCGCGCGCGGGAGCGCTATCTCCCGCCCATCGCCGCGTGATTTACGGCACGCCATCATACCACACCACATTTCCACTTAACTACCATAAAAGTTGGAAATAAACAAACTCTAACAAATCAAAAACTACGCGCTATCTCCAAAACTTCACTACGCCACAAGATAAACAAAATGACACCGTCCATTCGGTATTTCAATACTGATTATAAACGTAAGTAATCATATCCGTTATGAAGACAAAATATCATAAATCTCAGCTGTATCTCTGTCACTCGAAAGCGAGAATCACCCAGGAAGGAGTTTTTAAAGTAAAGTCATAATTCATTAGGCGGTCATTGAGCGCAGGCGCGAGCGGCCGGACCCTCGGACCATTACTCGGGATGACGGCGCGCGTGCCGCGGACACACGGCAACCACTCCTGGAAGACCTACCGAGCCCCCCGCTCACCGCGTATCCTCGGCAACCTCAGGAGTACCTTCTCAGCTATCAGAGCTCACTCTCCGCTGGTATCTTCAAGCACGCCGCCGCTTCTAAATAGGAAACGACACGTTTATCCAATTAGAAATTCACCATATCTTTGTGATAGTTGAAGAGGAAATTTGAGCAATCAACTTGCAGAGCGCCTCGGCGACTCGTTCCTATCAGTTTATTCAATTGAGCACGTAATGAAGTTATGTGAGCCATTTACAGCACACTGCAGAGACAGTAATAGGATATTGGGTAAGTATTTGAGGTAATCTACTTAATTCGAATATGGCTTGATCATAATCAATGTAGACAAACAGCTACTTACAGAAGGAAGACTTAACGCAATCGCTTATTCTACTTTCTGTAGAAGACATGACAATTATTGCGGAAACCAATCTCCACTACACAGATAAACAGATATGCAAAAGTGGTTTCCACTCTCAAAAGACTTATAGTAATAAGATAAGTATGACCTCAATCTTAAATGAATAGACTAGTTTGAAATATTGTTGGCATTCTAAATAATCTGCAACATTTACTGTGCGAATAGTACAAAAGCACGGGACGAGAACAAGTTGTTATTACAAGGTGTTGAACTTGCCTCTCTGATTTATTGTCACGTTGCATTGGATATGATCAATGCTATATTGAGTTGTCCATTTGTGCCTGCGTTTTGTCTGTCTCACAGACTAGTCCGTCAAGCGTAACCAAAGTGCCTTTATTTTGAATTCTCCTGATTATATTCGTACCCATGCTTTAATTTGTAAATGATAATCCACTCATAATAACATCTTTAAAAAAATGAAATGTCTTCAAGGTAACGTTGTATTCTACTAGCAGTAGAGGCTGGTCATAAATCATTTCAAACTTACATAAAATCCCCTAACTTTTGATATTTCGCAGGGCAATAATGTTTCATGACTTTGAGATAAGAGCAAAGACAACGGAATAGTGGAAGTTAGTTTTAGTTTCGTGTAGTTATAGTAACGATAGCGGTGCAATAGAAAATGCCCTCTCAGCTGACTGGTGAGGTGACTGAGTGGTGGCACGAGCAGCACGAGTGCGTATGAAGAGCCAGCGCGCGACGCGACGCGTGCCCGGGCCCGGCGCGCGCCCGAGCGGCCCGCGTGCTACCCAGCGCGTTGACCGACCTCGCGCCATCTCTGACCCTCTCCATAAATCCTCATTTAAGCTCAGCCCAGACCAAGGGTCTGTTGGAATCTATAAATTCTGGCTTACTTCAAAATTTTATGATATCTTAAATGTATAGATGTGCACTGCTTGAGTGTAGTTTATAGTTATTATTATTGTATATTTAACAATTTTGGGGTTATAATACAACTATTATTTAATACTCTATTAACACTCAATGAATATTATATCAAGGTATATTATAATTATGCTTATAAAATAATTAGCTCTTTATCATAGATGAGATACTAGTTACTTAGTTCTATAACTCTTCTCTAAACTGTTGGTAAAGGGGGAAAAAATGAAAGAGCAAGTACACAGCGTGGAAATGGACCGATGCTCTTCAGACGTGACCGGGCGCGGCGTAATACCCATAAATGGTCTAAATCGCAATGTCATGCAACAACCACTCCAAATTAATATATCCTGGCTCGCGCTGAGATTCCTAATATTATATTTAGACGTGACACGCGCTCGTTTGTATCAATTGCCGCCGGCTGCGCGCTGATATACGGCTGCAGCTACTTTAGAACAATGACGGGACAAATTGCACGATTATGCGCACACGCCCCGCGACCCGCGACCCGCGACCCGCTACCCACCGGCCTCTGCCCTCTTGATTAACGAATGTCTGCAACAACACGACATCTACTTATCTATCACAGACTGTTACACTTCGCAAATGAAATCGACGCTCACGCTCAGTGAACGATGTGAACAAACAGAATATACAAGGTTGCTCTATTACCTAATAAATAACCAAGTACAGCGACGATGTTTCTCACAGCCGGGCCTATAAAATCAAATCTTATCCACCGATTGAGCAGCTTTTGGAAGTGGAAGTTGTCGAAGTATCTAACGGGAGTCGGGAGGCAACTGGATAAATGGGCGCACAAATGATTCTCGTGTCGAGGACAAGCGATTACAATGCTCATTTATAACTTCTTGTGCGGCGCCGCTGGCCTCACCAATACAAATCAGTCTAATGAGCAGATCCCATGAAAGCCTTTTAATTTCTCATTTCGTGCGACCACCTCAGATATCGAGTGACTGTTATTAATACATGGCCGGCCGGTGGGGCGCTCCCGACAGCGTCGATTACGTCCCTAGCGGCGTATCGCGGCCGCTCTTCCCGACTTATCTCTCGCTATTAATTACGCCAAGATATGCACCGGACAAGTTTTAATGCAACCGCTTCATTTGTTGCCGCACTCGAGTGCCATATCGGAGACGTTATACTAGTAGAATGATAACTTTGTACCGGAGACAGCCGGTCGAGCGTCGCTGCGTGTGCGCGGCGCGACAACGAGACGCTACGCACTCCGGTCGACACACGAATCGAGTTATTACTTATCTAGTTACTTCTGTGGATGACTGATAGCTTCCTTGACAGTACAAAACACGGTCATTATATTTAGCGCTGATATTCATCTGGTACTAAATCCGTGAGCTCCATTTTGCAAGCGGCCTGGTTGTTGCGTTGTATATATACCTGCGAGTAGGACGCTTGATGCAATTACTGTAGCTATTCATAAAAGAAGTCGGCATCAGATCGCGCGGAGCCAGCACCGGCTAATTACAGCCCTTGGACATATTCACTGCCATTACAAATTGAACGTTTGGTAGGTTATTGCCTCCTAGATACGAGGAACTGGCATACCAGCTACACTTGATTCTACTCGCAGCAAGGGAGGATTGAAAGTAGTGTCTTTGTGATCGTTTTATGTGTTCCGTTTAAAGAAAAAAACGTATTGCCAAAAATACCGTTCATCGGTCCGTCCGTCCGTTGGTTTATCCGTCCGTCTGTCTACCGTCACGCTTTGCCTCGCAGCTAAAGCGGGCTTACCAAGATTCCCCAACGCAATCGAAAGTTGGCTATTTTTTATCTACAAGCCGGAACACAACAACGCTGTTAACATTAATATTTGGCGCAAGACTTAAACAATATGGTGGTAACTAGACAGGCGGGCTTAGAAAATGCCCTTCCACCAACCACCTCTCCCGACCTTCTGATGTAAAGCTAATGGACTTAACCATTACGCTACGGAGGCGGTTGATTTCCGCGCTCGCGCACGTCGGCGTCGCAAAGGAGCAACTAATTAAAGTGATTTTAAACACAGAAATAGTTGAAGGGGTGAAGTAACAAGTACACCTTATCAGTATTCTGATCGGGCTATTGCCCGATATAGTTCCAGAGTAACTGGAAAAGACTAATTTCAACGCTTTGAGATAATTGACATAATTGACGGTGTGGAAAGTGATATATCCTACTAATTAGCACAGGCTGGCGTAGTCCCCGAAGGATCTGGAGGAAACTCATGTCTACGTTAGCAAACCACTTGCGAATCGCATAGCACCAGACAGTCGTAAAAAACTATCTCCAGGCGGGTGAAGCCACGGGAAAAGCTAGAAGGTACAACATTGGCTCTAAAGATTTTGAAAAAACTTTTTACGTAATATAAATATTAATAGTGTTTGTGGCAGTATTGGTTATTCTTGAAAAAATAATTAAAAGGAATCCCCTATACATAACATCATATCAACCGAAGGACGTCCACTGCTGGACAAAGGCCTCCCACAAAGGATTTCCCTACACAACGAAAATTTATTTTTAATATCTTCATTATAAATGAATCCGCTTCTTATTAAAATGTAATCTACTTCCATTTTTAGTTTTGACATGTCGCGCCGTTGATCATACTCGTACGTTTTCACGAGAAAGAAATTGCAGTCCTGCTGAACTGTACAATTTATTGCCGTTATAAGCTAGAAACAGAAAAGAATCAAAAATTCAAACATACAAGGCATTTAATACCGTATTTAAAATGTATAGAGGTCAATAAAGTAGGTAAGAAAATTAATATCTCGAATACATATTACTGAAGAATTGAAACTAAAAGCTGAAAGTACTACCTAAATGACTTGATTTAAAACTGTGTCTACTGCAACGGCCGTACTAACTCAAGAAACTGTCAAGAGTTAATGAAAATACAAAGTACGTTAGTAGTTAATAGCTAAGTGTTATAAAGCTGCGGCAGATACGCAGGCCTCATTTACTAAGAAACTTTTAATCACCGTGGAAATCCTCAGCCGGGCGATGTTTACCGTCGTCGTAATTTACCCCGATCATATGTTGCAGAGTAGACCTGTTCGCAAAAATAATTTATTATTTCTGAGCCAGCGCTGCAGCGTCCCGCGGAGACTATCTGCCTCCACGCGAACTAGTTTGCCCTTCCGACATAGATTATACACTGTCCTTAGATGATAAACTTCGTTTTATAAGATGTTGCTCCGTTATAGAGTGGAACCGCCAGTCTCTGGCAGCTGGTGACAGTGCATAAAAAATATTAACAGTATGCAGAATGAAAAATTCCAATAGTTGCTGGTGTGTTTCTATTTTGAATTTGCGTGACATCACCGGGACACGACCCAGGTGCCGCTGCCGTGACGAGACAAAGGCGACCAAATTCTCAACTGTCGTACACATTTCATATTTTAGAACTGCGTGAGTGCCAATCTCAGCACGATCGTTCCCAAATGGAGCAACATCGCGAAGGCAGTGTATATCTACGAATTGATTTATTTTATAACAACGCGGTTGTATTTTGAACTAGGCAATAAACATAGCGCCGGCGAGCCAGGTAAGAGGCTTAATTATCTTGTCCATTTTCGAGGGATTGATATTTAAGTGGTAATTAATTTACAGACAGTTTACACTTTTCAATCAATATTTTACGAGTCTGTATTCGTTTAAGTAGGTAGGTAGTTACATCCCAATAAATCTGCTCTCTTGATTACTTTCGAGCGACAAAGGAGTGAAAAAGGTATTGTGATGATAAAAAAATGTCTAATTTGAGATTTTGATGAGAATTTCAAGATTTCAATATGTTTATTCAAAGCAGGTGCAAATTACACTCTTTCTGATAGTCATAAAATAGTAAGTACATAATTATACATATCATTTGTGAAAAATAAAAATAATAAACAATCATTAGTTAATAACGTCAAAATACAATCATTGCTATAAAACAAATTAAGTCATTAGAACATGAAAACAATATGACACGAGAAGTAATACATTAAAATCATTGAATGTCATTTATGTCTTGACAAGAGTAGGCCAGTTCACACGGGTAGCACCCGGTCATGAGTATAACGCGAGAGTCAGCCATCGATCAGGATCGATTGTCTTACACTAACAGAGTCTAAAAACTAATTTGGATAAGTATAATATTATTTTAAAACTTTTTAAAAAGAGGAGGTTGTCACTTCGGCCCATGTGTATGTAATATTGTTGGAATTGCGCAATATTTTATGTTAGTCTATGGGAGCTTTATAAACACGTGTAAGCAAACTTGTATGTATGACTGTATATTTGTCCAAGCATTTCTCGAAAACTAAAAATCGGATTGCAATGATTGTGTTGGATTGGGTATCTGTGTAGGAACCGTGCAAGTTTCATCAAATTCGGTTTAGCAGGACTGTTAAGGGTCTCCAGGAGGCTCGAGTTTCCATACAAACGTAGTTCCGCTTTTATACAAAAACTACATACTTGATTGAATCCAAACTTTGCAAATATATTGAGTAGACACAAATCGATGTTTAAAAATAGTTTTCGATGTACTAATATAAAACGGAAAAAAATAAGAGCAGTTTCAAACTTCCACTACAAAACTAATTTAAGCCTTTGTTTAGTTATGTTTTAATTTACTACGGTAAAAACTAATTTCAAACATCGATATGTGTCGACTTAACATATTCGCAAAGTTTGGATTCAATCCGGCATGAAGTCTTTGTATGAAAGCGGAACTACGTTTATATGGAAACGCGAGCCTCCTGGAGGCTCTTAAGTGTTTACCAATCACTGTAAAAACACGTCATCGGTTTAACGCCGCCATTTTGTGATTAAAGTCGACTTATGTTAACATTTTAGCGTTTTCAACTATTGTATCTCCACACGTATTTTTTTAACTTTTTTCTGTCTTGATTTTTTGGGTTACCACTTAAAAATCACTTTGATGAGTAATATATTACCTTAACAAGAGAGATTTTTTTTTACAAAAATGGCTTTGACGACTTTAATGAAACTTTGTATGTTACAACAACTTCATACGGCCTGCTATACGATGATGTTCATTATTCCAGGAAAAATCGGAATAAGATCCAGGGTCCTTGTCAATTCATCTCAAAAACGACTCTAACGATTTTAATGAACCTATGTGAATGACTAGGACTCAATAACACCTACTGCACTATACTTACCTCCCATACAAACCCAGATCATTTGTAAATATTTCATCAAATGTAACAGGTACCTACGTCTCTTTTCTTTTCGCTACTAGGTAAGCGTGTTTAGTGCTGGTTTATGAGTACCAGAGGATACGCGATAGCGTGACTATACCATTTATTTATGAGTACCAGAGGATACGCGATGGCGTGACTGTACCATTTATTTATGAGTACCAGAGGATACGCGATAGCGTGACTGTATCATTTATTTATGAGTACCAGAGGATACGCTACAGAGTGACTGTACCATGTATTTATGAATACCAGAGGATACGCGACAGCGTGACTGTATCATTTATTTATGAGTACCAGAGGATACGCGATAGCGTGACTGTACCATTTATTAATGAGTATCATAGTATACGTGATAGCGTGATTGTACCATTTGTTAATGAATAACATAGTGTACGTGATAGCATGATTGTACCATTTATTAATGAGTAACATAGTATACGTGATAGCGTGATTGTACCATTTATTAATGAGTAACATAGTATACGTGATAGCGTGATTGTACCATTTATTAATGAGTAACATAGTATACGTAATAGCGTGATTGTACCATTTATTTACTTCGAGCTACCGAGCACAGAGAGAGACCATAGGAACGTATTATCTATTGAAAAAACGTTTTTTTTTCTAATCTTACCCGAAATATGCCTTATATAGTGATACAATTCCCTCTCGTAAATCTACCAGATACGCTAGACTACCAGGTTTATGATATAGCGTCCCCACTTACCTACCTACCGTTTATTTTTTATTTTTAGTGATACAGTAAAAATAAAAAAAACCTGTTTGCCCAAAACATCCATCAATCCGTCGGTCCGTCCGTCGGTCCTTCCATCTCGCTTTTCCTAGCGACTAAACCATTGGTCAGATTAAGATCAAATTTCGAGATAAAGAGTTTTAGGATGATTTGTTGAAGGATTCTAAGCGGCATCTTGCCTTGATTGCTTTTTTAGGGTAGCTGTCATACGAAAAAAAGTGTAAAAGTTTAAAAAATGACTATAACGATTTTGATGAAACTTTTCAAGTTGTAACAATTATTAATGTTCTATTTTTTTATCATCATATTGGCATCATCTCACCTGATGGTAAGTGACGATAATGCCGAAGATGGAAGCGGGCTTACCAAGATTCCCCAACGCAATGGGGATCTGGCTATCTTATATAAAAGAGGAACACATCAATGCTATTAACATTGATGTTTGGCGTCAAGACTTAAATAAGATGGTGCTAGGTCACCAGGTGGGCTATGAAAATGCTCTGCCATCAACCAAACCGAGTCTTACAAAGTTGACCCCGCTGGGAATCGAACTCGCGACCTCCTGGTGTGAAGCGAATGGACTAACCATTATCTCATGGAACTTTATCAAGTGAAAGTATTGGTTTATTATTATATCAGCTCATATACGTCCCCACCGAGGGGCTCGAGCCTACCCTGCATCAGGGCGAAAGTATTGGTTATTATAACAAAATTATTCAAGGCAGGCTGCCATCAGTAAAGTAAAGTAAGTATTTTAAAGTAAACATAATAATTAAATACCGACTGCATAAAACATTAACCTCCTTTTATGCTAGTCGGGTAAAAATGTATTCTATTCCTTCCTATGCTACCCTCAGGATCAAGGCGAATGTAACGACACCTCGACACAAGACACATTATCATCATAATATCAGCCGAAGGACATCCACTGCTGGACAAAGGCCTCCCCCAAGGATTTCCACTACGACCGGTTCTGCGCTGCCCGCATCCAGCGGCTTCCCGCGAAATGAACAGAACAGATGGCCGTTGGGGTGATAAAGTTCTCGAGTGGCGACTACGCACCGGAAAACGTAGTGTAGGCAGGCCTCCCAGTCGGTGGACCGATGACAAGACACATACTCCTACATAATATGTCTAGTAAAATGATGATATTTACTTTTCTTCCCATGTGACATAAAAATTTATCATTTTGGACTCTTTTTGAGCATTTGATAAATTAAATTGATTAATCTTGAATTAAAAGTGTTAAAATTCATGGTCTTCCTTTTATTTCTGACACTATGTTATTTAGCGTAAAATAATCCTTATAATTATTAAAACGTCTATGAATGCAGTTTAAATTGTTTTTATTTCTGACACTATGTTATTTAGCGTAAAATAATCCTTATAATTATTAAAACGTCTATGAATGCAGTTTAAATTGTTTTTGAAATAAAATAATGTCTTCTTACGGTAAAATGTTCCATCTACAATATTCAAGGTACTTTCCCTCAATGTGGACGCCCTGTTTATGTGAAACTCTAAAAACATAATTATGCATTACGATTTGATGATATCCTATTGGCGAGTGGGTGATTGTGTTTGACGTTGTTAGATAGCATTATCACAAAAAAAAAAGTTTTTTTTTTAAAAACCGGCCAAGTGCGAGTTGGACTCGCGCACTAAGGTTCTGTATAAAAATCACGTTTTTTGTATCGGAGCCTCCTTAAATATTTATTTTATTTTAATTTGATTATTCATTTTTAAATAAAATAATACAACTCAATATTCTGTGAATATTTCAAGCGTTTGCCGTTATCAATATCGAGCAAAAACGAGAAAAAAAAATCTCGTTTATTGTATGGGAGCCCCCTTGAATATTAATTTTATTCTGTGTTTTAGTATTTGTTGTAATAGCAGCAACAGAAATACATCATCTGTGAAAATTTCAACTGTCTAGCTATCACGACTGTCTAGCTATCACGGTTCATGAAATACAGCTTGCTGACAGACGGACAGACGGACAGCGAATTTCAGTAATAGGGTCCCGTTTTTACCCTTTGGGTACGAAACCCTAAAAACTGACTTCAAAAAGAAATTTACTCAAAATTATAAAATAATATTTTTATACACAAACACACGAAATTAACCAACAATAACGAAATCAAAGGTAGGTACGAAACATTATTACCCAATTTTCAACCGACTTCAAGAAGGAGGAAGTTCTCAATTCGACTGTATGTTTTTTTTTTGTTACGCGATATCTCCGCCGATTGTGAACCGATTTTCAAAATTTATTTTTTTATTCGAAAGAGAATACTCCCGAGGTGGTCCCATTGTCACCAAGTCAGGATTTAATGATGGGATCCCAGGGAAATCGAGGGCAACCCTCAAATTTTATAGGCACGTTTTACGTGATTCATGTATTTTCTAAAATTATTAAATTGTTTGCGTCTGGTAGTTATCATATCATGTTGATGAGCTGATGAAGGAAAGTACAACTCCTTAACGGTTAGAAGTTGGAGGATAATTCTTCAAATATTTTACGTAGATACTTAGGTATGTTTAAACCGATAGTTGTATTCTTTCAGGTTATTTAGATGAGCTGATGATGCAAGATTCATGCTGTTGATACGATGATGGAAACCACAGGAATCTGAATCTGTTAATGAAACACATGCATTATGATTTGATGGTTCCTATTGTAGAGTGGGTAATTGGGTTTAGCTTTGTTAGATAGATAGCAATAATGGCAATATCAACAAAAATAAAAGTTTAAAAAACTAAAAACCGACTTCAAATAGAAATTCATAAAAAAATATGAAATCATAGATATAAAATAATAAGAGTCAATATTCAAACCATCGATTCGAAAAGAAGAAGAAGTGATAATGCTATCTAACAAGGTTAAACCCTATCACCTACTGGCCAACAGGGTATCATCAAATCATAATGCATGTGTTTCATAAACCGATACAGAGTCCTGTGGCTTCCACCATCACATCAGCAGCATGAAAGTTAAGGCGTCAAAGCTTCCATCATCAGCTCACCTGAACAAACTGTAAGGATACAACTATGTATCTATACGTCTATAATATTACAAGAATTAATCTCCAACTCCTAACCGTTAAGGTGTTGTACCTTCCATCACCAGCTCATGAACATGAGATGATGACTGCCATACGCAAATACCTAAATAGCTGTAGAAAATATATGAAACACTTAATAAGTCCTTAATAAAATTTGTGGATAGCCCTCGATCTCCCTGGGATCCCGTCATCAAATCCTGACTTGGTGACAATGGGACCACCTCAGGAGTATATCCTTTGAAATAAAAAAAAATTTGAAAATCGGTCCACAATTGACAGAGAAATTGGTGAACATACTTAAATGAAAAAACATACAGTGGAACATAGAACCTCCTCCTTTTCTGAAGTCAGTTAAAAATCATCCCTTCCTAATAGCTTTACAGTCGTCGGGTTTTAACATTATATGTTTATATTTTTGAACACAGAATTTTCTCGTGTGATCTCCTCTGGTGACCCATTCGATACGATAGCAAAAAAATTCAGAGATCCCCCTACTCGTTTAAGGTTCAGACGTCAACAAGGAACCCTTATAGTTTATCCATGTCTGTCCGTATGTCTGTCCGCGGCTTAGCTCAGAGACTATTAATACTAGAAATCTGTAGTTTGGCATGGTTCTATAAATTAATCACACTGCCAAAGTTGTAAAACATAATCTTGAATTTTTTTACGGTAAGTAGACCCGTACATGTAAAGAGGGGTGCATTTTGTTTTGCTAACTTGCCCTGTCGTGGGGGTCTCGTTGAACAGCTCCTCTGATTCAGGGATCGGTTTGCGAAATATTAATATCAGAAAAAAAAACGAGCGAGACCTACAGTACTCGCATATGATGTGTAACATGTGACAAAATACTTCACACTAGGCGGCATGGCTATGACAACCTTAGTTTTCTAGAATTAAAAAACGTTCGCATTTCCTGTTACACATTTCCGTCCGATTTCACGAAATCACTCCCACAAATTGCAGGAAAGCGAGAGCAAAGATGTTACACATCAAAAATATAGAAGGACATATATTCAATTTAAAAGGAAAACTATCACGGATAAGTAGGCTTGTTTAGTATTAGTCGACCAACTTAAGATGTAAACATGGATTTGTCAAAAGTGCATAGATTTTCTATACAATTTTTTTTATTGCCAATCGTAAATATAATTTTGTTTTTTAAAATAAACATTTATTTTTTGAAAAGACTATGGAACCCTACCATGTGCGAGATGACCGACATGCACTTGGCCGGGTTTTTTTGATATAACAACCATCATATTATTGATTTTAATCATCATCATCATTATAGGCTGCTTAAATCATAAGTCTTTTTTGACTTTACCGTAGTAGGATAAAAATGCATACAATGGAACATCAAACCTTCTCCTTTTTTGAATTCGGTTAACTCCTGTCCTTAAAGATAAACAATAAAATGATATTGCAAAATCCACAACACTTTCAATCTGTTGAGCTGTTCTCAAAACATGGAGCAAAATCATTGTAATCAGTAAGATCACTGCTTAGTTAACTATCGCGATATATTGAACATGTACGTGTCGTTGTTGATGTGCGTGATTAGCAGGGACAACATTACGAGCGGATTACAAATTCGTTTCCGATACAAACTTATATTTACTACTTCTGGAAAATGAATAGGCCGATTCTAGTGAAACTTTATACACATAAGCAAGTTACGAAATTATAGTTTGTGGATAGATTACTTTTTGATGTGTAACATCTTTGCTCTCGCTTTCCTGCAATTTGTGGGAGTGATTTCGTGAAATGGGACGGAAATGTGTCCCATGGGACGGAAATGTGTCCCATTTTAACAGGAAGTCGCGTTTTTTGAGGCTTTAAAAGCGCGGAAAAGGCAAAGGTATCTATGACCATACAGCCTAGTCTGCCGTATCTTTGCCGTCCTTTTTTCAGGCTTCAAAAGCGCGGAAAAGGCAAAGGTATCTATGACCATACAGCCTAGTCTGCCGTATCTTTGCCGTCCTTTTTTCAGGCTTCAAAAGCGCGGAAAAGGCAAAAGGTATCTATGACCATACAGCCTAGTCTGCCGTATCTTTGCCGTCCTTTTTTCAGGCTTCAAAAGCGCGGAAAAGGCAAAAGGTATCTATGACCATACAGCCTAGTCTGCCGTATCTTTGCCGTCCTTTTTTCAGGCTTCAAAAGCGCGGAAAAGGCAAAGGTATCTATGACCATACAGCCTAGTCTGCCGTATCTTTGCCGTCACATGTTACACATCATATGCAAAAGTATAAAGTATTTTGTCACATGTTACTCATCATATGCGAGTACTGTAGGTCTCGCTCGAATTTTTTTTTAAATTGTGTTTTCACTTAATAATAGTTATTAAAGGTTTCCATAGTCATCTTAAAATTAGCTAATGTTTTTTAAGGCGAGGTTTTATTGGAACAGTTAAGAAAATAGCCACACTTTTTAAATGGTTTTTCGTTTCAATCAAAAACTACAATGAAAGTTTAAAAAATTATAACACTACTCACTTTGTATTATCATAACAAATATTTTTGTATATTTTTTTCAATTTATACTTCTAAATATTAGACATAACTAGAGTTGAAAGTAACGGTATAGACTTATCTTTGGGATTTTTTTCTATCGAGCCAAAAGTGCTCAATTGTGTTTTTAATACTTTTGACTTTAAGGAACATCATCAACAATAAGGGTATTTGTTTCAACCTTGGGTTTTCTATCGTAAAAGAGTAATTGACGTCAAAAATAACGAAAATCTGTAATAGTACCGCCTTAAAATGAAGTATTTCGAGAATGTAATCTGTCCACAAACTAGAATTTCGCGGCTTGCTTATGTGTTTATAGTTTCATTAGAATCGGCCCATCCATTTTCAAGAAATACAGGGTGGGCCATAAAGTTTGGTGGTTTTGAAAAATTATTTTAAAAATAACGAAAAATCTTACAAAAACAAATTTATTCGTAAAAATCAATATCTGTGAAATTTATTTTCTTAAGCTAACATCATCTAGATGCGAACCGCCTCGCTGCGAGCGCTTTTCAAACCTGGATCTCAAATTTGCAAAAACTCGCTGGCGCACTGCACGTGGAATAGCGAACATTTCTTCATGGACATTGTTCTGCAGCTGGGCGATCGTGGTTGGTTTACCGGAGTAAACTCGACTCTTCATGTATCCCCACAGAAAAAGTCTGATGGTGTGAAATTTGGACTTCTGGGCGGCCATGGAATGTCCCCTCGGCGCGATATGAGTTTCCTTGCGAACATCTCGTTTACGACTGCCTTGAGTCATTAGATGTATGGCGTGTCGCGCCACAGTCTTATTGAAACCATATCGCACGATTATAAGCTTTAAATTCTTGCAGGTGCGAAAAGAAAATAATCCCGTAACATGGTTTTGTATCGATCCGAATTTACAGTCACAGATTGCCCTCGCTGATTCTCGAAGAAATAGGGACCGATTATCCCGTGAGCAAAAAGGGCCAATAATTGTTTCATCTGTTCTTACTGACGTTGGGCGTCCCGCTGGTTTCAGATTTAGAGTCGAACCAGCAGACTCGAATTTCATGACCCATGACCTAATCACATTTTCACTGGTTTAGGTCATGCAATTTGAATTCGGAGCGAAATAAACGCCAAACAACAGTGCACGAATCACAGTTTTTGTAATAATTTGTTACACAGAACGCACGCCGCGCTGCGCACCTGTAAACGCTCCATGGCGACTAAATTTCCGTGAATCAAGCTACTCATCCCTGAGTCTTCACTGGCCTCTACGTCTAGTCTATTACAGACGATTCACTACCATAATGTCCTGGACTAGAGGCAACGCTTTTGGTGGCTTAGCCACCCGATGCGCGAACGGCAGACTCGCCCGCACGCTTGGCAGAGAAAATTTGCGGCCGGTGGAGTATTAACGCTCTGGTGGCGCTTTTCCCTCTTAGCAGCGAGCGCCCCAAACCAGGCCTCGTCGCACAGTTTGCGACCCTCCGCAATACGCTTTTGCCATTCCAGCCGCTTTTCTGCAAGCTTCTCCCAGTCGCGTTGTTCTCTTTTAAAGGCAGCCATGTCCCGCTTGGCGCGTCCTTAAAGCGAAGCATTGGCCTCTCCATGTCTCTTTTTGCATTCGCTACTGCCAATCCCTGAGTACGCTCTTCTTTACGTTTACGTACCAGGAAAGGGACCCATTACTGAGCCTAAGCTCTCCGTGCGTGTGTCTGTCCGTCTGTCTGACTTTTAAAAGGCTGTCCTTTAAACTGTGATAGATATCCGTCTGAAAATTTTACAGAATATGTGTTACTATGAGGCTTATACCTACATATAATAAAAATTATAAAAAAGTAAAAAATTAAAGGGGTTACGTAAAACGTGTTTTTAAAAGTTTTTTTTTTGCTTTTTTCTAAAACCAGTTATACTAACAAGCGTAAAACCTCGTGCGATTGTAGTACTTATACTTATACTGAAGTTTAACAACAAATAATAAAAACCGGCCAAGTGTGAGCCGTACTTGCGCTTAAAAGTCTGACTTGAATGAAAAAACAGCATTTTTCTGTCGCTCGCGTTAATGTCTTTTGTTTGAAATGAATAAGTATCATTGTTATACTTGTATGGAGAGAGGTGTTGGTGTGGAACCCTCGGGCCTCGGTGCACAAGTCACTTGACCGGTTTTTTCTTTGATCTAAGTGACTAGGATATGAATACCCATACATATTTAATAACGGTAAACAAAGCTAGTATCTTTACATTCAAAAACGAAGATTTATGTAACTATAGAGCGATTATCTTGCGACTGGCCACTGGCCACTGGCCACTGGCTGGCGAGTGGCGACAAATAACGTAGATAAAGCAACGGCACTGGCACTAGTAGCACGCAGCATAACGAGACGCAACGTGACAAAGCAATCATCTCCATTCAACACACTACAAGAACAAAAGAGACAACAACGGTGTTTTAAGCCACAAGCCGCTTTATATATGTGTTTGTGGTACTAGTCACCGGAGGAGCCAGCATTCGATAATATTTGATAATTATTCACATGCGCTATCTGATGATGGCTCGAGGCGCGTGCGCAGCCGGCCGACGACATCTCATACGTAGATACCCATATTTTGGAGATATTAATTTTGTCACCGACCAATTAACAGCTAACGCTAACGCCTGTCGAAACTACTTACGAAGAAAGAGGGTCCTAATTAAAGCTGTCAATTCGAATCTATTGAGATGAGAAGACGCAAGCTGACAGTAAAACTGATTTCCGTTTTTGTGCTCGTAATATCGCGAATGAAAGGTGAATTTTATGAAAATAACCACTACTTTTGTGAATCAGTACGATCGACCTAACCCTAGCATAGTGCAAGTTTTTTTTATTAAAAAAAATTTGAGTGCGTTTGACTGCAACTCACCTGATGGTAAGTAATGATGCAGTCGAGGATGGTACACGCAAACTCAAATAATGCCTATTCACTCTTGCCTTGAAGATCCCCAAATTATAGGAATCGGGAAACACTGACGCAGGCAAGGAGTTCCACTCCTGCGCTGTACGCAAATAAATTTTTATTATTTTATTTATTTACGTTACAAAATTACAAGTTAACAAAACATTATGCAGTATTGTTAAACCTTAATAAGGTTTTTCTCAATACTGTTCTCCAGTCATGAATGCATTACCAAATTATCATTATACAATAGAAATGAAGAAGCGTAACGATTCGTGCGAAAAGGAGGAACA
This sequence comes from Coleophora flavipennella, assembly GCA_947284805.1. Lineage (NCBI taxonomy): Eukaryota > Metazoa > Arthropoda > Insecta > Lepidoptera > Coleophoridae > Coleophora > Coleophora flavipennella. Next base: position 16,223,810 of record OX369280.1, on the reverse strand, counting down.
TCAACAACAAAGGGGTGCAACCCCTCCCTGCGTCTCGTTGACCGAAGGTGGAATGGAGCCGGGGAAAGAGGTCGTGAATTTCTTGCACACACTCTTTGAAATTAATTCGATAGGATACCGATAGACAGGCGACTTTGCGGCGATGCTCAAGGCTTTGGAGCTTGATGTCATTGACTAGCTCTTCGTCACCAATGAGTCTCCGTGCGCGTCGGTCGATGGCGTCCAAGGTATCCAGCTGATAGCGGGCTGATCCATCCCATAAGTGTGAACAGTACTCCAAACATGAACGGACCTGTGCTTGATATAAAGTAAGCAGCTGTCCAGGTGTGAAGTACCGTCTCACCTTAGAAAGAATGCCCAGCTTCATTGCAGCAACTTTTTCCTTGGACTCAATGTAACGACCGAAGTTAAGATTGAGTGTTAAATCCACGCCGAGGAATTCCAGCTTGTCAGATATCTGAATTGATAGAATATTAAAAATACAGGATTTTTATTGAACTTTGAAAACAAGCTTATAACGTTAAAGTACCTAAGGTTGTAAATAACTGCAGTAAGTAGTTGTTAAAACTTCAAATAGTTTATTTGACATGTTTGTTTATTTATAAATGTTACTATTATTTTTTTATTCATCATCATCATATCAGCCGATAACCGTCCACTGCTGCACAAAGGCTACTATTATTTTTCTGTTCTACCTTACGCGGTGGGCCATTTTTGCATGATTCTAGTCTAATAATCGTAGCTGAACGTGCTTAAATAAATGAATCTTTATTTCTTAAACAGACTTAAAACTTGGTCAGACTATATAATGTTACCCTGTTTAAAGCAAATCATTATTTATTATCTATGTGTCGCACTTGCTTACGATATTAAATAAATGCATAAGTGCAGTATTTAATCAAATAAAGATATATGTATAATGTGAGTAAGGATACCTCACAGGCGGATAAATGGACTGCAAAAGCAAACAGAGTGACTAACAGATGTAATCCAGGAACTGACTGCAGTGCTCTGGAAAAGTTCGAGTATGTAGATTTTTTTTCAGGAAAGTTTAGTAAGTGTTTTAGACTTGGGTGAACATCCACCACCTGGTACATTTTCCATAGCTATGGAGTCATAATTTTTTTGGATAATTTTTTTTCTTCAGAAACCTATCGAGTAGGGCATCAAGTGTAAGGACTCCATGAGCTGATTCCAAAAATATATACCACACCATTACGTATATTAATATTTTCCAAATTCCTTTTATAACGTTACGTATGATATATAAAGTCATACGGCGTATATTTTAGAAAAAAACCATTGAGCCGTTTCCTGTCAGGAAGAGCCTAAACTTGGTGTGTTTTGAGAAGTTTTTTTTATTTTTTTACGAAACAACTGGCTGCAATGTAATGGTGTGGTATATTTTTGAAATCAACTCATGGAGCCTTTTTATTTGATACCACACTCTATAGGTTTCTAAAGAAAAAAATATCATACAAGAAATTGATGACGTCATAGCTGAAAAATGTACCAGGTGGTGGATGTCCACCCAATTCTAAAATAATTACTAAGACTCCAACTAAAATTTTCGAATAAAATTCTCCATACGCGAACTTTCCCACAGGACCGCAGTCAGGCACAGGACTCATTATCTTTGTGCGAGGTAACATATACCCACGCGAAGTGACGCCTAGTTTCATAATTAAGGTCACCAATGAACTGTCGAACAAGTGTTTACTGAAATACGTATCTCAGAACATTAAGGGCGATGTTATTGGAATTTCTATTTCTAGCATGTCTATCTGTTATCTATCTATCCTACTGCGAATTCCAACGCTCTAGCTGAGTTGCGAACGGTCACATTTATATGGACACTTGAACCAATACAGAAACAGCATAGGAACAAAATGAACAAAACCAGGAAGTAGAAAGGTCTAATAAGCTCGAATAAAGTAATAATATGTACGTACATACTGAGAATACCTTTGACCAAATGTAATGGTCTGGCCCTATTCATACATTAATCTCATAAAAAATAGTCTAATACAACACGCACTCACACCAATTTAGTCTGCCGAGTCTCCTTTAAATGTAAACAATGACAGAGATAGAGAGACGTACTCGGAATTTAGTAAAAATGAGATAACAAATTTCACAATCGATTTGGGGAATACTGATCGACAGCGCCAAAATGAGCGAATTCACTCATTCTGTGGGCATCAAAACCGCTGTTAGGGTAGGCCGGTCAATAACTGTTATATTGGTCAAAGCTTACGTGGGAAGATTCATTAAAACTGAGATTTAAAGAATACTTTATCAACCAAGTTCAAAAAAATTGTAATTCCTCCATTTTGCTAAAAGAAGACATTGGTATAGACCCATCTGTCACTTATACAAGTGTCCTAGCGGTCACCACTCAGCTCGATCTCACTTAACATCATAAATAACTTTGTCAATCTGCTAACTTAATAGCATAATTTATCCGTCTCGGGACAACATAACGAGCAATGGCGATAATAAACCAGAAAAGCCATGGGGTGATAATAGCCGTCCGTAAATAATGATTGCTGATTGCCGGTCCACACCTCACCGAGTCACCGGCACCGGGTCGCGGGAACGCACAACCTTCGATGTATCGGCATTAGGTGGTATCAAAACGTGTTCCACATAATGTATGGTTGGTTGTTGCTCTAATCTGAAATACTTGTAGTAGGGAAATGTCCTTAACTTATACTTTTTCAACCGACTTTTCAAAATGAGGAAGTTGTCAATTCGACTGTATGTTTTTGTGAATTAATGAATGTTTATTTGCAGTATGTTACTTATTTTTTCGCGAATTTTAGGTATTTTAATGATTCTGTTTATTGAAAAGTGATGCCTTCCGAGTAGTTTCATATATATTTAATCAATATCAAATAATAGCGTATTCACAAAATCGTTTCCAAAATAAACTTCAAATTTCTACATCTTGAAAATGGATGTACCGATTCTAATTAAACTTAATGCATGTAAGTCATGAAATTCTAGTTTGTGGATAGATTACATTTAAAAAAAAGATTGTTTTCACTAACTAATAGTAATTTAAGATTTTCATAGTAATCTTAAAATTCTCTAAACAAATCTTTCTTAATATAAAGTATTTCGAAATTTTAATCTACCCTCATGCTACAATTTTGTGATTTGTTTATGGGTATAAAGTTTCATTAGAATCGGCACAGTGATTTTCAAGAAGTAGTAATGTTAAGTTTGTATGGGAAACGGTTTTATAAATACGCTCTTAGGTACTTTTATAGAAATTAACAATAAAAAACATTTTTCAAAAAACCTAAAACCTTTTACGCACAAGATTTTATTTAAAGTAAGAAAGTAAAACATTTAATAACAGAATATTGATAACAAAATTTTTAAATTGGTAAAGAGAGGTTTTATACATATCTTGGCTTTTTGAGCATAAACTCTCTTTTTTTTAAAAAAAAGAGAGTTTTTATGCTCAAAAAGCTCAGTCAGTAGGCCAAATGTTTCCAATGTTGTATTGTCACCTCCGGGAATACGACTTCTGAGCAAATTCCAGCCAAATCGGATTTCTGGAAGTGGCTCTAAAATCGTTTGCAAGATTCACCTAAACTAACTAACATACATAATATATAAATACAAACGCTTTTAATATAAAATATAATTTTCGAAAAACTTAAAGCTTTTTGGTACTTTGAAAAGTGATGAAGTACTTTTTAGGTATATTTGAAAAGAGTTTTATGCACAAAAAACTAAATTCTCAAATGAATATCAATATACGAGTACACGGTTCCAAATTCAAAAAAGTTAAGAAAGCAAAGTTTTTTGGAAATGGTCAAATATGTAAACAAAACATTTTATCATTGATTAAATTTTATCTTAATCACATTACATTTTGGAAATCGAGCATTTTATTTATTTTATCATCGTGTGTATTTCATTTAAAACCTAAATGGTTTATTTTTAAGAAAACACTTCATGATTTGTTTTTATATATATAAACAAATATATATATGGCCATTTCTAAACAACTAGACTGTATTTCCTACGATTCTATTGAAACTAAAAGACGATTCTTGGGACCTTGATTCCACCTCCAAATTTCATAAACAGATCAACTTCAAAAATTCCGACAGGATCTATTGCCACCGGGAATACGGCTTCATTTCGAATTTCAGCTTGGAGTATTGCTGGACAGCGCCATGTTGTGATCTCCACATGTGACTGAAGTCAGCCGTAAGTTCTTTGCTGCAGCTTACTCGCTACGACGATGGAAAGCATTCTTCCCCAAAAAACCAAGATAGAGTTAGCACAGTCTCTTCTTCTGCCAATCTTGGACTACGCTGATGCGAACTGTCCAGATCTAAACGAGGATCTGAAGTCTAAACTCGAAAGGTTGCAAAACGTATGCATTCGTTTTATATTTGGTTTAAGTACGCAAATGTGACCAGATATTTCGCACCCAGCTTAAGTGGTTTCCTATCCGTCAACGGCATCACTTTCATCTCCTTTCCCTTCTCTTTAATGTCCTGTATAATCCCAATGCTCCAACCTACCTGAAGACCAATTTTACGTACCTTGGATCTGATCACGATCGAAAGCTTAGGTCTATAGAGGATAACCTGCTGAAACTTTTACACTTTCTCTCGCACTACTACACCCACCCAGTCCTTCTCTATTATGTCTGCTCATCTATGGAACTCTTTACCTTCCGATGTTCGTCACGCTGAGTCATTAGCAGCGTTCAAGCTGCGTCTTCGGGAATTTTTCCTACTCCAGTAGTTATGTGAGTATATACGAGTATGTACATTTATACTTATATATATAGAATATAATTATTATTATCTACCTACTCATATTTAAAACATATCTATTTATATATTAAGTTTAGACCGTGGATTATTCTTTCTTTGCGTTTTGGAAAATATCTTGCTAACAGATTCTTGCACTATCGTTGTATTACTTTTTATACTTGAATATATCTCATCTGCCAAAGGTTGTCTGGAAGAGATCTATTTTAGCGATAAGACCGTCTTTGTACACTTAAGTTCAATTAAACCATGTTGTAATAATTTCTTGTTATGTTGTAATTTATACATACCATACATGCAAATATACTTTTTTTATTGAGTACGGACCACATAACGCGAGTACAACTTACACTTAGCTGGTTTTCATTATTTGTTGTTTTACTTTAGGATTAGTAATACATAAAGAAAAATAGGTACCCATCTGTTAACTTGGTTTATTGTTAACTTATAATTCTCTAACATAACGAATAATTTGATAACGTAATCTAATAAACATTAAGTTTGTCTATCAAACCTTTAACGTTATTCCAAATAATAGGAACTGGTCCCGCTTGTTGCAGTAGCAGCAACAAGAGCTGACCCTAGCTGCTCTCCCGCAGGACGCAATCGCACTCTAATTAACTAGGCCGGACATGGGCACGCGAGGATGTTCCGATTAGAAGCTCGCCCTTTAAGGAAAAACAATCACATCGCCAACAAGGAATAACCGAGATTAACCAACGCCACTTACAGCCACACATATATTTACAATCAAGACAAAGGCAAATTGTTTTGGTCCGTGAAACGAGATACGTCGGTTGACAGCCGCTCCAGTTACGTTTGTTTATGTGAAAATAGTGTTAGTGGTCTAAAAGGTAGCGGACTACATGGGCTAAAAGCTACGTTGCAGTTATCTGCCGGAGTCCGTTATTCAGTGCATTGCTATGTCAGATTTTCAATGCGACGGTGTGTCTTACCGCGGTTACCTCGCGATGGCAGCGGCGGCGGCGCGGCCTTCTTGCGTGGCGCTCGCGAGACGCGACTCCGGCTGAATGCGGCTACTGTGACGATATGTTCCAAGATAGCCCCGTTCAAGCCACGCCATTTATTCATGGTGCAATAAATTCAAATTACAGCATTAACAATAGTACGGATAACATCTATAGACCCGATACTCTCGTGCCTCGCGCGCGATACCACGATACCACGGCGGCAATGCGTGCTGCCTCAACGGGTTAATAAACATGAGTACCGTACGATCCGATACGTTTTACGGCAATTAATCTATCCATTGCGGGTTTCACTTTAACAGATGTGCTATTAAAATATTATTGCTAAACATATTCTACAATCGCACCGCACGTAAATATATCGTATATTGTTATTGATGCGATCGTATAAAACGAACAAGTGTGAAATTGGATCTAATTTTAATATGGATTTAACACAAAAACATAGCCATCCATAAACGTCGCGAGTGTAAAGGCATGTCGTAGAGATCAGAGACCCATGCCATGAGTCTAGCAGAGGTGGCCGTCGTCCGCTATATAGCGCAATGAAATCCTACACCGAGGAGAATCGAACGCGGTCCTGTCGCGTTTGAAATTTGTGCAATATTTCGCCCTTTTCACGTAGATATCCCGGCCGTGTCCAACCGAACGCGAAACACAATACCACCGCTATATTTTATAGGGACCGCACCGATAGCGGGCGGCAGGCAGATTGTTTTACTATCAATCAAATGGAATCAATTTATTCCTGTGCATGTATAAACGGACGAAGTTATTTTGACGTGAGCATGTAATGTCGCACAATCTGTTGTAGGATTTGTGCCGTGACTTAATAAATGGCTAAGATTAGCAAGTGTGGCGCGTTCGTGGCACTCTTTGTGTTGCCATCGTCAACGGCGGCGCGCACGCACGTAACGCCGCCGCCGAACGGAACGGAACGGAACGGGTTTAAGTGTAAGTGTTACCACGGTTTAATTGGAATCATCAGACGACAAAATGTAGCACAGACGAGCTACTTCTACAGACGGGCTACACTCACTGAGAAGAATCACTAAAACCTTTTGTTCTCATAAGTAAACTACTTATTAGAAAATTATTAGAAACTAGCTTTTCCCCGCATCGATTTTATTACTGTATTTGAGGGTGAGTGGTGTGCAAGTGGACGTGGACATGAGTTTTCTCCAGATCCCTCAGGAACTGTATCGGGCTATTCTGATTAGCAGTCTATGTCACTTCCCACCCCCTTAAACAATCCGTTGCTCCGTAGCGATGCCGACGTGCGCGAGCTTGGAAATGAGTTTTCGCAGATCCCTCGAGAACTATATCAGGATCTGCTAATAAGTAAATTATGTGATTTCCCACCTCCTCTACCATCTCTGTGAAAAAAATCACAACAATTCATTGTACCGTTGCGATTTTAAAGAATTTAACCAAAATAAGTGTATTTTTTTCAGTTCCCTCAGGAACTGCATCGGATTAAGCTATTTTTACGGAATTAAAAGTAGACTATGTCCTTTCCAGTGACACAGGCTACTTGCGTGTCAAATTTCATCAAGATTCGTTCAGGTGTTGAATCGTAAAAAGATAACAAATAAACCAACAAACAAATACATTTTCCTATTTATAATATTAGTAAGGATTGTGTAACAAGGACGCTCTTACGGTAAAGGAAAACTCGTGAGGAAACCTGCACACGCCTGCGAAGAAACCCACTCTGATTAGGGGTCGCCACTACCCCAAAACCTCCTACCTGGACTCGGCCCCCATGTGGAGTATGGCCTAACTTTACCGACCTTAGGTAGATCACCATGCATGCTCCAGCAGTGGGGACCCTTAAAATGAGAATAAAGAGAATGTTTTGAATTAATAAAATGAGAATGTTAGAACCTCGTTACATATTCAATTCTTAAAATTATTAAAATATTACTGTTAACATATTAATATTAGTCCTCAAATCGAATTCGTAATTGATAATCGAAATGATTACGTCTAGATTCTATCTCTCTCTAGACAAACACAATGCGAATTATGCAAAAGTAATCCGCTCGTCTTTGGCGACTTCATCTTTCCAGCGATACCTTGTTCGACCCACCGAGCGTTTCCCAAGATATGCTCTTTTGGCTTCTCAATCCTCTTCCATTCTCTCTACGTGTCCTAGCCAGCGAAGTCGGGCTACTTTTATTTCCCCGATGATGTTCGGCTCGGTCGCTAGGTCCTGTTTAAATCTTTGCCTCCACTCCCCGTCTTCTCCTCTTGTTGGCCCCAGAATCGTTCGCAGGATCTTTCGTTCCGCGACTAGGAGTTTGTTCTCCTCTTTCAGTTGTAGTGTCCAAGTTTCGCATCCGTACATTAGAAAAAAGATTAAAAAGTTGGGAGTGCCCGAATGGTCAAAGTTGGCACAAAATAGGATAGAGTGGCGCACTTTAATGTCGGAGGCCAAGATCCACTTCGGGTCGCTGAGCCAGCGAAGTAAGTAAGTAAGTAATCCGCTCGTCTGCAACGGCCGCACTCGTAGCCAATCAATCTGCGCGCGCGTTGTGTACGGACGAGGACATGCGCAATAGACGCGGCGCGGCGCCATCCATCAAACGCGCGTTCGATCTATGCAAATGTGGTGGCTGCACCGGCCTCGAAAATGGATCACAAAATGTATGTTACTTTGGTCTGGGAAAATAAAATTGCTGCAGCCAAACGTTACATAAATCGATCTTCAGATCACAATGTACAATAATAAACGCGAACGTAGAGATGTTTGTTTGTTTGTTCCACTTTCACACCTAAAAGGCTAAACGGATTTCGATGAAATTTAATAGATAGATAGATCGTCGCTTGCGGCTCGCGCACGGTAGAACTGCTTTGGAGAAATAAAGGAAATGGCCATAACTTCTGTGGAATTAACTTACTAAGCAAAGCACTGTGTAGCCAAAGTTACGATTATTTGTTTGCGGTATTTACTAAAAATCATCTAAATCCAATGTATTTTTTTTAAATGTGGATTAAAAACCAGCCAGGTGCGTGTCAGAACCGCACACATAGGGTTCCGTACCATCATACTAGATGGCGCTAGTTATTCATGTTTCAAAAAAAACACGTTTTTTCCTTATTTTTTCACTTTTTCGATTTTTTTGTATTTGTTGTTATGGAAGAAACATAAATATATCATGTGTGAAAATTTCAATTGTCTAGCTATCTCGGTTCATGAAATACAGCCCGGTGACAAACGGACAGAAGTCTTGGTAATAGGGTCCCGTTTTACCCTTTGGGTACGGAACCCTAAAAATCATTGGATATATTGGTAGGTACACCCTTGGTGTCATCTCATATGACGTCATGACGGTGAGTGACCACGAATCGAAGATAGATACGGGCTTACTTAGGTTCTTCCCCAACGCAACAGGGGAACTGGCTATCTACAGGAACACATCAATGCTGTTAATATTTTATTTTATTGATAAACAATAGCCGTAACTTAATACATGATGTGTCTTAAGTTTGGTAGATTACAGACCTACGGTTTCCTATATTTAAATTTAAGAAAATTTAACTCCAAATGTGAAGACCAAACAATATATTTACTACAGATAATTTTGAATGTGATTGAATATTTGAAGTAGTTATGCTGTTAACATTGGTGTTTGGCAGCGGGACTTACATAAGATATTTTGCTTTAATCAAAGGATAAGATGGTGTTAACGAGCCAGACGGGCTAAGAAAATGCCCTACCACCAACCAAACCGAGTCTTTTTAACCGCCTCCGTGGCGTCATGGTTAGTCCATTCGCTTCACACTAGAAGGTCGCGGGTTCGATTCCCGGCGGGGTCACTCGATTTGGTTGTTGGTAGATCATTTTCATAGCCCGCCTGTCTAGCTACCACCATCTTATCTAAGTCTTGCCGCCAAACATCAGTGTTAACAGCATTGATGTGTTCCGGCTTGAAAATAAGATAGCCAGATCCCCATTGCGTTGGGGAATCTTAATAAGCCCGCTTCCATCTTCGGCATCATCGTCACGTACAGGTGAAATGATGCCAAGGGCTTATCAATCTTATCTTATCTTATCTATATATATATATATATAGGGTAGGGTAGTTAGGGTTGGGTAGTGTAGTGTAGGGTAGGGTTGGGTAGTGTAGTGTAGTGTAGTGTAGAGTAGTGTAGTGTAGTGTATGTAGGGTAGGGTAGTGTAGTGTAGTGTATGTAGGGTAGGGTAGGGTAGTGTAGTGTAGTGTAGGGTAGTGTAGTGTAGTGTATGTAGGGTAGGGTAGGGTAGTGTAGGGTAGGGTAGGGTAGTGTAGTGTAAGGTGGAACGAAGTTTGCCGGAACAGCTAGTTGTGGATAAAAAAAAGTCTTACAAAATTAAGCCCCACCGGGACTCGACCCATGAGCTCCCGGTGTGAAGCGAGCGGCCTGGACACTGACGGAGGCGGTCAGGTGGTTTGGATAGGTACCATTATCGTGACATATTTGCATTGTTGAGCAGTTACTAAATCGGTACACGACAAACATAACATATCACCATCATCACGGGCCACGCGCCACACGCCACGGGCCCGGGGACTCAGATCAAATAAAAATTCAAGTAGAACCTCACGTAAATTCAATGTGAATGCCAATCAAAACACGCACACATAGACGTCAAAACCACTCCAAACGTCGTCGAAGACACGCACACATACATAACACAAGATACCGCAGACCCTGGATGACCAGCGTCAGTGCCACAAGGTATGTCTGGACCACCTTTTGGCTGGTCACCCCTTTTCTGATCTTTAACCAATTTGTCTTGCTGATACATAACAAAAATACCCATTAGGCGCTTTGCACACGACGTTCCGGCCAACGATAGCTCAAAGGGAATCCTATACAACAAACGCACATGGAGGACAAGAAGACCGCGTCGACCACGCCGCCTCCATGTGGTTTGGTAGTATAGAATTCACTTTGTGTTATCGTTGGCTGCGAAATTGACCGGTCCGCCCCGCCCCGTCGTGTGCAAAGCGCCTTAAGAGCAACAAAACAAAGTTGTGTAAATTCACTTCTTCAGGTGTAAGGAAATTTCATATCTATGAATGGTAGCCGCAATCGAAGACGTATATTCACCATCAGCTCGTTTTCAACGTGTCTCCTGAAAACAGGGATAAGATTATTACTTACATCATTATTGCGTCACTGAATATTGTACTTCCTCAAGAGACCACGGAGTTCATAAACCCCATACAAACGTAGACTTTGATCCATTTGATAACCAAACAATCAATTTTGAAATAATTTTATATCGCTATCGGTACTTTTATAAAAAGCTAAACTAGAATCCATTAGAAGGTTCAGGTTTTTACCCCGAAAACACGTCTTTATCACTCGGCTCGTTATCAATGGTAATAACGGTTTTTTTTTTAAAAAAGCCTTGCGGTACCGACTTTAGATTTATAATGTACTAGCTTTTGCCCGCGGCTTCGCCCGCGTGGACATCGTTTTTATGACTGTCGTAGACATGCGTGGACATGTGTTCTCTCCAGGTCCCTCGGGAACTGTCAGGATATGCTTATTAGTAAATCAGTCATTTCCCACCCCATCAACCATCTCTGTGCAAAAAAACACTCAATCCATTGTTTGGTTGCGATGTTAAAGAAATTAATCAAAAAAGAGTATATTTTTTTGGTAATAAATATATTTGTATTTGTATTTTCAGTTCCCTCAGAAACTGCATCGGGCTATGCTATTTTTACGGGATAAAAAGTAGCCTTTGCCTTCCTCGTGACACAGGCTACCTGCATGCCAATAGCTATGCACATAGCTCGTAGAACATAATGATATACTCATTACGTGAAAACACCGGCCAAGTGCGAGTTGAACTCGCGCACCGAGGGTTCCGTACCACCAAACCTCTCCACACAAGTACAAGCGAGTGACAGAAAAATGTTCATTTGGGTTCAGTAGTCAAACTAGGAACTCTTATAGTTTCGCCATGTCTGTCTGTCTGTCAGTTTGTATATCGCAGCCATGATTCTCAAAGACTGTTACAGCTATAAAGCTGTAATTTGATACGGTTATACAAATGTGTGACCGCTATAAATTTATGGAACAAAACCTGAAAAAAAACAAGACCTACAGTACTCGCATATGATGTGTAACATGTGACAAAATACTTATGAGAAATTAATTAATTATCGGGTCGTACATTCACGGGCCGACCCTTCGAATAGTAGTATGTCATCTTTGCCTTTGCCATCACACTAGGCGGCATGGCTATGACAACCTTAGTTTTCGAAAATTAAAAAACGTTCGCATTTCCTGTTACACATTTCCGTCCCATTTCATCTCGTCCATTTCGTCCCGTCCATTGCTGTGCGCGAGTCCGACCCGCACTTGGTCAGATCGAATAGCGCGCGCTTTCGCGACTTCCTGTTACACATTTCCGTCCCAAGTTACACATTTCCGTCCCATTTCACAAAATCACTCCCACAAATTGCAGGAAAGCGAGAGCAAAGATGTTACACATCAAAAATTAGGGTGCCTCCCCTGTATGTAAAGTGGGGGTGATTTTGTTTGTTCACCGACCCTATCTTGTCGGGTAACGTTGTTTAGGTCTTATAGAACAATTGAGGATTTGCTAAGATAACTTTTCTAATAAATTTATTTGGTTCGTAGGGAATATAATTATATTAAAAGAAAATTTATCACGGCCAAGTGGGCTTTCATAGTTAAAGTCGATTAATTTAGGATGTGCAGATGGATCTAGGTCATAAATTTTCAATACAAAATTTTCTATACCAACTGCATTTTTTCAATATTCGCACATCAACTTTTCCTTGGGATATTTTTGACTTTTTGAAGAACTATAAAAAATTACTTAGGACGTAGGGTAGAAACTTTCAAGATGAGTAAGTACTGTATTAACCCTCTTAGTTCTTATAAATTAATTTAGTTTTAAGTGACTCTTGTAAAAACTAGCGGAAAATGAAATTGTATGAAATTAGTAGAACCCATAAGAACTGAGAAGGTACTCGTAAATATAGCACTTGACTATCGTGAAAGTGTGTAGGTATACCCTGCCTGTAGTGCTTTGTACTGCACATGTCCTAAGTGATTTTGATAGCTTTTCAAGAAACCATGTTTGGCGGGTTTTTTTAAATATACATAGGCATGTTGAGCATTGTACCTTTGTTTTTTGAAAAGCATGTGGAACTAAATCGGTAAATGGCAAACGAGTGACACTTGTAAGCCCGAGCCGCACGCGAGGGTTTACCATCGTCACGAGTTCACCAATTACTTTTTACGCCCATGTATCATACGACGTTTTTCAATACAGTTTTCAAAAAAAAAGGATAAACAAAAAAAGTACTTACATAGACATTGAATGGACTAACCAAAATGAGTATATATGGACTATTATTATATTATTATTATATCAGCTCATATACGTCCCCACCGAGGGGCTCGAGCCTACCCTAAATCAGGGCGAGTAGGCCTTAGTCGACCACGCGGGCCCAGTGCGGGTTGGTCGACTTCACACACAACCTTCGAGTTTCATCGCAGGCGTGTGCAGGTTTCCTCACAATGTTTTCCTTCACCGTTAAAGCAATCGTTAAGTATGTACGTAAGTTTTGAAAAACTCATTGGTACATTGGCCGTCCAAATTTGAACCCGGTACCTCTGGTTAGATGGACCGAGTCGTTACCGGTTGAGCCACTGGCGCTTTTTATATGGACTAACCAGGTCCATACCTATCGATGTTTTGGCAATCAAAGTTCATTTAACCGCCTATGTGGCGTAATGGTTAGTCTATTCGCTTTACACCAGGTGGTCACGGGTTCGATTTCCGGTGGGGTCAAGTTGTTCATTGCGTTGGGGAATCTTGGTAAGCCTGCTTCTATCTTCGGCATCATCGTCACTTACCATCAGGTGAGATGATGTCAAAGGTCTACCAATTATGGATAAAAAAGACACACGTATGCGCGCCGACTTCTGTCTACGCGCATGCGTTAATTTTTTTATATAACCATTTATGGCTTGAGATAACAAGGTAAGAATGAAACCTCTTTGGCAAAGATGACCTGTTTCTTGGTGTGACGTTGCGCTACATGCGTCATCAGTTTCCTTCTGGTACACGCCACCGTCGTGGAGTAAATCCCCTTTCTTGAAGATGTGGTGTCTCTATTAAAACTATAGTTTCAAAAGTCTGAAATATAATTATGTATCTTTGATTATTATTTGCTAGAAATTGATTATTTGCTAGAAATTTCAAAAAAATGGCATAATCAATGTGCGGTAAAATCAATTTTGCACACAGTAAACTGGCATATTAAGTACCTCTTAAGAAAAAAGTTAATAGTTATTGTTTTTCCATTTATAAACTGACTAAGATAGTGACTAGACACATTGCAGTCACAGCATATTATTATGCTTACGTAGAATCTGTTCTCGAAAACGTCTTATCTCTCTCTTATCGTGTGGCACTATTAACCGTGCTATCCAAGCGATAGACGACGGTTGTCTAGTGTTGTACTTAGCATCACCCGTGGTCTCGTGTAGGGCATCTAGATTTATACCTACGGACGTGTGCAACGTGACCTTTATACACATATCAAATCAGATGTGCAGGGTTCCTCACGATGTTTTTCCTTCACCGTTTAAGTAATCGATAAGTATATGTACGTAAGTTTCAAATACTCAGTGGTACATTGGCCGTCCGGATTTGAACCCGGGACCTCTGGTTAGGAAGACCAAGTCGTTACCGATTGATCTACCGACGCTCCCAACGTCTTATAATATAGAGGAACAGCACTAACAATAAAGTCAAAAGGTTTTCATTACCCAAAAAAAAAGTGTTTTCGTGCCATATTCAGTGCGGCACAAGATGTTTCATGTAGGCCGCTGTTTTGAAACCTACAATATACTGCCACTACCTTGTCTTTAAACACTAGAAAGGGCAAAGTTAGTAAAACAAGATTAAGAATTTTATAGATAAGTAAGCTAGAAAGGTATCAGTCCGAAAAAGGAGGAATCCCAACAGGTTATTTATAGATGAGATTCCATAAAAACACGATTCCAAAAAAAATATTGAAAGGACCACATAATTTATAATGAAATACCGCGTTCGATTCGAGAATTTAAAGGCAACATTGCATTAGTGGCTTCTTCAGAACATAATTCCATTGACGATTATCTAAAGCATAAGTACCATTAATCTGAAATGTTATAATATGTACAAACTGTCATAGGTATACATTATCATGGAATTTTGCACAGAATAGAAGAAGCAGCATTTTTTTTATCTGTGGAATTTTGAATTTAACTACATTGCGCGTGGTCTGGTTTGACACGCGCTTTGCCACTTTTTTAATTCAGTTCGAACACCATAGCGCAAGTATACGACTGACACTTGGCTTGTTTTCAGTAATTTTTATTTTACTTTAGGACTACTAAGACTATTTCTACAATACAAGTTGACGCTTGTATGTATTGCCGTTTTTAAGATAGATCAAACACAAAAAACTTATAATTACTTGTTTGATAGATTTTTAATGTTTTTATATTTAATATTAAGTGCCTTCAGGATCAAAACTCGGAACCTATCCAGCTGCAGCGAGGTGTGAGACAGGGCGACGTTATATCTCCGAAACTGTTCAACGCCGCCCTGGAAGATGTTTTTAAGCTTTTGGAATGGGGTGGACTCGGCATCAATATCAACGGCGAGTACATCACCCACCTTCGATTCGCTGACGATATATCGTGGTCATGGCTGAGACTATGGACGACTTAGGCACGATGGCCTCAGTAGAGCCTCTCAACAAGTGGGTCTTAGAATGAACATGGACAAGACGAAAATTATGTCAAACTTCCGTGTTATACCTACTCCTCTGAAGGTTGGAGACTCTACACTCGAAGTTGTTACCGAATATGTATATCTGGGACAAACAGTCCAGTTAGGTTAGGTCCAACTTCGAGAAAGAGATCAATCGTCAAATCCAACTCGGCTGGGCAGCGATCGGGAAGCTTCGCAATATCTTTACGTCCCAGATACCGTAGTGTCTTAAGACCAAGGTCTTCGACCAGTGTGTGTTGCCAGTGATAACATACGGCGTGCTATGCTAGGAGTTTCTCTGCGTGATCGAATCAGAAACGAGGAGATCCGTAGGAGAACTAAAGTAACCGACATAGCTCTCAGAATTGCTAAACTTAAGTGGCAGTGGGCGTGCACATTGCTCGTAGAACAGATGGCCGTTGGGGAAGTAAAGCTCTCGAGTGGCGACCACGCACCGGAAAGCGTAGCGTAGGAAGGCCTCCCACTCAGTGGACCGATGACCTGGTGAAGGTCGCGGGAAGCCGCTGTATGCGGGCAGCGCAGAACCGGTCGTCGTGGAGATCCTTGGGGGAGGCCTATGTCCAGCAGTGGACGTCCTTCGGCTGATATGATGATGATGATATTTAATATTATATTCTGTTAAATTTACAGCCAGCTCTTTACTACGGTTCTAAAGATACGGCATTCCAGGTAAGGTAAACAGACGGACGGACGGACGGACGGACGGACGGACAGATAGACAGCGCGGCGTAGGCTTATTATTAGAGATCCGCTACTCGGTACGAAAAACAAAATGAAGAAGTTGAGTGCGTTTGGTTGCACCTCGCCTGATGATAAGTGCCGACGCAGCCGAAGATGTAGCGCAAGCTCAAGTAGTGCTTATTCATTCTCCTCTTATCAGCAAAACTAATAGACATAAGTGCCGCATATAAATAGCGCAAACAAACAAAACGCTTAGCATAGTCTATCGTATGAAAAATGTGCTTTCTAGGAAGTGTTTTCTATAATTCTATTAAAGGGTTCATTACAGCGATTTGAGTTACAGCCCTGCCTCAAATTATGGATGGATAGCCTAACTGTCTCCTATGCATTATTTATTGGCGTATAATGGCTCCTAATGGGAGGCTATTCAATCTGCCACTTGGCCTGGATCTTTTTTATTTTCCACGAGTCCTCCACTCGAGGGCGGCTCTCGTCCATCCGCGGTCTTGTGAATATTCATAACGCGAACTTTCGATTCCACTTGGGATTTAATTGATACCTGCGTTGTGAACATACGCTGGGCCGGGCCACGCTTATGGACAAAACTTAATTGCTCGTTAAGCCCTGATACTCGATTGTTTGTTGATTATTAAAGCAAAAAGAACGCGGTGAGAATTTGCAAAGATTCCTGTCCGACAAACGATCCATACAGCATTATTTTAAAACAAATGACTCCACATCACACAATACAATAAGCTGGGCTCGCATTGCGGGCGTAAGAAAATTATTTGAGCTAGCACGCAATAAATACTCCAGGTTTCGCGTCAGAGAGAGCAAATCATGATATCAACGAAGGTGAGCAACAATTGCGTATACTCGTACGATCAAATTTATTTGAACCCTTCGTCGATAACACGTGGCGTTCGAGTTCTTTTATTTGCGAACAAGAGGGACGCAAGTGCAATTTATTGATACCGTGCTCGATAACCAGTAGACGCGGCCCACGCGGCCCACAACCCCGAGTGACAGTCTGCGCGCGCGCCGGTCTGTGCCGACGAGACTTTCGAGGCTTTCGGAAGGAACGCAGGATGCGGGCCCTTCCATGCTAAATAGCTACCTACCTAGGTAAGCGCTATCCATAAATAATGTTGGTTATGGTGTCGTAAAATCCAAGTCCAACTGTGCGGACAGCCCTACAGTTTTATAGACCGTGTGTCACCGCGAGTGCGCCTGCGCCCTTCGCACTACTCGCTACATATTTTCTCGACACATTTGCATGATCTTTCTAGAACTGCAACAGACGGCAATGTTAAAAACAAAAATAGCCAATGAGATCTCTTGGACTTAGTTAGGTACATTGTATATTTTGTAGTAAAATGTTGCTCAAAGATTTAACAAAGAGATGGTTTTAAGATCGCATACATAATTGATTTATTTGTTAGCATTTTAATTTGTCAAGCGTCAAGCATCATTCGTTGCTCACCAAATCGCTCAAACAATTGTATAAAATAAAATAACTACTGCAATATAAATAACATCAGAGAACCAACACCTTGTAGTTACTAGGCTTTATCAATGTAAAAATGTGTTTGTTCCTTAGTTACCTCTTCACGCTTCAACACCTCGACCACTCTTGACGAAATTTGGCATGGAGCTAGTCTGTGTCACGAGGAAGGACATATGCTACTTTTTATCCCGTGAAAATAGAATAGTCCGATACAGTTCCTGAGGGAACTGCAAAAAAGCCACCACTCACCCTCAAATACAGTCATAAAAACGATGCCCACACGAGCGAAGCCAAAAATTAAGGGGATCCCATACAAAAAAAAACTTATTTTCATAGTTATTTTTGATTTTGCTCTTTTGTAAAAACGCTAATATGTACAGGCTCGTAACTAGGTGTGATTAAACTACTAATCCTGAAGTCAATAAAAATAATAAAAACGTACTCGTGCTAAGAAGTTCGAACTAAATAAAAAAAGCATTTTCCTGTCGCTTGCGTTGATGTCTTTTGTTTGTAATGTGAATAGGTACCGGAGAGGTGTGGCGCTCCGTGGTACGAAACCCTCGGAGCGCGAGTATGGCTCGTACTTGGCCGTTTTTTGAAGTTTGTTTTGTATGATACCTAGTTCTAGTTCTTTTTGAAGTTTGTTTTGTATGATACCTAGTTCTAGTTCTTTTTGAAGTTTGTTTTGTATGATACCTAGTTCTAGTTCTTTTTGAAGTTTGTTTTGTATGATACCTAGTTCTAGTTCTTTTTGAAGTTTGTTTTGTATGATACCTAGTTCTAGTTCTTTTTGAAGTTTGTTTTGTATGATATCTAGTTGTAGTTCTTTTTTTATGTGACCTAAGTTACTATAGGTATGTAAGAAAGAGAGCTTCATGAGTATTCCCTTAACAAGCCTTTTACATCAAACTTTGTGAATGTAACCAAAACTTATTGTTTTGTTTAAACCTTTGTTCGATTAAAATAAACACCTGATATTTAACACGAAACAAATAAGAAAGCGTTTCTGTACGAGTAAGGAATAAAGGAATCTTATAGGATCACTTAGTCATCCGTCTGTCTGTCTGTCAAGACTCTTTCTCAGGAACGCGTACGGCGTACAGGTATCTAGTTGAAAATAGGATCAAATAGGTAGATACTCAGGTCTACGGTGCCTTGAAGCTGGAAAAAAGTCAAACTTGTAAGTGAACGCAAATAAGGCTTTATGCTGCACATTTTGACACTCGCAAGTCAATCAAAACCTATGGGGTACTTTCCTTTAACCTAGAAACATAAAATTTGGCAAGAAGCAAGGTCTCACAACACAAACAAAGAAAAAAATACAATTTGTAGTTTTGTCACATAATAAAATATTTATTTGAGATGACAAACTTATATTTGCAGTAGTAAAATTGACACCGATAGTAGTAAAATTGACACCGATAGTAGTAAAATAGTAATAAAATTGACACCGATTTCCTTTTTTTTTCACTACAAGTCCCACAATCATAATTATTTTTACCTCTCGGTGCGCGAGAGCGCCTCGCAATTGGCCAGGTTTTTTTAAAGTAAGTCTACCTATTAAAATCGTTTTATAGTCGTTGATCGATGAATAGCTTTCGGGCGGCCCTGCTTTATTGTAAAAGTATATGTAATCAGCTCGATCACGTTCATAAACGGAGCACGGAGCTCCGTCACAGACGTTGGGAAAGCTTGAATTTACTTTTATTGACATTCGAGACTAGGAGGCGACGTAATCGTTTATATTGCTATAAAATTACTTTAGAACATTCAGTTTACACGTTTTTTAAAACGTCTTAAAAACTGAATAAATTATATCAATACGTTGGGCATAATGTTATTATGAAATTGATATGAAAGACGGAGTAACTACGAGTACGTGGTGTATGGTGTGTGGTGTGCGGTGGTGACGGGTTCTCGCGCGATACAAACGCTACAAGTGCGTAATATAGAGATATCTCCTACGGAGACGCGACACATTAGGAAACACCTCGTATCATTTACATTTCTCAACGTTTAATAGCCGTAAACTACGAGTGAATAATATAATATGCTGATGGAACTCCACAAAGTACACACATCTGAATGACCCTTCATCTTCATATCATCGAATACAGACTTTTTTATATGCAGATATTAAATAAATATTGCCCAATAAATTATTTTTATAGCGGTTTGATTGTTCTGTTTGAAAATCATATAATATTTTAAAATAATTTAGGATGGAAAAGTTGGTCAGTAGCTATGTTTATCAGTGGAATAAAATTAATTGTCCGTGTGGCTACTTTTATGGAACATTATATAAAATCACAATATACGAAGCACGAAGCTTACTTAAGTACCACTAACTGTAATTTAAAGCAGAACAAGGTATAATAGAATGTAAAATTTCATAGGTTATCAAAACGGTTATCTTTTAAAGAGATCCTTCAAACACCACGTTCTACACAACTTTGAGCATATGCTGTAGCTCCGCGACGACGGAACTTTTTACGCGCTTTCATTTAACTTGCAATGTTTGCATGTCAGTTTATTTGTTGAGGTTAAACCTTGCAAACCATTTTAGAGCGTCTTCCGGAACTTCAATTGAGCTGAATTTGAACTTGGTATGAAGCCGTATTGCCGGTGACAATATATCGTTTTAGTATTTTGAAGTTGATCTGATGATGAACTTACGAGGTGAAATCAAGATCCCACGATCATCTCATGTTTTCAACAGAATCGTAGGAAATACTGTGCCCGCTTTTGTTGCATTGTATTTTTTACACATTTGGCTCACTGAGCATTAGCCATTTTTGAGCATGAAAACTCTTTTCAAATAAAAGCTCGTGCCCTTAAGAGTCCCCAGGATGCTCGAGTTTCCATACAAACGTAGTTCAGCTTTAATACAAAAACTAAATGCCGGATTCAATCCAATCTTTGCAAAAATATTGAGGAGACACATATCGATGTTAATAGTTTTCGATGTACTAATATAAAACGGAAAAAAATAAGAGCAGTTTCAAACTTTCAGTACAAAACTAATTTAAGCCTTCATTTAGTTACGTTAAAATTTACTACGATGAAAACTAATTGGAAAAATCGATATGTTTCTACTCATTATATTTACAAAGTGTGGATTCAATCCGGCGTGTAGTTATTGTATTAAAGCTGAACTACGTTTGTATGGAAAGTCGAGCCTCCTGGAGACTGTTAAGGTTTTAGGTTTTCCTGTGTTATTTACAACCTACCGAGAGCGGTTAACTTGACGATTACTTTTGAATCATCAGTCAGGCTAATCGTTCCAGATTAATGAACCTTCCAGCTGATTGGCTGTACACTTACCGCGTTATTACGTTATAAACTCCAATTTTGGACTAATTGAAAACGGGGAAGCGAGACCTGTTCACAAATTACCGACACTACATCAAGTGTTAAACGGCACTTACCGCCAAACAGCAAGCTCGGCTCGCGATGAAAAATACACAATTTGAGACGATAAATCAACGCCAAGCTCGCTCACGATCAGTAGCCTCAATGAAAGCTTTTTTTACTTCATTTGGACGTATATCTCTCATAACGTAATTTGAACGAATCACGTAATAACATACTGCCAGCCTCTTAGTTGTAACTCGAGGATATTTAATATAAATCTCTCTCTAAATTGCTAGTCCGACTTTTTGACGATTGATCTGTCTAGTTTTCTTTTTTTCTTCTTTTATTCACAATTTGTAAGCCCTTGGCATCATCTCACCTGAGGGTAAGTGACGATGATGCCGAAGATGGAAGCGGGCTTACCAAGATTCCCCTATGGATGGCTATCTTATCTTCAAGCCGGAATACATCAATGTTATTAACACTGATGTTTGGCGGCGAGACTTAGATAAGATGGTGGTAGCTAGCCAGGCGAGTTTAGAAAATGCCCTAACAGCAACCAAACCGAGTCTTACAAATTGACCCCGCCGGAATTGAACCCGCGACCTCCTGGTGTGAAGCGAATGGACTAACCATTACGCCACGGAGGCGGTTAACTATTTCAGCTTTTGACTAGTTCAACGATCACAAGGATGAACAAACAAACAAAGAAGCAGTGTGTTGTTTGTCTGTAGCGAGCGAGATCAGCACAAGGGTAGCTGGTACGTTACATACGCAACACGCGTCCCGAAGCCATTTGTATTCAATACGCACGCTCAATACGGCGCGCGCGCGGGCGCGGGCGCGGCGCGATCTATCGACAGCGAGCGATTTATCTCGCCTAGGAATCGAACTCCAACCTTGCCTCGCAATTGCACCGTGTTTCCTGTTGCCTCGCTTGCATGACACTAAATTGCTTCTGCAAACGGTAGGGAATGCAGATTGTTCTATTATTGTTCCGTTCCGTGCATTTACACTGCAATTTCAATGATTTAGAAATAAAGCGTTTGTAACTTTGTCTGCCCTGGGGCTGCACTGAATTGAATGTCCCGTTTCTATATATGGGTGCATATAACACGTATTATATGTTGATTTATAGTTCGCGTATAAGAAATCAGACTAAGATTATAACTTCTTACGTTTATACGTATCAGGTGTTCCGTTAGGTGAAGCGTCAACTCATCATTTTGAACAACTTTCTCCGAGAGGCTAAGAGACGATTCGCAAAAAATAGACACTTCATAAAAATTTAACAGCTGATGTGACCAATTTCGTGCAATTTTTTGTAGTTCTAATTTGTTTTTAGTAGGATAATATTGGGCATTCTGTCCCACCTTGCGTTCGTTCGGGTGAATTGAAATTCACCCTTTCTCACGCAGCTGTGACAGAATACCCAATATTATTTTTTGTTAAAGGTTTAATTATTTATCTGTTTCTATCAAATTAATACTGACGGTAGGACAGGACATCCAATATTAAGAATCGGTCTATTGATATCAGACATTCTACCCTAGAATGAATCGTTGAATCGGATCGTAACGGCGTGCGTTTACTTGAACGCGTTGCGATCTACCGCACGTAGTTGGGAGGTAAACATGAGCGATAATTAATTACAGATAACGCATGCGTTCAGATCGAGCATCGAGCGATCGTTTGAATTAAGTCTCTTGTTTAGTGTAAAAGAATCTTCAATATCATGTCTGAAATTGTTTAGTTTAATTAAACTATATAATATTTAAATTATTTCTGAATATTCATTTAATGTAAAACTTTCATGCTGACTATACATTAAAATGAAGTTCATTAAACAACCGAGTACACTAAATGTTGAAAAAATATGTTCATACGCAGAAACAAAAAAGTTACGACACGGTAATCTTTTACCTAATTCAATCCGATGTATAGTTTGCGGACCTTCAAACTGTGGAAAGACTAATTTAGTTATCGGACTTCTTTTACATGAAAATGGGTTACATTTTAGAAATATATACGTGTACTCGAAAACTCTTCATCAACCTAAATACATATTTTTAGAAAATGTAATAAAAATGGTACCAGGAACGTCTATGGAAAAATTTCGCGACAATGAAGATGTACTTAGTCCTCTAAGTGCTAAACCGAATTCTGTTATGATATTCGACGATGTTGCTTGTGAAAATCAAAGTAACATGAGAGATTATTTTGCAATGGGTAGACACAGAAACATTGATAGTTTCTATTTGAATCAAACTTATTCTAAAGTTCCGAAACAGCTTGTTAGAGACAACTCAAATCTTTTGATTCTTTTTAAACAAGATGAAGTAAACATGAGACATGTGTATGATGAACACGTTAACACGGACATGACATGGTTAGATTTTAGAGAACTATGTTCTAAAATATGGGAAGAGCCTTACAATTACTTAGTGATAAATAAAGACTGTGCTAAAAACAATGGTTGTTATAGAAAAATGTTTGATACATTTGTTGTTTTTGAGTAGATAACATATATAAAGCTTCAACAAAATATAGAAGAGTCATTATATCACGATTCTTAGCGTTGTAATAACAAAAAGATTTTATTCGGAAATGAACACATCAATGGAAAAATCATTAAAAACCGAAATAGTTAAAGCTGTTGAAGCAGTTAAAAAAAAAGTTAAAAGTATGAGAGAAACTGAAAGCGAGAATGAAAAAATCCTAGAAACCATGTTTAAACCTATTACCAACCCCCTAGAGAATATGGTTGTTTTAAATAAAAAGATTTCTGAATATGGTAAGGATAACAATCTAAAAACTGCCTCAAGTTTTGACTCTTATGATGGGTTATTACAAGATACTAAAAAGGAAGAAGAAGATACACTTGAAAGTAATAATGATGATAGTGATACTGAATCTGAATTAAATGATAGTATTAAAACCATCGATTCATCATTCCAATCAACTAAGTCAACAGATGATTTAGTAAAAAACCCTATGTGTCCAAAAATTAATGAGAATGTTTTGTATGGAGTACGATTTGAAAAAGGTAAACCAATGATGGGTACAGCTCACGTAAAATACAATGATAAGGTTATTTCTGTAGATGATCACAGTTATGAACTAACACATGGATTGAATGAATTATTGTTTAAAAAAAAACCAGAATTGTCAATGATAACTGGAGATGATTTGAAAAAATATAAATTATTGTTATTAAGTACAAATGCACATCGACGGGATTTCGACCCTAACAAACCTATAAAAAGTAACAAAGGATATAAATATTTAAAAGTAATAAAGCCTCTGTTTAGTTTAAAAACAGGTTTAGGTAATTCAAGTATTCATTTTTCAAAAAAATCTATTATACCAATGAAGAAGAAATTCAAGAGTGACTGTGATTATGTTTATTGGAATGATCCAAACGAGTTAGTTGAAAGATTAAAATTGTTAATGGCTTCTAAAAATGCTGGTAATACAGGTTTAGATAACGAAATCATATCAATCCTTGAAGAGTTACGCGAAAGTGAAATTATTACATAATAAATACATAAAACAAAAAATATTTTCTTCATTTCAAGTTTATACTTCATACACTACAGCAATGAACATTGACAAATTTGGTCATCACGTACATAAACGATTACGGATATCTAACCCAAATAAAATGGACAACGTACTTAAACTTATTGATGAAGAATATAATCTAAACAAGATTCGGTTAACCGGTTTAAGAATACCTACATCCTCTGAAGACGCTGTTAGTAAAGAATATATGGATAATTCTATTAAAGATTATTATACAAGAGCTCAAATAGATTCAAAGTTAGATAAAATGAAAACAGAAGTGTATCAGTTTATAGTTAATTATTTAAAAGAAAAATACTATATGAAGTATGATGTAAATTCACTTATAAACTCATTAAAAACAAAACCTTTATAAATAATGTTTTGAATAATTAATCAATATTCAACTTCAAGTAACTTTCTGAGCACAACGCG
The DNA here is from genome assembly GCA_947284805.1 of Coleophora flavipennella. Classification (NCBI taxonomy): domain Eukaryota; kingdom Metazoa; phylum Arthropoda; class Insecta; order Lepidoptera; family Coleophoridae; genus Coleophora; species Coleophora flavipennella. Next base: position 16,198,649 of record OX369280.1, on the reverse strand, counting down.
TGTCAATTATCAGTCAAGATGAGCAAGGAAAAAGTTGTTGACGAAATACATAAGGCAGCTAGAAAAAATTTTAATCGTCGTTCAGTTATACTTAAGGGAATAGATGATTTATGGCAAGCAGACTTGATTGATTTTAAGAATTTAAGTAAAGATAATAATGGTTTTAAATATATTTTGGTTGTAATAGATTGTTTTTCTAAGTATGCTTGGGCTGTACCAATTAAATGTAAAACAAAAGTAGATGTTACAGATGCATTTGGAAGCATATTACGAGAGTGTAACCGCAAACCATCAAATTTACAAACCGATATGGGTACTGAATTTTATAACGATTTGTTTAAAAGATGTATGAAACAGAACAGTATAAATCATTACTCTTCATTTTCTGTAAAGAAAGCTTCTATAGCAGAAAGATTAATTAAAACACTTAAAACTAAACTATATAAATACTTTAATACACATGGAAGTTACAAGTGGAAAGGTATTCCATTGAAAGAAGTTGTTACAAAATACAACAATACCATTCATAGCACTACTAAATATAAACCTATTGATGTCAATAAGCACAATCAAGATGAAGTGTTGAATAACATTCTCAATTACCAAAAACGATCTTATAAAATAAGGAAAAATAGATTTAAAATTGGAGATAGTGTTCGTATAAGCAAATACAAAGGTTGTTTTGATAAGGGTTATACGCCTAATTGGTCAACTGAACTGTTCACCATCAATAAAGTTAACAACACTGTTCCTATTACGTATCATATTCAAGACCAACATAAACAATCAATATTAGGATCTTTTTATGAAGAAGAATTGCAAAGAACGAATTTTCCTAATATTTACTTAATTGAAAAAGTTTTAAAACGGAAAGGTAATAATTTATTTGTGAAATGGTTAGGTCTCAGTAACGAAGAAAATAGTTGGGTATGTAAAAATTCATTAGTTAATTAATATATATTTTCATTTGTTTTCTTAATCTTTCATTATATATTATGAGATGAAGGGAGAAGGACTTCTTAATAATATAATTAACAATATTCCGTTTGAATTACATCTACCTGGATACAACTACTGCGGTCCAGGAACTAAATTACAGAAGCGATTAGCACGTGGTGACAAAGGAGTAAATAAATTAGACGAAGCTTGTATGCATCACGATATCGCATATATAGATACTGATTTAGAAAACAGACATAAAGCCGATATAAAATTAATTAACATGGCTAAACAACGACTCAAGTCTAAAGATGCTGGAAAACGAGAAAAACTTGCTTCTTGGTTGGTTAGTAAAGTAATGCAAACCAAATTAAAAACTGGTTCTGGTATAAAATCATTCAAGACATTAACATCAAGAGTGCGATCGCAAATCAAAAAACGTAAACCTAAAAACAATAGCTCAACGATAAGGACGGCATTATTAGCTGCGAAGAAATTAATTAATAAAAATCAGAACATACGTCTTCCACGAATAATTCCATTACCAAAAACAGGTGGAGTTTTACCTTTGATTCCTATATTTGCTGGGCTGTCAGCATTAGGATCGTTAGCTGGTGGAGCGGCAGGAATTGCAAAAGCAGTAAATGATTATAAATCCGCACAGAAAGATCTTCAAGAAGCAAAGAGACATAACAAAACTATGGAATCAATTGCATTGGGTAAAGGATTATACATTAAACCCTATAAAAAAGGTAGTGGGTTGTTTTTGAATTTTCCAAAAAACTAAATTTTTCGCTACCCGATAGAGCTCTAACTAACATCGATATCCTTAACTATTCTAGTAAGGTTCCATATTTTAGAGGTGTTTTTATGAAAGACTCGTTACCAAAGAAACCTAAATTAGTTGAATGTGGAATTGTTAACTTAGACGTATCTAAAAACCCAGGAACTCATTGGGTAGCTTATACAAAAATAAATAATAATTGCGAGTATTTTGATAGTTTTGGAGACCTTAAGCCTCCATTAGAATTAGCACGATATTTAAAAAAATGTAATATTTTTTATAATTATAACAGATATCAAAATTTTGATACTATAAACTGTGGTCATTTATGTTTAAAATTTCTGATAAATTTTTGGAATAAATATATAAATCAATGTACTTATGTTTCATTAGCTTCATTACCAAAATGTCGTTCACACTGTCAATAACAGGTAGTACTTCGGTTTTATCTACGAACTATTCACCAACTCTTCAACTTGAAGGTGAATACGAATGTGCTTTACTATATTTATCAACATTTAATTCTATACCAAATATTCATAAAAATAATAATAAATTTCATTACGATGATAACAAAGTTATAGAAATACCGGAAGGTGCATATGAACTACAAGATATTTATGATTTTTTACAAAATAATGTCAGAGGATGTGATTTAAAGTTGACTTGTAATAACAACACATTAAAAATTGGATTGTATTGTTCAAAAGTTATTCACTTCGATAAAGATAATTCTCTTGGAGATCTATTAGGATTTGGAAGAGTAGCTCTGGAAGCGAATAAAATGCATGAATCACGTAACACAGTTAACATTCTATCTACAACTGTGGTACGAGTAGAATGTGATTTAGTTAGTGGATCATATATCAATGGAATATCTAGTCATATAATACATGAATTTGCACCTAATGTACCTCCTGGTTATCGAATTATAGAAATACCGAAAAATATTATTTATTTTCCGGTTAACCGAAACAATATTAATTGTATAAACATACGAATATTAGACATACATAATAATTTGGTTAACTTACGAGGAGAAGAGGTTCAACTGTATTTACATTTAAAGAAAAAATGATTGATTACAATAAATACACAAAACCATGTATCAAAAACATCAGTCTTAAAAAAGTATTCGCAAGAGGAACAAGTTTTAAAAAACATAAACTGACAGCTGAAAATAAACTATTTTTAAAACAAATTGGATTACTAAAATGAATTTATTAAACATAACGAGTACTCCTGCTTATGATAATTCTATCGAAAGCATAGAATATCATTCGTATAAACCATACGTGACAAGTTTTAATAGAAATGATGAAATTCGTATTCCAATCAACCAACAGGATCTGTATATTCTCCCGTCAGCTAGTACATTATACTTGGAAGGTGTCGTGCAGGTTGTTAAACGAGAGACGAAAGAAAAGGTTTCTAGTGTTCAATTTACGAATAACCCTCTTCTTTACATGTTTCAAGATATTCGATACGAGCTAAATGGTATTGAAATAGATAGAATAAAAAACGCTGGTATTACTACAACCATAAAATCTTTAATATCAATGAATGAATCCAAAATGTCGAAAGCCTGGGGATGGGATATTAATGGCTCGAAAAATGTATATGGAGGAAGCTTTTCAGCCTCAATACCTCTATGCAATATTCTTGGTTTTGCAGAGGATTATAAAAATATTTTAATGAACTGTAAACATGAACTTGTACTTTTACGTAGTAATACTAATTTGAATGCAATAAAATTGAATACTGGTGAAGTTGTAAACGATATCGAAATACAAAAAATTGTTTGGAGAGTGCCACACGTAAAAGTTTCTGACAAAGAAAGAGTAACATTCCTTAAATTGTTAGAAAAAGACCGACCTATAAATTTGACATTTAGAAATTGGGACTTGTACGAATATCCATTGTTACCAAAAACAACTAAACACACTTGGTCAATAAAAACTTCATCCCAAGTTGAAAAACCTAGGTATATAATCGTTGGATTACAAACTAATAGAAAAAACAATGCAAGTGAAGATATGTCTCAATTCGATCACTGTAATTTGCGTGATGTCAAAGTTTTTCTCAATTCAACATACTTTCCATACGAAAACTTGAACATAAATTTCGCGGAAAACAAGATCGCTTAATTATATGAACAATATGCTAGATTTCAACAGTCTTACTACGGTCGTCGATCAGAACCATTGTTAAACGTTAAAGAATTTATAGAAAAGGCTCCTCTGTTTATCATAGATTGTTCTAGACAACACGATAACGTGAAAACTGGTCCTGTTGTTAACATTCGACTGGAATTAGAAAGTAACACAGAGTTTCCTGATTTAAGAACAGCATACTGTCTCATTCTAAACGATTGTTTAATAGAATATAAACCATAAAGCAATATAGTACGAAAATTATCATGAATTTCTTCATTTGAGATGTTCAAGGATTTAAAAATAAAAAAAACGAGTTTATTATTAAAGAATTTGCTTTGGCTTACAATGGATGTACTCAAGTGTTTCTTATAAAACCTCCATATCCTTATCAAAAGTTAACTATTGAAGAAAGAAAATCTGTTGCTTGGATCGAACGTAACCGGGGAATTTACTGGAGCGAAGGTTACATAGATTTTCGAGAATTTAAAAGAATCATTAAACCAATATTATTTAATAAAACAGTATTAGTAAAAGGTCTTGAAAAAATAAAATGGCTTAAAGAATTATGTGAAGAATGTACACCTACGGATATTGAAGAGAAAGGATGTCCTAATTTAGATTCATTACATAAAAAATACTGTAATAAATTTAACTTGAATTGTATATTTCATTATAAACAATGTTCTTTGAAAAATGTATTATGTATTATGGAATGGTTATTAGTTAATAACATCTAACAGTGTACTTTAAAATATTGAATGTTAAATAAAGAATTGCATTTTTTTAAATTAAGATGTTTTATTGAATAAAATAAAATAAAATAAATTTAACATAAAGATAACAGAATGATTATAGTAACATAACAAAAGAATAAATTAAATTAAAAAATACAGAATCTTAAAAACTATACCCACAAACTTTTTTAGAAATGTTCATTATAACTGATTCAGTTTGATCTAAAATTTCATCAACGCAGTCCTTAACTATGTATTGAGCACTTAATAAAACTTTTTCACTACTGTCACTATTACTTAAATTCACCTCAGTGTCTTGTACATCGATAACTTGAATTTTTATTAGTTTGTGTCCTCGATTCACTTGGTTGTTTACCACGTACGAGGACAAACACTGTGACATCTGGCGCCGTTTTTTTGGTGGTGGTGTCAATTTTTCGCCTTTTTGTTCCGTCTTCTTCGATTTCCTCTTTTTAGTTAATATTCCCGACTCAGGGCTCCAAGGCTCGTTTAACCCAATTAAAGGGTCTTGAGCGGATTGTCCTAAATACATTAAGTCGTCAGACATCAGACATTCAGACATCTTAGTATCTGAAACAAAAAAAATACAAAGGTTAAAATAATAATCGTAGCGTTGACATATTAAGATGTTACGCATTAAAAAGTAGTCAGTGATAAATCAAACAACTTACCACTTTTAAATCAAGCTAAGGTAGATTTCCACAGTAGGTGCTGCTGGTTAGCGTAAAGAACTCCTTGTTTACGGTGTGAAGCAACTCGATGGAATGATAATTAATTCACCCATTTGTTACTATTTTATACAAAATGTTACGTAAATATTATTGCTGATATTTTTTTTAAGTCACGTTGCAGTATCATGTGCAACCCACATTAAATTTTTGACGATGCAGAGTCAGTTTTAATATTTTTAAGGTTCCTTATCCGATAAGAACAAAACGAAACCTTACTAGATCTTACACGCATTCGTCTGTCTAATTATTCTCGATACCTTTTTAAATAGAAAGTTAAAATTTGATTAGTATTGGTAGGTAATAAAAATGTTTGAACAGAACCTTGTGTACATAAGTCTGACTCACTCTTAACCACTTTTTTTACAAATTTTGTGTCTCAGCAATACCTTGCATAGTTGAACAACCTCCGTTGGGTACTACGTTGTAACAATTTTTCTGCAAATATTACTTTTTTTGCAACGTTTCATTATGATATGTGTTCTAAATAAAATAACAACTATGACAAAGTTTATCGATCTCAAGAATAGTCAGCAATAATTTACACTAACCTTTGCCCGCGGCTTCGCCTGCATGGATATCATTTCTAAAAGAGTGATCGAGGATGTGGTGCGCGAGCCGCAAGCGGCTTGCGAGCGTGAAATAGATTTTTTTTAAAGATCCCTCATATACCTTTTATTATTCCTGGATAAAAAGTATCATATCATTTTCCACCCCATACTCTAGCTTAATACTCAATTTCAACGAAATCGGTTCAGTAGTTGAAACATGGTTGAGTAACAAACAAACAAATATTTTTTTTACAATTATAATATTAACTAGTACTTGCCCGCGGTTTCGCTCGCATGGATATTTTATATCTTGTGAATAAGTAAATAAAACTGTTATTATTACTTAAATTATGTATTTTTTATTTTAGAAAATTCTTATATCTATTTACACCAGTTATTTATCTACTTAATAAAATATAGTAACTTAGCTTACATTTTTACTATCCATTTCTTAAATAATACAGATAACTTATTAGATAAGGTAAAGGTTATACAAAACATTTTATTAAATTATGATTTTTCATATTATTAATTCACTACCCCAAGCAATTGTTGAAATGTTATCAGAAGTAACGTATCTTTTATCATCGTTGCTTGAGAGAGCGATTTTATTTACGCTTCTTGTGAATATTTCATGTTTGATTGATCGAAATAATATGTTTTTTTTGCGTATTATACTTTTATTGTGAAGCACACTTTCATAGTCTGAAATATTCAAGTCACGTACTACATACGATTTAATCCCTTTAGCTTTTTTAATTACTTTATTTTTTGTTTTGATGCAATATAGTTTTGACCTTAAACCCACAAATTCTGTTATAATCTTTCCTCCCATTTCATCTTTGAAATACCCTGGGACTTTTTTATTTATCAGAGGCAAATCGAATTCATTTGGGTTATAATTACTTGTATCGATATAGCATAATAATTTAGTTTTCAGATCCTTATAGAAATCATTTGTTTTAATTAAATAAACAAAACTATCCGTATCTGTATAACATAATTTAACACGATTTTGATAAAACGGTTTAATTATATTATAGTGAAAGTTATACATATGAGTTTTCGATAGCTCTAAAACTGAAAATCCGATGTAAATTGGTTTATCTAAAACTATTTCTTCTTGTTTCAGTTGTACCGCTACTAAATTTTCAGTGAATATAGAAGCACTATGAAAATGAGGACTTGCAATCAAACGATCTGCAGTAGTTCTTTTTTTTGTTTTGTTGTTACTATCAGACCATTGATTGACTAAATGAATATTTACTCTCGATTCATTGTTTTCTAGTGTTTTTCCGAAAACAGAGTTATTTAATAACTTAAAAAAGTCTTGTTCACACGTAGTTGTAGACTTTTGTCGAAGCTGAGTATTCAAATCAATATATTTTTTAAGATACGCACTTTGTCTGAATGTGATTGCTTTATGAATTTTCCGTAAAATTAATCCATGTTCTAAACATTTTTTCAAATGAACGTAATGAATAACGTAATTATATTTGTTGTACACGTTAGCAACTAGTTTTTTATTTTTACCCCCAGGTGGTATGCACTTCTCAGGACAAAATGGAAAGTCATTATGCTCGCGATGTAAATGTTTAGGATATAATAAATCTACTTCAAGTATGTACCCATTTTCTGCATCATCTGGTACGTGTGATACCTTTAACTGTTCGATTTCTTGTTCATCCAAGTACCTGAATTTAGAGTGTGGTAACGATTGACACATACTAAAACCGTAAAGGTTATTACAATCCAAATATTGAACGAATGCACTTTCCTCTGATGGATCATAGTTAATCATGTATTTATGGTTAGCTTTGACAAATCGAAGAGAGCATGTGCAAAGTCCTCCTCTGATTCCACGTTGAATCATTCTTATAATAGACAAGTCATTGAGCAGCTCAAGTTGAACACCTGTTTTTAACAACATTGCATCAAACGATAAACTTGGAGCTGTTAAATAATAAGCAGGATCAAGACTATAATAACGTTTACATGTTTTTCGGAAATTTTGAAATATATCAGTTAGTAGCAAAACATCAGTTTTGAGGTAAAGATCAGTATATTCACCCATATCTTTAATGTTAAACTGAGACCAAACCAACTTTGCATGTTTGTAATCATCATCACTAATATTTTCATTAGTTAGTGTGTTATAAAATTTAGTTTTTGATGGTAATTTATTTTCTGAATATGATTGCCAGCTAGTCATGTTATCGTATGGATATACACCTTTACGTGTTAATAAATTAAATTCATCATCGTTAGGAAACCATGATCGCAAATTCACGAAATCATCTTTTGACATAGTTTTTGCTAGATTTTCTAAACTGGTTCCTAAAAATTTTAATGAATCAATGAAACGCAATTGAACATATTCTTCGTTTGAAAGTGGTAAAAATTTGGAAAAGGAGATATAGTTCTCTTTAGTCTTAGGTATAATTTTTATTTTACCGGACAACTCTCCTAACTCTTTTATGAAAAGATGACAATCATATCCAGACAGGTTATGAAAGAATATAGGAATAAATTTAGGAGATTTGTATTGTAAGTTACAATGACGATGTGCAGCACCGCGGTAACGACCTGTTACGTGACAGTGATCTCTCACTTTATCATACCATAAAAGATGATTGCAAATATGACAACGTTTTGCATTCTCAAAATTATTTGCATCTTCTTGTGTAAACTCCATTGGTTTATTATGTGTTAAAATGGAATGAATTTCTTTTGCATCCCTGGTAATGCAACTAATAAATTTTGAGACACAGTCACCACCACGGTAGTTAACAAAACTATTTTTTGTTTCATCGTCTGTACAAATGATACTGTAAGCAAATGCTACAGGTATATGTTGTTGTAAATCATAAGTACCTGATGAGTTTGGATCTGGCTCACAGCCTTGAACAGGTTGTAGCATAGTTTCAAAGTCTGCATATATTACATATGGTATATTTTGTTTTCTTTCATAGTTTTTGAACTGTAGCACAGATCCTTTTTCGGGTAACAAAGTAACAACACCACCACATACATGGTTGTCAAGTTCATTTTCTGAAGGAAAAAATAACAAACAAGAGTCACAAAAAAATAATTTTCCATGATGTTTTGTTATTTGACTCCTAACAAGGCGAGGTAGGTCTTTAATCAAACAGTAATGAGATGAATTATCATTTTCGAGAAACAACAAATGAACTCGCTTCGTATTACGTGGATTTGACTCCGATTTATATAGCGGACCAACAATGAACTTGTTTTTTTTTAAACCATACACATAAATACTTATGTGGGGGTTGTTTTTCTCAAAAACAGCTATATCGCTAAAACTGACTGGAAAAGTCATGTCTTTAATATTTAACACATTTTGGTAATGTGGGTACGATGTGACACGTTCTGGGTGTTGTTTTGTAGGATACAAAGCAGCTATAACACTCCACAAAAAACAGTATTCATCATTATTTTTGATGTTCAAACATGCTTTTTTATTTTGTATACACTTCGGTAATGTTATGAATTTAGATCCGCTTAGAGGTTGGTACTTGTTAATATTTATTTCAAGATGAGAGTTGTGTAAAAATGTCCAACCGCTATCTCTTTCTTGAAATTCTTCAATTTTTTTTGTTAAAATATTTTCCACATTGGAGAAAATTTCATCAAATTTGTAATTTTGATGAATAGAAAAATTTTTTGTCCCGAAAGATTTCATGTCATTACTATCATTTTTAAACATGAAAAACATCGAAAACAACTCAAAGTTAACCTTCACGTTTGTATGAATTTTTAAAGATTTATCTATCAGAAACTTTACTTTTTCTCGAACTCTATGAAGAAAAGATTTTGTAGAGTACACTTCTTCACCATTGTCGCTTTCAGGCGCTAAAATTTTATAACTTGCAATACGACCGCGGAATGCTGTATTCAATAACTGTACGTTTTCATCAATAAAAGTTGATACTTCGTTATTTTTATGTGAATTGCTTCGTAAATGACCTACCCATTGTCTTTTACTTATATTTAAATTACACACTTCACAAATCGGCATTTTAAATCAGATATGTACTAATTTTATATAATAATAATTATATATCACTTACCTGGTAGTATGAAGTAGAAGTTAAAACTAAAAAAAATAATTATTGACAGTTAGATGATAAAAAATAATAATTTTAAATGTTTTTAGTTATTTGTATGATAAACAAAATAAGTTATTTCAATATCAAATTTAATAATAATAGTTATTTCGATAATTATAATAGTTCTACTTGTGTAAAGGTATAGTTCGAGATGAGTTCCTAATTACGTATAGTAAGTAGCAGTTATATAGTGTTGGTGGTGTACTTAAAATATAGAAAAAGTGTTATGTTGTTTCTCGTGTCGAACTGTACCTTTACCATGTATTTCTACCTAATAAAATGAAAAAAATCATAAATACAGACAACTAATCTGTAATTATTGAATACTTTTAACCTATCTGTATTTTACCTACTTATTTAAAATTGAAATAAAATAAGCAATCAATTGAATATTAATAAAAGAATAAGGTGAATTTAATATTTATTGATAACTGTGCTTCACAAATAAAATATCGAAAAATATTCATAACTGATAAAAAAACCTTAATTAATAAAATACAATGATAATAAATAGTTAAAATAGACGTTTCGCATTCATTTTTTCGCTAAAAAATGCTGGTTCTGCCTCTTGAAAGAGCAAACTTGCATCCTTTACGAAGCGTTGCAGATGTTCCCACTGCGTCGAGTCATCTTCTAGGAAACAATGAAGACGTAGAATTGCCTTTTTCCAACGTTCATCGGTTTCTAGGCACTCTGCGTCTTCACGCGTGAACACTTTTAGTTCAACATAAAATTCCCCGCTCGTAGGATGACACCTTCGCTCTGCTCCACCGCTGACTTTAGCTACGATGTACGAGGGCAGCACTCGCGTGGAAACACTCTTGCTATCCCTTGCTGTAGAGTCTTCCCTGTCAGAATATAGTCCAAAGACGTTAGTCTTCGGTCTCTTGTTGCACCTGTAATGTAAAAAAAAAAAACAATATTACCATCTATTCAAAAAATCTTAATTTAATATCTATATATACCTAGTAGCTGTAACATAATTGGTGTAGGGCCCGTTAACAGGAGGTTCTACTCATCATACTGAACAACTTTCCTCAAGAAACCCATAGTCAATTTTACCCATAAAAATTTTATCCTCCCTACAAAAATGCATAAAATTGGTAGATCAGCTGATCGGTTTCTATGAAGACATCAATTTTTTTTTATGATTTCAGTAGTCATAGAAAAAAAGTTGTTGAATAAAATAATAAGTTGAATAACGTAAAAATAATTTAGTTAACCAGATTTTAACTTACTTTGAACTGGTTGATGTCACTGGTTTCCTCTTACTTGTTGCTGATACCGTTTTAAGCGTTTTGCTCACAACCGTACTCTTCTTTGGCAAAATAGTCTCACACTCTGAGTCAGACCTGAAAATAATAAAAACATTTTACATATCTATCTACAATTACACATAATTGAAAACAGTATATCAGTCATTAAACGTTCACTGCTGATCATTATCCTCTCTAAGTTGAGGGTTTCGCTGTAATCGCCACCAATCCTTATGTTTGCTCCCTGACAACACTGATTGAAAGACATGGGGTGGTGTTATACTTGAACCACACCACAAACCTAATTAGACACTGTATAATAAAAAAGACTGTTAGTTATTAAAATACTCACTAACATTTCAATATGTAGTTTAGAAGTTTCTTGTACCGGACCGAAGAGTGAAGAGCGTAGCAGAGCAAACTTGATGGTGTTGACGGTGGGCGGCGGGGTGTCGGTATGTAGTTGCTCAGTTACAGGTCTGAGCGCTTGTGCTGGGTCGGCGGCGGCGCCTCGTAGCTCCCTTGCAGGTGGTAGTGACTCTTCGTAGCTCGCTTGCAGGTCCCAACGCTTGTGCTAGGGCGGCGGCGGTGCCTCGTAGCTCCCTTGCAGGTGGTAGTGACTCGTCGTAGCTCGCTTGCAGGTCCAAGCGCTTGTGCTGGGGCGGCGGCGGTGCCTCGTAGCTCCCTTGCAGGTGGTAGTGACTCGTCGTAGCTCGCTTGCAGGTCCCAGCGCTTGTGCTGGTATTGACGGCTCTTCGTAGTCCACTTGCAGGTCTCAGCGCTGGTACTGGTTGGTGTTGATTTCTTCTGAATACTCGACGAAGAAGTGATAATAAATCAATAATTTTCTCAGCTTTTATTCGGTTTAGTCAATAAATCGAAAAGACACGTAAACTCTCCGTACCTAGTATGTAAAAATGAACTTTATTGAATAAACCATAAAATAGAAGAGCAACAATTTGTAAGCTGAGATATGCTCTTTTGTTTGTAACACACAAAATTTGTGGTAAAAATTGCTCTAAAAGCAAAATGTAAAAACTATGTCGAGTTTGTGCAGAGTCAACAATTGCCTTCGTGTTCGATTCTAAAACGCTATAATATTGTATACATATAATCTACCCTGAGTTTGTTTGTTAAATTATGATTAATTTAATCTTAGCTCTTAATCGTTATAACAAAGAAAAATAAATAATCTGATATTGATGAGAATAAATAACCGACTGTTTTATAAAAATCAAAATTATTTAGATAGTACTTAACGTCATCATCATCATCGTCATAATCATCTTCATTTCAGTCAAATGACGTCCACTGCTGGACAAAGGTCCCCTCAAGGATTTCCACGACGACTGGTTTTGCGCTACCCGCATCCAGCGGCTTCCTGCGACCTTCACCAGGTCATCGGTCCACCGAGTGGCAGGCCTTCCTACGCGACGTTTTCCGGTACGCGCTCGTCACTCGAGAACTTTACTACCCCCACCGACCATCTGTTCTACGAGCTATGTGCCCCGCCCACTGCCACTTAAGTTTAGCAATTCATAGAGCTATGTTGATATGTTGGATCTCCTCGTTTCTGATTCGATCACGCAGAGAAACTCTGTAGTACTTAACGTATTAAAATAAAAATTATTCTAATGTAATTAGTGATTTTAAAAGGGTAGGTATAAAGTAATTCAAGATTCGGTGTGGTTCATGTGATTAGATACTTTAAGATAAATATACAAAGTGATAAAAAAAATGTCTAACCAAATATTAACTGCGGCTTCTACTCATGAAACTTATCAACTCAGTCAATTCTACATACTTTTTAGGGTTCCGTAGCCGAATGATAAAAAAAAATTATGTCATATCAACCACTTTTTTCCGAAACTATAAGAACTATACTGGTGAAACTTGGTGAGTAGATGTATTCTGTAAACCGCATTAATATTTTCAAACAAAAATAGAAAAAAAAAAACAATAAATTTTGGGGGTTCCCCATACTTAGAACTGAAACTCAAAAGTATTTTTTTCGTCAAACGTATAGGGTATCCTTGGATAGGTCTTTAAAAATGATATTGAGGTTTCTAATGTATTTTTTTCCTAAACTGAATAGTTTGCGCGAGAGACACTTCCAAAGTAAAATTAATATTTAAGGGTATATAAAGTTCCATACAACAAACGTGATTTTTATAGATAATGGAACGGAACCCTTCATGAGCGAGACCGACTCGCACTTGACCGGTTTTAAAATAATTATCATCTAATTTAAAGGTACGGTAAAGCTTAAACAGCAAAACTGTATTTGTAGGTCAGAACAAAGACCTTATATTTATGGATAAGTTCAACAGACAATGAAATGTGAGCAATAGGTGATTTGTATTTTTACCTCTGACATCAAATACCTAATCAATCAATTACTGACTTAGTTCTGACTTGATTCTACTAGGCTTAGATATGAAATTGAAAATGTCTAGTCCATAAATGTAAGGTCATTGGATAGAAGTATATTTTATCGTATTTGCTGTTTTTTTCAAAATAAGTATGTAAGTATTTGTTTTAAACAACCGATCACCCACGACTTTGCCTATTTAAGTTCTTTGATTTTTCTTTCCCTATTAGAACATTGTAATAATGATTTTAATTTAATACCTAATCGTTTGCTATCAAAGCCCATGTAGAACATTAACTAGTTTTGAACATGACTATTATATAGGTAGGTAAGTAGAATGTTATATTGCTTCTAATAATATTCTTTAGATTTAATCTTTATTTTACAGGAATTTATTTCACTCATAAGAAAACATAGTTGTGTGCGAAGAAAAGTTGTGTGAAGTCGATCAACCCCCACTAGGACCACGTAATAATTCAGGGTAGGCTTGAGCACTTTGGAAGGAATGTGAGCTGTATGTATTTTGTTTATACCAATAAAATAAACTGAACAAAAACATACTTAATTCAATGATAATTTCAGTCATAGATAATCCCTCTATTTAAACATAGTCGGTTTAAAATTTACAAACTACTTATTAGTATTGTCATCAAAAACGTTAACATATTGTGTGTGAACATGATTAAGTAATAAATACAAATAGGTACTTGTATACGAATTTTAGGTCAGAGATGAATTAGCTGTTTAGGTTTTCGTAGCGTGCACTCTGAACAATCGTGTATTAAGCATATTTACTAATATCTAATTTAAAAAAAATATTTACATGATATTAATGTTTGGGCTTCCGTTTCGTTTTTCTTATACATAGTATATTGATCAATATTATGTATCGATGTCGAGTTAGGTAGTCTAGCATTATTTCATGACCCACCTGTATAGCGATTTAGGTAAGTGGTTCTATATTTCAGCTTTTACACAAAAGTAGAGTGGGTTCGAATCTTGTGACAAGATAGAACGAAAATTTGGTAAATTAGAATAACTGCATAAACTTTAGTATTAATTTGATAGAAACAGATAAATAATTAAACCTGTAACAAAAAATAATATTGGGTATTCTGTCACAGCTGCGTGAGAAAGGGTGAATTTCAATTCACCCGAACGAACGCAAGGTGGGACAGAATGCCCAATATTATCCTACTGTTTTTTTTTTGTAAATTATCTTTGGGTTTCTTGGGAAAGCTTGTTCGACATGATTAGTGTTAGCCCCAGTAAACGGCTCCTACACCAATTTTGTTACATCCTGTATATATTTATGCAAGTGTGCTTGTAAAACACTTGGAAAATTAATAAGTTGAGTTAAATGAAACAATATGAGCAAGACTGTTCATTAGAATGAGCGGGTCTTCATGTTTGCAGGCAGAATGCGACGCGAGGCATGTTCCCGTCACAGTAATGAATAGTTGGTTTTGTAGGGAACCCGCGTGAGTGATCATGGCCTGCGCAGTGGTTAATTATCCCGCCCCGAGTCAACATAACTATGCGACCGCGATATTCCGTCTAGCCGACATAGGCGGAATATGCGCTGAGACGGGGCCTTTGAAATATCAATAAACAGGCACACTACCAGTATTATACAAGTGTATTTTGTCTGAGATAAATAAACAAATAACGAATACCAAGGTGTTTTAACTATACACATGAGGATTCACACAGGACAGAAATCGTATTTGTCTTCAGAATCTAATATACTATTCAGTAACAGAAATGCTTTTACTAAAAATTATAGGAAACACACATATCTATGTTTAGAACGTGCCAAACAATTCCTCTAAGTATCTTACGTGTCACCAGACTTGAAGATACATGAAAGCAATAAACTTGCATGGATATAGCTCGGATTTTAATTAACTACGCATTGTACAAAGTTTAATATCATGAAAATAAAACTAAAGTGTATGTAGGTATAGAAATGAGAAGTAGATGTTGAAAAAGCAGAAAGTATAATTAAATAAATTTGTAATCAAGCATAACTCAAATTTAAACAAACAAAAATAAAACAATTGACAGATGTAACAAAACTTATAAAAAAACTGGACAAGTACGAGTTAAACTCGCGTGGAGAGTGTTCCGTACGTTGATTTAGTAATTTCCTATGTTACTTTGAACAGGTACCGTAGATATAGGTTTCCTGTACAGAACTATTTTCTATTATCATTGTGTAATTTGCTACTTAATAAGTTTTTTCGTTTCTGTATATTTGGTGTGCAATAAAGTATATTTATCTTATCTTATGTTTATCTTTCTATTCATTTTTTCAAAATTTTAGGCTCACCTATTGTAAATTAGTAAAAAAAACATGGATAATATGTAAAAAACATCGGGGGAGACACTAAAATAACCAGCTGAACCAACCACCCACGCTGTGAATACTTTTTCATGAAGCCTTCATCGTCTAATAGTGGCAAAGAATACAGGTGTAGGTGCCAGACTTGATGAGATATTTACAAATAATCGGGATTTGTGTGGGAGGTACCTCAGTCAGATTTTTCCTGGAATAATGAACTACTAAGTGCAGTACATCTATAAATTCGTTACAGCCATTTTTGAGGAAAAGTAACAAAAACAAACAGCCTGGGTTTATGTGGGAAGTAACTTAATCAGATTTTTCCTGAAATAATTATCTTTAGTGTAAAGTAAGATCTTCTAAAAGCGTCGGTGGCTCAACCGGTAACGACTCGGTCAATCTAACCAGAGGTACCGGGTTCAAATCTGGACGGCTAATGTACCAATGAGTTTTTCAAAAACTTACGTACATATCTGCTTTAACGGTGAAGGAAAACATCGTGAGGAAACCTGCACAGGCCTGCGAAGAAACTCGAAGGTTGTGTGTGAAGTCGACCAACCCGCACCGGGCCCGCGTGGTCGACTAAGGCCTAATCGCCCTGATTCAGGGTCGGCTCGAGCCCCTCGGTGGGGACGTATATGAGCTGATATAATAAGATCTTTTAAAGTTAGAATAACGTACAAATTTTAATCAAGACCATTGGAGTCATTTTTGAAGAAAAAGAAATATTTTTTTTTACTATGGTGATAACTTTGAATAATCAAGATAGGTGAAATTTAAAAAAAATCGGCTGGATATAAAAGTAGCTTTAACCTTAACTCAAATTTTACACAAATCCGTAGTAGATTGGGCCCTAGAACATATAAGGGACGCATAGACACACAAACACATACATACATTGCTTTTTTTATCCACAATTGGTAAGCCCTTGGCATCATCTCGCCTGTTGGTAAGTGACGATGATGCCGAAGATGGAAGCGATCTTACCAAGATTCCCCAACGCAATGGGGATCTGGCTATCTTAGCTTCAAGCCGGAACACACCAATGCTGTTAACAATGATGTTTAGCAGCAGTACTTAGATAAGATGGTGGTAGCTAACCAGACGGGCTATGAAAATGCCCTACCACCAACCAAACCGAGTCTTACAAAGTTGACCCCGTCGGGAATCGAACCCGCGACCTCCTGGTGTGAGGCGAATGGACTAACCATTACGCCACGGAGGTGGTTAAAAATACTTAATTAGTCAATCGATACCCATCAAAATCTCAACTTCGATTTTTTTGTCATCACAATACCTTCTTCACTCATTCCTCCCAAAGGGGTGTCCCAGCGCTATGGGACATGGGGAGGAGATACTCAAAGACTTTATTTTATTTTTAAAAATAAGTATAATTGCATTCCAAGACGAGGGAGTAGGTAACTGCCAAACTGTAAAATGAAACCTCAATGAAACTGATTAAGTGCGAGTGGAGCTCAAGCATCGACAATGCGGCCCCGCCCACCTCCGCGCACAAGTATCAACTATGATACTTATTCATTTCAATCCAAAGACATCAATAGAGTGACAGTTTTTGACGTGATTACGTCTTAAAAAATGATGACACGGGCTGCATTTACGAAAAATTGTTACGTCATTATCCCGTTACGATGACGTCATTGTCCCGTTACGCCAGTGTGACGTCATTTTTACGTTACGCCTGAGCCAAACGTGCAAGCGAGAGTTGTACTTGTACTTGCTTGGGGCCTGGGGCTTGGGGCTTTAACGTGCTTAGCGCTGTTGATTGATAATTAACTGTAAAAAATTTGTGCTATAAAATACTTTATCATATCAGCCGAAGGACGTCCACTGCTAGACATAGTCCTCCCCCAAGGATCTCCACGACGACCGGTTCTGCGCTGCCCGCATCCAGCGGCTTCATCGGAAAATACTTACTCTATGAAAATTAAGATTGTTCTTCAAGAAATTACACACAATTTCTTTAACATACACACACACACACACATGTGTATGTTTATCAGTGTAGACGTTTGCTTGCACCCATACATCTCCCCGCGGTTTAATGGTGTTGTACCTATTATACCTTATCTTTTGTTTTCATTTTGTATTTAAGTAATAAATAATAATCACTATTTTTAAACTAAACTACTTATAGTCTGTTTCCTTTCGGCCGAAGCATTCTGTTTTCCTAAATTGAATTGAGTTGTAATAACGTGTTTGAACACGACTTCCAATGTGTTTTCTTTGTTCTGTTAGAGCGTGGGAGTCGCTTAGACCTCAATAATATGTCCTTATAAGTCCGCGTTATCAAGAAATCGAGACTGTTTTTTATCGGAGTCCTAAACGCCAAGCGATACCGCGGCTAATCTGGCGGTGACGGGCTCTGCGCCGGCGCGCCGCTCTGGCCATATAAGACTCTTCCTATTCGCCCCCGCAGCACACCGGCACACCGGCACACCGGCACTCCGGCACACCGGCACACCGGCACACCGGCACATCGGCACACCGGCATACCAGCACTCCGGCACTCCGGCACACCGGCACACCGGCACTCCGGCACACCGGCACACCGGCACACCGGCACACCGGCACACCGGCACACCGGCACACCGGCATCGGCTCGCTCCGACTGTCGGAACATTGCGACTAATTTTCGGACCTTTTTAACATGTAAATGACGACGTGATTATTGAGATCATTGATTATAATAAATATAAATACCGGTCCATGATACAAACATTTGTCAGCATCAACAAATTTAGAGTATTATAAAACTACAGAACCTTTGTTTCGTGTCCTTAGATTTGTGGGCATGTTCTTGTCGAAGTAATTTCTTACTTTTGAGTCTGACATAATGACTGACAGAAAGCTTCTGTTTTACGTAGATTTTTTTGTCTTGACTTTTTACGACCTCTCTTTAGGGTTCTGTACCCACAGGGTGCCAACGGGACCCTTATACTGAGCTTACTGAGCTTACGCCGTCCTTTTGTTTGTCCGTCTATTTTTTGTCCTCGCTTAAAGGGCTATAACTTTTTAATCCGCAAACGTAGCGAGTTGAATTTTTCATAAAATATGTACGAGTATTGTTGCGGCGGATGTCATAATATCTAATAATCAAAAATGAAATTTTAAAAAAATTAAATCTACGACGGGTGTTAAAACGTAATTAAAAAGGAATACATATTTTTTTAAAGTCCTATGTCTAGAAGAAAATAAGAAATGAAATAAATTTCAGTTTAAATTTAGCAATTTATATTAGTCAAAAACTATATTAATTTACATTCTAAATAAGTCAAACTCATAAAATCCGTAAAGTTCAATTATCTCAAAGCAGAAAACATCAGTCCCGGACGGATTTTCTTGAATTTTTTAAAATTAATCTTTTGTTTATTATTTTCTACTAGTGGGAGGATTTAAAAAAAGTTATTTAATCCTTTTTCAATTACGTTTTAACATCCCTCGTGGGCTTTTTATTTTAAACTTTTTAGAGAGTACCTACGTTCAGCAAGTTCTCCTTACCATTTAAAGCCTGGAACTACTTACTCTCAAAGGTTTTGTGGTCCATGATAATATGTCACGAACTTTTATTACATATGCATGCTTTATGAGTTTCTATTGAGCTGCAGCGCCTCCGGCTTAAACCATGTCTAGGCTTGCTCTGAATAACCTTACCAATTTATAAAATTAAAAATTACCTCTTTTTTTGGACTGTCGGGTAAAAATGAATCCTATGTCACTTTCGGGATCAAGGAAAATTCAGGTTTAGCCAAAGAAACCGACATATATACATACATACATACACCCGTAAAACATTACCTTCCTTTTGTGGCAGTCTGATGAAAATGCCACTTATACAAAGCAAAAAATCGCAGCGAAATCGGTTTAATAGTTCTTAAGAAGCCCTCAAGCGGCCACAATCCTGGCTGCTGCAGCACCCCCTGGTTGTCTACAGCTGTAATACATGTCATAAAACCTGCTCTGAAATGACACCTACATAATTTAAAAAACGCATCCGATTCGGCTAATATTCAATTCAATATATTTATTCAAAATAGGTGCAAATTACACTCTTTCTGATAGTCATAAAATAATAATAAAAATTTCGTTTGTGAAGAATCGAGAAATAAACAATGATTAGTTAATAACGTCAACATTAAATCCTTGATATAAACCAGATTATGTAATTAGAATATGAAACAATATGGCACGAAAAGTTATACACAAAAATCATTGAATGCATTTAACAAGTGTAGGCCAGTTCACACGGACAGCACCCGGTCACGAGTATAACGCGAGAGTCAGCCATCGCGCCCATCAACCATATTAGAGGGTAAGGAAAGACCCGGTTCCCGATGCGCCACTCTCTTATAGTTTCTAAGAAGCCCTCAAGCGCCAACCACTCTGGCTGTGGCAGTGGCAGTGGCTGTGGCAGTGACTGTGGCAGTGGCTGTGGCAGGGGCTGTGGCAGGGGCTGTGGCAATGGCTGTGGCAGTGGCTGTGGCAGGGTGTAACGTAACGTAAAGGATATATCACGTGCGTCTAAATCACTGGGTTTTGTAATGAGGCAAACTGCACGCTTTCAAAATCGCAATGCAATTACGATTCTCTATTACGCCTTTGTAAGAAGCACGTTGGAGTATAATTCCATCATATGGGATCCCCACGAGACTAAATATTCCATTATGATGGAACGAATTCAACGTAAGTTTGCACGTTACCTATATAAGAAGTTACATGGCTACTATCCCTTTTTGTTTCCATCTTTGTTCGTGACAGGAATGGTAGGCCTTAACACTCTTGAGTTGCGACGCAAAACTGCCCTTATGATTCAGTATTTTCGACTTCTGAATGGTAATGTAGATGATTGCAATACACTGTCCCGGTGTAGGCTATTCGCTCCGCAAAATGCGTGTCGCCTCCGCTCCATACGGTTGCTGGAGGGACCGCGCGTGCGCACTGCCACCGCTCAGCACGCGCCCACGGCTCGTGCAATCGCATCACTGAATGCTTTGCTTGCTCAACAGCCAAACGTAGATTTATTTGTCACTAGTTTTAAGAATTTTGTAGAATGTTGTATGACATTTTTAAGTTAATTGTCTTGCTGCACGCTTTGGTTCGCTGTAAGTGTGGCAAGTAATTGTTATATAAATAAATTAATTAATTACGAAAAACTGAGTCTTGAGCCCGCCACCTCACGAAAAATCTCGGAATGCTCCATCGTGCCAATTGGCGATTGGACGGGAGGACCCGATGGCCTTCTCCGGGGGGGTTCGGGCGTCCCCGCAGTCGCCAGACTAGTCTATCCTTCAGTGCAGCGCTTCTGTGTTCACCACTAGTTTCTGACTGGCGCCTCGTACAACTTCCGCCTTCCTTATCTATTCACGTCTTTTAAAAAAAAATCATGAAAATAATCAAGAAAAGAAATAGAATTATACAGCGGCGGCACTTCCTCCCAATAAAAGTGCACCTCGACAACATCAGAGGGTTGCACTCAAATCTCGATGCGGTCCACTACCATCTAGAGACCGACAAGTCGCAGCTACTCTTTCTTACGTAGACGCAAATCAGACGCCCGGCAGACGCAACTTACTTGCAGTACCCAGGGTACACCCTGGAGCACAATTTCAAAGCGCGCGCCGGTGTCTGTGTCTATGTCAGCGACAACATCTGCTGCCGGCGTCTCCGTAACCTTGAAAACTCCTCTTTTTCGACGCTCTGGGTGTTGGTCGACACCGGCGAAGACAAAATAGTCTACGCTTGTGTATACCGATCGCACAGCGGAGATCAGGAGATAACCAGGTTAATTGAACATCTATGTGAGGCCGCCGATGAGGCTCAACTAAGGTACCCGTCAGCACAACTGGTCCTTCTGGGGGACTTCAATGCTCACCATAAGGAGTGGCTGTTCCCATACCAGAAGACCGACCATGCTGGGAGAGAAGCGCTCAAACTCGCTTTGTCGCTAAATCTTTCCCAGCTGGTAGACCAGGCGACGCGTGTGCCGGACGTTGAGGGCGAAACGGAAAATTGTTTGGACCTTCTGCTGACTACAGAACCAGACCGATATAACGTGTCAGTATCGTCACCTTTGGGTACGTCTGACCGTTGTCTGGTGAAGTCTGTACTGTCTTGTTCACCACGTGATCCTAGCTCTAGGGGTTCTAGACGGGTATGGCAGTACAAGTCAGCAGAATGGGATGAGATGCGCCACTTCTTAGAATCTTATCCTTGGCGGCGAACGTGCTTTTCTTCCAGGGATCCGTCGCGCTGTGCGACAGAAATCTCGAGGGTAATATGTCAGGCTATGGAATATTATATCCCGTTTTCTGACATTCCTCTCGAGAGTAAA
The DNA here is from genome assembly GCA_947284805.1 of Coleophora flavipennella. Taxonomy (NCBI): domain Eukaryota; kingdom Metazoa; phylum Arthropoda; class Insecta; order Lepidoptera; family Coleophoridae; genus Coleophora; species Coleophora flavipennella. The sequence goes on along the minus strand of OX369280.1, from coordinate 16,176,286 downwards.
GCTCGCCCGTGGTTTAATGCTGAATGCTCAGTGGCCGAAGCACTAAAGCATTCAGCTTACCAGGCTTGGGCTGATGCTCGGAATCGTAAAGCTCCGGACACCCGAGATAAAAAGAAAGCCTTCAATAAAGCCGCCAATTCCTACAAAAAGACGCTGCGTAGGGCACAACTCGACCATATAAGCCGTATCGGATCAAAACTTGCCTCCTACCCTTCTGGGAGTAAGGCGTTTTGGTCCTTGGCTAAATCGGTCGAGGCGAACTTTTGCCGCTCGTCTTTGCCTCCACTGCTGAAACCTGATGGACCATTGGCTCACACGGCAACTAAGAAGGCTAATCTGTTTGCCTCTATGTTTGCCGAAAATTCACGTCTTGATACAGCTAATAGAATACCGCCCCTGCTATCTCCTTACGATACTACTATGCCCCCTATTCGTATCAAGCAAAAGGAGGTTCTCAAAACACTTCGCAATCTTGACGTGAACAAAGCCAGTGGACCTGACGGTATACCAGCTATAGTGCTAAAGAACTGCGCTCCTGAGTTGTCTCCTGTTCCGACACGTCTATACCGCCTCTCTCTCGAAACAGGTATAGTCCCATCGTCTTGGAAGCTGACCAACGTGCAGCCGGTGCCCAAAAAAGGCAGTCGTGCCGATCCCGCAAACTACCGCCCTATAGCAATCACCTTCGTAATCTGTAAGATTATGGAGCGTGTATTGAACACCCGCATTCTGGCATACCTAGAAGACAATGACCTGCTTAGCGATCGACAATACGGATTTCGCCGAGGTCGATCTACTGGAGATCTTCTAGTGTATGTTACGCATATTTGGGGCGAGGCCATCGAGAAGCATGGCGAAGCTCTTGCTGTGTCACTCGACATCTCGAAGACGTTTGATAGGGTTTGGCACGCTAGCCTTATTGGCAAGCTTCCTTCTTATGGTCTTTATGTGGGATTGTGTAACTGGGTAGCTGATTTCCTGAGGGAACGGTCTATTCGAGTGGTTGTTGATGGCTGTTCCTCAGACCTATTGGCGATTGATGCTGAGGTACCTCAGGGATCTGTTCTTTCTGCAACACTATTTCTGCTTCACATTAACGATCTGCTGAAACCAGGTTTAATTGGTTATGCGGACGATAGCACGGTTGTAGAAAGATACTCGTCCAGTGCACGAGCTAACAGTGCTGATACGCTGTTTCTGAGAGAGGCCATGGTAGAGCGCATAAACCTATCACTTCAGGCAGTGTCTGAATGAGGTGATTCCAACCTCGTAAGGTTTAATGCCTCTAAAACACAGGCGTGTCTTTTTTCCGCCAAAAGGAGTTCATTCACCTTGACTCCAACTCTCCGGAATGAACCGATTCAGATATCTGACCACCTGGAACTCCTCGGCGTGGATTTAACACCCAATCTTAACTTCGGTCGTTACATTGAGTCCAAGGCAAAAGTTGCTGCAATGAAGCTGGGCATTCTCTCTAAGGTGAGACGGTACTTCACACATGGACAGCTGCTTACCTTATATCAAGCACAGGCCCGCTCATGTATGGATTACTGTTCACACTTATGGGATGGATCAGCCCGCTATCAGCTGGATACCTTGGACGCCATCGACTGACGCGCACGGAGACTCATTGGTGACGATGAGCTAGTCAATGACAAGCTTCAAAGCCTTGAGCATCGCCGCAAAGTCGCTTGTCTATCGGTATCCTATCGAATTCATTTCAAAGAGTGTGCGCAAGAAATTCACGACCTCTTTCCCCGGCTCCATTCCACCTTCGGTCAACGAGACGCAGGGAGGGGTTTCACCCCTTTGTTGTTAATGATCCACCTTTTCGCACGAATCGTTACGCTTCTTCATTTATTATGCGTACAGCGCAGGAGTGGAACTCCTTGCATGCGTCAGTGTTTCCCGATTCCTATAATTTGGGGATCTTCAAGGCAAGAGTGAATAGGCATTATTTGAGTTTGCGTGTACCATCCTCTACTGCATCATCACTTACCATCAAGTAAGTTGCAGTCAAACGCACTCAAATTTTTAATTAAAAAAAAGTCCTTTTTCAATTTCATTTTAAACGTAGTGGGTTTTTTAAAAAAAAAATTTTTGTTTTTTATTTCAAACTTTTTAAAGAGCATAGGTACGTACATTATACAAAATCGATATAGTTTATTTTAATATCATCATTACAGCTCACATACGTCCCCACCGAGGGGCTCGAGCCTACCCCGAATCAGGGCGAATCAGGATTTTAATATATAAATATATAATTTTAATAAGTATTTACAAGTAAACTTTGCTAGGGGTTTTGTTGTAACTCAACTCGATATCATAAAGCAGCATATTAAATGACGGCTGATAAGACATTTTCAAGTATAGTAAAAAAAAAATACAACGCGTTAATTTGTTTCACCTTCACACCTAAACGATTTTAAACAATTTGTCGGTAAGATTTCACATACAAGTTTATCATACAAGTTGGTAAATTCAAATGTAAATATAAAAATGTTTTTTATGGAAATGATGATATCGACTACCACTGTGCATACTCCACATTGGGCAATGTAGAAAAATACTTTCCCCACTACACAATGCTAAATTGTTTACAAAACAAAAAATAAATAAATTAAGAACCTTCACTCATCAACCACAAACCCTATACTGAATACCGCATCAAAATCGGACTAGATATTACTACAGCGCCACCTACTTCCGTAACACCTATTTAACAATCCTCACTTATCAACCAAAAACCCATTATTGAAAACAGCATCCAAAACGGACTAGTAGTTTTGGTTTTGCACAAAAAATGTTAACTGCAGCGCCTCCTGATGAGTTTCATCGTAACACCTATCTAAGACCATGTACCCATCAAATCCGACCCATCACTGAAAACCGTATCAAAATCGGACTAGTAGTTTAGGAGAACATGACAACATTCTTTTGCACAAATACCCTCTCACCCCAAACGCATATACTGTCTCCGTTCCGTCGCGTGTAATTAGAAACACGGTTGAGCAGTTTTAGCTCGATAGAAAAAAATCCCAAAGATAGGTCTACAACGTCACTTTCAACTCTAATTATGACTAATATTTTGAAGCATAAATTTTAAAAAATATATACAACAATATTATTTATGATAATATAAAGTGAGTAATGTTATCATTTTGTTGTTATTTTCTTAACTCTTTACACGTAAAGAAAAAGACAGAGACAACTGTTCAAATCAATACCTCGCCTTAAAAATTGTATAGGATCGGGAAACGACACACATACAAACAAGCGCTGCAGACATATCACATATAAAGTGGTAATAGAGTGTGACAGTACGAGACATATCACATATAAAGTGGTAACAGAGTGTGACAGTACGAGACATATCACATATAAAGTGGTAATAGAGTGTGACAGTACGAGACATATCACATATAAAGTGGTAACAGAGTGTGACAGTACGAGACATATCACATATAAAGTGGTAATAGAGTGTGACAGTACGAGACATGTCACATATAAAGTGGTAATAGAGTGTGACAGTACGAGACATGTCACATATAAAGTGGTAATAGAGTGTGACAGTACGAGACATGTCACATATAAAGTGGTAATAGAGTGTGACAGTACGAGACATATCACATATAAAGTGGTAATAGAGTGTGACAGTACGAGACATGTCACATATAAAGTGGTAATAGAGTGTGACAGTACGAGACATGTCACATATAAAGTGGTAATAGAGTGTGACAGTACGAGACATGTCACATATAAAGTGGTAATAGAGTGTGACAGTACGAGACATATCACATATAAAGTGGTAATACAGTGTGACAGTACGAGACATATCACATATAAAGTGGTAATAGAGTGTGACAGTACGAGACCCACTCAACCCACGCAACTCGCACTTGGCCGTTTTTTTTCTCTCTTTACTTCTATGATAGTTTCAAAATCTCGTGTCGTACCTATGTACGTATCCTAGTCGTACCATATGCCTAACATAATTTCCTCTTTTTATTAAAGTGAAACTTTTATTACATCGTCTCAAATTTTTTCGCCTGTGTGCCGCGTGACGGTCGGTATGATCGTTTAGTCCTCTGTACCGTAGCTCCAAGACTAGAGCTCAGTCATGATCGTTTCGTCCTCTGTAAATGTCTATAATGTGAAAAAAAGTTTCACTTTTACCGTGGTTTCATAAAACCACACACTACTTTTATTTTTCTATTAAGTACCTATGTAATCTTTTCTTCTGATTCTTCAGCTCTTCTGCAGCACCAGATTATAAAGTTTTAGGGGCAGAAATAAAAGCGTCGGTGGCTCAACCGGCAACGACTCGGTCCATCTAACCAGAGGTACCGGGTTCAAATCTGGACGGCCAATGTACCAATGAGTTTTTCCAAAAAACTTACGTACATATACTTACCGATTGATTTAACGATGAAGGAAAACATCGTGAAGAAACCTGCACACGCCTGCGAAGAAACTCGAAGGTTGTGTGTGAAGTCGACCAACCCGCACTGGGCCCGCGTGGTCGACTAAGGCCTAATCGCCCTGATTCAGGGTAGGCTGGAGCTCCTCGGTGGGGACGTACATATATGAGCTGATATAATAAAAGGGCAGAAAATGTTAAATATGCATTAATTATATGGGCAAGCTGAGCTGATGGTGACGTGACGTGACGGCGACAGACAGATTCCAAACCGAATGACGTCCGTTTATCCGTTGGATCTATTTTTGTCTCCAATTGATCGCGAGGAACGCGGATTGACAATATTAGTGTTTCTTTATCAGCGCCTATTATCTAGATGACACGTTATGGAACATCGGACGTCATCGTGAGAGCGGATGTAACGAATGCGTCATCACCCCCCCCCCCCCCCCCCCACACCCCACCCCGCCATCCCGACACCACTCGTTACATAAATAAAGGCCCTTGTCAATAAGAGAGCTGAAGGAGGAAGGAGGAGGTAGGCTTTATAAACGTTGTATTTTTACTTTCGAGCGACGAAGGGTGAAGAAGGTATTGTTATGGCAACAACAAATCGGAAGTTGAGATTTTTATGGGGATCCATTGTCTTACACTAATAGAGTATAAAAGGGATATACGGCGGTTTGATAGCGCGGTGAATTGTGCCACACGGTAAGAGTGAGAGAGAGTCTAGAAATAAAAAAATTAAAAAAATGCGAGCAAGCGTGTGTGCATGTCCGTTCGGTGATCTAGTTCCCAAATAATTAGACTTTTTGAATTAAATTTGGGTTACAGCAACATTATTTATATATCTCCAGGCGTTTTTTTTAATTTCCCCATATCTTGATTTTTCAGGATTGCCATCATAGTAAAAAAAGAAATTATTTTTTATACTCAAAAACGGCTCTAACGATTTTGGTGAAACTAGGTATTTTACCATAAATGTATATAGCATACAGTTCGCAGTAGTCTGTTGTTCAAAGAAAAATCGAGATAAGTTAATTAAACAAATGAGGTATCGCTGAATTTGTCTTACCACCCATACAAATTCGGGTAGTTGTTACTTTTCCTCAAAAATGGCTCTAACGATTTTAATAAAACTTTGTGAATAATTAGGACTTAATAAGATCTGGGTGCTTTATTTTTCCAGGAAAAATCTGAGTAGGTAATGGTACCTCCCATACTAATTCAAATTATTGTCGTATTTTTCAACAAGTTTTTTAAAAAAGAAAGTTCATTGTTGGATCCAAAACCTTAAATATCTAGAAACTGAACAGTTACTTCTACCTGTTACTTAATTGCGGCATACTATTATTTACTAACCGTATACACATACACACATCCCCACCCCCTTACACACACACGTACACACACATACACACACACACACGGCCTTATCATTAAGTAATGCATTTTGTACTTACCTTTATTTTGTTTAATCCTCACTTCAAACGGTCGGTTGACATCGCATAATTTGGTTCCTATCTCTGCTCGCTGACTGCTAAGGCACAGGCTTTTTCTAGCCTAGTTCACTAGCCAGAGTTCTAATAAGTAGATCTCAGATGTACAACTAGAATTAACACTGTTTTCTTACTTGTAAACTTTCGTGAAATAAAATTTATTTATTAAGTCTGATATACCTGCTGAGTAAGTTTACTACTGAGTAAGTGTAATATTTATTTTTGATTTGTGTGTATGCCCGACAACGAGAGACGATGAAGACTTCGCGAGAAAGTATGCACAGCGTGGCTGTACAATGTATTCAATAATGAAGTGTTATTTTTGAGCCCCTGCCAAAATTTAGCACTAGATTCTACTCATAAAACTGAATCGCGTTTCCCAAAAATTATAATTGGCAATAATTTTGGTTTTCTCATAAAAATTTGACTAGTCAGTGAGAAGGATATTAGTTTTGGGCAAGTTGTGTAGTTTATTAGTAGAGTCACAGTAGTGTTAGTTTTGGGAAAGTTGTTTAGTTCATTAGTAGAGTCACTGTTAGTTTTGGGAAAGTTGTGTAGTTCATTAGTAGAGTCACTGTTAGTTTTGGGAAAGTTGTTTAGTTCATTAGTAGAGTCACTGTTAGTTTTGGGAAAGTTGTGTAGTTTATTAGTAGAGTCACTGTTAGTTTTGGGAAAGTTGTGTAGTTTATTAGTAGAGTCGCTGTTAGTTTTGGGTAAGTTGTGTAGTTCATTAGTAGAGTCACTGTTAGTTTTGGGAAAGTTGTGTAGTTTATTAGTAGAGTCACTGTTAGTTTTGGGAAAGTTGTGTAGTTCATTAGTAGAGTCGCTGTTAGTTTTGGGTAAGTTGTGTAGTTCATTAGTAGAGTCACTGTTAGTTTTGGGAAAGTTGTGTAGTTTATTAGTAGAGTCGCTGTTAGTTTTGGGTAAGTTGTGTAGTTCATTAGTAGAGTCACTGTTAGTTTTGGGAAAGTTGTGTAGTTTATTAGTAGAGTCACTGTTAGTTTTGGGAAAGTTGTTTAGTTCATTAGTAGAGTCACTGTTAGTTTTGGAGATAGGATCAAAAACCCCGTATTTAAATGCATACCACGGGACGAACTCATTCCGAGTTCATCGAGATAATCATTTTCACGTTCAAGCGAACAAGGAGTGAAGAAGGTATCGTAAAGGCAAAACATAGAGGCTGACATTTTGATGGGGATGGATTGTTTTACACTAATAGACTTTAATATTTTTTTTAAATATATGTGTGTGTGTGTGTATGGTTATGATATGGGGGCTATTCCCAGCGACTCCAGGACCATTTTCCTCAAAACTAAAATCATTTTTTTGAAATTCGAGATCAATCAGACGAGTTCAAACTTAATGTTATTGCATATTTTTTTACCTACTGAGTTCCTTTGGCCACTTTTCGGCTCCATCATCAGACCCTGGATACCATCTACTATCATAGTACTTGCTAAGATAAATCAAACGTGCCTAAACTCGATGTTATTGTATTGCAATGTATAAGTACTGAGTTCCTGTGACCACGACTCCATAATCAGATCAGCTCGATGGTACCAAAATATTGCATTGCCACCGATTGTACATATGTGTGCCAAATTTCAGCTCAATCGAACACCGAGAGGTGGGGCAAACTTAAGTAATAAATTTGGAAGCGGATAATCAAGCTTTTAAAAAAATTTATGCATTTTCAAAATAGTTGTTTACGTGCGAAATCACAGTTTTAGGTTAAAAAATATATATAAAAATACGGCTAAAACTATGAACTGAAACAAATTACAAGTATCAAAATAAACAATAAATATTTTTTTAAAAACCTAAAAACTTTTAGGTACAAGCTTTTAATATTGCATTGTCACGCGATATACATATGTATGCAAAATTTTAGCTTAATCGGAAACCTAGAAGTGCGTCAAATTTAACTTGCAAGATTTCACCCGAACAAACATACATACATACATTGCAAGTTAAAAGCTTTTAAAAAACCAGCAAATGCGAGTCGGACTGAAGCTCCGAGAGTTCCTTCCCATCACACCTCCGCACAACTAAGACATTGACGAAATTCAGGGGTCGGATTGATGCAATTCGTCATCTTTCAGTCAGACGCGTTCTAGGTATTTCAGCGCTCTGTCTGCTAATTTGGTAATTTCGAAGTCAAATCTACATGAAATTATTACAAAAAACTGAATATAAAAAAATCAACCTCGTGAACCTGGCGCGAGCCAAAACGAAACACGCGTATATTGTACTAATAATTTAGAATACAGTGATCAACAGAAAAAGCGATTTCATGCAGCATACCGTTGCTATTGGTGAAACATGGAGTCTACACCGGCCATCTGAAAAGGATCAAGTTATACAATGGAATGAACTTTGAGAAATACCGACTAGGGTGACTCGAGCAGAGAAAACGGACCAAAGTACTTATTGGTTGTTAGGTACTGGCGTTGGACTTCAGTGGGGTTTGCTTATAAGAAGTTATTAATAGAAATAAAAAACTGGACTCGACCAGATATCTCCAATTCTTGAATAATTTGTGGTTAAATTGGCACAAGAACAGAAAACACCGGGTTTGGCTTCTAGACGACAGTGCCAAGTGTCAAAGTAGTGTGGATGTAAACAGTTGGGTTAAGGAGCATCGAGTGAGACGTTCATTGCAACCATAGCGTCTCAGAAGACCCTGCGATTTTGGTTGTTTTCATCAGCTGAAGAGAGCATTGAGTGGAGTATCACATCCTGACCTTCACTCCTTGAAAACTGCAATCGATGATGAAATCAGTATGGGTAACGGAACCAGCAAGTATCTGGCAGTCAGGAAACCGCCAGTGCCAGAGCAAGTAGATAGTAAATACTTATAGTACCTGAAAGCATTTAATCCTCACTAATATTATAAATGTGAAAATGTGTTTGTTTGTTTGTTAATTTGTTACCTTTTCAAGTTCAACACTTTAACCAATCTTGATGAAATTTGGCATACAGGTAGCCTGTGTCACTGGAAAGGACATTGGCCACTTTTTATCCCGTAAAAATAGCATAGTCCGATGTAGTTCCTGAGGGAACTGAAAAAATACTCTTTTTTGGTTAATTTCTCTAACATCGCAACGGACCAATCGCTTGCTGTGATTTTTTGCACAGATATGGTTGAGGGGGTGGGATATGGGGAAAACTCATTTCCACGCTCGCGCACGTCAGCGTCTTTAAAACGGAGCGACGGATTGAAGTGATTTTTGTATAGAATTGGTTGAGAGGGTGGGAAGTGACATAGACTGTTAATCAGAATAGCCCGATATAAAACCTGAGGGATCTGGATAAAACTCATATCCACGCTCGCGAGCCGCTTGCGGCTCGCGCACCACTCACCCTCGAAGAATAAAAATAAAATATATAATAAATAAATAAAAACGATGTCCACGCGGGCAAAGCCGCGGGCAAAAGCTAGTAAACAAATAAAACACTGAAAACATTTATTTCCATTTCACTTCAAGTACTCGTAACGTTGCTCGCGACGACCGAATACCTAACTTAATTCTATGCCACTAAGTAAGTGTCATGTTTATTATTGATTTGTGTGTGCCCGACTACGACAGATGGTGAAGGCTTCGCGAGAAAGTATGCACAGCGTGGCTGTACAATTATTATTTTCAACCGACTTCAAAAAAAGAGGAGGTTTCTCAATTCGACCGTATATATTTTTTTTATACTTCGTCGTTTATGAACCGATTTTAATGATTATTTTTTTGTTGAAAAGGAGATATCCCAAGGGTGGTACCACGATAAGGAAACCAGGATCTGATGATGGCATCCCAAAGAAATCGAGGGGAACCTTAGTTTCCTGTTTGAAGTCGGTTTTTTTTGTTCAAAATTATATTTCCGCTGATATGTTGATAATGAGGATTTTTTTTTCAAGAGTCTGCACTACAATAATGATTTATTTTGCTTTAAATGTGGTAGTTAATTAAAAATTATTGAAAGAAATTCTGAGTATTACACATTTACCTATAGGTATTGGCATGCAAAATTTTTTTTTCAAGACGACCCTATGTTGATGTCAGCATTTTTGCTCTAAAGTGGTTATTTGTCAACCATTGCCTAGTTTTTAATTGCTTCAATAGCGCGGTCAAAAGAGTCATTGAGACATCTTGAGAAGTTGGAAACCTCCTCTTCCAGATAAAGATACATGTATGAGCGGTTAACATATCAGAGGCTTCGCCACATTGTCCTGATAGTTTCCTAAAGGTTTTTCAGAAAATTTCAAAAAACCGGGCATATTGTGAGTGTCGAACTCGCATACAGAGGGTTCCGTTTTCTGTATATTAGAACGTTAAGACTTATGATTTTCGTTTACGTTTTCCTATAAGCTATAAGACAGGCTCTACATTCCTTTTATAGTCAGTAGTTTCGGAGTTGACCACTGAACAATATCTGGCGGGTTATGGTGCTTAGATTATAGATGTGCGTATGCGCTCAGCAGTTAATGGCAACGAATAGCACCACAGTGGGTGTTTGTACATTTTTACGGTTTCATGTATTTGCACCGTTCTAAAAGGATGTTTTTTTGATATTATTATTATTTTAGTAGATTATTTGTACTTTAAGCTTAATTTTATAATTTTTTGTTTCATGGAATGTTTAGTAGTTTAGGAATAATTATTATTTTTATAATTTTTGGCTCTCCATGAATCTAAATATTAGATGGTCCAAAGCGTCAAGTACGCGCGCCTGGAACTGCTCAATGGATAAGGGGGAAATTGGTAGATTTTTCCATATCATGATATCTTTTCAACTATGCATTTTAAAATTATACAATATTATTTCTTATAACGAGCCCTTTCATTTGATATGTCCATGATGCACTTGAATTTTTTTTCAATTTATCCCCCAACATGTATATCCAAAATCGAAATTCGTTCATTTACGCTTATATATCAGTGATTGAGTTATCTAACTTTGTATCTATATTTGTCGTCCGGAGGATTCGGATAAAAACGGGTGTGACAGACAAATGGACGGACAGAAAGACATGAGTGATATTGTAAGGGTTTCTTGTTTTCATCGGATAGTTCCGTGTATCAGATGAAAACAAGAAACCCTTACAATATCACTCATGTCTTTACAAAAATAATTTAAATAATTAGACGCTTCATAGTAATCAATCTACATAAATTCCTAGCAAAGTACTAAACAGTACTTACCAACAAAAAGGCTTACCATATCATTCAACCAAAAACATCAAACTGTATATACATTATTCTATTATCTTAGGGTAACTCTGTAAACTCTGTAAAGAGTGGAACAAGCAAATCACAAAAGTGTATTACTTACTCGTAGATACGTGACTTTTACATGACATCGTCACATCGTCGTCTAGTCACAGTGTTTATTTTTACAAGGAATATTAAACGTACAAAAAAAATACAAGTAAATGTTACATGAACTATCATTTTTTTACGTTTAATATTTTATAAAAGCATTCCACTGCTGGTGATTCTGGTCAATTGTTCCTAAGGAACCTTCAACAAATAAATAAAAATACCTGTCGAGCAAACCTATCAGCTTAACGGCCACCTTACTTCTTGTTATTTGAACGAAACATTTTTACCATAATTCCCAAAAAGGAGAGTAATGTTTTTCGGATGTATGTATGTCTGTCTCTTTGGCTGAGCCCGCCGCCACCTGCCGCCACCTGCCGCCACCTGCCGCCACCTGCAGTGCCGCCGCCTCAACAGCTTCACGGATTTTGGAGAGCGAGGAGTCGTTAGATTGGTGTTGAACCCGCCGCGCCGCGCGGGTGACTTCAACGATTACATTTTCACCCGACTGCCCAAAAAAGAGGGGCAATGTTTTTATGCAGTCGGGTGTTAGGTTTTGAATAAATTGTTTTGATTGTTTCTTGCAAAACTTGGACACGGACAGCCGCGTAACAATAGCTTATCTACTCGTACGTATCTCTATTCTCTATGGTAGGTTCCATGGAGAAAAAAATATCATAATGACGTGCAAAAGGGTGGTATATAATCATCATCATCATAATATATAATATTGGGTACTTAAAATGCAAAGTGAAAGCAAAACAGCAAAACGGAAGGCTTCCACTCGAGGGACTGAACAATTTTTGTTTTACAATGTTGCAAAATTTCAAAATAAAATTAAAATCCATCAGCGAATTAGCCAATTTGTATGGGGAGTTCAAAAATTAGTTAAAAAGTTGTTCAGTTTCATGCAAAGGAGCCCCCTTAAAAATTAAAAACCCGACTGCTTAAAAACATCACCCATGTATTCTATGCAATGTAACTGACGGGATCAACACGAATCTAAAGACACCTCACATTCCAAATCCATCGAGCCATTTAGGCTGCAGGCTCAGCCAAAGAAACGGACATATATAGATACATCATCATCATATCAGCCGAAGGACATCCACTGCTGGACATAGGCCTCCCCTAAGGATCTCCACGACGACCGGTTCTGCGCTGGCCGCATCCAGCGGCTTCCCGCGACCTTCACCAGGTCATCGGTCCACTGCTGAAGAACTACAGACCCATCTCACTTCTGAGCCATGTCTACAAACTGTTTTCGAGAGTCATTACGAATCGTCTCGCACGCAGGTTTGACGACTTCCAGCCTCCCGAACAAGCCGGTTTCCGAAAAGACCATAGACCACATACATACGCTGCGGCAGATTATACAGAAGACCGAAGAGTACAATCAGCCACTATGTTTGGCGTTCGTGGACTATGAGAAAGCCTTCGATTCGGTCAGCGGTGCCAGATTAACTATCAATATATCGAAGTGCTGAAGTGTTTGTATGAAAACGCCACCATGTCGGTTCGCCTCCAGGATCAAAACTCGGAACCTATCCAGCTGCAGCGAGGGGTGAGACAGGGAGACGTTATATCTCCGAAACTGTTCACCGCCGCCCTGGAAGATGTTTTTATGCTTTTGGAGTGGGGTGGACTCGGCATCAACATTAACGGTGAGTACATCACCCACCTTCGATTCGCTGACGATATCTTGGTCATGGCTGAGACTATGGACAGCTTAGGCACAATGCTCGATGGCCTCAGTAGAGCCTCTCAACAAGTGGATCTTAGAATGAACATGGACAAGACGAAAATTATGTCAAACGTCCGTGTCATACTTATTCCTCTGAAGGTTGGAGGCTCTACACTCGAAGTAGTTACTGAATATGTATACCTGGAACGTACATATATACACTTGAAAGCCATTACACTCATTTTTGGGTAGTGGGGTAAAAAGATTTCGGGGAAATCCAAAGTCTTTAATTAAAAACTTGAACGTTGAAAACTACCTGCTTCTAAGTCTTTGTTATACTATTGAGGGCGAATCAGGAACTTAAATGTCGACGCAGAATGTCTATAACGTGTACATCTCAATAGCTATAGACGATTGAAGACTTGCTTACGATCGTTTTACAGCTAAAGCGCTTCGTAAACATGACTACCTTTAAATTGCGGTATTCATTACAAGAAAATTGGTGAAAAGCTACTTGAAACTTTTCGTATCGCATTGGCGGGGGCGGGCGGGGGCGGGCGGGGGCGGGCGGGGGCGGGCGGGGGCGGGCGGGCGTGTAAACCGCTTTCACATTTCGGCAATCGGACGTACGTGTAGGTGTCGGTGTATAGGTGTCGGTGTCGGCATACGCACACCTACGCAAGGTTCCGCCGACACAATGTTGTGCCTTGCATAATTGTTTATCATCGCCTTAGATAAACTTCTATGGACTTTTTTAATCAATAGACGAGCTCTGTCCTACTAATATTATAAACGGAAAGTTTGAATCTATGGATGTTTGTTACTCTTTCACGCAAAAACTACTGAACATATCGGGCTGAAATTTGGTAGGTAGACAAATTAGGACCTGGGTTAACATATAGGCTACTTTTTTACACGCTCGCGAGCCGCTTGCGCCCTCGACAATAGTCATAAAAACTACGTTCACGCGAGTGAAGCCGCTGGCAAAATCTAGTAAATAAGTAACTGCGATAAGCCGTTATGAATTTTTAATTTATTGTATGCTTCGCCAGCGTGGACATCGTTTTGAGGTTTTTTGATCGTCTTTGAGGTTGAGTGGTGCGTGGTGGCCATTAGTTTTCCGTAGATCCCTATCCCAGATCGGGCTATTCTAATTAGCAGTCTATGGAATTTCCCACTCCCTCGACCATGTTTGTGCAAAAAATCACAACAATGCATTGTTACGTAGCGATGTTAAAGAAATTAACCAAAAAAATATATTTTTTTTAGTTCCCTCAGAAACTGCATCGGACTATGCTATTTTCACGGGATAAAAAGTAGCCTATGTCCTTCATTGCATGGTAAATTTCATCAAGATTGGTCAAGGTATTGAAGCTTAAAAAGGTAACAAACAAACGAGTAGTAAGGATTTGTTGTTTGCGCTTTTATGGTTTCCGGGTTGGTTGATAACTTTGCTACTTTTTTTTACTATTTTATGTCGATAGAAAAATTCCAAAAACATTTATAACGGCATGTTTATTATGTAAATCCTTTATCATCACAACGACACAAAAAAATAAAGATAAGAACGTTCGAAAACTACAATTATCATTCATCCGAAATATTGTGGCATCGTTAGCGTTTTCACTTTTAGGTCCTGTAAGAAATATTATAAACATTACGATACTCTCTTTAACCCATGTAATAAAACCGCTAGCTATTTTTTCTCTGTTAGTGTGAAATTGTGAAATTAAGATAGATAGATAGATAAATCGTTTATTTCTCATAGCTTTACACTAGATACTGAAACGCAAACTATCGTTTCGAGCCGATCTCCTTTCTTGCGTTTCATAATTAAATTCTCTTTTGATTTTGTTCCTCTATGGAAATTTAATTTGAAAATATTTGTTACTTTTTGACAAGAAGAAGAAAAATAAGTCATTGGAACGAGAATCAAAATTTTAAACAGATAAATAATTGCATTTTTTTACAAAGCCCTCCTAATTGTTAATCGGAGGTAAGTAATTTATGTTCGGAAACCATGGTGCGTTTTTGGTTGGTGCTGGTGCGAGCTTCATGTACTATTATTTTGTAGGGTTTTCCGTACGCGCGGGTTTGCCGCTCCCGTGCTTCCAAATACTTCAGGAAATAGCCGCAGAATATTGTTTTGCCCTGGGATACAGCAACCACACTACCAAATACATGTTGAATTCGCCATACAACGCCAGGCGCAGTACCAGCTGCATAGAGGGAAGTCCTTTATTTTTCTTTACTTTATTGCTGTGCGGAGTTCTCCTCTAAAATGTCTTACCTGTGTTCTTTAGATGTTTTAGTTTTTTTTAATTAGCAACTGTTCTGTGTACCCCCGAGGTTATAAGGATAACCTCGGGGTATTTCTGTCTATTTTAGATCCTAAGTTTTATTTCTATATTTTAGTAAATAATTTATTTGGATACTGGGAAAGCGACGATCGTTGTCTGACCGCCTTTTAACTAAATTCTTTAACATTTAAATTTTATGTTTTACCTAAGAAACTTCAGTTAAATTTACTTAAATTTTATTGCTATTTTTTATTTTGTTAAAAATATATTCTAATTTACCCCATGATATTTTTTTCTTCAAAACTCCGTTTAGGCCTGAACCTCTAAATTTTACGTCTCATATGTGGCAAATTCTCAAGTTACCTTTATTTTTGTCACAATACATAATGCGTATAAGAAATTACCTAGGTTTTTTATTTCGTCAGAATACAATGATCTCGAAGACGCTTAGCAACAGGAAAGTACTACGTACATAAACCTACGTAATAACGCTATTTAGGTGCATTTAATCGTGAGGAAACCTGCACACGCCTGCGAAGAAACTCGAAGGTTGTGTGTGAAGTCGACCAACCCGCACTGGGCCCGCGTGGTCGACTAAGGCCCGATCCCCTATATGGGGACGTATATGAGCTGATAAGATAAGAAAAAGAAATCGATGCAGAAAATGTCAAGGCCATTCAAGGTGGGTACTCCGACAATGTCCGCCCCAATTTTGTGCAATTAAACGCTCCCCGCTCAAGGCGTAGGCACCGCGCACTTTGGCATTTGAAGCCCCGGGCCCATTAGCTGGTTCCGGCGAGATCCACAGGTGGTCGCCGTGGCAACGCTTAAACCTTTCATGACCTTTTTCCTTTTCAGGGAAATCGAGCTGTTTACCGGAAGGAGGAAAAGTACTTTGTAAAGAGTGTCTAAATTATCTGTTTTGGGAAGAAAATCAGCTTTTATTTATTTCAATAATACGATAAACCTCCGTTATATTATGGGATCCGTTAAAAGTAGGTAGGTACCTATCTAATCATTTTATTTCAACTGTGACACACGACCAACAACAGATCTATCTACAAATTTTTACGTACAACTAAAAATCGTAATTACGAAAATAGTTTATAGTTTTACGTAGTCAGGCGTCAGTATGACTAGTTGTCTATTTTTGGTAACGCGAGGCGAATGATTTATCTGAGCTATACGTAACGTCCAAACTATTTAGACTGAGCACGCGCAGTAGACGTCACGGGAGCGCGCGTGTCGCGGGGCTAATTGTGGCATGACCAAATCGGTCACCAGGAGCCGGCGGCGGCGGCGGCGCGCCACGCGGAGTATACGAAAGCGGCCGGTGATTCAGCGCAGAGAAAGTGGTGCGGAGAGTCGGCAGGCGAGTCAGGGTGCGCGACGTCAGCGGGCACGCCGAGCCTCCGCGCCCACGGCCCCGGCAGCGAGCCGCCCGCCTCGACCACAACACTACACTTGTGCGCCCCGGCTGTCTTCGACGTCGCGACGCCGCGCCATATTCCCGCGCACGTGGGCGACAAAGGTCGACGAGGGCGCCCGGCTCGAGCGCCATTAATGCGGCCGTCGTGAATGAACGCCGACCTCGAGCGGGTCGGGTGGCTAGCGTCCATTGATAGGGCGCGCTCGGGCGACGACCGCGCGCGCCGCTCGACGGGGGCGGCTGCGGCTGCCGCTGCTGGCTGCACGCCCTCGCCTCGTCGCCTCGTCGCGCCGCACTCGCCACCGCTCAGTCGAGGATGTGGCGTTCTCCGCGCGACGACACTCACCGCGTGCAAAATCTGTGTTCATTTATCAGTAGTATTCGTGATTCCGTAGTGTGATCGTGTGATCGGTGCCGTTGTTTCCTAAGCGTAATGTTCTGTGATCGCGTCAATTCTATTAGAAGTTAGAACTTAAATAAAAATTAAAAAAGAAGTTTTGAGTGGCGCTGTGTGTGCAGTGTGTAGTGTGAGTGAGGTCCGCGTGGTATTGTGGTCCGCGTGGTACGGAGCGGTCGGTGCGAGTGACTCGGAGCGGTGCTGGGATGCGCGCGTGCCATGCTCTCGGTGATTGCGATGCGTCGGCCGGAGGACGAGGAGCTGGGCGGGCGCGGCGACGGCGACGAGTTCGTGGACATCTCGCAGATGCACCTGCTGGTGGAGGCCGGCCCGAGCGGGCTGCACTACGGCGGGCCGGCGCCGCCGCTGGCGCAGCCTCAGCCCTATGCACAGACGCAGCCGCACCACCAGCCCACACCCACCATCACCACCGCCTCCACGCCGGTAGACGACTTCTTCGCGTTATACTTTACACCTTCCACACACTGTGAGTATTTTTACATCCGGCATCATCTCACTCGATACAGAATACATGCATACATACGATCAGTCAGGTAAATTTCAAAGAGAACAGTTTAGTAGGTTTAGTAGGTGCTTGCCTTTTTGTTTATAGCTGGCTGGTTTAGGTCGGGACACGTGGTTGATATCGAACGAGCCGGTGTTAAGGAAGGATACCTACACAAATGTAAAAGTACCCTACCTCCCTTAGCGCTTTCACTTTCTGTAGCCAACGAACTCAGACATAAGCTCATTTTCTATTCTTCTTCTTAGTCGGTACACTCTTGGCAGAGGAGTCGTGGTCATCATGACATAACCCTATGGATTGATAGCCCTATGGTAAGGCACTGGGTAACTGTCCATCTTGCCCCAAACCGCAAGCTTTAAAAACTTTTATTTGCTTTAGTGTTACTAACCTTTAATTTTTGTGTTTTTTACTCACCCATTTAACTAATTTCTCATGATTCGAAATAAAAAGTATTCTATTCTATTCTATAACCTTTGGTGGCGCGTCGAACAACACGTCGCCATTCCTCTTGCACTGCAGCTCTTCTGGTGCATTCATTTACGGGCAAACATGTGTTGTACTGTGCCTAAACAAAAGATTTTCTATTCTACGAGGAGGTCCCGTGCTGCCCCGCACGCGTAAATACAAAGGCGGCTGCAACATAGACAGTAGCTATTCTGTAGCGCAGCCGGGTCCGTATGTATAAATAATTACAAACACGACTGCACCACAGACATTTGGAATCTGTCTGCACTATGATCGGCTTCGAAAGACATTGTTTTAACAAAAACGGCTGCAATACAGAACAGCTCTTGCGCTACTCGCTAGTGTCTGTCTGTACTACGATGGCGCTCGGAACGGCAACGTCGCACAAATACGGCAGATTTTAGTTTGCGAATTTTAGTTTGCCCTTAGTTTGCGGATTTAAGTTTTGGGCACAAGCGCATCACCTGCTCAAGCAACGGCTTTTGCAGTTGCCAAAATTCAAAGCACGAGGACGATACGAATCAAAGTACAACCGACGTCTGTTGCTCGTCGTAAAGATAGAGGCATTACTAAGTCTTCGTCGAGAATACAAAGCGCACGGCCTACCACTTCCGAAGGAAAGAAGAGAGGACGAAACCACAATATTGGCGAAAATATAAAACATAACCGTCCTAATGCTCAAAAACATTAGGACTTAAAAGCCATGTTATTGCCTATATTTCTTATACGTTTAGGTTAAGGACGTGAAAAATAAAACTTTTTAATTTTACTTATATTTTTTACTTTTTTATGATGAAGCGTCGGTGGCTCAACCGGTAACGACTCGGTCCATCTAACCAGAGGTACCGGGTTCAAATGTGGACGGCCAATGTACCAATGAGTTTTTCAAAAACTTACGTACATATCATTACCGATTGCTTTAACGATGAAGGAAAACATCGTGAGGAAACCTGCACAGGCCTGCGAAAAAACTCGAAGGTTGTGTGTGAAGTCGACCAACCCGCACTGGGCCCGCGTGGTCGACTAAGGCCTAATCGCCCTGATTCAGGGTAGGCTCGAGCCCCTCGGTGGGGACGTATATGAGCTGATATAATAATAATAAAAATAATTTTATACATTTGCTTTTTTGTTGCGTTTTTAAGTATTTTTTACTTATTTAAAGATAATGCGTAATTGCCATTTTTTGTTTCGTTTTTCAAATAAATATGATTTAATTCGCAAGATAATGCAGCACAGACTACGTGTGTCTGTGTTGAATCTGCCTTTTATATTTTTTTTATTGAATTATAGAAACAAATGCGGCTGCACTACAGACCGCTGTGTTGCAGCTGAGTTTGGATAGACTATAGCTGCTTTAAGCCATCCGCAAGAGAATGCAGCACAGACTATGGGCGTCTGTATTGCAGCCGCCTTTGTATTTACGCGCCCCGCACGCCTACACACACACTATTGCCCTCGCTTGTTGCTGTTTGATTTGTTCCGATATTATGTATGTATGTGTGTTTGGTGTCAAGGAATCAATAAATGTGTTAATTCTCATGTCCTGCGACTCCTGCGCTACCCGCATCATCCCAACTCATTATGCATCATGCAAACTAAAAAAAAAACTAAATTATACAAATTGTTTATCAATAATTAAAAAACCGGCCAAGTGCGAGTCGGACTCACTTACCCAGGGTTCCGAACCTTAAAAATAATAAATCGAAAGCTACATATACACCATTAAAATAATTAAATATCTTTTTAAGCTTGTGCCAATGAAGCGCTTTTATACGATATCCCACATGACACGAAATTTGGACCGCCGTTCCATGCAAAATTGATTATGTATACTTTAAAATTTAAAGTTTAAATAAAGACTATATTTTTTATAACTTAATTACAAATGTATAGTTTTCAGATTTTTCCTTTTACTTTTAGTATAAGACGGTATTACTTGCAAATTTTATAGTTCCAGGTCAACGAAAAATACCCTATAAATTTGAATCTCTTGAGAGTGTCGAAATATACGTTTTTTGCGGCATAAACGGCCGTAATGTTTTTTACGTTAACTTAAAAGTTTGATTTTTTTTACAGCTTCAAAGGACTGTAGACCGGAGTATATGGTTTTAATTTCAACTCTATACCTCCACGCGTCCCCGAAATGAAGGGTCTTGACAGACAGACGAACGGACGGACAGACAGACGGACAACAAAGTAATCCTATAGTTTTTTCCTTTTGAGGTAGGAAACCCTAAAAAGGAGCAAGCGCGAGTCGGAGTCGTGCACCGAGAGTTCCGTACCGCCGCACCTCTCCCCGCAAGTACAACAATGATACCTATTCATTTCAAACAAAGGAAATCAACGCGAGTGACAGAAAAATGATTTTTTGGGTTCCGTAGTCAACAAGGAACCCTTATTCGACGTAAAATCGCGCCAGGCCGAAAAAAGTGTAAGATTTGAACCGTCACAACACTTTTACCACAGATTACTAATTATTTACTACTTTTACTAAGAATAGTATATTTTAAATAGTTCAGCTACATTAGTTCAGTTCACATGGCCGCAGTAGCCGCAGTAGCCGCAGTAGCCTAGGGGTAGAACGTTCTGCTTATACAGGGTGTAACAAAATCAGTGTAGGTCCTGTTAACTGAGGCTTCTACTCATCATACTGAACAACTTTTGTTCTATGACATTGCTGAAATCGCAAAAAAACCGGTAAAGTACGAGTCAGAACCGCGCACAACGAGTTCCGAATCATCATACTCAATGGCGCTAGTTTTTTCACGTTGAAAAAACACGTTTTTTGTATGGAGACCCTCACTTTTTCAAATTTTTTGTATTTGTTGTTATAGCGGCAACAGAAATACATCATCTGTAAATTTCAACTGTCTAGCTATCACGACTGTCTAGCTATCACGGTTCATGAAATACAGCCTGGTGACAGACGGACGGACGAACAGCGAAGTCTTGGTAATAGGGTCCCGTTTTTACCCTTTGGGTACGGAACCCTAAAAAATAACTCTTTATACATATCGATCAGCTGATCCACCAATTTCGCGCATTTTTGTATAGAGGGTTCAAATTTTTTTTGGAGAGTTGAGTATGAGATTCCTTGGGGAAAGTTGTTCAGTATGATGAGTAGAGCCCCCAGTTAACGGGCCCGCACCAATGTTGTCACACCCTGTATAAACAGGGTTCGGGTTCGATTCTTATTGGTATTCTGTATTTTAACTTTTTTACAATGTGATGCGACGCCTCTCGCCTTTTTACAATGATTGTCAATTACGTTCAAACTGTGCGTGTCCCGCGACGCCTCTCGCCTTTTTACAATGTTTGTCAATTACGTTCAAACTGCGTGTCCCGCGACGCCTCTCGCCTTTTTAAATTCACTTTGGACTCATTGGCGTTAGTACGACTCGTGCTTGGTCGGTTTTTATAATTTATTGTTTTATTTTAGGCGTCGATGGCGTGATGGAGGGCCGCTACCTCCTGTCCGGGAGGTCGTAGTTCGTATCCTGCCACGTACCAATGTGTTTTCGAATTTCTATTTCATATGTACGTTTATCCGACGCTCTTACGGTGAAGGAAAACATCGCGAGGAAACCTGCACACGCCTGCGAAGACACTCGAAGGTTGGGTGTGAAGTCGACCAACCCGCACAGGGCCCGTCAACTAAGGCCCGATTGCCCTAATTCAGGGTAGGCTCGAGCCCTTCGGTGGGACTTATTTGAGCTGATATGATGATGACGATTTTAGGATAAGTCCTTGACCATACATGGTATATGTATGGTCGCCATACATAGAATATGTATGGTCGAAGGGATTAGTGTACTATAATCACACCAAATTTCACACTTGTCTGTATTACCGTTTTTTACGACAGCTCAGAAACAAAAAACTTATAAACTACGTTTCTTGGATTGCACCCTCAATTTTTTATATATTTTTTAATGTTTATTATTTTTTAGTAAATCCCCTATTCTCTGGAGCCGACTTCGTATTATGGTTCAAAAGATAGGTACAGCCTTTCTAAAGTCGGACAGACAGACGGACGGACGGACAGACAGACAGGTAGACAGATGGCTTAGGCTTAGTCATAGGGATCCATTACCTTATATGTCATTATTACATTACCTGCCAGAAAACATTTCTCGGCTATTGCACTGCGATATTGTGAACTTTTACCACAAGAATTAAAGAATCTAATATTTAGTTTTCGTGGTGTTAGTGATTCGATAAGACATCATTGTATTAAAATCCTAAATTCAAAATTTAAAAAATATTTATTAAAATACAATAATAAGCAATTTAATGACATTTTTAATAGTTCGATTTAGGTTACTGTTACTTAGACCTAAAGTTTTTTTATTTTTAGTTTAGTTTCTAGATAAGCTTTCTGTATCTGCTTTATTATATTATTTAGCATAACTCTAACTGGATGGCTGCACTGACCGTTCTCCCTAGCTAATTGAAAGGTTTACTAGTAAATGTTCTGTAGTGTACCCTAACACAGGCTTTGGTCTTTTTGGGACACTACTGTGTTTCACCACATGCTCAGCATGGGCTGTCTGTGGCGCTTATCTTGGTTTTTTTAAATCTTTTGTTTGCTTTTTGTACTTGGTGATGATAAATGTGTACATATTTTTTATATAACAATAATAAATAAATAAAATATTACAGATTTTTCACAAAAAAATCTTTGGCGCGTGCCCGAACTGCGCCTTCTTCTTTATCCAAGGGTTTTTGTTATTACTTACCTACCGTAGAAGACAAACGATAAAAGGAGAAGAATAGAATATACAAGCGTCAAATGTGGCATGATTTCTAAAGAAAAACATCAAATAATAAAAATAGGCCAATAATTCGGACAGGTCGGTATCCAAATGAAACAAAAAAAAACGTGTGGCACTCGGGGACTGCCACGGTAAAGCTATTGCATAGCATTTTTTATCAACATAGGCAATTATAATTTATTTATTTTTTTATGCAGTATTTACCAGTACCATATAATCCTTGGGGCGCGGGATGTTTATGTAATAAATAAACACTAAGAAAGTTACACCAGTAAAATTGACTAATTCCTTTTAGTACCGCAAATCGCTAATAGATGGCACTGTAAGTTTCTTAGAACTCGCGGGGTGTTAGGTTATATTCGTTGCGGAATTTCCTGATTCGGTCGCCGCGCTCAAAGCCCGGGATAAAAGCTATGCAATAGCCTTAAAAACATTACCTACTGTGGAGCTCGTTTACTGAACCTCTTATAAACAAATTTTGAAAGCCAATAGTTTTTTATTTTGAAACTGATAGCTGTAACTTTCGTACACGTTGATGTTTTAGGGTTCCTTATCCAAAGGTGTGGTGGTACGGAATGGAGAGAGAAGATAGAGAGAGAGAGAGATAAGTTGCAAAAAACAAAACAAATCGATCAACTGATAATAACCCAAGTTTGTACGAAAAGTCCCAAAAACAAATGAACTACTCCGTGAGTGCCAACAGAAGTGAAAACTGTTTACAGTTTTATAAGTTTTGACCCTCCGAGTGTTCCTGGCGAACGACTAAGTTGACAAAGTTTTGACCCTGCGAGTGTCCCTGGTACGGTGGCGGTTACATTACAGTGTCTCGAGTTCATTTTTTTAAATTTCAAAAATGCCCAAAGCGCCTAAAGAATTTTTCACGTCAAAAATTTGCATTTTTTGTAAAGTTGTACAACAAAGGTTCGCAGTTATGTAAGTTTCCCTGTATAATAATAGATACCTATCTGACTGAAAATATGCTCTGTCTCCACCACCTATAGCTCTGTCTGTTGATTCTTCCAATGATCGTATAATGGAAAATTATTGTCAAAACTTCTATCCTTGGTAGTGAAATCGGGAAAAGCTCCGTGTCTTCATAGTTCATACGACAGGTTCAATGGCGAAAAGAAGGTTCGATTGTTTAATTTAGTAATTTTGTATTTGTTACTATTATAACAAGTAAAATTACATTTTACACCCTCGAATTTTAACGTACAGACCATAGGAAATTGCTACGACACAACGTTATCCTGCGTTATATTTTCCAAATTGTACTGTGAAAACAACCGTTTGGCCATATTGGTGTGATTGAGCTACAAAAGACAAAACAAACTAAGTACTTACGATATTTGTAGATGACTCTAAAATGTAACACTGATTGTGTTAATCCATCCCAATGGATAGTTTATATTATATTAGTCTATGTGTATGTCCACCAAACATTCGATGCGTACGATTGTCCGAACGAAACGCCGCGCCGCTGCACTGTCGCAAGGAAAGTCACAGTTTTCATTCATCATTGTTTAGTAAGCAGATTAATGTAACCTTGGCATACCCACAGTTGCTATCATGTCCCAGTGCCAGAGTCATGGCGAGGAGCTTTTTGCGAGCGTCAAGTCTAGCTTGTTATTTTTACGGATCAGCATTCCGAATAGTGTTTTATCTGGCCGGATGCGGCTAATCGGCGCGCGGCGGCTGCGTGCGCGCAACCGGCGAGCGCTATCATTGCCACTGCCATAGGGTTGCCAGCTAAAAATGTAACTAATTAGGTTCTACTTTTTTCTTCTGTTGATCTGCAAGTTGCAACTAAATAAGTCAAATAATGCGTAATAACGAAAACGATGGCATATATGAACTTTGTTGTCTGTGGCCTTAAGTTCTACGGCGTGGTTCATCTACGAGTAGGAGATGTACGGCCAATTTCTTCACGTAGTTTAATTTATTGTTTTGTTTACTTTAATGTATTTTGTATAAGTACGTTCTCCTATAAATGTTATTTCTTATTACTCGTAGTTATTAGGTACCTAAATGCCAAAAGATAAGTTATTATTACTATGCTGGGTAGATTTTCTAAATGTCATTATCATACAAATAGTTTTAACCATCTCCGTCGTGTAATGGCTAATCCATTTGCTTCAAACCAGGAGGTCGAGGGTTCGATTCCTGGCGCAGTCTAACTTTGTAAGACTCGGTTAGATAGTTAGATAAACTGTTTTATTTGTATCTGCAGACACACACACACACACATGATAAATTAAAAATAGAAAACGTGAAATATAGAACCTACGGAGTGTTGTAACAAATTAAAAACAAAATAAAAAACTTGAAAAATAAAAACAATTAAGAATAAAAAGCACTGTGCGTGTGCTGCAGCAGTGCAAATAGGCCATAGTTCAGCAAGGGAAATTCACTCAGGAACAAATACCTGAATAAATCGCTGTTTTTCACTCAATTGAAAAACTTCAACAGTAATTCTCGCTTTTTCACTCAGTAAATCACCTATTTTAGTTTATAAAAATAGTTTCTAACAAGACTCTCGACATGACTTTCAAAGCGCAATTCATTATCCAGTATAACACCAAAATTTTTTGCTTCTTTGACACAATCAATACTTTGACCAAGAATACTGACAATAGGCGACTTATTAACTATCTTTATTATCTGTTTTTTCGAGCCGAGTACCATAAATTTTGTCTTTTTGGGATTTAATAGTAATGCATTTTTAAACGACTTCAAAAAAGGAGGTTTCTCAATTCGACCGTATATATTTTAATTTTTTTATGTGCGTTCGCAGATAACTTCTTCGTTTATGAACCGTTTTTAATGATTCTTTTTTTTCTGGAAAGGAGATATCCTAAGGGTGGTACCATGATAAGGAAACCAGGATCTGATGATGAAATCCCATAGAAATCAAGGGGAACCTTGAAAAATTGTAGTGCCGACTAGTGCGTTTGAAGTCGGTTTTTTTTTGTTTAAAATTATTTATGTGGCCAGTGAGCTATGCTTTTCAAGTCCTCATTCAACATTTGTATTCCAGAAATATTGTTAGTATCTACCGATTTGTACAACTGTACATCGTCAGCAAAGTTGATGTTTGCAATATTTTATAACTCTTACAAGATCTGCACTGTAAATAATAAATAAAAGTGGTCCGAGTATCGATCCTTGTGGTACTTCACGAGTGACAAATTGTAGTTCCGACATAAGGTTTTTGCCATTTTCTGTACGAAGTTTTACTGTCTGAATACAGCTGCACAGGCAGTGTTAGTGGTAGGGAATTTCCTAAGCCCACTTGGCTATAGCTAACACCACCCTATCTAAATCTTACCGCCAAACATCAATGTTAACAGCATTGATGTGTGATCCCGTGATCCGGCTTAAAGATAAGATAGCTAGTTCCCCATTGCTTGATGGGGAATCTTCGTGAACCCGCTTCCATCTTCGATATCATTTTCACATACAATTTTGTAAGATGATGCCATAAGGTTTTATCAATGGTAGATTTAAAAAATTCTAATAGCCTCTCGAACTTATACATTTTCACTTTTTTTTTTATTTACATTCCGGTTGTTTACACACAGGTACTGTATAGTATTGTATACTATTGTATTGTATAGTATTGTACACACTTCCCCACTATAGTAGATTGTTTGCCTTGGGAGCGAACACATAAAGACGAGGATGCAAAGTACGTCACTCGAGTTTAATAATTTTCGAAAAACCTAAAAACTTTTAGGTACAAGCTTTTATTTGAAAAGAGTTTTTTTGTTCAAAAACCGAATCTTCAAATGAATATAAATACACGGTTTCAAATTCAAAAAAGGCTGTATTTCCTACGATTCTATCGAAAATAAAAGACGATTCTGGGACCATGATTCCACCTCCAAATTTTATCATCAGATCATCTTCAAAATACCAAAAGGATCTATTGTCACTCAATTTTAGATCAATCGGACCTGTAAAAGTCGCTTTAAATACGATCGCAAGATTTAAACTAAACAAACATAGATACATACATATATACCGTAAAACGGAGGTACTTTTATGAATAGTGGGATTTTGTACTAACAATAATTAATTTGAATAAAAGCACTTTTACCTACAGCTTTATATGAAAATTACTTAATTGAACTATTTGTCTATTTATTTTTAAATATTACTTTTGGAGCAATGTAGTTCCTATGAAGCCGAAAACTTTGCTCTTTTCTAAGTAACCTAGAAGTGGTCTATATTTTATGACCATTTTTGATGTCAGTGAGTGAGTGAGTGACAAAATGTCGAAACTTCGTTAAACGATATTTTAAAAACCGTTAAAGGTAGAAACTTGTATTTTGGTATATCCGCTGTCTACATAACGTAAATAATTTAATATTAAATTCAGGCAGTTTCTTCAGTCCTAACAAAAATATTAAGAGCTCCAAAATTCGTGGGGGTTCAGTGCATATGTAGTAGGTAGTTAAACGTACACTGCGATCGCCGAACCGCCATCACGTCAAAACCCCCTAACTTGGGGGAAGTCCATCATCACATCAATCAAAGCGGGCTGATTGACTGCCTCCTTTAATAGATTCAACAACAACAAAATTAGAAATTTTCTATCACTTCATAAACAGATAACTACTGAGATAATAATATACTGGCTACAGAACTGAACCATTAAATAGGTAGCTATTCGTTAGATGAATTCCTTCCATGAGGCTGAAGGCACACAGTTTGTGCTCTCATCACCGTACTGAACAACTTTCCAATATACTCATGGTCAATGAGCGAAATAAAATTGAACTCTTCTTTAAATTTCAAAACTAATTTAGAGAATTATTGGATCCAGAGTCCAATTTAAAAAAAAAATGTTTGGGTACTTAAGTGTTTCTTTTCTTTGGTTTCAAGATTTCACCATGATTATTCAAAGCAGGTGCAAATTATACTCTTTCTGATAGTCATCAAATAGTAATGACAAAATTAATTATACATGTCATTTCTCAAAAATAAAAATTAAACAATCATTAGTTTCCAGCGTCAAAATACAATCATTGATATAAAACAAATCGTGTCATTAGAACATGAAAAAAATGTGACACGAGAAGTTGTACATTAAAATCATTGAATGTTATTAATGCCTTTGACAAGAGGACCACTCTTGTTTACACGGACAGCACCCGGTCACGAGTATACCGCGAGAGTGAGCTGTCGCTCCCCGACACCATATTAGAGGGAAAAAAACGACCCGGCTCCTAGTTTAGCAAATAAATCGTTTTAATAAGTAAGATTTAGTCAAAGCCAAGACGTAGCGTAGGCAGGCCTCCCACGCGGTAGACCAACGATCTAGTGAAGGTCGCGGAAAGCCGCTGGATGCGGGCAGTGCAGGACCGGTCCTTGGGGGAGGCCTTTGTCCAGCAGTGGACGTCTTTCGGCTAATATGATGATGATTCGAAGCCAAAGTTAATGTTTGTTTACATGTTAGCCATTTCTAAACAATTAGACTGTACCTATAGAAATGTTTACAACGTCATTTCGCTGATACCGATTTAGGGATTTTAAACAAATCATTTGATTTAATCACTGGTTTGTTTCGGGATTTGATAAAATCTCTAGATTGGTTATAAGGGAAATAGAACGACAAAATTGAGTTGTAATAACATTATCCGTGATTAGATCAAATACCTGTTTTTTTTTTAAAAAAAATATGCACTACGTGTTTTTTCAATTCTATGTGTTAATCAGTCGAGGCGTAGAGGGGCGGTGGGGCGGTCCGCCCCGGGTCGTGCAGCTTACTTAGTAGCCAATTTTGATAAAGTGAATGAATATTTAGCAAACTCGTCTAAGAGATCCCTTCAAGAGCAGAAACCAACGAAAATTTTCGGGCTGGAGTAATACGAGTACATTAGTCTCACTTTACGAAGACAAATCAGCGCAGACGCAAACGTAGAGCGCCGCTCTTTACTTACCGTTTGCATCCCGATAATGGTTGACACGTTGTCAAGCAGATTACACCCGAAAAGCAATCTCGTTAGCAGCAGCATATTTATATATCAACTCAACCATAAAAAAATAGAATTTAAAAAAACTAAAAAACACGCTTTTAAAGTACATCAGGCTAAAAAGTAAAAAATAATTCATAAGTTGAAAATAATAATTAACAAATTACTAGTATTACTGTGAAAAAGCGTGGGGCGCTCTGTGCCATATTTTTCGTCTATCGAGCAACCCACACTTTTTCCCAATAATACTAGTAGTAATTTGTTAATTATTATTTTCAACTTATATTAAGAATTATTTTTTACTTTATAGTTTGATGTACTTTAAAAGCGTGTTTATTAATTTTTAAACTCTATTTATTTTTTATTTTTTTATTTCAAACTTATGAAATTATTATATTGTCGCTGATTCTTGATAAGTCTACAAAGTTTGAATTAAATCTGTCCGTTTAAAGTGGGTCAAAATCGAGTCCAAAGGAGTCGGTTACATACATACAAACATACAGGTGAAGCTAATAAAAGCGTGATAAAAACGGTAAGTATCTAGTAAAAATTTAAAACAATCCACGACATCTTAAAATTTCTCTTTAGTCAGATCATGTTGTCTACGAGTATATGGTCCAGAGTTGAAAAGACTTGCGTTTGTGCGAGTAATTTTTAATTCAAACTTTAACATTGATTTACTTCGTATACACGACAGATCTCCAGGAAATATTAAAATGGTTTGCATTTTATGCAATAACAAATAATAAAAAACTATTTTCCAGTAGTAGTCAAGTAGACTATTGGGCGTTCGGTTTCAACGTAACAGCCGCGTTGAAGCCCGCATTGATTTGAACTTAAAATGAAAATACTTACGTTCTATATTATTTTAACACGTATCAACCTGCTCGGATTGAGGCATCTTAAAGTCTTGAGCAGAAGTGTATGAAAGCATATGAAGCGTCTTTCCACTGACCGGCAATGGCGCCGGCATCGGTGCAATTGAAAAACGAAGCCCCGGTGCCGTGCCGTTGCCGTGCCGTTGCCGTGCCGTTGTCGTGCCGTTGTCGTGCCGGTGGCGCGCCAGTGCAGTGGAAAAACAGCCAATCGGTATACACTGAGTGGGTGTGGTATACTGGTATATTAGATTTTTCCTAGAAGCGGAAAATTTGACTTTTCTTTTTTCTCTCAAAAAAGAGGTGTGGTCTACTGTACTTGAAAGCAGTCACGTAGGTTTCACTGGGCGGAGTCAAAGAAGAGGCGTAGTAAAGCTCTTCTGTATAAGAAAAATTGTAATTGGACAGAACATACTTACCTAACAGATCTAATGTGTATGTCTGTCTATACCTACCGTCTTGAGACAAGATTGCACTCAAGCTGAAGGATTACAAGACTATGAACTACGTACAAGTATATAAATCATAATATTACATTTAAAGTTTTTACTTTCGATTGACGGAGGAGTGGGAAGGTATTGTTATGGCATAAAAGTTAAGATTTTGATGAGGATCGATTCGGCACACTAATCATCATCATCATATCAGCTCAAATACGTCCCCACCGAGGGTCCGAGACTTGCGGGTTGGGGTTGGTCGACTTCACACACACCTTCGAGTTTCTTCACAGGCGTGTGGTGCAGGTTTACTCACAATACTTTATAAACGTAAATATGAAATCGAAATTCGAAAACACATTGGTACGTGGCAGGATTCGAACCACTAACTCCCGGACATGAGGTAGCGGCCCTAGCCGTTACGCCACCGACGCTCGTACACTAATAGAGTACAAAAAAAAGGCTGCGTGTGTGCGTGTGTGTGTTGGTGTATGTGTGTGTGTCCAGGCTCTTGCTCTTAAACTACTGATCGGATTTAGATGTAATTTAGGTAAGGGATATTTTTTGTCTTTTTTTTCAGATTTTTCCTAACTTAATTTTTTGAGTTGCCAACTAGCCACCATAGGAAATAACATTTATGATTTTTTACTCAAAAATGGCCGTAACCATTTTAATAAAACTTTGTACGTAATTGTATCTTTCTTTACAATTCCTACTACTTATTAAATTTTCATGAAGTCTGATATAATAGACGTAGGTGGCTCTATTCATTGCAACTATAAGCAAGTGTAAATGTTTATTATTGATGTGTGTATGTGCATGCAAGCACACCGTAGCAGACGTTGCAGGTTACGCGATAAAGTATGCACAGCGTGGCTGTGCAATGTGTTTACTCTCGAGCGAGCGATTATAAGAAAATATAGACGCTGTAGAAAAAAGTCTTTCTTATTTTACCCAAAATGTGTTCTGTATCACTAATTTTAACAAAAAAAAACATGTTTTCCAAAACTTCCGTCTGTCCGTCCATCCGTCTCACTTTCCCTAGCGGCTAAAATAAAATAAATAAATAAATCAGTGGTCCGTCCGATTAAAATAAAATTTTAAAATTAAGAGTTTAATGATAATTTATCGATGCTGTTTGAGCAGCTTCTGGCTGGGTTGTGATTTAAGGGTAGCTGCCATATAATGAAAAAAATAAAAATGCAGAATATCAAACATTTCTTTTATCTACATACAATTGGTAAACCCTTGGCAGCATTTCACCTGATCATAAGTGACGATGATGCCGAAGATGGAAGTGGGCTTACCAAGATTCTCCAACGCAATGGGGGACTGGATATTTTATGTTCAAGTCGAAACACAACAATGATGTTAGCATTGATGTTTGGCGGCAATTGTTAACAGTGACGTTAATTTTGATAAAAAATTGCAAGTAGTAACTGTTGTTAATATCATCTGTTGTTAATTTATTAGAGCGTCGGTGGCGTAATGGTTAGGGCCGCCGTCTCCTGTCCGGGAGGTCGTGGTTCGAATCCTGCCATGTACCAATGTGATTTCGATTTACATTTCATTTGTACGTTTATCCGACGCTCTTTTTTTTTATTCTCTATTGGTAAGCCCTTGGCATCATCTCACCAGATGGTAAGTGACGATGATGCCGAAGATGGACGCTTCTTACGGTGAAGGAAATATCATGAGGAAACCTGCACACGTCTGTGTGTGAAGTCGACCAACCCGCACTGGGCCCGCGTGGTCGACTAAGGCCCGATCGCCCTAATTCAGGGTAGGCTCTTGCCCTTCGGTGGGGACGTATATGAGCTGATATGATGAACTGTTGTTAATGTTCTATTAATAGTACTGGTTATACTGGCTATACAGCAAAAAAAAATTATAAAAACTGTAACAGTTTTTATAAAACTTTGCAAGTGTAACTATTATAAGTGTGAGCTATTACGTGTCATTATTTTTTATTTTGCCAAAATTTATTAAAATTCATCTCCCATACAACGGCAATTTGTGTTTGAATTTTTCTTTTTGATTTGCTTCCCACTACTTTACTACTTCCATTTTTGGTACCTAGTTTTGAAACGCTATTGATTATAGAGGTACGTTTTCGCAAGAAAGTAAGTGAAAAGTGCTGTACAATTTATTTTATAAGAAGTTTCACAAGCATGTACTCGTACAAGCGAATGAAGGTCAAGGTCGTAACTCGTAGCAGGAGGTCCAAGAGTTAACTAGGTGCAGGACAGAACAGCACCTGCGCTATCCTGCCCTGTCTTGTTTAGCTTTAGGTTTGACGTTAGAAGCTATCAACTTGTCCGCCTGCTCCAACCTTACTGTGTCTGATAAATTGTACCTTGAAGAGAAACCCTGCACCTAAGCACGCTATCTGGATCGCGCTCACACGTGAAAGCTTCTGGTTGTCCGCAGTTGGCCCGTCAAAATGATCGTCCTACGCTCGGGATGCGTCGGCTCGTCTGAGGTGCCTACATATGTGAGGCCATTACACCTCTGGACGTTAGATGCGCTATCAGCTCGCTTTGTGCAGCCGCGGGCACTCGGGCCCGGGGCACGGGGGCACGCGCGTGCCTTTGTCCCGGCCCGCGCCGTCTCACGTCACCACACATAAATTGACAATCTTGCCTTTAACAGACGCGAACGATACGCTTTGCATCGCCGAAACGTTCCGGTGAGTAGCGCGTGGATTCCCAGGGAGTTTCCCGCATTCCTTTCCACACAATTTGTATGTTCTTCGTGAAAGATCACAGTTCAAGCCGCCAAACGTAATCGCCGCCGCCGCGTAGCTGCTGCTGTAGCTAGAAGTTAAGCTGACTAAACTGAGCAATCGTCATGTTTTCCGAGGTAGAAAAGCACATTTTAAGCCTATAAAAATACATATTTCAAACATCGTAGTGGCTTGTAGTCACGTAAATATGTCGGGTCGTTCCTTTCCCTCTAATATGGTTGATGAGAGCGACGGCTGACTCTCGCGTTATACTCGTGACCGGGTGCTGTCCGTGTGAACTGGCCTACTCTTGTCAAATTTGTCAATGACATTCAATAATTTTATGTACAACTTTTCGTGTCATATTGTTTTCATGTTCTAATGACATAATCTGGTTTATTTCTAGGATTTAATTTTGACATTATTAACTAATGATTGTTTATTTCTTGATTTTTCACAAATAAAATTATGTTATTATTATTTTATGAATATCAGAAAAAGTGTAATTTGCACCTATTTTGAATAAATACCTTGAATCTTGAATCTATTTAAGTTCTTCTAAAACACACCAAAAATTAAGTAGTCATCTTATCTAAGTCTTGCCGCCAAACATTAGTGTTCTCAACATTGATTTGTTCCGGCTTGAAGATAAGATAGCCAGTTCTCCATTGCGTTGGGAAATCTTGGTAAGCCCGCTTCCATCTTCGGCATCATCGCCACTTACCATCAGGTGAGATGATGCCAAAGGCTAACCAATTGTGATATAAAAAAAAGTCAGAAACGCAATGATCTCCCGCGCAGCCGCGGCCGCGGGCGCACCTGCGCTTGGCGACCAATGATGGAGAACAATCGCCGTCATTAGGGCCCATCGTACATATTCAAATGGTTAATGGCCGCTGCGACAATGCCAGCTTATTTCAAACTCAATAAATTATCGCTAATGCCCAATTTGCGTCCACCGGCCGGTTAACAATGCCAGTTCCCGCAATTACTTAAACGCATGTAACTGCGTCCGATACGATCTCAGCGCCGTCCAAGTCATTGTCTCACAGATACATGCTCGCAATTACACTGTATCGATTACAGCTGACTCAGGCGACTCAGGCCAGGCGACGCAGCACAGACACAGCCGACTTCACCGCTTGACTGCGCTATAAAACATTGTCTTTACTGGCCGTCATTAGTGTTCCTTTAGAACTAAATTAGCCCTCGACATTGCTGTGTTTGTTTTGAAATGCGAAGTGGTGCGTACCGCGACTACCGCGACTACCGCGACTACCGCGTGGAACAGGTACGACTGAGTCATGGCTAAAATTAAATTCAAGTAACGTAATAACGACACGACTTGTGGAAATGACAGACGACATAGGCATAGGTATGTACATTTTCGCAATCTGTTTTATCTCTGGCCGGAAGTTGAGCGCGCATGACAAAAAGTTACAGAACACTAATTACAGCAAATAATAACGATTTCCTTATTTCATAACTCAATAAAGCACAATAATTAACAATTATCAAAATGTACCTATTGTGGATGTGTTCCCTATATAGTTCTCTACGTGGTTATATATACACAGACCTTTTCGAAATACTTAGGTAGGTATTACTACTTACCACAGAGCTTAGATAAGACGAAATATACTTCTAAATAGTCTACATAAATATTATAAGTAGCTGTGTGTTAAATATCTATATATGTATGTATTAAAATATAAACGTACTAGCTGTTTCCCGCGGTTTCACCCGCGTGGACAACGTTTCTATGACTTTTCGAGGGTGCGCAGTGCGCGAGCCGCAAGCGGCTCGCGAGCGTGGTAAAAAGTAGCCTATGTCTGAATCCAGGTCCTAATCTGTCTACCTACCAAATTTCAGACAAATCCGTTCAGTAGTTTTTGCGGGAAAGCGTAACAGACAGACAGAGTTACTTTCACATTTATAATATTAGTAGGGATATAAGTACGTATATCAGTCTCTGGTTTCCATAACACAGGGAATCCTAGTTTGGGGCCCGATGACCAAGTGTGGTTAGTCCCAGAAAAAAAAAAATGTATTACATAACGGGCCACGTGCGTTTTGGAGCGCGCTTAGCGCAGGGTTCTGCAGTCATTACTTCATCGTACGGAACGCGAAAGGGCCACTTGCTTCAGTGATTACAAGGTTCTAGGTCAAACTGTTTACAAATTGCAGGAGAAGGGAAAAATACTCATTTTTTTTCATAATTATGTTGTGATAGTTCTCGTTTTGAGTCATAAACATCAATTTTACATCTACTTAAATTCCATTACCTACTGTGAAACCTTCTAGTACTCGCAGTAAGCGCAGTAAGCGCAGTGTGGCAGTGTGGCAGTGTGATATACGGACAGGCGGACCGACATCACTAAATTGTAATGATTCCTTTTTGCCATTTTAACACACACAAAATAATATTTTTTTAATATGTGATCTGCTGGACATAGGCCTCCCCCAAGGATCTCCACGACGACCGGTTCTGCGCTGCCCGCATCCAGCGGCTTCCCGCGACCTTCACCAGGTCATCGGTCCACCGAGTGGGAGGCCTGCCTACGCTACGCTTTCCGGTGCGTGGTCGCCACTCGAGAACTTTACTGCCCCATTGGCCTATGTCCAGCAGTGGACTTCCTTCGGCTGATATGATGATGTGATCTAAGCCCGGAACACTATACTTATTAAAATAAAACAAAACAAAGTATATACTTTATTTTCAGATTATTTGGTTAGTAACACAAACAAATCTGAAAAACTTATTATCTATTGTTAGTAGAACATTGAGTTTAAATATATCAATAAATTAAATATATTATACGAGAGCCATACTTTATAGTCACCGGCAAGCAACCACTCAGGCAGCGGGTGTAAGTAGCAACCGCTGAGTGCAACCAAGCCATCTACTCAAAATGCTCCTGTCCAGCCTGGTTTCCATGACGGCCAGGATGCTGTTAGTGCCGCCAAGCAGCCAAGCAGCCAAGCAGCCAAGCAGCCTGCCGAGCGCCGCGGTACATCGTTTACAACTTGGAACCCGCCTACACGCGCGTTGCTACGGAGCCGCGGGTTTTTACTTGGTTGCTATGGAGGAAACAGATTCATTTATTTTTATTTTTGTTTATTAGGGATAACAACAGCCAACACTTTACACTAAACATGTTTAGGTACATAATAATTTCTTATTGAGCTAATAAAAGTCATCCACTGTATTACATACATGTGCAGACGCGAGGTGTCGAAGCTTAAAGTAGTAAGTGAATAAAAATGTGATTAAATAAGAACTAATAGATTAGCGATAAATATCAATAAAATAAATGTATATAAAAATTATATATAATAATGATAATTAAAATAAAATAATTAAAAACCTTCATACTAAAGATTAATTTGTATAATATTATAAAGTAGGAACATAATATTTGTTGGTTAATAAGCTTAAAAATAAGATGTGTACAATAGTTGAGGACTTATGTTCGGAGCACTCAATAGGTACTTAATTCCAGCAAGACCTTTTTGATTTAAATGTTTGTTTAGAGGTAGGTAGTTCAGAATTTCGTCACTTCCGTTACAGTCCATGTTTTTTAAGTTGGTGTATGTTAAGTTATGTTTTAGAGACGTTTCGCGACAAAAACTCGTGTAACGTCCAATGTTGGGAATAGGCCTAAAGTAGGGACCAATATACACACAGTCGGTCGGTTCGATGGCTATCTCAGTAGAATTCCACGGAACTCGAGAATTCTGGCGTCCCAATTACGTGACGCATGTGTTTGTCTGCCGATTGTTAAAAATAATGTGAAATACAGAAAATTGTTTATGTCAGTTCATAGTCCTTACTTTATGGTAAACGGTTTCATTATCATCATCATCATATCAGCCGAATTATTCTGTTGCGATGTTAAGGAAATTAATAAAAAAGACTATATTTCAGTTCCCTCAGGAACAGCATTGGACTATGCTATTTTCACGGGATAAAAAGTAGCCTATGTCCTTCTCCGTAACACAGGCTACCTGCGTATTAAATTTCATCAAGATTGGTCAAGGTGTTGAAGCGTGAAAAGGTAACAAACAACCAAAAAACAAACTTATTTTTACATTTATAATATTATAGTATGGATATTTATCATTATTTCTCTTTAGGAAGTAGTTCAAGATCCACAGTTTACAATATAATTCGGTGTTAAGTTTGGCAGCTGTCATCATAAAATGAGGACTTTAAAGAGATTTATAGTTTGTCTTTAAAAAGTAATATTCCAAGATTAACATTTTCTAAGTTAAAGTGCTTTTGAGTTTAGGCTTTCTTCTCCGTCTCTGACCGTTTAGGTTAAAGGTTTTTTCCTTTGAAATATAACATTTTGCTGCTATTATTCTGTAGCTCTTGTAGCGATTTCAAAGACACATTTACGACGACATCGTGTATTTTTAACAGAAAACAATACATAGCATTTCGAGAACTTTGTAAACTTCAATTGTTGTGAACTTTGCTTTAATGATTATGCTTGGTTTTTTTTGCTTATTTGTTAGGGTTGGTTTCTTCGAAAAAGTTCGTCGTTGTGTTTTGAAATTAGAAGGCTGCGAATCTGGCATTTGTAATTTCGTCTGTTTCCCCGAGGTCCCAATATTTGTCCTACTAGTGGATACACAAGGACAACCTATTCATAGGGTCACAAAATGGTCAGAAATTCAGAAACATGGGCAATATTTTTATATTATGCTGTATTATTTAAAAAATCCTATCCTTGGGGGAGGCCTTTGTCCAGAAGTGGACGATTTTTGGCTGATATGATGATGATGATGATTTAAAAAATACATTAGTTTATGTTTTTAAAAATTTATGCAAACCGTTCGATAATTATCGTTTTTAGAAACTCAAAAATGTATAGACTAGTAGAAGAAGGCCTTCAAATGGAGCTCTATAATTCAGCATGGCGTATGTCTTCAACTGAAGTCAATTTTACACACCCAGTGAGAACACTACGAACGGGTATATTTCTAATTTCACTGGCTAACAAAAAGTTCAAAAACTCCAATTAGTATGGAATATTTTTAGTTGTTCGTCAACAATTAATCACCTATCTATTTATTTTCATCATTTATTAACTATGAAAATCATATCAAAAATACTGATTGCACATCAAATTATCAACTAGACGAGAGTTGAGCGAGCGGAGCGAGCTATAATAGGTTCGGATAGGTTTGATTGATTATAGAGTCGAAATGTGCAAGTTTTTCAGTATTTTGTACGCCAACTGTAGTATAACTTTATTTTGGAAAATAAACTGTTTCATTCGAAGAAATGCGTTTTTCATACTACATTAGAAAACACAAATGCCAATTACTTAAAAACCATTGACCTTTTAGCTACTTTTTTTTTTGTTTATATGAGAGATCATAAATCAAGTTAATTTCCATTTATATTTGTCTCACCTTTTATGTAATGCAATATATTTAATTAACTTTTAAATCCTTTCCTTGCGGTCAAAGTGGAACATTCGACCGCTTAGGTAAGTAAAAAAGGAAAATTTATGTTACATTATTCCTTTCCTTATCCAAAGCAAAGTATATATATTAGTACTAACATACAGTATGGACACTCCCTGCCACTCTCTACATTGCGACCTCACCCCCTCGTCATCCAGATTGATACAGATTGGTTAGAGTTTAGTTGTTGAACGTATAGGATTTCGCCGTCATTTTGTTTCTTCCGTCATTGCTTTTTGAAATGTCATTTCTGGCCCGTTGTATGAAGTGTCCGGGGTGTGTCCAAAGGTTACCGTCGCCAGTGTGCGAGTTCGACTCATAATATCTTATTTGTGAACGTTTTCTGAGCAATCTAAGAGCTACTAGTCTAGTACTCGTGGGCACCTGCTTTGGGGATTAGTAGGAAAAATCTAGTTCAATAAAACTTTGATGTCGAATGGCGTGGCCGTGCGTGAGGAAGTTACTAATTTGACCATCCTTCCCTGGGGCCTCGTGGCCCCGTGACCCCGTCACGCTTTGATAAGTTCACAGGAAATGGCAATGCTATACAAATAATCGTTTTTTTTTTCATATATATTGCTCGTTTAAAGTAAAAGGATTTTTTTAAATAAAACCCGACCAAGTGATAACAATATTTTTTTTTAAATCACACTCCGAGTGAGGTCATTAAGGAATTGGTGACGTGGGAATCTTCACAAACAACGACCGCAACTCAGTGCGTGATGGCCAATTGCCTCCACCGTGGACCCGTAAATACATTGATTGAGTGAACCTATCACAGATGCAGGCGGAGAGCAACTGCCACACGCAAATAGTCGCCGTCAGAAGAGTTCCCATATCTGTGCCTCCTGTCAAAAGATGCTAAACTCGATTTATGTGTTTTTAATTTTTTTACACGATTGGAATCTGTAAAAAAATACCTATCGGTTCGTCTATGAAACACATCGCTACGTGCCATAGTTCCAGAGTTAAAGTTGTGTAAAGTAGCGTATGCTGAAAAATACATAAAAGAAATCCAATCAAAAGTATGAAATAATATTTTAATGTTTTAATACAACTTATGCGCGTTTTATTATCCCTGCAGTGCCATCTATTGACATTCTGCTGCTATGATTATAATGTGTGGTATGTGTAGCTAATATGGGGAAAAAGTACTCTATTGTTATTATTGTAAGAATCGATAGGTCTAACTTCCCACGGGACCTCTTTAGTTTTCCGGGATAAAGAATACCCGACTATACAATGATGGTCAAAACACCCCATCCCAATGTAAAGGTTTCATATTGTTACGCTGAGCCATTCTAAAGATACAATTTTTTGCATTCCTGCAGGAACTCTTAATTTTTTTGGGATTCACAATGTCCCAGTTTTAGTTCGCGATATAGGGTATCAAAGTGTATAATTAGATTGTAATAGGTCAAGCCACATTTGAGTGGTGAGCCATTCTATAAATGAATACTTTTGATTTTTCCCACGGGAACTCTTAAATTTTCCGGGATAAAAAGTATCCTATATGTTACCCCAGGCTATAAGGAACCACCATACAAAATTTCATCAAAATCGGCCTGGTAGTTTTTGCGTGATGCGAGAACATACAGACAGACAGACAGACAGACAAAAATTCCAAAAGTTGTTGTTTTGCCCTCTATATCGTTAGTAATGTCCACCACAGTTATTCATCATATCAGCCGAAGGAAGTCCACTGCTGGACATAGGCCTCCCCCAAGGATCTCCACGACGACCGGTTCTGCGCTGCCCGCATCCAGCGGCTTCCCGCGACCTTCACCAGGTCATCGGTCCACCGAGTGGGAGGCCTGCCTACACTACGCTTTCCGGTGCGTGGTCGCCACTCGAGAACTTTACTGCCCCAACGGCCATCTGTTCTACGAGCAATGTGCCCCGCCCACTGCCACTTAAGTTTAGCAATTCTGAGAGCTATGTCGGTTACTTTGGTTCTCTTACGGATCTCCTCGTTTCTGATTCGATCACGCAGAGAAACTCCGAGCATAGCACGCTCCATTGCCCTTTGGGTGACCTTGAGCCTTCTTATGAGGCCCATAGTAAGCGACCATGTCTCAGTTCCGTACGTCATCACTGGCAACACACATTGGTCGAAGACCTTGGTCTTAAGACACTGCGGTATCTGGGACGTAAAGATATTGCGAAGCTTCCCGAACGCTGCCCAGCCGAGTTGGATTCGACGATTGATCTCTTTCTCGAAGTTGGACCTACCTAACTGGACTGTTTGTCCCAGGTATACATATTCGGTAACAGCTTCGAGTGTAGAGCCTCCAACCTTCAGAGGAGTAGGTATGACACGGACGTTTGACATAATTTTCGTCTTGTCCATGTTCATTCTAAGACCCACTTGTTGAGAGGCTCTACTGAGGCCATCGAGCATTGTGCCTAAGTCGTCCATAGTCTCAGCCATGACCACGATATCGTCAGCGAATCGAAGGTGGGTGATGTACTCGCCGTTGATATTGATGCCGAGTCCACCCCAGTCCAAAAGCTTAAAAACATCTTCCAGGGCGGCGGTGAACAGTTTCGGAGATATAACGTCTCCCTGTCTCACCCCTCGCTGCAGCTGGATAGGTTCCGAGTTTTGATCCTGGAGGCGAACCGACATGGTGGCGTTTTCATACAAACACTTCAGCACTTCGATGTATCGATAGTCAATTTGGCACCTCTGGAGAGACTGTAACACAGCCCAGGTTTCGACCGAATCGAAGGCTTTCTCATAGTCCACGAACGCCAAGCATAGTGGCTGATTGTACTCTTCGGTCTTCTGTATAATCTGCCGCAGCGTATGTATGTGGTCTATGGTACTAAATCCTTTTCGGAAACCGGCTTGTTCGGGAGGCTGGAAGTCGTCAAACCTGCGTGCGAGACGATTCGTAATGACCCTCGAAAACAGTTTGTAGACATGGCTCAGAAGTGAGATGGGTCTGTAGTTCTTCAGCAGGGTATTGTCGCCCTTTTTGAAGAAAAGCACGACCACACTTCTGTGCCATGCCTTAGGCGTTTGTCCTTCAAGTATAACGGAATTAAATAATTTCTGAAGAGCTTTAAGTACCGGTGTTCCACCTGCTTTCAGAAGTTCAGCCGTAATTCCATCATCACCCGGTGCCTTATTGTTTTTAAGCTGTTTAAGAGCCATTCTAATCTCGTACAGGCTGACGTCCGGGATATCTTCGGTATAGTGTCGGGTAAGTCTAGCTCTTGGGTCTTTAGCCAGATCGCTGACAGGCAGACGTGTGGTCGTGTACAATTGTCCGTAGAACTTCTCAACTTCTTCCAGCAACTCAGTCTTAGACGATATGATCCTGCCGTCCTCAGTCTTCAGCTTGGTCAGTTGACTTTGACCAACAGACAGATCTCTCGCGAACACTTTTGAGCCTTTGTTGTTCTCAATCGCCTCTTTAATACAATTTGTATTATAGTGGCGCAAATCGCGAGTTAGAGACTTAGAGATCTGCCTGTTTAGTTGCCGATACTGAGTAGCGTCTTCAGAGGACTGCAAAACCAATCTTCGTCTTTCTTCCATGAGATTGCTGGTCAAGTCAGAGATTTTTTTGGTTCTGTTTGAACGGCGAGTTTTGAAAATCTTAGACCCGACCGTTTGGACAATTTCCACGAACCTGTCGTTATAATCGTCCACATTCTCGCAGTCTCCTAGGCATTCGAAGCGATTGTGCAACTCGAGCTGAAAGTTTTCGGGGTTTTGGAACTGGATGGGCGCTGGTCTGAGTGTGGACTTCATCAGTCGACATCTTTCTAGCTTGGTCTTTAGATTCAATGTGCCTCTTACCATTCGGTGATCGCCACACAGTTATTATTTTCCAAAAATATTTCATGTACAGACGCGGCCCCGTTACAGTTTTATTATATTATAATATAATTATTATAATATAATATATAATAAAATAATAATAATAATAGAATAGATAGATGTCCGTGTCGCACCCCCCCTCTAAAGGTTGGAGACTCTACACTGGAAGTTGTTGACGAATATGTATACCTGGGACAAACAGTCCAGCTAGACAGGTCCAACTTCAAGAAAGAGATCAATCGACGAATCCAACTCGGCTGGGCAGCGTTCGGGAAGCTTCGCAATATCTTCACGTCCCAAATACCGCAGTGTCTCA
Source organism: Coleophora flavipennella (assembly GCA_947284805.1). Classification (NCBI taxonomy): domain Eukaryota; kingdom Metazoa; phylum Arthropoda; class Insecta; order Lepidoptera; family Coleophoridae; genus Coleophora; species Coleophora flavipennella. The sequence continues at coordinate 16,133,838 of OX369280.1, read as the reverse complement.
AGACTAAGGTCTTTGACCAGTGTGTGTTGCCAGTGATGACTTACGGAACTGAGACATGGTCGCTTACTATGGGCCTTATAAGAAGGCTCAAGGTCACCCAAAGGGCAATGGAGCGTGCTATGCTCGGAGTTTCTCTGCGTGATCGAATCAGAAACGAGGAGATCCGCAGGAGAACTAAAGTAACGGACATAGCTCACAGAATCGCTAAACTGAAGTGGCAGTGGGCAGGAAGCATAGCTCGTAGAACAGATGGCCGATGGGGCAGTAAAGTTCTCGAGTGGCGACCGCGCACCGGAAAACGTAGCGTAGGCAGGCCTCCCACGCGGTGGACCGATGACCTGGTGAAGATCGCGGGAAGCCGATGGATGCAGGCAGCGCAGGACCGGTCGTCGTGGAGATCCTTGGGGGAGGCCTTTGTCCAGCAGTGGACGATTTGTGGCTGATATGATGATGATGATGATGGGTTAACAATGATTAGTTTGGAGTCATTTGCTTTAATAGGATAGCAAGATGGTAAAAGTTTTGGTTATAATTTCACAATAAATTGAAATTTTAATTTTGGTGCGCATTTACTATACTTGGCAGTAAAAACTGTTTTTTTGAAGTTATTTTACTGTAACTGGTGTCCAGTTAAACATGAGCCATTTTTTTTTGAGGTCAGTACGAGCGCACGGCTACTTACTTACCTATCAAACATTTCAGATTCGATGGCTGTGCTGGCACCGACCTCAAAAAAATTTTAGTCCCTAATTTGATTTGTGCCTACCTTTGATATCATTATTGTTGGTTAATTTCGTGTATTCATATATAAAAACTAGCTTTTCCCCGCGACTTTGCCCGCGTGGACATCGTTTTTATGACTGTCTTTAAAGACCTTAATGACTTAAGTATTGCGACTATAAATTGAAATGTAAGCTATTCTATCTTTCAAGTTGGGTCGATTTGCACACGGTGTGCAAATCAAATTTAAAATCGGTTCAGTAGTTTAGGAGTCCATCGCGGACAAACAACGTAACACATAATTTTTATATATAAAGAAGATATTATTGCATATATAGGTACTTTTGAGTGAATTATGACAATTTCTTTTTGGAGTCAGTATTTAGTTTTTTAATTTTTATTTTTCTGATATTTCTACCTATTTAAGAACGTTAGACCCAATCACCTACTTGCCAGTAGGAATTATCATACCATAATGCATGTGTTTCATGCAGAGGCCTGTGGCTTCCATCATCATCTCAGCAGCATAAAGGTTAAGGAGTCAAACCTTCCACCATCAGGTTACCTGCATAACCTGAATGAATACAACTAGCGGTCTATACGAATCTACGTATCATATTTACGAAATACGTATAATATTTAAAGAATTATTCTCCAAGTCAAGGAGTTGAACCTTCCATCATCAACTTATCAACATGAAATGATGACTACCACACGCAAAAACTTGAATAGCTTTAGAAAATACATGAAACACGTAGTATGTGCCTATAAAATTTGAGGGTTGCCCTCGATTTTGCAGGTATACCATCACCTGATACCAACTTGTCGACAATGGATCACCTCGAGAGTATTATCTTTAGAATAAAAAAAAAGAAAATAGTTCCACATTTGACAGAGTAATCCGTGAACATACATAAAAAAGAAAGGAAAAATAATAATACAGTGGAACAGAACCTCCTCCTTTTTTGAATGCGATTAAAAAAGTTAAGGGATCTTTAAAAATGCAGTTGGCATAGAACATTTTGTATGGAAAATCTATTAACTATTTAAAGGTCCAACTGCACATCTTAAATTGATCGACTAACTTCTAAACTAAAAAGGCCTACAATGAATAAGGCTGTGACAATTTTAGGGTTCCGAGGTCAACAAAGAACCTTTGCCTCGTCTCTCTGTCCGTCCGTCTGTCTGTCCGCGGCTTAGCTCGGAGACTATTAGTACTAGAAATCTGTAATTTGGCATGCGTATACATAGTAATCACGCCGACACAGTGATACAATAAAATCTAGAAAAAAATGTTTAGGGTACACCTCCCCTACATGTAAAGAGGGGGCGATATGTTTAGTTCACGTGCCCTACCGTTGAACAGGTCTTTCCAAACCACTGCGGATATTCTAAAACTATTTTTCGGTTCAGGGATCTGTTTGTGAAATTTTAAGTTTTAAAGTGATCATTTTTGTTAAGAGTAAAGTGCCCCCCCCCCCCCATTCCCATACCAGCTAAACCGCTATTTAAGGACATCAAAAAGAACATCAGGACATATAATCAATTTAAAAGGAAAACTATCACGGCTACGTAGGCTTTCTTAGTTTAGGTGTAATAGTCGACCAACTTAAGGTGTGCAGTTGGGTTTTAAAAAATCTCAGATTTTCTTTTGTTTTTTAAAATAAACAATTATTTTGAAAGGGCTTATTAATTGTGGAATAAAATGATGGGGCTGAAATGATGATGATCATCATCATATCAGGTCATACCCGATAATACGACATAAGGATGATGATATTCATATTTTATTCAATCAAGTCGGATATATCTTAGAATGATTGATTGATTTATTTATTTTAATTGTTCAGTAACAACGGGTGTACCCCAAATACAGTTATTGAAATTATACATTCTGAACATAAAATAAATTCATTACACTACGTACACACAAAAGAAATTATTAATCAATCAATCAATCAATCAAATATGCTTTATTATTATTATTTATCACAGTTTTTAGACAGAATAAAAGAATATCTTTCATACGTCACGCTCACAAAAACTCAAAAAATCACGCATTATTTTATTCCAACTATCCACAAACAAATCAGTTTCAGGGCAATGGTTATGAAATGCATTCAAAGCAGTAATCATCCGGCAGATTGGGGACTGCGCACGCGCTTGTGTGCGACGCAGCGGCGCGGCCCAGCAAATAAATTTAAATAATAATTAATATTAATAATATAGCTGTCGCAACCACGTTGTAGAATTAGCCGTTTTGTAAAACTACTGAGTAAAAAGTTCCGACTCGCGGGTCTCCTTTTCACGGTAGAAGAAGACATAGTAACCCATACCTAACCTAACCGTCTGTCCGTCCGTCCGACTCGGTTTTATTCTGAGTTTTTTACTCACTAGTTTATAAAGCTGCGCGCCGTTTTCTAAAACAACTAATTCTACAACATGGCTGCGTCATAGCAATAAATATAAACCATCAACAAGTACATTTCTGTAAATAGTTTTAAAAGTCTCATTTAGACATACTTGCAAATGCAAAACATTATAAATTACAATAGTTGACAGTAATAATACCCACAAAAACCGTGAAAATTGTATTTTCATTTATCTTTCCGCTTCATTTATAATTTGAAACAAGACTACAATTTAACAGAATCACTGTGAAATTTGGATACACGCCAATATTTGGCTCTTAAGTTTTGTGCAATCGTCCTATTTTTCTAAACTAAAACAGTTGCACGCGACGCGACACAGTGTTGTTCTCGGAATAACAACGTGGATATAGTAAGCGGTACTTATAACAACTACACTGAGGCTGTCTCGCCGCCAGAGACTTGTGATACGGAAATAATGGGCGGAGAAGAGAAATCAATTTCATTAGCAGGATTGCTTTATTTCCATAGATTGTCGTTTGGTCACCAAAGACGTTTATCTTTGAAAACCAGTGTTATTTCACTAAGAGGCTTAGCGATAGTGTCGAAATTGTTTGTGGCAAGTAGATAAAACAAGTATTAGAGTGTCGGCCGGTACGAGTACCGCCGCCGCCGTCACGTACAGCACAGCATCCTCACACACCACATCTTTCTCTCACAGTTTCCACGGCTTCTCTACGCATCCTCAAGGCATCCTCGTACTCCATCTTACTCGCATATTTCTGATGGAAAGGCAGTCTAACGCAGGAGCACTGATTTTTTCCACAAAATGTAAGCCTTTCAAACACTCAAAATGACAAATGATTAATCGGGTGAGATGTTGCCTAGGGATTACCAATTGTTAACTTAAAAAAAACAAGTGATATTGCAAATGCGCACGATGTTTCTGAATTAAAACCGGCGCAACGCAATCCACAGTCGGCCGCTTTTACTTACAGTCTCGACGAGTCTCGTCTGAGATTCGGCCAGCATATTACATTAAACTAATTAGCAATTATCGTCGTCGGTCGCGTGTCCTCGCCTTGACTCATCGCACACGGACAGACGGAAGACTAATGTAATAAACAGTCCGGTAGAAAAAAGCGGATAAACTAATTGATGGAGAGCAGGCGAGGCCGTGACCGCGTAGATGGCACTGACGGACAAATTAGTCCGCTTAACTCGTACATAATACTCCGAGCTGTACAGATTTCAAAAGCGTCAAAATTTGAATGATCAAAAACAGTAGTGGCCTCGTGGAGAAGGGTCAAGTACCTATTAGTTTTTACGTCATCAAAGTGACACGCTATCTGTCTTAAATTGCTATTATTAAAATGAATAATACTTTGGCGGACTTCCGCGTCAGGTTTCTCATGCATGAATGGCAGTGTAACGAATGGTATTTAACCCACTTCTGATCCCCAGAACATGTTGTGGTCAGTGTGAATGATTGAGAATTAAGTACAATTAATATAAATCAAATTGATTATAATAATAGATTAATAAATCCATGAAATTAATTCAACATTATCTAAACTAATGTTATGAAGAGGTAAAGTTTCTACTTATGTTTGTTTGTTTGTATGAACGAGGTAACCTTCGAAACTACTCATCCGATTTGAAAAAATCTTCAACCAATAGTTAGAATGGAATTTCAGGCCATCCTAACATTGGCTAAAAATCCTAGATATCCACGGGAACGAAGCCGCGGGAAATAGCTAGTAGGTACCTAATGTAAATAACTTAAGAAATTCATAAAAAAATTAAAACCCAACTGTGTAAAAACTTAACACCTTTTTGGTCAGTCGGGTAAAAATTCCTATGTCACTCATGGGATCAAGACGAATCTAACGATACCTCTTAATCCTTGAAGCCGTTCAAGCTGTAGCAGGGAACACGTAAATATACATACATACACTCGAAAAACATAATCCTCCTTTAAGGCAGTGGGGTAAAACATTGTTAATTTAATATCGTCTCACATTTACTGGGTTCCAGTGATACATTCACCTCAGTGACCGGCTTCAACTGATAACTTGCGCATACGACTAGCAATGAACAAAGAGTATGCGCAGCCGCCTAGGAGCGACTCGTGCTTTGGTCCAATTGAATAAAGCGTTGGACCTAATAATTTGACAAACATTCTAAGGCAAGACGTCTATGCACAGCAAACCCCTGCTACGTGTCACGAAACAGTCATAGGAAAGACATCAACGCACCAAGCAACAAGGCTCCGTCTTACGAAAACCAATAGGAAAGACATCAACGCGAGCACCAAAGCTACGCCTTGCGAAACAGTCATAGAAAAAACATCAACGCGAGCGGCAAAGCGACGCCGCCTACACCTAAGGAAACATTAACAGAAAAAAACATGTCAACACGAGAACAATGCTACGCGTAACGGAACGTTTCATTGGAAAGACATCAACACCAGCACCAGTGCTACACCGCCTCCGCCGAACGGAATAGTCGTAGAAAACATATGAGCGCGAGAACAATATAACAGAGCATTCATAGAAAAAACATCAACACGAAAACCAAGGTTAAAGACAGCAACAGGAGCATCATGCTATTCAAGAAGCTAAGCCCCGTCCGCGCTCTATTTTAAAGCGACTACCAAAAAGGAGGAGGTTCTCAATTCGTCTGTATGTTTTTTTTTATGTGTGTGTTACGTCATAACTTTTGACTGGGTGAACCGATTTTTATGTTTTTTTTTTTATTTGAAAGCTTGAGCTTCCCGTGTGATCCCATATAAATTGTATTAAAATCAGTGTAGTACTTTATTAGAAAATTAACAAAAACCAAAAATAATAATGCAAAATGTACTAAGTTGTTGCGATGGAAGTCGGTTTTTTAACGATTTTAGCGTTTTTAATAGCTTAGATGACAAGAAAACAAATTTAAAAGTTTTCAAACTACTGTCGCTCTGTAAACTAATGTTGCTACGTTGTGAGGATGGGAAGGAGTCGGGGGGTGGGGGGAGGGTGGAGGGGGGGGGGGGCACCTTAACGAAATAGTGACTCAGTTTCTCGCTCTATATAGGTTGATTATTTACGAGCGGCCGTAATTGCGGTCAGGACCTCGCCACTCGGCTCGTTTATCTAATTACGCTCCCGAGCGCGCGCGCGCAGTCTAACCGCACGTCTGCGCACACGTACGCCAGCACGCACGCGCGCCGATCCTTCTACTTAGCTATGGTATTGATTACGATAGCAAATTGTTTATGAGGCTACACCTAAAAACCAAAGATTCGTTGATTTTAAATCTATAGTATTTCCTATTCTAATTGGCTCACAGAATATTGAACCCTGTTTAGAATGGCCTTGAATAAGATGAAGATATAGTCAAACGCACTCAAATTTTCAATAAAATATAAAACACGTCCATCTTATGCAGTTTTCTTGTTTTAGTATAATATCCCTTGTTTCGATGACAACTTTGTACAATTGTTTTAAAATTATATAGTCTGCTAAATTATGCATTATGATATGAATTAATTAAATTAGTTAGATAACTACCTACAGATTTTTCTCCCCTTTCCAGCCCACCCACTTACGTCTGTTTTTTTTTTAAATGCATGTGCTTTATTATTTTTTTCTTGACTTGGTTTTTTTTTAATTGCAATTCATGCAATTTTGGTCGTTATATCGATCAGTAGGGTAATTTGGCTTAAACGATTGTGCATTCAAAATACAAAAAAAAAAAAACTTATTATACGCTTATTTTTTATTTAAAAAATATGTTAATTTTACTTGTAATTTACTTGTACTTTAAATTACTTTTGTACAGGTTTACTGTGGCGATAGAGTTCATTTAAAAAGTACGTTCCCTTCACAGTCGGGCCGGAAAGGGATACGTAACTAGGCCGTTCTGTACATTAATATTTTTTTTCTATTCTCACGGGATGGGGAATAAAACGATTTTCACCGGGGAGAAGCGGTGGGCGACAACTACTTAGTACCATAAATTATAGTAACATCCAAGATACTTTTTATCCATGACAAGCCAAGGGTCCCCGGAGGAAAATCAAAAAACGGATTTTACTGATATTTGGTATGATGATATTGTATATCATGAGTAAACATTCAATTTTTTTTATCCCGGATAATCGAAGGGTTCCCACAGGGAAGAAAGTACACTCAATATATCTGGGATGGCTGATATATTAAGATGAAACCTTCGCTCTTAGATTAGATATGTCGAATATGGTACTTTTCTTTACGTGACGTCATACTTGGATCCCGAATAATCAAAAGGATCCTGCAGGAAAGGACGAAAATTGTATCACTGGAATAGCCTATGTGATAAATATGATACTTTCACTATTATGTTAGGTGTAAGTATTTAATATGGTAGTACTTGATTATAGCTATAAAAGTAAACTGTGAGCCCTATAAACTTAGGGGTTCCCGAGGGAATCGAAAGAAATCTTCTTTAATTGGGCGTGTCGACGTATGTCGACGCTTCACTCCGTTCAACCTCACTACGCTTAAACGATATCTTTTCAATAGTTTTAGCATAACCAATATAGGTACACCTACTTCCTGAGATAACTTAACACAAAGAGTTAGAAGTAAAGTGTTAGCCAAGGGAAAGCAACCTGCACGCAAAATCGCCGGCACCAGCTATACAGTCATGAAAACGGTATCCAACCTGGCGAAGCCGCGGCCAAAAGCGAGTGTTCATTTATTGTTATGTTAGTCTCCAACTCCCTTACCTACGGTACAAACCACAGACTTATTTGTGGTACAAACGCATGTGCAGTATGCATTTTTTTTATTCACAATTAGTTAGCCCTTAGCATCATCTCACCTGATGGTAAGTGACGATGATGCCAAAGATGGAAGCGGGCTTACCAAGATTCCCCAACGCAATGGAGATCTGACTATTGTATCTTATCGTATTTGTTTGCCATTACAACGACAACTCAAGCAAAACAGCTATGCGCTTCCAATTGGATTGCCCAGAGAAACGAAATTACTCGTACATATAAGCGATGCGTAGTTAGCATAGATAAATAGAGGGTACATGTGGATTGAAACCAGTGGTAACCGGTACACGCCGGTACCAACGTTACAGTTAGAAGAATAGCTCCCCGCGATGCACATTGCACAGTTTGACGCTGGTCGTGATAATATAGAATACAATCGCAACAAGGAATTTTTATATATTTAATATTATATTACTAGACACTTATATTATGATAGCAAATTATTTATAATTACAGTAAAACACACACGAAGCACACACAAAGCACACGCGAAGCACACGCGAAGCACACACGAAGCACACACAAAGCACACACGAAGCACACACAAAACACATACAAAGCACACACAAAACACACACAAAACAAATACAAAGCATATACAAAGCACACACAAAGCACACAGAAAAAATACAGAAAGAAAAAACATCGAAAACAAACACCTTTAGGTACAAGCTTTTATTTGAAAAGAGTTATAATGGTTAAAAATTACAAACGTTCGATGTGCCACATGCAAATAAATTGTATAATAACACTCGTTTAAATTTTTTCGTAATACTAGATTTTGCCAGCGGCTTCGCTTGCAAGAACATAGTTTTATTACGACTGTCTTCGAGGGTGCGCAGTGCGCGAGTCGCAAGCTGCTCGCGAGCGTGTAAAAAAGAGCATATATGTTAATCCAGATCCTAATCTGTCTACCTACCAAATTTCGTCCAGATCCGTCAGCGGTTCACGCGTGAAAGAGTAACAAACATCCATACATACAAACTGTCACATTTATAATATTAGTAGGATACCAGCTTTTACCCGAGGCTTCGCCGCATGGACGCTGAGGGTGCGCAGGCAGCAAGCGGCTCGCGGGAAATTATACAGTAAACCTACCTCACGGAAGTGAATTTGAATGTTCACACCTATCTTCCCTCTAGTCAACCGCCTGAGTGGGCAATAGCTCAAATGAAAGAACGTTCTTATAGACCAACACGAACAGCGCGCCTCAATTTGAGCCAGAGTTATCGTAGAGATATAAAACTATTAAAATCACGTTTGAGTATAACTTGAGAAGGGCGAAAGTTAGTTGATTTGCAATGCTTGATGGCAAATCTGTGCACCAATACCTTTCATTTAAAAATATATGCAAGTCGGCCAGATAGAACGGCCGAACGAACTCGTAATTGGTTTCATAATATTATACATATCTTTATTCTTTTGCCAAATCCTTACTTATATCATAAACGCGAAAGTTTGTATGTATGGATATTTGTTACTCTCACGCCACAACAGATAAACGGATCTGGATGAAATTTGGTAGGTAGACAGATAACTGGATTTACTCGTACATATAGGCTACTTTTTTCAAATGCGCACCCTCGAAGACAGTGGTAGAAACTATGTTCAATCGAACGAAGCCGCTGGCAAAAGCTAGTGTGTATATAAATGCATGTATCCAAATTCAAAAAGGCGAGCACAGTATTTCCTACGATTATATTGAAAACAAAAGTAGATTCCACCTCCAAAGTTCACCGTCAGATCCACTTCAAAACCCCTCGAAATCGCTCTAAAATCGTTTGCAATATGACAAACAAACAAACAAAATAAATTAAGAGCTTTTGAAAATATGTTACAAAGATAAAACATAACCATGCGTTAAATGTGCGTCTAAAAGAGAAATAAACAAATAGATAGGTATACGTTTCAACTTCTTGACGCCTCCAGCTCGATAACCTAAAGATTTAAACAGCATTACAAAGGTTTTTGTCTAAAGCTGGATAAGTGATGAGGATTACACTGAAGTACCGACGTCACAACAAAATGATCTTTAGCCAGTTGATCAGTTATTATTGAAAGATATTGTAATTTCTTTTTTCCAAGGCAATTTTGACTAAATGTGTCGGAGTCGTTATCTTCACAATCAGTTTAATGCAATTAAAGATTGGTCATGATCATTAATTTCAAACATTATCGTAGTGATTCAAACTAACATAATGCGGAACAAAACAATGTACTCATTTCCATAAACACGAATTAACATCTTTTAAAATGTAACTAACCATTACCAAAAGCGAATGCTAATGTAGACTATAACTGTATAGTAAAGTAACCGAAGGCCCGTGGGCGGACAGAGCAGACTTCTCCAAAACTGAGTCCCATCAGGATCGTAATGAAATATAGCGTCGATGCACAAAAGCATGATACTCAATAAATTCACAAACTACACATAAGTATAATAATGACAATGAATGAGTCAGCTGAAGGATCCTTCTAGTACAGTAAACATTGATAAACATTCTGAATTTGACAAAAACGCGCTGTCAATATACCTATACAATAAAATAAGTAAACAGGTAAATATTTCTGGGGTACATAATTGTAAGTCTACTTTACAAAAATTCTTAAAAACCTTAAGCTATAAAGATACTGCGACACTACTGGAAATTATAGAATATGGGCAAGTGTAGAGATCGAGTGCTTATTAACTCCAAAAATAACCTCAAAAATAAACTTTAGGCCTCTAATTTAATTTGTACCCACCTTTGATTTCGTTATTGTTGGTTAATGTAGTGTATCTAAGTACAATTATGTTATTTCATACTTTAGAGTGAATTTCATTTTGAAGTCGGTTTTTAGTTTTTTAAACTTTTATTTTTATTTTCTTTATTCTTAGTGATATTGCTATCTATCTATCTAACAACGTTAAACTCAATCACCCACTCGGCAATAGGAACCATCAAATCATAATGCATGTGTTTCGTTAACAGATACAGATTCCTGTGACTTCCATCATCATCTCAACAGCATGAGAGTTAAGGAGTTAAATCTTCCATCATCAGCTCATCTGAATAATCTGAAAGAATACAACTATCGGTCTATACGTACTTATGTAAAATATTTGAAGAATTACCCTCCAATTCCTAACCGTTAAGGAGTTGTACCTTCCTTCATCAGCTCATCAACATGAGATGATGACTACCAAACGTGAATACTTTGATAATTTTAGAAAATATATGAAACACGTAAAACGTACCTATAAATTTTGAAGGCTGCCCTCGATTTCCCTGGGATTCCATCATCAGATCCTGACTTGGTGACACTGGGACCCCCTCGAGAGTATACTCTTTCGAATAAAAAATGAATTTTGAAAATCGGTTCCCAATCGGCGGAGATATCGCGTAACAAACATACAAAAAAAAACATACAGTCGAATTGAGAACCTCCTCCTTTTTGAAGTCAGTAAAAACAGAAAAAATAAGACACTTAATATATAAATACATGCGAGTGCATAAGTGAATAAATGGTTTAGTGAATATTATCCTACAATTATAGACGACTAGCCGTCCGCCCGCGGCTACGCCCGCGTTTTTTCCTAAGACGTATTCCCAAGGTAAAAAGTAGCTTATGTCTTATTCCAGGATAACCTATATGTGTGCCAAGTTTCATCCCGATCCGTCCAGTGGTTGAAGCGTGAGAGAGTAACAAACATCCATACATACAAACTTTCACATTTATAATACAGTAGGATTTCTCTGCTCATGCGCTTAACAGCGAATCTTTCCAGGTGGATGACGAGACTAGTGCGTTGGCGGAAACAATGCCTCTAATCCGCTGGAGGCTGCAGGCCTTACCTTCACTCCTACGCCTCCACGCTCCTTTTACTCCTTCACTAAACCTTGCCCAACTAACTGTGACGCTCAGATAGCTAGCTGCACCACAGATAACTAAATAGTTACGCTGTACTCAACTTCCAACGACAGAGTCGCGGTTCCTTACAACCTTTATCCGTTTACTTTCATAAAAAAACTTACAAAGAATATACTATCTTATTTATAAAGTTTTCTGAAGCTGTAATGAGTAAGGCTACAAATCAGTTTTAAGCCGAATGAATAGTCAATCACGAAAGGTCAAAGTTAACGAAGTTAAAACAGAATCAATCAATTAGAAAGTCCATCTTCTGTCTGCCTAAATTTATTGGTCTACAAAAGGTTTGTCTCAATCAATTGTATTATAGTTTTAGTGTCATTGACGGGTTTTGTTATGGTATTATTCATGAGGAATGGCCTCCGAGCTAATGAATGAATGGGCCGCTCGCTGACGCCCACAGCCAGTTCATTCATACGCAGCACTGCGTGGTCGCGGCATCGCGGCCGCGCGCGCGCAGCGCTGCCTCTTCGCTCTCGAGCACGAGAACACGTGCTTCACAACCTACTGATTAAAGTACAACAAACAATAACTGTAATCCCATCCCAACTTATCAAGAAAGGCTAACTGAAACTCAACAAATACAAAAACATTTCCTTTAATGAAACAAAATGTTGTCAACATATTTTCCTGAAAAACCGTAAATGTCAATGTAAGAGACATGAAAGATTTAACAGGCCATCTCTGAAAGGTCAAAGTGGTTATCAAAATGGCAAAGTTGACTATCGAGTAAAACATGCAGAAGAGGCGGAAGATCGCCGCAGGAGTAGTTGCGATGAATGGGCTGTGTACGCCGAGGAGGGAGGGAAGCACCCGCTGGGAGTGCGGCTGGGAGGGGGCGGCACGTGTTTCGTGGCCATGGTCACGGGATGACGTTCGACATTTAGCGGCTCATGCGCAGAAAGCAGCGGCAAGATCAAGGACGGCGCATCGATCGCGCTCCGCAGTGGCCCGCGGCCTGGAGCCACGGCCGGACGCTGCTCTTCACCCTGACTGCCCGTACCGGATCGATGTCGCCAATGCCACTGACGTAGGCTGTGTGCTGCATTTGATTGCCACTACAAAAATATGAGCAGCGCACAGCCGGCCGCTATGGGAATAATTGGGTGATGCCTTTGTTCAGCAATGGACTCATGTGATGATGCTGATAAAAGTTTAGTAATTGTTCTCCCTACTTCGTCTTATTTGTAACTAGACAGCAAGATATGCGATATTTTTCTGCATCCCATGTTAATGTGCTATGTGCTTTCCAGCTCCCTAAAGTTTTTGATGAAAATCATGTTTGAATAGAATATAATTTCAAATGTTGGTATTATAAAGTAAATTACAATAAAGATTTTAGTTTTCATAAAAGTAATACACCGCAACTTCTAAGAAAGTTTTTCAGGAGAGTAACTCCCCAACATGTAAAAAAAACGGTCTAGCTCTTGGACTCGCGCGCGCTGAGCGTTCCGCACCAAAACATCCTTATAAACCAACTACATAGAAGATACTACTAGATGTCACAATTATACTACTAGATGTCACAATTATACTACTAGATGTCACAATTATACTACTAGATGTCACAATTATACTACTAGATGTCACAATTATACTACTAGATGTCGCTAGTTTCTTCACGTTTCTTGTATCCCTTTTTTTTTTGTTAATATAACGGCAATAGAAATAAAATCTTTGTGAAAATTTCAACTGTCTACCTTATACGGTTCATGAAATACAGCCTGCTGACAGACAGACGGACAGCGGAGGCTTAGTAATAGGTATTCTTTGGTTATAGGGTACCATTGGTCACCCTTTGGGTGTACGGAACCCTAAAAAGAAGGATTTGTTTAACGTACCTTTGTGCGGCCTCAGCGGAGCTGCAGTTCCTTTGTGCGGCCTCAGCGGAGCTGCAGTTCCTTTGTGCGGCCTCAGCGGAGCTGCAGTTCCTTTGTGCGGCCTCAGCGGAGCTGCAGTTCCTTTGTGCGGCCTCAGCGGAGCTGCAGTTCCTTTGTGCGGCCTCAGCGGAGCTGCAGTTCCTTGTGGGATGAAGCCACTTGGAAAACTAATCCTTTTGTTGAAACAAAAAATATTTTGGGCACCATGTCGTATGATTAACACTTTTTACGTTACCGAGTCAATAACTAAATCTACAACGGAGCCGAACATACACATTCGGCGATCAGATAGGTAAACGATAACAACGATAAACAATAATAAGATCTACCTTGTAACTATCTTCTTGTCTCTCCTCATTGTTGAACATTCATTAGATTGTTACAACTTAACCTGTTCGCCATGCCCTAGCAGGGCCCGTGTACCATCTACGAGTACCATGCCTTATCTAGTTATATTCATAAGGCCTTATTGTTGTACATGACTGCAGACGATAAATAAATGAAATGAAAGTATTTGATATATCTGAAATACACTAACAACATTTTCAAGACGATATAAAACTCCTGAATGTGAAATCCAAATAAAATGTACAGCCACGCTGTGCATACTTTCTCGTGAAGCCTTCCCCGTCTCGCGTAGTCGGGCATACACAAATCTACAATAAGCGTACTTAGTAGCAAACAATAAAATTAGATACTTGATGAAAAAAATACAAATAATTTGGGTTTGTATGGAAGGTACCTTACTCGGATTTTTCCTGAAATAAGTGCAGTAAGATTTATCCAGTCCTAATTTTTACAAAGTTTCATTAAAATCGTTACAGCCATTTTTGAGTGGAAAATTAACAATTGTTTTTTTACTATTGTGGCAACCCTAAAAAACAAGATAGGGAAAATTTGGAAAAAAAACGCCTGGAGACATAAAAATAACGTTGTTCTTACCCGAATTGCACCCAAATCCGTTCAGTAGTTTTGGAACTAGATCACCGGACAGACGTACCGACACACACATTTTTTTATTTTTTTGTTTTTAAACTCTTTTAGTGTAAGACAATCGATCCCTATCGGAACCTCAACTTCGATTTTTTTCTGCCATCACAATACCTTGTTCACTCGTTCGTAGCTCGAAAGTAAAAAGCGTTCCTGTCCCGTCATTGGGGCTCGCAAAAGCGAATATAAAAGAGATAATCAAAAGAATAATGATACATTGTCTGCTGCAGCCAGCAGAGCTGCACAGCTGCAGGGCGACACCACGGGTCTGCAACACAGTACACACAGCATGTGCACAACTTAATGGCAAAGTTATTAATGTATGAATACGTTTACACGAGAAAGACGGAAAAATAATCTTACTGAAAAAGAGCATTCCATCAAATATATGCAATGAGCATTTGATTGAAAAATAATTATAATCTATATAAAAGACGGGATAAATAAATAAAAAGTAATTGGATTCGTTATTACGTACCACGCTTAACTAATTATAAACATCAGTTTACAAGCTTCATTCAACTTGCAATGAACGACCCGACCATTGCAAGCTAAATTAAAGCTTGTAAAACGATGTTTAGTTACAAATCAAATTAAGTTTTAAATATTTATCCTTTTTTTAACAAAAATTTGAGTGCGTTTGGCTGCACCTTACCTGATGGTAAGTGCCGATGCAGCCGAGGATGTAACACGCAAGCTCAAATAGTGCGTATTCACTCTCGACTTGGAAATACATACGAATGAATGTCCGCTTCATATCTTGCGATCGATTTTATAGCGAAAGTTTGGTCGAAGTGTTTTGAGCGAGTAAAGGTAACAAACATATTTTCATATTTATAATATTATATAAATCTAAAAAAAATGTTGAACTACCGATACTAAGTTGGCTGATCAGCTGATCGAGTTAGTATGGGAGAGCCAATTTTTTTTTGCGATTTGTCTAAGGGTTTCATGGGGAAAGTTGTTCAGTTTCATGAGGAGAAGCACCAGTTAAAATAGTTTCAGCAAATTTTGTTACACCTTATATAAGGATAGCCTAAAATTTTCAAACTGCCAAAAACTTGTGATATGGTCTAACGACTACCATTTGTGGCAGCAACCGACACCCCTCGGTGTCCTTGTCTAGCGAGAGCGTGCCTTGTGCCTTGTGCACCACGATGACGGTCAAGATCAACACCACTCACAGTCAAACCCATCCAGTGTATGACCGTGTCTGTAGTCAGTTAAACTGCGTGATCGACAAGTCACACTAAACTACGAGCGATTATTATTAATAATAGTAAAATAACCTTACTATACTATCCTTAATCCTTAATTATTATTATTATTATTATATATATATATATAATATAATAATATATAATAATAAATATTATAAATGTGAAAGCGTGGATGTTTGTTACGCTTTCACGCAAAAACTACTGAACGGATTTGGCTGAAATTTGGTAGGTCGACAGATTAGGACCTGGATTAAGACATAGGCTACTTTTTACCACGCTCGCGAGCCGCTTGCGGCTCGCGCACTGCGCACCCTCGAAAAGTCATAGAAACGTGGTCCACGCGGGTGAAGCCGCGGGAAACAGCTAGTAATATTATAAATGTGAAAATGTGTTTGATTGTTTGTTTGTTTGTTACCTTTTCACGCATCAACGCCCTGACCAATCTTTATGAAATTTGGCATGCAGGTAGCCTGTGTCACGGGGAAGGACATATTATGCTACTTTTTATCCCGGAAAAATAGCATAATCTGATGCAGTTCCTGAGGGAGTTAAAAAAATACTCGATTGTTATGATTTTTTGCACAGAGATGGTTGAGTACGTGGGAAATGACATAATTTACTAATCACCCTTAAAGACAGTCATGAAAACGATGACCACACGGGCGGAGCCGCAGGAAAAAGCTAGTAGTAAAATAAAAGTAGTAAAGGAAGCGTTATTTTCTTGCTCCGATTGTAACCTTGTTAGTTTCTTGAGAGAATCTACTATTCGTTACTTTAAGCGAATAAAAGCCATCCTGTACATAAACGCGTTTTTCTGGTCGCGCTGATTGCTCGCGTAATCCGCCGTAAATAAGAGACGTGTGCGCATCACTGATTTGATTACATTACCGTGCACGACGTGCGCAGTGCACAGTGCGCACAGAAGAACCATTGAGTCGTAAATTTCTGCATTGAATCTATCTACACTCAAACACTACTCTTATGTCTGAACTTAATACTTTATCAGTGTTTCACCATTTCCTTTTAATTTTCTCCGCGTACAATGACTTCCTCCTTTAGGTGTTTTAACATCGAAAAATCTAAAAATCGGAATATAAGTACCATTTCAACGTTTATCTCAAAACATATAGATACGTATATTTTTAATAAACCCTCAAACAGTGGGACACAAGCCCTGTGTTATCTCACACCCACTACCATACATCCCTTGAAACGTCAAATCGAAAAGACGAGTAAAAATAACGCAGGATTAAGCTCAAAATAGAATTCTCCAAATTTCCACTTATCAATCTGGGCCGGGAGCCGGGAGCGGAGAGGCCCTAATCCTTCCTAACTTCTACCCGAGTTGCCTCGCGGCTATTTCGGCACATCTATCTTAGGATATAGCGGTTTTTTATGAGCACTTAACTATGGAAAATCCCAAACTACGAGCTACTTCCTCTAGTGCACCTCGTGGAAATAACATTAAAATTCGTCAATTTTGTAGCTGTAAGTAGAAACTTAAAATTTGGAACGTTCGTAGGATTCACTGGCCGAGGAACCTGCACATCTAATCTTTATCTCCATGCCTTAAGCTCCAGGATGCGTATTTTCCATGGCAATGATCATCTTTTGAGAAGGAATTCCAAATTTTAAGTGTCTACCTTTAGTGGTTCCCGAGGAAATGAATATCAAAAATTGTATGGAGCTGAATATAAAATCTTAATACAAACTACATACTTACATTACGTATTGTATTACTTTACACGATTGGCGTTGTTCACTTGCATGTAACGGTGAAGGAAAACATCGTGAGGAAACCTGCACACGCCTGCGAAGAAACTCGAAGCTTGTGTGTGAAGTCGACCAACCCGCACTGGGTCCGCGTGGTCGACTATGGCCTGATCGCCCTAATTCAGGGTAGGCTCGAGCCCCTCGGTGGGCACGTATATGAGCTGATGTGACTTGCATGTAAGGCATGTAAATAAAACCAACCATTTGGAGAAATAACGTTTTTATAGTTTAAAAACCGGCCAAGTGCGGCTCGGGGCCGCACAAACAGGGTTCCGCGCCAAAACTTTAACACCAACTTTTCCAAAATATATTCTTCTTCTTCAAACTTAAGAGCTATAATGCTCTTGTCGGTGGTGCAATCTCCGAAACTACTGGGTTAAATCCTGAAAAAATCACAGTAAGGTCACAGTATTACAATGTAGCGGCTTACATTAGTGCAACGGATGTACTTACACAGAGCAACGGCAGGGTACTTGCGGAGCAGCGGGCGCCGGGGCAAAGCAAACTCGCGGAGTTTGCCAGGCTGGCTACAGGCTAGTACTGCTAGTACCTACGCCGTGGCGGCATCGTGCGACATCAAAGGAGTTGCGCTACTATAAGCCATATCGTAATACTGTGGTTGGGTTCAATGCTTAGATTACAGGAAAATCTATGAGAAAATCTCCCTTACGCCGCACGGTCCGATCGGCTTGTTTTGTTCGATCAATCGGACTACGAATTTTTTTTTTCTACTGGCTCGATTGATCGAACTGTATCGTTCTAGTAGCCCGATTATCGAATTAATAGGAAATTGATTTCCCTGTAGTCCGATCGGTCGAACGACAAGGTCGTTTTTTGCCTGTTGGATCGATTGATCGGACTATTTTTATCCTTTTTTTGTCCTTTCGTTCCCACAGGAAAAATGAAATGTCAATATCCAGAATAAGTAGACCCTTATATACCAAAAGCAAAGTATGTACTGAGAGGTCTTGTTCTGTTGCTAGTTAAAGTTTTGGTGCGGAACCCTGTTTGTGTGACCCCGAGTCGTACTCGGCCGGTTTTTATAGATAATAAAGATTTTTAACTTGATTTTTAGGCAAATTTTATTTTATGTTTATTAGTAAGTTTATTAGGTAGCTTTACACAAATATTTCTAAAAATGGAATTACGACTTCATTGCGATAATTTCTACTTGAAAAAGAAAATGAACGAATGTTTCGATGTGTTAAACTGCTTTTTATTTTTACTAGAAAGTGTTCTTACAACCCCGCCCCGGGCGTATAGCTGCCAGGTAACATCAACTAAATAGGTATTTAACTTAAATCTAATACATGCAGGTCTTTTTAAGCATTCCGTAGTCAACCCTTAAAGTTTCGCCATGTCTGTCTATCGGTCCGTCCGCACTCCGCGCCCTAGCTCGGAGACTATTAGTACTAGAAAGCTGTAATTTGGCATGCATATACATATTATTAATCAAATCGACAAAGTGTTAAAATAAAATCTTAAATAAAATTTTGTTTTATTGTATTTGTAAAGAGGAGGTGATTTTTTTTGTTGACGTACCCAATCGTGTGGAGTATTGTTAAATACGTTTTGTTGCCGTACCCACTGGTGTGGAGTATTGTTAAATACGTTTTTTTGACGTACCCACTCGTGTGGAGTATTGTTAAATACGTTTTGTTGACGTACCCACTCGTGTGGAGTATTGTTAAATACGTTTTGTTGACGTACCCACTCGTGTGGAGTATTGTTAAATACGTTTTGTTGACGTACCCACTCGTGTGGAGTATTGTTAAATACGTTTTGTTGACGTACCCAATCGTGTGGAATATTGTTAAATACGTTTTGTTGACGTACCCACTCGTATGGAGTATTGTTAAATACGTTTTTTTGACGTACCCACTCGTGTGGAGTATTGTTAAATACGTTTTGTTGACGTACCCACTCGTGTGGAGTATTGTTAAATACGTTTTGTTGACGTACCCACTCGTGTGGAGTATTGTTAAATACGTTTTGTTGACGTACCCACTCGTGTGGAGTATTGTTAAATACGTTTTGTTGACGTACCCACTCGTGTGGAGTATTGTTAAATACGTTTTGTTGACGTACCCACTCGTGTGGAGTATTGTTAAATACGTTTTGTTGACGTACCCACTCGTGTGGAGTATTGTTAAATACGTTTTGTTGACGTACCCAATCGTGTGGAGTATTGTTAAATACGTTTTGTTGACGTACCCACTCGTGTGGAGTATTGTTAAATACGTTTTGTTGACGTACCCACTCGTGTGGAGTATTGTTTAATACGTTTTGTTGACGTACCCACTCGTGTGGAGTATTGTTAAATACGTTTTGTTGACGCACCCACTCGTGTGGAGTATTGTTAAATACGTTTTGTTGACGTACCCACTCGTGTGGAGTATTGTTAAATACGTTTTGTTGACGTACCCACTCGTGTGGAGTATTGTTAAATACGTTTTGTTGACGTACCCACTCGTGTGGAGTATTGTTAAATACGTTTTGTCGACGTACCCAGTCGTGTGGAGTATTGTTAAATACGTTTTGTCGACGTACCCAGTCGTGTGGAGTATTGTTAAATACGTTTTGTCGACGTACCCAGTCGTGTGGAGTATTGTTAAATACGTTTTGTCGACGTACCCAGTCGTGTGGAGTATTGTTAAATACGTTTTGTCGACGTACCCGATCGTGTGGAGTATTGTTAAATACGTTTTGTTGACGTGCCCAGTCGTGTGGAGTATTGTTAAATACGTTTTGTCGACGTACCCGATCGTGTGGAGTATTGTTAAATACGTTTTGTCGACGTACCCGATCGTGTGGAGTATTGTTAAATACGTTTTGTCGACGTACCCGATCGTGTGGAGTATTGTTAAATACGTTTTGTCGACGTACCCAGTCGTGTGGAGTATTGTTAAATACGTTTTGTTGACGTACCCAGTCGTGTGGAGTATTGTTAAATACGTTTTGTCGACGTACCCAGTCGTGTGGAGTATTGTTAAATACGTTTTGTTGTCGTGCCCACTCGTGTGGAGTATTGTTAAATACGTTTTGTTGTCGTGCCCACTCGTGTGGAGTATTGTTAAATACGTTTTGTTGTCGTGCCCACTCGTGTGGAGTATTGTTAAATACGTTTTGTTGTCGTGCCCAGTCGTGTGGAGTATTGTTAAATACGTTTTTCAAAACTGCTGATTTCTAAAACCATTTTTCGATGCAGGGTTCCGTTGGGGAAATATTTAGCTTTCAGGTGCAAATTTTTGTTTGAGTCAAGTTTCTCCTTAGACTTAGTCTCCTCAGAGTCAAGTGCCCCTTACCAGCTAAACCGCTATTTCAGGAGATCTGAAAAATTTATTAAATATAGTAGGACATATAAATATAGTAGGACATATAATCCATTTTAAATGAAAATGATAAGTAGACTGACTTAGTTTAGGAGTACTTACAGTCGACCAACTTAAGGCTCCCCAGGAGGCTCGAGTTTCTAAAAAAAATATTAGACTTCAAAAAAAGTTCGATTGAAATTTGTATGAAGTCCTTAAAACATGCGTATTCAGTATGGGTTCCTTGGAGAAAGTTTTTAATTTTTTATTTGTTTATAAGAACACATACAGTCGCATTTAAAGAATGTAGCTTAAAAAATTCATTTAAGTAGACCTGGAGGTTTCAT
This sequence comes from Coleophora flavipennella, assembly GCA_947284805.1. Taxonomy (NCBI): domain Eukaryota; kingdom Metazoa; phylum Arthropoda; class Insecta; order Lepidoptera; family Coleophoridae; genus Coleophora; species Coleophora flavipennella. The sequence goes on along the minus strand of OX369280.1, from coordinate 16,112,509 downwards.
AATTAAGTACATAAGATTTGAGCACAATAATATGTTATAGTTGTTATTTTTAAGTAATAATATAATATGTCAACACATTTTTTCCCTACATGTAATATGAACACACAATTCTTACATTAATTTTTAGTGTTAAAGGGGGCTACATAAATTACTTTAACTTACTCAAAGTTAAATTTTTGAAGGGTTGTATTGAATTACAAAAAGGGTCTATGTCTTGAAATAAATTATTATATAATTTTGGAACTCGTCTAAAAAACCTGTGTTGAGTATAATTTGTAGGGGCAAAGCTGATATGGAAAAGCTCACGCTGTCGAATGGAGGGGTGCGGTAATTTAAATAGAATCTTTTCTAGTAAATTAGTTGTTCAGTTTCATAAACAGAGCGGTTTGTACGTTACTAAAAAAACATCCTGTATATCCTGTATATATCAAAATGTCGATCTCAACGGTTCATCAACATACGAATAAAATATTAATAAATAAGTAGGTACCTACTTACTTATCATTTATTAAACGACTTCAGAAAAGGAGGAGGTTTCTCAATTCGACCGTATATTTTTTTTTTGTTCGCGGATAACTTCGTCATTTATGAACCGATTTTGATGATTCTTTTTTTGTTGGAAAGGAGATGTCCCAATGGATGGTACCATGATAAGAAACCGGTATCTGATGATGGTATGCCAGTGAAATAGAGGGGTACCTTAGTTTCCTGATTGAATATGGTTTTTTTTTTGTTTAATTTGTTAAACTGCTCTCGACTCCCTGCTACTCTGTGCAAGTGCGTTGATTGCGAGCAAGTGTCGCAGGCGCGTGTCAAATCGCGACGCGCCCACGCGACATCCCGTCGACCGGTGCTGGGCAGCTGGAGCCGCACGACGAGATCACTGCAGGCCATAAAGCGATGTGAAGAAGCTGTTTTTAAATACTGACTGAACATAAAGCTAACGTATAGAACAATATCATGTACGGGTATAGCCTCACGCACAAACAAAATGCGAAACCAAAATTAAACAACAGAGTATAAATTGATCCCGCAAACGAGGAACATCACTCTCTTTTCATTTCATTTCATTTCATTTCATTTATTCATTGCAGTGTCACAACTAATGATGTACAAACATAATAATATGTGTAATAGTAGGTAGGTGATATTAATTAATTATGACGCCCTGTGAGGGCATAGCAATGTGTGAGGGCTTAAGTGCTTCAATTATAAGACCTAAGTAACTGTAAATTAATAGAATACATTATCTATTACATGCTATTACATATTCTAAAAAGCAAAAATTGGACATTTTATAAAACAATTTTTATAAGAAGAATATTTAAACTGTTTTTATAAAGCCTTAATTATTCACAGTTTTGTGTATACTCTAAATACCATATATACCTATTCATTTATAATGCAACAGATGATTTATACCCAAGGAAAGTAATTTTATTGTAAAGATGTCGAAGTTAAGGAGTTAAGCTGTAAATTTAATTCCATTTGTATGGCAGGTACCTTTTTTAAAAGTTTCCTAAATACATGTTTCACTTAAAGCATCCTCACTAATATTATAAACTAGTATTCCCGGCGAACTTGGTACCTCCTTACACTACACTACACTACCCTACCCTACTCTACATAAGAAGCTTCTCCTGACATTAACGAACTCGACAAAAAAAGAATTAGCGAAATCGGTCCAGCCGTTCACGTGTGATGCTGTTACCAAGGGAAATAGGGATTCATTTCTAAATATGTATATACATGTGAAAATGTGTTTGTTTCTTACCTTTTCACGCTTCAACACCTTGACCAATCTTCATGAAATTTGACATGCAGGTAGCCTGTGTCACGAGTAAGGACATAGGCTACTTTTTATCCCGTGAAAATATTATGGCCCGATGCAGTTCCTAGGGAACTGTAAAAATTACAATTTTTTTGGTTAATTTCTTTAACATCGCAACGGAACAATGGATTGTTGTGATTTATTGCACAGAGGTGGGAAATGACATGATTTACTAATAAGCATATCCTGACATAGTTTCCAAGGGATCTTGAAAAAATCATGTGCATGTGGCTCGCGCACCGCGTACCCTCTAAGACAGTCATTACAACGATGTCCACGCGGGCGAAGCCGCGGGCAAAAGCTAGTATTAAATAAATGGGTACATTTTGTTGATGGTGACAATCTGATCGTCATGTTTAGCTCTATTGTGCAGAAAAACCGGCTTGAATTAAAAGATAGTGTGCGTGTGAGATCCGACGCGCGACAGGAGTCTACTCATGAACCTTTTTTTTCGGCCTCTGGCCTGCGGCTTTGTAGGGAGTGCTCCGGGCGTAGCCCTAGGCGGAGCTTTATGCAAGTCATGTTTCCTTAGCCTTCGTTACTAAAAAAAACTTTATGACCCTAAACGAGGAGAGCGCTCCGGGCGTAGCCTTACGCGGAGATAGGCCTGAGGCCTCGCGTTAGATGGTAAGGCCATGTTTTCTTAGCCTTCGTGACAGAAAAAACGTAATGAGTTAATGACAGTAAAAATAACGGTAACTCCGATCATCACTCGGTTTCACCACTCATATGTTTTTCGGTTATACTACTTATGCCGTATTTTAGACGTTTGTGCTATATGACAAAAAATTTAGAAACACATTAGAGCCATTTGTGAGAGATTTTTTTTTCTGTTTTGTATGGGAAATGCCTTGAATATTATAATATCAAAAAACTTAAAAGACGGCACCCCTAGAAAATTATTTAAAAATCAATAGCGTTCGAGTATGTGTGGGTTAGTGTTGGGGTAGAAATCGAAGAAGCAATACCCTCAACTCGATGGTAAAATTGTATGTCCTCCCACACAACACAATAATTCACAAACAGAAAGATTGTGGACTTTAGTGAGACTTAGCATTAGAGCAGTAGAAAGATAAGGAAGGAGTAGACCACAGCCAAGAAAGTAGTAAGACTGAAAACACGAGGAATGATAGAAATTGGTAATGATCAGCATGGGAGAGCGTGAATGACATGCGTCTGGCATTGCGAGTAGCTGCCAACTGGTCACCGGTATCTAGTTGTGTGGGTGTCTACAAATCTTTGTTCTAAATTTTATCCAAATCAGTCTTACAGTTTCTTCGCAAATCAGAGATACGAACACACAAGCATACACACACATATTTTATTTTTCAAACGACTTCCAAAAAGGAGGAGGTTCTCAATTCGACTGTATGTTTTTTTATGTGTGTTACCTCAGAACTTTTGACTGGGTGAACCGATTTTGATAATCCTTTTATATTCGAAAGCTAGTGCTTCCCGTGTGGTCTCATATAAATTTTATCAAAATCGGTGCAGTATTATAAGAAAATTAACAAAAACCAAAAATAACAATGCAAAATTGTTCGAAGTTGTTGCGATGGAAGTCGGTTTTTTAACGTGTTTAGCGCTTTCAATTATCTTGACCACTTTTTTAGTGTGTGTAAGTGATATCACATTCGCATAAATTTCGAAGCAGATTTTTGGGACGATCACACTTTCTATTTACTCCTTCGTCGCTCGAAAGTCAAAAACTAACCAACTAGATACAACGCAAGTATTCCATATCAAAAAAACACGATTATTATACATAGAAAGGAAAAACACACTAACATGGTGCACCTTGCATAAGTGTGCGTCCATTCATGAAATTTTGCGGCGTTTCACAGCATCGTGGAGGGCGGGGGACCCACCCCACCCACCCCAGCGCGCCATAGGGGCAGGGGCGCCACCCCGCTTATGAATGAGGCCGTACGTCATCAGTATCGACCGGCCGGCACAACACGAGTGCGGCCTCGGTAAGGTTACCGCACAAGGGCAGGGCTGGCTCAACAGGTGTCCGCCTGCCTCCCGCTCGACGCGCGGCGCCCGCCTGACGCACTACCACAGATTACTAATTAGTTACTACGTAACAGATACTTCACTCAGTAGTAAATTTCCAATACCTACTGCTATAATAGCCTACTCCATCGCGTCAGCAACCGCAGTGCTTGCTTCACACCGCGCGATCGCAGGGCTGCCTCTTCGATAAAATTAAATTAACATAACTTTTTGTGTCTATGTTATTGAGAACTGAATATGTTTTGACTTATAGGTGGTAGTTTAAAATTGTATCATTTATCTATATATATATATATATATGGTCTAACAAAATTAGCTGAAACTATTTTAAGGGCAAGTTCAGTAAACGAAACTGAACAACTTTTTCTTCAGCGACCATACTGAAATCTAAGAAAAAAAATCTTCAATAAAAAAATAAGAAATCTTAATAAATGCGGCACTGGCCATCGTACCGTAACTCGTAGCAGCCGCAGCCCACGTGCCTCCGCCACAGATGATAATAGTAGCACAAGCCTCCGCCTATTTAGTAATCTGTGCCTCCGCTCCGATCATTCCGACCCTTTACCCGCAGCCTTCCTTCTTACATCCCAAACCTGTGGTTACAAACTTCATAGCACACCGCCATGTCCAAATACTTTTGTACGGCATTTTCACTACGAAACACTTAACTTAGTCACAATACAAAAATTGTATTGTGACTTAGGCACTTAGGTCACAAAATGTCATAGGTTAGGCTTTGAGCAACGTAACTCAATGAGTGCGCGAGAGTAACTGGGATATTTATTTACTTCACAGTTGCTTGCAGGCGCTTGCTCGTAGGTACATTTCGCGTGGTTCGTTCAACGACCTCAAGCGCCTCAAGGAAAGAGCAACTGCCTTCAATTTCAATTTCTTCTTTTTCCTACAGTGTAAATACCTGTTAGATTGTATTTTACTACCTACAGCTAAAAGGAACTGTAAGGTTTTAAGTATTTTAAATAAGAATTGATTGAGAGAACTAGCAAAGATCAACGGCCGGGCACAGTGCACAGTTTTGTTGCGACACGTCACGAGTCCAGCGATGTAAACAAAAACCAGGACCGTACTACGAGAATATTATTTATTTAAGTAGGCAGTAATGGAATGTGGCGATTTTTTTTTAGAATTCGGTATGGTCGCTGAAGAAAAAGTTGTTCAGTTTCGTTTGCTGAACTTGCCCTTAAAATAGTTTCAGCTAATTTTGTTAGACCTTATATATATATATATATATATATATACCGATTTTTATGAAATTTTGTGTGCATATCGGGTAGGCCTGAGAATAGGTTCTTATCTATTTTTCATACCCCTACGTGGGCGAAGCCGCGGGCAACATATATTTTTTTTTTATAAATTGGTTTTTATATTTTTTTTATCATTTGAAAATCGGTCTGTAAGTTCAGTTTCCACATACTATTTAAAACGTTTATTTCAACAACTTCTAGCAACTTTAGACCTATGGTCTCCGTACAATTTTTAGTTTGTATAGTGATATACAATCGAAATAACAAAAAAAAAATTTTAAGAAAAATATAATCATATCTCCGGAGTACATACTCCAGGACCTATATTTTTTTATTTTTTAACACGCAATGTTTGTTTTCTCTAAAATTGAGATCACGGTTTTTAAGAGCGCTTTGCTCTATCTCTTATAATTTAGAAATTCCTCATAGAAAAAATTCACCATGTATATTTTTTACAAATCGCATAAAACCGAATCACAAGCACAGATTACTCAATAGTTATATCAAAAGTTTTTGTGTGCGCTAACAGCACGACAAGTTGAGACAGGTCGCCGCGCCTGCGACTCACATATTATCACAATTTTATTTTAATAAAAATAGCTTTTTAAACGTGTTAAAATAGTGTTTAAGGTAAGTATGACGTTTCTATGTAACAAAAAAATGAAAATCTGTGTCTGAAAGGCAAGCTACTGCCACAGTGTAATAAAGAGTACTAGCTATTGCTTAGTATACCTAGTATTAAAAATAATTTTAAAACGACAAAAAATAGTAATAGTTTATCACTTGCCTTTCTTGATTGACAGGTAAATGGAAAAATTTTAGGTGTTTATCTCTTCTTTTGCTTGATTTGCACCCATCTACAGCACATAAGGCACCAGACGGCATCGTAGGTACGCGTACGAACGAACAAAACGATTTAAATTAAACTACGTGCGTGCGCTTCGTTTGTGAAAACCGCACTGAATTGGGTCCGCAAACGGCCCGAGAACGCTGGGCCGGGCGGTAGGTAATTATAGCGCGCAAGTACATGGAGTGACGGAGGCCTGGCACTACGGGAGTTTCCCCAAGTAATCCTTGTCACTTATGCAATGACGTCTACAATGATATTACCGTCCTCGGTATTAATCTTTACATTTTTTCAACCGACTTCAAAAAGGAGGAGGTTCTCAATTCGACTGTATGTTTTTTTATGTTTTTTTTGTATGTTTGTTACGCGATATCTTCGCCGTTTGTGAACCGATTTTCAAAATTCTTTTTTTATTCGAAAGAGTATACTCCCGAGGGGGTCCCATTGTCACCAAGTCAGGATCTCGAGGGAAATCGAGGGCAACCCTCAAATTTTATAGGCACACATTACGTGTTTCTTGTGTTTTCTAAACTTCATTCACACTCACTAAAATACTTTCTAAAATAATGAAAGTATTTTAGTCTGGTAGTCATAATCTCATGTTGATGAGCTGATGAAGGAAGGTACAACTCCTTAACGATTAGGAGTTGGAGGATAATTCTTCAAATATTTTACGTAGATACGTAGGTACGTATAGACCGATAGTTGTATTCTTTCAGGTTATTCAGATGAGCTGATGATGGAACTTTGAACTCCTTAATTTTCATGCTGTTAAATGATTATGGAAGCCACAGGAATCTGTATCTGATGAAACTATTAGGAATCTTCAAGACGAGAGTGAATGGACACTATTTGAGCTTGCGTATCACATCCTCGGCTGCATCGGCACTTACCATCAGGTGAGGTGCAGCCAAACGCACTCAAATTTTTAATAAAAAAAAACACATGTATTATGATTTGAGTGTTCCTATTGGCAAGTGGGTGATTGGGTTTAACGTTATTAGGTAAATAGCATTATCACTAAATATAAATAAAACAAAAATAAAAAACTAAAAACTAAGACTTCAAAATGAAATTCACTCAAAAGTATGAAATAATATACTTAAATACACGATATTTACCAACAATAACGAAATCAAAGGTGGGTACGAATTAAATTAGGGGCCTAAATTTTTTTTTTGAGGTCGGTGACAGCAATGCTATCGAATCTAAAACATTTGATTTCGTTATTGTTGGTTAATGTCGTGTATTTAAGTATATTAATATTATTTAAAAAAAAGCGTCGGTGGCTCAACCGGTAACGACTCGGTCGTCCTAACCAGAGGTGCCGGGTTCAAATCCGGACGGCCAATGTACCAATGAGTTTTTCGAAACTTACGTACATATACTCTCCGATTGCTTTAACGGTGAAGGAAAACATCGTGAGGAAACCTGCACAATACACCTGCGAAGAAACTCTAAGGTTGTGTGTGAAGTCGACCAACCCGCACTGGGCCCGCGTGGTCGACTAAGGCCATATCGCCCTAATTCAGGGTAGGCTCGAGCCCCTCGGTGGGGACGTATATATGAGCTGACATCATCATCATCAATATTATTTCATACTTTTGAGTGAATTTCATTTTGAAGTCTTTTTTTAGTTTTTTAAACTTTTATTTTTATTTGGAATCACGGTTTAGTAGTTATTGTGAGGAGATAATAAAAGACAGCACCTACCCACGTCATCCAAAACAGATTTGATTAGGTAATTTAAATTTACCTTAGAACAAAAATAAATTTGTGGTCAACAGTTTGTACTAATGACCAATTATTGATTTTGATAAACGTCTGTTTACCTTGGATTGTTTTTTTTTTTATTATACGGGGCTAAATGTCAGGAGAAGTATGACGACTACTTATCCACTATCCTCTTGGGGAAGTACTTACGACCACTACTTATCTATTATCCTCTTGTGGGAGTACGACGACTACTTATCCACTATCCTCTTGGGAAAAATGTTCCAGAAATCAACACACGCGCGACCTTTGTGCCGTTCCACCTAGAACTTGCATAAGTGAACAAAGTTTTACATTTAAACTTCGAAAACATTAATAAAGTTAATCTAATAAAATAAGTACAAGTATTATTGCACCACAAATTATACCGACAGAGTGTTTGGGAGATAGTTTACGAAACTGGATGAGGAGCTATTTACGTGAAATGCAACCACTTTAATCACTATAGATAAATACAATGCCCACTTCAGCTCTACTTCGGGAAGATTGTCGATATATTAGCATTCTAGTTTTGGAAAGATACCTTATTTTGAAATTACTTTAAATGTGTATCATCATATCAGCCACAAATCGTCCACTGCTGGACAAAGGCGGGAGGCCAAGGATTAAATGTGTATATTAAAACAGAATTAAATGTGCAAAATACAGAAACAACTTCAATTAAATCGGCAAAGTGGGTGTCGGATCACACATAATTTTGGGTTCCAGAATCTTTGGTACTTGAAAACTGTTTGTCTCAGAATACCCAAAAACTGTTTCCTTAGTCCAAAAGATTATAAACACCAGAAAAACAGTCTTAACGACTTGGACGACATCGACATTGAAAACGGCACACACACATGACAAGAATATGTTGTTATAGAAAACACTACATACATGAAATGAACAATTAACGTACGCTTAAGTATGTATAGTAGCAAAGACCAGACGTAAATTATTCATAAATTTTCCATCAAGTCTGATGTACCTTTAATATTAGACTTGATGGAAAATTTACTAATTATTTAGGTTTGTATGGGTGGTACCATAATTAGATTTTTCTTAGAATAATAAACGACTTGGTGTAGAAGGCATTATTAAGTCCTAGTTATTGTCAAAGATTAAGGGGGGGAATCTTATTTACATCTATCTTTCTTGGAATAATAAACTACTTGATGTAGGTAGTAGGCCTTATTTAGTCCTAGCTATACACGAAGTTTCATTAACATCGTTATTGCTATTTTTGAGAAAAAGTAACCCTATTCCGATTTGTATTGTTATAACGAACTACGGCGTGTAGAAGATCATATAAAGTTTTATAACAATTGTCAGCCATTTTTGAGAAGAAAAAAATATGTGGCAATCCTGATAAAAGCTTTTCCTGGCCAAAATAATTTTCGTTTGATAATATTATAATAGTACAGTCATCTATATTTTTTTACAAAAACAATTTTGGAGCTCCAAATTTGGAAATGCTACTTTTTTGAAATAAGCGTTTAAAGAAACCTCAATTCAAATCCTTATAACCTGATTTTTTCAAGAATAACCCCTCGACACCTAAATTTAACGCTTACATGTACACTGTAAAGTATAGGCTAACCTAAAAAAACTGTTTTTGGTATTCTGACTTCAATTTTCATTTTGGGTCATAATCAATGTACAGCATTTCATTACTATAGGTCTAACAGTGGAGGAGAAGTTTACTGTGACATGCGGACGAAAGGACAGAGGGACAGACATGACGAAATCATAAGGGTTTCGCTAACACTGGCAATAACTTGCCATCTTGGCTCCGGAATCCTAAAAAGAAGCTTTCTGTATTCTCACTCTATGTATTACTCGTATGTACGAGTATGTCTATCTCGTTTTTTGTTACGCCATTGGGCTGCAACCATGTAAACCAAAGAAGGAGTTCATCATAAAGAGGCTCTCCTTCTCCATAAAGTCGGCCAACATCTGGCCACGTGCATTTCTTACTCCATATCCAAATTGCCCCACTCTCAGCTCACCATCGCTTCGTTTGCCCAGTTTCGCGTTAAAGTCCCCCATAACAACGGTATAATGGGTCCTGGTGCTATTGGACCGCGCACCGGAAAACGTAGCGTAGGCAGGCCTCCCACGCGGTGGACCGATGACCTGGTGAAGGTCGCGGGAAGCCGATGGATGCGGGCAGCGCAGGACCGGTCGTCGTGGAAATCCTTGGGGGAGGCCTTTGTCCAGCAGTGGACCATTTGTGGCTGATATGATGACGAGTATGTACGAGGATGTACGAATACGTACGAGTATGTACCTATAACTACATTCTTACATGCCAGTAATTTTCTCGAAAAGTACGTGCTAGGTGGATTGGAATAAAACTTTATTTATGAAAGCTTGTAACCGTAAGCATATTATGCTTGCACGACTTCTACGAAAGAAACCGCAACTCCGCGCGTTCCTTGTGTAGTGCAGTGATACGAGCGCACGCGCACGCAGCGCCGCCAACCGCCCCCGCTGCGCCTGCGCCGCCGCTAACCGCCGTGAAAGAGAATTAGGTATTTTCTGTTTACAGCCTTAGCTAGGTTTTGTATGGTTTTGAAAGTTTCGACAGTGGTATTCAGTATATTCAATACAGTACTCGTTGATGTCTTTTGCAGGGCCGAAATTTTCCCTACCTAATTGTTCTATGTTAATCCTTACTAATATTATAAATGTGAAAATGTGTTTGTTTGTTACCTTTTTACGCTTCAACGCCTTGACCAATCACTATGAAATTTGGCATGCAGGTAGCCTGTGTCACGGGGAAGGACATAGGCTACTTTTTATCCCGGGAAAATAGCATAATCTGATGCAGTTCCTGAGTGAACTAAAAAAATACTCGATTGTTGTGATTTTTTGCACAGAGATGGTTGAGTAGGTGGGAAACGACATAATTTACTAATCACCCTTAAAGACAGTCATAAAAACGATGTCCATGCGGGCGAAGCCGCGGGAAAAAGCTAGTAAATAATAAGCAAAACTAAACAGTGTAAAGTAAATTATCTTTTTGTTTTTTATTTACAATTGGTAAGCCCTTGGCATCATCTCACCTGATGGTAAGTTTTATTATTTTAGTGCCTTTTCGGGTCGTTACGTAAATTTCGATCTGATATCCTGCAATAACCGTAGTAGGACAAGTTAAAGTGAGAAGTATGTAGTGATGCGCAGCGGCTGACTCGTGCGTCATTCAGGATAATTTTCAGCCGCTGCGAGGGGGGAGGCGTGACATCAGAGCGGTCTCCTACCCCACTACCGCCACCCCCCGATTACAATAACAACGAGCCCCAACCTGAAACCATTGACTACAACATCAGTTTGCTTTCGAGTTTATTTAGAATCTTTTGGGGGTCGTGTTTATATAGTGTTATTGGAGATAAACGGTTTTGTCAATATTGCATTTGTAGGACTTTGAAATATTTCTGCTGTTTAGCATCAAGAATTTCAAAACGAATCTAGGTTGTCTGGTTTTAGGTGCGATAAAAGAAAAAACATTGCAACATGCCATGCACAACAGGTGCTCCGAAACGAATAACAACATTGCTGGACGATGTGTAGCAAATACATTGCAAATAAAAGATAAAAACAGAAAATGAAGTCACGACCGACGCGACGTAACAGCAGAGCGAGCATCATTTCTATTTGAGTACTGAAATAACATCGCATCAGTGATTTGACAGATAGCGCAAACGTTGCGTTGCTTACGCGCTTGCCTACGTAAAAGCTCGCTTAAACGCGACCGATTGCACAGCTTCTATAAATGAATCGTGATAAAAATACAGATAAATAAGCCGTTACTCAGGAGGCGCATACGTCAGAGCGATGATGAAAATCAGTGCGATAGAGCTTTCGAGTGTTGGCGCGTAGTTACTAACGTGACAAGCTTCGTGTTGCCGAACCGACGCCAGGGCCGCAGAAAGAACTAACACCCTACCCCCACCGTAACGGTTATTGCAAAGTAGCTCTTGTTTACATAGTTTCTAAGACTGTCTTCGAGGGTGCGCAGTGCGCGAGCCGCAAGTCTATGAAGAAAAAGAAGTTTGACAAAAAGTTGAGTTTTATCTAGATCCCTCGGGAACTATGTCGGACTATGATAATTAGTAGTCTGTGACACTTTCCTACTCCACAACTATCTCTGTGCAAAATAGTACGTCAATCCTTCGCTTCATTGCGACATGACAGAAATAAACAAAAAAGAAAAAGTTAACAGCTATCCCACGGGAACCACTTAAATGTCCTGAATAAAGTTAGAATAAAAAGTACCCTATATGTTAATCCAGGTCCTAATCTGTCTATCAACCAAATTTCATCCAGATCCGTTTAACGATTCTGGCGTGATCTAATAACAAACATCTATACATCCGTCCAAGCAATCACATTTATTTTAATATACTAGCTTTTGCCCGCGGCTTTGCCCGTGTGGACATCGTTTTTATGACTGCCTTTGTTAAGTGCGGCTCGCGAGCGTGGACATGAGTTTTTCCAGATCCATTAAGAACCATATCGGGCTATTATTATTAGCACTCTATGTCACTTTCCACACCCTCAACCAATTATATTACAAAAAATCACTTTAATCCGTTGCTCCGTTGCGACGACGACGTGCGCAAGCGTGGAAATAAGTTTTCCCCAGATCCCTCGGGAACTATGTCAGTATATTAAATCATTTCCCACCTCCTCAACCATCTCTGTGCTAAAAATCACAACAATTAATCCATTGTTCCGTTGCGATGTTAAGAAATTAACCAAACAAAAAACATTTTTTTTCAGTTCTCTCAGGGTCTGCATCGTCCTTTCATGGACACAGGGTACTTGCATTCCAAATTTCATCAAGATTGGTCAAGGTGCTAAAGCGTGAAAAGGTAACAAACAAATAATCAGAACAAAAAACAAACACATTTTCACATTTACAATATTAGTAAGGAATCAATAATTCTGTGCGTAGGTTATATGACTAAAGAATAAAACAATCTCAAGTCAGAATAATAAATGGGGATAAATATTTAAAAAATCCCTTAAGTCTATACACGTGCCCTTTCGTTTTTGATACCAACATCAACTAACAAGCGGTAACAACTTAAAAACGTGACGAAAAGTAATTTAAATGACCTGTGAGGTGCAAATTGCGACTCGAGGCGATTACGAGCAAAAGGGTTTGTTTGGTTGCTGGCTAATTGACGCTATACAGTTGGTTACGTGAAGGATTCCTTAGTAAAATTAATACACAGACGATGACGTCCTATGAGTGCGGCTGGAACTTGGAAAACAGTTCAGTTAGGTGTGTCGTTAAGTTAATTTTAGAGTGTGCAGGAATTCCACGAACCTATGCTACCAGCCCCGTTTCATCTGCGGTCAACCAGACGCAGGGCGTTCTTCCACCTTATGTGGTTTAGATATTGCGCACGGAACTCTTCGGGTTTTCATCCACTATATTGAGAACTGCTGCTGCTAAGGAAAGGACTTCTTCGCCAGCGCCAGTTTTTCCCGAGTCACTTCTGATGATACATTTTATAGTTCGTGTAGATAAGTGGCAGAGGGATGTATCTCACAGAATGATAAATGTAGGAAACTATGAACTAGTGGATTTAACCTACATTAAGCAATTTATGAAAATACGGTAGCACCTAGTTCAAAGTTGAAAAATCTAATTAGGGTCATATTTTAAAAAAGTAAGAAATAAATGTTACACCTGTAATGAGGGGAATGTGGGTATCTTCAAGACGAGGGTGAAGAGTCACTATTTGGGACTGCGTGTTCCACCTTCGAGTCTATCGTCACTTAACATCAAGTGAGATAAGAGTGATTGAATACTCTTAAAATAGAAAAAAAAACCTTGACTTAAAATTTTGAACTGAACACCATGATATTGCTTCCCGACCTCCCCGGCAGCTTCCTGTCCTGACTCCGGCCAAGGCAACATTTTCGCGCGACGAGAGCGCCGTCACGCACTATTCCGTGCCGTTTACGTCACTATTTTATAGCTATTTTAAAAACGTTATCGTTTAATCAGAACTAGACTAGCGGATTTTTGTTCGACAAGAAACTCCGCTTGCAATACGTATATCTAAAGCTGCCATCGTTCCAATCGGGGGCTCTTTTCTGATTCTGAGCAACTTGCCTCAAGGAACCGTTATAGTCAATTTGCAAACAAGTTTTGACTTTTAGACAAATCTATTTCTCATAGGCCACTTTATGTATGAAGTGTATGTTTTTGCGAATTAATCATAGGTTCTTTCGTGGAAGTTGACGAGAATCACGGATAGAAAGGACCCCTGATTAAAAGGATGACAGAGAGCTCATAAATTAGGAAATATATCCAGGTGTACAATGTTATTAGGAGCTTCTATTGAATACCTTACCGCGAGGAACCTTTTGTTAAATGTAAAAAAACGAATTCATATAAATTGGTCAGTTAGTTATCTGATCAAATTGTTTGAAGAGAAAATGTGTTTTTTTACGAATTTTTAATGGGCAATTGGTTGTTTGATTCGTTAACCGCCTCCGTAGCGTAATGATGAAGTCTACTAGCTTCACATCAGTAGGTGGCGGGTTCTATTCCCGGCGGAGTCTCACTTTGTAAGAATCTGTTTGGTTGGAGAGGCATTGATCTGTTCCGGTTTGAATATAAGATAGCCTAAGTGGGGAATTTGGTAAGCCCAATTCCATATTCAGCATCATCGTCACTTTTTATCAGGCGAAATGATGGGCGTACCAATTTTGCATAAAAAATGAGCTTGTTGGAGAAAGAGTATTAAGACGAGTAGAAGCCCCAGAAGCAGGTCCTTTACCAATTTTGTTACACCCTATTTTTACAAACGCGACATGGTAAAATTAAAAATAATTAACTAATTTACTATTAATCTTGTCTCATCATCAGACATAGATACATAACGCATTTAGCACTTTAGCACCCACGTACATACTCCTACCTATTTCCATACTAATTAAACACGTTGTCGAAATGGGTCAAGCAAATGAGTCACAAATTGCACATAACGCAACCGCCACCGTGTATTTATAGAGGGCGCCGCCGCCGCCGTCACACAGCAGCGCATTTGCAACACGCGAGTGTCAAACTGGTCCATTGTCACGTGTCACGTGTACGCCAAGACGCCAAGAGATCAGAGCAGAGCTGCAGACAGTGGACAGTGGACAGATCTGCCTAATATTGTCAGGTGCTCTCTAATACGAAGTCTTCTTGCTCGAGTGTTTACACGTCATCACCACAAATTGGAAGAGATGTGAAAATTCGAAAAAAGGTTAAACTGGTGTGTCTGGTTATCGAAGATGTCTTTGGTCCCAACTTCTCAACCTCATCAAAAGTATAGGTAGGTGCTTAATTAGGTAAGTACCTACCAACCTAATCTAATTTAAAAATGTGTAGGTAATAATAAAGACATGATTGCAAAAATTTAAACAAAAGCATATGTAGCAAATCTGACTAAGCCACAGTGAACCAATATGCAAAAGACATGCAGACAATCAGATTTTTAATAAATGCCTTAAAATCTAAGGATGAAACCAGGATTCCCACGTTGTCAATGAAGTAGTACCTACGTGAGGCTCGGAACATACCGTTAGCTTGTTTGGAGCTATGTCATCAAACAAACCATGTTGAAGTCGAGTGTGTGACGCGAGGCCGTTCCCCGCCCGTGTCCACCCACTGGACGCGCAGCGACGCAGGCGCCGCTCCGTGGGAAGAAGCCGCTAAACTACACTTGGTTTGTTTATCATCAACACTTGCGACAACCGCTTGACAGGTCGTGACACTGCTACTCTCGTGAGTCATGCGATACCGCAACTTTGCTTCTACCAGTCGTCTACCTGTTCAGCGTTCACGTTGAAGTAGCGGAACTGCTCACCACAATGGTAGCAGAGAAGCTACTCTGTATTACATATGTATGTGTATACGTACATATAAATCAACCTCTTTTTTTTCTTATGGCTTTCCAAGTCGCTTTTCTGAAAACAGAATAATAATAACAACGAAAATTACCATATTATATCTAAATTCTTCACACTATCGGCTGCTGTATTTGTTGCCCATAGCAACCTTACAGCACGATATATAACCGAGTCGCTTCGCATTAATTAAACTCATTATAAACCAGATTTACATCATCCATAAAACTGTCGGTATTAGGACTGTTCGGGCTGGTCCCCGAACGATGTATGTGGAGTGATGAGTGCAGGACGGCAGTAGAGTTTGTATGTAAAACGTGTGTGCTCTTGTCAAGCGTCTTTATTGCACTAAGTGAATGACGGCGGGCGATGTATGAGTTCGCAATGTCAGCTAAAATACTTATTATAAAATTAGCGGAAAATAATCCTTAATGTGCGTGCTCGTACAAGGACACTTATTTTCTGATGCCTACAACGGTCTTGAGAATTTAAATATTTTGCTAGACAACAAATGAGACAATTCCGAGTGTCTATAAGGCTATGAGAAATAAACGATCTATCTTCTACTTTACAGGCCACGGTGTATACTCATATAATTCCTCACCTCGTTACACTCAGTATAACTTGTCTGAATTCCGAATAACAACTGAAAAACGAGACAAGTATAGCGGCGCGGTGGAAATAGACAACGAGTATTGAAGTAATGCGCGCCGAAATAGAACCCCGCCTCCGAAGTGCGCACCAAAAGTAGTCAAGTTAATTTTAGAGCGATTCCCGCGGGGACGTTTTCATCTGGTGATTCACCTGTTGAACACTCGATTGTTCGCATTTTACGTCAATCGGTTGCGTGGTGTGTGGTGTTTACGATGTAGCGCGCGCGCCGGCGGGCGGGAGCGTCAGCTGACGGCCAGGAATAGCCCTGACATCGCGGCCACGCTATGCGCCGTTGCGCCCGCGCACCCACAAATAGTACGCTATAATTAGACGGCGGTGAAATCGTGGGTTTGTTATTTTTCTTTATTGTCTCCGTTGCGTGATAATTGGGTTAGCGGTTGCATGTGGGCCCGGCCGCGGCCGGCGCGGGCGGCGTCGGTGTGTCTCGCCTGCTCGCCTGCTCAACCGACGATGTCCTAGCTGTCACTGTAATGGCAGGCGGGGTTTCTCATTATAACTCCTTTAGACACACTAGCTTATAAAGGAGTAAACTAATGTAAAAAAATATATTATAGAGTATCGTGCGGAAAAACAGCTTTGCTGAATATACCGTTTAGTGTAGTACTAAACTGATAATATTATATTACTGTAGTTTAGTAGTGTGAGTGATGGTTACGATGTGAGTCGGAAGTCTTTTTCATGATGTTTCAAAGTAGCGCCCCCGAGACGTTCAATCGCAATTGTCAATTCTACGTGATTGACAATCGCAATTGAACGTTTACGAATGCAATTAATGCGATTGTCAATCGCAACTACGCGATTGAAGGCAATTGATAGTAATTTTGATTGACGCTCATTGACAGCTGCCATTGAAGTAGGCGATTGAGTTATTGACAATCGTTCCGGTCATTTTCGAACCGGACGACAAGCATGGCGGAAGTCGAAGAACGAGAGTTCATTTTACTTTTATTATCATTATACCGCGACCGTCAGAGTTGTGGAAAGTTAAATCAAAAGACTATGCAAACAAAGAAAGAAAAAAGTCTTGCATTGAAAAACTTAGATAATGTGTTAAAATAATACAAACCTTATTTGAAGAAAAATTTAAAAATAAAATTAATTTTCTGCGAAAAATGTTTAATAAAGAGTACCAAAAAATTGAACAAAAAAAACTCAAATCAGGTGCATTAATTAATTAACGTAATCGAAAGTCTCTGGCTAGCAGGAATTGCTTCACGCATTACAGTGTTCTGTTTCTCGATGCCGGGCCGAATTCCTTCCAACAAGTTATTCAATGCATCTTCGTCCATTCTCAGAACTTTTTTGTAATCATCTGGTTCAGTGTCTCGCAAAACTCGTAATAAATGTTGGTGAGTGAAGCGGTATCTGAGCTTATACTACTCCTTGCATTGCACCAGCGTCTTCTTCTCTTTTCTTTCTTCTTAGTGCAAATAGATAGAGTCGTGGCAAGAAACGCCAAGTCTGTATTTGACATAATTTTATCGTACACGTCTGAACAGAACTTTGTAGCTGCCCAAATGAGGGCAAGCAATTGAACTGCCGATGGAAGCTACATCAATCGTACTTCAATTGCCAATGTCAATAACGTACAATTGACGTAACACATTGACAATCGCGACTGATCGTCTCGGGGGCGCTTAAGATTTATCAGTTTTTACCCGCCAACGGGGAGGGAAAGTAAACTTACATGATATGTTATGTAAGTAAGATAGAAAGATATATAAGTTGATTCTATAACAAATGCCATTACCTGAGACTGTAATCTGAATCATGACATTATTTGTAATATACAATTTTTTTTGTATTGACTATTTAGAAGTGTGTGTAAACACCTATTTGAAATAAATTGTTTTGAATTTTGAGTATATATGTATTTATGTATGCAACTGTTTTCTTTATTACATCGCACAGCTAAAAAACTAAAATAACCTAAAAAACTAGTCCGAATGAAACAAATAAGGTATCGCTGAATTTGCCTTACCACCCATACAAATCCAGGTTGTTTTTTACTTATACTCAAAAATGCCTAACGATATTAATGCAACTTTGTGAATAACTAGGACTGAATAGGGCCTAAAACACTAGGTAATTAATTATTTCAGAGAAATCCGAGTAAGAACTCGTACAAACCCAAATTATTTGTATATATTGAATCAAGTCACCTTACTTCTATTCTTTGCTACTACCTATATAAATGTAATGTTTGTTGTTGATTTGTGTTTGCCCGACTGACTGTGACAGACGGTGAAGGCTTTGTGGAACATGATAATGAAAAACCACGGAAAATTTAAAAAAATCTAGCGTTGGTTACCCAAAAAATAGTCAGGAAAATTTACTTTGATACTTGTATTTCTTAAATTAGAAAATCTAAAAAACTGTATATTCCTGTAAATATCGCGTCAATCAAATAAAAATTACTTATTTAAAACTTATAAGGGTAAATACCAGGCCACTCAGAAAAATTTGCGAAAAAAAGTTTTTATCAGCTGTAAGGCACTGGCGACTGGTAATTATTTAAAAAAATGTTTTTTCAGAAGTAATAATACCATTGTTCGAATTTCAAATTTCCCTCCACATTTTTTGAGAGCCAAATTAAATTATTGTATCATTTCGAGAACATTTTCGTGTGATGATTTTCTACGATTTTAAATGTGGCCTAAAACCTGATGAGTCATTTGATCGACTTCAAATGGCTTTTATGGATGAAGGACCTTCAAAAGCAACGATCTACAGTTGGCACAGCGAGTTCAAGCGCGGTCGCCTTACATTGGGGGATGAACAAAGGAGTGGTCGTCCTACGACGGGTGTCACGGAAGGAAATACGCTGGCAGTAAAAAAAAATCAATAAAGCAGGTGAATTACATACGAAGAGATTTAGCATACACTGCAGATTGGATTGGGAAGCGTTCACAAGATTCTACACGAGCACCTTCGCGTGAGGAGGATAGTTTCGCGCTGGGAGCCGCACAACCTCACCGAATATATTTTTTTTATTGGCGAATGTTCAGTTGCTGAGGCACAAAAGCATTTGGCTTACCACTTACCAGGCGTGGGCCCACGCTCGGAATCTTAAAGTTCCGGACACGCGTCTAAACCCAACCCTATGTGTGCGGTTCTGACTCGCACTTGGCCGGTTTAAAAACCTATTAAAACTGAATACTGATCTAGTTAGCTAATGACAATGGCTTTCTACCCATGTCAGTAACAACCTATTCCATTTTTAGGTTCTTTTTGCATTTATTTTTTTCAAAAGTTTAGTAATCTTCACGCTGGAATTATATTTTTTAAATGGTGTAAAGAAACTCAAAATATGCCTGTATTTTGGTATAGATCTATAGGGATCAGAGAGAACGGTTTAAGTGCCCTTTTTCAAACTAGCTGTCGGCCGTCACACGACTTTCATACTTCCTATCCGTAGCGTGTATAGTCCCGCTTGAGTGCATCTCGCATTTCTATGCGCTGCGGATAGAATCCCCCTTCAAACAAATCCTTCAGAGATAAAATAAGGAAAAAAATTGGTTGTCTGTAAAGTCGGTTTACGGACGATAGTTTAACGTGACAACGTCATAACGTAACGGGACAATGAGTCATCCTTTTTCGTGCGTGCAGCCGGAGTCCAATCGATTTACGAGACGTTTTCACGTCAAAAGAGAAAACAACGAATCTATGGTCAAACATGATCAAAGTATCAAAAACACAAAGTTGCACTAGCCCATTGCTTCTGAAATAGCACGTAAACGTTGCTCTTTTTCCTTGAATAACGCCTGCTTCTCTTCGTTTTCTGTCGATATTTATTTGCTTTTTAAAATTCGCACAAACACGATCGCAAAAAAATGCATGACAAGTCATAGACTTACGTTTCTCAGACAATCGACAGAACTGAGTGTTGACATTAGTAGAATACACTCTAAATTCCACTAAGCCAGCAAAAAATTGGTCACGCCGATAAATTGTATCAGTATCTTTTTCGCACTCGTGCCATATCGTAACTATCCATCTTTTTCTAACAATTTCTTCACTAATCTATTTGTAGTATAGATCTGTGCTAAATTCCTTGTCCTAAACCTAAACTTATCATGTTTCACTAGCCAGACTCTATGCTTATCTCTCTGTTTCAATGTCGTGAAAAAGTCTGGACTCAACCAACATTCAAACTTAGATTGTATGCCTACTTAACTGCTGGTAAGTGCGTTTTTGGTGGTTGCAAAATGAAAAAGAAAAAATTAGATAGGTATCTATATGTGGTACCTGGTACCTACCCATATAGGGATAATTACTGCTAGTCATTTGAGTTACTTCTTGTCATCTGTCATAAAAATGTTTGAAATACCTAGTTTTTCAGTGTCATTATTGTAGGTACTCGTTTTGTTTTGATGAATTAAAAACCGGCCAAGTGCGAGTCGGTTCCGTACCACCAAACCTATCCACACAACTACATAGGACAATGATACCTATTCACATTATAAACAAAATACATCAACGCGAGCGACAAAAATATGTTTTTAGTTCGGACTGCTTAGCGCGAGTATACAACTCACACTTGGCCGATTATTATTTACTTCAGTATCAAGGGCCGCCAGGAGGCTCCAGTGTCCATACAAACGTAGGTCCGCTTTAATACAAAAATATGTTTTTAGTTCGGACTGCTTAGCGCGAGTATACAACTCACACTTGGCCGATTATTATTTACTTCAGTATCAAGGGCCGCCAGGAGGCTCCAGTGTCCATACAAACGTAGGTCCGCTTTAATACAAAAATATGTTTTTAGTTCGGACTGCTTAGCGCGAGTATACAACTCACACTTGGCCGATTATTATTTACTTCAGTATCAAGGGCCGCCAGGAGGCTCCAGTGTCCATACAAACGTAGGTCCGCTTTAATACAAAAATATGTTTTTAGTTCGGACTGCTTAGCGCGAGTATACAACTCACACTTGGCCGATTATTATTTACTTCAGTATCAAGGGCCGCCAGGAGGCTCCAGTGTCCATACAAACGTAGGTCCGCTTTAATACAAAAATATGTTTTTAGTTTGAACTGCTTAGCGCGAGTATACAACTCACACTTGGCCGATTATTATTTACTTCAGTATCAAGGGCCGCCAGGAGGCTCCAGTGTCCATACAAACGTAGGTCCGCTTTAATACAAAAATATGTTTTTAGTTCGGA
This sequence comes from Coleophora flavipennella, assembly GCA_947284805.1. NCBI lineage: Eukaryota > Metazoa > Arthropoda > Insecta > Lepidoptera > Coleophoridae > Coleophora > Coleophora flavipennella. The sequence continues at coordinate 16,091,042 of OX369280.1, read as the reverse complement.
CTGCTTAGCGCGAGTATACAACTCACACTTGGCCGATTATTATTTACTTCAGTATCAAGGGCCGCCAGGAGGCTCCAGTGTCCATACAAACGTAGGTCCGCTTTAATACAAAAATATGTTTTTAGTTCGGACTGCTTAGCGCGAGTATACAACTCACACTTGGCCGATTATTATTTACTTCAGTATCAAGGGCCGCCAGGAGGCTCCAGTGTCCATACAAACGTAGGTCCGCTTTAATACAAAAATATGTTTTTAGTTCGGACTGCTTAGCGCGAGTATACAACTCACACTTGGCCGATTATTATTTACTTCAGTATCAAGGGCCGCCAGGAGGCTCCAGTGTCCATACAAACGTAGGTCCGCTTTAATAAAAAAATATGTTTTTAGTTCGGACTGCTTAGCGCGAGTATACAACTCACACTTGGCCGATTATTATTTACTTCAGTATCAAGGACCGCCAGGAGGCTCCAGTGTCCATACAAACGTAGGTCCGCTTTAATAAAAAAATATGTTTTTAGTTCGGACTGCTTAGCGCGAGTATACAACTCACACTTGGCCGATTATTATTTACTTCAGTATCAAGGGCCGCCAGGAGGCTCCAGTGTCCATACAAACGTAGGTCCGCTTTAATAAAAAAATATGTTTTTAGTTCGGACTGCTTAGCGCGAGTATACAACTCACACTTGGCCGATTATTATTTACTTCAGTATCAAGGGCCGCCAGGAGGCTCCAGTGTCCATACAAACGTAGGTCCGCTTTAATAAAAAAATATGTTTTTAGTTCGGACTGCTTAGCGCGAGTATACAACTCACACTTGGCCGATTATTATTTACTTCAGTATCAAGGGCCGCCAGGAGGCTCCAGTGTCCATACAAACGTAGGTCCGCTTTAATACAAAAATATGTTTTTAGTTCGGACTGCTTAGCGCGAGTATACAACTCACACTTGGCCGATTATTATTTACTTCAGTATCAAGGGCCGCCAGGAGGCTCCAGTGTCCATACAAACGTAGGTCCGCTTTAATAAAAAAATATGTTTTTAGTTCGGACTGCTTAGCGCGAGTATACAACTCACACTTGGCCGATTATTATTTACTTCAGTATCAAGGGCCGCCAGGAGGCTCCAGTGTCCATACAAACGTAGGTCCGCTTTAATAAAAAAATATGTTTTTAGTTCGGACTGCTTAGCGCGAGTATACAACTCACACTTGGCCGATTATTATTTACTTCAGTATCAAGGACCGCCAGGAGGCTCCAGTGTCCATACAAACGTAGGTCCGCTTTAATACAAAAATTACACGCTAGATTGAATGCAAACTTTGCGAATATATTGAGGAGACACATATCGATGTTTGTAATTAGTTTTAGATGTACAGCGGCCAGCACATCAAGCTAGACACTCGTAGTGCGATTCGGATCCATACGTGTACGGCATAAGAACGGTACAAAGTCTAAAGTGTCTAACTTGATGTGCTGACCACTGTACTAATACAAAACGAAAAAAAATAAGAGCAGTTTCAAACTTCCAGTACAAAACTAATTTAAGCCTTCGTTTAGTTACGTTAAAATTTACTACGATGAAAACTAATTACAAACATCGATATGTGTCTACTCAATATATTTACAAAGTTTTGATTCAATCTGGCATGCAGTTTTTGTATTAAAGCGGAACTACGTTTGTATGGAAACTCGAGCCTCCTGGAGACTCTTAAGCGCTATAATCACACTAAGTTTCACGCTTGTATGTATTACCGTTTTTACGATAGAGCTAAATCAAAAATACATCTAGACCTATAAAAAAACAGATTTTTTGTATGGAGATTTTTTTACTTTTTACAATTTTTTGTATTTGTTGTTATAGCGTAACAGAAATACACATTCTGTAAAAAAATCAAATGTCTATCTATTAAGGCGAGGTATTGATTGGAACAGTTGTCTCTTTTTCTTAACTGAAGAGTAAAGAAAATAACCACACTTCTTCAATGGTTTTTCATTTCAATCAAAAACTACAATGAAAGTATAAATAGTAGATTGTTAATCAAGGGAAGAAAGTGACCCATTTCACTCGAGATATTTCTGGCGCTCGAACGAAGTGAGAGCGCCAATAGTTCGAGGGTGAAATGGGGCATTTCACCCGAGTTAAACACTCTACTTTTCATTTCGACTATGAGGAAATGTATTTATTGTAATTTAATTGTTTATATGATATAAAATATTAATTAGATATCAATAAATTAGTTTTACCTATATCCAACCTTTTACCTTTTCGCAATGGCCGCTTGCCACGGCCGTCTAGATTGAAACTAATCGAGTTGGTCACGACGTGCATCTAGGTGGCCATGCCGAAAATTGAAAAACAAGTGTCATGTTATCATGGCATTATGGCGCGCAGCAGAATATAGGAATGATTTTAAATTTTAATCTTCTGTAATTGTGAAAAATATAGACCAACTATAAAATGATTTAATATCAATCTGTACATCGTAATAAACCCGTCGTTTAATGTATAGCTGAGTTTAGATATATGAAAACCTCTTAGTTCGACTCCGTGGCTGGCAATAAAAAAAAAAAACTTTCCACCCTAGGGATGACAATACTTTCCACCCTAGGGATGGAAATACTTTCTACCCTAGGGATGGAAAAGCAATGTTCCACCCGGCTATCTACTCATGATAATTAAACTTTTCGAACAGGAGAGATGAAAAAATAATAACGTTACTCACTTTGTATTATTATAACAAATATTGTTGTATTTTTTTTATTTATACTTCAAAATATTAGTCATAACTAGAGTTGAAAGTAACGGTGTAGACGGGATTTTTTTCTATTGAGCCAAAATGCTAAATCGTGTTTCTAATAGCTTCAAATAATAGCGTCAAAAGCACAACATCAACAATAAGGGTACTTTTTTTTAAGCTTGGGTTTTCTATCGTTGAGGAGTAATTGACGTCAAAAATAACGAAAATCTGTAATATTACCGCCTCACGGTTCATGAAATACAACCCGCTGACAGACGGACCAACGGACAGACAGACGAGGCTTAGTAATACAGTCCCGTTGAATGTACGGAATCCTTATTAAAAACTTGATGGAAAACAAAACGAGTAAGTTTGTTTTTAACTTTTAAGCAGGACGGTAATGTACACATCAAGTACATACGAATGTATTAAATATTACATACATATTTATAAATAAGAGCGTTTTCCGATGGCGGGTTAAAGTTTTAAAACTTTTAACTTGAAAGTAGTTTATCATCATATTATACCGTTCAATGATCATCGATGAACTCCTTGATCTCGTAAGGTCGTGAGTAGGTACTCCCCAGTACAAATCGACACTTGAAAAGGCTAAAATCGCACACCATGATGTAGTTCTGATTAATTGATACGAGTATGTTGTATTAGTGTGGTGGGAATCCGAATCGAGGAGCCCACTTGCTAAACCTACTCATAGGAAATCACTGTTTTATTCTAGACAAGCTCTGATTCTGATTGTGATTCTTAGCAGGTAGTGACCTTCTACGAGTACGTCCATAAACAATGCAGGTTTTTTTTTTATCCACAACTGGTGAGCCCTTCACATTATCTTACCTAATGGTAAGTGACGATTATATCGAATATGGAAGCGGGCTTACCAAGATTCCCCAACACAATGGGGAACTGGCTATCTTTTCTTCAAGCCAGAACACATCAATGCTGTTAATATGGTGGTAGCTAGCCAGGCGGGGGCTAAGAAAATGCCCTTCCACCAACCAAACCAAGTCATACAAAGTCAGACTCCGCCGGGAATCGAACCCGGGACCTCCTGAAGTGGAGCTAATGGCCGTAACCATTACGCCACGGAGGCTGTTTAATAATTGGATTGGATGATTTTAATTCAAATTCAAATAACTCTTTATTGTACATCAAAAGAAACAAATATACATGTGCAAAATTAAAAATTAAAAGCCGTTAAAGGTAGGCTCTGCTCATGAAACTGAACAACTTTCCACAAGGGACGCATAAGAGTAGGTGACTAGTACAAATACAAATACAAAATACATTTATTGCGTAACCAAAGGTAAAACATAAAATGGTCTTAAAGATAATAAAGAAGTCCTCTATGGCCTACCTTAAAAAGGTGTGCAATGTCATTCTTTAATCTAACACATGAACATTTATTTAATTACTTAGTCTATTTTTATATCATTGTCAAGTAAATATTCGTTAATACTATAATAGCATCTGTTCTTTAAATATAAGTATAATTTTAATTTAAATTGTCTATTGTTTAATTCTTTTATAGAGTCAGGAAGTTTGTTAAATAAATTAGGTCCTAATACAAAAACAGTGTTTCTATAAAATGTCATATTTGAGCGCTGCAACGGGCGCACCTCAATCTTATTCCTCGTGCTCCTTGGATATCTAGTTTCCACAAGTCTAAACTCATTCAGATGTTCTTTAACAAAGATACATGCTTCGTATATAAATAATGATGGTAGGGTTAATATTCCTAATTCTTTAAAATATGGAACACAACTATCTGTTTGTCTAGCTCTAAACATTGCTCTTATACATTTCTTTTGTGTCCTAAATAGAGGTAAGATATGAACTGCTGCTGCATTTCCCCAGTGAAGAATACCATATCGCAGATTTGATGCCACATATGCGTGATATGCACAGAGTGCCGTTTTTTGTGATGTGGTTATAGTTAAATTTCTTAAAACATATACATACCTACTTAATTTAGTGTTCAGGTTTTCAATATGTGTCTTCCATTTTAAATGGCAGTCTAGGGTGACACCTAAAAATCTAATGTTATGTACTTACTTGTTCAATGACTTGTCCATTATAGTGCACTACTAAATCCTTAGGTCGCGATTGTGTTACATAAAATTGCATGTATTTTGTTTTATCTAAGTTTGCTACCAAATGATTGGCTTTTAGCCATTGGACAACATTACTCAATGCATCATTTACACTTGCTGCGTATTCATTGGGGTTTTCGCATTTAATTAATACTGATGAGTCGTCTGCAAATAACACCATCTTTTGTTTTACGCATTCCGGAAGATCGTTTATGTAAATCAAAAATAGAAGAGGGCCTAAGATGCTACCTTGGGGTACACCATTTTTTATAGTTCTTAATTTTGATTTTGCTACATTTACTACATTTTTTTTATCTATGTAGGTTACGTGCGTTACCTGTTGGCGATTAAAAAGATATGATTTTATAAGACCATGGGCAAGACCCCTTATGCCGTAAGTATATATTTTATTTAAAAGGATTTCATGAGAAACGAAATCAAATGCCTTTGACATATCCATAAATATTGCACTTATTGGATTTCTCTGATTTATACTTTCAGTTACAGTTTTTAATAAGTCATGTATGGCTAAGTTTGTAGATTTATTCTTTCGAAACCCATATTGTTCATTCTTCAAAATTTCATATTTTTCTAAAAACCTGTAGACAATGTTATAAATTACTCTTTCAAATATTTTGGACAATACTGGTATTAAAGCTATAGGTCGATAATTTTCACAGATTTCTTTATTTCCTTTCTTATACAATGGTTTAATAACAATCAGTTTTAACTTATTTGCATAAAGTATCTCATTTGTGGCATAAGTACTTAATACACTGTCCAAACAAAGTTTGACGATCGGATTTGTATGGAGTCAAAAAAAAATTAAGTTTAGGTTCCTCAGAGAAAATTGTTCAGTTTAGAGTTTACCCTTAAGGCTTGCACAATATTAAAAACCGGTTAAGTGCGACTCGGACCTGCACACCGAGGGCTCCGTGCCTACACAAATACAAATGATATACCTATTCATTAAATACAAACAAAACACGGCGGTTTAATAATTGGATTGCATGCTTTTTAATTCAAATTCAAATAACTCTTTATTGTAGGCGAGTGACAGAAAAATGCTGTTTTTTATTCAGTTCGGACTTTTTAGCATGAAATTTAGACTTTAGACTCCTTAAAATCACACCTGATCGGTTTTATTATCTTTTGTTTTACTTCAGTATTAGTGCTATAATCACACCAAGTTGCACGCTTGTGTGTGTTACCGTTTTAACGATAGAACAAAAATTAAACCTATAGAAAACACGTTTCTTGTATATAAGGTGTAACAAAATTAGCTGAAACTATTTTAACTGGTGCTTCTACCCATGAAACTTAACAACTTTCCCCACAGAACCCATAGTCAAATCGTAAAAAAAAATTTGGCTCTCCCCAGGCTCTCCCATACTAACTCGATCAGCTGATCAGCCAACTTAGTATGGGAAGTTCAAAAATTATTTTGAGATTTGACTATGGGTTTAATGGGGAAAGTTGTTCAGCCTCATGGGTAGAAGCACAAGTTAAAATAGTTTCATCTAATTTTATTAAATCTTATATATCCTTAAACTTTCACTTTTTTTTTATTTGTCGATAAATTCCCATAATAACACATATTTTGTTAAATTTCAGCCAGCTAAATAAAGAGTGCGGAAACATTACTGGTGTTTTGGATATTATTTTAGAAGCTTACAGAGAAACGACTTTTTTCCCAACTGACACATATGTTTTATTTGTTGCTATGGTATTTGTGACACTCCCGGCCAAGGAGGACCGGAAGGTCCAAAGATCATACATAAAGGGTAAATAGAACATACAACATTACATAAAATTAAACCGTGCGGGTGGCCTAAACAAACGTCCAAAACGAGTCACAGTCGGTTGTCCAATTACGTCAGTGTTTGAGGCTCCCACGCTAGTGTCTGTCTGAGTCTGAGTCGAAGTAAGTGGTACTAATCCCTCAACGTCCTTGGGTGCTTGATGAAGCTCGAGAGGATACAGCCTCTGAAATAGTCGCACTTTATGGCCGGAAGCTGTACGAACCTTCGCAACACGATCATGTCCATCACGACCAATGTATGTTTCTTCAACGATACCTAGTGGCCACAACAAACGTTTGCAGTCGGACTCAATGAGCACCACGTCACCGACCTTCAGTGATTGTGAGGTGTTCCACTTGGAACCCTTCTGTATGAGGTGACTAATGTATTCACTGCGGAAGCGTTGTCTAAAATTATCCCTCAATGTCTGGCCGTACTTGGCTCGCACATTCAGGGACGTATTATCGACCTCATCTATATCCCCGACATTATTGCCCCTAAGAGGCTGAATAAAGTACGAAGGGGTGAGAGGCCTTAGCTCATCGGTATTGTTAGCGAAGTAAGTAAGAGGTCTATTGTTCATAGTTGCTTCACAATCGCATAGAACAGTATAAAATTCGGTCAGTGTAAGCAATGCACGACCCAGAACTCTTACTAACATCTGCTTGACAACACCAATAAGTCTCTCGTAGAACCCTCCCCACCAAGGAGCGCTGGGAGGCAAGAAATTCCATCTGATTTTCCTCATATTGGAAAATGCAACAACATTGTTCCAGTCAACAGAATTTAGCATGTTGCTGACACCGATGGCCTCCTTCCTAAAGTCAATAAGTAGGTTAGGTATTAATTCGATCAGATTAGCGCTTTTCTCAAGACAGCTATTTAACGAGACACCATTAATGTCTTTCGCAGAGGCGTCAAAAACGGGTCTAATCTTAGTTGTTGCACTCGACTCCTTTATTACGGCGTCATGTGGCAACTCCTGACGATGTGACTCTTCTTATTGGTGCTGACTTCTCAGGTATGCTAATGACTGGTATTTTTTTACAACTCGACAGTCAATTAACCGCAGTTCAGACTAAAATGGGCTGGACGATTCAAGGTCCCGTCGCGACTGGTGTCTATACGACGTCGATGATGACGAACCTTCACAGCTCTTTTAGACCAGAAATATCGGACTTGTGGGATTTAGAAATTCTGGGTATCCGGGACCTTCAATTATTCCTAGTGCCAACCATTCTTTAAAAGCAACATCGTATGCACCTGCCCTACCTAAGGATTCTAGTCGCTTCGTAGTCGACAGAAGTAGTTTCCTAGCTACCTCGTAGTTGGGCTCAGGTCTGAGAATATTTTCGCGCCATGCGAGACAAACCTCGTACCTGGTCTTTTCATTTACAGAGATAGTTTCATTGAAACGTTGTAATACTTCCTTGTCTCGAGACTGCTTTGAAACTTGTTCGCTGGGGTCCCGGATGCCCAGAATTGTCACGGTCGCCACGATGTTTTGGATATTATTTTAGAAGCTTACAGAGAAACGACTTTTTTCCCAACTGACACATATGTTTTATTTGTTGCTATGGTATTTGTGACAACTGGAGTAGGTACAGCAACCTATTACGGTTCCAAACATACAGCCTTTTAAAAGTCTGACAGACAGATGGACAGCGTAGGCTTAATATAAGGGTCCCGTTACCTGCTACGGAACCCTAAAAACAAACACCTGTATAAACCTATAGGTACGCACCGCACACCTACGTGCCACGTTGTAAGTAACTTGACCTCCGATGTAATATTAATTCCTACCTCGAGGTTGTAGAGAACAGTTCTTGTGCATAAAACTCATTGTCAAAAGGACTAACAAAGGCAACAAAGCACAACATGTACCTACAATTTGAACAATTTGAACTTCTCATACTAAGTTTATCGAGTTAGTATTCCCATACTATTTTCTCCCGAGCCATTTTTTTTTTGCGATTTGTCTACGGGTTCCATGGGGAAAGTTGTTCAGTTTCATGGGTAGAAGCACCAATTAAAATAGTTTCAGCTAATTTTGTTACACCTTACATATGAATCGTCGGAACGTTTTATAATAATAGACCTAGCTCTCTTTTACTTATTTAATTCTACTATGCCTACGTACTTACAGGTGAGCGAGATAAAAATCCGTAACTATAAAAGATCAAGAGAATGACGACACAAAGTGTTAGGAAAAACGCCATTAAAACTTCAGAAATAATGTCATTCCCGAGCCGGAAATTCGTCTTTTCTTTGAAAAATAAGCAAGTCATTTTAATGTGGTTATTGATAGTGTTATGTATTAGGAATAACTTTTACTAAGTAACTCCACGTTTACAATAAAAAGAAAAGGCTAGATTTCAATATTTATTTGTGAGAGTATTTTAAAGAGACAGTTGCGGAAACGAATAGGGTGTCAAACTCACACATTTTTGACACTAATGCACAGTATGTTATGGAGCCCTTTTTGACACTAATGCACAGTATGTTATGGAGCCCTTTTTGACACTAATGCACAGTATGTTATGGAGCCCTTTTTGACACTAATGCACATTATGTTATGGAGCCCTTTTTGACACTAATGCACAGTATGTTATGGAGCCCTTTTTGACACTAATGCACAGTATGTTATGGAGCCCTTTTTGACACTAATGCACAGTATGTTATGGAGCCCTTTTTGACACTAATGCACAGTATGTTATGGAGCCCTTTTTGACACTAATTCACAGTATGTTATGGAGCCCTTTTTGACACTAATGCACAGTATGTTATGGAGCCCTTTTTCCCGACACCCTCTTTTTAAACGACTTCAAAAAAGGAGGAGGTTCTATGTTCGGCTGTATATTTATATATTTTATTACAAAAATTGATTCTAATCATATAAAATGCTAGAGTAGAACTCCCGAGTTGCAAATAACTTTTTTATATATATAATTTTTATCTGGACTATAATGAAAATAATTCCTACACTGAAACTAAAAATAATTAAAATACATGACAAAGATAGTTCTAAAGTACCTTTTAAGCTTCACGTTTAAGAGGTATTAGGAGCCTTGTAACTTTCTTAAAACTTGAGATTTAATCAATAATACTTTTTCATTTTTGCTTTTGAGCGACGAACGAGTGAAGAAGGTATTGTGATGGCAAAACTAACCCGGCCAAGTGCGAGTCAGAACTGCACACATAGGGTTCCGTACCATTATACTAGATGGCGCTAATTTCTTCATGTTTAAAAAAACACGTTTTTTGCATGGATACCCCCTTATTTTTTCACTTTTTTAATTTTTAGTATTTGTTGTTATAGCGGCAACAGAAATACGAGTACATCATCTTTAAAAATTTCAACTGTCTAGCTATCACGGCTCATGAAATACAGCCTGGTGACAGACGGACAGACGGACTTAGTAATAGGGTTCCGTTTTTAGCCTTTGGGTACGAAACCCTAAAAACTAAATTAAGATTTTGTTGGGGTTCGATTGTTTTACATAAAAAAATAAAAATCTGTGTACGAGTGTGCGTGTGTGTGTGCTCTAGCTCCCTAACTACTGGACGGATTTCGATGAATTTTGGGTAACGGCAATATTATTTTTACTTCCTAAGACGTTTTTTTTTTTAAAAAAAAACCTGCATTTAGGTATTGTTTTTTTTTTCTTCAGCATCATCGACCTGTACTAAGAGCTGATTTTAACGTTTTCTCTCTTCTGCTCCTGAACTACTGAAAGGAAGCTATACATTTTTTTAAGGTTTTTTGGCTTGGTTCTACGACAATAGTTTTTGGCCTATTTAGTCATACGCGCAGAAATTATTTAAGTTAGTAATATAAGGAAGGAGTCATTTTGAAATGATTCTAAAATTCAGGAAAGGGATTTAAAAAAATCCATTTGCAAAAAAAGTATTTCGTTATAGATACTTACAAAGTTAGCTAAAAGTGGTTCCTAAAAAACCAGTTCTTTTGTTACTTAAATTATTTTTTGTATTCTAGTCAATTCTAAATAACCCTTTCAAAATAACACGACTTCTTTTTGCACCTTGTATAGGTACTTAAAGGTCTTAAATTTGAGCTGTCAAATTTTTAATCGATTATTCTAAACGTGATTCTGAACAACTTTCCCCAAGGAACCTTACGATAAAAAATAAACTTCCCATACAAATTTGGTGAAGTCCATAAATGTATTTGACTAAAGGTTAAATTGTTCAGAATCACGGTTAGAATTAATTATTAATTACCTACGAGTACGTATAGGACCTTACAATAATTGGTAAAATTATACGTTTACAAAAATCCTCCTAGCAACGAAGTAGTTAGCTAGTAGTTGTTAGTTGTTACTCGAGAGTCGAGATATTGTTGGTGATACTGATAGATAATTAAAAACTCGATAGAATAGGTATGCAATAAGTTGAGACGGGCATAAAAACAACAACAAAAATATGTTGCCATACTAAGAGGTACGAAATTACGAGGAAAATTAAATGAGCATGCGTCAGTCGGGAGTTGGGTGGTAGTGACGGAAACGCGAGGAGTCGAGCTCGAGGTGGAAGCATCAGCAGCAGCAGGGCAGGCTGCAGGCACGGGAGGCAGGCGGGGCGGCGCGGGCGGTGGGCGGCGCCGGGCGGTGACGTCAGCCCGGGGGGGGCACCGCGCCTCGCGATTGGCGGAGCTGCGCGCGCCGCTACCGAATATGGGACCGCGACTCCATTGATAAAACTGCGGTGCGGGGACGCGCGGCGCTAGTCCCCTTCGCACCGGCCGCGCGAGAGGCCGCCTTCACGCTGGCGCTGTTCGTTATACCGCTCGGCCCGTGGGCCGAGGAGCAGGTGGTGCCGGACGGCATGGGCACGGACGCGGAGCCCCCCGTCGGGCCGCACCTGCTATCCCTGGCCGACATGGGAGCCCTAGGGTTCGAACAATTCGCCCTCAAGCCGACGGCGGTGTCGTCCGCAGGAGGCACGCCGCCGGATCTCAACACTCCAGTGACCACATCGGACTTACCCGCCTTCTTCCCCAGTCTCATCGAACCGCCACCCATATCATCAGGTGGGTCCCGTGTGCTCCCGTCCGTGACCGCGTGTGAACGTGCCAGTTTGCGTACACCACCCTCGCGCTCGCCGCGCACGCCGAGGGCTCGTAGGCGGGACTCGCCCCCGCTACTGATGTGATAATATTGTAAATAAACAACGCGCCTTCCACCATCCGTTGCGTGAACTTCCGTGTCCTTCGATGCCCTTCACGGTCGCGGGTCGTACTACTCCCATTTAAAAAGTGCGACCGTTAAGTACAACTTCCCACTAAACAAGTTAGCTCGTTGCCGTGTCGCGCCGTTTGATGAGATCCAAAGTTATTTCCCCGAGTTTAACAATGTTTCAGTGATCCACGTAAACTGTGCGAGGAGAGTTCAGCGGCCCTCGACCCTCGTCAGGTGGTCGGATCGATACGCGAAACTGAATGAAACCGTCCCGTGAACTCGTGCCGTGCGCGTGCCGCGAACACAAGTTCACATTCTAAGTGCTGGAAGTGAAAAATTTATTAAAAATAAATTACAAATTTCGTATGTGGATTTCTACAAATAATCTAAATGTTTATCTGTCGTCCCAGTCCCAGTCGGGTAAATATACAATTAATTTTCATTTTTGACAGAAAGAATTTTTTTTTCAGTCAAATTTAAATAAATTTATAATGTGTTATTTTTCGAATTTATTAAATAAAATAGGCAATTTAGTGATTCGTCAACGACCCATAAACCTCTGGGGCACGGGTCTCTACCCGAACTGGGGAATTCCAGGCCATACTCCATACACGGGGGCCGAGTCCCGGGTTGGTTATAATTTAATTAGAGATCACTTCCTTTAAAAAAAAAAAGCTGTCTAATTGGATCTAAGATTAAATGCTTTTACTTCCGCTATTAGCATACATGAAGACACATAAAAAACTTTTATTTATACTTTAAATCCGAATGTTATGATCCAATTGTAAAAGCGAATGAGATACAAAGTCCGTCGGCAGCGAGCCGGCCAGCACAGCGCCGCGCGCGCGCCTAGATAGGCTGACGCGGCGATACGGCGGCGGCGGCCGTATCGGCTTGTATCGGCTTCCGGCGGCTTATCGCGCTTGCGTGAGCTCTTCCGTTCGTTCGCGCTCAATCAACGCAAAACGTGGACCCATACGTCGATACGAAAGCGACAAAATGCAACGCTGACAACTTTTCTTCGTCACTAAACTTGAATTTTCCGTACACATTTATATTTTGTGACATATTATAATGTATAATAACTTCAAACTCTCATTTATGTTAGTGCGAAAGATAGAGTCTGAAGAAATATAGAGTAGTGGCAGTATAAAAGAACATAAGAATGTATCTCATATCAGCCGAAGGACGTCCAATGCTGGACATAGGCCTCCCCCAAGGATCTCCACGACGACCGGTTCTGCGCTGGGGCAGTAAAGAATGTACTTATCTATCTAAGTAAAATATAAGACAGACAAAGCCTGCAGGTAACTAGTCAAATTCACCAAGTTTCAACGTGTGACTGGGTCAGTTCTCTCTGAATGTGTGTTAATATTAACTTTGTCCTTAGATACTGTTCTAAGGATTTTTAGTTCATGTCCAGTAGTTTTAAGTTAGGTAGGTACCTATGTACCAGTCACTAGCTGTGCAGGTACAATCAGTCAAACAACACCTACTTACTATTTGTTCACTATCAGAATCTAAACAAAATAGATAGTACAAGCTTTTATTGCAGTATACAACAAAAACTATTCCAAATTCAAAAAAAGCGAGCACAGCTAGCATTTCTTACGATACTATTTATATCAATACAAAGTTTATCATCAGGTCAACTTGAAAAACATCAAAAGGATCTACTGTAAGCTAATACGGCTACATGCCAAATTTCAGCTAAATTGGACTCCTGGAAGTCATATCAAAGATTTGATCCGTAGAAACAAATGGTTTAGTGATTTAACTTGGTGATTTTGAGAAAAACATAAAATCGAATCACAGTTTCAAGGAACTAATGTTATATTTGTTTTTGTTTCAGGTACATTGCCAGGCGATGAGTTATCGCTAGGTTGTTCGCCGCGAAGGCACAAGCACGAGGCGTCTCTGTCGCCGGGGACGCGCGCCGAGGACACGAGCAACGCGTCCAGTGCCAGCGCCTCCCTATACGGGCCGGCGAGCGGCGGCAAGCGCGCGCCCAGCCCGCCGCTGCAGTGGCTGCTGCCGCCCGGCCCCGGCCCCGGCAGCGTCGATAAGTACTTCCAGGAGGAGTACGAGCAACGCGTGGAGCTGCTGCCCCCCGAGTGCCAGTCCCCGTACTGCACGCAGCCGCAGCCGTGCCCTGCGCAGCAGCACTGCGAGTATCGCCCGTCGGCACCCGTGGGACACTCGTGGGACGCGCCGGCGCCGGAGTACAGCCCCGCGCCCCCGCAGCCCGCGCCTGGCCCCTCCGGCCTCGCCAAGCGCGAGCCCTACCCCAGCCCGGCCGGCGCGAGCGACCATCCCGTGCAGCTCGCCGAGTACAACCCCTCCACGAGCAAGGGCCACGAGATCCTCTCGCAGGTGTACCAGCAGAGCGCGCAGCCGCTCAGGCTCGTCGCCGTCAAACCGAGAAAGTACCCCAATCGGCCGAGCAAGACTCCGGTCCACGAGCGGCCGTACGCGTGTCCGGTGGACGGCTGCGACCGGCGCTTCTCCCGCTCCGACGAGCTGACGAGGCACATCAGAATACACACGGGACAGAAACCGTTCCAGTGCCGCATATGCATGCGGTCGTTCAGTAGATCGGATCACCTGACGACGCACGTGCGGACGCACACGGGCGAGAAGCCGTTCGCGTGCGACGTATGCGGGAGGAAGTTCGCGCGGTCGGACGAGAAGAAGCGACACGCCAAAGTGCACCTAAAGCAGCGGCTGAAGCGCGAGCGCGGCGGCTGCGGCGGCGGCGGCGGCGGGCACGAGTCCGCGCTCTAGCCGGCACCACCCGCGCCAGCACGCGCACGCACATCCCCCGCATCCCCCCCGCAGGAGGAGCAGCTCGCGACGTCCGACTCCTCGGATAACTGAACTGTACTACTTTCACGTTGAAGTTATCAAATAATTTCATCGCATACATACATAGGTGTAAATCGATTGTCTTTAACGAAGCTTTATTAACTCTACATTTGTAAATTCACTGAAATTGATATATCTTTTTATACATATTTGTAACTATTATCGTGTAAGATCACGTCGATGTATTTATTTTGTTTAGATAGGCTAATTGAATGAATTGACTGGGAACAAACGTAGACATGAATGCGATGCGGCCTAATGTCCCGGACCCGGTCGTCGTCGGTGCGGCTCCCGGCTCCCGGCTAGCCACTAGTAGGCAGCGCCGCACCTATCGGCTCAAGGGAATACATATCTTTCTGTCGAGTCCCTAGCTTAAATATTTTTGACTTGCGTTGATATTTTTAATCAAGCATTAGATATGCGTTTTAAAAAGTGATAAAAAAAATACAAATGAGCCTAATAACTAAGGTGCAACCGATGTTAATTACCACCGCCATGCGCGCGCGCCGCCTCTGTGCGGAGTGCGGAGTGCGCAGTGTCACTAGGTACCTATTCTTAGTCATGTTGTTTGAGTAAGAATGGTGGTGAAATGAACGCCTATCATGAATAAATGTATATTTTTAATATTCTTGTAACTTGACAAACTAACGTGAAACTGTGCCATTAATGTAACTTTATGAACGTGCCACTGCAGTCTTTATTTATTTATTACTTAGATAACTAGCTAGACTGCTGAAAGTGATCATTATTTGTTTTTGTTTTTTTCTTATATTTCTAGTCGAAGATAATAGACATGAGGAGTGTCGACTATTACTAATATTACATTGTTTTAGATGAGTACTATATATTTTGTTTATATACCTAGTATTTTCGACAGCTGCTGTCAAGTTCTTCTCTTGCTCAAAACATTTAATTTAACAAAGTTTGCTCAATCCAGCTTCTTTTTATCCATACTTCGGTTACTTTCACCTACTTTCACTTGTTCTTTAGATACTAAACTCACTAATTGAACTTCTCCCAGTGGCATATAATTTTAAAATGTGCGTATTGTTATAGACTAACTAGTAAAGGAATAGAATATAGCGTTTATGATCTCTTAATCATTATTAATTAATTTCGAGTATCACGAGAGAGGGCCGCTATTTATAATACTCATAAGTTTATGTAAAACCTGTAATTAATGTAAGCGTGGACCGACCACCTGGTGGAGGTCGCGGGAGCCGCTGGATGCGGGCAGCGCAGGACCGGTCGTCGTAGAAATCCTTGGAGAGACGTCTTTCGGATGATATCATAATGATGATGATTGATGAATGTAAGCGTCGGTTCCTAAATTTCAGTAACTGTGATTGATATCTTTGTTGAATATATATTGATTTTACGAAGCCGGCTTAAATTTGACACAGTTATCTAAGATTGTACTACTAAGTAATTTGTGCTTAAATTGACGTAAGGTCACTACATGTCAAACTAAAGTATGTAGCTACCTACTTTGCGCTTACAAAATTAAAGCACAAAAAGCTTTATATTATTACATTATCCGTTCTGTGTCTTAAATATTTAAGCGATAAGTCGAATCAATTTTTGAAATGTTACATGTTTTTCAATTACATATATAAATTATTTTATCCAAATTAAACAGTGCAATCTTATAATAGAGTAGCAGAAGATAACGTGTAAGTTGTAAAACACGTCATTGCACCGGAAGAACCGTGATATACAAACTACAGGGTGGGCCTTTCGGAAATATCGGTCACTAAGAATTTAGG
The DNA here is from genome assembly GCA_947284805.1 of Coleophora flavipennella. NCBI lineage: Eukaryota > Metazoa > Arthropoda > Insecta > Lepidoptera > Coleophoridae > Coleophora > Coleophora flavipennella. The sequence continues at coordinate 16,074,566 of OX369280.1, read as the reverse complement.
ATATCTGACAATAATATTACTAACTCTTGCACTCACATCTCTTATTGCAGCGGAAGTTATTTTGAGCTTAAAATCTTACTGTATTTACTTTCTTCATGTCAGATTTTATGGGCATTAAGTTTCGTAGCACAAACTCTATAAATTTGACGCGGTAATGTTACAAAGTTTCCATTCGTTTGCACAAGCGAGCGAGCGCCATGGACGGCTCGAGCTGCTCGAGCTCGAGCACGCTTCCCGCGAGCGATCGCGCGCCTGCGACAAAAGTTCAAGAGCACACAAACGAAACAAAACGTAAGAATGCACGAGTTTATAATGTTTTTACTGTTAATACTAGTAGCAGAGACGAGGTCTCCGATAGACTTGGCTAGAGTAGATAGGTATTAATAAAGTGTTTTCATGTTACTCAAACGTATGAGAATTGAAACGAAGAAGACTAAATTCTTACAACTTTTACGTAATGTTGCATCGCGTTATCGTTATTGATACGGTGTTTGTTTTATGTCACGTGTAGGGCTTGCCCACTGGTTGTTGAGTGTTGAGTGTTGAGTGCTAGTGTCGACGGCTAGCGGCTGCGTTATGTGGCCAAAGGAGCAAAACGCCCAAGGCAAGCCACAAAGTAACAATTTTTCTAAGATATTTGTGCAAACCTCTGACGACGGGGCTTCCTTGCCTGAGTGGCTATGCACTATGCAGTTCGCACTCTAAGACCATTCGGTGAATCGATAACTTTTTTGGTGTTCACCAGAATGCGAGGGGTATCTGACTTCTCTATGAATGTCGAGCGTGGCTATTATTTTAAGCTGTCTTTTAAGTATTTCACCTGAGTGAAAGATGTTGTTGATGTTCTAAAAATAAGTTAAATTTTAAGTAGGTATGTATTTTAAGGTATTGTTAAATCTCACTAATTTTTACTAAATTCTATTTAATATATTTGTAAATACACTCTGACTAAATTTGGATTTAATGTGTATATAAGAGAAAAAGAAATTTTTATTTAATATGAATCCACCTAAGGTGCGAAAATACAAATTGTTGAAAACTTGATATTGCAGTTTACATTCACTTATACCTGATACTCCCCCTTACACCTGTGGCTGAAGGAACAGTCTGACACGACAGTGGGCATAGTAGAGTATCCACAATAAAATTAGGTTAAATATATATTTTTTGAAACTATTGAAAGTTGGCAACAAAGTGGGCCATTTGGTTTAAATTTAGTGAGAAGACAGAATATTGGCACGCAGCATTGAGTGTTGTTCATATTTTTAAAACTAGTTGCCACACTTTGTCTGATTTATGAACGTGTTTAAAGAAATTAGATTAAACCAAAGTATTCGACGTGTTTCTCAATAATAAATATATGGTCAGAGAAACCCACAATGCACCAGTGAAACAAAGATACCATGTAGATCGACATAAAAAGATCCGTTTATAAACTGGATGTTTTACATCAAATACAAAAATGCAATTGTCATTATAAAATATAGAGTACCTACTAGCTTTTCCGCGGCTTCGCTCACGTGGGCTTCGTTTTCATGACTGCAAGCAGCTCGCGAGCGTAGATATATCGTCAGTCAGGAATAATATAGCTTTCTACTGGTGAATTTTCAAAATCGATTTAGTAGTTCCAGAGATTACTTCCTACAAACTCACAAACTTTACCTCTTTATTATATTAGAGTAGATAAAAGCAACACAAGTTTTTTTCTATTATTAAAAATTTAAGTGTCTTTGGCTGCATCTCACCTGGTGGTAAGTGCCGATGCAGCCGAGGATATTGTTATTTTAATTTAAACATGTAGCGCCATCTATGAGATTTCGTTGCTTAATGTAAGAACTCGATGATGTAATACTAAAAACACTTGACCCTTCTCACCTGTGGTATTGGCGACGCTGTGACTAACTCATATTGATACTATCAAAAACTGATAGATGGCGCCACCAGTAATAAATTCAATCACTCAAAAACACATTAACTATCGCAGACTAGGCGGCCAGGTAATGGTAAGGATGCCGGGTAAAATGTAGACATCTCTTTCTCTTCTATCTGCTTAATCTCATGACATCTATAATTCTATAATAATATAATAAAACTGTAACGGGGCCGTGTCTGTACATGAAATATTTTTGGAAAATAATAACTGTGGTAGACATTACTAAAGATACAGAGGCCAAAACAACAACTTTTGGAATTTTTGTCTGTCTGTCTGTCTGTCTGTCTGTATGTTCGCGCATCACGCAAAAACTACCAGGCCGATTTTGATGAAATTTTGTATGATGGTTCCTTATAGCCCGGGTTAACATATAGGATACTTTTTATCCCAGAAAATTCAAGAGTTCCCGTGGGAAAATCAAAAGTATTCATTTATAGAATGGATCACCACGCATATGTGGCTTGACCTATTACAATCAAATTTTACATGTTGACTATCGCGAACTAAAACTGGGACATTGTGAATCCCAAAAAATTAAGGGTTCCTTCAGGAATGCACAAAAATTGTATCTTTAGAATGGCTCAACGTAACAATATGAAACCTTTACATTGGGATGGGGTGTTTTGACCATCATTGTATAGTGAGGTATTCTTTATCCCGGAAAACTAAAGAGGTCCCGTGGGAAATTATCCATCGATACTTACAATAATAAGAATAGAGTACTTTTTTCCACATATTAACTACACATACCACACATTATAATCTTGGCAGCAGAATGTCAATAGATGGCACTGCAGGGATTAAAACATTATTTCATACTTCTGAGTGGATTTCTTTTATGTATTTTTCAGCATACGCTACTTTACACAACTCTAACTCTGGAACTATGGTATGTATAGTATGGTAGCGATGTGTTTCATAAACGAACAGATAGGTATTTTTTTACATATTCCAATCGAGTAAAAAAATTAAAAACACATAAATCGAGTTTAGCATCTTTTATCAGGAGGCACATCTGACGGGAACTCTTCTGACGACGACTATTTGCGTGTGGCAGTTGCTCTCCGCCTGCAATATCAATATCTGTGAACCTCATCAATGTATTTGCGGGTCCACGGTGGAGGCAATTGGCCATCACTCACTGAGTTGCGGTCGTTGTTTGTGAAGATTCCCACGTCACCAATTCCATAATGACCTCACTCGGAGGGCACTGGTCTCGGCCAGATGGATTATTCCATCTTTGTTGCAGCCGCCGGGCTTTAGTCGATCTGATGGCAAAAGGCCGGAGGGTTTAAACAGGTGCTATGGCGGAGAGGAACGTGCCTGCTTTGGGACGCCACTTTTTCTGCCTCACTCCTAACCCATACGGTACTGCTGCTCAATTTGCGGCGAGAAAGAAGCATAATAAGTACTCGGTCTTGGAGGCAAATTACTGCTTTGTGCCGCTGGTCTGCGAGATAACCGGCTGCTGAACCCTCGAGGCCTTTGCCTTCACAAAGGAGATTGGCCGTCGCCTTCGAGAGAGAAGATGTGACGTGAGGTCCTACCTGCTGCTAAGATTGTCTATTGCCATCCAGCGCGGCAACGAGAAGTGCGTTATAGGCTCATTTGGAGTTGATTCGACTCGCGGATTTGACCCATATTAATATTTTTAGGATTTTTTTACTAGATTTATATAGCCCATTGCGGGTTGATTGACTTCACACATAGGCTTCGAGTTTCTTCGCAGGCGTGTGCAGGTTTCCTCACGATGTTTTTCTCACCGTAAGAGCGTCGGATAAACGTACATACCAGTACGAAATCGATATTCGTATAGATATAGGTAAGTGGCAGGATTCGAACCACGGCCTTCCGGACAGGAGGTAGTGGCCCTAACCGTTCTGCCACCGACGCTCTATATGTTATTTAAGATTTAGAAATCCTTACTTAAAATTATAAATGTGAAAATGTGTTTGTTTGTTTTTTACCTATTCAAACTTCAACACCTCTACCAATCATGATGAAATTTGGCATGCAGGTAGCCTGTATCACTAGGAATGAAATAGTCTACTTTTCATCTGTGGAAATTATCATAGCCCGATACAGTTCCTGAGGAAACTAAAACAATACTCTTTGTTCGTTAAGTTATTTAAAATCGTAACGAAAAAATGGGTTGGTGTGATTTTTAGCACAGAGATGAGGTAGAAAATGATATAATTTACAAATAAGTATATCCTGACATAGTTCCCGAGGGATCTGGGGACAACTGTTTTCTACGCTCACGCACGTCGGTGGCGTCGCAACGGAGCAACGGATTAAAGTATTTTTTTGTATAGAATTTGTTGAAGGGGGTGGGAAGTGACAAAGACTGCTAATCCGAAAAGCCCGATGCAGTTCCTGACGTACCGGGAGAAAACTCATGTCCACGCTTACGAGCTGATTGCGGCTCGCGCACCACTCACCCTCAAAAAGAGTCATAAAAGCTATGTCCACGCGGGCGAAGCCGCGGGCAAAAGCTAGTACATAATATAATAAGCTGAACTCCGCTTCTACCATTTTTTCAATTTGTATGGGAGGTAACTTTTTAGGGTTTTCCTAGACATTTTTTTTATTAAGCTATTGCATAGATTTTATCGCAGGCTTTGAGCGCGGGGACCGAATCCAGAAATTCCGTAACGAAGAAAAACCTGACGCTCGGTTGCCATGGCAACAATATCGGTTGTCAAAACAAACATATAAGAAGATTTGATCATTTTCGGAGAATAATAAAACTCTTTTCATAAACTGTATATACCTCCATATGACAAAAAAGATTTGATTATTTTTTATTTATCAAATGCAAAAAGATTTTATTTAAGACACAGCTGTTTGTATTTATAGAGATAGGAACAAAAAGATTTTATTCCACATTTGGCTGTATAGTTCCAACTACCATTGCTTAAAAAAAAAGTACAAAAAGATTTTATTCCATATTTGGCTGTATAGTTCCAACTACCATTGCTTAAAAAAAAACAAAGATGTAAAAAAGCGCGGTTAAGCGAAAATAAATAATAAATATGAATGAACAAAGTGCATTTATTATTAATGAAGAAAGTCACGAAAAAATAGTGAAAGAAAATGAGTGAGTACTCTATATCATCATCATCATCATCATATCAGCCACAAATCGTCCACTGCTGAACAAAGGCCTCCCCCAAGGATTTCCACGACGACCGGTCCTGCGCTGCCCGCATCCATCGGCTTCCCGCGACCTTCACCAGGTCATCGGTCACCCAAAGGGCAATGGAGCGTGCTATGCTCGGAGTTTCTCTGCGTGATCGAATCAGAAACGAGGAGATCCGCAGGAGAACTAAAGTAACCGACATAGCTCACAGAATCGCTAGACTGAAGTGGCAGTGGGCAGGGCACATAGCTCGTAGAACAGATGGCCGATGGGGCAGTAAAGTTCTCGAGTGGCGACCGCGCACCGGAAAACGTAGCGTACTCTATATACATACATTTTATTATTATCACAAATGCAGTATTAATTTTGAATTGAAAATATAATACTGCTATAAAGGTGACCTAAATTTTTGATATTAAAATGAGCGATATTAAAAGTAGCCCTCTTTTATACACACAAACACACACACGCGTATAGTTTAAATTCTCAATTTAGATTCTCAATATATATATATAAATAAATTCATTCTTCATTATGTATATAACAGAAACCATCAAACCAAGCACGTGTACTGTTCAGTACCTTTGTTTTTGGTGTATAGATAATGCACATGAATGCCGCGCAGAGAAAGTATATATGATATTATATCTATATAAATGTACATCGCGCGAAATTCGATAATCACTTCTAAATATTGTTATTTATTTAATAAAAGAAAAAATTGTTTTCTTATCGGTCACCACGCTCAAAAAGTGTAACTTGAATTAATATCAAAGAAAAAGAAATACTGCATGAATAAAATAAATAAATAATTATAATTGCATAAGTTGATACAAAATGCTATGCAATAGCTTTACCGCGGCAGTCCCCGAGTGCCACACGTCTTTTTTCACAATTGGTATGTCCTTGACCTGATGGTAAGGGGCGATGATGCCGAAGATGGAAGCGAGCTTACCAAGTTTAGAATATTATATAAACGCTAGAAAGTTTTCAATACTATGTTGCGCTATGTTGGAGACAAAACGTTTTTAAACTTATTTTTAACCCCCGACGCAAAAAGAGAGGTGTTATAAGTTTGACGCCAATGTCTGTGTGTGTGTGTGTGTGTGTGTCTGTCTGTCTGTAGCATCGTAGTTCTTAAACGGATGGATCGATTTTGATCATTGAACTACATTACTAATTTTGATGCTGTTGTTTTTACGTGAAAGCAAGCTTCCTTGCAGTGGTTCTTAGCTATATTTGGTATAAATCGATTCAGCAGTTTGAAGTCATCAGATCTTATCTGCGTGATAAAGGGTTGTGGGCAACTTGTACCGGTCTGAATCAAAATTTGGTGCCCTGTAATTGTAACAATATTGCAAAACCATTGTAACCTTGACCTGATGCTGCAGTATCTCCTGGAATCTGCAAGATATCCAACTCCTCACCAACTTTCAGCAAAGGCATCATATTGGGCCCATTGGAAGTCTCAATGAATAGATGTTAGTACGAACATGGTAACTTCGACCTGATGCTGCAGAATCTTCTGGATTCTGCGGGATACCCAACTCCTCACAAACTTACAGCACAGCAGATAAATAGTGTCTGGGCTCATTGGAATAAGTTTCAATGCTGAATAGGTTTTAGATGTTTTAATGAATAGGTTTTAGATAGAACATAGTAACCTTGACCTGATTCTGTAGCATCTCCTAGTATCTGCATGATACCCAACTCCTTACCAATTTACAGCAGAGGTATCTTGTTTGAGATACATAAATTATAAAGAACATGAAATAAAACTTAAATTAAAATTTAAAAAACCCAAGCCAAAAGATCCTTTAAAAGGTAGAAAATTATATGTTTCGGCCCGTTTAATATAAGTAGTTATATTTTGATCTTAGAGTCGTCGCTTAGGGGGACCGCTAAGTAAATAAAATAAAACAGAATGCAAGTGTTTTACTTTACCAATTGTAAATTTTAAAAAAAAAACTACAATTAATTACTAATAATTTCACAACTAAGCGGTCCCCCTACGCGACGACTCTTAGATCAAAATATAACTACTTAAATTAAACTGCATCATATCAGCCGAAGGACGTCCACTGCTGGACATAGGCCTCCCCCAAGGATCTCAACGACGACCGGTTCTGCACTGCCCGCATCCAGCGGCTTCCCGCGACCTTCACCAGGTCATCGGTCCACCGAGTGGGAGGCCTGCCTACACCACGCTTTCCTGTGCGTGGTCGCCACTCGAGAACTTTACTGCGCCAACGGCCATCTGTTCTACGAGCAATGTGCCCCGCCGACTGCCACATAAGTTTAGCAATTCTGAGAGCTATGTCGGTTACTTTGGTTCTCCTACGGATCTCCTCGTATCTGATTCGATCACGTAGAGAAACTCCGAGCATAGCACGCTTCATTGCCCTTTGGGTGACTTTGAGCCTTCTTATGAGGCCCATAGTAAGCGACCATGTCTCAGTTCCGTATGTCATCACCGGCAACACACACTGGTCGAAGACCTTGGTCTTAAGACACTGCGGTATCTGGGACGTAAAGATATTGCGAAGCTTCCCGAACGCTGCCCAGCCGAGTTGGATTCGACGATTGATCTCTTTCTCGAAGTTGGACCTACCTAACTGGACTGTTTGTCCCAGGTATACATAACTTCGAGTGTAGAGCCACAGATTACTAAATAGTTACTAGAGGAGTAGGTATGACACGGAAGTTTGACATAATTGGGTATGCTAAAAAAAAAATTTATTTTTATTTAATGTATGTTTAGACCATTTTGAAAAACTAATTTGAATATTTCATTTTTTAAGCCTCTAGATATTTTTAAATATTTTTTTAAATTTTGAAACCTTGATGACGTCATCGGTTCACATTACTATGAAACGAACAGCCCTATTTCTATGACGATGAAATGAATAGGCCTTGACGTCAACTGTCAAGTCACTCAAGTCAATCATTCCCAAAGGTTTTTTGGCGGGATTTGTGGTAGACGCATTCGTAGTTTTATTTTGTTGTTTTTTCATTGCACCGGCACTAGCATTACAAATCCAACAGCTAAGGAAGCCTAAATACGTCAGACCTGGCTGTATGGTCTTAGTAACCTTTGCCTTTTCCGAAACGAAACTATCACAAAGCCAACAACGAAACGTCAAAGTCAAAATTTACTTGTCATCAAACATCATCATAATCTATGTATGGACAAGGCCTTCAGAGTTTAAATGTTTTTTAGAACCACAATAAAAATTGGACCTCTAATGAATATCTTACCCATTTAAGTATTTAATTTGAATGACGTTCTAATAATATTTGATTGTTTCAAACGTAGTTTTTGGTGGATGATAAATAAATAGTGCCTTTTTCAGTGCTCGACGAAAGCTCGTCCTCAAATGCAAGGTCCGTAATTGATATGACAAGTAAGAGTGCACGTTCCGTTCAGTGGTGAAATAAGGTTTTATTGTAAACTCGTGACGTCATAGGGGTCAAATAAAGGTTATTGTCCTTTTCCGATTTTTTTACGCAATCTTTTACTTTTTCGAGTGGAAAATGAAAAAATATGGCTTTAAATAAAAATATCTCGAAATGGTTTTTTTATTTTCATGGCTTATAAAAAATTTAGCATACCCAATTTTCGTCTTGTCCATGTTCATTCCAAGACCCACTTGTTGAGAGGCTCTACTGAGGCCATCGAGCATTGTGCCTAAGTGGTCCATAGTCTCAGACATGACCACGATATCGTCAGCTAATCGAAGGTGGGTGATGTGATATTGATGCCGAGTCCACCCCAGTCCAAAAGCTTAAAAACATCTTCCAGGGCGGCGGTGAACTGTTTCGGAGATATAAACGTCTCCCTGTCTCACCCCTCGCTGCAGCTGGATAGGTTCCGAGTTTTGATCCTGGAGGCGAACCGACATGGTGGCGTTTTCATATAAACACTTCAGCACTTCGATATATCGATAGTCAATTTGGCACCTCTGGAGAGACTGTAAAACCTAAGTTTCGACCGAATCGAAGGCCTTCTCATAGTCCACGAACGCCAAACATAGTGGCTGATTGTACTCTTCGGTCTTCTGTATAATCTGCCGCAGCGTATGTATGTGGTTTATGGTACTAAATCCTTTTCGGAAACCGGCTTGTTCGGGAGGCTGGAAGTCGTCAAACCTGCGTGCGAGACGATTAGTAATGACTCTCGAAAACAGTTTGTAGACATAGCTCACAATCAGAAGTGAGATGGGTCTGTAGTTCTTCAGCAGGGTATTGTCGCCCTATTTGAAGAAAAGCACGACCACACTTCTGTGCCATGCCTTAGGCGTATATTGTACTTAAAGGGTCAAAACATAATATTTTCTACTTTTTAGAGGGTTTTTTAAATTTTAAATTTAAGTTTTTGTATGGAAGGTACAAATAATAGTTTTTCCAGATATACCACATCATCATCATATCAGCCGAAGGACGTCCACTGTTGCATAGGCCTCCCCAAAGGATTTCCAAGACGACCGCTTCTGTGTTGCCCGCATCCAGGGGTGGCAGTTACGACAACGCGTGGCCCTAAAGTACATATTTTAGTTTAATAATCAAATTAAAGTAACATATTAAAAGGTCTCTAGACTAAGCTTTTTAACCAGTGAACGTTGCCAGTGATGACTTACGGAACTGAGACACGGTCGCTTACTATGGGTCTCATAAGAAGGCTCAAGGTCACCCAAAGGGCAATGGAGAGTGCTATATGCTCAAAGTTTCGCTGCGTGATCGCATCAGATATAGCTCTCAGAATTGATATGATTGGCAGTCGGCGGGGCACATAGCTCGTAGAATATATAGCAGTTCTAGTAGCGACCGCGCACCGGAAAAGTAGCGTAGGAAGGCCTCCCACTCAGTGGACCGACGACCTGGTGAAGGTCGCGGGAATCCGCAAGATGTGGGCAGCGCGGACCGGTCGTTGTGGAAATCCTTGGGGGAGGCCTTTTTCCAGCAGTGGACGTCTTTCGGCTGATATAATGATGATGATCACAGGGTACAGATAACAGAAGTTCTATACATTTTTTCATTGGTGAGAGTTTTACCTCATTTTAATTTATTTAAAACGAGCTGTTGCCGGCGGCTTTACCCGCATGAAGGTGCGTGGTTCGTGATCTTTATTTAGCCTATGTTGAACTGAAGGTACATTTCTTAATATTAAAAAAACCATTATTGAAATCAGTTATGTAGTTTCAGAGATAATGTCTTACATTCCAACTTAAAAACTATACCTCTTAATAGCACACTTCCAGACACTCCAAATTATTTGAAGAATGTTGTGCTCTTCGACAAGTTTGTAGCCAAGGAAAATGAACGTACCTTGAGTTGTTTTTCTACACTTGTTGACACATTCATTATTTGGGGAGTTAAAGGATTTCAAAAACGTTCGAAACGAAAGGACGTTCAGTCAAGGAAGGAGGCTCAAAATCTCGAACGGCAATTTATATTGTTACGACCCTATACAAAACAATTTAAAAAATCTGGGCTTCCTTCACTTGCCTGATGGATGCGTACGTATACGTGGTCGTTGTTGGACGTCACGTCATACGTACGGAATACGCATCTAAATCAGTCGTTCTTACTCGTAGCAGGCCCCCGTCACTCGGCCGAGAGCGCGACCGCGCTCGTCAGTCGGTTGTCAAGTCGTGCAGAAAGCGGAGCGATTATCGAGCAAGCGAGTGCGCAAGTTGAAACGTATTCGTCGCGCGGTCGCACAACAAAAAAATCAAAAGAAAAAAAAAGAAAGAATCTCTCACGCGCATGGATTCGGTTCATTCTTGTGTAAAAGCGCGATTGTTATCGGCGTATGTATACTGTATAGGTATGTTGAAGTAAAACTGGAGGCACTAAGCGCGGTTGCGAACTAGACTGTTCTTTATCACGCGTAGCAAGAGTTGCTATTTATTTAAAGCGTCATTGCGAGTAATTCATCTGTACTTGTACTATTATTACCATCTGTGCTCGTAGACGCAGCATCAACGCAGAGCATCGCTTTTTACTTTCTTTACGTTACATCACACTAATCACACTATAATATTATAAAGGCGAAAGTGTGCATGTTTGTTACTTCTTCACGCAAAAACTACTGAACGGATCTGGCTGAAATTTGGTAGGTAGACAGATTAGGACCTGGATTAACATAAAGGTTACTTTTTTTCACGCGGCTCGCGCACTGCGCCCCCACTAAAAGTCATAGAAACGTTGTCCACGCGGGTGAAGCCGCGGGAAACAGCTAGTTGTTGATAAATGAGACACTTAACAAGCAGACAGTTCATATTGTAGGTGCCGAAAATAATTGGCACCAGCAATAACCTAAGCTTTTATTATTTACTCTCTAGATAGAGCGTAACCCGGATAACGCTGCGATAAAAACGGCTCAGCTTTTTTATGCTTGTATGCGTGACAGCCACTGTCTTACACACGCACCTGTCATACAATTTGTGTCAGTGTGCGTGGACTATTTTTTTACGCATCTACGCCGCCGCCGCTATATCTTTTAAACATCTCGTGGCGTAATGGTTAAGTTCATTATTTTCACATCAGGAGGTCGCGGGTTCGCTTCCCAGCTTAGTCTAACTTTGTAAGACTCGGTTTGGTTGTTGGAAGGACATTTTGGCATTTTCTAAACCTGCCTGGCTAGCTACCACCATCTTATCTAAGTTTTGCCGCCAAACGTGTTCCGGCTTGAAGATAAGATAGCCAGTCCCCCATTGCATTGGGGAATCTTGTTATGTCCGCTTTCATCTTCGGCATCATCATCACTTACCATCAGGTAAAATGATGCCAACTGCTTACCAATTATAGATAAAAAATATATATACAGAGTAATAACAAAGTATATAATATATTAGTACTAACATACAGTATGGACACTCCCTGCCGCTCTCTAGATTGCGACCTCACCCCCTCGTCGTCCAGATTGATACAGATTGGCCATTTTGTTTGTTCCGTCATTCGTTTGTTGAAATGTCATTTCTGGCCCGTTGTATGAAGTGTCCGGGGTGTGCTACAGTCACTGGACAGTTGCTCCTTGCACCGCCTCGCCAGAATGTATGAAATACCAATGACTTAACCGACGACGAAGTGGATCTCCGGATCTATAAGGCACCAGCTCACCAGCCGCTACTGCGCTACTGCTACTACGACTAGTACTATAATCACACCAAGTTTCACGCTAGTGTGTATTACCGTTTTAGAGTAAAACAAAAAACCTTAAGAATCATGTTTCTTTTATGGCGACCCCCTTAATTTATTACATAGTAAACCCCTCATAATAACACATATTCTGAGAAGTTGAGAACACATAGCCCGCTACTTATTACGGTTCAAAAGATACAGCCCTTTACAAAAGTCGGACAGACAAACAGACAGTCGGACGGACGGATATACGGACGTTACCTAGTACGGAACCCAAAAAATGACGTTTGAGTTAGGGAGACCCCTTAAAATACGGAAAGCGCCTCCAACCACGAGCCACGAGCCACGAGCCGCCACGAGCCACGAGCCACGAGCATGACTGAGGTGAAATTTGTGAGAAGGAAACACTATCGCTTGTTTGCCAAACAATAAAACGAAAATAACACTGACATAGGTATAATAACTTATTGACTTTGAAAACAATTATAAGAAATAAAGCATTAAATACAATATATAAATCTCTCGTAGATCTAATTTTATTTACAATGACACGAAATTGTACATTTTAGAAATAAAAGGTAAAGGATGAAGAATGATTATTACAAAATAAAATGTCACTGGAAATGGAATGATACGCCCACCGCCTACTGCCTAGTCTAGGAATTATAAAACGGAGAGTCGCACTGCCGCAACACGTAACATACTTAAATAAATAATTTGTCATTTTTCCTTTGTAACTACGTAATTATTTTAAGCAAATCGTATCGTTTTATATTATAAGCACCCAAATGTGATCAGTCTTGGTATCATTCGTTAGCAAGCAAACTAGCGAAAATCCGCAATATCGTTATACATAACCAACCATACGTATAAAAATATTTCACAACTTCACAATTTCCGTTCGGCCTGTATAGCGCGCGCGATGCCAACATTCCCACCATGGAGCATGTTTCCACTGGGTGGCTGGTACATAACTGCAAAACCTCTTAACTGGTGATTCTTCCCTCTCATATATCTACCAAAGTGGGGACGCTATATCATAAACCTGGTAGTTTTAGCGTATCTGGTAGGTATACGAGAGGCAATGCTCATTCTTCTCCATAAAATGAAAAACTTTGCTTCTACAACTTTGCCACAAACGAAAAAATAGTTGTTGAGTTTCATGAATAGAATTTATGACCAGTTAAGAGGTTTGTACTTATGTACAGAGGCCAGCACATCATGCTAAACACTCCACATGCGATTCTGATCCATGCGCATTCGGCATAAGAACGGTACGAAGTCCAAAGTGTGTAGCTTGATGTGCTGGCCTGTGTACTAATCACCTTATATTTTGACTATATTAAAATCCAATCGATTCGGTGACTAGAGGGTTGTATGAAAAGAATGGACGGGCCTACCGCAACGTGCACTAGGGCGCCACGCCGCCTCGATGTGCCGCAGGGTGCAGGGGGCAGGGCGCTAGGGCGCCTCGTCCTCGCCGACCAGCAGGTTGGGCTCGGACTCGGAGCGGCGCTTGAGGCCCTCGGCGTCGGGGTCGCGCGCGCGCTGGCGGTCCGCCCCCGCCGCGGGGGGCGCCTCCGCCCCTGCCGCCGCCTTGATGTCAGGCGCGCTGCGGGTCACATCCGCCTGACCAAACAATGTGTTGGTTACAAGGCAAGTTAAGGCAACATTTCAGCGTCATAATAAATGGAATTTGAGTTACTTTCTATTATCTGTCAAAAATAAATTTTGTACTTATAAAAACATTTGAACAGCCTAGGCTTGCCGACATAGATTTTAAAGCGTCATTGACTAACTAATTTTGCGGTTTAATTAAAAACTGAAGATATGATAGAAAACTAAACGAGGAGGTAAGGTTTTGGAAATTTCAGTAGAAGGGCATAAATTTAATAAACAATATTTCACAATTTATTTTTAATGTAGTCAACGACCCTATTAATATATTCGCGCTACTAGTCAGTCTGTAATACAGTTGGCCGTTGGGGCAGTAAAGTTCTAGATTGACGACCGCGCACCGTAAAACGTTGCGCAGGCAGGGCTTTCACTCAGTGAACCGACGACCTTGTGAAAGTCGAGGGATGCCGCTGGATGCGGGCAGCGCAGGACCGGTCGTTGTGGAAATCCTTGGGAGAGGCCTTTGTCCAGCAGTGGACGTCTTTCGACTATTATAAGGATGACGATGACAATAAGTCCATGTCTAACCTGTAGCTTTGTCACTCTCGCTGGTGCTTATAGCAAACGTGTTCAGCCAACGTGTGGATTAGGCACAGGCAACTACTATAGGTACCACAGGCAAAACTACATTCGCACATTCAGGAGATATTATTGCCCGAGTCCATTCAATTTCGCCGATATATTACCTGTGGGGTTGTGTTGTGTTAAATACGTATGTATTGTAGGGGTTGTACTCCTTACGTTTAAAGTTAACTACTAATTCACTGCCTCGCCAATGTTCTTGTATTTGGTAAAGCTTATCGATGCCCAAGCACACCAGTCCACACTTGCCCGCATATTTTAAGCTATTGCATAGCTTTTATCGCGGGCTTTGAGCGCGGCGACCGAATCAAGAAATTCCGTAACGAAAAAACCTAACACTACCGCGTTCTAAAAAACTTACAGTGCCATTCTATTAGCGATTTGCGGTACCAAAAGGACGTACCAGAAGGAATTTTACTGGTGTAACTTTCTTAGTGTTAAAAGTTGATAAAAAATGCTATGCAATAGCTTTACCGCGGCAGTCCCCGGGTGCCACACGTCTTTTTTTATATATACGAGTACATCGCAGCCATATCGTATACAAGTACAAGTAGGCGCGCCGGATTATAAAACGTCGCTGTTTTGTAATGCGGCTACCTCACGTTTAGCCATTTAGTGGTGGCGATACGTTCTACAGAGCGGCGTCCAACGTTTAAAAAGGATGAGCGCTAGCCGTTGGCCACCCGTAAACTATTTAAAGGAGGAGCGGCAGCCGTTTGCCACCCGCAAACCATTTAAAGGAGGAGCGCTAGCCGTTGGCCACCCGCAAACTATGTAAAGGAGGAACGCCAGCTGTTGGCCACCCGCAAACTATTTAAAGGAGGAGCGCTAGCTGTTGGCCACCCGCAAACTATTTAAAAGAAGAGCGCTAGCCGTTGTCCACCCGCAAACTATTTAAAGGAGGAGCGCCAGCTGTTGGCCACCCGCAAACTATTTAAAGGAGGAGCGCTAGCCGTTGGCCACCCGCAAACTATTTAAAGGAGGAGCGCCAGCTGTTGGCCACCCGCAAACTATTTAAAGGAGGAGCGCTAGCCGTTGGCCACCCGCAAACTATTTAAAGGAGGAGCGCTAGCCGTTGGCCATCCGCAAACTATTTCAGTTCAGTTCATTTATTCAGAAACAATGTAACATTGTGTTTGAAATTATGGAAATAAAACAGTAAAAAAAAACAAAGTTACAATCTTATGCCTAGCATGCAAGGATACAAATTTCATAATAATCATAATCATAGCGCGCCGTTTTGTAAGACGGCTAATTCTACAATATGGCTGCGACATATATAAGGTCTAACAAAATTAGATGAAACTATTTTAACTGGTGCTTCTACTCATGAAACTGAACAACTTTCCCCATGAAACCCATAGTCAAATCTCAAAAAAAAAATTGAACTTCCCATACTAAGTTGGCTGAACAGCTGATCGATTTAGCATGGGAGAGCCAAATTTTTTTTGCTATTTGACTATGGGTTCCATAAGGAAAGTTGTTCAGTTTCATGGGTAGAAGCACCAGTTAAAATAGTTTCAGCTAATTTTGTTACACCTTATATAAATAAATAAATAAATAAGCTTTATTTCGGAAAAACAATATCCATAGTATATTAGTGTATTAGTAACAATATTGACTTATTATATACCTCGCGTAACGAAAAAGGATGATGCCATGGGCCTTCCAACTGTAGATTTAAAGGAGGAGCGGTAGCCGTTGGCCACCCGCAAACTATTTAAAGTAGGAACGCCAGCTGTTGGCCACCCGCAAACTATTTAAAGGAGGAACGCCAGCTGTTGGCCACCCGCAAACTATTTAAAGGAGGAGCACTAGCCGTTGGCCACCCGCAAACTATTTAAAGGAGGAGCGCCAGCTGTTGGCCACTTTAGTAACTATGGGAATGAATGCATTATTCAATTCATATGAAGTGTAAATAGCGGCAAGCTGACACTCGCTGTATGCGTGTAATATTGGTCTGTTTAACCACTTCACCACTGATGAGAAAGGAGCTGGTTAACAACCGACAAACGCCGCCCCTCCACACAGGGCACAGGTACCTCTACACAAACTAGGGAAGGTTAGGCCATACTTCACATACGGGGGGCCAACTCCGCGTTGGTGGAGGTCGTAGGGCAAGCCCCACTGTCATCGGCTTTTCAAACCGCCTATAAGCCATTTGACACGGCTTGACGATTGCCATCCAGTGATAGCACCCGGCACCAACGGCTTCACGTGGCTTGTGCAGCGCGAAAACGGTCGGTAAATGGTTACTAACAGTAGAACCCATCCAGGTAATGACCGTGCTTCGGCTCCAATTCAGTTAACCTACGCGGCAGACCCTGAGCACACCTCGGTCACTGACGATCAAATGTATGAAACAAACGCGTTCCCACGCACGCAGTCTAAGCTCGTGTAGGTGAACGCGTACCATGCTTGTGTGAGTGAGATAAGACTTGCTAGGGTTGCGGTTGAGGCTACTGAGCGGGGGTGGGCGGCACTTTCAACGGGAGGCAGGGCGTGACCATACTGTACGCTAGTACTCTTTATTATACTGTGCCCTGAGTGAGGCGCACTGAGCCACCACTGCCTCACTGTCGGTGTGGTTTCACACAAATACAAAAACTATCTCTCGCCGATTTGCCTGAACTGTAATTGCTAATTATTTGATTTGTAAAATCTTTCCTCTCGCTCTCCTGCAATCTGTGACAGTGATTTCGTGAAAAAGGCCGGAAGTGTGTTATAGGTAATGTGTTTATTTTTTCAGTCACGAAGGCTAAAGAAACATGGTCATGTCGCCTAATGCGAGGCCGGAGGCCGGAAGGCCGGTGCCTAGATTTCTTCCTTATGTCAGATGCGACTACTGTAAGGCTCGCTCCTTTTTTCTTGGTAAAAACAAAATCTTACCACTTCAGTGTCTAAGTATTCTGGAGGCTCCTGTTTGACTTGAGTGTCTATTGTGTCGTTCAAGTAACAGACACCGTTGAGATCGATGGCGCTGTTCGAGAATATGGCCGCCGCTCCCACGGATGCATCTACCAATGGCTCGTTCTGAAATAGAGAAAAAAACTAAATTATGTATAGTGATACCTTGTTACTAGCATAACTCCATATGAAATTACCACTTTTGGCATACGAGTATGTCCTGTTATATTTCATGTATGTATGTTCTGGTTAATGAAGTGAATAAACTAAGTAAAAAACAGCAAAAGGCTCTGTTTAGGATTCCGTTATTTCTACTTTGATTATATGTATATAGTTTCGCCATGTTTGTGTGTCCGTCTGTCTGTCTGTACATTGGCATTTACAGATATAAACCTGAATGGAATGAACTTTTTAGATAGTTGCAAACCACTGTTTAAACAACTAAATATTCTACCTCTGACTTGCATGTATATTAGAAACATTTGTTTATTTTTAAGGTCTCATATTTATAGGATTTTTTTTATTTATTCACAATTGGTAAACCCTTGACAACATCTACCCTGGTGGTAAGTGACGATGTTGCCGAAGATGGAAGCGGGCATACCAAGATTCCCCAACGCAATGGGGAACTGGCTATCTTATCTTCATGCCGGAACACACCAATGATATCAACATTGATATTTGGCGGCAAGACTTAGATAAGATGGTGGTAGCTAGCCAGGCGGGCTTAGAAAATGCCCTACCACCAACCAAACCGAGTCTTACAATTGACCCCGCCGGGAATCGAACCCGTGACCTCCTCTGTAAAGCCAGTGAACTTTGCCTCTGAGCTACGGAGGCGGTTAGTCTACAACATGTGTATAATGATATATAATAACTTACCTGATGATTTAAAAATATTACAAGAAACAGTATTTAAGACAAAACTAACAAAATGGCTAATGAATTATTGTTTTTATAGTATTAAGGAATTTATGGACTACAAAAATTACATATAGTGATATTTTTAACAAATCTTATTGCTTGCTTTTCCCTACTTTAATCATTATTAATATTTACAATTTATTTTTAATTTGTTTTTAATTTGCATGTCTTCATAAGACTGAATACGTTTACTGGCATTGTACTTTTTAAGATCTGTATATTTATGACATAAGTATTCTTGCAAATCAATGATTCTGATTCTCTAAATATCTTAATTGTGTATGAGAAATGCAATTTAGCGAATATTATTTTATATTTATTTTAGATACTGTCAAATATCCCATTAGGGTACAAAAGCACATAATCTTTTTATTTGAGATTTTAATTTATTTTCTATTTTATATTTATTAAAATCACTAAATTACTCGATGGACATAACTTTGGTCCTTTTCTTAGGGCACAAATCTCCTCAAGCATTAACTCCTTGAGCCAGTTTTATTATTAGTGGCTCTTCGAGACGCTCATGCCATGTGCCATGTTCCGTAATATAATTTAAGGTAAAAGGATCAATCATCTTTTTCAAGCAAAATGTCTCCGCAAAATATGTTTCGTTTCATTTTATAAATGAAACCATTATGAACGCGGTGGCTCAGTTATTAGTGCTCTTGACTACTGATCCAAGGGTTGTGGGTTCCATCCCCACCCAGGGCAAATATTTGTGTGATGAGCAGATTTGTTTGCACTGTGTCTGGGTGTTAAATATCTATATATGTATGTATTTAAACGTATATAAGGAAGTATATCAGTCTCTAGTTCCCATAACACAGGGAATCCTACTTTGGGGCCAGATGACCATGTGTGATTTGTCCCAGAATATTTATTATTATTTGTTTGCACACACAAACAAACAAACTCTCATTCTAAATGCTTATAACATCTCCGTTCCTTCGTAGGTAAGAAGGAAAGTTAGCACGGCCAAGTAGGCTTTCTTTGTCGACCAACTGAAGATGAGCAGTTAGATTCGTAAAAAGTTCATAGATTTTCCATACAAAATGTTACATACCAACTGCAAAAATAAGTTTAGATTTTAAAATATACATTTAATTTTATTTTTAAAAAGCCTATGGAACCCTACATTGCGCGTGGTCCGACACGCTTTCGGCCAATTTAAACTCTTCAATTGAGGTCAAAACATTGTGTGCAAGGTACTGATATAGTATGACTACTACATATAGAGCTGACACTGCACTGCAGTTGCCACACAATATGTCACAAGGCGCCCAGTCAGCATTCAACGTGTTCCACGGGATGCAACCCGATCTAACTCCCATCGACCATCAGGTGATATGATGCCATCATCATAATGTCAGCCGAAAGACGTATACTTCTGGACTACTGTACTTTCCATAGCGACCGGTCCTGCGCTGCCCGCATCCTGCCGCTTCCCGCGACCTTCACCAGGTCGTCGGTCCACCGGCCTCTTACGCTACATTTTCCGGTGCGCGGTCGCCACTCGAAAACTTTACTGGCCCAACGGCCATCTGTTCTACGAGCTATGTGCGCCGCCCACTGCCACTTAAATTTAGCAATTCGGAGAGCTACGTCGGTTACTTTGGTTGTCCTACTGATCTCCTCGTTCCCGATTCGATCACGCAGCGAAACTTCGAGCACAGCTCTCTCCTTGAACCTTCTTATGAAACCCTCATGCGACCATGCCTCAGTTCCGTATGCAACACACACTGGTCAAAGACCTCAGTAAACGCTGCCAATATGATTCCCAGGGCTTACCAATTGTAGATAAAAAATAAATTGGAAACTTACAATGACAACATTTTCAGGTATTGAGAACTTGAGCTGAGTTTGCTTCTTGGGCGCGCCACTATCGCACTCTGGCACCTTAAAAACGTGTGGAACTTCCTTCGTGGGTACATCTTTTGGTTCCCTGGTAACAAATACATTTTGTTTACTTATTGCCATTTAAGTCTTCGACTATGTATGACGCTAAATTCAATTTTCTTACAGTCTTATTTTCATTTTATTACTTATTTACTTTTTGTGCTCCATCTGATGTTCTTTCTTTGTGTACATTATAACCGTCAAATCCAGATACACCTTAAAACATTTGATTATATTGTTTAATTTGAATTTGACTCTACCCCATCTCTAAACATGTAGGTACCTACCGCCGCGCTGGTGCCCTCAGTGGAATACTTTGGTGCTATTAGAAAAGGTGTCCTTAAAGTCGGTGGCGTCAGTGGAATACCTCAAATAATCCGGTTTTTGAGTAACTTTTTATCAACTGCCAAACACATTTTGTTCTGAAATTGTTTGTTACAAAGTTGTGACGTCATTATCTTTGACGAACTAATTCAGTGATCCTGATAAATATAAAATTGAAATTGGATTAAAACATTAAATGATTAAGTTTTTATGCTTTTGTAGGAGAAATTTTATGTAGTGAATAATATTTTTTAATTTATTTTAGATACTGTCAAATACCCTATTAGATGTCGTATCCCCAAGAAATTTTGAACGTGTATAAATTTTACTTTACGGGAAATTATTTAATCTCTACGTATGAGTAGTCACAAAAAGAAAGAAAATCGAAGCCACAATTCGAAAAAAAATTCGTCTATAGTGGAATTAGTGGAGTGATTACCCTAAGTGGTGATAATAAAAACAAGCAAGTTTAACATTAAGAGTAATAATGGTCGGTGCTTACTTCTTGGGTGTAGTGTGGTGGCTTTCATTCTTTTCTGTTTGATGATGTGATATCAAATCACATGCTTTTCCCAAAATAACAATCGAAACTAAAATTCTTATAGATATCAGACTCAAATATGCTATCGTAATAAGAAAAACTGCCGCAAATCTGTAAAAAAAACAAATTTTGTGATCATTCTAGGGGTGTAATACTTTTCAAATAGATGAAAAATTTGGATTTATAAGACGACATGGCTCTCTATGAATTAAGTTTCACATTTCTTGAAAGTGATCATCATCATATCAGCCGAAAGACGTCCACTGCTGGACAAAGGTCTCCCCCAAGGAGGACAACCGGCTTCCCGCGACTTTCACCAGGTGGTCGGTCCGCTGTGAGGGAGAGGCCTCCCTAGGCCTGTAGGCAGGCGACTACGCTACGTATTCCGTTGCGCGTTCGACATTCAAGAACTACTGCCCCAAGGGCCATCTGTTCTACAAACTATAAGCCCTGCCCACTGCCACCTGAAAGTGTTGCTGGTGAACAAATCCGTCTCCGAATCACCAGTTCTGTACTCCACTATCATTTTGTTAAAGCATTTTTCACATAGGTCTCGTAGGTGCACGACAAGTGCATTTTTTTTTGTTTTAAGCTAAACTATGGGCTAAATGAATTGCTCGTAGAACAGATGGCCGTTGGGGCAGTAAGTTTCTCGAGTGGCGACCACGCACCGGAAAACACTACGTTTTCAGGCCTCCCACTCGGTGGACCGATGACCTGGTGAAGGTCGCGGGAAGCCGCTGGATGCGGGAAGCGCAGAACCGGTCGTCATGGAGATTCTTGGGGGAGGCCTATGTCTAGCAGTGGACGTCCTTCGGCTGATATGATTATGATGATGGGCTAAATAAATCTAAAACATGCATCTAAAGATTTTTTGTGATCTATTTACAATTAATTCAACAGGAAAACGGTCGTATGTTATTACATTTACATATTTATAGGGCGTATGAAGCAAAATATCTGTCTTCCTCGCTCTTATAGCACGATATTTAAGTTGCAATCCCGCTTAGGAGGAAACAAAGCGGGCTCCACAAAAAATGGTTGGAGTAGCCCTTGGACAGAAGTATTTAAATTTTTTAGGCGGTATGTTTATAAGAGTTCTTATTATAGTGCAAAATTGATGTAAGTGTAGTTTTAGAGGCAGGTAATTTATTTACATCGAGGAAATTATAATGAGCAATCGATTTTTTGCTAAGATTTGTCTTTTGTATTCGACGATAACTCGAGTTGATCGATTAAAACGTCGTGAAATTCCGTAGGCGAACTAATGAGACAAAAATATAAGTTCAAACATGAGCCAAATCGGTCAAGGGGTTGCCGAGACGTAGCAGGTTGTAAATGTTGAAAACATGGTTTCTCTAAACACCAATAGATGGCGCTCGACGGATCCTACATCGCACAAGCGTTAGAGAGTTATTACTTATATTATTATCCGAATGCGTCAGAAGGAGGATAAAGTTTTTCGAGTGTATGTATTTATGTATGTTTTTGTTCCCTAAACGGCTTGATAGATTTTGGAGTGCGAGGTGTCGTTAGATTCGTGTTGATCCCGTGAATGACATAGAATACATTTTTACCCGACTAGCCAAAAAAGAGGCATTAAGTTTTTATGCAGTCGGACTTGTAATTTTTAATTAACTCCCAAAGTTATTTAAAACGATTACATCGCGAGTTCACAGTTCGAAGAGTTTATAAACTGAGCAAGATTGAGATGAATCGTTTCTAAAATGTTCACTTGTTTTATACTCCCTCTTAAGCTAAAATTAATTTAAATGTCATGTCTCAGTTACGTAACTCGCATTAGAGACATCTAGTGATGACATTTGGAAAGTTCCTCTGTAATTGAACTCGTTATTGATAAAAAATAACAAAGTTTCGAGACAAGATTATTTAGCCTTAAGCAAAACACTAATTAATTCATAGAGCCTGTCTAGTTTTAAGACACTATTTGGGACTATGTTCCGCAGTATAAAAGTTAGCAATATATTATAAGAATTTTCTTGTTAGTACCACAGAGTAGTACTTGTTTAGTATTTAGACTCACCCATCAACCTTCACCGCATGGACTAGTACTCTCGTGATGACGACACTCAGCGGCAGGGGAATGAATCCCATCCGTCTCGCGACGAGGTCCGAGTGATCACTGAACGCATACTTCTGTCTCGTTTGCGCGACGTCGTATGCTAAGCTCACTGTGTACTCTCTGTACACGCCGAAGGGTATCTCATTGAATCTGCAATTAACAAAAGCAATATGTGTGGCAGGATTGCAGATTGTGGACAAGCTACCACAACCGTACAACTAGATACCGTAAAATAACTAGGAGGGGTAACAAAACATAAGTAACTGTACGTACTGCATAATATTGCACAACAGAAATGAAAACTATTGTTTTTTAGGGTCCGTACACCCAATGGGCGATCAACGGGACCCCAGTGTCTGTCCGGCCGGCCGGCCGTCTGTCTATCGGCGGGCTGTATTTCATGAACCGTAATAGGGTACAAAAATGAAATTTTCAAAGAATATGATTTCTGTTGCCGCTCTAACAACAAATACAAAAAATTAGAAAAAATGAAAAAATAAGAGAAGTCGCCATGCTAAAAACGTGTTTTTTATAGGTTTTTAGAATAATTTTTGATATAGCTCTATCGTAAAAACAGTAATTCATACAAGCGTGCAACTTGGTGTGATTGATTATACTAATACTGAAGTAAAACAACTAATAATAAACATTGGCCAAGTGTGAGTCGTACTCGCGCTAAGGACTGAATGATAAAAAAGTAAAAAGTATATTTTTGTTGCTCACATTGATGTCTTTTGTATGTAATATGAATAGGTATAATCAATGTCATTATACTATAATAGTTGTGTGGAGAGGTGTGGTGGTACGGGACCCTCGGAGTGCTAGTCCGACTCGCACTTTACCAGTTTTTTAAGAACTACGCTACCTCATAATAAAGTACAAGTATTTTACTAATCATGCAAAATTTTTGCTGAAGTCATAGACTATTGATTTTACCTGGTAATGAAAGCATGCTTCACCCAATCTATGATGACTTCAAACGTCAGAACTAGCACGCAATCCGGTGCGAGGATCCAGAAGCGGTCCTCTTTCCACGTGAACTCCTTCATCGTCTGCAGAACCACGATGAAGAGTAGCACGGAGAGGTGTAGCCTCTCCCTCACGTCACTGCATGATACTTGGAAGAGATTGTTTTTGTCAAACTTCTTAAAAACGCTGCCTTTGAGTTCCACAAACTGTGTAAAGAAAATTAAGTCATGCTTCTATCAAGTTTTATTTGGTTGGCCCCAGAAATAAATGTAATAAATTAAATTATTATATCAGCTCATATACGTCCCCACCGAGGGGCTCGAGCCTACCCTGAATCAGGACGATTAGGCCTTAGTCGACCACGCGGGCCCAGTGCGGGTTGGTCGACTTCACACACAACCTTCGAGTTTCTTCACAGGCCTGTGCAGGTTTCCTCACGACGTTTTCCTTCACCGTTAAAGCAATCGGTAATGATATGTACGTAAGTTTTTGAAAAACTCATTGGTACATTGGCCGTCCAGATTTGAACCCGGTACCTCTGGTTAGATGGACCGAGTCGTTACCGGTTGAGCCACCGACTTTAAATTAAATTAAAAAACAAAATTAAACCAATTTATTTTAAAAAAATGATGAATACTCGACTGCTTGAAATGTGTCCTATGACACTCAGGGGCTCAAGACAACCTCTCCTTCCAAAATCCATCCAGCTGTTTAGGTTGCAGTCTTAGCCAGGAAAACAGACGTACATATACAAACATAGTTACATACACCTAGTTACATACACCCGAAAAACATTGTCTTCCTTTTTGTCAGTTGGATAAAACCACAGGCATGCAAACGGCAGTCAAAAGTACTTCATCATCATCATACCAGCTCATTTACGTCCCCACCGAGGGGCTCGAGCCTACCCTGAATTAGGGCGATCGGACCTTAGTCGACCACGCGGGCCCAGTGCGGATTGGTCGACTTCAGACACAACCTTCGAGTTTCTTCACAGGTGTGTGCAGGTTTCCTCACGATGTTTTCCTTCACCGTTAAAGCAATCGGTGAGTATATGTACGTAAGTTTTGAAAAACTCATTGGTACATTGGCCGTCCGGATTTGAACCCGGCACCTCTGATTAGAGAACCGAGTCGTTCCACCGACGTACGTAAAAAGTACTTATAAGCGTATAACCGCTAGGCGATAAGGAACTCTCACATGCATGGAAGAAAAATGATTGCAATGTTCTTAGCCAGATAGCAGACTCACATTATTTGACATCATAATAATGAGCAGACTCTTGTTGTTCGAGTTGAAGGCCACGTTCAGCGTCGTCGCTTGAAACAACACCAACAAGCTGTGAAGAACTGGGCAACAACTTAAGGAAAATTATCATATTTGAAAGAAAACATGTAGACATCATGGTAATTTTGATTATCACTGAATACATAGCAAAGCTCCATCTAGATTGTAATCTGATTGGTCCAATCATTCAATTTGCTTCATCATCATCATCATCATCATATCAGCCGGAAATCGTCCACTGCTGGACAAAGGCCTCCCCCAAGGATTTCCACGACGACCGGTCCTGCGCTGCCCGCATCCATCGGCTTCCCGCGGTCTTCACCAGGTCGTCGGTCCACCGCGTGGGAGGCCTGTCTACGCTACGTTTTCCGGTGCGCGGTCGCCACTCGAGAACTTTATTGCCCCATCGGCCATCTGTTCTACGAGCTATGTGCCCTGCCCACTGCCACTTCAGTTTAGCGATTCTGTGAGCTATATCGGTTACTTTAGTTCTCCTGCGGATCTCCTCGTTTCTGATTCGATCACGCAGAGAAACTCCGAGCATAGCACGCTCCATTGCCCTTTGGATGACCTTGAGCCTTCTTATGAGGCCCATAGTAAGCGACCATGTCTCAGTTCCGTAAGTCATCACTGGCAACAAACACTGTTCAAAGACCTTAGTCTTGAGACACTGCGGTATTTGGGAAGTGAAGATATTGCGAAGCTTCCCGAACGCTGCCCATCTGAGTTGGATTCGTCGATTGATCTCTTTCTCGAAGTTGGACCTGCCTAGCTGGACCGTTTGTCCCAGGTATACATATTCGTCAACAACTTCCAGTGTAGAGTCGCCAACCTTTAGAGGGGTGGGTGCGACACGGACATTTAACATTATTTTTGTCTTGTCCATGTTTATTTTAAGACCCACTTGTTGGAGACTTTACTGAGGCCATCGTGCATTGTGCTTGGGTCTTCCATAGGCTCAGCCATGACCACGATATCGTCAGCGAATCGGAGGTGGGATATGTACTCGCCGTTGATATTGATGCCGAGTCCACCCCAGTCCAGAAGCTTAAAAACATCTTCCAGGGCGGCGGTGAACAGTTTCGGAGATATAACGTCAATTTGCTTATTTTTTTTACTAAAAGGTAAAGATTTGTCATCGAGCTATGAAAATCATAGTCAATCACCACCATAATCATGCTTGCATGTGAACTTGATAAACGTGGGGCACATGGAACTTAATGAATGAGCATGAAAGCTTAGGTTTTAATTTAATATCTTAGTAGAAAGATGTGCTCCACGTTTTTTTTGTCTTATTATTTTTAAGGCGCATAAAAACATGTTTTTACTGTTTAGGGTTCCGTTCACAAATAGTAAAAACAGACCCCCATTACTGAGCCTTCGCTGTCCCTCTGTCTATCTGTCCGTCCGTCCGTCTGTCACCAGGCTGTATTTCATGAACCTCGATAGCTAGACAGTAGAAACTTTCACAGATGATGTATTTTTGTTGCCGCTATAACAAAAAACACTAAAAAACAGAATAAAATCAATATTTAAGGGGGCTCCTATACAACTAACGTGATTTTTTTGCTCGTTTCGATAACGGCAACAGGTAGACACTTGAAATATTCACAGAATATTTAGTTAAATATTAACTTTAAAAATAAATAATTAAATCCAAATATAACAAATATTTAAGGAAACTAACATAAAAAATCATGTTTGAATGGGAGATTGGGAGCCCATCTCCCATTCAAACATGATTTTTTATGCTCAGTTTTGCTCAATATTGATAACTGCAATAGGAAGACGCTTGAAATATTTACAGAACATTGAGTTCTTTTAAAAAAATAGTAATTTTAAAATAAAATAATTTTCCCATACAACAAACGTGATTTTTGTGGCACAGAACCCTTCGTGCGCTAGTCCAACTCGCAGTTGGCTTGTTTTTTTTAATTTATATTTAATTTACTTAGTTTTGTTTTTTTTTTCTTAACATGGCATAACTTCAAACTATTCCCCATATAAATAAAATCCTAAAAATCAGGATACCAATCAAAACAATGTATTTCTCCTCCTATTATAGCATTTTCAGAATAGGAACCTTTAGTTTTTTTCCTGTTTCTGTAAAGGTTTATTTTATATAGAAATACTAGCTGTCCCGGCAAACTTCGTTCCACCTTACACTATACTACACTACCCTACCCTACACTACCCTACCCTACCCTACACTACCCTACCCTACCCTACACTACCTTACCCTACCCTACACTACTGTACCCTACCTTACCCTACACTACCCTACCTTACCCTACCCTACATATACTACACTACACTACTCTACCCTACCCTACAGTACACTACACTACCCTACCCTACCCTAACTACACTACACTACCATGAGTCGTTCGTCGCTACATCCAATAAGTTTCGTCCGAATGGACGTAACAGCACCATCCACTTTTACCTACTTTTCTTGTCGTTGTCTCGTCTGCACGTACAAAGTACAGTCAGCTTAAAACCCTACCCTACCCTATAACCAATTATTTTTTGACTGATATATTTTTTATTATTATGGAATGTTATATTTTAATACTTTTTATCCTATTCCTAACAAAGACAAATGTAAAAACACAAAAATCATAAAAATTGGTCCAGCCGTTCTTGCATTATAAATGGTGTAACTAACACGACTTTCTTTTATATATACAGGATAGGAAGGAGTATACTGACAGATTTTAACCATGGATTCCTGGTGGTATTATGAGTAAATAATGTTATATCAACATGGGTCTAAAACTGCCTTATTAAATTACTTAATTTCTGGAACAAAAAAATCAATTAACGATAGTAATCCCCTCTGAACGAAACCTTAGCCTAAAGAGTGAAAAAGAAAACTTCACACTTCACAAACAACTCCGACATATGATAAACGACGAGTGAAGTCAACGTCAGTATGATACTTTGAGGCAACAAACATCAGATAAGATTAAGAAGAATAAGAAAGTTATTACGTCATATTATTAGGGCGTGTTACCCTTGAAATTTTTTGAACTGGTGAATTATTTAAAAAATTAATATCTCGAAAATTAGGATTTACTGGCCCGTGTTAATATTACTTTTTTTTGTCTAAATAGGCATTAGAATCTTTGGTTAAAATCTGTCGGTATACTCCTTCCCACCCTGTATAGATGACCTTTCAAACAGACGCTCCTCAGTTTAATGTCCCGTGCGGAAGAAATGTATATACTTAAAATACTAAATTAATCTTCCATTTTAATTTTGACTTCTCATGGGAAGAACTTTACTCCTCAGTTTAATGTCCCGTGCGGAAGAAATGTATATACTTAAAATACTAAATTAATCTTCCATTTTAATTTTGACTTCTCATGGGAAGAACTTTACAAGTATATCAAAGAAAAAAAAAACTTTTCAGTTCTCCTGGCAGTTAAATCGTCTGTAAAATATAATAAAGCCAAGTTGGCTTCTTTTTATGATTTTGATTGACAAAAAGCAAAAAGATTTTGAAGTTTTTTAATTGTTTCTTTTAATTATTATAAGAAATAACTGATTACTTTGTTTTTCTACTATGTCCCACTTTTGTCAAACAAATCCCAATTTTTTTACTTTTAAAAAATAAAAATCCCGATTTGGCCCAAAACTAATCTGGCATTGCTGGTGGTGTGTGAATGTGAATTTAACTGTTGTAAAAATAATCAAAATGAAGTTATGTATTACATTTGGCAAAAACATAAGAAAGGACTACTTCACAGACAAGAGAAGTGCTCTTAAATTAAAGAAGAAAATATGATTTAACATGTTGAGATAGGTGTTATTACAGTAGATAAATAATCAAGTAATAACTATGATTCTTCAAAGGATACAGACATAAGTCATAGCAAACAACAAATGAGGTATAAGTCCCAAGTGTTCTCGTCTCCTATCCCTAGGCTCTGTTGCGGTCCAGAAGAGAGCATCAATAGTGTCTTGGCCAAATGCAGAGAACAATCTATCTCCCACCTCCAGCATGTTATAGAATATGTACAGCTTCATCACACTTTGACTCTTCACCAAGTGGTACATCATGTTTGTGTCTATGTAGCACATAAGGATACTACACACTAGTAGTATGGAGCCCTTAAGTACATCACATGTCTCAGCCGGCTTAAGGATGCTCTTCCGAGGATGGGAACAGATTCTAAAAATAAAATTTAAATTTTGGATATTAGGACTTTTGTTATTTCAATTTTCAATTCAGTTCATTTATTTCTTTAAAATAGGTACAGTGCTTCTATTTTCTTATGTCTTTCGACAAATTTAGTAAACATTAAAGTACAAGTTGATAGTTCTAAAGTTCTGAATTCAAATTATTACAGATGATAAATTGGACATGGATATCAATATTCAATTGCTTCCAGAAATTTGATAATTGCCAAAAAACTTTAACCTCTAAACTCGCCCGGAAGCGCGACTTCCGGCTTCCGTTCACTCGCGAATTTTAATGGCGGCGCGGATTGCGAATTTCCGATTTTGCAAAAAATAGTTTTTTTATAATAAGTATTTTGTCCAGAGTCATGAAATAAAAAGTAAAATACAGTCGAACATATCTATTCTATGTTTCATTTTACAGCTGACAGTACAATACTAATTTATTTGTTCAATATTTTGATGTGAAGTCTACAAAGGAACAATAAAGTATGCATTTCACAAATTATGTGTTTTTTCAGTGAATATGTATCCAATTGCAATAAAAATAAGGGAAACAATACACTGAATACATGTAATAATCAATACTTCCTTCAGTTTACTTCCATGAAGTCCGAATTCCTTCACAAAATTACACAAATAACTGCACTTCGCTGCCGCTAAGCACAAAGAGCACAAACTGAAATTTCTGATTTTTTGGCTAAGAACGAGTTGAATTATTATCTGGCCAAATTAAAGAGTACATATCTATCTTATTCTCTCACATAAAACACCATAGGAGAGAATAAACTCTAATACATGTCCTTGGTACTTTTGTATTTGGTCGTAGTGCGGCGGCACATGTGCCGCCTTCCCGAGTCAGCGGGTGTAGGTATTATAACGGCACATGTGCAGCCTTCCCGAGCGAGCAGGTTAAGCAAATAGAAGCACTGTGTGTATACCATATGGACAATTTATATATGTCATTACATAGGTAAAGTAAAATTTACAGTACCTAATTTAATTGCATATAAAAATATGACAGTACAATATTGAACAGTTATGAGGACTGAGTAAGGTAATCTGAGGGGGATTTTAGTAGAGTTATGACCAAAAAAGCATCAAAGTTTCACATCAATTTACTAACTTAGGTTAGCCACTAAAATCCATCTATCATGATAAACACTTACCCAAAGCATTTCCTGAAAAGTCTAGTGAAGAAAGACCAAAAGGCCATAATGAACCTCATCGGTAAGAATGTATAAACAAACAATAGCGAGTCTGCACATTGGAAGAAACCATACACCATGAACTTCTCAAGTTCCTGAGGGATTTTGATAAAGGAGTATACTTTCTCTCTTCTCGCTGAGAATCTCTCTTCATCATGCTCCAGCAAGTAACCCCGGGTGAGCTCAATGTGCAAGAATGTGAACAGAGAAGCTGTCTTGTCTCCATCTGATAATAAACAAAGCAAAATATTTGGGTAGTACACATTGATAGCAAATAACCTGTTAACGTCCCCACGGGTGATAAACTATAGAGTAAGCTACATCAAACACTAGCATCAAACCATAAATTTTCACCAAGCTATCTATTATTGAGTAGGTACCTTTTACTTTCAAATCCTTTTTACTTTTAGCATCACTGTGGTCCCCTATGGAGTTTTGCACGCCAGTCAAGGGCTTGAAACGTAACCTTTTAGTGTGCTCTTGCAAATCTTCATTCTTCACAACCATTTTGATCAAGTTATATTTCCTGGCTTTAATGTGCCACCTGCTACTTTTTTCCTATTTTGAACTACGTACCCTTGTAAGTACCTAACAAATGTACTGAATACTGAAAATAAAAGCCAAAAATTGTTGTACCCAGCAGCGAGTACCTGTCATGTTTGTTTCACATTCACAACAATAAAAAAAATGATGTAATTAATGATGTTTGTGACCAGGGTTGCCGATGTCCAGGATTACCCGAAAACCTGGTCAAAATTCCCCTAATTTGGGAAAAATAAATTTACCCCCATTTTCCCCCATTATATTTTCCAAAGAAATAAATGTACTTTTGATTTAAATTAGGCGTATTTACGAGTATTACAAAAATGACACAAAAAATATATGAAGGAGCCGGGTTGTTCCTTTCCCTCTTATATGGTTGATGGAAGCGATGGCTGACTCTCGCGTTATACTCTTGACCGGGTGCTGTCCGTGTGAACTGGCTCACTTTTGTTAAAGGCATTAATGACATTCAATTATTTTAATGTATAACTTTTCGTGTCATATTGTTTTCATGTTCTAATGACATAATCTGTTTTATATCAAGGATTGAATTTTGACGTTAATAACTTTAATTCAATTCAATTAGTTTTTATTTTCTCACCACAAACTTGTCTCTAATTTATACATTTATCGTTCATGTATAAATTAGAGACAAGTTTGTGGTGAGAAAATAAAAACTAATTGAATTGAATTGAACTAATTAATTATTGTTTATTTCTTGATTCTTCACAAATGATATTGTTATTGTTATTTTATGACTATCAGAAAGAGTGTAATTTGACCTATTTTGAATAAATATATTGAATTGAATTGTTTTTTTTTTACATTTCTACTGTGCAATTTTTTTTCATTTTTTTAATATCATTTGAACTGACCTCAAAACAGATGGAGGTTCTCAATTCGTCAGAATCTTTTTTTATGTATGTTCCCCGATTACTCGAAGACGCCTGGACCGATTTAGAAAATTAATTTTTTTATTTGAAAGGGTATATTATACTTTCCAGGTGGTCCCATTGTCACCAAGTCTGGATCTGATGATGGGGTCCCAGGGAAATCGAAGGCAAGCTATTCAAGTATTTGCGTCTGGTAGTCATCTTCTAATTTTGATGAGCTAGTGATGGAAAGTACAACTCCTTAAAGGTTCGGAGATGGAGGATAAATTCTTTAAATATTATAGGTAAGTTTGGTGGCTGCAGGAATCTCAAGGAAGGTGAATGAACAAAATAAACCATAGAAAAAACTATTTTTGCTGTGTACAAAATCACTCAATGTTATCATGACAGAAAGACAGAGACTTTAATACCATAAAATAAATAATTCTAAAAGGAGAATATATGCGGCTCCGTCACATTACTTCCCCTCAGTCAGGGACCATCTTAGGATGGGCGGTAATAGTCAGGAAATCTGACCTTTCTTCCCGAACGAGTTTGAACAGTTTCCGAAGAAGGTGACCTGTTTACCATGTACGCTGGTTTGATTCCATCTATTGAGACGGTTTCTTCCTTGCCTTTGACCAGGATCTTATAAACTTTCTCCGTTCTTTTCAGCACTTCGTATGGTCCAGTATAAGCAGGGTTGTAGTGCTCCTCTAACAGTATCGTCTCTGAGGTAAACATGAGTGGCTGCCGGCAAGTCTTTGTAGGTGAAGAATTTTTTTCTCACAGTGACGTCAAGCTGGAACTGGAAGGATTTCAGAAATCATTGATCAAAGACGTGCAGTGAAATCCGTTAAGTCCGTAGTTGTTTCCTTTCCAGGTAAGAAAAATTCTCCAGAAAGTCTTAGTGTTTCACCGTATAGTAGTTCAACAGGTGAAGTTTGCAGATCCACCTTGAAGGTGCATCTGATGCCAAGTAGAACTAACGGATGGGTTTCTGTCCAGACTGAATTCTCGTGGCATTCGATGGTTGTCTTTAGCTGTCTGTGCATTCTTTCTGCAAGGCCATTGCACTGCGGATGATATATAGTGGTTCTCTTGCGTTGAAACCCAGTCATGTCAGACAGGTGTTTAAATAGGGCTGATTCAAATTGTCTCCCACGATTAATGATGATATCAAGTAAAAGGATAATTTACACTGCGCGTGCGTGCAGGTCACCCACAGAGCTATGGAGCAGACTATGTTTTTTGTTTCTCTCCGGTCCTTAACCCGGCGAGCATGAGGTGGAAAAAAGTTACATTAAGAATGTGGCAGGGTGGGAGATACCCGTAACTTAATGTACCATAACTTAGTTAAATATTTTTTGATGTGTAACATCTTTGCTCTCGCTTTCCTGCAATTTGTGGGAGTGATTTCGTGAAATGGGACGGAAATGTGTAACATGGGACGGAAATGTGTAACAAAAATCTACTAGGACGGGTGTTAAAACGTCATCAAAAAACCGACCAAGTGCAAGTCGGAATCGCGCACTAAGGTTTCCGCTCGCTTTCCTGCAATTTGTGGGAGTGATTTCGTGAAATGGGACGGAAATATGTAACAGGAAATGCGAACGTTTTTTAATTCTCGAAAACTAAGGTTGTCATAGCCATGCCGCCTAGTGTGAAGTATTTTGTCACATGTTACACATCATACGCGAGTACTGTAGGTCTCGCTCGTTTTTTTATTGATGTGTAACATCTTTGCTCTCGCTTTCCTGCAATTTGTGGGAGTGATTTCGTGAAATGGGACGGAAATGTGTAACATGGGACCGAAATGTGTAACAGGAAATGCGAACGTTTTTTAATTCTCGATAACTAAGGTTGTCATAGCCATGCCGCCTAGTGTGATGGCAAAGGCAAAGATGATATACTACTATTCGAAGGGTCGGCCCGTGAATGTACGACCCGATAATTAATTAATTTCATAAGTATTTTGTCACATGTTACACATCATATGCGAGTACTGTAGGTCTCGTTTTTTTTTTATTTTTTTTTTTTTATTTTTTATTTCACTTTGTAAAATAATGAATTAGTCAATGTAATTAAATGAAAAAAGTTCTAAATTATTAACTTTTCATTATTTATTTACGTTATTCCTAAACTATGTAATTTTACAAACTAAATATTAGAGGTTTTGAAATATTAACAAAAAACCTAAATTACTATTCTTTGGAATGTAAATCAACTTAAAACTTAAAGAAAATGAGATCCTCCTCGTTATAAAAATAATTAATATTTTTTTAAATTGAAAACATGATAAATAACTATCGTCAAAATCTACACAATTTTCACATACAAAATTTGCATGCTCCATACATATGAGCTTGGCACAAACCTGGTTCTTCTTGCCTTTCAATATTCATTTTGGTCCAAAAACTAAAAATAAAAACAAATAACATATCCATGTAATATAAATCAATAGAAAGAACAAATAATAATACAGTTTAGAATAAAACAGTTAAAATTTATCGTTACATAAAAAATACGTCAAGAATGAGGCAGGGTACAACATACCCGAGACAGGTTTGAGCACGGGTATCACGGCCTGTGCCCCGCGCCACACTGCGATCACGCCACTAACCCCTCCCGCACACCCTTACCTCCACCCTTACCTGAGCTAGTGTTGCCAGACAAAGATTTGAAAAAGTACACAACTTTGAAAATGGGTCATGCTCGCCGGGTTAACTTTCATGCTGTTAAGATGATGATGGAACTCACAGGAATCTGTATTTGTAAATGAAGAACATGCATTATGGTTTTATGATATCCTATTGGTGAGTGGGTGATTGGGTTTAATGTTTTTAGTGATAACTAAAAGTATAAAAATAAAAATTTATACAAACTCAAAACCGATTTTAAAAAGAAATTCACTCGAAACAAATTATGGGCTACAGTTTTTTTGAGGTCGATGCCAGCAAAGCTATCACATGTAAAACACTTTATAGGTACTAATAGGTACACTTTTCTCAAGTGCTGGTACTGACCTGAAAAAAGTAGACCCCTAATTTGTTTCGTACCTACCTTTGATTTCGTTATTGTTGCTTAATTGCCTGTATTTACAAAAATATTTCATAATTTTGAGTGAATTTCTTTTTGAAGTCGGTTTATAGTTTTTTTAACTTTTTCTTAATACCTTCTCTATTGGCCATAAGCGCTACCTAGTGCAGTGTCGATGCATAGACGATTACGATTCTCTGTTTTGAAATTCTTCAGAATTTTATATTTTATTTCACGAGATGTGTTTAAAAAAGGCAGTATGAAAACTAAGGTTTTTGCGTATTTTAGATTTAAAAACATTACTTGACCTGCATTTTGAGACTGAATGTTTCCGGATTAAGCCCAGTATGTATCCGGATCACCATCAGCTTGCAAACCAAGAGCAGAGTAATCCAGCATCGCGTGAGTCTGCCATTATCATATAGATTTTGAGATAATCCTACTTCCTACTAATATTATAAATTGTTACCCTTTCATACAAAAACTACTGAACGGATCTGGATGAAATTTGATAGGTAGACAGATTATCACATAGGCTACTTATTTCCACTGCGCGACCTCGAAGACCGTTATAGAAACTATGTTCACGCGAGCGAAGCCGCTGGCAAAATCCAGTATATTTATAATTACAAGTGATATTTGTATGTTTTGTCGTCTTTTATGTGAAAATATCTCAGTTCCCCACATTTTCCCCACATTGACGCTCTCCCCACATATAGCTCAATTTGACTGAATTTCCCCGCAGTTTGGGGAATTCTCCACAGATGCGTCTGACTTGAATTTTTAGGGAGTTCTTTGGGGGATTTGTGGTGAACGCATTCGTAGCTTTATTTTATTGTTTTTGCTTTGTTTTCTGATAGAGTTTTGTTTCAAAAAATGGTGCGTTTTAAAGAAAATCATGTGGTGCATGTGAGCAATGTGGAGAACAAGAAAATAAAATGAAAAAGGATCTGAAGACTCGACTTGCACTGGGTGCAGTTTTATAGACACCCTACTGTAACCGGCTTCCAACTTAGAATGAGGTTGCTGTATACTGTCAAGAACTCCAGAGAAGATTTCTAATGCTATGGCAGTAGCATTTCAAATCAAAAAAGTAATGAAGACGAAAAATAAAGACTGTCTCAAAAGGGCTTGTACCCAGAGACGTTTATATATTTTAACCAACACAACCAGCGTTGCCAACTTAACGGTTTTCCCGTCATATCTAGCGGATTATGTTAAAAAGAAACGGAAGAAATACTTTCTGTAATACAAAAAGAAAAATAGAAATTGTCTGTAAATATGAGATTTAACGGATTTTTAACGGAATTTCGTTATAAAGTCGGCGGAATCTCAAAATTATTGTTGGCAACACTGAACACAACTTGACTTTTTAGAGTTCCGAAGTCAACAACAAGGAACCATGTCGAGTTTTTTGGAAGGATTTATAATAAACGCACTCGTAGTTTTATTTTATTGTTTTTGCATTGTTTTCTGCTCGAATTTTGTTTCAAAAAGTGGTGCGTTTTGAAGAAAATCGTCTGGTGAACGTGAACAATGTGAAGAGCAACAAAATAAAATGAAGGACGTGAAGACTCGACTTGCACTGGGTGCAGTTTTATAGACGCCCTATAGACATTTTTATATACTGTGACCGGGTGTTCCACCTCAGAATGAGGCTGTTGCAAATACTGTCAAGAACCCCAGAGAAAATTTGTAATGCACTGGCACTAGCATTTCAAATCTTAAAAGATAAAAGGAAACTAAAATACGACAGACTAGGCTGTATGGTCATAGATAACTTTGTCTTTTCGGCGCTTTTAAAAGCTGGAAAAAAGAAACCAAAAAAAAATGAGCTCAGAGACTAATAGTACTAGAACCGACCGTATCGAGTACACCGACGGGTGAGGAGCGACAAAGTGGTGCTATAATTAGAATCTTGAAAAAAAAATGTTTGTGTAAAGTAAGTTGCAAGGCTTTTAAAGACCGCCACTATCATAGCCATTGTGTTATTAGGTTTGAATTTATGTATTTTTCCACTACTAAATATTCCAACATCACAAATACGTTTTTCATGTCCTTATTGTCGCAGATTAATTTGTTACATTACATCAAAAAAGAACATTTGTATCTTATTACAACTTGTAAATACCAACCAATTGCCAACATTCCTTCCAATATTTCTTTTTTTTATTATGGCAATCGTGCGAAAGAGACAAAGTAGAACTTTTTTCTGACCCGCTCTGACCGCGGCTACCGCTGGTTACTCTGAGTTGCTTCTGTACTTTGTGTATACATGAAGGTATAGAGCGCGTCTTTTATAGTGAGAACAGTAGGCACGGGTGAGAACGACGCGACGTTCCGCCCGCAAGTGCTAATGGTCATAATCAACTGCTAGCGGTGTGCGTCAGTGGTAGATTCCTAGCAGTGATTTTAAATATTTATCCTATTAACCGCCTCACTCGAGAAGGCTGCACATGTGCCGTTATAATACCTACACCCGCCGACTCGGGAAGGTGGCACATGTGCCGCGCGCTACGACCAAATACAAAAGTACCAACAACATGTATTAGAGTTCATTCTTTCCTGTGGTGTTTTATGTGAGAGAATAAGATAGATATGTACTCTTTAATTTGGCCAGATAATAATTCAACTCGTTCTTAGTCAAAAAATCAGAAATTTCAATTTATGCTCTTTGGTGTGCTTAGCGGCAGCGAAGTGCAGTTATTTGTGTCATTTTGAAAAGGAATTCGGACTTCATGGAAGTAAATTAGTAAACTGACGGAAGTATTGATTATTACATGTATTTAGTGTATTGTTCCCCTTTTTTTATTGCAATTAAATACATATTCACTGAAAAAACACATAATTTGTGAAATGCATACTTTTTTGTTCCTTTGTAGACTTCACATCAAAATATTGAACAAATAGATTTGTATTGGACTATCAGCTGTAAAATGGAACATAGACTAGAGATTTTCGACTGTATTTTACTTTTTATTTCATGACTCTGGACAATTTTTTTTTAAAAACTATTTTTTCCAAAATAGGAAGTTCGCAACCCGCGCCGCCATTAAAATTCGCCAGCGAACGGAAGCCGGAAGTTGCGGTTCCGGGAGAGTATAGAGGTTAAAATGGTCAAATGCATAGTAAAATCTTGTAAAAACGATACTTGGAAACATAATGAACACAAATCGAGTAACATATTTCAGCGAAAAGTCCATTTTTAGACTTTGAAGTTAAAAATTAATCACGCGGGGGTGAAGGAGACCTGAGGGGCGGGGCTAGATGTACCACGTGCACTACCCCGCACCTATGCTTTGGACTTATTATCTAACTAGTGATGTGACGCGTACGGTAGTAGTATGCATACAATCGATATTTATTATAAAAGTTAAATCTCTTAAACAAATAAATTTTAATGAAAATATTGGTATGTATTGGGTGTTCATTTCTTTTTGAAGTCATTTTTTTTATTACCTTTCTATTTCGTTGTTT
Source organism: Coleophora flavipennella (assembly GCA_947284805.1). NCBI lineage: Eukaryota > Metazoa > Arthropoda > Insecta > Lepidoptera > Coleophoridae > Coleophora > Coleophora flavipennella. The sequence goes on along the minus strand of OX369280.1, from coordinate 16,035,834 downwards.
TTAGTTTTTATTAAAAAATTGAATATTTTTTTGTAATAATTGTAAAAAGAACTTGAAAAATTAGTTGTTTTGTTTTCTTATTACTTTGTGTATAAGTTTTTCCTTTGACACAATATCTGTAGCTCGTATCAATAAGCTAAGCCGTTACATTTACACGTATTAGTCCATGTCTTGAAAACTAGTAAACTGATTTTGATGAAACTTGCACTGTTCCCTAAGTTTAAGTAAATACAAAGGAACGGTTATAATTCGATTATTAATTTGGACAGAATACGTCGACAAACATACATCTATAATTGAACATTTGTTTGGAAATCCTAATACATTTGTTGTGAATATATTGCAGTATAATATTACATATTATTGGTGTGAGTATATGTTCCACTCATAAAATACACATAAATTCTGACAAGTAGGTACCTACTATATTATGCTGCTATTTGTCCTTGGCTATCGATAATCTACCGGTAGTACACAACAGCCCATCCCTATTTGTCACATATTGCCTACGATGAGTATAAAGTAACCGATGCGATACGCGCGCTCTATACCTGCATAACTACTCTAAGCTTCTATAGCGTTTTTCCAGTTATACTACCTGTATCAGAAATTCCTTCAAGATTCATGAAAGATATAGAAATTCCTTGGCCACGTTAGACCATTTTTTTGACATCCACGTTTAGAAAATTCGATGCCACTTTTGTTGCTTTCAAAAACCGGTTAAGTTTACTTTCAGGCAAATAAATAGCAACACCAAAGTTTTACGCGGCACGGGCACGCACGCCACGGAATTTTGTGGTTTTACTTTGGAATTGGAGACTTGAAGTGACGAAAAATATGTGGTAAAATTATCTTACTACGTAGTGTTATTGAGAAATTCAATTATAGAGCGCTGCTCTTCATCCTAAGAGAATAAGAAAAGTGCGAATCGTGCAATTAATTAGTAATTATGGCATCGTCAAGTGAAAGTCGAAGCGCCCAGTCAAATTTGCATCAGCAGGATCTGTCCAAATTGGTGAGTTTGTACTGTTATTATTATTCTCTTTAAAGATTATCATTTCTGATATCATAAACTGGTAGTTCTATCATGATTCTTTTTGTCTTTGTAAGCCAGTTTCATCCTTAACCTTTCAGTCAAAATTGAGGTTAGAATGTATGTGCCTGGAGCACTGTATTTTTTTGTAATAATGTTGCAATATCTTACGATTTTAGGATGTCACAAAACTATCTGCTTTATCACCTGAAGTCATTTCAAGACAGGCTACCATAAACATTGGAACCATTGGACATGTAGCTCATGGAAAATCCACTGTAGTAAAGGCCATATCTGGTGTGCAGACTGTCAGATTCAAGAATGAGCTGGAAAGAAACATTACTATCAAATTAGGTAAGTGAAGCATTCATTTATAACAAATAATTTCTTCCAAGAAGCTATTGGTATGCGGTTCTAATAAATACTTTTCCGTGGATATATACATATAAAACTATTCAAATTATCTTGTCATAATCGAAATATACTCAAGCATGTAGTAAGGTCCCACAGGAATAGAACTGATTCCAATATTATTTTATCTACACAGCTGCTTTACAATGTACCATGTGAAATAAGTAATTTACATAATTCCTTGCTATTAGTTGTACATAACTCTTTAGGCCAAAACAAAAACATGTCTGTATTTATTATTTTGGAAGATATTTAACTTGTCACATGGTATGTTGCAGAGCGGCTGTCGGACTCGGTAATAAAAATGTACCATGAAAGAGCAGAGGAAAGGCTGGAAAATGTGTTCTTTGAAAAGATAAGAAGAGCCAAGAAGAGGAATCTCTCAATTGATGCTGAGGAATCAGATGATCTACCTCTCCCCAAGAAACAAAAAAAAGGCAGGAGCAGACAAGAATCAGATGAGTATATCATAGAGAAGATTATTGACTTCAAACTGGATACAGGTAAAGAGTATTTTTACATAAAATGGAAGGGCTGGCCTGATAGTGAAAATACTTGGGAACCCATTGAAAATCTGGACAACTGTCCAGAAGTTTTGAAAGAGTTTTTAGTGATAGAAGAGGAGAAACATTGTGAAGAGTTTGAAAGACTAAAAAAGGAAATATCTTTTGATGATCTTCTAAGTGAAGAGAACCTCGTAGAAAGGTTGAGTGATGTGGAGACAGCAGAACTCCCCAGATTGAAGGATGCATTGTTACTCAAATTATTGTCTATGGTTATTTTAGATGAATCCAATGAAAAATATGCTGCTGAACTTGTTGAAAAGACCAGAAATATATATCAAATGTATGTTTTGACAAGAACTAGGTGCCGGCAGCTAATGGCACTAAATGCTTGGGAGGCACAAATTAATCAAGTTGACCAATCTAAAAAGTTGTGTGTAGAAAATAATGCTGACTTGGCTGGCCCTCCTAAAAATTTTACCTACATCAATCAGTGTGTTCCTGGTACTGGTGTAACTATACCCAATGACCCTCCTATCGGATGTGACTGTGTTGCATGTAACTGTCGCTCCAAGTTTTGTTGTGGCATGCAAGCTGGTCTGTATGCATACACTGTGAACAAGAGATTGCGTGTAGCTTCCGGCACACCTATTTATGAATGTAACAAAGCCTGCAAGTGCTCAGCTGAATGTAGCAATCGAGTGGTGCAGGGAGGGAGAAATGTTAAACTCACCATCTTCCGTACAGCCACTGGATGTGGCTGGGGTGTGAGGACAGAACAAAAACTGAGACAAGGTCAGTTCATATGTCAATATGTTGGAGAAGTAATAACATTTGAAGAGGCTGAAAGACGAGGAAGGGAGTATGATGCCAATGGCCTTACTTATCTATTTGATCTTGATTTCAATTCTGTGGAAAATCCTTACACAGTGGATGCAGCACATTTGGGAAATGTGTCTCACTTCATCAACCATTCTTGCGACCCAAACCTTGGTGTTTGGGCAGTCTGGGCTGATTGCCTAGACCCTAATTTGCCAATGCTGGCATTATTTGCAACTAAGGATGTTGAAGCTGGAGAAGAAATATGTTTTGATTATTTGCAAAAAACATCTGATAATGATGCAAATGAAATTAATGGAGTTGATTCTATAGTTGATGATCATAAAGCTAATGATGATGATACAAGTGTTGCCCATGGTTCAGAAACAGGCAGTGCAGGCTCTCCTGTTACTCCCGTAAAATTGAGCACAACTGGGGCTCATACATCTCCATTGAAATCAAGATTTGAAATACAACAACAAAACATGGCTTCACTTAGAAACCGAACAGAATGCAAATGTGGGGCAATGAAATGTAGAAAATACCTTTTTTAGTTATTATTAGTAAGCTATCCATAATAACTAATGTAGAAATGGAACGGGTACCCGGTTTAGATCTGGTAACCAGCAGTTCCAGCAGTTCTTTAGGATCGGGATGGATAATAATGCCGGGTGCCCGACAGTGCTGGGTAATTTAGTGAAGAAAAAACTAATGACTAATAATAATTGAGAAAAGCATTTATTGTGCAAGAAAAATACAAAGTCAAGTGAGGAACATTTATATCATTGTATTTTATTATTTATTATTATTATATCAGCTCATATACGTCCCCACCGAGGGGCTCGAGCCTACCCTGAATCAGGGCGATTAGGCCTTAGTCGACCACGCGGGCCCAGTGCGGGTTGGTCGACTACACACACAACCTTCGAGTTTCTTCGCAGGCGTGTGCAGGTTTCCTCACGATGTTTTCCTTCACCGTTAAAGCAATCGGTAAGTATGTACGTAAGTTTTTGAAAAACTCATTGGTACATTGGCCGTCCAGATTTGAACCCGGTACCTCTGGTTAGATGGACCGAGTAGTTACCGGTTGAGCCACCGACGCTTTGTATTGTATTCTTTTATTTAACATTTGTAATTTAAAATTGGCAAATTATCCCTTCAAGGGAGCATACAAACGCGCCGCCGCGGGTAGAATTATTTCGCCGCGCATGCGCTGTTTGCCCGCGCTGGAGATTTTCTAAGATTTCTCAGTATTCTTGTATAAAACCTGTAAAAACTAATTACTGATCTAGTTAGATAATGAAATCGTCTACCTATCCATGTAAACTTAAACAAGATTCCATTGTTTTTTGTTTTTTTTTTTTGCAATATCTTACAAGCAACGGTGTCAAGTTTCAATGTTTGTATGAAACCTGACCCTGAAAGAGGATAGAAGCCTTCACCCCAGAAAAAAAATCCTATGGAATGAGTCAAATAAAATATGAAAAATGATGTCTCCCTCCAGAGGATTATGTTTTAGTTTGACAGAGATCAGAACAGGTTTTGTATACTTTTTCATAAGTCAATGAACAAACTAATCAACCCACTGAAAGTTGATGTAAAAAGACCAGTTTTACAGCACGATTGGCATCAAGTTGACTTCTTTTCCTCTCATAAATTAATCCTGCTTCTGAAAACAGGCCTTTGGTGTTAGAACTTGAAGGTGTAGATAAATATTCACACATCAGGGCATGTTAGCACTGCCATGTACCCAGCCTGGTACTCGGTTGCCGGGTACCCGGTAAAACCATTACACGTCCCATGTCTGCTATTATGTAAGTCATTGTAGATATAGAACAATTTTAATGTCTGATGATTATGAGCATAGTCCCCGCCCCCCCCCCCCCCTGCCAAGTTGACCGCAAACAACATGAGCATAGCCATGCCACCCTTTTCTCGAGCCAACTCATGACGCTCTTAAGCCTCCTGTATCTTAGTTGTGGGGTAAACATATAAATCTGAAATTTCAGTTACTAAAGTACTTACTGAACCTAAATCTACCCCTAACTTACAGTAATATAGTATATGAAATATTATATAAAATACTTGTAGGTAACCTATTTTTTAATTTGGCATGCATTTTATCTACAAAAAAAGGACAAATAGCAATTTTTAAGAATAAATCTACTTTTGCATAGGTTTACTGTTAAAAAATCATATTTCCAGTTTGTAAACAACCTCTCCCTTAAAATCTAATTCAAAATTAATTTTTCCAACTGAAAATGTAAGTTTGATTTTTATTGTAAGTCTCAGTTTGACACCTATTTGGTTTAGCCATTTGGTACCTAGACTAAGGAGTGCTGCGGAGTGGACAATAACGTGACAATGGGCAACTACTGACAAGTTCAGACCACAAATGGGTTTGACAGTTAGGTCCCCTGCGCACTAGGCAGCTGAAATTTACAGCTACTAACTCCATGGCTGAGGGAGCCAATGATCAGCGTCCTACAGGGATTTATTTGTGGATTATTTCACGAATAAAAATCCCCTAGAATGGCAAACAGTCGCATTCGGAAAGTTGTTACTAGTACCCGCGCACATAAAGAATAGATCTGCAAATGGCGTCCGCTCGCATGCTATCTCGCTCACGCTGTATCGCTGTCTATACTTACACAGTAAAGTACGCGCTGCAAAAAAATAATGATTCTGAATGATGAATTATCAAATCAGTCAGGATTAGTCATGGGCACAATACATCACTTTAGTGCAGAGCGATTTGATTCATACCTAATTTTATAATCAGGCAGGCAAAGCTAAGCCTGATAATTTCGTTCTTTTTCTAAAAAGGTTTTCTATTATAAAATCTAGTCAATGAAATCAAAGATTATAACCTATTAATAAAATCACATTTCGACCTTAAATCACTTTTTTTAATCTGATTCTAATGCAATTTAATCACAAATAATAAAGACTAATTAAAAAATCCATTGTTAATCCCTTGCTCTATTAATAATTTATTATTTTATTAATATTTTTTTGTCATTATTATTAGTATCATCAATTAATAATAATAAAAATAATAATTTACAAACAAACAAGTCAGTCAGAAAAATAAAAAAACGATTTCTGAGAACTTTTTTTGCCATCCGTACCATAAGTACCCGCCGCCATTTTCAAATCTATTCTTTATCTGCGCGGCTTACACTTTTAGATTAGAATGTGGTTTTAGACAATAAAATTCCCTTTAAAATTCCTCCATATCTTGTTGAAGCAGCCTGGAGTCATATAATTCACCTGTTCAAGCTGTGGATTCCACTGCAGCTTGCTTCATGCACTTGGAGCATAACGACTTATTGGAACCCGCGCACTAGGCAGCCAAGACTGCCTGGCTGCGGAAGCCACTACAACGCCCTACTGCACGATAGCCAACTGACTGTGCGCAATCAAAGCAAAGACAGGTGAATGTATGTGGCTGCCTCAGTCTCCGCACACTTGTTGGAGCAACCAGACGTTTGCTTTTCGAAATTTGTAAAGATATGCTGAAATTTATATAGGAGACTTTAGTAAGTCTAACTAAAATAATATTTAATAGGTTCCTAAAATCACATTCTAATCTAGAATTAGTAACTACTATCCCAAAGCACTGTTTTGCTACAAATAAATCCCTATAAGAAACAAATGATCAGCTGCATCTACAGTGGCACTGTCTGCTATAAATGGCTGCTTTATATTTTGCCTGCCACAGCCGCCTGCCAAATGTACAAGGAGCCTTAGGCATCACAAGTTTCTAACTTGCAGTGTTTGTATTTACGTAATTCTACAATAGAGATGATGGCTGCTGGTCATTTGAGTTACTATTTTCTATCTGTCAAAAACGACATTTTGTTTTAAAAATGTTTGAATTACCTAGGCGTGACATCAAAGTTTTTCAGCGTCATTAATGTACTTTTTACTCATTTTCAGGTTTCGATGTACTAAACTAAAAGATGAAAAATTTGATGGATTTTTTTAAATTTCAGTAGGAGGGTAATTTAGTGATCAAGAGTTCATAATTTATTTGATGCAATCCCATAGCTCGTATCGTTAGCTTATATTTTCTGCCGATAGATGGCGCTAGTAGTCAGTCAAAGTAAAATTTTACGCTTTTATCATGTAATTCAAAAATTTATTTACTGAACAATATTATTTTAAAAACTGAAATTTTTTGGACTATTTTATTTTTACGGGAGAAACGGGATTATGTGTACAATTATCTGTATCATTTAAATAATATTTTGTTTATAATACCCTTAACTAACTTGTGCATTTCTTCACATGTTTTTTAAGTGAAAACTTCTTTAGGCGCGTTAGGCATTTTTTGAGATGGGGAAAAAACTATTGAACTCGCGACACCGACACTTCGCAGGGTCAAAACTTATAAAACTGTAAAAGGTTTTCACTTCTGTTGGCACCCCCAGAGTGGTTTTTTTTTTAAATCATGCAATTGCGTATTTTAATGTAGAACTTGTAGAAAAGCTTATACACTGCCCCAAACAATTTATCAACTTTACTAAACCTGGAAAAAGGAATTCCAGGTTACTTCTGTTTCTAAGATTCAGATTATGCATGTTACTGTTTAAAAGAAACAAATGTATGTTTTTAAGAACGATTTTGCAATATCGAAACTATTTATCGGTGCGGTATGTATGCAATAACAGGTTTTGTAACTATAATTTTCGGTAACTATGTACTGGCTCTGCATCGGTGAGAGCCACAAGTTTCAGGTTCGGTGAACGTTTTAGGTTTTATAGGTATTGTTAGGTATGAAGTATAAACAGTTTTTGGAGAATAAATACCAAATGAAATGCAATTAACGAACAAAACAGTATTCTTCAGTAATATGCTTAATATCTATAATCTTCACCAATTACGCGCCAATAATATTAAATACTTACATCTGTTAAACTGTGTTTGCAGACGCCAATATTTTAATATTACGCCAAAAACCAGTTAGGTACTGTAACTATTAACGATTTTCACAAACTTCACTACAAGTTCTATGTCAAGCCGTTAAAGAGTTTTATTCATTGCCTATAATTTTTGATTCATAAACCTACCTTAGGAGTAGTAAAGAAATGTGATCTGGTGGCAGTTGTCAAGTTTATGGTATATATATTTCAAGACAATACGTGATTTGTAAGTGGGTAAAAATTAAATTCGAATGTATTCTTACTTACATACTGAGAGTATTACAATACATACTTGTTTCTGTATACTCTAAGCTGACATATTATATTTTAACACTGCTATGGTACTTATGTAAGCAGTACTTGCTACAAAAATAAATGAGATCTCATCAAAAACGTTCTTTCCTTCGCCATAAAAAGTTTGCCAAATCTGGCATTCTTAATGACTTTGAATCTTAAAGCAATAAATTACACGACTTTTTTTTTTATTCACAAGCAAAACTTTGTAAATTTGTCACTTACGTCATTATTTAAAAAGTAGTTGATTCCCGCGGCTCCGCCCGCGTAGGCATCGATATTGCACTGTACGCGAGTCGCAAGCCGTCCCCCGGTGCTTTTTTTGTTATGATTATTAGTCCTCTGACGTGCGCACAAAAATTCACCAAAGATTCATCGTAATCGGTCGAGCCGTTTTCGAATTTTAATGAGACTAACGAACAGCAATTGATTTTTGTATATGTAAGACAATAACTCACCATTCGAACGAAAACGATACCCATGCGGGTGAAGCCGCAGACAAAAGCTGTTCATCCGTGTGTCTGTCTGTCGGTATATCACAGTCGTTTTTCTCAGACTATTACAGCTGTTAAGCTGAAATTTAGTACGGTTATACAAATCTGTGACCCCTGTAAAGTAATGGTAAAAAGTATTTTTTACAGATTTTATTCCTTAACTTTATAGGGGTCACAGATTTGTATAAGGATATGTATAGATTAAATGTTTAGGCCCAGTAATTTTGAAGACAAGGAGAGAATGGTCAATTTTCGCCTATTTTCTTAAATAACTTCAAAACTATTTACGAGTATCTTAAAATTATAAACATATATATATTTGAGATTCTCAGAGCAAGCCCTTTCATTTGATATATCACACGATATAGTTTGCAAATCTTTTTTTTACGAAGTATGTACTGAGAGGTGTTGTTCTGGAGGTGGTTAAAGTTTTAGTGCGGAATCCATTTTGTGTGACCCCAAGTCTTTGTATAAAGACGTACCTACGTAACAAATTCACAAAGTTTTACGTATGAGTAATCGCCTCCTTGGCATAATAGTTAGTGCATTCGCTTCACACTAGGAGGTGGAGGTAGTGAAAGTGAATTCGATCCCGGCGGGGTATAATGTTGTAACACTTGGTTTGGTTGGTGGGAGGTTATTTTAAGCCAAACATCAATATAACAGTATTGATGTGTTCCGGCACGATAACAAATAGACGGTTATTGTTTAGTTAGAGGTTCAAAGCCACGTGAGATCTAAAAACTTTTAATGGCGAAAGAACTACGAGTATAGGCATTTTTATAAGTACATTGAATGTTTTTGATGATGGCATTCATTATTTATTAGACCAAGTTGATTCATTAACTTATCAGATCGAACAATAATATTGTACATATATTTTGTACATTCTGTGCCTTATAATTATTAATTAACTTACAAGTTCTAACAATAGTATTGACAATATTGATTAATTAACTTACAAGTTCGAATAATAATACTGACAATATTGTATATATTAAATTTCGTACATTTTGTGCCTTATATTGATAAATTAACTTACAGATTCGAACAATAATATTGACAATATTGATTAATTAACTTACAAGTTGTAACAATAGTATTGACAATATATTATGTAGTACATATTCGTAAACCTTGTGCCTTATTATATGTAAACGAACCTCCTAAACAACAATACTTTTTAAAATGCTAAAAATGTTGGCAATATGTGATAATATTTTTATGAAATGTATAATTTTTAGTATGTATTTTAGAGACAACTTGAGTATACAACCAGTGCAGCGGCACAGGATACCTGACTTTTCTCATTACATTTTCGTACGAAAATTGTTTGTCAATGAACTCGTTTTTTAAAAACCGGCCAAGTGCGCGTTGAACTCGCGTGGAGAGGGTGGCGTAGTCGCGCACAATGCCAAAGTCAAGTATAAAATATCACATTTGAAATCCTCACAGTAAGACGCGAGTTAACTACTACTAGCGCTATCTAGTGGTGTTTTAGTGAACCGTTTTCCGTAAGTGACCGTGTTATATTGAGTTTACCACTTTATTTTCAAACGATAGAATTCTTATAGGTTTTCCTGTAATCTACAAGCAATGAACTATATTTTGTATTTTTTTTGCAAAATTTTAGGCTCAGTAATTTTAAAGATGGGAGGGGGGGGGGGGGAAGAAATGGTAAATTTTCGTCTTTCATGAATAAAATCTAAACTATTTATTTTAAAACAATAACAAAAATATATTTGAGATCCTCATAACGAGCCCTTCATTTGATATATGACACGCTATAAGGTTGGCAAAACTTGGCTGTGATTGACGGACGGACAGACAGACAGACGCACGAGTGATCCTATAAGGGTTCCGTTTTTTTGTACGGAACCCTAAAAATCAAGAAAGGTAAGAAAACTACAAAGTGGAATCATTAGCTTAGAATACAGTATACCTGTATTCTGAGGCAGATCCCTGGCTACCAAACACCGAAGGGCACGAAATTGCGATTGTCGCTGTTTGGACACTCTTTTCGTATAAAAATGTACTGAGAAAAAGTCAGTGTGCATTTTCTGTGCTATTGAGTGTTTGTTTATTTTGTATTTTTAGCCCCCAGCTGACTAGCGCCGCCGCAATACTTAAACATTTTTTTAACGATGAATTTAAGAATAGGTAATGTAGTTAATTTAGAAATTTTTGAGTCTAATGTGCTAAAAGTGGCCCCTTTTAGCAATTATGCTATCTGTACCTACAGCGAACTACATTTCACAGAGTTGTACTCGGCGAATAATCAGTTTTGCGGCGCTGGTTAGGTAAATGGATTCCCTTAAGTTCAACTTCAGTTGTTTTTGCACTGAATATTTAGTATATATTTCTATGTTTAGATACATTTTTCCGCATTATTAAGTTAGTATTAACATACTGTTTCATAGTATCATGATTTAGCTTTTTTTTTAAAGTTGTATTATACATCTAGTTATAGTGATAGTTATGTAATAAAACTAAGGTATAATAAAAATGGATTCTTGCATTTTATTTAACTTCACCAGTTAATTCTATCATTTGCGCGTCTTATCTTGCAATGGATTTTAGAGCGACTGTGCTAAAATTTGCTATGAAGGCGTATTTTCGGTTGCAATAGATCCTTTTGGTATTTTGAAGATGAACTGATAGTGAATTGTGTAGACATTAAGAGGTTTGTAAACCTGCAACTTTGCATACAACGGCGTTAGCTATTTTCACCTCATAAATGTGAACTGATTTTGACCAATTTTTGATTATTTTATTTGTCGTTTAGTGTTTTCATACAAAACTATTTCCGGCCATTGTTTATTTTTAATCAATCATTTAAAAAATCAAACCTTTAAACCTAGCTTTTGTTCCTACTGACAACCTATCTGTGCACAGGAGCGTCGCTGTCGTAACGGCTAGTGCCGCCGCCTCCTGTCCGGGAGGTCGTGGTTCGAATCCTGCCACGTAACAATGTGTTTTCGAATTTAGATTTCATATTTACGTTTATCCGACGCTCTTCGGTGAAGGAAAACATCGTGATGAAACCTGCACGCGCCTGCGAAGAAACTCACAGGTTGTGTGTGGAGTCGACCAACCTGCACTGGGCTCGCGTGGCCAACTAAGGCTCGAGCCCCTCGGTGGGGACGTATATGAGCTGATATGATGTTGTGCACATTTATGGAATAATTTAAGTTTAATTCCCATTTTTCTCACTTAAAAAAAACGTAAGTACTTACGTCACTTTTCGGAGTTCACGTATTAACATACAAATGTAGGTAATATAAACCTTATCCATAATGAGACAATGTCCATATTGTAGTAGGCTTTATCCCAGACGAAGGCTTACTATACGCTGTTTTACTTTTTAAAGGTTACGCAAACGCGAAAATCTACAAATGCGACAACCCGAAATGCAAACGGCCGACGAGCTATATCTCTGGCGGCTCGTCCAAGGACGACAGCTTCCCGTGCCTGCGGCCCCAGTGCACTGGCCGCTTCCAGCTCGTGCGCCACGTGAGCTTCGTGGACTGCCCCGGCCACGACATCCTCATGGCCACCATGTTGAACGGAGCCGCTGTTATGGACGCAGCGCTACTGCTCATCGCCGGTACGTATGGTTGCACTGGCCGCTTCCAGCTCGTGCGCCACGTGAGCTTCGTGGACAGATACTCAATATTGGAATTAATAAATAATGTTTTAAGGATACCATTTTAAGGGTGCCAACGGGACCTATTATAAACCCTCCGCTCTCTATCCGTCTGTCTGTCAGCGGGCTGTAAATACAGTTGCTCGAAAAGTGGAACTTTATAATATGTTAGTTTACTGTGCGCAAAATTTATTTTACCGCACACGTGATTTTTACTTTGTCACTTTTTTTAATTTATAGCTACGTGAGATTAGTACGTAACGCTATCTGATTAGATTTTTTTATAACCGCCTCCGTGGCGTAATGGTTAGTCCATTCGCTTCACACTAGGAGGTCGCGGGTTCGATTCCCGGCGGGTTCAATTTGTAAGACTCGATTTGGTTGGTGGTAGGTCATTTTCTAAGCCCGCCTGGCTAGCTACCACCATCTTATCTAAGTCTTGCCGCCAAACATCAGTGTTAATAACATTGATGTGTTCCGGCTTGAGGATAAGATAGCCCGTTCTCCATCGCGTTGGGGAATCTTGGTAAGCCCGCTTCCATCTTCGGCATCATCGTCACTTACCATCAAGTGAGATGTTGGCAAGGGCTTACCAATTGAGAACAAATAAAAAAAAAGTTTATATCTTTGTGAAGAAAGGAGAATAAATATGAATGAAGCGCATAGGCTTCACCAAGGAATAGGTCATCTTTTCCAAGTATAAATAAGGTTTTAATGTTTTAAATGTCGTCTGGATTTTTTAAATTTTATTTTCTGCTTTTTAGAGCCCATCAGTAAAAAGCATGTATTAAAATATTTTATACTTTAATTTTTAATTACCTATTTTAAAACTTATGCTACGCTCGACGTTTTAACACCCTCAAATTTCACTAGCCTTTATTTTTATTATATTTTGTAAGTTTATATCACTAAATGAAGACAGTAAGGGGAAACGGGAGTTTATATTATTTACTCTTATATTCAAAGTACCTTTTGTATCCAAAGCTACATTCCAACAGGCAACGAGTCGTGCCCGCAGCCTCAGACGAGTGAGCACTTGGCTGCCATTGAGATCATGAAGTTGAAGCACATCCTGATCCTGCAGAACAAGATCGACCTGGTGAAGGAGGGCCAGGCCAAGGAGCAATACGAGCAAATAGTCAAGTTCGTGCAGGGCACCGTGGCCGAGGGCGCACCCATCATACCCATTTCTGCTCAGCTCAAATACAACATCGAGGTATACTATATGAGAATCTCGATTTCACGTGTTTGGTTAGGATTTAACTGAACGCAGTGAGATGACTAACTATATTTTTTTTTATTCATAATTGGTAAACCCTTGACAACATCTCACCTGGTGGTAAGTGACGATGTTGCCAAAGATGGAAGCGGGCTTAACAAGATTCCCCAACGCTATGGGGAACTGGCTATCTTATCTTCATGCCGGAACACACCAATGATAACAACATTGGTATTTGACGGCAAGACTTAGATAAGATGGTGGTAGCTAGCCAGGTGGGTTTAGAAAATGCACTACCACCAACCAAACCGAGTCTTACAATTGACCCCGCCGGGAATCGAACCCGCGACCTCCTGTGTAAAGCCAGTGAACTTTGCCTCTGAGCTACGCAGGCGGTTAAAAATCTGCTATTAAATTATATTAATCTGCGAAAGCATACACACGGACGAAAGCGCAATGCTGCACACGATGATAACTGAGTGGCTCTGAAGTAGATCCGCGCCCCTCACCCCTCGGCCCTTGCCCCGCGCATCGTTCGCGTCTCGGTCGGCCGGTCGCTTGGTCGGATGAACAGGTTTTTACCGCCAATCGCCATTATTGTCTTTGCTAAAACGTAGTGATTAAATTACATCCTATCCTTGGTCTTTGCACCTTGGTGTTTGTAGATAATGGCACTCATCATCATCATATCAGCTGATATACGTCTCCACCGAAAGGCTCGAGCCTACCCTGAATTTAAGCGATCGGGCCTTAGCGGACCACCCGTGCCCAGTGCGGGTTGGTTAACTTCACACACAACCTTCGAGTTTTTTTGCAGGTGTGTGCAACTTTTCTGACGATGTTTTCCTTCACGGTAAAAATGGCTCAGAAAGGAGTAGGAAAGCGATGCAACATTTAAAGTATCTTTGTAACTCTGAATAAGGTATTACTTGGACCATTGATATTGGGGTGATTTTCTTTAAAAACCTTAATTTTGGGGGGATTTCGGTGAAGATTTGGGAAGAACCCGAGACGGTCATCTAGCAACACTGCCAAAAGAAGTACACTGCTGGACAAAGGCCTCCCCCAAGAATTTCCACAACAAGGTCTTTGTATAGCAGTGGGCGTTTTTCGGCTTGTTCTCGAGCTAATATGATGAGCCTAAAGGCCTTATCACACTAACGAGTTGCGAGCGAGTGGAAAGCGGGGCGAGTGCGCAGCGAGCTCGCTGCAAGTTCGCAACGTGTGCGTGGCCAACACGCCGCGGGTGCACAGCGAGTTCGCGGTGAACAGCGCTGTCGATGCCATTTTGTACGCTCTTGTTCCCTTCTGCCACTGAATGTACAAAACGTGAATCGATCACCGCGAACTCGCTGCCCACCCGCGGCGTTTCGAGGCGAGCTCGCTGCGCACCCGCGGCGTGTTCGCCACGCACATGTTGCGAGTTCGCTGCGTAATCGCCCCGATTTCCACTCGCTCGCAACTCGCTAGTGTGATAAAGCCCTAACACCTGCACACGAGAGGAGCCAGTGGACGCCACCGATAACACCGCTGGACAGAAGAGTTATGACATGTCTCAAATGGTAACAGAAGAAGGTTTAATAAATTTTCATAGCATAGCTCCCTCTACGTAACCGATCTACGAGTATAATAAAATTAATAAAGGGTGCTCTCAAAATATCTGCCACCGCTGCAAGGGGTGCTCCAATCGTGAAACTCAACTTTCCCCGAGGAACCCATAGACAATGCGCAAAAAAAATGAGATCCCTACAAAATAAAATCCATCATATTATCACTGCAGGTGCTTTGCGAGTACATCACAAAGAAGATCCCGGTGCCGCTGCGGGACTTCACGTCGAAGCCACGCATGATAGTGATCCGGTCGTTCGATGTGAATAAGCCGGGGTGTGAGGTCGACGACCTGAAGGGCGGCGTCGCTGGTGGCTCTATATTGCAGGGCGTGCTCACTGTTGGCATGGAGATTGAGGTAAAGCTATTATTTTTATCCACAATTGGTAAGCCCATGGCATCATCGCACCTGATGGTAAGTGACGATGATGCCGAAAATGGAAGCGGGCTTACCAACATTCCCCAACGCAATAGGGAAACTGGCTATCTTATCTTCCAGCCAGAACACATCAATGCTATTAACATTGATGTCTGGCGGCAAGACTAAGATAAGATGGTGGTAGCTAGCGAGATATAATTATATAATAATCATCATCATATCATATCAGCCAAAAGACGTCCACTGCTGGACAAAGGCCTACCCCAAGGATATCCGTAACGTCCGGTCCTGCGCTGTCTTCATCCAGCGGCAGTAAAGTTCTCGAGTGGCGATATTCCGTTTTAAAAGTTTCGGATGCTGCTTGAAACCACATATTCATCATCAGGTCTTTTTCTCCTCTAGCCAGTAGTTCCCCATTGCGTTGGGGAATCTTGGTAAGCCCGCTTCCATCTTAGGCAACATCGTCACTTACCACCAGGTGAGATTTTGTCAAGGGTTTACCAATTGTGAATAAAAAAATATAAAAAAAGGTGCTCCGCGAAACATAGGCTATGTGATGTCACGTTAAATGTATAATGTGACTACTAAGAATCATAAAATGTCAAACGCAAAAAGAATAATAGGTATCAAATTTATCGAGTTTGGTATCAAATTAAAAGGTTTCAATACGCACATTCCGAAAATACATCATAACTGGGCAGCGTTCGGGAAGCTTCGCAATATCTACGTCCCAAAAACTGCAATGTCCTAAGGCTTAAGTTCTTTGACCAGTGTGTGTTGCCAGTAATAACATACGGAACTTTTTCTTCTTATTGTGTGCCACAAATAACCGTGCTATACGGAACTGAGAAGGATTGTGATAAGTTTGAAGCCTATGTCTGCCTGTCTGTACTTAGTCATCGCAGCTCCTAAACGGGTGGGCTGATTTCAGTGCGTTTTTTTTTAAATAGCTAGATTAACTGACATAGTTTTAGCTAGATTTGAAAGAAATACATTCAGCCGTTCATGGAGATGGTCAACTGCTCGGCAAAACGGGATAGAGGAGTGGTGCCTTAAAATAACTAAAATAATAAAGGCTTTCCCCCCCCCCCCCGTTCAGATTTAAGGTGCAATAAAAATATTGAAATGGTGGACAACAAAATGCCCGAGTGAAATTGCTCCAATTTGACTGATATTTGTTCGGGGGTTTTTAATTTCACTAATTTGTTTTTGGGGCAGGTGCGCCCGGGTCTGGTGAGCAAGGACGCGGACGGCAAGCTGACGTGCCGGCCGATATTCTCGCGCATCGTGTCGCTGTACACCGAGCAGAACGAGCTGCAGTTCGCGGTGCCCGGCGGGCTCATCGGCGTCGGCACCAAGATCGAGCCGACGCTTTGCCGCGCCGATCGACTCGTGGGCCAGGTGAGAATGTACCGCTGACACGCTCTGCCGCGCTGATTGGCTCCTGAGCCAGGTGAGACTGTGCTGCTGAGACGCTCTGCTTCGCTGACCGGCTCTTGGACCAGGTGAGACTATACCGCTGAGACGCTGTACCTTGCCGACCGGCTCGTGGGCTATTCCCTCTCGTATATCTACCAGATACGCTAAAACTACCAGGTTTATGATATAGCGTCCCCACTTTCCTACCCTGGCTCGTGGGCCAGGTGAGACTGTGCTGCTGAGACGCTCTGCCGCGCCGACCGGCTCGTGGGCCAGGTGAGACAGTGCTGCTGTGACGCTCTGCCGCGCCGACCGGCTCGTGGGCCAGGTAAGACTGTGCTGCTGAGACGCTCTGCCATGCCGACCGGCTCGTGGGCCATTCCCTCTCGTATATCTACCAGATACGCTAGACTTCCAGGTTTATGATATAGCATCCCCACTTACCCGACCCCGTAGTACCCTGATCCAAACAGCCGGACCCGTAGTTCCGGCTGTGACCTCCACCTAGCCGGGTAGCTCTAGGCAGAGGCTCGTGGGCCAGGTGAGACTATGCTGCTGAGACGCTCTGCCGCGCCGTCCGTCTCGTGGGCCAGGTGAGACTGTGCTGCTGAGACGCTCTGCCGCGCCGACCGGCTCGTGGGCCAGGTGAGACTGTGCTGCTGAGACGCTCTGCCGCGCCGACCGGCTCGTGGGCCAGGTGAGGCTGTACTGACCACGATATCGTCAGCGAATCGAAGGTGGGTGATGTACTCGCCGTTGATATTGATGCCAAGTCCACCCCTGTCCAAAAGCTTAAAAACATCTTCCAGGGCGGCGGTCGGATAGGTTCTGAATTTTGGTCCTGCAGCGAACCAACATGGTGGCGTTTTTAGACAAACACTTCTGTACCTCGATATATCGATAGTCAATTTGGCAGCGCTGGAGAGTCACAGGCCAACTTTCGACCGAACCAAAGGCCTTTTCATAGTCCACGAACGCCAAGCAAAGTGGCTGATTGTGCTCTTCGGTCTTCTGTATAATCTGCCGCAGCGTATGTATGTGGTCTATGGTACTAAATCCTTTTCGGAACCGACTTGTTCGGGAGGCTGGAAGTCGTCAAACCTGCGTGCGAGACGATTCGTAATTATTTTCTAAAACAGCTTATAGACATGGCTCAGAAGGGACATGGGTCTGTAGTTCTTCAGAAGGGTGTTGTCGCCCTTTTTGAAGAAGAGCACCACCACTTCTGTGGCATGTCGCAGGCGTTTGACCCTTGAGTATAACGGAATTTAACAACTTCTAAAGGGCTATTAGTACCGGTTTTCCACCTGCTTTCAGAAGCTCAGCTGTAATTCCGTCAACTCCCGGTGTCTTATTGTTATAGAGCTGTTTGAGAGCCATTCTATCTAGTACAGGCTGACGTCCGGGATATCTTCGGTATATAAAATGATACCAAGCAACCTAAAAATATAGTAAACTAGCTTTTGCCCGCGGCTTCGCCCGCTTGTAGATCGTTTTAATGACTGTAATTGAGGGTGAGTGGTGCGCGAGCCGCAAGCGGCTTGCGAGCGTGGCCATGAGCTTTCTCGAGATCCCTTAGAAACTATATCGGGCTATTCTGATTTGCAGTCTATGTCACTTCCCTCCCCCTCAACCAATTCTTTACAAAAAATATTTCAATCCGTTGCTCCGTTGCGACGCCGACGTGCGCGAGCGTGGAAATGAGTTTTGCTGAGATCTCTCGGGAACTGTGCCAGGATATAATATTTAGTAAATTATGTCGTTTCCCACTTCCTCAACCACCTTTGTGCAAAATATCATAACAATGTATTGTTTCGTTGCGATGTTAAATAAATTAGCCAAAAAAGAGTACTTTTTCAGTTCCGTCGGAAACTGCATCGGACTATGCAAGTTTCACGAGATAAAAAGTAGCCTATGTCCTTCCCTGTGACACAGGCTACCTACATGCCAAATTTCATCAAGATTGGTCAAGGCGTTGAAGCGTGAAAAGTGTGTTCCTTTTCTTTATGGTATGTGTGTGTGTGTGTGTGTGTGTGTGTCGAGGGAGGAGGATTTGCTTGTTCGTTTGTATGTTTCTTTTCAAGCGACTTCCAAAAAGGAGGAGGTTCTCAATTCGACTGTATGTTTTTTTTTGTGTTTTTTTGGTACCGATTTTTATGATTCTTTTTTTATTTGAAAGCTAGTGCTTCCCGTGTGGTCCCATATAAATTTTATCAAAATCGGTGTAGTACTTTATTAGAAAATTAACAAAAACCAAAAATAATAATGCAAAAATGTACTAAGTTGTTGCGATGGAAGTCGGTTTTTTAACGTGTTTTGCGTTTTCAATTATTGTATTCTCTTTTCTACACCCAAAGACGATGCTCTGCCCGCCGTTTTGTCAAAACAATTATTCTGAATATTTTCAGGTCCTCGGGGCAGTTGGTGCCTTGCCGGGAATCTTCGTGAAGCTCGAAGTTTCGTACTATTTACTGAAGCGTCTGCTCGGCGTTCGTACTGAGGGCGATAAGAAAGCCGCCAAAGTGCAGAAGTTGACAAGAAATGAGGTAACGTTATTCCTGAACCTAATATTAATAAAGTATATAGCTGTCTTTCTATCGGAGTCTTATCTCAAACTGTTTGGCTGGCCACCTGACACCTTACAAAGGGGTACAATCCACTTTGGCATGACTTCATAACAACGTGTTGATTTCTTTTCGAAATCTTTCGCAAACGATTAAATCTCTATTTTTCGATAGAAATACAAACCGAAAATAGATGAAGACATTTTGACCTATAGCGTCACGTTGCAGAGATATTTGGAGAGAGAGAGATATGGAAGGTAGTGTTTTGACAACCAACGTGACGTTTTCGTTCAAAATATCTCATTCATTAACGTGACGCTTTAGCTGGAAATGTCCTTATAATATTTTTTTTCTGTTTGTATTGTATTTGCAGCCTCCATAGAAATATATAGAGTGTCATTTAAAGGTTGGTGATACTCAATGTGGGCTTCTACTCGTCAAATTGAACAACTTTCTCCAAGGAACCTATGATCAATTCGCAATTTTTTCCTTCCTATACAAAACCGGCCGATCAGCTGACCGATATGTAATATTTGTGTGAAAAATAAATTTATAAGATTCGTGACTCCAGCAAAGTTGTGGAACAAAAGTTGTTCAGTTTGACGTGTACAAACAAGCCCACCTAACACTTTTATGTAACCTTTAGGTTTTTTATTAAAGTGAAACTTTTGTTACATCGTCTCAAATTTTTCGTCTGTATGTTGCATATCGCGTGACGGTCGCTTTCGTCTGACGGTATGATCGTTTCGTCCTCTGTAAAGTTTCACTTTTACCGTGGTTTCATAAAACCACACACTTACTTTTTTTTTGACATACGAGAGTCTTACGCAAAATAATTTACAATTTATAGTTAAATGTTCAAAGCTATGCTAGTTAAAAGTCTCCACCTATATATAACTTGATAGAAATCGACTCAGTATTTAAAGTATCTTAATTGTAACCTAATTCTAAAAAAGAAGTGTTCAAATCGTCTCAGCCTCTCGTATTGTAGGGAAACAGAACAACAATAGTAAACTACAACACCCACCCGTTACAGCAACATGAACCCAAAAACAACAGAACGATAATGACTAATGTAATGAGGTAACTAAGTTTCACGAGTACTCAAAACTTATAATGGGGTTTCTATTGATAACGATTTTGACCTCTTTTGCTCCAGCGTCACAACAGTCGGAAAGTTGCTGGCTTCTGAATTCTTTAATAGTTAATGAAATCGCCTTTTAATGTTGTAGTTTTTTCATATCTTTTTCTTTTTTTATACTTTTTAATATACATATTATGTGTTCGCTCCTACCTGTGTACCTATAGGCGGAGACTTATATATAGCACTGTATTTATTTATAAGTTTTATATACTATCAATATTTTGCTGTTAGTCTTCCTAAAATAAATAAATAAATACAGTAACAAAGCCATATTAATTTGGTGATTAAAATAAACTAGTTATTCAAAGAAGCTGTCCGCAATGCTCTTCCTAACGGATGCGGTGCTAGTAGAAAATATATATAAAAATTAGCTCTAGTGATCTCAATAGTAACACGTGGAAAGAATGAGTTACGTCTCTAGTTAGATTTTGATAGAGGCGCAGCACAGCTGACCAGCCAGCACATTGAACCGTTTTCCAATATTTGATAGTAGTTCAGGGCTATCCATGGAACCATTAGCTATCATCATGAAATAACAAATGTCACTAGCTTGGCGGCGTAGTAATGGTGGTCGGAAGTGATACTGTTTGCATCGGTGCTTTTTTTTAAATTCACAATTGGTAAACCCTTGACAGTATCTCACCTGGTGGTAAGTGACGATGTTGCCGAAGGTGGATGCGGGCTTACCAAGATTCCCCAACGCAATGGGGAACTGGCTATATTATCTTCATGCCGGAACACACCAATGATATTACTATTGATATTTGGCGGCTAGACTTAGATAAGATGGTGGTAGCTAGCCAGGCGGGCTTAGAAAATTCCCTACCACCAACCAAACCGAGTCTTACAATTGACCCCGCCGGGAAACGAATTATAGTTAGCAGATCTTTGGCGGCCTTTGTTTGTAGTCAAGATAGCGTAAGAATATTTTGCTTCCGAGCTACGAAGGAGTGATGGAACAGAAATCGCAGTTGAGATTTTGTTTATGATACTGTATCAAATATGAAATGATGAGGATCGATTCTCTTGCACTAACAGAGTCTAAAAAAATTAAAAAAATGTATGTGTGGGTCTGGAAGTCCATCCGGTGCTCTTAAATCTAACTACTAAGCTAATTTGGGTAGGTACTAAATTGGGTTATATACACAAGTGGCAAGTGATATTTGGTAAAGAGGTTTTAATCGCAACGGTGTTAAGGTAAGGAAAGCGACTTCCTATCCTACACACTAATATGAACTTAAGGAAAAAAGTTTCCTTACCTCCATCATCATCATCATATCAGCCGGAAATCGTCCACTGCTGGACAAAGGCCTCCCCCAGGGATTTCCACGACGACCGGTCCTGCGCTGCCCGCATCCATCGGCGTCCCGCGATCTTCACCAGGTCGTCGGTCCACCGCGTGGGAGGCCTGCCTTCGCTACGTTTTCCGGTGCGCGGTCGCCACTCAAGAACTTTACTGCCCCATCGGCCATCTGTTCTACGAGCTATGTGCCCTGCCCACTGCGACTTCAGTTTAGCGATTCTGTGAGCTATGTCGGTTACTTTAGTTCTCCTGCTGATCTCCTCGTTTTTGATTCGATCACGCAGAGAAACTCCGAGCATAGCACGCTCCATTGCCCTTTACCTCCACACTGCTATACAAACAGTATGAAGGTTAGTAAAATTATTTCCTAGCCGTCACACCAGTGTGACAGAGCAGTGTGACGGTGAGTCGGTCGTGATTTTATATTTCCAGCCATTTTTTTTTATCCCATCCAGAATTTTTCGATGTGCCATTATAGTATAAAACACCTTTAGTAAAAACAAAAATGGCGTAACGATTTTATTTTTTTTATTTTTTTAATTGAGGATCAAACAAACAGTTACATAATAAAATATTAAAGTACCAACGTATCTTAAGTGTTACTTATTATGTAACCAACGACGTTGACCACAGTTAAAAAAATAAGGAATGGATATTAGAAAACGAAATTAAAAGGAAGTTATTACACAATACTATTTGCTAACTATTGCTAAATTTTAAACAAAACAAAAGCAACTATCTTTAGATTTACTTACATAATATAATACTTAAACTTACTTTTATTTATTTTAACTTTTTAACGCATCTAAGATATTATTCTTGTACTTATTTACTGGTAAAACAAAAATGTCAATATTGTTAAATTTATTATTATATGTATGCACACATCGATAAAGTGGAGATCTATTTCCAGAATTAGTACGACAAAATGATGTTGAGAATAATTTATGTGTACGAGTTGATCGATTATATACTTTAACTGGGGTTTTGTAACATAAACTGTTGGTTAATGGTATACAATCAAATCTGTTATGACAAATATCATACAAAAACATTGCTTCCAACTGCAATCGCCTACTTTGCAAATCTAATAAATTATATTTATTCAATAGCTGTTGATAAGTTAATCGATTATGGTAACATTTGTAATGCATTGAAAGTAAATACTTTTTCTGAACCATTTCAATACCATTTATATATTTACTGTAATAAGGGTTCCATACTTGTACCGCATACTCGAGCTGAGAACGAACAACTGTTTTGTATAGATAAAGAAAAGTGGATGCTTGTTTAAAGTTTGCACTGGCCCTCATCACGAAACCATACATTTTATATGATTTATTGACAATATTTTCAACATGTAAATCTAGCGTAAGTTTACCATCCAGTATTACACCAAGATCCCTAATAGATTGAACCTTTTCCAATGTAGTGTTACAAAGTGAGTAATTAAAAGTGTGAATTTTTTTCTTTTTCGTAAATGTAACTGATTTGCATTTATTAATACTGAGACATAGCTTATTGGTATCACAATAAGAAGTGAGGCGATCTAGGTCAGATTGAAAATTAATTTGATCATTGTGGCCTACAATAGTATGATATACCTTCAGGTCATCCGCATAAAGTAAGAAATCACAATGTTTAAAACATGTATTAATATCGTTAATGTATAAAATAAAGACAAGCGGACCTAAAATTGAACCTTGAGGTACGCCTGAGCTGATATTGACACAGTCTGATTCATAACCATTAATGACCACTTTTTGTGTTCGATTAGTAACATAAGATTTGAACCATCGCCAGAGATTACCTCTTATACCGTTAAATGCAATTTTTTCTAATAACAGCTTATGATCAACTCTGTCGAAGGCCTTGCGAAAGTCTGTATAAACGCTATCAGTTTGTTTATTGGAATCAAGATTTTCAAAGAGACGTGTCGTATAAACCACTAGATTACTAATAGTTGATCGTCGTTGAACAAAGCCGTGTTGTTGTGATATAATAACAGCATGAAGAACAGGGTAAATATTATTATGCATAAGCCTTTCAAATACCTTCGACAGGGTCGGCAAAATTGAAATTGGACGATAATTCTCTACGTCCTTTTTTGAACCAGTTTTGTGAACTGGGACGATACGAGCTGATTTCCAAATACTTGGGAAAACACCATCTTTAAGGCACATATTAAAAATATAATAAAGGGGTTTACAGATTGAATCAGCAGTTGCTTTTAAAAAATATGGAGGCACGTTATCCGATCCCGAACCCTTAGAGATATCTAGCTTAAGTAACTCTTTATGTATTTCTTCTAAGGAAAATGTAACATTATTGATTAGTGTATTATTATTGTAGTTTATATCATTAATTACCATATTATTTATGTCAAGACTTTCACAGACCTCTGATGGTTCGAAAACAGATTTAAAGAAAAATGAAAATTGATTACAAATATCAACAGGATCGGTGAATATTTGATCACGATACATAACACTATCAGGTATGGCGGGACCTTTCTTACGACTACTAACATATGTCCAAAAGTATTTAATATGGTTTTTTATACTTTCTTCTACTTGGTTCATATATTGCTTATAACGTGCATCTACATTTTTCTTAAATCGTTTCCTTAAAGTAGAAAAGATTTCATAATCAGATAAATTTCTATTTTTTTTCCACTTAATCCAAGCTCTACCTTTCTGTTTACATAATTTAATCAAATTACAATTAAACCATACAGGATAACTATCCGAATTAATAGTTTTAAGAGGGACATAACTACGTATAAAACCATAGATAGTTTCATAGAATAGTGAAACTGCTTCCTCAACAGATTTATTATAAAAAAGTTCTTCCCAGTAGATTTTTAACAGTTCATTATTAATGACGGAATAATCAGCTTTTTTAAAACAATATCTAGAATATTTTTTCCCTTTTACAGTCGTTTGTATATGACTATAAGGAGTCGTAACACAAAAGGTTGGATGAAATTCATCCGGAGGAACAAGGGGAGGTGAAAGCATGACATTACCATTTGAGACATTTGTTAAAATCAAATCTAATATTCGACCATTTTTATTCCTAAAACAGTTAATTTGAAAACAATTAAGGAGTGATAATAAGTTAATCAGATGTCTACTAGAACTACATGTATCCCTAGAAATTATTGGTTCCATGTAATTGCCATTATTACACCAGTCCAGCGTCGGCAGATTATAGTCACCCAGTAAGTAAATCGAGCAGTCCGAGTTTAATAACATGTCCTGTAGGTAGTTAAAGTACGATAAATATACCTCACTGTTCTGTTTTGGCGGAATGTAAACACCACCAATAATAAAAGAATTAGTACCTACACGTAACTGAAGTAACACGTGGTCAACACTTGGCAACGGCAGTTGCATAGGCATAACGTCCGGCGGCAGCGAGCACGGGACGGCCGCCAGCTCCCGACGCACGGCCACAAGCACCCCGCCGCCGTCCCGCCGCCCGCTCGCAGCTCTGTTCCTATCGTGACGGTATAAATGATAACGGGAATCGATTATTTCACTGTCAAATATGCTAGGAGTAAGCCAAGTCTCAGTTAATATAATGAAATCATAATTATGGGAAAGTATGTTCATAAAAAGTGTGTGTAGTTTTGTTCTAAGTCCTCTACAGTTTTGATAAAAAATAGAAATGTTATTATAATTATCATCCACTGTTGAAAACACGAACAATATAAAATATTATCAAAATAATGCTATGAGACGAAATGCATAAGTAGTTTGCAGTTGTGTATATCGGATGGTAAACAAAGTCGGGCCAGTTTAGGTATCTAATGTTACGGTCTGGAGGCATTGATATGGCTGGACCATTATTAATTCCCATACATGGAGTATTTATACTAGTAGGTATATGTTGTTTACAATCGCAGCTGAAATACTTAGGCAAAAATATATAAGGATTCACATACTCGTAACAATAACAGATGTGATTAGTTATTTCTGTAACAGATATAGAATCTCCACACAATAAACAAGGTGCATTTTTACTTACGAGTGTTGCGTTCTTAAACAAAATAGATATAAATACATACATAATATAGCGCAGTATGAATTTACGAACGTGAGTAAGTGAGCGGCACAGTAACCGAAGCACTTGTAATCTTAAAATAAAATGTTTGCACGTACAACTATTATTACAGGAGCAACTAAAATTTCACTTAATTTTCGAGAGATCAGCTAGGGAGCGAATCGCTATGACTGGTGAGGCCTCCGTTTTCCGTGCGAGCACAGTCCCATGCTTAACCCATACAAATTTATAGTTTCCGACTTTTGCTCTCTCTCGGCTTTCTCGAAATATTTGTTTGTTCAGCAAGGTTAAATGCTCATTAATATAAATTTTTTGTGAGGTACCCGTTATCGACAACTTCTCAGAGCTCAGGTCTTTCACAGCTCGACTAGCTGCAATAATATTATCGCGAAGGATTCTAAAAGTCATTTTTACAATAATATTCTTGGGTCGGGTGTCCTTGGGATCCGCATGCGGGACTCGGTGCACAGCTATAATGTCGGTAGGTACGATTCTCTAATTTATGGCGGTACCTAAGTTAGTCAGTATGGATATCAGGTTTTCCCCGCGTCTCTCGGGGACATTAGTGATCTCAATGTTAGAGTCTCTTGTTTGTTGTTCCATGATCGCGATTTTGCTCTTGAGGAAGCGCACATCATCTGGGAGTGAGTTGGTACGGGACGATCCCTCCTCCAATAATTTAAGACGGGTATCAAACTCATCCTGGCGCTGGTCGCACGAACCTAATGTCTTATCTATCTCATTAAGTCGGCTGTTTACCTGAGTAAGCGATTCTTTGATGCTATGATTGTCCGTTCTGAGACCCGAGATCGAGCTATTTAATTCCGCTAATGTTGCAGTAATTTTACCGAGCTCGCTGGTGATAGCAGACGATGACACAGACTCATTTAAAGTGGTGATTATTCCATCAAATTTACTACCCCAGTTCGTTAAAGCCTCCTTGAACTGTCGATCCATCTCCATAATTTGAAAATCCATGTCATACTGCTCTGGGTTTTTACGCTTAAGCGATTTCCTTTCGGTCTTTGTAGGTATATCCGATGTGGAGTTGGCGTGCTTGAGGCCCGCTATTTCAACGCCGTCCACTGTACTTGGCGGAGGTGTACGTTGCATTGAGAAAGACATTACTTGTATGTATGCACTGGCGCGATAGACAAGGACGTCAATATCAGACGCAGACAGTTATCACACAGATCACCTTAATTTTTACGACTGACTTATTGTTTCAGAGATATGGGTCACTTTTGTTCACAGTTTATATTCATTTACTGGCGCAACAGGCAGCAGTCCACTCCTTACGGCGGTTGCGAATTTTGATGAAACTGTACGTTACAACTTTATATAGCCTACTATACGCTATAGTTCGTTATTCCGTTCCGGGAAAAATCGGGTTGGTTATTTTTTCTCCAAAATTGCTCTAACGATTTTGTTGAAACTCTGTGAATACCAATGTCTTAATAAGGCCTACTGCACTGTATAGTTCATTATTCCAGAAAAAAATAAGGTACCTCCCACACAATCCCAAATTGTTTGTAAAATTTTCATCAAACCGAATACGAGGTGTTTTTTATTGCTTCTAGGTAAACGCAATGTTTAATGTTGTTTGTGTATTCCTGACTACGCCACACGGAGCAGTGAGGCATTCGCGAGAAAGAATGCACAGCGTGGCTGTACAATTTATTTTGAATCCCCTGAATCAAAGATAATTATAGTTCCTAATTGCCTGAATACGAGATTTATCGACCTCGTATTAGGGGTTCCAAATTTAAGAGGCATATTCGAAATAATTTCGCACGAATAAGCAATAAAGCGTCGGTGGCCTAATGGCAAGGACCGCTACCTCCTGTCCGGGAGGTCGTGGTTCGATCCTGCCACGTACCAATGTGTTTTCGAATTTCGATTTCATATGTATGTTTATCCGACGCTCTTCTTATACGGTGAAGGAAAACATCGTAAGGAAACCTGCACACGCCTGCGAAGAAACTCGAGGGTTGTGTGTGAATTCGACCAACCCGCGTGGTCCACTAAGGCCCGATCGCCCTGATGCAGGGTAGGCTCGAGCCCCTCGGTGGGGATGTATATGAGCTGATGTGATGAGCAGTAAAGAATTTAGATTGATTTTAAATTATAACAATATGGTCCACATTTTTGTCAAATAGGAGTTCACTGCCGTGAATCACTCCGAGGTGTTGAATCACCGCTAGATTTGGGATGCTAACTTTCTTTCAAGTATAACCTTTGTTTAGGACACTACGCTTTCTTGTATACGACACCTAGTTACATTTGTCAAGGTCAAGATGCAGTTTGTTAGCTTAACATAACGCTACCAACTAGTGATGTGCGCAGACGATTATCAATAACTGATTAATCGATTATGAAAGTAATCGGCTGCAATCGATTATGATTTTCATAATCAACTTGTAAGTGGCGGGTTAGTGCAGATGCCGTCACATTACTCGACGATGGCTTTTTTTTCCTCTGACTCGTTATGTGGGACTCACAGCCCTGCGCCTATATGCATACATACCCATTATATAGATAAGGTATACAGGGTGTAACAAAATTGGCGTAGGTCCCGTTAACTGGGGCTTCTACTCATCATACTGAACAACTTTTGTTCTACGACTTTGCTGAAAACGTAAAAAAAACGAGACCTACAGTACTCGCATATGATGTGTAACATGTGACAAAATACTTATGAAATTAATTAATTATCGGGTCGTACATTCACGGGCCGACCCTTCGAATAGTAGTATGGCATCTTTGCCTTTGCCATCACACTAGGCGGCATGGCTATGACAACCTTAGTTTTCGAGAATTAAAAAACGTTCGCATTTCCTGTTACACATTTCCGTCCCATTTCACGAAATCACTCCCACAAATTGCAGGAAAGCGAGAGCAAAGATGTTACACATCAAAAAATGTTAACTCTTCATACAAATCGATCAGCTGATCGACCGATTTTGTGCATTATAGTATGGAGGGTCCAGTTGTTCAGTACGATGAGTAGAACCCGCAGTTAACGGGACCTACACCAATTTTGTTACACCCTGTATATAAATAAATATGCACAGGCCCAAGACCACACTACCCACTTAACGACCCCCTGTTGCAGCTAAGCTACCTTAAAAGCTAATCGGAGCGACGCCCCCCCCAGGAAGTTCTTTGGCGGGAGTTCTAACTGAGCGAGGACGGCCACTTCTCGGGCGGTCATCAAGAGAACAAGTCCGCTTCAATGTGTAGTAAACGGCTAGACCCAACAGATTTTATTTGTTTAAAAATCTCCCTTGTGTTTTTTGCATAATTTGTCGAATTTGACGAAAGATTTGCGTTGTACAGTAATTCGCTCGATAAAACTGTTAAAAATCCTATGATAAAGTTATCTAGATATAATTTCATGTTTCAAATTCAAAATTATAAGCAACCCGTATGTAAGAGATACGAAACTTTTTTTAAACTTAAGATAGGGATTACGAATGCCAGTCATCTGATTTACTTTTTATCATCTGTCAAAAACGACATTTTGTTCTAAAAATGTTTGAAATACCTAGGCGTGACGTCATAGTTTTGCAACGTCATTTATGTACTCATTTTGTGATTTTGATGAATTAAAAATCGAATACTCGATGGAACACAAAACGAGTAAGGTTTTCCTAAGTTTAAGTAGGAGGGCAATTTAGAGATCAACAGTTCATAATTTATTTCTGATGCTGTCGTCATCCCTATTACATAATGTACAAGGGTTGGATGTTTGGTACCTTGCAGGTGTTGCTGGTGAACATCGGGTCGCTGAGCACGGGCGGGCGCGTGATCGCGACGAAGGCCGACCTGGCCAAGATCGCGCTCACCAACCCCGTGTGCACCGAGATCGGCGAGAAGGTCGCGCTCAGCCGGCGCGTCGAGAACCACTGGCGGTGAGCGTGCAGCGTGCAGCGTCAGCATGCCATGCCCTAGTTATAGTACCTCCTGCTGGTGATTCGGTTCATGAATCTCATCAACTTTGCCTAAGGAACATTGGCTCAATGAGCAAACAAATTTTTGGATCTCATACTCATTGAACATCGGATCAGCTAAGTTTGTATGGGAAGTCATTACTTTTACGAATTCTATAGGTTCCGTAGGGTTAGTTGATCAGTTTCTGCATATATATCGAAAAGAGACTTGGATATTGGTTCCGGTAGAACCGGCCAGGGTTTGCTAACCTACTGTGCACTTTTTGATAAAAGCACTAAACTTGGCACTGAGGTAGACCGATGTAATAGAAACAAATTTGGATGTGGAGCCATCAGCCAACTGCCCCCTGAGGGCCTGGGGGGCATTTTCCAAAATGACCCACTAAAAAGGGTACTTCAACCAGAGATATGCTATGTATAAGGGGAGGTAGATAGGTTACGTGCATCCTAAAAGTGAAGCAAAAAAAAGATGCCAATTGGCATCTCTTTTCATAGTAGCAATTGGGAGGTACCTATTATAATGTGTGTGTAAATGGATTCGATTTTCAAATGTGGTTTGTTAGTGCATAACCCATCTATGGTAACAAATCTCTGACTTCAACCCATTTTATACCCATTTTAAATGTATGGGAGGTGCCCTAAAAACATTTTATTGTACCACTTGATCGGCGTGATTAATATGTATACTCATGTCAAATTACAAAGGACAGACATGGCGAAACCATAAGGGTTCCGTGTTAACTATTGAACCCTAAAAATCTACAGAAATGAAAAAGTTATATAACACAGGCAAACTCTATGTTAATGTTCTGTTGTATTTCGGGTGTCCACTTGCTGTCATTTTGGAAAATGGCCGCCACGGCCGCCAGGAGGTGTTGGCCAATCCACCTGGCTCCACATCCAAATTTGTTCATAATACATCTATCTATCTCTATGCCAAATTTGGTGGTTTTATCAAAAAGACGAAACGTTGAAAATCCTAGCTAAACTGCCGCACCTGTTTTATAACAACCTCATTTCTTGGAACAAGCAAACCCATTAGTCGACGTTGTCCACTCACGTGGGAAAAGTGAAATGGTTTCGCGTCAAACCAACGGCGGCAGTGTGCCCGACACGGCTCCACCCGATTTTCATTTGTTACAACCGACTTCACAGCATAACAATAGGGATGACGACAGCATCAGAAATAAATTATGAACTCCTAATCACTAAATTGCCCTCCTACTGAAACTTCGGAAGACCTTACTCGTTTTGTTTTCCATCAAGTCTTCGGTTTTTAATTCACCAAAATCACAAAATGAATGAAATGACGCTGCTAAACTGTGACGTCACGCCTAGGTATTTCAAACATTTTTAGAACAAAATGTTGTTTTTGACAGATGATAAAAAGTAAATCAGATGTATAAGCATTCGTCATCCCTATTATAGTCATAAATTGCTAAAATAAAATTTGCAGTTACACAACACCGGTATAAAATGTCGCATATGGAAGAATTTGCCAAAGTGCTTTTCCTTATTTTATTTGAGGTAAATTTGTAATGAATGGAAGTAGATCCCCTTTTTGCGGATTCCCTTAGATAGTCTGCCAACACGGGACTGTACAGTGTAGTATGTACACATGCAAAACAACTCATTCATATTTTATTTGTTGCAGGTTAATTGGTTGGGGACAAATTCAAGGAGGCGAGACTATCGAACCAACAAAGCATTAATAATGATTATCGTGTTATTATATACTATACTCTATCTATATTTAATAGAAGCAAATATAAGTATATTAAACGATTTCATTATTATTTTAATTTAAAGTTTAATCAAAAAGAGATGGGTGATTCATGATACTTTATTTGATCTAATTCTATTACACTTGCGCCGAGGTCATGTAAGTACACTTGCGCCGAGGCCATGTATATGAAGTACGCTTAGGCCATGTATAAAAAGTGGCCTAGTGTGTCTCGGACCACGCGTAAAGTAGGGAAACGTCCACAGCTGGGCATACGCCTTCCCCCAAGGATTTCCAACAAAAAAATGTATATTATATATTAATACTATAAATGTGAAAATGTGTTTGTTACGCTTTAACACTACCAATCTTGATGAAATTTGGTATGCAGGTAGCCTGTGTCACTGGGAAGGTCATAGGCTACTATTTATGGGACAATAGCATAGTCCAATGCAGTTCCTGAGGGAACCGAAAAAATACTCTTTTAGGTTAATTATCGCAACAGAACAATGTATTGTTGTGAATTTTTGAACAGAGATGATTGAGGGGATGTAAAATTACAACTTATTAACTAGCATATCCTGACATAGTTCCCGAGGGATCTGGGGAAAACTTATATTCACGCTCACGTACGTCGGCGTCGAAACAGAACAATGGATTAAAGTGATTTTTTTGTATGGAATGGGTTGAGGGGGTGGG
This sequence comes from Coleophora flavipennella, assembly GCA_947284805.1. Classification (NCBI taxonomy): domain Eukaryota; kingdom Metazoa; phylum Arthropoda; class Insecta; order Lepidoptera; family Coleophoridae; genus Coleophora; species Coleophora flavipennella. Next base: position 16,003,627 of record OX369280.1, on the reverse strand, counting down.
AGGTGACAAACTGTTAATCAGTATAGACCGATGTAGTTCTTGAGGGATCTGGAGAAAACTCGTGTCCACGCTTGCAAGCCGATGGCAGCTCGCACACCACTCACCCTCAAAGACAGTCATGAAAACGATGTCCACGAGGGCGAAGCCGCGGGCATGAGCTAGTAAATGTATATTGTTAAAACCAAAATAATTTTTGCAGTTAGCAATAGTACATTCACCATCATCATATCCGCCAAAAGACGTTCACTGCTGGACAAAAGCCTCCCCCTAGGATTACGTATAGTACATTTTGTATGGAAAAATCTGAATTTTTTACAAATCCAACTGCACCTTTTTTTTATTCACAATTGGTAAGCCCTCGGCATCATCTCACCTGTAAGTGACGATGATGCCGAAGATGGAAGCGGGCTTACCAAGATTCTCCAACGCAATGGAGAACTGGTCTTAATTTGGTCGACTATTCCCAAAGTAGAAAAGCCTAGTTAGCCGTGATAGTTTTTCTTTTTAATATTTTTACATTTCTTTTCAGATGACCTTGAAATAGCGGCTTAGCTGGGTGGGAACACTTGACTAACAAACAAACACGACCACTTCAAAGCTTAATGTTTCGCAAACGGATCCCTGAATCGAACAATATTTTTTAAACAACCTATCGAGGGGCTCAAGCTTACCCTGAATTAGGGCGATCGGGCCTTAGTCGACCACGCGGGCCCAGTGCGGGTTGGTCGACTTCACACGCAACCTTTGAGTTTCTTCGCAGGCGTGTGCAGGTTTCCTCGCGATGTTTTCCTTCACCGTTAAAGCAATCGGTAAGTATGTACGTAAGTTTTTGAAAAACTCATTGGTATATTGGCTGTCCAGATTTGAAATTTTTTGGGGTTTAAGGGGTCTTAAACTTCACCTTATAAGACTCGAGCCAACCTCACCTGCCCGTGTTATACCCTGCTGTATAACGAACGAGGCTCTGGCGTTTTTACTGGTGGTAGGCTTCGGCCGTGGCTAGTTACCACCCTCAAGGCAAATTCTTGCCGCCAAACGTCTCCTGACGTGTTCCGGCATGGTGCCTTGAGAAGCCATTGGGAAGGCGGGTCTGTACAGCAGCGTTGAGTTAGTATGCCGTTCCAGTGTCAGAGTGTCGCTGCACTTGGCGGCTAGTCTTGGAGGGTAGCGGGATCCGAAGCACGGTACACCGCTGGCTGACCGTAGGAAGTAGGGGGCCCAATTAGTAGGCAAGCCACCTATGAAGCCCCGCCACCTCACGTAAAATCCCGGAATGCTCCACCGTGCCAATTGGCGATTGGACGGGAGGACCCGATGACCATCTCCGGGGGGGTTCGGGCGTCCCCGCGGTCTCCAGGCTAGTCTCCCCTTCAGTGCAGCGACCCTGTGTTCGCAATTGGATTCTCCTCAGCGCCTCGGACAACTGCCGCCTTTCTTAACTATTCCACTTTCACTAAAGAAGGTTCCACAGCGGCTGCACTTCCTCCACCTTAAAGTGCATCTCGCCAATATCAGAGGTTTGCACTCCAATCTCGTTGCGGTCCATCACCACCTCGAGACCGAGAAACCGCAGCTGTTCTATCTCACGGAGACGCAAATCAGACAACCGGCAGACGTACCTTATCTGCAGTACCCAGGTTATTCTCTGGAGCACAATGTTAAAGCGCACGCCGGTCTCTGTCTTTATGTTAGCGACAACATTTGCTACAAGCGTCTCCGGAACCTTGAGGATTTCTGTTTTTCCACTATGTGGGTGATGGTTGATACCGGCGTAGACAAAATAATCTACGGTAGTGTTTACCGTTCGCACAGTGGTGACCAGGAGACAACCAGGCTAACTGAACATCTGTGTGAGGCCGCCGATGAGGCTCAACTCAGGTACCCAACCGCGCAGCTGGTTCTTCTCGGGGACTTTAATGCCCACCATCAACAGTGGCTCTATCCGTACGAGAAGACTGATCACGCTGGAAGAGAGGCGTTCAAACTTGCCCTAACGCTAAATCTCCCAGCTGGTCGACCAGCCAACGCGTGTACCTGACGTTGACGACCAAACGGCTAACTGTTTGGACCTTCTGCTGACAACGGGACCAGACCGATATAGTGTGTCAGTGTCCTCTCCTTTGGGTACCTCTGACCACTGCCTGGTGAAATCTGTGCTGTCATGTTCACCTGATCATAGTCCTAAGGGGACTAGACGGGTATGGCGGTACAAGTCAGCAGACTGGGATGAGATGCGCCACTTTTTTGCATCTTATCCTTGGCGGCAAACGTGCTTTTCTTCCAGCGACCCGTCGTGTTGCGCAACAGCAGTCTCAGATTATATGTCGTGCAATGGAATACTACATTCCATTTTCCGACATTCCTCTGGAATACAAAGCGCGCCCATGGTTTGATGCTAAGTGTACCAGGGCTGAGGCCCTGAAGCATTCGGCTTATCAAGCCTGGGCTGACGCTCGAGCTCGCAAAGCTCCGGAAACGCGTTCCCGGAAGAAAACCTTTAATAAAGCTGCCAAGTCCTACAAAAAGACACTGCGCAGGGCACGCTTTGACCACATAAGCCATATTGGATCAAAACTTGCCTCCTACCCTTCTGGGAGTAAGGTATTTTGGTCCTTGGCTAAGTCGGTCGAGTCGAATTTCTGCCGCTCGTCTTTGCCTCCACTGGTAAAACCTGACGGATCACTGGCACACTCCGCTGCAGACAAGGCAAATTTATTTGCCTGTATGTTTGCTGAAAATTCGCGTCTGGATACTGCAAATAATACACCACCTCAGATACCTCCATGCGGTACTGTAATGACCCCTTTTCGTATTCGCCAAAAAGAGATTCTTAAAACTCTTTGCAGTCTAGACGTCAATGAGGCCAGCGGTCCTGACGGTATTCCAGCCATAGTTCTAAATAACTGTGCTCCTGAGTTGTCTCCTGTGCTGACACGCCTGTACCGCCTCTCTCTCAAAACCGGTATAGTCACAGATTACTAAATAGTTACTTGGTATAGTTCCAAAGTCTTGGAAGCTTGCCAACGTGAAGCCCGTGCCTAAAAAAGGTAGTCGTGCTGACCCATCCAACTATAGACCTATTGCAATCACCTCCATACTCTGTAAGATTATAGAGCGTGTATTGAACACCCGCCTCTTAGCATACCTAGAAGACAATGACCTCCTGAGTGACCGTCAGTATGGCTTTCGCCGGCATCGGTCAACGGGAGATCTTCTAGTGTATGCTATAGAGAAGCACAGTGAAGCTCTTGCCGTATCTCTCGAAGTCTCTAAGGCATTTGATAGGGTCTGGCATGATAGCCTTATTAGTAAGCTTCCTTCCTACGGAATACCTACTGGTTTGTGCAACTGGATATCTGACTTCCTGAGGGAACGGTTCATTCGAGTGGTCGTTGATAGCTGCTCGTCTGAACTATTGGTTATTGATGCCGGGGTACTTCAGGGCTCAGTTCTCTCCGCAACTTTGTTTTTGCTGCACATAAACGATCTGCTGAAACCCGCTATATTTGGGTACGCAGACGACAGCACGGTTGCGGAGAGATACTTGTCTAGTGCTCGAGCTAGGGGTCCGGATATACTATTTCAGAGAGAGGCCATGATTGAGCGCGTAAACCTAACACTCAAGGCAGTCTCTGACTGGGGCGATGCCAATCTTGTTAGGTTTAATGCCTCTAAAACGCAGGCGTGTCTATTTACTGCAAAAAGGAGTCCTTTTACCCCGACTCCTACTTACCAAGATGAATCTATCCAGATCTCCGACCATCTTGAGCTCCTTGGCGTAGATTTAACATCCGATCTGAGTTTCGGGAGATACATTGAATCCAAGACAAAAACGGCAGCCAAAAAGCTTGGTATCCTCTCGAAGGTGAGACTTTACTTCACACCAGAGCAGCTTCTAATATTATACCAAGCTCAAGTTCGGTCATGTATGGAGTACTGCTCTCACTTATGGGACGGTGCGGCTCGTTACCAGCTAGATGCCTTGGATTCTATCGACCGACGCGCTAGGAGACTCATCGGCGACGATGAACTTGTATCAAACAGGCTCCAAAGCCTCGAGCATCGCCGCAAAGTCGCCTGTCTATCGGTGTTCTACAGGATTCATTTCGGAGAGTGTGCCCTGGAGCTTCACAACCTCATTCCCCCCTCTCCATTTCATCATCGGACGACCAGGCGCGGAGGTCGATTCCATCCCTTTGTCGTCGATGTTCCACCTTTACGCACGAAGCGTTTTGCGTCTTCGTTCATCATGCGAACGGCCAAGGAGTGGAATTCTCTTCCGGCGTCTGTATTCCCCGATTCGTATAATTTAGGAATCTTCAAGACGAGAGTGAATGGGCAATATTTGAGCTTGTGTGTCACATCCTCGGCTGCATCGGCACTTACCATCAGGTGAGGTGCAGCCAAACACGCTTAAATCTTTTAATAAAAAAATTAAAAAAAAGATCCCAGTACCTCTGGTTAGAAGGACCGAGTCGTTACCGGTTTTTTACCGAGACTTATTAGTGTAAGACAAACAATCCTCATCAAAAACTCAGTTTAGTTTTTATTTGCCATCACAATACCTACTTCACACCTTCGTCGCTCGCTCGAAAGTAAAAATCACCCCTATGTTTATGTAACCAAAAAAAATATTTTTTCAAAATTTTATTTTACCAATTTTTGCGGCGTAATTAATATTATCAATTTATGGTAAATGAAAATTAAAAAAAAAATGTTTAGGTTACACCTAAAAGTGGGGGTGTTTTTTTATATATAAGATATTAAAACTAATAATCCTACCCATACTAAATTACAGATTTTTAGTATGAGGAGTGTGAGTTAAACCGCGGACAGACGGACAGGGCGGAACTGTAAACTGTCTACGGAACCCCAAGAATGTGTTGAGATGTCGTAGCGGCGATGCACTTGTGTTCGCTGAGCTTAATGAATGATAGAAAGTTGGTATGTGGGTAAATAATGATAATTTATTTGATCTAATTATCTTACACCTGCGCCGAGGCCATGTATATGAAATAGTTATTTACACTTATACGGAGGGCACTAATATGAAGTAGTTATTTCCCTATCTGCCCCTAGGCCATGTATATGAAGGTGTTGATGTCGTCGTCGTCGCGGCGCATGTACTTGTGCTCGATGAGCCACTCGAGCTGCTCTTTGATCATCTTCTTAGACGGCAGGAACATGTTCTTTAGGATTTCCACAAGTTCGCTCTGTAACAAGTAATGGTTTTGCTACAAATGATCAGTATGCTAGATAATTTTAAATTTAAACTATTTTTATTTTTTTTATTATTACTTAATATTTACCTGGAGAGCAGTGTTAGTGATGCGTTTTCTCATCTTTAATATTTTGATGATAGCTTCCTGGGTTCTCAAGATTCTCAGCTGTACAATGGAATGGTTATCCTCCAGCTGCGAGCGTTCAGTGCTCAGCTGCAATCTGCCGATCAAGTTAATTTTACCCCGCCTCTGAGGCTTGCCATTTTTAATAAGAGCAAATTCTTGGTTCACCCAGAAAGTTGTGTTTTCAGCAAAATCTTTTGGATTCTGCACTGCAGGCTCGTAACACAATAACTGTCTTTTGAGTTTAGGAAAAGCAACCAAAGACCACAAAGTCCTACGAAGCTCAGGGTCTGGAAGCTCAGTTGCAAGTCTTAAGTTCTCATAACTTATCTTCTCCATAGGTCTTTGATTCCAAGCAAACAGCACAGCCATTTGGAAGGTGGTCACGTCGACGTCAAATCTACCGACAGAGTTCGCAAAAGTGATTGTACCATTACTCATGTGATGATACCATTGTAATTTGCGGCCTGAGTGCTTCTTTTTATAGAATTCCTCAACTTCTGGAATGTAGTCTTCTAATTCTAAAGGAAGACTGACAGTAACTCTCTCGGAGCCTCGCGCCCACGCACCGGCGTTCAGGATCTTTATGTTGATGGCGTCATGCCGCGTAGTTTCGTTTCTGAAGTGATTATTGAGATCCTCACTCACTTTGATATCCTGGAACATTCGCGCCAGCTTGTTCACATAATCGGCGGGCATGCCAACTTCACGCAACCATTCGACCATGTCCTCCTCTTTTTCAGAGTCTGCACTTGAGTCTAATATGAGTCTCCTTGTTAAATGTGCCTTGTGATACCGCATGAATACATCTTTGTTCTCAATATACTTTAGAACTAGCAAAACATCTCTTAACCTGGATTCTATCTGTTCACTTGTCAAACGTTTACTTAGGGGAGTCTTTCGAAGCAACATATCACAGTAATTTGCAAGGAGTTCAGGACATTTGCTCTCCGGTGCAGTACCTTTACTGCCACGAAGTAAAGCTGAAGATGGCAATTCCAGTTTGAAAACTGTAGTGTCATTTACAACACACTTGTAAGCCTTGTCCCTAGCTGTAAGAAATCTGGGGTCATCCCAGAATGCATCCTTCACCAATGAACTGAACCTCTTGAACAAGTCCAACAATCTTTCAACATATTTCTCAGAGTCTGAGGTTATTATATCTGCAGAGGCTACCATGTCTGCCAAACCCGCTGATACAATATGAGCTTCTAAATCTCTGAGTATAGGTGTCACTCCTTCAGGTACTCTATCAAGAAGTCTAAACATTAATAGGAGTTTCTCAGTCTCTCCGGCTTTGATTAATGGTGCACTCTCTGCTAGTAGAGTGGGCAGATGTTCCCCAATGAGAACTTTTTCACAACACTGAGTGAGGGCAGCCACACTGCCACTACCTGGCTCCAGATATCTATGTGCCCGAGCTTCCTCTTCTTTCAGTCTCTGGTCAGCGTACCGCATGTAGGATTGAACCCCATTGGCCAAGAGATGTTCATTTGCTTTCAGCTTGTAAAATTCCTCAGTGGCTTGCATGTAAGCAGCTTCAAAATTCTCTCTATAAATCTGCAGCTTGTCTACAGAGTTTGAACACAAATTCACTGCAATAAACAAGACATTGTAATATAGTCAAAATATAACATTACAATACAATACAATTTTCTTTTTTGCATCACAACATAAAAAGAAGAAAACAACATAGAAAAAAATATTATACTAGGTGGGCTTATTACTAGGTAGCAAATTCTTCCAGGCAACCTTTAGGAAGGAAAATAGAGATAAAAATCCATTCTTCCATCTTTGGCAACATTGTCACTTACCATCAGGTGAGATGATGCCAAGGGCTTACCAATAATTGTGAATAATAAAAAAAAAGATAAGGGGCAGTGCCATAGTGAAAAACAATACAGCCCAGTCATATTAAGGGTTTCACCTCAGAATGAGAGAAAACAAGCTGTAACCTTGTGTACACCTTGACCACACCCGGACACTTCATACTAACGAGCGAGAAATTATATATATATATATATATATATATATATATATATATATATATATATATATATATATATATATATATATACAGAGCTTATGGCTGTGGTACCTGAACCTATAATACCCCTCCCATATGGCTGGCTACGGTCCACCCTAAGGAAACGCAACAAGAAATGAACACAATTTGTACTGGTCCGGTTTGGAAACCTGCATGCAAGCGAGGGAGGCCCTTCCGGCAGCTAACCCTGGTCTATCCAGAAAGCTTCTGAGACTTGGGAGAGCTCAACTCCACAAGGTAACAGCCGCTATTACCGGACATGGCCATTTTAATAAACACCTATTCGCTCTAGGTATCACCGACAGCCCCCTATGCAGAGCGTCTATGGAGGCTGAGGAGACTGCTGCCCACATCCTACTGGATTGCGAGGGGCTGGCACAGTACAGGGCCGTGCACCTCGGTGACGCGAGGTCACTCCAGGAAGTCGTCGGCAACCTGCAGGGGCTACTGGGCTTCTTGGAGCAGCTTGGCTGGCTGTGATGCCGGCCAATCACGCAAAATGAACGCAGCGGTCGCCTGGTTGCGGAAATCAGTCCGCCCCTAACTTCAACTTCATGATATATATAAAAACAACTGACGTATCATAGACATTCATGCAAGTAGGGCTGATCACCCGTGGCATTGATCACGAAAAATATTTAATCGAATTTTCAATGTATTTTCAAAAGGTGGAGGTAACCTAATTTTTATAAATATATAGGTACAAATAAACATTGGGAATTTCCATAGATTCGGTAGTTCTTGTGAGCGAGAGATTTATATTGTTTGTACAAGATGCAAATAGAAGTGCCACCATTTATCATTCCTAGTCTAATTGTATTGTATGCGTAGAAGAATCTTATTTATGTGTAGCTTGGTATAATTAATTCAATAAAACTAATAAAATTATACTTGTTATTTAGAATATTTATTTTACCAACTTCAGTACGAAATTAACTACGAACTTAACTAATTTTAAGAAACTAGGGGTCGCAAATCAACGGCTTTCAAGTAACAGCCAAATTAATTTCAAATTTTGTATGAAGAATGCATTGAATTAATTCTTTGTAATTTTGTTGAAAAATTATGTATGAAAAACATGAGAAAACGGCACCAAGTGTGTACATTCATTAATTTCTATGAAGAGCGATATTGTAAAATATCTAAGACAACCCTTTCGTTCGGTAACCAATCTGCTTGAGGGGGGGGGGGGGGGGGGTGAGGTCGGATCTAGAGAGCGGCAGGGAGTGTCCATATTGTACGCTAGTAATCTTATCTTATCTTTGTAAGTGGGGGCTGCAGTTACAGCGACACTTCGACCCAATGGGATCTTTTGTGTCTACCCTTATAACCTTTGCACCCCAACCTAATCGAAGATGTGCTGCATTAATGCAGCAATTCCGCTGATTGGAAGGTGCTTGTAGTCCTCCGGTTTTGGGTAGCCATCACCTAGGAGGTACATACGCTTGCTAGCCAGGACATCGCAGTGACACAGTAAGTGTTCCATTGATTCTATATCTTCACCACAGGCCCTGCAGGTCGGGTCGTGCGTCAGGCCGATTTTTTGCAGGTGTGCGTTTGTGGCAAAGTGGCCCGTCAACGCTCCTGTTATCGCCCTGACTCGCGTCCTGCTGTTATTCCAAATGTACTTGGTTGCCCCTGTGGTGACCTCACCGATGAAGAGCTTAGAGTGTTTATGTCCATCTCTGGATAGCCATGTCAATCTGTGCCTTCCCTCGGCCTGTTCCTTTAATGCCCTTATAATAGTGCTCCTTGGTAGCCCTATCCTCGGTTCTGGACCACACATTGTTGTTTGTGATCCCATTCTAGCCAGTTTGTCTGCTTCTTCATTGCCTTCCACTCCTACGTGTCCACGGACCCAGACCAGTTGCAGTTTGTTGTGTCGGCCCACCTTATTAAGGACCTTTACACAATTTAGCACTAGCCCGGAGTCAACCTTGAAGGAGTCAAGAGCTTTAAGAACAGCTTGGCTATCGCTGAGAATATAGATGGTTTTGTCTTTGACTTCCTTGTCGATAATCTCATGTGCACATGCAATGATAGCAAAGTCTCCGCCTGGAAGACTGTTGCATATTGCCCTAGACTAATACTCGCTGAGTAATCCTTAGCATAAACGCCTGCACCAGCACCAGACTCCATTTTCGATCCGTCTGTATACCATGTAAGAGTGTTTGGTCCTTGTTGTTTAAGTCCTTTACTCCATTCTTCCCTCGTAGGAACATAGATTTTATATTCTTTTTTGAATATGTGCACAGTCTGTATTTTGTCACATCCCATGCGCATAAGCCTTTCCATACCTGTGTCTAGTTGTAGATTGGTATGTCTGGTTTTGGGCATGTCAAAATTCCACATGCCATTTAACGATAACCTGTGTAGGGCCTTGGCCGCCTCTGTCTGAATGTGTATTTGAAGCGGCTTTAGATTTAGCAGCATTTCCATAGATGCAGTAGGTGTTGTACGAAATGCTCCGGTAATTGCCAGGCAGGCCAACCGCTGAAGTTTTGTCAGTGTTTGCCCGCACGTGCCTAACTCCGTTCTAGGCCACCACACAATGCTGCCATAAGTAATAATGGGTCTTACTATCATTGTGTATAGCCAATAAATGACTCTGGGTTTCAGGCCCCAGGTCTTTCCGTACGCAGATCTTAGCATACCAAAGATTTTTGTGGCCTTGACCATGATCCTTTCTGTGTGCAGACTCCACGTTAGTTCTTTGTCCAAGGTCATGCCTAGGTGGGCAAGCAGAGGCCTCCACGAGTGGTGGAGGAGTGGTGGCATGGGGCAATCTCGACAGTCTAATGTATTGGGCAGTCTTGCTTGACTCATGACACCGCTCCTCTGCCCGGCGCCCACCGGAAATGTGTCCAGTGATAGATCTGTTCTTAGAATGGATCTCTCACTGGGGACGGCTAACTCTGCATGGTTCTGTTGGGACTAGTAGGTGAGGCCTGACAGACTAAACTGCACCTACCTGCGCTAAGCCCTGCGCAGTTGATCGCCGTATGCCGGGAGAATGGGATCCTGGAGGGTTGAGCTGACTAGGGGTCAGGGTGTGTTATCCCTGGTCGGCAACACGCCCTCTTTGGCCCAGGATTCAGGCAAAACGGTATCCCCGTGTCTAGCCAACACGTGGGGAATGGGCTGTGGCCCCCCTCAGGGGTCACCTGGCGAGGTGTGGGGGGGTCCCACTTAGGTGGGATGGACTCGGCCATGCTGACGGGGCAAGAGTGTGCGGGGAACATCTGGGCGGTGGATCCTCTAGTCCGCCCAGCCTGCACATCTCGAGCTCCCGATGTCGCGCAGTGAGCTCCAACTCAACACACCTATACCCTTCCGGTAATCCTGGTGCCGCAATTAGGCATCCCCAAAGGTGCGGGCTCCGTGGAGGGTGGGAAGTCGGAAGGGTGAATCAACTACATTTTGGACCATGGCTTCAACAGGATCCAAGACACCCCAAAAACAATTATCGCCGATGCCTGAAGGGAAACCCGAAGGCAACGGCAATCTTTCTGGGACTATCCAGGGCATAGGAGGGTCGGAGGTGAAAACCGATGGCCGTCCCGTGTCCGGAGTTTACCCCGGGAAGGAGCCTCGGGACCAGGCAACTGGTACCAGGCCGAAAGTAAAAAAGGAGGGCAAGAAGAGGAAGAAGGGGAAACCCAAGACTCCTCTTCTACCAGCCACTCACCCCCCCAAACAATTGACCGTGGCCCAGATCGCCACGGACCCCAGGGCATCGGGCGTGGAGAAATCTGCGACCGCCCAGGTCAGTCCGATGGAGATCACTAGGGTCTCGGCTGGTGGCCCACCTAGGCCGCCGCCCAGCCTAACGTCACAGGTGTCACAGGCCCCCCAGGTCTCCCCTAACTCGGGCGCGGAGCAATCTGCGACCGGTGGGAGGACCCCCATGGAGGGCATCGAGAACCCGCGGACGGCTTCAGTGCTCGCCAGCATTGATCAAGGCTGGACACTGGTTTCCGGCAAAAACCGGAAAAGAAATAAACCCGATCGGGCCCAAGGGGACCGGACTAAGGTCAAGCGCAAAAGTCAGAAGAAGCGTAGGGCTTTGCGCAACAAACTTGCCGCAGCTACCGCAGCTGCTACTCAAAGCGGCACTACCACTGACACCGTGGCTGCTGATCTGGAGGGACGAGCGTCAGGGAGCCAAGCTCCTCCTGAACAGCGCCCTCACGGGTCTGCGGTCAGCGGTGGCACAGTGGGTGGGTCTAAGACCCTGAAAACACCTCAGGTTGGCGGGGGTGCCAGCAAAGGGGCCCAGACCGCCGCAGCTAAACGTGTCCGTCTCGATGATACCATATCACCCCGAGGTGGGCACAAGCGCGTGCGGTTGGGGTCCCCAAGTAAGGCACAACGGACCAGCTACGCAGGGGCAGCGTCTGCTGATCTGGCTGTCGCTGTCACAACAGTGACAAGAGGACACCTGACCAAGCAGGATGCTGATCTGCTACAAACTGCCCTGTATAGGCGCCTCCTCGATGAGGCATCCACTAGCGTGGGCGGTGGCGGACCGGACTTTGACGGCAGGCCCGTTTATACGGGCGGAGTCCTGAAACTCTGGTGCGCCAACCAAAACACGCTCCAGTGGCTCAAGGGGGCCGTACAGGACTTCACCCTACCGTCGGGTGAAAAACTAGCTGTGATACAGCAATCAGAGGTGCCTCGCAAAGTGCTGGGGGGTATCTTGCTACCGGGGGAATGGCCCGAGATTCGGGACGTTGGGCGCGCGCTCAACCACCAAAACTCTTGGGCCGAGATCCACCGGTGGCGCATTCATAAGGTTGACCCACAAGCGAATGGCACATTCATTGTGGTCAGCCTTCCAGACGACATCGTCGGGGCCCTGGTCGAACGTGGACGTCGCCTATCATTTATGTTGGGCAAGGTCTACGTAAAATTTCAAGGGCCTAAGGGGAAGTTTAACGTGACCAACCCGCAAACTCCGGCATCAGCCGGCCAGCAAGAGCCCATGGATGAGGTTGCAGAAACCGGTGAACCCGTAAACACCGGGCCATCTCCTACGGGCGCTCGTCCCGGCTCTCCGGAGACCTTAGATCTTTCGGACAGCGGGGACGAGTGCACCGAGGAGATGGGCAACCTTGCCATTGGACCGGATGAGGAGAGGGGTCTGCTATCTGACGATGGCGTCCCCTTCCCTCATCTCTAGCGCCCTACAGGCTAACCTCCACCACAGCATAAGCGCAACGGCTCAGCTCCGCAAGTGGTTGGAGGTCAACAAAACTGCGGTGGCCTTAATACAGGAGCCGTGGGTTAGGGCCGGAAAGATATGCGGGCTCTCCAATACCGGAGGTAAGCTATTCTCCTATAGCGGACCAGAGGGCCCCAGATCAGCTATTCTAAATAGAGGCTCGGTACCTACCTTCGTCACGAGAAGGAGCAGGAGCATAATAGACATTACTTTAGCAACCAGCGGAGTAACGCAACTGGTATCCAACTGGCACGTAGCGACTGAGGAAGCTTCATGCTCAGACCACAGGTGGATCCGGTTCGATCTCCAGGTGAATACAGTGGCAAAACCTCCTCGCAGGAACCCCCGTAAGACCAACCGGGCTGCCTACCGCTCTAAGGTGGAGCAGAAACTGCAAGAGTCTGGGGTACCGCATAGATTGGAAGGAGCACACCAAATAGAACTGCAAGTAAGTGACCTAACAGACTGCCTGAGCAGCGTCTACCAAGAAACTTGCCCCTTAATCAATCCACCAGCGAATGGCAGCCAAAAGGTAAGCTGGTGGGGACCTGAATTGGAGAGGCTCAGGAAAAAAGTCAGAAGGCTATTTAATAGAGCAATGAACACATGTAACGAACAGGACTGGGACAACTACAAAACTGCCAAGTCCAAATACAAGAAGAGGATACGATACTATAGCACTGCATCGTGGCGCAGCTTCTGCGATGGAGTTGAATCGTGTGCCCAAGCGAACAGGGTAAGAAAGGTCCTCTCCAGCGGCCCGAATCAAGATCTGGGATCGCTAAAGAAACCCGACGACACCCTCACCAACTCGCCTGAGGAGGCGGAGTGTGTACTACTACAGACACACTTCCCCGACTGCCGAATAGTGCAAGAGGTAAGTTGGAATGCAGAGGAAACATATGCAACTGAGACAGACTGGACCGTAGCCGACAAAGTGGTCTCCGCAGATAAAGTAAAGTGGGCGTTAAACAGCTTCCAACCCTTCAAAGCAGCTGGTTGTGATGGAATCTTCCCCGCCCTCTTGCAGTGGGGGGGAGATCCAGTCATTAATATCCTGACGGACATCCTCAGGGCGTGCCTTGCCCACAGGTACGTACCGCACAAATGGAGGGAGGTAAAGGTGATATTCTTGCCGAAACCAGGAAAAAGCGACTACACCGACGCTAAATCCTTCAGACCCATCAGTCTCACGTCGTTTCTTTTGAAAACGCTAGAGAGACTTTGTGACAGGGACCTGAGGGAAAACGCGCTAATAAACTTACCACTCCACCGCAACCAACATGCGTACAGTCAAGGCATGGTAAATCCACAGAGTCAGCCCTTCACGCTGTTGTCAGCAAGATTGAGGCGGCGCTTCAAGGCAAGGCCATGTGCCTAGGCACCTTCATCGACATCGAAGGTGCATTTGATAAAACAAACTTCTCCAGCATAGAGATGGCGCTCCGTAAGCACGGCGTGAACCCGACCATGACAAAGTGGATCGGGAACATGCTTAGTCAACGGGTCGTCAAGCTGGACAGAGGTAAGGCACGTACAGCCATAGTCGCGAAGGGATGCCCCCAAGGAGGTGTACTATCACCGCTACTGTGGAACCTGGTGGTAAACGACCTGATTACCACGCTTAATACACATCACTACTTCACGGTAGGCTATGCAGACGACCTGACCATCCTTATATCAGGAAATTTCGCAAACATAGTCTGCGATGTCACTCGCTCCGCGCTACGCATCGTGGAACGCTGGTGCACCGAGTTCGAACTGTCAGTGAACCCCAAGAAAACAGAACTAGTATTGTTCACCAACAAGCGGAACCTGGGTAACTACAATTTACCCAAGCTATTCAACACAGATCTCCAACTCTCACCAGAAGTTAAGTACCTAGGGGTCATACTTGACAGCAAGTTGAATTGGAGCAGTCATCTAAACTGCAAGTTAAATAAAGCTACGATAACTCTGTGGCAGTGCCGTAGAATGGTGGGTAAGAAATGGGGCCTTACCCCAAAAATCATGCTATTGATCTATACAGCGGTTATCCGCCCTATGGTAAGCTACGGCGCGGTGGTATGGTGGCCACGCACCAAACTTTCGACAGTCGTAAGTAAACTTCAATGTTTCCAAAGGACAGCATGCATGGCGGTCTCCGGCTGCATGCGAACAACACCAACAGCAGCCCTGGAGACGATTCTGAACGTGCCGCCCCTGCAGCTGTTCATCCAGCAAGAGGCAGCCAGCGCTGCGGTACGATTAAAGGTTCTGGACCAAGGAAGGGATTCCTCACGTCGAACTTCTGGACAATATTGTCTCGGAAGAACCGCTGTTCGCAGCTGTCAACGATAGAATCCCGAAACAGTTCGTCTTTGACAAGAAATACAAAATTCAGCTCTACGAGGACCCCTGGGAAGGCCAGAACCTATTGGACCTTCGGATCTTTACCCATGGGTCCAAAACTGGAGCTGGGACCGGCTGCGGGGTCTTCTCAGAAGACCTAAACATAAAAATATCCAAACCACTTGGTGCATACAACACAGTCTTTCAGGCGGAGTGTATGGGCATCATTCTGGCTGCTAATGCAATCACTGCTAGAAGGGTACAGGGCTACTCCATTCGTATCCTTTCAGACAGTCGAGCGGTTTTACTGGCCCTCCAAAGTAATGTCATCACTTCGGGGCTAATACACGAGTGTCACCAAAGACTAACAGAGGTATTTTACCACAGCAATGTAACTCTACAGTGGATCAAGGGACACAGTAACTCGCGTGGAAACGACGCAGCCGACGAACTGGCCAGGAGAGGGTCGGAACTTGTAGCTGTGGGACCGGAACCTATTTTACCCCTCCCCTCGGGCTGGTTCAGATCCACCTTACGGCTGCGTACAAGGTCAGAACATAACCGATATTGGACAGGACTGGAAGCATGTCGCCAGGCCAGACAGGCGCTACCGTCGCCAAACGCTGGCCTGACTAGGAAGCTTCTGAAACTCGGGAGACTCCAGCTCCGTAAGGTAACAGCGACCATTACCGGTCACGGTTACTTTAACAAACATCTTTTTACCCTGGGGATTACAGACAGCCCGCTGTGCCGCGCGTGCATGGCGGCCGAGGAAACAGCCGCCCACATCCTCCTGGATTGCAGAGAGGTGGCGGCGTACAGGGCCGAGCATCTCGGCGACCAGAGGACACTCCCGGAAGTCGTCGGCAACCTTCGGGGGCTACTGGGCTTCCTGGAGGAGCTGGGCTGGCAGTGATGCCGGCTAACCACGCAAAATGGGCGCTCAGGCGCCTGGTTGCGGAAATCTGCCCGTCCTTACAATTACAATTACAAGGTCATGCCTAGATATTTGATGCTCGTGGACCAGTTTAGTTCTGTACCATACAGTTTGAGAGTTTGTAAACCTTGTAGGTTTCTTTTCCTTGTGAATGGTACAACCGTTGTCTTGCTAGGGTTAATCGACAGGTGATTTTCACCACACCACCTTTCAACTTTTTGCAAGGCCTTTTGCATTATTTGCGATACTATGTTCGGAAATTTGCCGCTGATTAGTATAGCTAGATCGTCAGCATAACCAATCGTGTAAAGAGGTCCGGTGTTCAGCTCCTGTAGGAGCGAGTTGACCACTAGGCTCCAAAGTGTTGGTGACAAAACACCACCTTGTGGGCATCCTTTTGTAGTGGTCGCAGTAACCTCGTCCCCCATTAGTGAAGATGTTATAATTATCTTCCTAAGCATGATATCTATCCATTTGCATAACGTTTGGTCTATGCCATGGGAGATAGCTGCATTCTTGATTGCCTCGAAAGTAGTGTGATCAAAGGCTCCTTCTATGTCAAGGAAGGCAGCAGCACATACTTCCTGGTTACGCTAGTAGTAAAATATATAGTGCCTTGACCCTTCTTTTTCATTTTTTACGTGAATGGACCAATAAGAAAAATTTACAAACACTGTTATTTAATACATTATTAAAGGTAGTTTAGAAAAAATCCAACTCTATCTAATTAAAATCAAAACAATTCTTACCATAAGATTCTCTGACTCCAATAACAAGTTGTGAATCAAATGATTCTCCATTCCTTTCAGCCTGAACTAGCTTCATAGCAGAATCCTGCAGTCTTTGTTTTATGTCCATGAAAATGCTCTGGTTCCAAGAATCCAACATCAACTTACGCACCAAACTGTCCTCAATATTATTGTTATTGTTCTTCTTCTGGGAATTTGATGTGTTGGAGCTTGTTACCTTGCTTATGTTGTTTATAGAATTCTCTAACTGCCGGAATGGAGTTGGCAAGTAATTGCACTGAGTGAAGAACTTCCCCCATTCTGCAATATAGGCCTTGAGTAGCGCCTGGTCCTCGCGCTGGGCGAGCACGCGCGCCTGCGCCTGTTTTATGTACATCATGATGTCCTGCTGCAGAGCATCCCTCAACTTGTAGGGGCCTCTCTCATCCCACAGGCACACAGAGTGTACAGCCCCAAACAGATCTTGCCATTCTGGCTGAGTTACAGTCTCCTGCTTCAGTAGCTTCAACACTATTGGACGCATCGCAGGCCATTTGTCTTCGAAGGTGACTTGCCCTTTTTCCTGAAATTTATGGGACATGTTACCGTTTCTCCTAAGTCCAGCAGCTAATGTCTAAAATATAAACAACAAAGAATAAAAATATCTACCTTTAACATGGCTAATTGATGTATTTTATCCTTAGATTGTACTAAAATTCATACAAATAAAAACAAACTCGACATAATCTCCCTTGTAGGTACGTTTCTTTTCGTTCTCCTTTTTTTATTATTTTTCTTCAGCCAATATACGTAGACAAAGTATATATATTAGTACTACCGACGTAGAGCTCTACCACCATAGAAAAGGCTAAAAGTAAGTAGAATCAATTTTGCTACTATCAAAGATGACCTATTATATACTCTAAATGAAGCGGATATAAAGTAAAGACGTTAAAATGTACCTGACAAAATCGATCGACTGACTGGAAGCAAAACCGGTTTTAATTGATTTTGGCAACACAATTCCATGTATTTACTATTTTCGTACTTTTCGCGGTTTTTGGTGTCACAAAGGGATATATCTCCGCCAGGCGAAGTGGTATGCCTGGGGTCCGGCCGTGGACCAACCGTGGTTTATTACGATGAAATCAAAGGACTTCTATAGTTAAATTAGTGAAAACCTCTTCCAGAGATACTGCTAAAATTGCTTATCATGCATATGTAGAGTCCATCCTTAGGTATGGTCTTGTAGTTTGGGGAAATATTGTAGAAATGTACAAAGCTTTTAATGCACCGATGAAATATGTCCCAGCTATAAACGGAGCTGCTCCGTTAGACTCATAAAGTAAGTCATTAATTTAAGTTCAAATCAATGTGAGCTTGAGCGCGGCTGTTACGTTGAAACCGAACGCCCAATTCTCGATTTTGACGTGAGAACGTCTAATAAATCGATGGACGCCGGCTGCACGCAAGAAAAAGGATGACTCAATGTCCCGTTACGCTCATTGTCCCGTTACGTTATTACGTTTTCACGTTCAACTATCGTCCGTAAACCGACTTTACTGACAACCAATTTTTTCACATGTTTTTATTACATTTTATTACTTTCAAATAGGTTAAAAAAGTGTTCAATTAAAATGAAAGGCCATAAAGTCACCGATTTTTGTGTGTTGGTTTCATTCAACATTAACTAAGTATTTGTTTTCCAGAAATTTTGCAATTAAAAGTGGTAATATTTTTAAAATTGTATTCAATTTAATCGATTTTTTATTACTTTAAGTATATTCTATATATTTTTTCCATAGTGATAGCTTTACTCAGTCTTTCAATAATTTGAATTGAATATTGTCGTTTGACCCACCTTAGGGCCTATGGCCTATTTACTTTGGGTAGCGCTGGATGGAAGACGCAACGTTATAAACGGTTAGTTTGTACTTTCGAGAGGCGCCGCCGAGCCCGAGATTTCTATACTCATTGAGCCCGAGTGCTTCGTGAACTCTATATGGGTTTCGTACAAGGTGGGAAACGGACGATAAAAAGTTTCGTGTATATTTCATTTCATATTTGTTTTCTTCTTACATACACTTTTTTTCTACTAAGTTTTGCCAGACTGGATCTATTTGAAAATTGACAGTCATCAACTCATCACATCAATGTCATGTCAGCTATGTGCATGTGCATGTCAGTGCCTCGGAGATCGATCTTGAATGTCTTCCATTAATTAGGTTCTTGTTACAAAACATCTATGTTAAAACGGTACCTAATGATTAAATTATTTTTGTGTTAGAAAAATCGATAACCTAACAGTCCTATAATACCGCCAGATTGCAACAAATAGTAGTACCTAGTGCACAGATCAAGGAAAGAAAATTATTAGGAATAAAAATTGTACTTAAACATTTAGAGATGAATACATTTGGAGAAATCGCCGAACCAGGTACGAGAACAGCATGGGAGGATTGGGATGACGCTGCTCTGGAACATAGTAATTCTCAGTAAGTAATATTACTGTAAATTTGATATTTGGGATTTTGTTTAGAAATGTAGGATATGATGAACTTCCAATCTCCACTTCGGCCAACGAAATAAGTACTGAAAGAGCTTTGTATGAATAAAAAAACCGGTAAAGTGCTAGTCAGGACCGCGCACATAGGGTTCAGTACCATCATACTTGGCACTAGTTTCCTCACGTTTCAAAAGACTCACATTTTCCAATTTTTAGTATTTGTTGTAATAGCGGCCAGATAGCCAGTTCTCCATTACGTTGGGGAATCTTGGTAAGCCCGCTTCCATTTTCGTCAACATCGTCACCATCAGGTGAGATGATGCCAAGGGCTAATCAAATGTGAATAAAAAAAAACAGAAATACATCATCTGTAAAAATTTGAACTTTCTAGTTATCACAGTTCATGAAATGCACCCTGGTGACACGGACGTACAGTGGAGTCTTAGTAATAGGGTCCTGTTTTTACCCTTTAGGTATGGCACCCTAAAAACAAGGTTTTTTGGTGTAGTTTTTCGTGACAGATCTCCATTGGTATGATCTGGAACCTCGCCCACCACCACTAAGCTACCCTGGAGTTTCCTACAGTATCCAAACAAAAAAAAGTGGCCTGTAAAGATTGTCGTCTGGTTTTACAACAACATGTTATTTGTTTCAGGCTAAAATGGCAACACGATACGGAAATCCCTAAAGACATTGAGATATTGTACATATTTGAAGGGAAATACCTCACAGACTGTGTAAATGTGCAAAACTTACACAAACTAGATTTTGTAAACACTGTCCCTGATGTAAATTTACACTTGTTAAAGTGTAAATCGGCCAACAAATACATCTGCACAATAAAAGATTACAACATGATATTGAGCAGTGAAATAGTTGAGTTACTGAAACCGTATCTTATGGTGAGCCGAGACGTCATAGTGATACAAACCAAGCCTTTGCATGAGTATCACTCATTTGAATCCACATCTCGAGACTGTATTATCAGGATGGTTTGCACAACAAAGCTTCCATCAATATCATTGGACTATGTATATCCAAAACTAGAGCAACCCAATATTGTGTCTGGAGTTTCAGCTGGAGGTGATTTGGCATTTTTTGTTTATGAAATGGAGAGGGTTTGAAGTGATAATTATCATGATAGATATTCATAAAATTAATTGCAAAAACAAAACAGTTATATTGACAAAACGATAGCCTTGCACTATGTCCTGCGATGTTTATCCGAACATGATTCAACGTTTTATGATGAATCAAAATGTATCAAACATTGAACTGATAAAAAAAGTCACAAAAATGTATTTGTAATTAATAGCCGTTATTAAACTTACTGAAAAAATGCTGATAATTGTCTGATAAATATCAACATATCATGATAATTATCAAAGAAAATAATTATCTTGATAATTTTAAACCCTGGAAGTGGACCTATACATGAAAATCAAGTACACACCTCATATGACAATGTATTATTTTTAGCAATAACTCTCAGAGAGCATTTGGACAGCACAGGCGTAGCAATAGTGTGCTTTATGGAACACCCAGAGGAGTACCAAATGGAGGAATTGGACAAACTGCTGCAGAAGCTGGAAATCAGCCAAGCCTCCACTGGAACACGCAGCAGTATTCTAAATTCCAATTTGTACGTTTAATTTTTTTCTGGAATAAACCAAGTAAAAATAATAAATTTACTCTCTTTTATATTCTTTTATATATAATATATATTATTCTTAATTGGTAAGACCTTGGCATCATCTCACCTGATGGTAATTAACAAAAACTTCAAAATAATACATTAAAAGTTTATTAAACATCAATATGTACATGTAAAACATTATTGTTGTGATTTAAAATCATTTACTTATAAATTCAATAGCAAACAAGAAGCATAAGAATTTTTACAAAATTAACACAGCCTGTTAAATTGCAGACCATCAGAACCCAAAGTAGTATTAGACAAGTGGAAAAGGATCTCAAGCTTGTGCCCTTATCTGATGAAGCTGATTGCCTGATTGCACTATCAGTTGAATCGTTTATTTGAGAAACCCCATAAGTCACTTTTTCGACGCAGTTGGTTTTTGTAAAGGGATGAGTTGAAAGAATAAATTTCTCTATATGAAATCACTTTAAACTACACTAACATTACTATTTTATAATATATTTGAATCATTTTTATGCTAAGTTTTTTTTAAAAAATATTATTTATTTCCCTTGACTAGTTCGACGATCTTCACCTATGAGGTTTCTTAATTAAACGATTCATTTTAAAAATAAAAATAATTTAAGGTATTAATACACAGTGATTAACTTTCAGTGAAGAAAAATCAGTCATCTAAAACATTATACTTACTCAAATATACTAGTATGATAATTGATAACATGTAGTTCTTCTCTTTCATACTTGGGAGGGTACAGTCAGCTCTTCAGAGAAAATTTGCACTTTTAAATAAGTATACTAGAAAGCATCTGCAATTTTTCCAATAGTAAAAATTAAAGTTAGATCTATATCATTCTGTTACTGCTTTTTAAGCGCATTATACTACTTCTTAAACGACATGTTTTTTTTTCTATTTACATGATATAACTACTTTAAAATATATGAGACAGAATTATCTGTGCTTTAACAATTTTTAATTTAGACAAGTTATTGTGTAGGATTGGCCCAGGTTCAATTTAGGTACATCACCAGACCAGAACTTGCACACCAGTCAAATTTTATATTAGGGTTCCGTAGTAAAGGTAGGAGCCTTATAGTTTCGCCGTGTCTGTCTGTCTTTCTGTTGGTATGTCACAGCCGTTTTCTCAATGACTATTACAGCTATAAAGATGTTTGGTATGGTTATATAAATATGACCCCAAGAAAGTTATGAAATAAAATCTGTATAAATATAGGATACATACTTTCTTTACATGTAAATTGAGGTTGTTTTTTTTCACTTACGTGAGGTATCATTGAATAGTTCTTTTACAACTACTGAGGGTTTGCTAAGTACCAACTTAAGATGTGCAGTTGGATTTGAAAAAGCTTCAAAGGTTTTCCATACAAAATTGTAAAAATAACTTTAATTTTCAAATATTTCATTATTAAAGACTACGGAACCCTACTTAGCGCGTGGTACGACACGCACTTGGCCACTATTTTTCAGCCTCGCATTATTTAACCCACAGAGTATGAGCCATGGAGGAAAATACTACAAAAACTTACCTATTAAAAAAAAGGAAATTTTAATCAGTTTTATTTTATTATCAAACAAATAGAAAGAAGTGCAGCTTAAGGGTTTTTTCAAAAATTATTTCTTTGGCCAGTAATCTTAAATTAAATATTTAAGAATATTGAACCTACTTTGGTAGGGGACGAAAATACTTCTTTTTAACGTAGTTTTCACTCTTCAAAACGAACTAAAAGTAATAAAATAATTCATTCTTTTCACATGTAGGTACCTAATAGGTATTTAAAACGAAAAACATGGGGAGCATGCAATATTATTATATTACACTTGGGGTAAACTATTCATGCATCAATTATTATCTATTGCATGCGCTCCACGTTTTCCGTGTAGATCTTACAAAGCTATACATATTACCTTTAGGCCGTTTTAACAAAGTTTTACGTACTTACATAACAAAAATACCTATATTTAAATAATGATTATTTTGCTTTTGTAAACATTGGGTACGAACCTCTGTGGCTAGTACATAGCTTTTTCCGAATTAGATTTCGATTCGATTAAACCTTTTATAATTCGATTAGATGCAAATACAAACCAATTAGGTCATTACCCTACGCGTCACGTTACATAATTTTCGAAAAACTTAAAAGCTTTTAGGTACAAGCTTTTAATTGAAGAGTTTTTATGCTCAAATGAATTTTTAAAAAATACACGTTTCCAAATTCAAAGTTTGGATTGAAAAATAAGACGATTCTGGGACCTTGATTCCACCTCCCAAGTTCATCATCAGATCAACTTCAAAATACCAAGAGGATCTATTGTCACTGGGAATATTCCTTTCATTCAGCTCAATCGGACCACTGAAAGTCGCTCTAAAATCGATCGCAAGATTTTAACTAAACAAACAACATTTCAAAGTTAAATAAAAGTTTTTAAAAAAAGGACAACACGGGAGGAGCCGCGGATCAGAAAGCTAGTGTGATATAAAATATTAATAACAAACTACTTACATAATGCATTCGATTGAGAATTTATACTTTATAAAAAATTTAGTTGTATTTTTGGTAGATATAAAAGAAAAATGTTTAAGTTGAAGATATAATTAAAGAGTATTGAGATGCGACTACTAGGCTCGCTTTATTTGAATTTAAAACTTCGCGTTATGTACTAAAACTTTTTTTTAATATAGAATTAGTTCAATGGTCATCTTTAACTTAAATTATATGAGTAATAAGACGCTGGGTTTACGTAAAAATGTGTCAAATATATTTTTGTATTATACATCCGTCCCCTCTCAAAATATGTACTACCTACTAAGTCGTGGCTGGCTGAAAACAATATACCTACTAAGGTATGTGCCTAAAGGTACTATGCTAGTCTCCCTCCATACAAAAATGTTCCATGCCCTATGGAAAAACTCTTAACATAAACCTAAAACTTACAATATGCACTTATTCTTATAATTAATATAATGACCTAAACCTAACTTAATTATGATATTTAGAATATTCCTCTATGGTTTTTTCATAGTATTGAACTTCTAATTTTATTGTCGGGTAATCCAGATGCAGATGTCAAGGATATGATTAAACTGTTAAAAACCGAAACCAAATGATTAATAACAAGAGATAATGTAATATATAGTTATCTACTTATTTTTTAATGCAGAGCGGGGCGGTTATGTAGAAAACAGAGCGACACAAAAAGTCATAAATCATTCAATATCTTCAATCTACAGGTAGGTAGCCAAGTATTTTAGAGGTCCCATAGTCACAAAAAAATACTGAAAAACTAGAAACAGCAAATTCTACGAGCTGGTCCTCCTTAAGAGCACATCTCTTTCTTCCATTCTGTGACTACTATCAAACAATTGATTAAACATGGCAAAAGAAATTACACGGCCAGCCAAACCACTAAATTATTTTCTTTTTTAGGTGTCTCATTCAACAGTTATGTTACAAATTGTATATGGTAGATATCTAATCCAATTTTAGCGCTTAGCCATTTGTATTAATATAATAAAACACTGATTACCAGTCTCTATTTTTATTATAATGTGGTGTGGCGACACAAGGAGGAAGTAGAAAGATAGGGTCACTCTACCGACAAGAGCATGATGGGAGCTATACGTGGTGATGTTCTCAGTTACTGTCTCATGTTGAAAAATCAAGAAAAATATATGATAATAGGTCATTTTGATGGCGACTTATGTAACGCGCACTACTATAAAGGGGCGAGTGACAAGAACAGGGTGTCTTACCCTACTTATTCAGAAAGTCCTTGCATAGTCTTTTAATTCCTTTTCCAGAAGAGACCGAAACAGTAATTGAATTAATTCAGCCAAGACCTTTCTTAACTCCAAATATAAAAAAGTTTTAACCAACGGAGCACAAGATATTTGCCTGCAATGGGTCTTATAGAACATCCACATTTTTAGCTCAAAAAATATTTTAAAAAACATTACCCTCCTATTTGGGCAGTCGGGTAAATACATCATCATCTTTACATCACCCGAAAGTCGTCCACTGATGAACAATGGCCTCCTTCAAAAGATTCTACAACGACGGGTCCTGCTATTATAGTTATTTCATTTTATTTTCGCGTTATTTTTAAACTAACAAAAGTGAGAAAAAGTAGGGAAATACTTTACAAAAATAAATATATTAAAATGTGGATGTAAAAAAAACTGTTATTCGGATATCTACTTTTTACTACACTTCTTTTCTTTTAGCTTTCTTACTTCAACCCTGAAAGAAATTCTACTGTTGTGACGAGTACCCTACACATTACAAAGTTGTACTGTAATATACCAAATAGTAGGGTTGCCAGATGTCCAGTTTACGACCGGACAGTTCGGTTTCCTTTATGCTTGTCCTGTCAATAAAATCTTGGTAAACCGGACAAAAGTAGTAGTTTTCAGTAATTTATCTGTTAATAAACAAAAATTTGAAACATGTCTGGTTTTTTTTCAACACATGTTGGAACCCCACCAAAGAATGATACAGAGTGTAACAAAATTGGTGTAGGAGTCGTTAACTGGGGCTTCTATTCCCCACACTGAACAACTTTTCCCAAGAGACCCACCCACATTCAATTCGAAAAAAAAAAAACTTCATACAAATCGATTAGCTGATTGACCAATTTTGTGTTTTTTTTTATACAGCATGACTTTTGTTGGGAATTGACTATGGGTTCGTTGGGAAAAGTTGTTCAGTATATTGAGTAGAACCCCCAGTAAACGGGTCCCCATCAATTTCGTTACACCTGTATGTTATTATTTGACTGCACTGATTGGAATCATGAAAATAAGTTCCTAGTACCTAAGTCCTATGTAACTTATCAATTATAACATCGTTTTAAATCTTAAAATACGTAGAAATAATTATAAATTAATAATTATCATCATGAATAAGTCGCATTTCATCATTATTTTTAGTCCTTAGATAAAAAAAACATCATAGGTAACAGAAATTCTACCCAATTCGACTCATCACACATTAATAATAATTTATACCTAATATCCTTACACTTGATACGTAATCTACCATAAAATATGAAGCCGAAACGTTACATAATTTTATTTTGGATATTGCACAGAATAATATACACTAACCTATTAATGTTTTAAAGACTAATCAATCATTTAATTTATTCACATCAGACACGCGAACTAAAAATAAACAAATAAGAACAAAATAATTAATTTTACGAAGTTCTGTTACGTGATTCAAAATGCATGCATAACCTTTACCTTTATGAACGTTAATTTTAGATTATTTGCATGTTTTATTGTTAGTGTACTTAAAATAAATAAAATACAAAATAAGACACCAAACATAATTTTCAGGAAAAAATATAAATAAAAAGTATGTAATATCATCACAGTTCAAACTTTAAAACATGTTGTAGAACAACTAAATGAATTACTTATAACAAATTTTAAAAAATGGAGAAAGAATCCAAACACAGTACAATCCTACTAAAACGAAATCATTAACAAGTATAAATACGTCACTTAATTCTAACATCAAATAGAAAAATAACTAGAACGATAAAATGCTTCACAGATTTTCATGTTTGGTCATACCAATAAAATCTTTTTGGTTCATGGCTTGTTAACACCTACAGCAATATTTAAAATTGTATTTTTTTCATACACAAACTTACACCTCTTATGGCATAGGTGATAATAAAAATGTATTGGCAGAACAAGAATTCCGCCATGTATGAGTCTAGAAGCAAATATTAATACTTTTTGGCAAAAGTGTTAACAGCATTGATGTGTTCCGGCTTTTGATGGATGGTGTAGGGTGTAAGTCTACATTTAATGTAAATAGTTGATATGATTGATATTGATAATTTTGAGTACTGAAGGACGAGGGATGGTAAATGAAACTGTTCCGCGTCGATGCTAATTTCAGACTGATTTAATTCAGGTAAAAAATCAACTTGCACACGTATGCTAAACGTGGCGGCACTATAAGGCTGCGCTACATTGATACCTATTTTAATATATTATGTACGTATCTATGCAATAGCCCGTACATCCTGCCTCTCCAGAAAGAAAGGGAAACAATATAAAAATAGCTTACGATAAGACGATAAAAATAGCAAACATAATGAGAACATTTCAAAAATATAACTTATAAAAATTAGTGATATTAATAGTCCTGTCCATATTTTAATCACACCACACTAACGGTTTTTTTTTTACATTTCACTCATTAGCAACTTCATGTTTTCGCGGAATGACCATAGGGGAAGTTGCTTTGTTAACACTAGCCACTGATTTGCTCAAGGACTCACTCACTATCATTTCGCTTACACTTTCACAAGTCGAAGCCGCACGCAGCTCTGCGTGCGCGGGCGCCGCGAGTGGCGCGAGCGTCGCCAGGGGGGCGCGCGTGGGCGGCGGCGGCGGCGTGACGCCAGCCTGCTGCTGCTGCTGGTAGACCGCAAGCTCGGCCCCAGGTCGGTGAAGCCACAGGCACCTCGTCTTCATCCGTCGGTAAACGATGATAACTGCCATAAATACCAGAATGGCAACGATGACGTACCCGACAGAGTAGTGATGAATGTCATGAACGTTTAATTCTGCTGCTGATTCTTCTCTAAGTTTTGATATCTGTGTCTTCACGATCTGAAGCAAGTGCTCATTCTGATAGCTTTTCTGATCTGTGATATTAATGGCAATTGAAGTATTGATAAGTTTATTTAGCATGGAGACCTCTGGGATTTGTAATCTTTGATTTGGATTGATATTCGCTTTGCTGTAAAAATTATTGTGGGAATATATTGTAAAATCATTTCCTTTCATGGTGCACATAGGGCCAAGGTGAATCACCCCGCTGTCTCTTAGTACTTGCGGCGACACGCCGTCTGGACAGATTATGCGCACTCCGCATTCTTCGCAACAGGAGAATAGCCAGGAGTTATCTGTGTGCAACTTAGTCCAGCTTTCTTTGCAGGTTGTTATCTCTGATATGCAAGGACTCACACTGCTGTCTATTAGCTGGATGTCACATAGTGATTGTTTGATATTCATTGTATATACAGGCTTATCTAGGGTACATAGTAGTTTGTTTTCTGGGAAGTGGCGACACAAGGTAAAATCTAAGTCTGATAAGAATAAAACTGAATCCTTTTTGACATTAAATCCTATGTATGGATAAGTCGTTTTAATGTGATAAAACCTTTGCTCCCTTCTTTGTGGGATGCTGATAATCTTGTTCAGTTCAAAAATATCACTGCTCAGTAGAGGTATTTTAATTTCTATGATAAGATATTTATCTGTGATTCTCGCTGAAACTCTTAATAGCTTGTAGAGATGCATGATATTTGATAGGTCTAGCGGTAGGGTAAGATCTCCTTGTAAGTGGCTTGATATCGTTTTTATTTGCTTTTCCAGCTGTTCCGGTGATATAAGGTAAGTATTTATATGGCCATGATTGATGTCGGTTACAGTGTTAATTAAAGTTTGCTGAATCTGCTTTATGTTTGATATAATGATTTGTGCTGCAAGGGTCGATGATACGACGTACATTCCGTTACTCAAATCCACACGAACATGATCTATCTCTATTGTCAAGTTATTTAGATGCCCTTCTATAAATGAAAAATGCTTATTCATGATGTTCTCGTGTCTCTTCAAGATATTGTACTCCGCCTCCATTACAATAGTTTGATTTTGTATCAGTCTTCTTAAGTGATTTTCATTTTGGCTGATTTTTTCTATATCTTTTTGATATTGGTCAGCAAACCTTGCATCTAGAACCCCAAATAGAGAATTAGCGATGTAGCCTACTCCATCAATTAAACCTCTTTTCTGTCTCCTAGCGTAAGGAGTCTTAAGAAGCTTATTATAATGTTCAATTTCGTCTAACTCGTGCTCCAGTTGCAAAATGATGGTCTCGTATTGAGTATTTTCTATCCATGGACCGGCTTCCTTGATATGTGCAACGTATTTCTGTATATTGTCTAGTCCTTGCCAGTACGTACTCATATTATAATACATGATAAGTTTCCATTCCTCTCTGACGTACTGCAGATTTGATATTTTGTCAAAATAAAACCCTTTTTCGTTTGTCAATTTTGTAACCTGGTATCCTTGTAGTTGCTGTTGTAGACTCGGTGATATGAGCATGGAAAAGACCATACAGAGAGTCAAAAAAAAGTTTTTGAATACGCTGGGCTTTCTTACACTGCGCCGGTGGCTTAAGGGTGTTGACTGTACGTCATCTGATCCAGGTATGGCTTGTCCGCTTTCTTGTTTTCTGTTTTGTTTTTGATCTTCATTTGATAATAGAGGAACCAATTTGATAACTGGCCTCTTGATAATATTATTTTTTGTTTTTAATGATACAATTCGGACTTGACCATCCTTTCCGGGATGTACTTCCTGTACCCGCCCCATTGCCCATTTTCCTGGGGGCAGATTATCTTCCTTCACCAGCACAATGTCATTGATTTTGATATTTTGGTCTGGTGACCTCCACTTCGATCTCGCCTGAAGTTGCTGCAGGTACTCAGATGACCATCTCTTCCAAAATTGATTCGTGATGTGTTGCAAAAGCTGCCATCTTTTGCTTAAACACAGAGATCCTGGCTCCGGATCTGGTCTTGATAGTAAGGGCCCACCAACAAGAAAATGACCAGGTGTCAATGCGTCATCTTCAGGACTTTCGGTTAAGGAATGAAGCGGTCTCGAGTTCAAAAAAAATTCCGCTCTGTGTAACACTGTTAAAAATTCTTCGTAAGTCAGTCTTTGATCACCAATGACTCTCTTAAGATGGTATTTGAGACTCTTCACAGCCGCCTCCCACAGACCGCCGGCACTTGGATAGGACGGTGCGTTAAAATGCCATTGAATATTCATTTCGGCAATGTTATTAAAGAAGTCCTCGTTGATGCAGCCAATGATCTCCTGATATTCCTTTTTCAATATTTTGTTAGCGCCTACGAAGTTTGTCCCGTTATCGCTATACATATCTCTGGGCATGCCGCGTCTCGAGCAGAATCTGTGAAAGGCTGCTAGAAATGCTGGAGTACTGAGATCCGATACGAGTTCCAGGTGGACAGCCTTGGTTGATAAGCACACAAAAATTGCAACGTATCCTCTCGTTGTGCGTACTCCACGTCCCTTGTTCAGTTTAAGCTCAAACTGTCCCGTAAAATCTACTCCAGTGTGGGTGAAGGGTCTTGATGGAACCACTCTTGGTTTGGGCAAATCAGCCATTATTGGTTGATAGTTTTTTTGACTAAATCGACGGCACTTTACACATTGTCTCAGGTTTCGCTTTACCGTTCGCAATCCACTCAGTATCCAGAACTTGTTTCTGATAAATGATAAAGTGAGTCTAGCTCCACCGTGTAACGTAGTCACGTGTGCCTGATTTATGATAAGATCGGTGAGCCGACTGTGACTGGATAAGATGATAGGGTGTTTAGCTTGCCAGCTGATGTTTGAATTTTCCAACCTTCCCCCTACCCTTAACAATCCGTCCTGCTGGTTTACAAAGGGATTTAAACTACATAATTTGCTGCTTTTATGCACGCGACCTTTTGTTTTGATATTTTCTAAATCTTCAAAAAACTCATGCGATTGAACAGTTCTTATTATCAAGTTATAAGCTTCATTTATTTCTGTAGGTGTTAATATAAATACACTGCCAGTAGATGCACGGCGCCCTTCTCGGGTTCGTCTGATAAAACGTGACACCCACGCTATTATTCTAGCTACGCGCGTGATAGAGCTGTGTTGATTTAATAACTCCAATATTAATGTCGACTTATTTTGACATAAGGCCGTGGTCCCACTAATACTTTTTGTTTCAATGTTGGGTTCCTGATATATTTTCGAAATTATTTTGTTTTCAAATGTGGGTAGCCATTTTGGGCCCTCCCACCACAGACGATGCTCCAATAACTGAGTGACGGTCAAACCCCTAGTTGCACTGTCAGCTGGGTTGTCTTCAGACCGCACATGATGCCATTTCTCAGCAGGTATGATATCTTTGATTTGTTGCGTTCTATTAGCAACATTGCGCAAGCGTATGCCTTCTCTGAGGCATCGCTAAACCCATGCAAATGATATTGTTTTTCCGTATTACCTAAATGGCGTGATATACAGAGCTGATTGATATTTTGGAGGTCATTACGGAGCTGCATCCACTCTTGAATGATATCTTGTGACAATTCGTCATCCCAACTTACACTGGTGGCCCAGGCTTTCTGAAATAAAAGTTTTGCTTTGATAGTTAGGGGTGATAGCCAACCTATGGGATCGAATATTCGTGATATGTCTGATAAGAGTTCCCTTTTGGTACGACGTTTATTTTCTGATAATTCAAACTGATTATTTCCGAAGGTAAATGAGTCAGAGGTCGGGTTCCATTTCAGCCCTAAAGTCTTACGTGATTCGGTACACCTGAATTCAAAGGGGTTATTCAGCTGCTCTTGTGATAAATCTTTGACCAGTTCCTCTGTGTTACTGGACCATTTACGTATGTTCATGCCTGCCCCGCTTAGGATGGAAATTAATTGTTTTTGTATTTCTTTTGCTGTTTCTAAGCAGTTATCTCCTCCTAAAAAATCGTCCATATAAAAATTCTCATTCAAGGCCAGTGAACCCAGTGGGAATTTTTTAGCTTCATCTTTGGCCAACTGTTTCAAAGTTCTCATTGCGAGAAAGGGGGCGGCCTTGAAACCATATGTGACGGTTGTTAGATGGTATGTTCGGAGCGGCTCGTCAGGGGTGCATCTCCATAAGATTGATTGTAGTGGTTGATAATCTTTTGACACTAGGATTCTGCGAAACATTTTTTCTATGTCAGCAGTCATCACATATTTATACTGTCGCCAGCTTATGATGAGATTTTGCAGATCTGCTTGAAGGTTCGGGCCCTGCTCCATTAAGTCATTAAGGCTGTACCCAGTGGATGTTTTGGAGGACGCGTTGAATACCACTCTCAGTTTGGTAGATGAGGAATCCAGTCTGAGAACACCATGATGGGGTAAGTAGCACGTGGGTTCATTAACGTTCTTTGATGTGGGCTGCATGTCGCCTAATTCTAGGTACTCTTCCATGAATTTTTTATAGCTGTCACCAAAAATATTCTTATTGGCCATCTTACGCTCCAGCTGACTGAACTGTGCTAGTGCCTTTGGTTTTGATGCTCCAAGATTTTTTTCAAAATCCGGTTTCATGGGGATGACTACTTCATACATTCCGTTTTCCAACCGCTTAGTAGTATTTTGATATATGTCTTCGCAATACTGCTCCCCACTTGACATGATAGATGGCGTTGTAATCTCTTCCATCTCCCAATATTTAGATAAATCTGATAAGTTGTTGATTACAACGTGACAGTTAAAAGTTTTTACGCTGCCACACAGAATCCACCCTAATTTCGTCTGTTGTGCGATAGGTGACTGGGGTGGTCCCTTGATAAGTCCACTCATTATGATATCTGAGTAAACGCTAGCGTCCAGTAATAAATCGATAGGCCTTGATACATTGTAATCTGGATCCGCTAGGTTTACGTGCTGGAGATGAGGCCATGATTGTCTTGTGAAAGAGTGGTTAGGTAAATTGTTTAATACCTTTGATATGATTAAAGCTCGTGTAGTAAAATGATAGTCATCATAGATTGAATGACATGTGATATTGATTGAGCTTTTACTCTGTTTAGCTCCATCGCCTATGCCTAATACGGAGGCGTGATGCGGCTGACGTTTTAAGCCTAAAATCTGAGCAGCCCTTTCTGATATTAGGGAAATCTGAGACCCTTGATCTAGCAGAGCGCGTAGAGTGATATAGGTACCGTTAGCTGATAATACATTCAATAAAACGGTAGTCAAAAGAACCTCTTCATTTTCGCCTGATACATGGTTCACATGGTGCTGCATGTTAGGTACGCTCTGAGAAGAAGAAGAATTGGTGTCATTCGACAATTTGGTTGCGAAAGCCTCGTGTAGCAACGAATTGTGCTCTCCGTTGCAAGTTTTACAACGTTTCGTGGAAACGCACGGGTTGTCAAAGTGCTTGTACAGACAGTTTTTACATATTTTATGTTTCGTAATTTCCTTTAACTTCGCATCGGGTGACATGCCGGTAAATTTCCTACACTGAAATATGTCATGATTATAATTACATATAAGGCATTTAGTTACACGTGTATGATAAGTTCTATTCTGTTGGTTATTATATTTTTCACGGTGAAAATTTCTAGGAGGGAAAGGTTTCGGGTTAATATTTTGTTTTGGAGCTGAGGGTTGCTCTCTTTCCTTTTTATGCATGGGCTCTAGAGCAATGAATTTACTCTCTACAAATGATATGAACTCTGATAACTCGGGCAGTTCACGCGGTGATTTTCTAGCTTCCTTGTAATCCTTCAGCGTTTCTGCATCTAACTTTTTACTTAAAAGATGTACAAGTAAAGGATCCCACGTGTTGGTATCAATGCCGAGGTTATGTATTGCGTGGATACACTCTACGGAGGTGTCATGTAACCGCTTCAGTTCAAAAACCGATTGCCGCTGCACAGTGGGTTGGTTTAATAAAATTTCCATCTGATTGCTAAATAAAAGTTGTTTGTTATCGTATCTGTGAACCAAAATTTCCCATGCAGTTTCATAATTTTCAGACGATATGTGGAGATGCTGAATGAGCCGCTCAGCTTCTCCCTTGACTTTTGATTTTAGGTGCTGCATTTTTTGAGCGTGGGTCAAAACTGTGCTGTTATGAATAGTTTCACAGAACAGATCATAAAATGAAGGCCACTGCGAGTATTTTCCATAAAATACAGGTATATCAAGCCGCGGAGTTGACTGTTGCGTATGGGCAGTAGATGATAATTTGTTATTTAAAACCCGTTTTATGTTCTTATAGCTTTTTTCAAATTTAGAGTATTCATCTTCGTATTTTGAGTCAGACCCTTGTAAAATTTCATCTATCTCAAGGTGTAGATTATCGATGATGTTCCAGCGAGATTGTAAGTTTCGTAGTTCATCTTCGATTTCCCATTTTTCTAAAATTTTGTCTACATCAATGCTGTTGATGAGACGAGTCAGAGCTCTAAAATTAGTCTGTTGTTTGGACATTAATTCGTCAATTTTAGAATTGACACCCTTTTCCCGCTGTCCATAGTTCAACAAAGAAGCCTTTAAATTTTCATACAGTTCTTTTGTGAATTCAAACTTATTTTCAGTGAAGTATGTATCTGTTTTTGGCTGATTACTGTCTGTTAATTGTTTATTATTGATATAAAATTTTACCCAGAGGTCTTCCAGATTATTGAGCTTCGTTTTAAGATATTCTGAAGTTTTTCTACTCGCAGAATCCTTCCCAAAGTTACTTTTCATTGATTTGATGGACTCTATGATTTCATTTTGCTGCTTAAGTAGATCCTCCATGATAATGATAAATGATGATAGTAGCAAAACAAAGGAACGATCTTACTTGATATGATGATGCAGAAGTTGCTAGATTGCGCGTAGTGCTGCAAGTTCGGCTGATAAGGGTGCTGGCCTCACGCAGTGAGCCTGCCGGCCGACAGCGAGCTGACGATGTTGATGTACCAGCAAGCTACCTAGCTTGCCGTGTGATGATAATGGAAATACGCGTCAACTAACTCCTCACTCGATGATATAAAATCCAATGATATAATGGTCACGTTCTCTGATCACAGGGAACACTGTCAATGCCACGTGTCTTTACACAAACGCACTGAGGTCCCGTTTTTGACCAGACCGCGCGAGTGATCAAAATTCTCGAAGGACCAAAAATAAATGTAGGGTGTAAGTCTACATTTAATGTAAATAGTTGATATGATTGATATTGATAATTTTGAGTACTGAAGGACGAGGGATGGTAAATGAAACTGTTCCGCGTCGATGCTAATTTCAGACTGATTTAATTCAGGTAAAAAATCAACTTGCACACGTATGCTAAACGTGGCGGCACTATAAGGCTGCGCTACATTGATACCTATTTTAATATATTATGTACGTATCTATGCAATAGCCCGTACAGATGGATAGTTGTGTCAACCTAGTGCGTCTTGTGTTTGTAAGGAAAACGTAACACGATGAATGTAACGCCCAATATATTATTTGCTTTTACATTCTGATGTTGCTCTCGTGGAAAAATGTTCAGCAAGATGTCCCAGTAAACATTGTTTTTTATATCTAGCATAAAACAGCGGGAGAGTGGATGCGCGCGGGACTTTGCTCATACGAAAATAAATATGTTAACTGCCTCCGTAGCTCAGAGGCAAAGTTCACTGGCTTTACACAGGAGGTCGCGGGTTCGATTCCCGGCGGGGTCAATTGTAAGACTCGTTTTGGTTGGTGGTAGGACATTTTCTAAGCCCGCCTGGCTAGCTACCACCATCTTATCTAAGTCTTGCCGCCAAATATCAATGTTGATATCATTGGTGTGTTCCGGCATGAAGATAAGATAGCCAGTTCCCCATTGTGTTGGGGAATCTTGGTAAGCCCGCTTCTATCTTCGGCAACATCGTCACTTACCACCAGGTGAGATGTTGTCAAGGGTTTACCAATTGTACATAAAAAAAATGTACCATGTTCTTTTTTAGGTGAATGCATAATCTTTAAATGTTTTGTTTGTTTACTAACAGTCTATTGATTGAAATAAACATTTTGAATTTGAATAACATATCTGAAGATCTATGGGGCAGGCCGAGGATAGATATGCACGACGAAAGCTTGTAGACACCTCCACAAAGGCACTTCAGGATGGACACGACCTTCAGAAATGAAGAATACGACTGGATTGATTGATCTGAAGATCATGTCATTATTGGCTACTGCTGCTGCTCCTTTGTGCAAATTGAGAAGAAAGATAAAGAAAAGTTCACAATCCAACTGTTTTTTTTTTATTACGCGATATCTTCGCAGATTGTGAAGAGATTTTCGTGAATCTTTTTTATTCGATAGGGATGCTCCCGACTAGTTTTTTTATAAAATTAAACAAAAAACAAAAATAATAATGCAAAATTGTTTTTTAACGTGTTAAGCGTTTCTAATTATTTACTTTCATATGCCCCAAAGGCTGTATTTCGAAAATTGCATAATCATATGGATGTAAATTTATTATTGATGTTTAGCATTGAAATTCAAATAAAAATTATTATCTTCTTTTTTTCCTCTTATCTGTAATCGTTTCTCTGTAAAATTAAAATAAAACCGGTAAAGTGCGAGTCAGAACCGCGCACAAAGTAATCCGTACCATCATACTAGATGGCGCTAGTTTCTTTACATTTTAAAGAACCACGTTTTTTGTATGGAGACTTCCACTTTTTCTAATTTTTTGTATTTGTTGTTATAGCGGCAACAGAAATATATCATCTGTGTAAAATTCAACTGTCAGCTATCACGGTTCATGAAATACAGCCCGGTGAAAGATGGACAGACAGACGGACAGCGGAGTCTTAGTAATAGCATAGGTAATAGGGTCCCGTTTTACCATTTGGGTACGGAACCCTAAAAATTGGGTGAGGGGCTCTTCGGAGAGTGTTGGGAGGAGGGGGGTTCGCAACCGGCAGTTTTGGATTCAGCGGGGTCGAATAAGTAAGTAAACACCTTTTGTCAAAAAATAATATGACTTACTTCTAGAATTTCACTTTTACAAACTCTTGAACTGCCATACGAGAATGCTTAAAATTATTTTAGTTGCCTTGTAAAGCTACTAATGACTACTTCTAATTTTTTTTTTAATCATCTATAGAAAAATAAAATTGTGCCAGACAATTAAGCATATATTATGTAGTTATATGAAATGATAACACAAACGTTTTTTTTATAAACTTTGGAGGTACTTAGAACAGCCTTTCGTTATTATGATTATAAAATCATACCTATAAAATTCTACCTTTATATGTCGAGCCCGCCATTGTTCTGACCTGCTTTTACGTTGTCAAGTACTTGGTTCACGAATTCAGATGTTTTTCCAGCTATTTTAATTTCTGTAACAACAAATTATTTATTTACAATAAACACCTTTGTTATTATCTTACCTCTTCTTATCATCAACCAAACAACACAATGACTACAAAAAACGATCGTACCTAGGATTGCCAGATGTCCGGTTTTCGACCGGACCGTTCAAAATTCAAAACAAACCAGACAAAAGTAGCAGTTTTCAGTAAGTTTATCTGTTATTAAACAAAAATTAAAAACATGTCCAGTTTTTTAAAAACATCTGGCAACCCTATGTACTTACAGGTATTCAAAACAAACCAGACAAAAGTAGCAGTTTTCAGTAAATTTATCTGTTAATAAACAAAAACTAAAAACATGTCCGCTTTTTTTAAACACATCTGACAACCCTATGTACTTATAGATAGGAAGTGAAATGTACAGTCTTCAAAATATAAAATAAACCGCCTCCGTGGCGTAATGGATAGTCCATTCGCTTCACACAAGAGGTCGCGGGTTCTATTCCCGGCGGGGTCAACTTTGTAAGACTCGGTTTGGTCGGTGGTAGGGCATTTTCATAGTCCGCCTGGCTAGCTACCACCATTTTATCTAAGCCTCGCCGCCAAGCATCAGTGTTAACAGCATTGATGTGTTCCGGTTTGAAGATAAGATAGCCAGATCCCCATTGCATTGGGAAATCTTGGTAAGCCCGCTTCCATCTTCGGCATCATCACTTACCATCAGGTGAGATAATGCCAAGGGCTTACCAATTGTAAATTAGAAATTAGAAAGTTCTAAATATTAACTGTTACCTGTAGCGATGTTTACGATGTTCTTTAGTTGAGAGTTCCAATCAACATTGTTTTGTGGATTGGTCATTCGGCTGCTAAGAATCTGCTTGATCTGAGCTATACCATTCAAAAGCCGCTCTGAAAGAAAACAAGAACAAATATTACTCTTTCTGAGGACACCATACTGTAGGCCAGTCCCTCGCGAAATAATTTTACAAACAATAGGTTATAATAATCAATCCAAGACAACTAATACCACAGATTAACATAAGATGCTCGAAGTCTCCTAGGCATGTGAACCATTTTTTTTTTGTGTAAAACTGGATTTTCAGAATAAACAACTTGAAAATTCCATAAAATGAAAAATAAGTTAAAAAAAAACAAAAAAAACACGCCTCTAGTGAGGTTATGAACACAGGCCGGTTACATAACCGCAGTTCGGTTTGTGAGCTAGATTTGGTAACCACTCGGCTAGGCTAGCTTTAAAAATGATTTGTAAAAATGTGATACATATTGAGCTGCATGCTTCACGTCCGACTCTATTGTGTGGAAAGTTGGAAAATAACTTTTTGCCAGAGATGAGAACCATATAGATTGATTTTTGGACCTTAAAAACCCCCATATACTAATTTTCAAGCAAATTGTTTCTGAGAAACTAATAATATACACATGTACATATATCGGCTTCCCGCGATCTTCACCAGCTCGACGGACGGTTCACTGCGTGAGAGGTCTGTCTACGCTACGTTTTCCGGTGCGCGGCCGCCACTCGAGAAATTTACTACCCCATCGGCCATCTGGTCTACGAGCTATACAATACAATACAATATTCTTTATTGCATCACATAAAAAAAACATAAAAAAAAGAAATTAACAATAAAGAAGAAAGCCTATACAATAGAAGGCCTTATTGATAGGTAGCAATTTCTTCCAGGCAACCTTTGGGTAGGGAAAAGCGATAGAATAAGTTAAGGGGCAGTGCAATAATTAAAAACAGAAAAATAAACAGTTGCAAATAAACAGTTATATAAAATACTTAAATATTATAACAATAATATATAAAATAATAAATATATACATAAACAAACAAAAACATAAATATTTTATCTATCTATGGTAAAGAAAGGAAAATGAGATAGTAAGGAAGCTATTGCCCTGCCCACTGCCACTTCAGTTTAGTGATTCTGTGAGCTATGTCGGTTACTTTGGTTCTCCTGCGGATCTCCTCGTTTCTGATTCGATCACGCAGAGAAACTCCGAGCATAGCACACTCCATTGTCCTTTGGGTGACGTTGAGCCTTCTTATGAGGCCCATAGTAAGCGACCATGTCTCAGTTCATCACGGGCAGCGCAGGACCGGTCGTCGTGAAAATCCTTGGGGGAGGCCTTTGTCCAGCAGTGGACAATTTTCGGCTGATATGATGATGATGATGTACATATACATATATACAAGCATAGGTCGTTTGAATTAATTAGGCAGTTATTCCAATACTTACTGTGTTCTTGTTGAAGGCCATAGAGTTTCAATTTATTAGCCTCGTGTTGAGCTTTTTTCTTGAGCCTGCAAGCTCGTGACGCCAACTTGTTCTTCTCCTTCCTTGTTTTGGGCCTGATGTTGAACGGCAGCTCGCTCACGGGAATCATGTCATTGATCACTTTGCTCAAATTGTCCAGCTCCTTTCCGATCACGTACAATTTCCTTGGATTTGGTGTGAGATCATTGCCATCACCTTTTCTAGCTTTGCCGCTGTAATCAGAATTATTTTTTTACAGCAACGTTATGCATACCTTATTACCTAAAGAGGGCGCTGTCAAGGACAGGTAAAAATTGGAATAAAAACTTTTTTGTTATGCTATAAAAATGTCCCGCCCCGCATATGCGTTCCATTAGAAGAAAAATAATTAATGGAATCTCCTTGGTGATATTAACTTCTTGGATTTGTCCTGTATCGTAATGGTAAAAAAAATTATAACATTATTTTGTTAGAGGAAAAGTGTTATGATTATATTTTTAAATTTCGGTATAGTGTTCAATAAAGTTTGTCAATATAAACTCGTTTTGAAGTCTACAATTTGAATTTTACGATATGAGATTAGATAAATCAACATTAAACAATACGCTTATAAGAAAAGAGGCGTATCCGAATTATTCAGACTTGATAAAAAAATCACAAATCAATGTGGGTTTGTATGGGAGGTAGGTAGCTTATTAATTGTTAATGCAAGTAGGAATTATAATTAAGTTTTAGTAACTCACTAAGTTTAATTAAAATCGTTAAAGCAATTTTTGAAAAATATAACAAATAACCTGGATGTAAAGGCCTACTACAGTGAGGAGTTCATTATTCCAAGATAAATCTGAATATGGTAGGTACCTCCCATACAAACCCAGAATTTATGTAACATTTTCTCAAAAATGGCCCTAATGATTTTATTGGAACTTTATAAATAACTAGGACTCATAAAGGCCTACTACAGTAGGGAGTTCATTATCCCAGGAAAATCTGCATAACGTACCTCCCATACAAAACCTAACTATTTATATATTTTTTTATCAAATCTGTTACCTTTATTCTCCACGCTTACTAAGATAAGCGTAATGTTTTTAGTTGCTTTGTGTATGCCTGACTACGCCGGATGGTCAAGGCTTCAAGATTTAAAAAAAAATGGAGACCTTAAAAATATTGTGAGCCGGTCACGGGACGCCTGGCAGATGTGAAACACACACTACTACATACAGAATGGCATGCGTCGTCACACCAGAAATCGATTTTACGTGCGGCTATAGATGTTTCACATCAATAATATTTATTGCCATAACCCAAATTGTACCCCAATCTGTTCAGTAGTTTAAGCGCTAGAGAACAAAGTAACTAGTATCTGATCTGTGGCTAGAGTACTGGACGGACGCACACACACACATTTTTTATTCCTTTAGACTCCATTAAGTACAATTTAGATAGACTCCATTTTTACAATCAATCGCCACCAAAATCTCAACTTAATTTTTTTGCCATTACAACACCTTCTACAGTCTTCCCTCAGAAGTAAATAGTTTCTATTGAGCCCTTAAAATAAAGTAATACATACATATTGCAACTCAACATTTTACATCTAGTGGTGAAAAGGAAACGAAATGTTTACCTGTGTTTGATACCTCTGACACTACAATTGGGGCTAAAGACTGGGTCAGTGACAGAGTTGAGCACATGTGGGTCCTCAGACTTTTTCTTCAGCACTAGCCTTTGCCCCTTTGGGCCCTTGGCCTGGACATTGTACTGCCAGAAGTACCTTTCCTTCTTGGCATTGTTGCGCGCTTGCTTGCTCTCTGATTCATCATTGGAATCTGTGAAAAATTCAAATATTAAAAGGTAAGCTTCTCAATATTTTTCAAGGTTCCATATTCCATACCTTTCTCTGTGTCGAGAATAAATACGGAACCCTACTATTGTGCACACACACACACATATGTCATTTCTGTGTGACTGTGTCCGTTTGTCACGGCACAGTATTACGATATGGCTTACAGTGGAGCAACGCCTTTGATGTCGCACGATGCCGCCACGGCGTAGGTACTAGCAGTACTAGCCTTAGCCCCGCCGCCCGCCACCCCGCAAGTACCCCTCCGTTGCTCTGCGTAAGTACATTCGTTGCACTACTGTAAGCCGCTATATTGAAATACTGTGGTCACGGTTAGTTTAACGCCTCCCCTCCCTCCTCCAAGTTACACTATCTCCCGAAGATTTTAGACTAGGGCTTCCGCTACGTTAGTAATATTCCCTAAAACGAGCGACCGCCGCACGCGTCCGCTTCAATTAGCGCTGTATCTTTGCGAAACACACACGCCGCCGCGTGCGTGCGTGCGTGCGTGCGTGCGTGCGTGCGCCCGCCCGTCCGTGTTTTAGCGGACAATTTTAAGGTACACCCAGTTACTAAGTTCCGCTGTCTGTCTGTTTACCAGGTTTATGATATAGCGTCCCCACTTTCCTACCCCTTGGGCACAGTATATATATTAGTACTAACCTTGGGCATACAGTGAGGGCCGCTATTCCTGCCAACACCATAAGGTGAAGTCAAGGACCAGTTACGGTAGGTCTTGCCGCTAAGACGCCAACCTGGTAGTTTTAGCGTATCTGGTAGATATACGAGAGGGATTGTCTGTCTGTCTGTCCGTCTGTCAGCGGGCTGTATTTCATGAACCGTTATAGGTAAACAGTTGAAATTTTCAAAGAATGTGTATTTCTATTGCCGCTATAAAAACAAAAAATAAAATAAAAAATTCAAGGGTGATTGATTACAGTACAGGAAACGTGATAGTTTACACGTTTTTTAAGTTTTTTTTATATTCGCTCTATCGTAAAATCGGTTATATATACAAGCGTGAAACTTGGTGTGATCCTTATTCTTACTAATATTATAAATGTGAAAATGTGTTTGTTTGTTTGTTACCTTTTCACGCTTCAACACCTTAACCAATCTTGATGAAATTTGGCGTACAGGTAGCCTGTGTCATTGGGAAGGACATAGGCTACTTTTTATCTCGTAAAAATAGCATAGTCCGATGCAGTTCCTGAGGGAAGTGAAAAAATACTCTTTTTTGGTTAATGTCTCTAACATCGCAACGGACCAATGGCTTGCTGTGATTTTTTGCACAGATATGATTGAGGGGGTGGAATATGACATAATTTAATAATTAGCATATCCTGAAATAGTTCCCGAGGGATCTGGGTAAAACTCATTTCCACGCTCGCGCACGTCAGCGTCTTTAAAACGGAGCGACGGATTGAAGTGATTTTTGTATAGAATTGGTTGAAAGGGTGGGAAGTGACATAGACTGCTAATCAGAATAGCCCGATCGATATAGTTCCTGAGGGATCTGGATAAAACTCATGTCCACGCTCGCGAGCCTCTTGCGGCTAGCGCACCACTCACCCTCGAAGACAGTCATAAAAACGATGTCAACGCGGGCAAAAGCTAGTTATATTATATTCCAGAAGTAAAACAACCATGTGGTGAGTCGTACTCTCACTAAGGAGTCCCAAATGAATTTAAAAAAGCATTTTTTTGTGTCGTTCCGAGTGGAAAACCAAAAAGAAACACATTTAATGTAGACTAAAAATAATCTAAAAACCACGTTTTTATGTGTTCTAAAAAGAGTGAAATAACCCTGCGGCTACTTTTTATCCCGTGAATATAGCACAGTCGGATGCAGTTCCAGAGGGAACTGAAAAAATATCCTTTTTTTGGTTAATTTATCTATAACATCGCAACGGAACAATAGATTGTTCAGATTTTTTGCACAGAAATGGTTGAGGGGATAGGAAATAAGATAATTTACTAATTATTACCATATCCTGACATAGTTCCCAAGGGATCTGGTGAAAACTAATCTCGCGCTCGCGCATGTCGGTGCCGCAACGGAGCAACGGGTTGAAGTGATTTTTGTTTAGAATTGGTTCAGGGGGTGGGAGGCGACATAGACTGCTAATCAGAATAGCCCGATAAAGTTCCTGAGGGATCTGGAGGAAACTCATGTCTACGCTCGCGCACCACTTACCCTCAAAGACAGTCATAAAACGATGTGCACGCGGCCGAAGCCGCGGGTCAAAGTTAGTACACACATCACCACTACATAAATGCTTACAGGTGAACTTGATAAACGTGGGCGCATAAAAGTTTTATGAATGACTTCATGAATGAGCATGAAAGCTTAAGTTTTAATATCTTAGTAGAAAGATGCGCCCTACGTTTTTCGAGTTCACCTGTAAACACGTATGTGGTAGTGGTGGTGTGTGTGTTGTGTGTGGTGGTGGTGTGTTTTGTATGTGTGTATGTCCTCTTGGGTCAAACTCGTATACCTAGTTATTTTATTCTTTTGAAGGCAAACATAAAAACGTGGTTTTTGGATTATTTTATTTGCTATTTTTTAGTCCTATTCTTATTGTAACACTATCTTTTGCGCAGGCTTCGCTCACGTGGGTATCGTTAATGACTGTAATCGGAGATGCATCGAAAATGTTATAGAAAAAACCACTTACACTTTTTTTCCGAATTTTCCGGGCAACTTTACCAATTTTACCTATATAAAAACTATATCGGGCTATTTTGATTAGCAGTCTATGTCACTTCCCACCTCCCCTCAATCAATTCTATACAAAAAATCACTTTAATCCTCTGCTCCGTTGCGACGCGATTGCGATTTTTACTACTCTATATTCTGTACTTTCTCTATTTTTTTATGTAATTTACAATAAAGAATATTTGATTGATTGATTGATGCTAGTGCGCGAGCGTGGAAATGAGTTTTCCCCAGATCTCTCGGGAAAAATGTGTCAGAACATGCTAATTAGTAAATTGTGCCATTTTCCAACCCCTCAACCATCTCTGTGCAACAAGGCATAACAATCCATTGTTCCATTAAAATTTAAATAAATTAACCAAAAAAGAGTATTT
Source organism: Coleophora flavipennella (assembly GCA_947284805.1). NCBI lineage: Eukaryota > Metazoa > Arthropoda > Insecta > Lepidoptera > Coleophoridae > Coleophora > Coleophora flavipennella. The sequence goes on along the minus strand of OX369280.1, from coordinate 15,959,653 downwards.
TATCAGTTCCCTCAGGAACTGCATGCTTTCACGGGATAAAAAGTAGCCTATGCCCTTCCCCGTAACACAAACTACATGCATGCCAAATTTTATCAAGATTCGTCGAGGTGTTGAAGCGTGAAAAGGTAACAAACAAACAAACACATTTTCACATCTTTAATATAAGAAAGGATTGTATGTACTAAAACATGGATCCTATAAATATACGAAACTACTTTATCTTACCACCTTCAACTCAGGAACTGTAACTAATCAAACGGTTGGTTACAAGATTATTTATTTAAGAATGAACAACTCTGAATTTGCGTGACCCCATCACATCAGCTCATATTATACGTCCCCACCTAGCGAGGGGCTCGAGCCTACCCTGAATTAGAACGTTCGGTCGTTCAAACGTTACTATAAAAGGTGCAAACTATGAAGAGGTCCAGGCCCCAATCCGTTAATTCGAGAGGCAGCGGACTATTCCCCGCCTCTCGAACTATATCTAGTTATATGGTACGTAGACCAAGACACGTACTGTCTGATCCTCCCGATCAAATTTCAGCCAAACTGAACTGCCTCCTGGCAGCTCAGGGAGGATCCGATAGTGTCACTTCTTGAATGAAACAGCCCCCTTTGATTCACCAAGCAGCCGCTCTCATCAGGAGCTCTCCGCGCTGTCCCCTTAGCGTGATATTTTCACACCGATGTGCTTTTAAGGTGGCCCTGCTGCCAAATCTTACCCCCTAAGATTTGGTGGGTAGTGCGGTCTTGGGCCTGTGCATATTTACCTTATGTATATAATAGGTATGTATGCATATAGGCGCAGGGCTGCGAGTCCCACATAACCAGTTCAGCCAGCTGATACTGCGTATGCCTAAATGCATTCTCCTCCTCCCCTCCACCGCAGTCCGATGGAAAAAAAAAGAGGTCCAGACAAATGGAGTAAAACCACACCCCGGACACTGCATAAAAACGGTCGTGAAATGACATTTCTAAAAACGGCGTATTCCCATACGTTCGGGAACTAACTATAACCAATCTGGGCGATGAGGGAGTGAGATCGCAATCTAGAGAGCGGCAGGGAGTGTCCATACTGTATGTTAGTACTAATGTATATACTTTGGTAAAACCATTAGAACCAAGACATGGGAAAAGGAAAGCGGGAAGTCAATTTCGGCGCTGGGAGGATGAAATAGTTGAAATCGCTAGCAGAACTTGGACAGGGGTGGCGGTGGTGGCGGTGTGGTAGCGGTGTGCGAAGGAGAACGGAAACGGCTGGGGGATGCCTTTGCTAATCGGCACACAGATGTCGAAATCTACTAATAAAGTTACCGATGCATAAATTATTAAACTTTCTATCTAACATTTGATTTGTAAGGCTAATAAATAAGAAAATAAAATGTTTTAGGTACGTAGGTAGGTACCCAAGTTGGAATAATAACTTTGGAAAAATGCTGAAACACATAATTATTTATTTTACAGAACATTATTGATTCTTTGACACCATACACAAACTCACAAAAAGTCTAAATATGAATTTTCTTATCCCTAACTTGAGAAATAATGGGTTTCCCCCATACGAACTTTTATACCCTATTTCACCCCCTTCAATGTTTTAGACAAAAAGTAGCCTATGTCATTTCTCAGGATGCCATCTATCTCCTTGCTAAATTTTATCTAAATTTGTTCAACGGTTTAGGTGAGAAAAGGTAACAGACAAACAGACTTTCATTTATAATACAGGTAGTACAGTAATATAGTACAGGTAAGTGCTAATATTTTACTTACCATCTGAAGAGAGATCCTCATATCTATCACTGTCTTCATCAGAATCTGCATCTTTGTCATCTTCGTCTTGGGAATACTCGGCACCGGGGCTGAGAACTCCACCAGACAAAGAGGAAACTGAACCAGCTTCGGCCAAGGAACTGGTGGACAACAGGTGTTTACGAGGCTCCCGACGTTGCCAGATCTAAAAACAAAAAACACACATTAAATGCGTAATAGACGCACAGATGATCATAATATGTAGTACTTACTGATAGACGACAGAACTAGTAAATAGGCTGACGTAAACACAAAAGGTAGTTAAAAGGAATTTCCATGAATAATTTATTATTTGTAATAGTTCCTTGTGGCTAAATTAAAAACAAGTTTAAAAAATAATTATCTACCTATTTATCTGTAGACATTGGATTCTTTTGCTCTCCACTATAGTACTTACGTTCTTATTTTTTTATTGGTTTTTTGGCATGATTTAAGGGCCGCCAGGAGGCACGACTTTCCATACAAACGTAGTTCCGCTTTAAAACAAAAACTACATGCCAGATTGAATCCAAACTTTGCAAATATATTGAGGAGACACATATCGATGTTTGTAATTACTTTTCGATATACTAATATAAAAGGGAAAAAAATAACAGCAGTTTCAAACTTTTAGTACAAAACTAATTTAAGCCTTCGTTTAGTTACGTTAATAATTACTACGATGAAAACTAATTACAAACATCGATATGTGTCTACTCAATATATTTACAAAGTTTGGATTCAATCCGGTATGTAGTTTTTGTATTAAAGCGGAACTAAGTTTGTATAGAAACTCGAGCCTCCTGGAGACTTAAGTAATATCAAATCAAGCCATTAATTGCAAAAAAAATCGTCATAAATTTTAATTTTGCGCTATAGTGGAGAGCTTAAAACATATTGGAGCTAAAGCCCTATACACTATACAGGATGTTGCGGTGCTATGGACCAATAATTTAGGGAAGTATATACTTACTTAAATATTGAAAATAAGAAACACTCTGACATTATATTTATTTTAAATGTGGCCAAGTGCGTTTTGGACCACGCGCAATGTAGGGTTCCGTAGTATTTTCAATAATATATGTATTTTAAAAAACAAAGTTGATATTGCAGTTAGTAAGAAAATTTTGGAGGTATGGAAAATCTATGAACTTTCACAACTCCAACTGCACATCTTTAGTTGGCCGACTTTTACCAATAAACTAAGTTTACTTGGCCTAGCTAATTTTCCTTTTAAACTAAACATACAATACATTTCATATTTCTTAATATAGTGGTTGGTTTAGCTGGTAGTAACACATGCAAATCTTAAAATGCTTTTAAACCTTATATTTAGTAAAAGAATCATTTATCGGTAAAAGACATCTTAGCAAACCCACAGTGGTTTTAACATACCTATTTAACGATACCCCATACGATAGGGTAAATGAACAAAAAAAATCACCCTCGCTTTAGATGTAGTCTAAAAAAAAATTTTTGCACATTTTATTCCGTAACTTCTAAGGGTCACAGATTTGTACAACCATACCAAATCAAAAAAATCACCACAGAAAAGTTTTAGCGTTATAGCTATAATAGACTTTTAGAAAAACGTCTGAGGTATACCGACGTAGACAGACAGACGGACATGACGAAATTATAAGGGTCCTAGTTTAACTACGGAAAAGTTTATTGCCTTAGCTGGAAATCAAAATAGGAGGAAAATGTGAAAAAAAAGGCACTCGCGCACTGAGGATTCCGCACCGAAACACGTTTGGGTAGGAAACTAGAAACATCAACGAGTACAACAATCGGATTGAAGTCAACTTTGTAGTTGAAAAAATGTTCTACCATACATGTTCACAGAGGACGCAACGCAAAGGCCAATTAGTATCCTTCTGCAAACTTGATTTACTTCCGAGTATCAATACAAAGCCGCTTGCGACTCGCGCACCACTCACCCCCAAAGACGATGTCATAAAAACGATGTCCACGCGAGCGAAGCCGCGGGCAAAAGTTAGTAATATTATAAATGTGAAAATGTGTTTGTTTGTTACCTTTTCACGCTTCAACGCCTCCACCAATCTTGACGAAATTTGGTACTGAAAAAGCCTATGTCACGGGGAAGGACATAGGCTACTTTTTATCCCGTGAAAATAGCATAATCCGATACATTAACCGCCTCCGTAGCTTAGAGGCAAAGTTCGCTGGCTTTACACAGGAGGTCGCGGGTTCGATTCCCGGTGGGGTCAATTGTAAGACTCGGTTTGGTTGTTGGTAGGGCATTTTCTAAGCCCGCCTGGCTAGCTACCACCATCTTATCTAAATCTTGCCGCCAAACATCAGTGTTAACAACATATCAATGTTGATATCATTGGTGTGTTCCGGCATGAAAATAAGATAGCCAGTTCCCCATTGCGTTGGGGAATCTTGGTAAGCCCGCTTCCATCTTCGACAACATCGTCACTTACCACCAGGTGAGATGTTGTCAAGGGTTTACCAATTGTGAATAAAAAATAAGAAAAAAAAAACAGTTTCTGAAGGAACTGAAAAAAATACTTTTTGGTTGATTTCTTCAACAACGCAACGGAGCAACGGATTGTTGTGATTTTTTGGCATAGAGATGGTTGAGAGGATGGTAAATAACATAATTTACTAATTAGAATATCCTGACATAGTTTCCGAAGGATCTGAGGAAATCTCATTTCCAGGCTCGCTCACGTCGGCGTTGCAACAACGGAGTAACGGATTGTTGTGATTTTTTGGCATAGAGATGGTTGAGGATGGTAAATAACATAATTTACTAATTAGCATATCCTGACATAGTTTCCGAAGGATCTGGGGAAATCTCATTTCCAGGCTCGCTCACGTCGGCGTTGCAACAACGGAGCAACGGATTGTTGTGATTTTTTGGCAGAGATGGTTGAGAGGATGGTAAATAACATAATTTAATAATTAGCATATCCTGATATAGTTTCCGAAGGATCTGGGGAAATCTCATTTCCAGGCTCGCTCACGTCGGCGTTGCAACAACGGAGCAACGGATTGTTGTGATTTTTTGCATAGAAATAATAGAGGGGGTGAAAAATGACATAGATTGCTAATCAGGATAGCCCCAAGGATCCCGAAAGATCTCTGTAAATGAAATGTTTTTTGAAAAGGAAAACCATGGGGGACAAATACGGTACTTAACGTGCGATCATATTTTCAATCCCAGATGATCAAAAGGTTCCCGAAGGAAAGAAAGAACATTGTATTTCTGGAATGGCCTAATGTATAAGGATAAAATTTAAGGATAAAAAATATTATAGTTACGAAAATATACTTTTTATCCTGGAAAATCAGGGGGTTCTCGAAATAAATCGAAGTAACCCATTATTTTTCCTTCAATTAGGCGTGTCAAATATCACATAGGGTACATTAGATGATCACATAGGGTACAGAAGCGTCGCTGGCTCAACCGGTAACGACTCGGTCCATCTAACCAGAGGTATCGGGTTCAAATCTGGACGGCCAATGTACCAATGAGTTTTTCAAAAACTTACGTACATATCATTACCGATTGCTTTAACGGTGAAGGAAAACATCGTAAGGAAACCTGCACAGGCCTGCGAAGAAACTCGAAGGTTGTGTGTGAAGTCGACCAACCCGCACTGGGCCCGCGTGGTCGATTAAGGCCTAATCGCCCTGATTCAGGGTAGGCTCGAGCCCCTCGGTGGGGACGTATATGAGCTGATATAATAACATTAGATGACGTCATATTTTCTATCCCTGACAATCAAATTTATATCTATAGAATGGCCTTATGTATTAAATTGAAACTTTCACTGTTAGATTATGTGTATTCAATATACCTGATTACAGATACGAAAATATACTTTTATTTTCTGAAAATCGGGGGGTTTTCAAACGAATCGAAAAAGCGCATTTTTTCCTTCAATAAGGCGTGTCGAGTGTCGCAGGTAGCTTGAGTAAAGTCGATGTATATTGGGCGTGCTAAAAGTATGAACGTTTTTTTTTTCAAAAACGTATTAGCACGCCCACCATACACCTACTTCCCAAGATAACTTACCACAAGTTATTAGAAATAAAGTGTTAACCAACAGAATCATCAAGTCACTGGCACCAGCTATACTTATACTATACAGTCATAAAAACTAACTCTAAAAGCTATAAATTAGGGATGCATCGATACGCCTTTTTGCCGATACGATACCGATACCGATACTCTTATAAAAATATCGGCGATACCGATACCGATACCGATACGCTTATTGAATTCAAAAAGGAAGGTAGAATAAATAAAACACAATTAATTAATAGTTTTAGTAATCAAAATTAACATTTATAAGATTTTTATTTAAAAAACAAAGCATTCTTAAGTTTTGCAGGCAAAGGCGATTTCGCAAGTCTGTTTGAATAAGACCTGCGGTGGAAAATAGTCTCTCAGATGCGACAGATGCCTTGTTTGCAACGAAATAGATGGGACAACACGCGCGTTTACATTACATTTTTAAAGCGCGTAATTTGAAAAGTATCGCTGAATCTGCCATAAAAATATCGCCGATACCGATATATCGGCAAACCCGAAGTATCGCCGATATATCGGTATCGGTATCGGATGCATCCCTACTATAAATGTATATTTCAAAAAACAAAATTGTTTTTGCACTTGGTAATAGAACATTTTGTATGGAAAATCTGAATCCAACTGCACATCTGAAGTTGGTCGACTATTACTCCTAAACTAAGTCTAAGAAAGCCTATATTATAAACTTAGATCAAAATTAATGTTTTTTGGGTGGTGAGCGAGCGAAGCGAGCGATATTAGGTTCGGTCAGGTTTGATTGATTTAACAGTCGAAGAGCCTCGTGAACACTTCTCTGGTTCGATCTCCAGCTAATACAAGCTACTTGCAGTAAGAATCTCAAATGTTTTTTGCAAATAATTTTAATATAAATGGTTTTAAAGTTATTTAAAAAAAATAGGCGAAAATCAACCATTCCCACCCCTTATCTCCAAAACCACTAAGCCTAAAATACTGAAAAAATACAGAAAATAGTTATTTGCCTATAGATTACAGGAAATCTATAAGAAGTCTATGGTGCTTATTAAAAGTAACATTAGAAATATCTCAATCAACGCACGGAACCCTCTCCGCGCGAGTTTAACTTGCACTTGTCTGGTTTCGTTTAGCTCGCTTCCGAATAAGCTTCGACTTAGAACAGGAAGACAATGCAATGTTATAAAAATAATTTAAAATAAAAATATTTTTCTGTTCGGTACGAATTTTGAATTTGATTTTGCAACTTCCCGATTACCTAGCGATTTTTTTATTATTTTTCAATATAAATGCAATTAATTTTATACACACAAGATTAAAAAGCGGGGGTTAAAAAAATATTATTATTCATTTTTGTAACTGGCTACAAAGAAATAAAATAATTTATTTATCCTATCACATGTAAGATGGGGCACAAGCAATAGATAATTGATGTAGATAGATAGTTAAATTCTTTTATTCAATACACTAAAAACAATGACAATCTGACAGCTGTTGCTGTGCATTGGATGGCACCGGTTTAGCTATATGCCCGCCTGGCTAGCTACCACCATCTTATCTAAAGTCTTGCCGCCAAATATCAATGTTGATATCATTGGTGTGTTCCAGCATGAAGATAAGATAGCCAGTTCCCCATTGCATTGGGGACCCTTAATAAGCCCGCTTCCATCTTCGACAACATCGTCACTTACCACCAGGTGAGATGTTGTCAAGGGTTTACCAATTGTGAATATATATATAGTACAAACTTGCAACGCTGATACTCGAACCTAAACAGGATGTATTCTTTTCAACATAGACAAAAAATAAGTGAGAGTAAAAAACAAAACTTGTATAAATAGTTTATATCTAAGTCTATTGCATGGCCCCATTTTTTTTAACCTACACGTAATAAAACAAACTATTTTGTTATGTGTGTGTATGCCTCTTACGGCAGGACATATGGACACTATAAATTATTACAATATCTGTTATCTCACCTATGTTTCACAAATAAATAACTATATTTCGAATTTGAATGTTTGAGTGCATTTTCAAAATATGTTACATTTAAAAACATAATTATTTAAAAATAGTTTTTCGGAGAAATTTTCTTATTTTCAATATTAACCCTTAGCTCTTAATATAGCACTAACGACAAGGTTACGTCTGAGCGACGTCAAAAAACAAAATAATGTAAATAAATAGGCATGCTTGTCAGCCTCGGTGGCGTAACGGATAGGGCCGCTACCTTCTTTCCTGGAGGTCGTGGTTCGAGTCCTGCCACGTACCAATATGTTTTCGGATTTCGATTTCATATGTACGTGCATCCGACGCTCTTACGGTGAAGGAAAAACATCGTGAGAAAACCTGTACTGCAAGGTTGCGTGTGAAGTCGACCAACCCGCGCTGAGCCCGCGTGGTCGACTAAGTTCCGATCGTCCTAATCCAGGGTAGGCTCGAGCCCCTCGGTGGGAGCGTATATGAGATGATTTTATGATGCTTGATTCCTGTGGCTTATATATTTGAAAGTCCAAAGTATTATGAAAATAATTGTATGTTCTATTAAAATAAAAACAACTTAAATTTTTAGGTACATTCAACATTTGTTAATGAGATCACAAAAGTTGCTTGCTTAATTTTAAGTCTTCTCTATAGTCCTATTTTCAAAAAAAATTAAGAATCAATAAATGAACTTAAAAAACATATTTACTTCTATAAACCATATGTACACAAAAAAATATAAACACCCTATACTGCCACGTATACTAATGTGTTTTCGAATTTCGATTTCATGTGTACGTTTATCCGACGTTCTTACGGTGAAGGAAAACATCGTGAGGAAACCTGCACACGCCTGCGAAGGAACTCGAAGGTTGTGTGTGAAGTCGACCAACAGTCGACTGGGCCCGCGTGGTCGACTAAGGCCCGATCGCCCTAGTTCAGGGTAGGCTCGAGCCCCTCGGTGGGGAAGTATATATGAGCTGATACATACACCTGCCTATCACTAATTTACACACCTTAACAATTTAACAACAATACACAAAACATAAACAGAAAGACACATGAAAGATCTACACCTAACTTAAAGTAACTATTTAGTAATCTGTGCCTAAACTATTTATACACTTATATTGTTTAAGTTTTTGTAGTGATTTGGTGAGAATGTCAGCTATCATGTCATTTGTGTGTATGTATCTGATTTGTAAGTTGTCGTGTGATAATGAGTCTCGTATGAAATGTCTATGTCTATGTGTTTGGTGCGTGCATGGTACGAGTATGTGTTGTTGTGTGCCAGTTTAATTGAACTTTGATTGTCAGTGTGTATGATGATGAGAGTATGAGTTATACCGAAGACTTCTGTGATGAGTGATTTGAGATAAATGGCTTCCTTACAAGCTTCACCCAGTGCCATGTACTCGGCCTCTGTGGTCGAGAGTGCCACTGTGCGTTGCATGCGGGCTTCCCAAGTCACAGATATCCAGTAAATGACCGGCGATCAACTAAATTGTTACCGTAATCGGCGTCGACATACCCTGTTGGGAAGAATGGCCAGTAGGTTTGAAATTAAGTTTTAGGTCCTTTGTACTCTTAACGAAATGTAGTATGACTCACTTAGCGGCCTTCCAGTGTAACCCTCCCCCCCCCCCCCCCCCCCCCGTAATGTGCATTGAACTGAGGAAGATACGAGACCGTGTGGGCAATGTCAGGTCGTGTACAGATGGCAATGTACATTAAAGAGCCGATAAGCTCCTGATATGGGGCTTCATAACTTTCATCTTCCTTATCAGGAAGTGTCAATTTCAGGCCAGGTTCTATTGATGTAGTGACACTTATAGCATCACTCATGCCGAACTTCTCTATAAGTTTCTTAGTATATTTAGTTTGATCGAGCGTTAATGAATCTTTGATGACTCGCATACCGAAACAGTCCTTAAGAGGACCAAGGTCCTTCACAATAAAACTTTGCTTAAGTAAGTTCACCTTTGAAATTCTCCTTTAGGGAATTATTATTGCTGACTAGGAAGAAGTCATCAACGAAGATGGCTATGACTAAAATGTCTGTGCCTGACCTTTTATAAAAAAGACAGTGTTCTGAAGATGCTTGATAGCTCTGCCATGGCTTCACATACCTTTTTGTTCTATTGGCGCGGGGCTTCTTTAAGACCATAAAGAGCATTTTTAAGTAAGCAAACTTTCTTTTTAGAGTCTACATCAAAACCTTCTGGCTGCTCCATGTATATTTCTTCATCAAGATCTCCATTTAAAAAGCAGTTCCGGCTACCTGGATAAAACCTTTAGCCACTAGCCTGGCTTTCCACTTGGCGACGTTGACAGAAGTGTCCTTTTTAATCTTGAATACCCACTTACATTTCGTAGTTTTTCGATCGGAGGGTCGAGCGACAAGAATCCAGGTGCCGTGCTTCATCAGTGAGCTATACTTGGCTTGCATAACTTCTGTGAATTCTTTATAGTTTTCTGGTTCCAAATCTGAGGTGAGGTAGAGATTATCCTGAAATCTGACTGGATGACGCCTCTCTTGAGAATGATGTTTCCGTACAGGTTCAGGTTCTGCCAAGGGTTCAAGATCTGGACACCCAGGTGAAGGTACAGCGGTGCTTAAGATACCAGCCTTTGTCCTAACCGGCTCTAAGGATTCCGGTTCAAGCTGAAGCTGGGGCTCCGGATGAGGTAACAGCTGAGGCTTTGACTGATGAGACACTGGTTCTTCATCATCGATGGGTATCAGGATTTCAGACGTCGGTATTGGATGGTTTGAAATCAGTGTTGGTCTCGGCGTGTCTCGGCTATGGCACAGTATACATATATATTAGTACTAACGTAGCTATGGGTTCTACGATGGGTACGATTGGCGCGCTCGGAAACTCCGTTTTGTTGCGGAGTATACGGAACATGGTTTGATGCACAATCCGGTTCTCCTTCAAAAAATAAGACAAATCTTTGTTTACGTATTCGCGACCGTTGTCCGTACACGTAGCACCTTGATCCGTTCTACCAAATGTTTGAATTCTACAAATTTACAAAAACTTTGGATTTTGGATTTGGAAAGATATCCAAAAAAGTTTTTTGACTAAAGTCGTCTGTAAATGTTAACAAATAAAGAGATCCGCCCTACGAATGTAACTCATTGGTCCGCACAAATCCGAATGGATAAGCTGTAAAACTTTACTTGATTTGCTGGTAGAATTTTTAAATGGATTTTAGCAAGCTTACCTTGTATGCATGGAATGCAATTTTTCCCTCAAATTCCCGCTATAATTCATGCCAATGCCTATTTCTTATTATATGCATACTTTGGGACTCAAATGTGCTAAACGTCTATGCCATAATAAGGCAGACTTCTTCGTGGTAGTAGTGGCCAGGGTATGTAAACTATTTACATCTAGCTTAAACACACCTATGTGGCAATAACATGGCAACTGCCACTAGGAAACAGTTTTGCGCCTTCTGAGATGTAAACAAAACATTGATGCCCTTATCAACTAATTTACTTACAGATATAAGATTCGCAGTGAGAGTGGGGACATATAATACATTACTTATCTTATTTATACTATCCCATATAGGGAAATGTACAGTACCTAAGCCATGACTTGGCACTTGCTCCTTGTTAGCAACATTGTTTGGTGTGATGTGGGAAGACATGGAAACAAACCAATATTTTCTAATGCTCATATGAGAGCTGAATCAATAATCCAGTCTTGGGAACCTGTAGGAGTAAATGGAATGTTAGTGAAGCAGAATGAAAGTGTAAACTCGGACTTGTAGTTTGTGTTTGCCGAATCACTACAATTCACATTATTTTTTATAGACAAGTTTCCTGCAATGAGAAACTATGTGACCGGGTTTCTTGCAGTACGTGCAGAAATATTTCTTCTTTGCACTCCTGGCTTGCAAAGCAGTATTTACAGGTCCTTCACATGTACATGTAGATGTTGCAACACAGATATCTTCCTTCATCAGTGCTGCAATGACATTCACTAATGTGATTTTTGTATTAGAGTGCTCTAGTGCCAAGACAAGGGGTTTGTACTTCCCTGTAGCTCTTGCTGGATAGCCAACATCTTGTTGACATATTCCTTCATGCTAACATTGAGTAGTATCGTTAGTAATCTTTTTATAAGGCCTAGTCTTTGTGTAAGGCCGCTGTCGGTGTAAGCTTTCTTCAAATTATTAAAAGTGTCATGAGCAGTTGTTGCTGACCTTGTTAATGGGTAAACTGACAGATTTTTGAATGAGCCTTTGCATCTTTCTGCCTTACGATGGGGTCTGCAAGATCCACTTGTTAGATGACAACGTCCCACAAATCTTGGTTGGTTTGCAAGAACTCCATACTGAATGCCCATGTGCTGAAGTTCGGCCCATTCAGCTGGGTAATGGAGACTTCACTGCCCGCAGTACTCAACAGTGATGTTTTATTATTATTATTTGGTTAATACACTAGCAGCTCTAAGAGCGGATTCCTGTATATCACTGCACTTGTGTTTCAAAATGTTTATCAAGTCAAGTTTTTGAAACTGTTGACTGTTGGAGCACTTATGACTGTTTCTCGGAGAGAGTTCCATAGCTTCATCACTCGAAATTGCAAAAAGTGTGTTCTGGGGTTGCTAGCACATGGAGTGCCGGATTTATTTCCGATGGGGAAATTTTTGTATTTTCCCTCATAGCACTCTTCCTACAGAAGTATTTATCACAGAAAACGAAATTACTCATGTCAATTTACTTCATTACGTTATAAAATGGGAAAAGCCCATAACCACTAATAAATGGACTATTTAGGTATGCAGTTTTTTATTAGGAGACATCTAGTTTTTTATTAGGAGAGATTGTTGAAGGAATTACAGAACTGTTTTTATATAACTATTAAATAAACTATCAAAAAAATGGTCAGGGTGTTCCTATTGTTACCAAAGAGTTTTAACAAAACCAATATGACATCAGCAAGACAGATATTATGAGATTCCCTACACAAACACTGAGGTAACAACCACAAGACATACAAGTACCGTGTACATAAACAACATGCTCACATCTGTGAGATGGCGAAAGCTTCTACACATTTTTATTTGCCGTGAGTGGGACTTCAGTGGTGGCTAAACGATGCTGGGGAGGAAGGTAGCCGGAGGAGGGACACTGCACGAGCCATATTTAAATAGATATCATTCAAATAAAAGTAGGTACACCTGTGAGACGTATAGGTCGTCAATTAAAGGTTAAATGTACTTACCTATGTCCCATAGCACTGGGACACCTGTAGATGTATTTATCTCTTTTTTATTATTATTATATCAGCTCATATACACGTCGAGCCTACCCTGAATTAGGGCAATCAGGCCTTAGTCGACCACGCATGCCCAGTGCTACTTGGTCAACTTCACACACAACCTGTGAATGTCTTTGCAGGTGTATGCAGGTTTCCTCACAATGTTTTCTTTCACCGTATTGATGTCTAATTCATAGAAATAAATCTAAGCTGTTCCATTGTACCAAGCATGCGGGCCCAGTGCGGGTTGGTCAACTTCACACCACACAACCTTCAAATTTCTTTGCAGGTGTATGCAGGTTTCCTTGCTATGTTTTCCTTCACCGTATTAATATCTAATTTATAGAAATAATTCTAACCTGTTCCATTGTAAGGTGTGTAGGTGCTGATGTAGACAGTTGTGTATTCTGTTGCTTTACACTTGATGGAAAAGGAGGCAGCACAGAGGAGGCCGGCACAGACTGACCCAATGCCATCTCCCCATTGTAGCCATCAAGACGGAGAAGCAACTCAGGTAACTGTGTCATTGGCTGAGCAAAGCTTGAGGATGCAGAGCTGTGTTGACTAGAGGGTGAAAATGCTAACTGGGCTCTACTGTATGGACTGCAAGGACTTTCAGCAGCCAAGGTGTTGCTGGTATTAGCAGCAGGCCGGCGAGCACCACTCATAGCCCCGCCTATCTGAATACAATAACCGCTTTCCTCAGGCAAGAGTAAATCATCAAAGTTTAGATCATCTAGCAAAGTGTCAGGGTTGGCATTCAGTTCTGCTAAAGTGGGACCTAGTATTAAGTCAGCTTTGTCTACTTGGAATATATCTTCATCATCCATTTTGAAAGTGTCCATTTTGTTGTTGTCAGTTTCATAGGAAAGTTTATTGAACTGCATAATGGGTACGCTGTGGAAGGAGCCGGGCAGGGTGTCCTGCAGGCAAAGGTCAAGGTCACCGCCGAAGTCACCGAGGTCAGCCCGCCGCTGCGGAATGGGCACCGAAGCCGAGACCGAGCCCAGCTCGAATGGAGACTCCTGTTTAATTTCTACACCTGGCTCTAATAGAAAATCATGTGTGTAAATAGAATCCGCCATCGCACGTGTTTGTATCTGGCGACCTTGAAGTACAATCGTCCCGCTGATAGAGGCGCGCGCCTCTTACGTCCGTATCGATTTATTCAGCGCCAGACCCACGTGTCCTCCTACACTGTTTATTTATTTCGTGTCCATAACACTCACGAATATTAGATCTTTTGCACTGTGTTATAGTCCTAGATGTATTGCTCACAAAACAATATCAATTTAAACGATTACATAACGAAAACAAACTAATGTAACCAAAAATTTTATAAGCACTTGATTATTCACAATGACTTTCAATATCGAACAGAAAACCTTGTATTTCACAACAATTTCAACGACGCGAAAATGTTCTGATTATAAAATTGGGATACTATTTATTCCATAAGTCCAAGGACGATCACAATTCTCAACAATATTCACTTAAATTGGGTAAATATTTTTACATACAAAACAAAAACACTTCCCCGAGACAAGTCTTGTTGAAGTAAACAAAGATTTTGATATTATTATTCAGCATAATCAAAGGTCACGTAAAAAAGAGAAAGCTATATAAAAACCGTGATGGTAGACAAAGATAGCCATACTATTTTGCTCACTATTTTGCGAGGTGAAGGAGAGGTGAAGAGGCGGGCGGACTAGGCACGTTTAGATAGTGAAGTACCCTCAACTCGATTTAAGAAAAATCTTTTGTTTCACCGAACGTCATAAACGAGAATGACTAATAACAAAGATGACCTATTACGTATTTACTAATGTAATTACGGGTGAGGAGCGGACTTAATATTATTACTAACATCAAAGATGACCTATTATTACTATAGCAAAAATGAACTTTAGAGTAAGTATGTAGGTATAGAGCGCGTCTACCGCATCGGTCGCATAATAATACATCGTAGGCAAGTGAGCTATAGTAAACTATATAGATGTATACGTGACAAATAGGGATGGGCTGCAGTGCACTATCGCCTGGATAGGCTGCAGTGCACTATCGCCTTAGCGGATTATCGATAACCAAGGATAAACAGCAGCATAATAATTAATTTTAAGAATTTATGTTTGTTTTATGTTTATTTCCTAATACATACAAAAATAAAACATTTGTACCTACAAGTATATACTCACATAGATGTAGGTACTGTTTGGGGTAGGTAAGTCAATTAACAATAAAACCAATTTCAGTATAATATACAGAGTGTAACATAAAGGTGCAATGATACTTTAAGGTGGGCTTGTACTGATTAATCTGAATAACTGTTTTTTCTACAACTTTGCTAAAATCGCGATTTTTTTAAAGTTTTTTCGAACAAAACCGGCCAAGCTGACCAATTTGTATAAAAATAAAAGTAAATCGCGATTTCAGCAAATTTGTTCAGTTGATGAGTTTAAACCCACCTTAAAGTGTCACCTTTATGAACATTCCCTGTATAGAGAAATGAAAAATCACTACATATTCACTTAACGTAAATAGGAGATCCGTAGAAGAACCAAAGTAACCGACATAGCTCACAGAATCGCTAAACTGAAGTGGCAGTGGACAAGGCACATGCTCGTAGAATAGATGGCCATTGTGGTTGTAAAGTTCTCGAGTGGCCATCGCGCACCGGAAGACGTAGCGTAGGCAAGCCTTCCACTAGGTGGACCGACGACCTGGTGAAGGTCGCGGGAAGCCGCTAGATGGGGGCAGCGCAGGACCGGTCGTCATGGAAATCTTTGAGGGGGGCCTTTGTCCAGCAGTGGACGTCTTTCGACTGATATGATAAGGTATTCCAAAGTAATAATTTAAAAACCTTCCTCGTGAACCAGTCCGCCCACTGGTAAAAACCGTATGAAAATCCGTAAGGTAGGTTGAATGTACCTACCCTACCCTACCTAACAGCAATTTAGTACGACAATCATTTTAATTTATGACTTTCAGTTAAATGACTACGACAAACTCTATCATGTGTTAAAATAACAAACAGGGTATAAGGTACAGATTTTCATAAACTGATACGGTGGTACCGATGCAAGCCAGTTTTTAGGGTTAATAATTTTATGTGCCGTTCATCTTAGAATAATATCAAATAACGGGTTTATTTCTGAGATGAACGGCACATAAAATTATTTCCTTTTTAATATTCAGTTTGGAGAAAGCTGTTCTTTTACAGCATATTTGGATATCACGTTTCGATTTTATAATAAACCTATTGGAAAATTATTTAAATAACAATATATAAGGTCTAACAAAATTAGCTGAAACTATTTTAACTGGTGCTTCTACCCATGAAACTGAACAACTTTCCCCATGGAACCCATAGTCAAATCTCAAAAAAAAATTGGCCCTCCCATATTAACTCGATCAGTAGATCAGCCAACTTAGTATGAGAAGTTCAAAATTTTTTTTGAGATTCGACTATGGGTTCCATGGGGAAAGTTGTTCAGTTTCATAGTTAAAATAGTTTCAGCTAATTTTGTTAGACCTTATATAAATAATACTCAATATTTGAATCAATATCTTCATAAAAAGTTATTTGTTCAAAGAGATTAAACTTTCAAATAAATATCGAAAGTATGTATACTATTACCGAACGCGTCACATCACTAATTAGACATTAAGACCGAGGCGGCGGTGCGGGGTAGTGCGCGCGGAACACCTAGCTCCCGCCCCACACGTCTCCTTCACCCCTGCAATGCGTGATTAATTTTTAGCTAAGAATAAAAAAATGACTAACCGGTGAAATGTAATACTCGATTTATGTTTCGTGTGTTTTCGAGTATAGTTTTTACATGATTTTACTGCACATTTGACCATTTTGATAGGTAATTTACTCGAAAATACTGCTAGGAATATCCCACGCACGCACTCCGCTAGCAGTCGATTATGACCGATAGCGCTTGCGCGTGGAACGTCGCTTTGTTCCCACCCGTGCCTACTGTTCTCATTATAAAGGACGTGCTCTGTACCTACATACTTACTCTGAGCTTTTATTACAATCTTAAGTACCTATTGTACCTTTTCAGCGCTGGAAACGTACCTTTTGGAAACTCAGTTGCGGCAACACTGAAAATAATGTCGTAACGCACGCACGTACCAAGCTGAGTGTCAAAAACACAGCAACAAATATTTATTCCAATATTATTTTTATAGATTATGGGTGACGATAATATAAATTCTAGTAAAAAATGTGATTCAAGTAAGTATGAAGTGTTAATAATAGGCTGCGGTATGGCTGGACTGGCCGCTGCCAATCATCTTTTGAAGAATGATCAAAAAGACTTCATCGTTTTAGAAGCTAGGAATCGTATCGGTGGCCGAATTATTTCTATACCAATGAAAGATCACAAAGTGGAACTGGGAGCAAACTGGATTCACGGAGTACTGGGTAACCCCATATTCGAGCTAGCGATGGCCAACGATCTCGTGAACATAATAAACATACCGAAAGCTCACAAGGTGATAGCGGCAACGGAGGACGGGAAGCAGGTGCCGTTTGGCGTGCTGCAGGAGATCCACGAGGCGTACGTGTGTTTCCTGCGGCGCTGTGAAGAGTACTTCCTGTGTCAGTACCTACCGCCGCCAGATGTGCAGAGCGTCGGTGAGCACGTCAACCTTGAGGCAACCATCTACCTAGAACGACTGCCTTCCTCCGAGGAAAAGAAATTGAGGCGACAAATATTTGATTGCTTGTTAAAAAGAGAGACATGTATATCTGGTTGCAATAGCATGGATGACATTGACCTTCTAGAGTTAGGTAGTTATACCGAATTACAAGGTGGAAACATTATGATACCATCTGGGTTCAGTTGCATTTTGGAACCAATGACAAAAAACTTACCTCTAGAGAAAATTAAAACTAACCACCCAGTGACAAAAGTAATTTGGAATTCAGATCAGAATGCCCACGAGGATGTAGGAGAAGAATCTGAAGATTCTGATCAGACTGTGATAGAGGATGTGTCAAAAGCATCTGCGTCAGAAAAGGCACCCAGTGAAGAAGCATCACACTCAGCCGCTGCACAAAAACCAAAGAAAAGGCATTCAAGTTATGTAGAGGTAGTTTGTGAAAATGGGCAAAGCTTTTTTGCTAATCATGTGATATGCACTATTCCATTAGGAGTTTTAAAAGAACATGCTACTACTTTATTTGAGCCTAATTTGCCTCAGTATAAGATGGAATCTATAGAAAAATTATTGTTTGGTGCAGTAGACAAAATTTATTTAGAATATGAAAGACCTTTTCTGAATCCTGAAGTGACTGAAATCATGTTACTTTGGGAATGTTCAGCAACTCCAGAGGATATAACACAGTCATGGTACAAAAAGATTTACTCTTTCACCAAAGTAACGGACACCCTTTTGTTGGGGTGGCTGTCAGGAAAAGAAGCAGAGTACATGGAAACTTTGTCCATGGATGAAGTGGCAGCTACATGTACAAAAATATTAAGAATATTCCTTAATGATCCGTTTGTTCCTGAGCCACAAAAATGTGTATGGTTAGTATTTATAATAATGATATGATAGTATCAGTGGCCAGTCTTGGGTTGGGCCAGGCTATGGTTTAGGCTAGTGTCCCTGCAGGCCACCCTAGCACGCTCCATGCAAACAAAATAATATGGTTCTTATTTGAATATTAATTAATCAAAGGTATTGAAATTTTGAAAGCATGTTCTTGACACTATCTGTGTTGGTGGTTTGCCAAACTTTTGTAAAAATTTGTCATAACTTTTTTAATTCCTTAAAACAAATCTAGAATTTTTATGGAATTCCGAAAATTTTTATGAAACTGACAAACCACCAACAGAACATCTGTGTTGGTGGTTTAAATGTGTTTACATTTCAATAACTATTTATTGTCAAATAAGAACTAAACTATGTGTGTATGAAGTGCCTAGAATAAACTCCTCTTAGGCGCTTTGCACACGACGGGGCGGGGTGCACCGGTCAATTTCACAGCTAACGATAGTACAAAGGGAAGCCTATACTACCAACGCACATGAAGGCGGCGCGGTCTTTTTGTCCTCCATGGTAGTATAGGATTCCCTTTGCCCCGTCGTGTGCAAAGCGCTTTAACCTGCCTGCATTCGTGCCTCATTTTGTGATATGAGCAGTTGCACGAGGGAATAAAAGACCCAAAAGTTAAGTGTGTTTTTTTCTATAAATAAAGAAAAGTGTGTATGTGTGTATGTTCATCTGTTCCGAAACCACTTAATCAATCTTTGGATTAATGCCATCACTCAGTGTGTCTAGGATATATAGGATAAAAAAAAAACAACATGGCGGTTTTTATTGAATTACACAACCCAAAAAAAAAATTATTTACGTATTCTTGTTTGGTATAGATTTGTTTGACAAGCACATTCTTCCTACTAAAATTTTATAAACACGAGTTTGTAAGAATGTATGGATGTATGTTTGTTACTCTTTCATGCAAAAACTTCTGAACAGATGTGGCTGAAAATTGGCAGGTAGACAGACCTGGATTAACACATAGGCTACTTTTTTCCATGCTCGCGAGCCAAAATGTGCACCCTCGAAATGTCATGGAAATGTCCACATAGGTGAAGCCGCGGGAAACAGCTAGTTATATTATATATGTTACATATTCAACGCGAGATGGAGTAGCTTTACACTCTGAGCACAAAAAATATGGAAATAAAATAAAAGTTATAGAAACCCTTAACCCGACACGGAAAAAAATTTCCCACCTGAAATCATAGCCTTTATTTCCCCTTCATCTGGGGTACTAGCCGTGGTCAAAATCTTCCTTGTTTGAGCATTTGAGCCCGCATGGAATGAAATTACCGAAATATGTTTGTATGCATGCCTGTTTGTTTGTTTCTCAGATTTGTTTAGTATGTTGTATGAGTACTTATGAGTTATTTATAAGTACATAATTATGGAACTTAAAGAAATTGCAACTGATTACTTTTTGTTATTATGATAAACTCGTAATTGTATGGTTGAGTACTTGCCTGATTTGCTGTTGTTTTCAATTTCACTTCATATACCTGTTACAGCACAAGTTGGAAGAAACAGCGTTACACAAGGGGTTCATACACTGCCATCGCAGTGGGGGCTAGCCAGAGTGATATTGAAAGCTTAGCTCAGCCTTTGTTTAGAAAAGTTCATGACAAAAAGGTAAAGATCATGCATTACTTTTTTATCTTTGTAATAGTTAATGGTTACATGAGTTTTATATTAAATATTTTTTTAGCCTGTACTGCTCTTTGCTGGAGAACACACACACAGCAGCTTCTATTCAACTGTCCATGGTGCTTACTTGTCTGGGCAAACAGCCGCGCGTCGCCTACTAGCCCCCGAAGAGCCCACAGAAAATATGCTGGAGTGTCCAGGCTCTGCAGACCTTACGGCCTGGATACAGGGCATACAGTTAGAAGGGTGAAATAGTTACCAGTTTTAATTTTAACATTGGATATAGGCTTCGTGATCTCTAGATGCAGTGCTTCACTCACTGCTCATATGACAAGGCTATGATGGCCAACTAATTACCCTGCAATATTGTTGTATTTATTTATGTTAGAATTTTTTGGTTCATTTTTATATGTTCTTTTTTTCTTTGGCCTATTCAACTTCAAAGAGTGGAGATAGGTATGTGATAGTCTGTTACAGTGAAAATTAATTATGAATAAATTTTTATTAGGTATGTTAATAGTTTCCAGAGGCACTACCCACAGTTATCAATATCATGTATTTTAACTTTATTATAGCTATGCTTCTACTACAAATTTTAAATTTTTGGCTGATAATGAAAAATGTAATTGTATGTTTGTTACAAAATATTATTTTAAAATCCATTCTTGTATTATTTAGGTATTGAAATACTCATTGTCTCATGAAATAATTTATGATTTTCCTTGACATTTTTTGTTAGCCAATGTTACTCATACTCATGGATTTTCTAGGATAATTATTCTCTATCCTATACATATATGTATGTAGAAAATGATTGCACATTCTACTGTAGAAATATGTAATATTAGCTATAAATACAATGCATTTCTGATGTCAGTTTTTTCATTGAATAGGTATTCGATTGTCTAGTCAGTGCAATGTTTTGTATTGCTTTAATAAAAATCATTTTAAAAATAGATGCTTTTTCATTGGTTGTAAATAATTTGAAAAGGTATAAACCAAAAAGTAGAAACATAACATTGTTTGTTTTTATTTGGAATATTGTCATTATCAATATGATATATCATTAAAAAATACTTTATATAAAACAACAAGCCTATTCATTAACAATAAGTTCGATATAATATGTTTAATAGAGATTAAAGCTAATTAAACAAAATTAAAAGTAGTGAATAAATAAATAGGATCTAAAGATTTGACCTGGGGCATTAAATCTACTTTCTCCTATCCACAAAAAAATGGATCTATACCTACTATAAAAAAACAGTAGCCAAGTGCGTGTCGGACCACGCGTAAAGTAGGGTTCTGTAGTCTTCAAAAGTTTAATTAAATTTTGCAGCTGGTTTAGAACATTTTGAAATCAAAATCAAATCAATTTATTTCAAATAGGTGTTTACACACACTTTTAAATAGTCTGAACAAAAAAAAAAAAGTATGGAGAAACTATGAACTTTTTACTAATCCAACTGCACATTGTAAGTTGTTCAACTTTGACTGTTAAACTAAGAAAGCCTACTTAGCCACAATAATTTTCCTTGTAAATTAAGTATATACCTTACTATTTTCAATACTTTTCAGATTCCCTGTGACAGCAGTTTAGCTGGTAGGGGGTAGGGACATGTAACTAAAAAATCACTACTTAAAAACTCAAATCATTTATCAAAGAAATGTTCTTTGCAAACATTAGAGTTGTTTTTATACCTTTTCAACAATAGTCCATTCAATGAAGTAAAATAAAATAAAAACACCCACTTCACATGCATACCCTAATTTCTTTTGCAGATTTCATTCCATATGTTTATACGCATCAAAGAATCATATAGCAAATTTTAGCTCTATAGTTATAATAGTTAGATTTAAATGGCTGAGGCATACCAACGGACATGGAAAACTATAGAGTTCCTAGTTTGACAACAGAACCCTAGAAAAGGAAGAAAGTAGGTTTTCAGTTTTAGTAAACGCCACTGTTAAAATTCCCCAGTAAAATTAAAAAGACCCTGTATTGTAAATTAACTGGAATGTGTCCATGGTAAAGTTAGTAAAGTTATTATGATGTCATGTATTACATTAGTCACTAACACTAATAAATATTGAGTTAAAAATAAAATATGAACCAACACCCAGTACTTAGATTCTCTATCGGGATTTTACAATATCATTTTTTTATTCACATTGGTAAGCCCTTGCCATCATCTCACCTGATGGTAAATGATGATGATGTCGAAGATGAAAGCAGGCTTACCAAGATTCCCCGACGCCACGGGGTGCTGGCTATCTTATCTTTAAGCTGGAACACATCAATGCTGTTAACATTGCTGTTTTGTGGTAAGATTTAGACAAGATAGTGGTAGCTAGCCAGGCGGTCTTAGAAAATGCTACCAACAAAACAGAGTCTTACAAGGTTAAGACTCCGCCGGGAATCGAACTCGTGACCTCCTGATGTGAAGCTAATGGACTTAACCATTATGCCATGGAGGCGGTTAAACATCATACACTATATAATTATTATCATGTACAGTCGCTATCAGATATATTGTAGCGGGCTAGGTGCTCAAATATTTCTGAGTAGTTCTGAATGAATTATGTACACTATAAGTTTCTTTTAATATCTGAATATATAATTTGTCATACATGTATCTGAGCAGCAGATTTTTAAATATGTAGCATTTTAGGAAAAAGTACCTCACATCATCATTGTATGCAAAGAACATATTGATGGTGTAGAAGACAAACGTGCTAATTACAAAATTTCGATATTTTGACATTTTAATGCCAAATGTATTAAATGAAGATGCTCTACCGTTTGCACTTACCCAAATATCCTAATTCCGTCTCTTTCTTCCTAAACTGTAGGTGTACACTTATAGCAAGTGATGTCATTTTGATGCCAAATAAAATAACTATCATTATTTACCATCAATTTAAATCATAAAAAATGATAAATAGATTTATAACATTTCGCTTGCATTCACCACGATAGACAAATAAGCTAAATGTTTTTATTATTTTTATCATTTGGCCAATTTAGATTCCCAATTATATTAAAAGATGTTAATCTTTCCAAGATGCCGGTAGACAAATGGTTTAAGTGGTTTAAATACTACTGAACACTCGTCAGCAAATAGTAAAATATATTAAGTGCTTTAAAAACAACAGACAAGAAAGAACAAAATGTAGACAAATGTTGTAAACGATTTAACCACAAACTACTAAAATAACAGTAGGAGCCCGAGAGCACCCGAGAGTATTAAAGTTATTCATGTTGATTACCAAGCTATTGACAAATATTAAAAAGTATATTAATATGATTGATATTTTCATACTATACGTTGCATTTCACATTATCGGATGTTAGTATTGGAAAATGAAATGACTTTATTTTGGCGGGAATCTTGTCATAGCGACTAGTCGGAAACCGGCCGGCGCGCGATTTGACGGTGCATGAACTTTGACGAAAGATACCGATGATTAGCGGACGGCTCGGCGGCGGCCGGCACGCGCCGAGCGCGCCCCTCACCCCTCTCAGTACTCACCGCACACTTGCACTAGGTATTTGTTTACGCATAACGTCACGGGATTAGGATTTACCGGTGGATTTACTAATTCTTTAATTGTTTTGGGTGCTCATTTCCTGTTACTGTTTTCTTAGTGTCTCAAAAATTACTTTAGTGATACATTAGAACAACAATACTCTATTTGCTGTGAGTAAGTGATGCAAAAATGGAAGACGACGAAAATTGGATTTATGCCTACTTTTCAAAGTAAGTCATCAGTTTATTATAATTGCTTATGGTTATCGTAATTGACGAACACACGTTAACTAGGTAGGTATTTGTGAATATTAGGTTTTGTGCTAATGAAAGAAGTCGTACGGCAGGTAGGTACTTTAACACCAGGCATCCTGGTAAGTTTTCGGTTTTCGCTGGGTGTTTATAGCTATTTACTTACATTGTCGTATAAGATGAGATGACATCTAAATAAATACAGTCTGAATAACATTATTGTGATTAATTATTAAATAGTTTAAACAAGTTTATAGGTATAGTTGTCTTTCATGAGAAACAATACCTACGTTGACCTTTATCATAAGCGCACTTAATACTTTTGTCTTTTACGTAGTAATAATTGTAAGTGATTTTTTAGGTTCAGTTGTCACGAATGGCAATAGACGGAAAGTAGTTTAAAGGCCATTAATAAATTACTAACCTTGACCTTTGAAGTCTGGTATTTTGAACATAATAATGTTATTATTTACCATACTAATTAATATTTTAATTTTAGGGCGAATTGAGCGTGCTAAAGTGGAGAAGAAAATTACATATAATACACGAAAACGGCAAAGAAGCTTGGAAATAGAAAGCAATGATCATAAGGAGAAAGAAAAGAGAAGTTTTGATTTACAGATCGAATCACATTCTAGAAAACGTTCTCCGACGTCCGACGTTCCTGCAGTAGCCCCTGAAGTCGCCGCTGCTTCACTGCTCGTTTCCGCTGCCCAAGGGCAGCCGTCCCCGCCTGAAGTAAACGCCGACGTTCCTGCAGCAACCCCTGATGCCGCCGCTGTTTCATTGCTCGTCTCCGCTGCCCCGGTGCCACCATCCCCGCCTGAAGTAAACGCCGACGTTCCTGCAGTAGCCCCTGAAGCTGCCGCTGCTTCACTGCTTGCTTCCGCTGCCCAGGTGCTGCCGTGTCTGCCTGAAATAAACGCAGACTCTCCAACAAAAACGACCGACGCTCTTACAGAAACCGCTAACGCAATTGATGATCTAAATAAAGCCTTGAGCACCATTCCTGAAGAACAAGTTAACACTTTACCCATTTATATGCAAAGTTCACGCACTTCTAGACAGTCACCACTACCTAGTACATCGAATACGGGTAATATTACAGAGCAACTATTTCAGGACCTCTATTTGTCTGACTCAGATGATGACCCTTACGTAGATTCCGAATCGTCTTACCATCCAGAAAACAACAATTCTGATAAATCTCAGGACGAGAATGAGGAAACAAATATCCGAAAAAGAAATAAAAAAGCAAACCCGGACACGTGGAAGAGAAACATAGCAAAAAACAAACGTCAAAGTGGTCAATCTTATACCAACAGAAAGGGAGAAATCGTTGCCGAAAAACACTGTATTCCTACAGATTGCAGTAAATGTCGATACAAATGTAATGAAAATTTTCCTGAAATCATTAGAGCGCAGCTTTGTCACGATTATTGGGGACTTGGAGAAAGCAGACTACAAAAAATCTACCTTTCAACACTTATAGTACACGCAAATATTCTACGTAAGACAGTTTTGGCCACAAAACAACGTGCTATGTCTAGACAATATTTTCTTTCCCACAAAGACACGGGCAGAATGAGAGTTTGTCAAAAATTTTTTTGCAACACTTTTTGCATAAGTACAAGTGTAATTGATACTTGCGCTAAACATATGGGACAAAATTGGGTTTACGTGGGCGATGACCAACGAAAAGGACTTATTCCTGAAAACAAGACTTCAGAAGAAGCGAAAAATTATGTAACACAACATATTGACATGTTTCCTAGAATCGAGTCCCATTACTGCAGGAAAGACTCCAAAAAAAAATATTTGGAATGTGACCTTAATATGGCTCGCTTATATAAACTGTACAAAGAAGAATTCTGTCCAGAAAAAAATATAACTCCTGTTTCTTCGTATGTTTACGAGCAGATTTTCAAATCTTATGACCCACCCCTAGCATTTTACAAGCCAAAAAAGGATCAGTGTACAAAATGCAATGTGTACAAGTATGCTGAAGACAAAACCAATTTACAACAAGATTACGATGAACATAAAGCAAGAGAAAAAGAATCTTTGGACATGAAGGAATCCGACAAGAAAGAAAGCATAGAAAGCGATGGAACGAAACGTGCAATAACATTTGACTTGCAGGCAATATTGACAGTGCCACACACCGGTGACTCAAAAATTTACTACTTAAGGAAATTTTCTATCTACAATTTTACGATTTTAGATAATTATCAAAATACAGGACTGTGTTATATGTGGGACGAAAGCAACGGGAAAAAAGGCAGCACTGAAATTGTTTCCATTTTACTCAAGTACTTTATGGATTTACCTGAAAACGTAAAAACTGTTACATCCTACTCAGACACCTGCAGCGGTCAGAATCGCAACAAATATGTCACATTAGCAGCATTGTATGCCGTAATAAACGCTCCATATTTGGAAATAGTCAACTTTAAATACATGGAATCTGGCCATTCGTACCTAGAGGCTGACTCTATACATGCAAGTATAGAGCGTGCCCGAAAGCACAAAAAAATATTCACTGCAAGAGAGTACGCTTTAGTGGTCAGTTCTGCGAGATCCAAACCCAAGCCTTACGATGTGATCATGCTAAAATACCCCGATTTCTATGATTTTAAAGCTTTGGAAAAGTCATTGAAGTGCAACGTGGTAAAAAACAAAAACAATGAAACAGTAAAGTGGATGAACATAAAATGGATACAAGTAAGAACGGAGAGTCCAGGATCGGTCTTTTACAAATATAAACTAAGTGATCCGACTTTCCAAGAAATTGATATTGCTGCATCTAAAACAAAGAAGAAAAAGGGATCAGGTTCTTCTCATTTATACAAGCCATTAAAAAAAGCATACACGTCCCTGATACCAATTTCAAAGGCTAAGAAGAAGGATTTGATGACTCTGTTAAAGGATGGAGTGATCCCACACGACTATGTCAATTATTACAATAATATTCCAGCTATTGATGAAGAAAATTTAATTAACGATTGTTCTGACTTGGAGTTAGATGATAACTGAACTTTATGATTGTGTAATGAAGAATAACAGCCTATGTAGAAATTTTGCTTATTGTAATATACATTAAAAATAAAAAAATATTACGATATGTTAAATAGTTCCAGAGATATTTAATTTATAAATCGCAAGATTTCGGTTTTAAGCGTGACGTCACTTTACTTTTCTCCCATACTAAAAAGCGAGCGGGCAGTGGAAGAGCGTCAAAATTACTAAGAGAAACAATAAAATGACGTCACGCGAAGTTAAAATTCATCGGGAGTTTTAAATGTCCGTAAAATGAAAACTATTTGGTCTATTTGAATGAAACAAAAAGTAATGGGTTTGTATGTATGTAAGCTTTACTGTGATTAAGTTTAAAACGATTATACGAATCCACTGTTATTCTTCATTACTTAAAATTTAAGGTTTGATTGATTTGCTAATAAAGAAAATTTAATACCAATTGTATTTTTTTTTTCAATACATCGGCAGTAACTTTTAACAACATACATACATACCTACCTACAATCACGTCTTTATCCTTTGCGAGGTAGGCAGAGCGTTAAAAACCTAAAAGGTCGTTTTCATCACATCCGATAATGTTGACGATCATCTCAGAAATTGTGTATCACAGTTAATGACAGGTTATCAGCCCATCACCTAAGATTGCAATACATCAAACCCTCGACTTGAGTGCCTTAGTCGCCTCTTCTGACACCCACGGGAAAGAAACAGGTGATGCTATTCTAAGCCGGCATCAAACGACATTAAATTTCAATAAAAACTAACTTTATATACAATACACGGAAGTGTTAAGTGAACATTATGTATTAAAGTTTATGTACAAACATACTAAGTAATGTCCTTTTTTACTATTTTGATTTTTTTGTTGATACCTTGGGATATTGATGTTCAAGTTAATGATAAATAATTAAAAAGATAAATACCCTAACCAAATATAGGCAGTATATACACGATTCCAATGTTCAATTTTAAGTTATAGTATCTAGAACTTTTAAGTTACTAAAAACAGTCCCCCTGAAAAGTTTATGAGTCTGTAATTATCACGTTTGTCTTCTAGACCATCGATATTGAAAAATCTGCTGCTTAGATATTTCTAACAAATTAGATGTTGAGATATTAACAGAAACTTCTAGTGTACATAATTTGTTGCAATTCAACACTGCCAAAGAATAAGGACTATTTACTAAGTAAAAAAGAAGTTTCACACTGCAAAATTATTTAAATGAATGGTGAATTGCTACGACACAATAAAGTGCCAAATTCAGGTCGCACAGCGCTAATTACAATTCAACGCACGTAAAAAAAGCTCCAGTGGTCAAGTGGTGGGAATGTATTTGCGCAGGCGGGAAACAAATGACAACTGGCGAACCAATCACGTGACAGCAAACAAGAGAGACGCGTGTTTCCCCCGTCGCGCCTCACCCCTTACCACCAATTTGGCCCGCAATTCATTCACTGCGCAGGTAGGTCGCTCGGAGCTTTTTTTACGTGCGTTGAATTGTACCTACAAATATATTCACCTACAAGTTGCCTCTCAATTGTGTAACTCTTATCTCTACTGACTGCTGAATTTGCCCCATGCAGGGGACCACGCAGCTTGGGTACATTTTCATGCCCACAGTGCAGAGTGCGACAGGCTTGATACTGCTCAGAAATATTTAAACAACTCACCCACTAAGATATATCTGATGGCGACTGTACCTTCTCTTTTCTTTAATATACCTACATAGCACCATCACCTTTTGGTGTACAGTTTGAGACCTTTGCTCAAATTCTCTTTGCATTGCACATTATTTGGCCAGTGTTTGGCCAGTTATCAATTTAAACTAAACATTGGCAAATCTACAATAATGAGTATTCTTAAGGCATCCATTGATAACAATGTATCTTAAACCTAGCGGATCACATGTAATTCCACTGCTGAATTTTTAGTTGTAATAATAGTGAGCAATCTGCTTTCTTCATCCCGGGCAAGTTCATGCCAGATACATTTGCCAATCAGTGGCACTTCCTCTAGGGGAGCTCGGAATGCCACCAGCAGTGTGAGGCAGCATCCATCTGCAACAGGGTCAGCCTCCACATTGAGAAGACCCACAGGCTTATGCTGGCCCACATCAGCCCCAAACATTTCCACCATAAACCTCCTTAAAGTAGAATGTATACTTTTAGCAGGATTTATTTCACACATTGGAAAGTGAATAGATGTTTTCTCACTTAAAAGCACATGAAGTCTGTTAGTACTTCTTTTTTTGATAACAACTATCAATCTTAATAAGTCTTTAACATGAGGGACGGGAGCTGGAAGGATGTCCCTATGCCAGTTCCCCTTGCTATGTCTATACAGCTGCGCTTTCTCAATGAGATGCAAGATGTCATTTGCCCTCAAGGATATTTCCTGCAAGTTAGCTATCCATTTAGCTTGGAGAGATTCCTTGTCGGCATTAGCAGGTGTTTTAAGTTCACCTCCTACAACAACTGCAGTCAAAACGAATCTGTACCACATCCCGCCAGCTGTTTCCACTACAAGCAAGGTTTTCGGTTGACATTCTAAACCAGTTTCTTCCAATACTTCTCTAATAGTAGCCTGTACTATAGTTTCACCTTTTTCCATTCGTCCAGCGGGCAAGTACCACTTTCCCGCGCAGCTTTCTTTTGCCTCTTGCATCATTAGTACTTCGTTAGACTCGTTCATAATCACACAAGCGACGACGTAGGTGACGTTACCTCCGAGAACCGGTTTGAAGTTCGACGGAGTTGTGGGCGTAATACCTTGCGATTCAGCAACCATATTTTGATCAGCTATGGAGAAGTCACAGAAATCATTGTCTTCTCCTTCTAGGCCCAGTCCATCTAGTAATCGCGAAATATTTGTGTCCACTTGATGCGACATAGTTATTTTGCAGTCTGTGTTTTCAGGCGCGCACTAAGTACTTTTAGTGCGTTTTGAGCTCACAATAACATTCAAAATAGGTAAATACTCTCTGACAACCAGCAAGGCTTTCTTGTGTCGGTCATAAACTTTTAGTCGCGGTATATATATACTCGTAAAATTTTCCGTAGTTTATTATATTCTCTTTGCACAGTGGTTTGAAAAGTAGGTAAGCTAGCTACAGATAAGACCTGTGGATAAGACACTGACTGACGGTATGTTACTTTGGGTACGTTCCACTAAACGCCCGCAACGATTGTAACACCCACTGTATCGTTCCACCTAAGGCCTGTGGTCGTCGCGAGCGATCACCCGACCATAGATGACGTCACTGTTCGCGACCACATCGCACCCACTTCGCCCACAAAATATTGGTGGGTCAGAGTGGGCTTTCACCAAAGAGAATGTGACCTCCCTATTGAAGAAGAGACTCCGGCAAAAATCAGAAGAGGAGGAAGCGCGTGCGTAAGTTTTCATACGCAGTTAAAAAAAATCTATAGTATTCAGATTTAATATCGATTATTTATTGAACTATTTATACGAGAAAACAGAAAACTTTCACCATGCCGCCATATTGCGAGCACACAGCGCTCAAGATGTGCGTTCCACCTAAAACATTCGCCTACAACGCCCGCGGCCTTTTTCCGTTAGTGAAACGGCAGTTTCAGCGGTCGCGGTCGATGGCGTTGCGGGCGTTAAGTGGAACGTACCCTTTATGACACTGACTTATTTTAGTTGTGGTCAAAGAGAACCAACGTAACCGTAACTGATAAACAAAAGCGCACTCTATAAGGTTGTCACACACGGGCGCTATACTTTAACGTAACAGATATCTTTCAATATCGCTCTTCATAGAAATCAATGAGCGTACACAAGGCACAGTTTCATCGTGGTTTCATCGCCGTCTATCTGCAGATACCGCGCGAGTTCGCTATTTTTATCTTAAGATAATTACAGCATGAATAAAAAGAGTTTTTAACTGCCTGCGTGGCGTAATGGTTAGTCCATTCGCTTTACACCAGGAAGTCGCGGGTTCGATTCCCGGCGAGGTCAACTTTATAAGTCTCGGTTTGGTTGGTGACAGGGCATGTTCATATCCTGCCTGGCTAGCTAACACCATCTTATTTTTTTTTATTCACAATTGGTGAGCCCTTGACATCATCTCACCTAATGGTAAGTGACGATGATGTCGAAGATGGGAGCGGGATTTCCAAGATTCCCCAACGCATGGAGAACTGGCTATCTTATCTTCAAGCCAGAAAACATCAATGTTGATAACACTGATGCCACGGAGGCGGTTTACAGCATTGATGTCTTCCGGCTTGAAGATAAGATAGCCAGATCCCCACTGCGTTGGGGAATCTTGGTAAAATCGCTTCCATCCTCGGCATTGTCGTCACTTCGTCAAAGTTGGTTTCGTCCTCTGACGAACTGTCTAGTAAGTCCAATAGACATACGGGAACTCATTCTCTTAATCAGCCTGTTTAAAGCGTTAAAGTGTAAAGGGAAAATTACTGGCAATAATACAATCAATCACGAATCTGACATAAATAATACTATTAAGGTTATAATAAAATGGCTGAACATGAACAACTTACAGATTAATATTTCAAAGACAAACTACGTTAATTTTAACAACAACAGGATTCGTAAATTAGAAATAAAACATGGAAGCATAAAAATTTATGAGATGAATAACACGAAATTCTTAGTCCTCAAAATTGACAACCAACTAAACTGGAATCCACAACATGAGAATGTAAGTGAGAGACTCAACAGATTTGTGTACGTCCTAAAGTGCCTAAAAAGTCTAACAAACATGCCCACTGTTTTGTCTGCCTATCATGCGTGTGTAGCTTCGGTCTTATTATATGGGGAAATGGGACCCACTGGAAAAGAGCCTTTATAGCACAAAAAAAATGTGTAAGAGCTATAGCTGGCAAGTCATCACGAGACTCCTGCAAGCCACTATTTAAGGAGCTTGGTCTGTTGCCACTACCCGCGCTATATATATTTGAGCTCTGTCTGTTTGTGAAGCAACATCTGCAATTATTTAAAAAAGCCAGTGACAAAACCACAAGAACCCTTAGAGATCCATTCAGGCTAGTTTTTAACGAAATCCCATTAACTGAAATGTATAGCCGAAATTGTGTGTGTATAATAACTTACCGATTGAACTACGAAAGCTTGAATCGAAAACCTTTAAGACAAAATTGTTAAAATGGCTTACTGACAAAAATTATTATAGCGTTAATGAATACCTCTGTGACAAAAATAAACTTGTTGACATTTGAATTTTTAAAGTTTACGTGACAAAATAATTATAATCTATGTTAAACATTTGCATGCCTTGCACAGGCGAAACATGATTGCACTAAAAAAAAATATTAAACATCCTACTACCGTGTTTGATGCAAATAAATTATCATTTCATTTCATTTCACATTGCTCGTGGAACAGATGGCCGTTGGAGCAGTAAAGTTCTCAAGTGGTGACCGCGCACCGGAAAACGAAGAGTACGCAGGCCTCCCACTCGGTGAACCGATGACCTGCTAAAGGTGGCGGGAAGCCGCTGAATGCGGGCAGCGCAGAACCGGTCGTCATGGAAATACTTGGGGGAGGCATATGCCCAGCAGTGGACGTCCTTCGGCTGATATGATGATGATGAAGGAGACTATTACTTATTTCAACTGAATAAAAGCTTTCGTAAAAAATACAATGATTATAATAGGGTAGTTGACTACATCAAAGTAAGAAAAAACGTAACCCGTAACTATAAGGCAGTTCACTGAATTGCCCTCCCATATTTCAAAAAACCAAACTCGCTTTGTTAGGGTTCCAGAGCAAAATAGCAAAAACACCGGAACCAGCTTTGAACCAGATTTTAAAATAACGTTCATTTTCGGGGGACAAATAAGGAATATAAAAAAAAGTTTTGGAAACCTTGCTGTGTCATATATCGAATGAAAGGGCTTGTTATCAGGGTCTTAAATATATTTTTTTCGTAAAAGAAGACGAAAATTGACCATTCGCCCCAGATCTCTGAAATTACTGAGCCTAAAATTTTGAAAAAAATAAAAAATGTAGTTCATTGCTTATAGATTACAGGAAAACCTATAAGAATTCTATCAATTGAAAATAAAGCGACAAACTCAATAAAATACGTTTACTTACGGAAGTTAGTTCTAGTCATAATAGAAAATAGTCTATTCGTGTTCTACGGGATTCATTTCTGATAGTGTATCCTGGAGCTTGACGACCTCATTCCCCCTCTCTATTTCATCATCCGACGACCAGGTGCGGAGGGCGTTTCACCCCTTTGTAATAGACCTTGTATTGACCAATGCTACAGTTACTAATACTAACGTGATTTCAATTCCTGAACTTGGGGGACATGCTTTTATTTTAGTTGAGTTAAAAATAAAGAAGCCCAAGCTCCCTCCAAGGTATATAAATTTTAGACCACTTAAAGATTTAGATCAACACGTTTTAGAGAATGAGCTGGACGTAATTGATTGGGATTATATTGCTACACTGCCTTGTGTAAATGAAATGGTATCTGCGTTTATATAAGGGTGTCAATTAAATGGTTAGCATAGTATTGTTATTTCTGTGAGCAGAAAAATATAATCGGTCAGCAGAAATAGCTAATCGGTCAGCAGAAATAGCTAATTGGTCAGCAACTCATGGTCAGCAAACATTTCAAAATCAATCAGCAATTTATGTCATTCTGGATGGCTGTAATTATTTTAAACATCCCCGTACTACACTCTTCCTACAGTGTTGAGTGGTCGACGGAGCCCCTTCGGGGCTCCTACTTCTGTGTTCTCATGTTAAACCTAACACTACGACTGTGCGGGGAGGCGAGCTTAGCTCGCCTCCCCGCACAGTCTCCGAACCTAACGGATCCGAGTCGGGGTGCTCCGCAAGTCCGAGCTCGCTTCGCTCGCTCCCGCTTCCATTTAGAACTCCCCGTACCACACTCTTCCTACAGTGTTGAGTTGCTGCTTATAGACATGTTTTTCTGCCGCTCAATCATGAAATCTTGCCGCTCAAGTAGTTATTTTGCGGACCGAATGTTTATTATGCCTTTAAAAAATATATATTTCTTTATATAATGGTATCTGATCTCCACGACGACCGATAATGTGCTCCATAATGTGGTTTAATAGTTACCTCAGTTTCCGCAAGCAACAAGTTGTCATTCAGAAACATAGCACAAATCTAACATCACAGCTATTGCCAGTTGAGAGAGGTGTGCCACAGGGTTCTATATTGGGTCCCTTACTTTTTATTATTAATAGTGCAGATATTACTAGATGCATACAGAGTTGTAAATACCACTTATATGCGGATGATCTTCAGATTTACACTGCTGTGGATTTGGAAAATATAAATACTGCTATTGATAATATAAACAACGATCTCCACAGAGTGTATCAATGGTCAATAAACAACTCCCTTTTATTAAACCCATCAAAATCTAAGTGCATGGCATTGGGAACCAAAAAACAAGTGGATTGTATAGTTCGTTCTAAACCAATGGTTAGGGTTAATGATAAAGCAATTGATCTTGTCGACGAAGCTCGTAACCTTGGAGTGGTTTTTGATTCTTTCTTGCGTTTCGAAAAACTAAAATTTTTGTTTTAAAAAAAGTTCACTTAAACACCACTAGATAGCACTAGTAGTAGTTAACTGTATGGATTACTGCTCTCACTTATGGGACGGATCGGCTCATTACCAGCAAGATGCCTTGGATTCTATCGACCGACGCGCTAGGATACTCATTGGCGACGAGGAACTTGTAACAGATTCCAAAGTCTCGAGCAAAGTCGCTCGTCAATCTGTGTTCTACAGGATTCATTTCGGAGAGTGTGCCCTGGAGCTTGGCGACCTCATTTCCCCCTCTCTATTTCATCATCGGACGACCAGGCGCGGAGGGCGGTTCTATATCATTGTCGTCAATGTTCGACCTTTACGCACGAAGCGTTTTGCTTCTTCGTTCATTTTCGCCATCTTTGTCTGCCCATCCGCATGTCACAGTCAATTTTCTTTGCCACTCTATGACTTTCACTAAGGGTTTCACTCTATCAAACCATACATCAGATATCGCCATTTCTTTCTCTTTCATTCGTTCATCACCAACGTATGGAGGAAGGATGAATAAAACCAGTTTCTATGTGGTGTTTTTTTTTTTATAGATTGTTACATATGTTTATCTATCTAGCGTAGCAATAGATAGATGCGCGGTAGTTTGCTACCTATTGTGTTAAATTAGTTATAAGTAAATGTTGTCTGGTGAATAAAGCAGTCTGCAACTAGCCACGGTTGTATAAAGCTGTTTTTCATGTCACAGTGACATTCTCGCAAGATTAGCTAATTTAAGGAAACACGCAGATACAAAAAAAACACAAACAAAAATGTGAAAGAATTCCAAAAAATCTGCAAATATAATTTACTCCAGCCTCTAAAGAGAACAGATATACCCAAAAAGCTGAAGGTAAGCTCGCTTTATATGCTTAACGGAACACAGTGTAATTTCTGAAATAGACCGTCAGACGGTAATGTGCATTAGGTACTGTAGAAATTTATAGTTTAAAATACGAAAAGAACATAGAGGAAAAGAACTGCTACACAATACGTCGAATTTGGAATGGGATGCCAAAAAGGTAAAAATTATTGTTGGTTAATGTCGTGTATTTAAGTATAATATAATATTATTTCATACTTTTGAGTAAATTTCATTTTGAAGTCGTTTTTTGTTTTTTTTTAAACTTCTTTTTTATTTCCTTTATTTTTAGTGATAATGCTGTCTATCTAACAACGTTAAACCCAATCACCTACTCGCCAATAGGAATCATCAAATCATAATGCATGTGTTTCATTAAAAGATACAGAGTCCTGTGGCTTCCATCATCATCTCAGCAGCATGAGAGTTAAATCTTCCATCATGAGCTCATCTGAATAACCAGAAAGAATACAACTATCGGTCTATGCGTACCTAGGTATCTATTTATATTTAAAGAATTATCTACTTACTCATACCCTTTAATGAGTTGTACCTTTCTTAATCAGCTCATCATCATGAGATAATGACTCTTTCCAACAAAAATAGAATCATCAAAATCGGTTCATAAACGACGGAGTTATCCGCGAACAAACATAAAAAAAATATATATAAATATATTACGGTCGAATTGAGAAAACTCCTACTTTTTTGAAGTGGTTTAAAAAATACTAGCGCTATGTAGAGGTGTTTTAGAGAACTCTTTTCCGTAAGTGAACGTATTATATTGAGTTTAAAACTTTATTTTCAATTGATAGAATTCTTATAGGTTTTCCTGTAATCTACAAACAATGAACTATATTTTGTATACTTTTCGAAATTTTAGGCTCAGTAATTTCGGAGATCAGGGGGATGGGTGAATAGTCAATTTTCGTCTTCTTTCAAGAATAAAATCAAAACAATTGATTTTACAATAATAACAAAACATATTTGAGATCCTCATACCGAGCCCTTTCATTCGATGCATGACACAGTAAGGTCTGCATAACTTTTTTTAATTTCCTATTTTTTCCCCCGAAAATGACCCTTTTTAAAAAATTATATTTATTTAATTTTCACATCTGTGTTTGGGTCATAAGATTACACCATCCTACCTTTCACCTGATTTGGTCTAGTAGATTTGAGCAAATCGGCTGTGACAGACGGATTGACAGACAGACGCACGGGTGATCCTATAAGGGTTCCGTTTTTTTGTTGTTGTACAAAACCCTAAAAAAGCGTAAATTTAAAAGATTCGACGCCATAAATGTAGCAAAATGAGGTTTAAAAAAAAACGGGTGGGGCTGTGTCGGGGCACACGGCCGTTGGTTTTAACGTGAATACGTCTCGTAACGGGTAATATGTAGTTTCTATATAAAATATTATTATTTATGTATGTCTTAATCAAAGATAATATAATATAATCGATAGATTTTGACGAGAGCTGACGATTGAAACTTGAATGAACGTCGTAGCTTCACCGAGTCGAAAGTTATACTAAATGGAAATCTCGATACGCAGCAAAATGACCTTCAAAATGGCGGGGCTGCCCCCTCCCCCGCGCGCGATGTGTTACAGTCCTTACTTAGCGTAATAAATTCTTTGATTCTTTAGCTATCAAGTGGTGTAAACGAAATTTGGATGGAGATGATAGATATGTAGCTACAACACTAAACTGTATCCCCCGATTTTGTTATCATTCGTTTTTTTGGATTGCATCCCTATGGAGGTAATTTTAAAGACGTATTCACGTCAAAAAAGAAAAGAATCTAGAGAAAAAGATCTGCCACATAATACGTAGAATTTGGAACGGGATGCCAAAAAGGTTCGCTTAAGAAAAAGAAAAAGGGATGTAGTGAGCCTAGTATAAGGTTAAACTAAATAGGATAAACAATAAGAAGACATTTGTTATCGCTGTTAGTAAAAGGTAATGGTAAAGTCACAGAGAATAAAAAAAAATTTACCCAATTTGAACTTTGCCCAAAATTTACCCTAATAGGTTAACATGTAATAACACCTCAAATAAATTTAAAATATTATTTCAGTAGTAACCACGTACGAACGATGGCTGCCGTTAACGTTTACGACTTAAAAAAATATAGGTTAACACCAATTTCACCACTTAAAAATTTAAAAAGTTCATAAAGTCCAAATGAAAAAGCCGGGTGTGCTACTGGAAAGGAAATTAAAAATTGATCACTTCCCTTAGTGGATGTGCTGGGTAGCTCTGCGAGGTGATCAAGCAGCAATCGTCACACATATCAGGCACGGATGTAGTTGGTCGCCTCCTAGGGTAATAGCTCGGTTGTACCACACAGGTCTTCTAACGCTGAGAAGTGGGGAATTATGCAGCGGGAAAGTAGAACCCTATAAAGTATAAAAACAGAATTTACACCAATACGCAGCATAACCGAAGACTACAAAAGAAAATGGAAAAACATACCTCTACATACCCGGCGAGGGTTCAGAAAAAAAATATTTGTTCATTAGAAAGTATTTAAAAAAACATATTCAAGCAGGAACACGAAATAAAATTTAGTAGATCAAAAAATTTTGAGGTGATAACAAATTTTTCACGTCTTCTCGAAAAATGATGAAGGGTTCTCCAATTGTGATAAAAAAAAATCAACAACTTAGGTTCTGTCAATTGAAAAAAATAAATCCCACAGTTTGAAAAGTGAAACTCAACCGTGACCTCCTAGTCTCGTTACTAATGTCATATTTGGGAATACCCTGCATAAGATTTCGTCGCTTTCAGGAAAATTCAAGAAAATTAACTAGTCTAAAAAATTGCCCCATCTGACCATTAAGAAAACGCTTTTGTTCCATTAAATGGTACATAACTCGGGGGATTGTAACATGAAAGACATGCCACAGTTACTAATGAAAGACTATAAATAGTGTCACCATAAGATCAATATTAAAATATTGGTTGTCTGTAAAGTCGGTTTACGGACAATAGTTTAACATGACAACGTCATAACAAAACATTGATGAAATGATTGCATACTTTTATGACGAGTCAATTAGCGTAACGGGACAATGAGCGTAACGGGACAGTGAGTCAACCTTTTTCGTGCGTGCAGCCGGCTTCCATCGATTTATTACACGTTGTCACGTCAAAAACAATAACATTTTTATTTTCAATCAAAATTGGCATTGAATTTAAAAAACTGAATTGGCAATTTCATAGGTAAAGACACAGTTTACTAAGTAGTTGTAAAGACCTAATATTATAATATACTAGGAGGCAACGACAATGACAACGATTCGCTTGCGTTATGGAGCAACGCCCGTTAGTAGTAGAAATAGCGTGTTTTCTGTACCAGGATCGCACCCCCCTGCCGGAGCCCATAGTTGAAAATGGTGAAAATTAATTCCTATTAAAAAACATTAAAAACAATTGTGTCGCCTCCCATTTAAATTTGCGCGTGGTCCCATTTCGCTATCTCCAAGCGTTTCCGAGATAGGAATTCCAGGCAACTTTGGGACTCCGGCAGGGGGGTGGGATCCTGGAACAGAAAACTCACTTTTTCTACTACTAACGGGCGTTGCTCCATAACGCAACCGAATATTTGGTCAGTTTTTGCATAATTGTCATGAGTACAACCAGTACTTTCATTTTCTATCTTACTCAGCCATTTCCCTTATCGTTTTTTTTGGTCACGATGACTAGTTTTTCAGGCGCTATAAGTACATAACGCAACCACTTTGCGCAGGCAGACCGACATATTTAACATCAGAGGGTTGCCATTTGTCCTCTCAACCTCAGTTTATCCATTTCCGTTATCGTTACGACCTTTGTAATGAGATTCAAATTTCAATGCATAGTTTTTGGAGCAAAAAGGTTTGCTACAGTACTTAGTATGTCAATTTAATAAATGCTTGAATCTACGAATTTGCTTTAAATTTTATCATATTTTTCCATGGAAATCTTTAAAATTTTTAGTGACTTCTAGTGGATTTTGAAATACTTTTTCGAATAGATCTTTAGATCTAGTAATTTTCTTTTTTCCTTAACGGCAACACTGATCAAAAGAATAAAAATCACTGCGGGGACGGGATTTATGTTTTAGATTTCGATCGAATTTTGAGCTCAGTGCAATACCTAAATAAAATCATCATGTCTTTGACGAAAACAAACATGCTGGTGAGTTTTCTTAGACCTATGAATGTGTTTTACAAAAGGAAGTAGGTACACGAATTTTGTCATCCATATAATTACGTAATGTTTCAGGTGCGATCCCTAAGCACATCTTCTGTAGCAGCTCAGATGGTGAAACCCCCTGTGCAAGTGTTCGGCTTGGAAGGTAGATACGCTTCAGCCTTATATTCGGCTGCCACAAAAAATAAGACGCTTGATGCCGTGGAAAAGGACCTGGTCAAATTTCAACAATCCATCAAGGCAGATACTAAACTGAAGGAATTCCTTCTGAACCCGACCTTGAAAAGGAGCATGAAGTCGGAAGCACTGAAACACGTTGCTACTAAGGTTAGCCTACAAAACAATATCAAAGAAAACTAACCTATATCTAGTACTTCCAGTTATTAATTTCGTGTCTTGATTTATGTGACCAATTACATCATCATCATCATCATATCAGCGGAAGGACGTCACCAATTACATTTTATTTAAATTAAAATTATGTTAAAATTAATTTAATTTTTTTTAGGGTTCCATAGCCTCGTAATAGGCCTCTGCCGTCCGTCTGTCTATCATTGGGCTGTATTTCATGAACCGTAATAGGTAGACAGTTGAAGTGTGAATTTCTATTATTGCTAAAACAAGAAGTAATAAAAATTTAATAAAAAAATAAGGGGGCTGCCATACAACAAGAAACATGATTTTTAAAATCTCATAAGTTTTTATTAGTTGATGAAGCCACAAATGGTAGAGTTTTCTCATGATATTTATTTTTCGCAAATTTCACAGCTTATTACAATTAAATATTACAACTGTTGGTTTTACATTTTAGAAAGCAAATTAAGAAATTCAACTAATTAAAATTTAAAAATGGACGATGTAGGCTTAAACACAAATAATGTAACAGTACATGTAATAGAAAATAACATTAATAAACCAAAAATTATATAACAAAAAAAAGTACAATAAAAGAAAGAAAACATTAAGCATGAAACGGGCAGCGCAAAGTGTTATACGGTATGTGTGTAGTGTGTTTAAGGAATGCGTAAATATTGTGTGTGTGTGTCAAGGGTGTTTGTATGTTTGTACAACTTTTCCCACGGAACCAATACAATCAAAGCAAATTCAGCTTGGTAAATTATTTTTCGGGCATCTATATGTAAACCGAAATAATGGCAGCGAAATCTGCGGCGGCAGTGACGCGATGCGTATCTTTGATGGAAATTGGGAAATGTTCCATTTATAGTATTCCATTTTGTCACTAAACTATATATACTACTAGCTACTTATTTTTTGATTATTTACTTTGTCAGTCTTCTGTCTCCATCCTGAGACCGTCGACTGTAGTCATACATAACCCATTAATCATCATCATATCAGCTCATATACGGCCCCACCAAGGGGCCCGAGCCTACCCTGAATTAGGATGATCAGGTTTTAGTCGACCACTCGGGCCCAGTGTGGTTTGATTGACTTCACACACAACCTTCGAGTTTCTTCGCAGGCATATGCAGGATTCCTTAAGATGTTTTCCTTCACTGTAAGAGTGTTAGATAAACATTCATATAACACATTGGTACATGGCAGAATTCCAACCACAAGCTCCGGGACAGAAAGTAGATTACCGATGCTCAATCTTAAGTTAGGAATAAAATTTTCATTATGATGAATGA
This sequence comes from Coleophora flavipennella, assembly GCA_947284805.1. Classification (NCBI taxonomy): domain Eukaryota; kingdom Metazoa; phylum Arthropoda; class Insecta; order Lepidoptera; family Coleophoridae; genus Coleophora; species Coleophora flavipennella. Next base: position 15,918,238 of record OX369280.1, on the reverse strand, counting down.
TTAATGCCAAACATGAAGCCTAATAAGCATCATTAGAACTAATTATGTGTACCGAGTTTCAACAGAATCAGTTCACAGATTAAAATTCAGTGGGTGAACAATCAATCTACCCTTAGGGTGAATTTTGTTTTCAAGTTTAATTGGGGCCAACTTTGAAGTATACTCTATCCAATAAAAAAAAGTTATAGTGAAATCAAACTACTTTGTAAAAAGTTAGGTGTGATCGATCATACATTAAAAAAAAACCTCTAAAAAGTAAAAAATAATAAGTATTGGCCGTTTAAGTTTCATTTGTAGTAATAAAAAGTAGTAATATTTTGATCAAGAGTCATCACATAGGGATACCCCTAAATTGTGAAATTAATAGTAATTAGCTGTAGTAAAGTAAATCAGTTAGTAAAGTAAGTCAGCGGTCCCCCTACGCTACGACTCTTGGATGAAAATATTACTACTTAAGTTAAAATTAATGCATATTATTTTTTACTTTATAGAGGTTTTCATCAGGGTTTTATTTAAATTTAATTTTTGTTTCCTGCTTTATAAATTTTACATAGGTACCTATTACTTGTAGACACGTTAGAATCGAAAATATCCCCACATTCACACAAATACTTTCCAGGACGAAACACGACATTGCGACAAGAAATCTAGCCTATTATGATATGAATGGAACAAAACTGTGGAAGTTGCTCACCTCCCTTGTTTAAAGCTGCAATTGAATGTATTTTATAACTGTAAACTTCATATCGATTAGACCTAAGGAAAAGTTCCTTAGGTCTAATCGATTTGAAGTTTACAGTATAACCAATAATGAGCTAGAAAAGGAGCGGACAATATTTACTTTTTTCTACTTCTGCCTATACCTCTGCTGTAAGTTGGTTATTCTGCAGATTCCAGGAGATGCTGCAGCAACAGGTCAAAGTTACCATGTTCTATCTAACACCTATTCATTGAGACTATTCCAATGAGCTCAAACATGATATTCAGCTGTAATTTAGTGAGGAATTAGGTATCCTGCAGATACGAGAAGATGTTGCAGCATCAGTTCAAGGTTACCATGTTCTATCTAACACCTATTCATTAAAACTATGCCAATGAACCCAAACGCTTCTGCTCCTATCTTCTCCGCAACTGCTGTCTCGATCATGCAGGTGGACCCGTCGTCCAGCAGTGCGTATGTGTCGCACGCTCCGGACGGGCCGGCAACTCGTACAGGTAGCACTTTCAGCAGAGCGGATGTCCTCTTCTCTCTTGCAGAGGCAACTACTACGGCAGCAGATTCATTCTTCTTCATTATTCTTATAGGGAGGCTCTGGTGATGATCCAAAAGATGGCTGTAACCTATGAAGTAGGCGGTGGTGCATTGCTCGACATCTATTCAGTTCGCACTTCTTCGGTTTGCAGCGATGCTGGAAGGTGCGGTGCCTCAGGCAGCGGAAGCACAGACGATATTCTCTTGCCATTCTCCAGAGTTCTTTAGCCTCGGAGCTCTTGAAAGTTGGTCACGCGGCATCTATGTGTTCTTTATGACATATATATATTCTTTATTGCACACAGATATTTACATGAAAAACAATTAGAAAGGACATATACAAAGGTGGACTTATCTCTATAAGAGATCTCTTCCAGCCAACCTTACCGGGTGTTATGAGAATTTAAAGGACGGGGGGCAAACCTATGTGTACCTAAAATTAAATAAAATACTAATATAATATAATGTAAACTAACCTGATCTACTCACATAAATAATACATACCGATAGTAAATAATTTAATAATATACATAATACATACCTAAAAATAGAATACTTACTATTTGTACTAAAATTAAATATATACAAATAAACTTACACGTTTTGTAGGGAAAGAAGATGCTCTTTAAGTTTGATTTTGAAAGAGTTAACAGAGGGGCAGTCGCGAATGTTGGCGGGTAATTTATTCCAGAGGTTCGCAGCTTCAACAGTGAACGAGTTGTAGAAGAATTTGGTATTGCAGCGGGGAACTACTAGAGTTTTGGTGACGCATAAACGTCTGGGTGGGGAAGGCACGGGTAGTAGGTGGAAACGGGAACGGAGATATTCAGGACAGGAAGGATTTTTAAGGATTTTGTACATGAGTGTGAGGATATGTAGATTACGACGCTGACGAACAGGGAGCCATTTAAGCCGAGCGCGATATTCAGAAATATGGTCGAACTTTCGCAAGCCGAACACAAACCGAATGGCGAGATTTTGTAAGCGCTCGAGCTTATTAAGGAGCTCCTCAGTGGCGTCCAAATAACATACATCCGCAAAATCGAGCAGCGGTAACAGAAGAGTTTGGGCGAGCATAATTTTTGTTTTATGAGGCAAAAAGAACTGGAGTCGCTTAAGGGAGTGGTAAGAAAAATGCATACGCCTGCTAACGTCATTGATGTGAGAGGACCACGACAGGTTGGAGTCCACGATAAGACCCAAATTCCGGGTCTTCTCAGTGAACGGTATCGCAACGCCATCGTAGCATATTGAGGGTAAGCACTGATCCAAGCCACCCCTCAAGCGACTGCTACCGATAATGATAGACTGCGATTTGGAAGGGTTAATCACGAGACCGAAAGATTTAGCCCATTTCTGTACCGCTGCTAGATCAGCATTGATGGAGTTGATGGCGACTGAGGCCTCGGAAACAGGGAAGTGGGCATAGATCTGCAGATCATCGGCATAAAGATGAAACTGGCAAGTGAGCACTTTAGTGATCTGGTTGATAAATATCGAAAAAAGAAGAGGCGATAGAACTCCACCCTGAGGTACACCAGCTGATAGCTCACACCAATCCGACAGCGATTCGTCTGTTTTTACACATTGGCGCCGTCCTCGGAGGTAGGAATCAAACCAGGGAATAATTAAGTCAGGAATATGGGATGATTTGAGGATACCTAGGAGAATATCAAAGTCTACCGAGTTAAATGCATTGCTGAAATCAAGTAGAGTTACCAACGTAAGTTTTTTATACACCTTGGCGGCACCCCTCAGGCAGCGACGCAGCGGGATAGGTTCTCTAACTCGGTGAGCTGCGCTGCTGTTTCTTCATACGCGCACAGAAAGGGCAGCTAATCGTGTGGTGACCCGCTGAAAGGTGGTAGCTCGAAGGCGCGTGCAGACGTGATGTGAACGTCTGTGGCTGCGATTGTAGCTCGGCGGCTTTGCTGCTTTCTTCCGTGGGCTTCGCTTTCTCTTTCTTGGCCAGCGATGCTGGGGGGTCGAAGTGACGACCATCTAACGACATGCTTCGGCTCCCTCTTCATGGCTGCCGACGGAGGCTGGTGCTCCTCAACCCATTCCTTGGTGCGTTCGTGGCAGATGACGGAGCTGACGGAGTCCAAGTCCTCTTTATCCGTTTCTTCAGCTTCTATTATGACGAGACGTGTTGACTCCAGTAACACTTCCTTCTCCAGCAGTGCTGCACGCTGCGCCAAAATTTCACGTTGACAACGGCTATTCTTCTTTGACAATGTCGCGGTGCGTACGGACCGAGTAGATCGCGCAGGGTTGAGCAGGCTGGCGTCAGGGTGTGGCGCGGCAGCGACAATGGCGGCGGTTTCCTCTTGACGCGACGGTGGTTTCATGGTTCGCTCTGATGCAGTCTTTCCTGTAGCGCCTGTAGCACTCGTAGTGGTGGTAGCTTCCGTCGTCTCGGTGGTGCCAGTGGTACCCGTGGCTGTGGTGCCCATAGCTGTGGCACCCATTGCGGAGGTATCCTCCGTCGCGGTGGTTTCCGTGGCCATTACCGGTGGTTTATTCTTCTTTTTCGACGACCTTGATGCGTTGCTCCTGGTCACAACCATGGCAAAACACTAGATAAGAGATCCGGCTCGCGAAGGACCAATGGGCCACCTTCGATCGACCCACATAAAAAACCCGGAGAGAGCAGTGGACTGTTTTTACAGGGGAGACGGTCGATCGTATGATTGCGACTGACTTGCGAGGGGAAGAAAACACGATGAATTGCGAGGACCAACGTAGGTTGTGATGTACTGCTTCCGATTGGGAGACGCGAGAGGCTTTCCTTCTTCGCGGTTCTATTACGACGCTGTCCCTCGAGCGACGACGGTCGCAATTACGGCGCTGTCTCTTGCGTAGGGTTCTGCTGGGCTTTTGTCGCTTAAAGTAGCTCCTTCGGAATTTCGTCTCTTGCAGTTACATCTGCTTGATTCTTTGAACTGAATGACAGTACCGCGGTCCTTGTCTGTTTATATACCTTTCTCTGTCGAAAAGTCTAGAACAAAATGACTAGGACAGGTGATGTGCGAGAGATATTGCAAATTATAAATACCGGGACCTCACTCGGTTGGAGCAAGTCTCTTTAACGGAATCCTGCGCACGGGGCACTTCCCACAGGCATGGAAGCTGGGACGTGTTATAATGCTGCCCAAACCCGGGAAGAATATCTTGAAAGCGGAAAGTTATCGGCCTATCAAGCTGTGTCCGACCATCTCTAAGGTGTTCGAGAAACTCCTTCTGTAGCATCTGGTTCCACACATAACGCCGCGTGACGAGCAGTAAGGAATTATACGGTTGCAGTATTTCTCGACATGGAAAACCGCGTATGGCATCCCAGCGTACACGTCCCTGACTCCGCGTCGAGTCGTGCAGATTGTGGCTGCCTTTCTGGCAGACGGCGTTTCAAAGTGGCAGTGGAAAGTCTCCTCAGAGTGCCCCATCCAAACCGGAGTACCGCTAGGTAGCTGCTTGTCGCCCATGTGCTACGCCAGGTACTCAGACGACATCCCTGTGTTGAGGAGGACTCAGCTGGCGCTGTATGCCGATGAAGCGGCGTACTTTCACAGCTCTATGAGTCCGCGTCATGCTGTGGCTTGCATGCAGCAGAGGCTCCCCGCCTGGCTTGCCGACTGGCGGCTCAGCGTCAACGTGTCGAAGACCCAGGCGTCAGTCGTTGGATCCAGAGGCCGTGACTTGCCAGCCATGCGCCTTCATGTGTAGGAGATCGAGTGGAGCTCCAAGGCAAAATACCTCGGAGTGACCATTGACTCTAACCTGTCCATGAAACCACATCAAGTCTGTTGTCGGGCAGACTCGCGCAGTCAGAGCTCTACGTATTTGAAATATCTAGCTAATTGGGAGGCTAAAAGACAAACAAACAAAAACTTTATTATTTAATATATTTACTAAAAGCCGCGAACATTCAGCAGTTTGAAGATCATCAGCTCTTATCTAGGTGATGAAGGGATGTGGGCAACTTATACCAGTCTGATCGTTTTGAAATTAGGCGCCCTGTAATAGGGATGACGAAAGCTAGTAATCTGATTTACTTTTTATCATCTGTCAAAAACGACATTTTGTTCTAAAAATGTTTGAAATACCTAGGCGTGATGTCATAGTTTTGCAGCGTCATGTATGTACTCATTTTGTCATTTTGGTGAATTAAAAATCGAAGACTTGATGGAAAATAAAACGAGTAAGGTTTTCCGAAGTTTAAATAGGAGGGCAATTTAGTGATCAAGAGTTCATAATTTATTACTGATGCTGCCGTCACCCCTATTGTAACGATATTTCAATACCAAGGTAAGCTTGACCTGACGCTGCAGCATCTCCTGGAATCTGCAGGATACCCAACTCCCCACCAACTTACAGCAGAGGCATCACATTGGGCTCATTTGGATAGTCGCAATGAATAAGTGTTAGATAGAACATGGTAACCTTGACCTGATACTGCAGCAACCCCTGGAATCTGCAACGTACCCAACTCCTTACCAGCTTACAGCAGAGTTATCGTGTTTAAGATACATAAGGTTTAAAAAGCATGAAATAAAACTCAAATTAAAATATTAAAAAGACCCCCGACAAAAAAAAACAAAAAGTAGAAAATAATATGTTTTGGCCCTATAATATAAGTACATGCCTAGTTATATTTTGATCTTAGAGTCGTCGCGTAGGGGGACCGTTAAGTTAATAAAATAAAAACAGAATACAACTGTTTTAATTTAAGATAAGGTAAATACTCTTTATCGTACACACTAGAACACAAAAAAATATAAACAAATTATAAAAACTTAAAAAAACTTAACTTAAAAATATATAAAAAAAACAAACACAGTATAAAAAAGTAACTATAGTGGTACAATTTGGGCGGTCTTTTCGCTCAAAGCGATTTCTTCCAGACAACCCTTTACTACAACTAATTACTAATAATTACACAACTTAGCGGTGCCTCTACGCGACGACGCTTAGATCATAATAATATTAACTACTTACATTATATTAAACTTAAAGGGCCAAAACATATTATTTTCTACTTTTTTAAAGTTTTTTTTTGATTTAGCTATCGCAAAAATCATACGTACAAGTGTGAAACTTGGTATGATTATCGTACTTAAAGTGACTAATAAAACCGGCCAAGTGAACGTCGTACTCGCGCCAGGGAGTCCGAACTAAATAAATAATAATTGGAAACGCTAAACACGTTAAAAAACCGACTTCCATCGCAACAACTTGCATTATTTATTTTTGGTTTCTGTTAATTTGTAAAAAAAGTACAAGACCGATTTTGATAAAATTTATATGGGACCAACCTGGCAACATAACCCATCGAATAAAAAAAGAATCATGAAAATCGGTTCACAATCTACGAAGATATAGGGTCAGCTTACAAAAAAATAAAACAGTCTAATTAAAAACCTTCTCTTTTTTGGAAGTTGGTTAAAAAAATATGTTAAGTGAATAGGTATCATTGTCATAGTTGTGTTTGTGTGGAGAGGTCCGACTGGCACTTGGCCAGTTTAAAAAAAATCAAGTCTGATTAAAGATGAGTGGAGTATAACCCTCAGGAATAAATTAAAAATGGTTTGTTTTCATCTAGGCCTAAGGGTACAAGGTTCAAGACTGTCGTTGAAGCATATGCCTATCTGTTTTTTTCAGACCAACTTGTCTGCTACAACTAGCAATCTTTTCCAACTCCTGGCTGATAATGGACGCCTCGGAAAATTGGATAATGTCATCAATGCCTTCAAGATTATGATGGCTGCTCACCGTGGAGAAGTCACGTGTGAGGTGATAACGGCTAAAGCCTTGGATGAGACACAGAAGCAAAACTTGGAAGCTGCTCTAAAGGTAATCAAATACTTCTTTCTAGAATGTGTAAAATAAGATACCTTTAAAGAAATACCTACGGCCTACCGGTGGTGACGACTGGGAATTAGCCATTTTACGGCCATCTATGTCACATATTTTAATTCTCGCAAGTAAATTAAAACCAATAGAAGTAGTCTAATTTCTATGTGTCTACATAAATTAATTAGGGCCTTGTATAAACAAGCATACAGGTGCACGCTTGGCCTGTTAAAAGACGGAATAAGTGGTGTTCTATGTCATCATCATTATATCAGCTCATATACGTCCCCACCGAGGGGCTCGAGCCTATTCTGAATTAGGGCGATGGGGCCTTTGTCGACCACGCGGGCCCAGTGCGGTTTGGTCGACTTCACACACAACCTTCGAGTTTCTTCGCAGGTGCGTGTGAAGGTTTTCTCACGATGTTTTTTTTTTCACTGTAAGAAAAAACGGATAAACGAACATATGAAATTGAAATTCGAAAACACATTGCTACGTGGTAGGATTCGAACCACGATCTTGCGGTCAGAAGGTAGCGGCCCTTGCCATTACACCACCGACGCTACGCTACCGGTGTTCTATGTAATGAATAATAAAGGTTTGTACGCATTAGTATGCCTGGGAGACTGCGAGAATCAGTTACATCGTCTGCGCTCGCGACGTTAACATCGTCTGCGCATCGATTTTGCTGTTAAAATGTTAAAAGAGAAGTTTAACAAATATACGTTACTATAAAAACATTCGATAAGTGTCAGGGGGCATCTATAAGTGTTTGCAACAAAAATAGTTAACATAATGTTAAAATAAATATAAAGTGTTTGGTTGACATAAAAATACAAATAAACACGATTTGTGAAATCTTTTTGAAAATATTTTTTGTGTGGCATACTGTACTATAATTGATACTCAAAAGGGCATAATTAAAAAAATATAAAGTATCGTGTTAAGAAGCTTAATTTTAAATTTACTTGGTTAACGGCCTTTTAAATCAGAGTGACTAATAATAAGCTATCAGTGAGTGACCTTTGGACCTACCTTGGAAGTTACACTTAAACAAGTTTGTAAGCAGTGAATGCCAATATACTTAATCACTATTTCAACAAACTGTTAGCTAACATCGATAGCTCATTCTGTTAACGTTCGATCTTGAACCGCGGTCTACTTTGTGCTCCCACAACGTTTGTTACTACCGTATCGCTCCGATTACATAATTAATATCATACTAACTTTATAAACATGGCGGATAGCTGTAAAAAAATGCGAAGAAGATATTGTTGACCGTGAGTACTTGGTTTGCACCATTTGCAAGGATGTTTATCACCTGAGGTGCACTAATATATTGTCAACGATATATTACCTAAGAGACACGAAGAATAGAAGACAATTTACGTGTCAGCCTTGTAAAGGGAGTTCTATCCAAAATGAACATGTTACAGAAACGCCAATAAATAATGTCACTATACGAAACAAATATAAATGTAATATTCCCGTGGAAAACTCTTTTGAGTCATTATCTACAGAAAATGACGAAGATAAAGACTACTCGTCTTTCTGTTCTAATACACAATTTAATAGAAGTTGCCCAGAGATAGTTAACACCAAAGAAATAATATCAGAATTAAAGAATGTTATCAAAAATCTACAGACAAAATTGGAAATAGCAGATAATGCAATAGATGAGTTGGTACTGGAAAACGGTACTTTACTATATATGTACAGAAGAATGATGTATCTACTCAAACTATAGGAATTATGGACATCAATGAAAGACCTGAATTTACGTAAAATGAATTCAAGATTATTTATTTAATTATATTTGAAAGGTGTGTGTAGGTGCACAGTCAAACCAGGCAGGGGCCGAGAAAGAAGTAACGTATATCGGAGCCAGACTCACAAAACAAAGGATTATTATTATGAAGTTAATATAAAAAAAATTGTGTAAAAGAGAAAGACTACCTGTAGTTAGAAAGAGAGCGTATTTATCTATATCTATATATATATATATATATATATATATATATATATATAAAATGCTTATGTTAGTACGTAAAGCCAGGGTTTTCTCTATCACCACTAACTCCAATCAACTTCCCGTTGGGGTGGTAAATACCCCTTGGTCTCCAGGTGGGAGTAAGGGAGTTTGGTCGCGGTGGGTGGAAGTGGGTGGTTGTGGGTGGCGAAAATGTATTCAGATATATATCTGTCCTTTTCTATCTCATGAAAACTCTTGAAAAGATCTAAAAATTTCTGGAATGATCCAAAAAGCTCCAGAATGTGTTAAACTGAATATTATCGATCTGGAATGTTCTAGAAAATTCTAAAAATTTCTGGAATGATCTTGAAAGCTCCAGAATGAGTTAAACTGAATATTATCATCTGGAATGTTCTAGAAAATTTTAGAGATTTCTGGAATGATCTCAAAAGCTCTAGAATGAGTTAAGCTGAATATCATCGATCTGGAATGTTCTAGAAAATTCTAGAGATTTCTGGAATGATCTCAAAAGTCCTAGAATGAGTTAAGCTGAATATTATCGATCTGGAATGTTCTAGAAAATTCTAGAGATTTCTGGAATGATCTTGAAAGCTCCAGAATGAGTTAAACTGAATATTATCATCTGGAATGTTCTAGAAAATTTTAGAGATTTCTGGAATGATCTCAAAAGCTCTAGAATGAGTTAAGCTGAATATTATCGATCTGGAATGTTCTAGAAAATTCTAGAGATTTCTGGAATGATCTCAAAAGTCCTAGAATGAGTTAAGCTGAATATTATCGATCTGGAATGTTCTAGAAAATTCTAGAGATTTCTGAAATAATCTAGAAAGCTCCAGAATGAGTTAAACTGAATATCATCATCTAAAAAGCTCTAGAATGTACACAACTTAATGTTATGGATCTGGAAAGCTCTAGAAAGTTCTAAAAATTCTGGAATGATCTGGAAAATTCTGAAATAAGTACAAGTGTTATAATTTATCTACCAGACCTAAATCTAAATGATATACATCTGAATATTCTAGAGTGTTCTGGTACTAGAAATTTCCATGTCTGATGCTATATAAGCCAAAATTCAGTGACTTTTCGTCAGTTCAATCGTGTTAGCAATCGAGTATAGATCAATCGGAATCAAAAGTGAATAGTGCTCAAAACAATTCAAATGATTTTGACAAATAAAAAATAACAAGCTATCTGCATGTTCTAGAGTATTCTAATTCGAGAAATTTCTATGTCTTATGGTATATAAAGCGAAATTCAGTGACTTTTCGTTAGTTCAATCGTATTAGCAGTCGAGTAAAGATCAATTGGGATCAAAAGTGAACAGTGTTCAAACAATTCAAGTGATTTTGACGAATAAAAAAGAACAAATTATCTGAATGTTCTAGAGTATTCTGGTGCTAGAAATTTCCATGTCTTATGGTATATAAAGCGAAATTCAGTGACTTTTCGTTAGTTCAATGGTGTTAGCAGTCGAGTGAAGATCAATTGGAGTCGAAAGTGAACAGTGCTCAAACTAATTCAAGTGATTTTGACAAGTAAAAAATAACAAACTACCTGTATGTTCTAGAGTGTTTTAATACGAGAAATTTCTATCTTTGATTGTTTATAAACGAAAATTCAGTGTTTTTTCGTCAGTCTTATTATCGTAACAAGCAAGAGATCGATTTGTGTAACTTTATTATATTACATATACAATATGCCAAAGCGTAAAACAATATTTACAAAATCTAAAGTTGATTCAAAAAGAAAAAAAATAGCACGTCAAAATGAGACAGAAGAACAAAGGGAAAAACGACTTTCGAATATTCGTAAAGGTGTAAAAAGAATTAGAGAAAATCAAACCGATGAAGAAAGAGTACACACTAACGAGGAAACCCGGTCCCGAGTACAGTCGATTCGAAATCGTCAATCTGCTGACCAACGTGAAATGGAAAAGAGCAAAAGTAAAGAAAAAATGGCTGCTTTACGCACGCGAACGAATTATTCTAGCTACAAAGAACGACGTTGTCAACAACATCAACAGCATCATCCAGGGAATGATTCCGGGAGAAGAAAAAATTTACACATCAATTGATACAATGACTGATGAGGCAGAAAGTGTTAATTTTCCTACTGAATTTTTAAATTCATTAAATGTTCCAGGAATGCCATTACACAGTCTTAAATTAAAAATTGGTTCACCAGTTATTTTATTACGAAATTTGAACTCGCCGAAACTATGTAATGGTACGAGACTCTGCATCAAACAACTACATAATAATATTATCGAAGCCAGTATAATGACTGGTAAAGATAAAGGACAGATAGTATTTATACCACGGATACCTTTAATATCAAATGGATTGCCCTTTACTTTTAAACGCTTACAATTCCCGGTAAAGTTGGCTTACAGCATGACTGTCAATAAAGCACAGGGCCAAACATTTCAATATTGTGGCGTTGACTTGAAAGAACCGTGCTTTGCACATGGCCAACTATACGTCGCATGCTCACGAGTAGGATCACCTCAAAATTTGTTTATTTATAGTCCAAACAATAATACTATAAATGTAGTGTTTAAGCAAGTATTAGAAAAATAAATTTAAAACAAAAAATATATAATCATATAATATAAACAGAAACGTGTACAATATATGTTAATGTATAGAGTAATATGTATATATATATATATATATATATATATATATATATATATATATACCACAAACACTCTTGCGTCCTCCTATTGCCAAATTCTCATTTAATCCTGCGTCCACCGCGCTATTGCGTCCGTATACGGACGCCAGATTGCAATCGCCGTTATTTTTACTTCAGCGACAGTTCTGCCATCTAGGCTATTATTTAAAAAGTTTTTGTTCGGACGTAATTTTGTTCCGAATGTGAAATTTTAATTCGCAACTCCGCCGCACGTCACTAGGGCGCTGCACGCGGCGACGTATACCTTTCTCCCCGCGCGCTTTACCCCTTAAATGTATATTTTAAACCATCCTAACAACTGTTTTGCGCCCTTCGGCACAAACTGGTTCTCACCCATTACCCTCTTCTGTACTGCCTATTGCGGTGCAGTGCGGACTCCTTTTGCCGCCGGACGCACAATAGTGAGTACGCAGTATAAATAGTTTGTGCTGTATTTGTGTATATACCTGTGTTATTTGGGTGGTAAATTGATTGAAAATGTATTTAACTAGGAATAGAAAAAAGATTGAAGAATTAAAAAAAAGGAAGTTGCTTGTTGAGTGCTCTGTTACTGGTAACTGTAACTCTGTAAATGTTTCCGATATTTATTTACTAAACTAAACTGTTAATAGTAGGTACATCATAATTTTAGCAAGTTTTGAGGTGAGGCTTGTAGGTACAACTGTTCTTCTGTTTGTTTCTAAATAATAATAGTACCTTATTAGCTAAGTAGTTTCAGTCGGTATCAAAATAGATTTGGTATAGGAAATAGTAGGTACATTCCATGTAATAATAACTTCTTTAAGATTAGCTAGGTACTATTTTCCTACTTATACCTAACTACATCATTATTACCTTGCTAGTACAAACATAACTAAAAGAGAATAGGGAACATGCAATATTTATATTTTTGTTTTCATTTTAAAGAATTCAATGTAGAATAGGCCACAAATGTATTAAAAAATTAAAACACCGTAATTTATTAGAAAAAATGCGGTTTTAAATTAACAGTTTAAATTTTCGCGCCAAAACGGACCTATAGTTCTGATGACGTCATTCCTGTCTGACTGGTTGTACTTGTTCGTCCCTGGCATTCATACTTTTGCCTAGTTTCTCGACTTAAGATTTTTTTTTGTAAAAATTTTAAATGGACTACCTATCCATTTGTTGTGTGGGCTTAACCTTTATTTAAAATTAAACAAAAAAACAACTGCCTCCATCGTCTAGTGGTTAGTGCGTCAGGCTCACGATCCGGAGGTCCTAGTTTTGATTCCCGGTGGGGACATTCTCAGAAATCACTTTGTAAGTTTTTCCCAGTTTGGTTAGGACAATGCAGGCTGAATGACCAGGGCTCCGTTTTATAACACTACAAGTCACAAGATTTCAAGTGTAATTCAGTGTACGTTGCATTACAGAGTCAGGTCAAGACTTCAGAGAGCAAACCGGCTATGCAATGAACATCTAATTACACTTGTAAACTTGTAACTTGTAGTTTTATAAAACACGACTCTGATTGTCCGAAAGTAAGATGATTCCGTGCTTCAGAGAGCACGTTAAGCCGTCGGTCCCGGTCGTTATCATTGGTGGCGGTCGTTATACAAACCACGTCAGAGCCCAGAGGCCTTTAGGCGATTTGAAAACTCTGACACCAGGGTTAGTCAGGTATGACTACACAAACACGATAAGAAAAAATAAAAAATAGTATTTAAAAAGCATACGAGTTTAATTTATAAATTTACAAGATAGTTTTATTAAAAATATGCTTATAGATCTTGTAATTTTGGCATCTATCCAAATTTTTTTTTGCAGTAAGTATACTTAACAGATACACTGCTGTTATCATATGGCACATGATTATAAATATCTACTTCTTTTGATTTTTTTAAATTTTGGTGTGCTACACAGAAAAGTGCTATTTTCCTTTTGCTGAAAAACATTTGAAGTAGTACTTGTGTCCAAAATTTTGGTGCCATTTTATTATCTTTTAGATATAAAATTATATAAGAGCTTCTGTTGAAGGTCATTTAATCTCTATTGTGTAATTTTCAGTAAGCCCGTTACGTGTTGCAACAAAAATAGGATACTGGGCATTAAGAAAAAGTCCAGTTTCTTCAATTTTTATCTTAAATGCAGAAACAATAATATTAATTATTACAGAAGCCTTGATTTAACATTATAAATAGTTTTATTCAAAATATTGAAACAACAGAAAAACTATTAGTTACGTTTTCTTTTTTATTCACTATGTTGAGAACTACTTTTTCTAGTTTTTTTTCCTCTATCCATCGCAATGGAAGTAAATTTTGAATGTTCTCCCATAATTTTGTTCAGATGAGATAGTTCTACAGTGAGCTGCTTCATAAATAGTTGAGCCTGTAATTCTTCCGTATCTGTAAAAATAGAAAAAATAAAAATCTGTTGCTTACAATAAATTTTTCAATCAAGTTTACGCTATATGGGTATGATAATGAGTTTGCTTGTCCAAATTTTTTTTTTACACATTTCTTATTTATGCTTTTTTTGTGATGTGTATTAAACTTGAAGCTTCACTACTCACCTCAACTCAAACCACAATGGGAAATCATTTTGATGATCATTTTGGTGGTTGAAAAAGTCATATAAATATTATCAGTGGTCATTTGCTTTGATAAATATTTCATGAAATGATTGCGGAGAGTCTAACTTTCCAATCAAGCTTGAAAATACATAGTTTGTGAATGCTTGTGGTTTGTTGGTCTTCTTCATCTACAAATTCATATAAAATCATCATCATCATCATCATATCAGTCACAAATCGTCCACTGCTGGACAAAGGCCTCCCCCAAGGATTTCCACGACGACCGGTCCTGCGCTGCCCGCATCCATCGGCTTCCCGCGACCTTCACCAGGTCATCGGTCCACCGCGTGGGAGGCCTGCCTACGCTACGTTTTCCGGTGCGCGGTCGCCACTCGAGAACTTTACTGCCCCATCGGCCATCTGTTCTACGAGCTATGTGCCCTGCCCACTGCCACTTCAGTTTAGCGATTCTGTGAGCTATGTCGGTTACTTTAGTTCTCCTGCGGATCTCCTCGTTTCTGATTCGATCACGCAGAAAAACTCCGAGCATAGCACGCTCCATTGCCCTTTGGGTGACCTTGAGCTTTCTTATGAGGCCCATAGTAAGCGACCATGTCTCAGTTCCGTAAGTCATCACTGGCAACACACACTGGTCAAAGACCTTAGTCTTGAGACACTGCGGTATTTGGGACGTGAAGATATTGCGAAGCTTCCCGAACGCTGCCCAGCCGAGTTGTATTCGTCGATTGATCTCTTTCTTGAAGTTGGAACTACCTAGCTGGACTGTTTGTCCCAGGTATACATATTCGTCAACAACTTCCAGTGTAGAGTCTCCAACCTTTAGAGGAGTGGGTGCGACACGGATATTTAACATTATTTTCGTCTTGTCCATGTTCATTTTAAGACCCACTTGTTGAGAGACCTTACTGAAGCCATCGAGCATTGTGCTTAGGTCTTCCATAGTCTCAGCCATGACCACGATATCGTCAGCGAATCGGAGGTGGGATATGTACTCGCCGTTGATATTGATGCCGAGTCCACGCCAGTCCAGAAGCTTAAAAACATCTTCCAGGGCGGCGGTGAACAGTTTCGGAGATATAACGTCTCCCTGTCTCACCCCTCGCTGCAGCTGGATAGGTTTCGAGTTCCGGTCCTGGAGGCGAACCGACATGGTGGCGTTTTCATACAGACACTTCAACACCTCGATGTATCGATGGTCAATTTGGCACCGCTGGAGAGACTGTAGCACAGCCCAGGTTTCGACTGAATCAAAGGCCTTCTCATAGTCCACAAACGCCAAGCATAGTGGCTGATTGTACTCTTCGGTCTTCTGTATAATCTGCCGCAGCGTATGTATGTGGTCTATGGTACTAAAGCCTTTTCGGAAACCGGCTTGTTCGGGAGGCTGGAAGTCGTCAAACCTGCGTGCGAGACGATTCGTAATGACTCTCGAAAACAGCTTGTAGACATGCCTCAGAAGTGAGATGGGTCTGTAGTTCTTCAGCAGGGTGTTGTCGCCCTTTTTGAAGAAAAGCACGACCACACTTCTGTGCCATGCCTTAGGCGTTTGTCCCTCGAGTATAACGGAATTAAATAACTTCTGAAGAGCTTTTAGTACCGGTGATCCACCTGCTTTCAGAAGTTCAGCCGTAATTCCATCATCACCCGGTGCCTTGTTGTTCTTGAGCTGTTTGAGAGCCATTCTTATCTCGTACAGGCTGACGTCCGGGATATCTTCGGTATAGTGTCGGGTTAGTCTGGCTCTTGGGTCTTCAGCCAGATCCCTGACAGGCAAACGTGTGGTCTTGTACAATTGTCCATAGAACTTCTCAACTTCTTCCAGCAACTCAGTCTTAGACGATATGGTCCTGCCGTCCTCAGTCTTCAGCTTGGTCAGTTGGCTTTGTCCAACAGACAGATCTCTCGCGAACACTTTTGAGCCTTTGTTGTGCTCAATCGCCTCTTTAATACAATTTGTATTATATTGGCGTAAATTGCGAGTTAGGGACTTAGAGATCTGCCTGTTTAGTTGCCGATACTGAGTAGCGTCTTCAGAGGACTGCTAAACCAATCTGCGTCTTTGTTCCATGAGGTTGCTGGTGAAGTCGGAGATTTTTTTGGTTCTGTTTGAACGACGAGTTTTAAAAAACTTAGACCCGACCGTTTGAACAATTTCCACGAACCTGTCATTATAATCGTCCACATTCTCGCAGTCTCCTAGGCATTCGAAACGATTGTGCAACTCGAGCTGAAAGCTCTCGGGGTTTTGGAGCTGGATGGGCGCTGGTCGGAGCGTAGACTTCATCAGTCGACATCTTTCTAGCTTGGTCTTTAGATTCAATGTGCCTCTGACCATCCGGTGATCGCTTCCTGTTTTGACTGAATTGATCACGGAGACATCATTGAATATTTGCCTCCTTGTCGACAAGATGAAGTCTATCTCGTTTTTTGTTACGCCATTGGAATACGCCAGTGGACATGGTTGCGTCCACTTCCGCTGTTTTGACTTTTTAAAGAAGGAGTTCATCATAAAGAGGCTCTCCTTCTCCATAAAGTCGGCCAGCATCTGGCCACGTGCATTTCTTACTCCATATCCAAATTGCCCCACTCTCAGCTCACCATCGCTTCGTTTGCCCAGTTTCGCGTTAAAGTCCCCCATAACAACGATATAATGGGTCCTGGTGCTATGTAAGGCTGTAGAGATGTCCTTATACATAGTCTCTACCTCGTCGTCGGAGTGTTCCGTAGTCGGCGCGTATACCTGTATGACCTTCATCGAATACTGTTTGGTGATTCTGAGTATAAGGTATGCTACCCTTGTCGAAACGCTCACAATTTGGACCACATTGTTAATGAGGGACTTGTGGACGAGAAACCCGACACCACCCTGGGACTGTTGGTCGCCCTCCCGGAAATAGAGCAGGTTTCCGGATTTAAGGATCATGGTGTTCTCTCCCTCTCTTCGGACTTCACATAAACCTACGATATCCCACCGTAACCTGCTCAATACTTCTTTGAGTTCTGCAAGTTTCTCGTCAGTCCGCAGTGTGCGCGTGTTGTAAGTTGCCAAGGCCAAAGGTCGTTGGGTTTGGTAGCCTGGCATCTGCCGGGGATTCTTCGCACCCCCTACCCCGCCGTTACCATGACTGCTACCGGAGCCAGGAATAGCGGGGCTGCCGGGGACTAGGGGCCGTTTTCTGGGTGTGAAATTCATTGGGGGGGTTTTGCCGTAATCGCCACGCTTGGCAGGCGGGTTGGCGATCGCAGTTTGATTGCAGGTGTGTTGCAATGCACGGAAAGACGCTGCTGCCCATCCTCCGGTTTTAAGTCCCTTAGTCGCCTCTTACGACACCCATTGGAAGAGATGGGATGGTCCTATTCTTAGCCGGGAACCACACGGTGCATATAAAATATCCACCTGAAAATATACAGCTATTATTGTAACACACATTTATAATTTCTCTACATAAAAAATAAACAAAAATCTACTTACTTGAGAGAAACTGTTAGTGACTGAAATACAACGCATTTCTTTGGCTTTTATAAGATTTTCCAGAAACACATGTAGATGATTTTGACTTTTTGACTTATTTCCAATAACATGAGACGGACATAATCAGAGGCTCCTCAGATCTTTTGTGCAACCATAGCAACTACTAATAGTCTAGGAGCTAGGCCGCGGACAGACAGACAGACAGACGGACAGACAGACATGACAAAACTATAAGGGTTCCTTGTTGTACTACGGAACCCTAAAAACTAGGAAACTTTTCCATGATTTTTTGCTTGTAATTGAATTCTCTTAAGATCAACTTTTTAGGATTAAAATTTTCATCTTTAAATTAAAAATCTAAACAAGTGACTTATGGTTTCTAAGTAGCCCTGAAGAATATGTCATCTCTTCAGCTTCAATATTAAAGTCAAAAAGTAGCTCTCAAAGAGCTACTTTGGTTAGAATCGGCCTGTAAAGGCAACGAGGTAGAAAATTCTTAAAAGTGGGCATGTCACCTGTTTAGATTTTTAATTTAAAGATTACTTTAGTCGTAAGAGGAAAATATGCTGAGACGACCCCGAGTAATTGGGAAAGGGCAAGGAAATGATGATGATGATTTTAGTCGTAATTAACCAAACCGTTTTTTTTTTCAATTTAAACCAAATTTTCATAGCTTCCACTAAAGTTACGAAGTTGGTTGTTTTATGCATAATAGTAAAAGTTATGAGAATTTAATTTCAAGCAAAAAGTCTTGGAAATGTTTCCTAGTTTTTTTTTTGTTGGCCCGGCAGAAATTTTCCAAAAATCATGAAAAAATCAAAACTTGAAAACTATCAAAAATCGCGGAACATAAATGGACGACTGATATGTATGCGCACCACCGCCAGCAATAAACCAACCTTCATCGCACACAGTGGTATTATTTCACGCATCTACCTACGTATATATCAGTGGCGAACGTCGGATGTTTTTTTTGTTGTGTTTTGGACCTGCAGTGTAAATAACTATAAATATGTCAAGTTATATAGGAAATATAACAAATTTCGACCCAAAAATGCAAGAATGGGCAATTTTTTGTAGCAGATTGAAACAATTTCTTGCATTAAATTCTGTCGAAGACGAGGGTAAGAAGCGAGCTGTGCTGTTAACTCATTTAACGGATGAAGCCTACAGGTTATTACTCAACCTTGCACATCCCCAAGATGTCGAAAAACTCACATACAAAGAATTGTTAGAACTTTTCGACAAACATTTTACGCCAAAAAGATCGACTTTTGCGGACAAAGATATTTTCTACAGCGCAACAAAGGCGGTAGACGAAAGTATGGAAGCTTGGGCAGCTCGACTCAGGGGACTCGCGGTTCACTGCGAGTTTGGAGCGGCTCTGGACGTCGTACTTCGTGATCGTTTCGTTCTTGGTTTGAGCCTAGGACCTGAACGCGATCGCCTTTTTGAGCAAGATGCTAACCTGTTAACGTTTTCCAAAGCTGTGGAACTTGCGCAACAAGTTGCTTGCGCACGAAAATCAAAGATTTTGACAACGGACGTATATGTGAAACAGGAGCCCTTGTTCCGTGCGAGTATGAGAGCTGGTGACGGTACAGTGGGCTTGTCTAGCGGCTCCGGCGGCAGCGGCGGCGTACGCGGCCCGGCCGGCCGCAGCGCAGGCGTGGCCGCTCACAAGGGCAGCGGTCAAGGTCACGATTATCGTTGTGCAGTGTGCGGATTAAAAAACCATGTGGCGGAAAAGTGCAAATTTAAAAACTATCGGTGTCAAAAGTGTAACGAAAAAGGCCATCTCAGAAAGGTGTGTAATTTAATATCAAAAAAAGTACACAATATTGATGTTGTAGCCGGTCAAAATTCGGAGCAAAATCAGGAATGCGGCGGAGACTGCGAGGAGTGCCAGATTTTTAATTTGAGGTGCGTGAACTCTAATCCTATTTTATTAACGGTATCCATTAATGGTAGTTTATTTAAAATGGAGCTTGACACTGGTTCTAGCACGAGTGTAATTTCTGAGGAATTATATAACAAATATTTTTCTCAATTGCCCCTAGATGAATGTAAAATTAAGATGTGTTTTTATACTGGCCATAAAATTACTCCTCTAGGTAGTTTTTCTGTGAACGTAACATACGATAAGGTAACACAACCGGTAACATTTTACGTCATAAAAAATGGCGGACCACCATTACTAGGACGTAATTTTATGACCAAGTTTAAATTTACCTTCACTACGGAAAACAATAAAATAGACATGTCTTCGTGTAATAATGATACAGATGTACAAAACTTGTTGAGTAAATATTCAGAATTGTTTTCGAATGAATTAGGATGTTTCAATCAATATGAGGTAGAATTACATTTAAAAGAAGGCACTCATCCCAAATTTTTTAAGGCGCGACCCATTCCATTTGCTTTGAAAGATCAAGTCGAAGCAGAATTAGATCTGTTAGTTGATAAAGGTATTTTAGTTCCGGTCAGCTATTCAGAGTATGCTACGCCTATTGTGCCCGTAAGGAAACCAAATGGTAGCGTGAGAATATGTGGAGATTATTCACTGACCGTGAATAACGATATTCATGTAGATAAATATCCACTTCCACGTATAGAAGAGGTGTTTGCGAAACTCAGCAGAGGAGAAAAATTCTCAAAGTTAGATTGCAGTCAAGCTTACAATCAATTAAAATTATCTAAATCTGCTCAGAAATTAACGACAATAAACACAACTAAAGGACTCTTCATGTACACGCGCTTAGTTTTCGGTCTGGCTAACGCACCAGCGATTTTTCAGCGGACGATTGAAAATTTGCTCGCGGGAATTGAAGGAGTTTCAGTCTTCCTTGATGATATTTGTGTTACGGGTCCTTCAAAAGCTGTTCATTTGCAGCGACTAAGTGAAGTGTTTCAGCGATTTCAGGGCGTTGGGCTACGTCTGGAAAAAAGTAAATGTGCTTTTTTTCAGGACAGTGTGAAGTATTTAGGCCACATAATAGATAGGAACGGCTTACATAAATGTCCTGAAAAGGTAGAGGCGGTGATGAATGCACCGCGACCCAATAATGTCACTGAGCTGAAACGCTTTATTGGTATGGTAAATTATTACCGGAATTTTATCCCCAACGCGTCAGCCATATTAAGTCCACTTCACAAGTTATTATGTGATGATACGGTATGGGAATGGGGCAGTAAACAGCAGGCTGCTTTCGAGTGTATTAAATGCGAATTGTCATCAGAACGTGTATTGACTCACTTTGATCCCGGGGCCCAGTTAGTCTTATCAGTGGATGCCAGTCCTGATGGTCTAGGTGCGGTGTTAGCGCAAGTAGGAGTCGACGGCGTCGAGAGACCACTCGCCTTCGGATCAAGATCGCTATCAGCTAGCGAGCGTAATTACAGTCAATTACATAAAGAGGCGACAGCAATAATTTTTGGTGTGACAAGGTTCCATCAATATCTGTATGGTCGCCAGGATCCATTTATTTTAAAAACGGATCATAAGCCACTGCTAGCAATTTTCGGAAAAAAAAATGGAATTTCGGTGATGACGGCAACACGTTTAATCAGATTTTCAATAATTCTATCCGCTTATAACTATAAAATACAATACATAAGCAGTCAAAACAATTTGGTAGCAGATTATTTTTCGAGGGCACCTCTGCCTGCGCGCACAAAGATTGGTTGTAATAAAATGCAAACTAGTTCGAATTGCTGTGCAGCGCTTAATTTAAACTCCTTACAGTTAAATTGCTTACCTATTACTCACAAAGATATAAAAAACGCAACAGAAATGGATAGTACATTAAAAACTGTTATGAAATATGTAAAATTCGGTTGGCCAAAAAAAGTTAAATGCGACAGGATCAGACCATATTTTTTATGTAGAAATGACCTGGAAATAGAAAGTGGCTGCCTGCTGAGAGGCCATCGTGTTGTGATACCGGCTTCTTGTAAGCGAAAGTTATTGGTTGAATTACACGGAACTCATCAAGGGATCGTGAAAACTAAAAGTAACGCACGTGCACGTATGTGGTGGCCAAATATCGATAAAGAAATCGAGCAGGTGATAAGCGCGTGCAGTGTGTGTAGCGCCTTGCGCCCCGCACCCCCACGCGCGCCTCCCGCCAGCTGGCCGCTATCAGCTGGGCCGTGGGAACGCATTCATATCGATTATATGTCTGTCAAACAGCGTGCGTACCTAATAGTTGTCGATGCCTATAGCAAGTGGACTGAGTGTTTACAAATGAGTAGTGGAATGAACACAAAACATTTAATTAGACAGTTAAAATTTTTATTCAGTCGTTTTGGCCTGCCAGAAATAATTGTTTCAGATAATGACGCAAAAATAGCTTCATCGGAGTTTAGTGAATTTTGCGCATTAAATGGAATAAAATACGTTACATCCCCGATTTACCATCCCATTAGCAACGGACAAGCCGAAAACTCGGTAAGAACATGTAAAAAGATGATCAAATCTATTTTGGAAAGTTACACCTGTATTAACATGGTCGAGGATAAATTACAAGAATATTTATTTGAGTATCGTAACACACCTCACTGCTCCACGGGTGTTTCCCCCGCAAAGTTGATGGTTGGGCGCGAATTAAGAAGCAAGTTAGATTTAATTTTGCCGCCTCGGAATAAAAAAAATTTATTCGATAATATGTCAAAGGGAAAGTTGCGTTCTTTTAATATTGGACAACTAGTATGGACTAGATGTTATATAAACAGGAAACCTTTTTGGACAAAAGGAAAAATAATTAAAAAATTAGGTTGTCGAATGTATTTAGTGCAATTAAATGACAATCAAGGTGAGATTTGTAGGAGACATGTTGATCAGTTAATGCGATACACAGGAAATAAATACGTTTTAGACAACAATACAAATTTTTCGAATGATGGATTGTTTACATCTACAACTCCATATCAATATCCTTCTCATCAATCCACATCAAACGTTCAGGACTGTCAAATTCAACAAGAGTCAAGATCAGATAATATTGATGAACAAAGAGATCAGGATTCATGGCAGGATGCTATGGAGTTGGAGGGAGAAGTGGAGGCGGAGCGGTCAACGCCCGGGTCGCCTGCCGTTGTTGGTGAGGGACCGCCACACCAGCAGCTGCAGGAGGTGGTCTCTAAAAATGCTGATAATGAGGCTAATGAGCCAGTAGTTGAGCCAATAGTTGAACCAGTAGTTGAGCCTATCGATTTGCCGCTCGATCTCCAACCTCGACGTGTTTTAAGACCCAGAAATAAAGACGACACAAGGGCCAATTTTTTTCTTTGGAAGTAAATTGTCTGGCCACCCTGTATAATAGGCACCTATCCCATTTTACCCCTTCAGTTACGGAACTTTCTTTATTAGGATTGTCTACCTATAGTTTCTTGCTACAATTTAAACTTAGAGTGGAACATAAATATTTGAACGATGAGTAAAAAGTCCGGGGGATCCAGGAATCGCAGTTCTTCCGTCGAGAGTGTGTGGAGTGTGCAATCAAAAGAAACATGTTTAGCACGGGACACCACCGATAGTGAATCATCATTTAGTGATATCAGTCACAGCGATGTCACATCGACATTTGACCAGATGATTTCTACAGCAATCAACGACTCATTTAATTTGGCGGATTCTGAGCGGACGTATTCGGACAGTAGTGACTCCGAAATAGATTATCACTATTTTCTAAAGTGCGCTCTTTGTGGAAAAGACAACAGTAACCCTTTATACTACAGCTACTGCGAAAAATGTTAACCGAAACAGCAAAGACAGTACAAATAAAAAATTCAGTGAGCAAGATCTTAGGAGGAGAGAAGACATGACTAATAAAAAACACGAGATTATATAGGTGTTACTTGCGATCACGCAAACGCTGCGCTGGAGATTCTGCTTTGGAGCAACCACCGCAAAAATATGCTAAACAAGATTTGGATGTTGTGCAGTACTCTGTTACTGGGCGTTTCATAATATACTGAACATATTGTGGATGTTTAATTTGTCCAGTTGGGCTAGATTTATTTAAAGGACCCTAATGGTCTGCCTGCAAACATTGAAGGATTTGAAAATTTGAATTTCCATTAAGATTTCTCATGATAACAGCTCGGTGCTGTTATTTCTTACTACTTACCTACTGTATTTCTAAAAATAAAAATAGCACACTAATAATAATAATAGTACCTATTTTTATCAATTCTATATTAATCAATAATAAAGATGTGATTAGTACTATTATTTTCACGAATATAGTATGGTAAGTAGATTTTTTTCTTCTCAATATTGATGTTACTAGAGTAAGTAGTTATCGAAATTGCATTGATTTTTTATTAAAACACACACTCACAGGGCGCACCATGTGTTAGTAGGTATGGAGCACTGCGAGTGTGTGTATTATTTTGCTTCATTAAGCTGTTCTTGTCTGAACCTACAATGAAACTTTAAACGTCAGTATTATGTATAACTATATTTTTCGCAGTAGCTGTAGTATAAAGGGTTACTGTTGTCTTTTCCACAAAGAGCGCACTTTAGAAAATAGTGATGATCTATTTCGGAGTCGCTACTGTCCGAATACGTCCGCTCAGAATCCGCCAAATTAAATGAATCGTTGATTGCTGTAGAAATCATCTGGTCAAATGTCGATGTGACTTCGCTGTGACTGATATCACTAAATGATGATTCACTATCGGTGGTGTCCCGTGCTAAACATGTTTCTTTTGATTGCACACTCCACACACTCTCGACGGAAGAACTGCGATTCCTGGATCCCCCGGACTTTTTACTCATCGTTCAAATATTTATGTTCCACTCTAAGTTTAAATTGTAGCAAGAAACTATAGGTAGACATTCCTAATAAAGAAATGTCGACTGCTTTGAGCGCACACAACATGCAACGAAACCATCTAACACAATAATAATAATATACTCCTAAATTGTTTGGTATTCATTTTGTAATTAAAATAAAAGATTTGACCTCGAACGGAATCGACATTCGCCGCAGAATAGGAGGAATTAGTATGGAGAGTGAAATGAAAAATGTATAGTACATTTCGCATGTTACGATTAAGTAAATGCTACTTTCGCCATCTATGTAATTATTAGGAAAGTATTCACAAAAACTACAAGCGGGATTGACAATAAAACAGGTGGACGCAGATTTAGCGGATTTCTGGAAAGACGCAGAAATGATACTGGGATTTATATATATATATATATATATATATATATATGTATATGAATGATATAATATGTGAATAATTGTATGAATAAAACATAAATTTTCCATTTATTGAACTGTTTCTTAAAATTATTTTAATTCTCTAATTAGTTTATTGGATATAGTTTATATACAACGTATGTTTAATGACAGAAAATATTTCAGATAGGAATGTTTAATATATATATTAAAAAATGGATTCTTATGTATTTTTGACACTACTAAACATGCGGTGTATTTTAACCCGTGCAACGCCGGGTTTCGCTGCTAGTTTTTGTATATTCCAACACGCCCCCTCAAAAATAAATCCTAAAAAAATATCTAAATCAGAGACCTATCACAATATGTCACACACCTCTCTGTCTGGGAGTACATAATATTCCATGGTCCAGCATTTGCTGCGCAGGATTAGGGAAACCCAGAAAAACCTAATCAGACCATATATATATTTAGGTATTTAAAACTTAAATTGAACTTTTTGAATGAAAAGTAGGTAGGTAGTTAAGGTACGTTAAATTATAAGTTTCACTTTAATCCATGTTTTTCTCTCATCTGTGTGAATCTGACAGCTGGCATCGGCTTTGTTAAAATGTCAGCCAACTGGTCACCTGAAAATACATAAACCATTTTAATGACATTTTTCTCCACTTGTTCTCTAGAGAAATGATATTTTATGTCAATTTGTTTTGACCTTTTGTGACTAGAAGGATTTCTAGCTATACTAATACATCCATTGTTGTCTTCATAAATTGGTATTGCACTTTGAATTTCAAGGTTTATACTGGTTAACAAAGATTTCAGCCATAGCGTTTCTCGAACGGCTTCAAACAAAGCCATGTATTCAGCTTCAGTAGATGACGCGGCCACAGTAACTTGCCTCTTTGTTTGCCAGCAAATAGTACATTGTTCAAATAATTTAAACAAATACCCTGTTGTACTTTTTCTTTCTAATGGGTCACTTCCCCAATCAGAGTCAACAAAGCCACACAGTGTGTCATTGTTTACATTGGAACTGCGGGTGTAATAAAGCTTTAAATCTTTAGAACCTTTCAAGTATCGCAACACCCTTTTTAATTGTGACCAAAGCGAGCGATTGTTTTTGTTACAAAACCTACTTAGGATGTTTACAGTAAAGCTTAAGTCGGGTCGAGTGCAAACCATTATATACATTAGGCAGCCGATAAGATTCCTACAAGGGTCCTCTGTTCTTTTACAAGAATTCAAAGCCTCATAATCGACTTTTGTTTCTAATGGCGTGGCTACACTATTACAGTCGATCATGTTGAACTTTTGTAAAACTTTGTTTATGTACGCCGTTTGATCTAGGGTTTGTACCCGGGAATTCTCGTCCCGGGAATTCCCGGGAAATCGGTTGGTTTCGTTCCCGGGAAATTCAGCTCGAGAAAAGTCGAGACATCGAGAAGTTGAAATTAAACCTGGAAATATTTTTTTTTACGCTTTCTTTATAAATGCGTGGTGGCGGCGGCATCCTTTGACAGCGCGGCACGTGTCGGTACGGTATCCTTTGTTTACCAACAAACGCAAGCGCCCGCGCGGCCGTTTCGTTCATTAGTGTTTCAACTCCCGCCGTGTTCGGATCGGATCGTACAGCCAGGACAGTGTATTCAGTGACGCACGCATTATATAATTGCAGAGTAGTTATTTCTTATTTAAATAGTTAGTTAGTTATTGATTGCAAAAGCTCAAGTGTTTATTTTGTATTACTAAATATTTTTGAAGTGAAAACTTCTTTAGCGGCGTTGTGCACTTTTTTTCTAATGGGTAAAAAATGTTAAACTCGCGTCAGGACACGTGACCTGATCGAAAATTCGTAAGACGGATGGAGTTGAATTTTTATTGATTTTTCTGAGATATAAACTTTTTAATGTAATATAACTTGTCATGTTTGTGAACGATAGCGCAATAAATAAATATTGTATTCTACCACATAAATGATAGTACTTTTATATTGATAATCAAAGCAATTCGTGCAAAATTATTCCCTAATCATTCCAAAATATCAAAAATGCACAACGTTAATATTCAAGTTTTCACTTCTGCCGACACTCCCGGAGTGCAACCCGTCGTTTTTTTTAAATTTGAATAGGTATTTTAAAGAAATGAAACTAATAATAAAAACAGATAATTTAGTGCATTAATATTAACCAATTTCATGAGTTGCAATAATCCTTTGTACTGTATTAATATCTTTATGTTTGTTCCTTAAAGCTATAAATAAAAATTTAAAAAAATCAGAAAAAAGCTGTATCGCTTGTTAGCAATAAGACCGCCTATATGTACAACTTCCTTTAATCATTATATCTTTTTTTCTCTCTTATGTTGTGCAATAAAGTGTTTTCAATCAATCAAAAAAGCCTAAAGTCCTAAACTTATTGTTATTATTAAAGATTATGTTTTAATTTTATCATTATTAATAACACATTTAAAGGTCATTGGGCAGCATAGTATGAAACCTATACCCACGGCCTACAGAAAAAAAATTAGGTAGGATGTTTAGATAAACGTCTCTAGTTCACGAATATATATGTCGCATTAACGTAGTTAATGGGATTCAAGCCAAAATCTTAAAAAAGAAAAATATAATATTGAGGTTAAAACTTTCGTGTTAGCAACGTGACAGAACGTCCTTAAACGTTCTTGAGGTAAAAAAAATAGATGGAGCCTATTGCTAGTGAAAAGCAGAGTTGTACAAATCGATGGAGCCTCTTGCTAGTGAAAAGCAAAGTTGAAAAAATGGATGAAGCCTCTTGCTAGTGAAGAGCAGAGTTGAAAAAATCGAAGGAGCCTCTTGCTAGTGAGGAGCAGAGTTAAAAAAATAGATGGAGCCTCTTGCTAGTGAGGAGCAGAGTTGAAAAAATAGATGGAGCCTCTTGCTAGTAAGGACCAGAGTTGAAAAAATCGATGGAGCCTATTGCTACTGAAAAGCAGAGTTGTACAAATCGATGGAGCCTCTTGCTAGTGAAAAGCAAAGTTAAAAAAATCGATGGAGCCTCTTGCTAGTAAAGACCAGAGTTGAAAAAATCGATGGAGCCTCTTGTTAATGAAGAGCAGAGTAAAAAGAAGTGATGGAGCCTCTTGCTAGTAAAGACCAGAGTTGAAAAAATCGATGGAGCCTCTTGTTAATGAAAAGCAGAGTTAAAAAAATCGATGGAGCCTCTTGCTAGTAGAGTACGGAGTTGACAAAATAAATGGAGCCTCTTGCTAGTGAAGAACAGAGTTGAAAAAAAAATGGAGCCTCTTGCTAGTAAAAAGCAGAGTTGAAAAAATCGATGAAGCTTCTTGTTTTTTATTTCTGGTCTTCACTAGCAAGAGGCTTCATCCATTTTTTCAACTCTGCTCTTCACTGGCAAGAGGCTCCATCGCTTTTTCTCACTCTCCTTTTCATTAACAAGACGCTTCATCGATTTTTTTAACTCTGGTCTTCACTAGCAAGAGGCTGCATCGATTTTTTCAACTCTGGTCTTTACTAACAAGAGGCTCCATCGATTTGTACAACTCTGCTTTTCACTAGCAATAGGCTCCATCGATTTTTTTATTTCTGGTCTTCACTAGCAAGAGGCTTCATCCATTTTTTCAACTCTGCTTTTCACTAGCAAGAGGCTTCATCGATTTTTTCAACTCTGGTCTTTACTAGCAAGAGGCTTCATCGATTTTTTCAACTCTGGTCTTTACTAGCAAGAGGCTCCATCGATTTGTACAACTCTGCTTTTCACTAGCAATAGGCTCCATCGATTTTTTTATTTCTGGTCTTCACTAGCAAGAGGCTTCATCCATTTTTTCAACTCTGCTTTTCACTAGCAAGAGGCTTCATCGATTTTTTTAACTCTGGTCTTCACTAGCAAGAGGCTTCATCCATTTTTTCAACTCTGCTTTTTACTAGCAAGAGGCTCCATCTATTTTTTCAACTCTGCTCCTCCCTAGCAAGAGGCTCCATCGATTTTTTCAACTTTGCTTTTCACTAGCAAGAGGCTCCATCGATTTGTGCTTCACTAAAATTGTTTTATTTACGCATTTATATATTTTTTTTACATTTTATTCCCATGGTTAAAAAAAACAAAAATATTTGTAATGAAATGTGGGTTAATACTTAACAATTTAAAACTAATTTGGTTTTTGTAGGATAACTTTAGTTAACCGGGTCAGATTTTGCCCAATGACCTTTAACACTTTCTTTATTATTGAAACAAAAACTTAAGACGTAAATATATTTTTTTCTCGATGACCCGAGAAGACCCGAGAAATCAGGCTCGAGAATTCTCGAGACCCGAGAACTGAAAAACCTCGAGAAATCACAAACCCTAGTTTGATCCAAAGTAATTGTATCATTTTGCCTTTGAATTCGAATCCCCAAGAAACATCTGATTTCTTTCAAATCTACCATTTTAAATTTATTCATCAAGTAATTTTTGAAATTATTCATGGTATCCATTTTTGCTGTTGAAATAACTACATCATCGACATAAAGTACCACATAGATATTTTCATAATATCGCCTGTATCTAGAATGTAAATACATCGATCAGCTGATGAGTATCGAAATCCCCTTTCAATTAAAGCTTGCTCGAATATTTGAAACCAACAGCGTGCGGACTGTTTTAAACCATATAGCGATTTGTTTAATTTGCAGACCATATTATCCGCACATGGGATCCCTTCAGGAATTCTCATATATATTTCTTCCTCTAATTTCCCATTCAAAAATGCTGTTTTTACGTCCATATGGTGAACAAGTAAATTATATTGATTCGCAAAAGCTAATATGAACCTCAAGCTTGCAATCCTTGCAACAGGTGCAAAAGTTTCATTATAGTCAGTCAAGTACTCCTGACTAAAACCTAAAGCTAACAAACTAGCTTTGTATTTAAGGGGGTTTCCACACTCGTCATTTTTGATAGTAAATATCCATTTACAATCGATGATATTTCTGTCAAGAGGTTTTGGAACCAGTGTCCACGTCTTATTATCCGTTAATGATTTGATTTCCTCTTTGATAGCATTTTCCCACAAAAGTCTATCATCGCTAGATTCGACGTCTTTAAATGCAGTAGGTATTTTACATACAAAAGAATCAGCGTATAATAGATAGTTGACGGAAATATCATCTTCATTTTCGTTATAAGTTTTAGTGGGTAAATTTTTAATTCTTTCACTTCTCCTAAGATTGTGTGAAACTGATTCACTCCGAGATAAAGGCAACTCATCTTGTGACCTATTTTCTGTGCTTAAATCTGTCTCATTTATGGACTCCATGGGCGGTAAAACTGATGATTCGGGTATAATGCCTGTTTGTTTATACTGATCTGATTTGGACTTATCAGATTCGCACAACTTCTGAAAAGCATGCTTGTTAGAGTTATCAACCAGATGGCTGATATCGTCAGTCATACACTCAGACTGACGCGGCCGGCTTGATAAGAAATTAATCTCATCAATCAGCACATCTCTGACTACAACAAACCTTTTATTTACCACATCCCACACCTTATAACCATTCGGTTCATAGCCAACTAAAATACCTTTTAATGACTTCTCATCAAACTTGGTTTTTCTGCTTTTGTTTAAATAATAAACAGTGGAACCGAAAATTCTTAAGAACTTTAATTGTGGCTTCTTACTATGCCACAATTCAAATGGTGTGTTATCTGTTTTCAGTGCTTTAGTGGGGCTGATATTTATTAAGTACGTAGCGGTCAAAACAGCCTCACCCCAGAATGATTTATTTAACGTCGCACCAGCTAGCATGGCTCGACTCCGCTCAGTTATTGTTTTAATCATTCTTTCGGCAATGCCATTTAATGCAGGTGTATGCGGCACTGTTAAGTGGTAACTTATACCTTTTTGTACACAGAAATTTTTCATCCCTTTGGATAAATATTCACCGCCGTTATCACAATATAAGTTGACAATTCTCAAACCGAAATGAGCTTCACACTTTGCAACATAATCTTGAAAAGTAGCAAAAACGTCTGATTTATGGGCAATTAAGTATGTCGCACAGTAGTGGGTAAACTCGTCGATAAAAACTACGAAGTAGTTTTTGCCGTCGAGTGTTGAGGGACTGATAGGGCCACACACATCTGAATGCACATTAAATAGCGGTCTTTTTGTAATTTTAGGTTTTGACTTATTAAATGGCAAACTTGCTTGCTTGCCATTTACGCAAGATTCACAAATTTTATCATTTGGAGTGATATGATTTATTTTATCCATATCATAAAACATTTGCTTATTTTTTATTTCCTGGAATTTTAATTTCCCTATGTGGCCTAATCTTTGATGCCACAGTTCGTAATCATTATTAGTGATGCCATTTAATGAGCAATTAGTGTTTAGGGCACATTTATCAAGCACAAAGTTAACTCCAATTAAATTGTTCAAAGACTCACCCTTTGTTACCATCTTACCCTCGTCATCGCATATGAGAACATCGCCATTTTTGTTAAAAACAACGGTCATGCCTGCTTGTTGAATTTTTCTCACAGACAATAAGTTGTACGGTATATCGGCACAATAAAGTACATCCTGTAGTACACCTTGAATGCCGACTTTGCTAGTAACATGAAGATTCCCTTTCTTCGTAGCTTGTATGAACGAGCCATTTTTCGCTATAGAAATATTAATTGGCTCTTGTAGGTCAGTAAAGTTCAGTGTCAAGTCTTCTCTATTTATTAAATGGTCCGATGCTCCGGAATCCAAAATAAATGTAATGTTTTCTAGTGAATTTTCACGTTCTTCTTCTTCACCACCGACCATAAAAGCAAATCCCGATATATTTGAATTTTCAAGGCAGCTTATTGTTTGGACTGTCCTTAAATTTTCTTGACGTTGGCGTTCTTTCGCCATTTTAGCGTAGCAATTTTTCTGAAAATGCCCTTTTCTTTTACAGAAATTGCATACTATATGCCGTTTTGTATGGTACTTTGATTTGAAGGATCTTTTAAAACCTTGATTCATCATATTGTTCCGTTTATAATTTTTGATCTTCGTTTTTGAATTTTCCGATTGAAGTTTTGTTTCAGCCATTAACACTTTCATTGAAGTATCACGTCTTTCATTGATAAGTTTTACTTCGTGATCCAGAAGTCTTGTTTTCACAAATGTCAAAGTTAAATCGTCATCCGCCAAAGTTTCAATGGCTGTGATGACTCCGTTATAGCTGCTGGGCAAAGTCATAAAAAGATGAATGACTTTATCTGCCTCTTCGAGCTTAGCACCTGCGGCCATTAATTCACATATCAAATCGTCGAAAGTTTGATAATGTTTTATCAGGGGGTCGCCGTCTTCTAATTTTAAATTCAATAAACGTTTTCGTAATGCAAGTTGCGTAGCTATACTCTTTCTGGCATATATGGAATCAAGTTTCAGTATTATTTCTTTTGCACTGTTATTTTCACTTGTGAGACCTAACAAAGAGTCTGATAAATACTCAATGATTGTGTTTTTCGCCAAACGCTCCTTCTTAATCCATTCACTGTCGGGCTGAGTAGGAGTGTTTCCATCGAGCACTTGTAACACATCAAGTTCATTTAATAAATTTCTCAGTCTTAATTTCCACACACTGTATTTCTCCCCGTCAAACGGTTTAATGTTCCTTTTAGAATTCATATTTATAATTTAAAACAAACACTTATAAAAAGTTCCATAAACTAAATCACAGTCCACGAGCTGTCTTTGCAGTCACTTACAACTTAGAGATAACACGCACTTATGTGTCCTTTTTTTATATACTAACAAAACAAATTATTATTTTTATAATTAAACTTTTATTTCACTGGGCCCATAACCTATAGGAATTATGGACATCAATGAAAGACCTGAATTTACGTAAAATGAATTCAAGATTATTTATTTAATTATATTTGAAAGGTGTGTGTAGGTGCACAGTCAAACCAGGCAGGGGCCGAGAAAGAAGTAACGTATATCGGAGCCAGACTCACAAAACAAAGGATTATTATTATGAAGTTAATATAAACAAATTGTGTAAAAGAGAAAGACTACCTGTAGTTAGAAAGAGAGCGTATTTATTTTTGTATATTCCAACACAAACATCTGCAGAACGGAATGAGTCTCGTCGTGTAATAAAGTCACAAAGACAGGTATCTCTGATTAGTGCAAACAAGAATAACAAAATTCTGGAAATATCAGAAAACGTTTTGGAATCCATGAAGATTTGCCACTATATATAAAACTCCTGGAGCGGGAATTGAACAACTCTTGAAAAATATTGATAAGAAACTGGAAGGCTCTTCGACAAAGGAGATTTCTGCATAATATTTGTGGGAGAGGAGGATTTCAAAGCTTCGTGTGATTACTATAAATTAATTGGTTGCATAAGAAATCAACTGAATACGGTGCAGCATACCAACATCATTATATGTTTACCTACATTTAGTTGCTCACCTAATTCAGTTTTGTTTAATGCGCGAGTAAAACAGTTTAACAATTTATTGTATAATGATAACTTATTCTACGAATATGCGTTTGTGTTAGATTCGAATGAAAACCTTCTAGACTCAATGTTTGGAAAGAGCTATGGAACGGTTAATAATTACGGCATAAAAACTGTTTTCTATTATTTGGTTGAGTGGATGAGCTTTATAGACAATTACAATGGAAACCAGTTTTTTCGTGTCTGATGTAAACAAAAAACAATTGTCAGCTGTTAATTGTGAAACTCTTCTTTTATGTGACACTAATGAAATAAAAAATACAACCATTATTGATAAAGAACCGATAGTAACTTCACAACCGTCTGAGGATCAAAAAGAATTTATTGGACTTTTTGTTTATTCTCAAAACGTTTGCGGCTTAAACACAAAAAAAGAGGAGTTAGAGTTGTTTTTGCAAGACCTGGCCGATAGACAACCAAAGTACGTCTGCATTTCAGAACATTTTCTACATCAAGGAAACATATACTTATTTACTCTTGAAAACTATAAAATAATTTCATATAACACAAGACCATCTATGATAAGAGGAGGTAGTATTATTTTAGGTACATTAGATTGTAATTATGAATCCTTAGATATTTGCAAAAGACTCTACAAGCAATAATATTTTGAAGTATGTGGCATTAGGGACACTGACCTTGATCTGAATATTATAAGTTTGTATCGCAACCCAAACAAGAAACATTTTGATGAATTCTTACAACAATTAGAATTGGTTTTGGATATTTTTTTCAGCAAGAAATGCCTGATATCTGGAGACTTTAACGTCAATTTGTTAACTGATAATGAAAGTAAACTTAAGTTCATAAACTTGCTTAAATGTTATAATTTTAGACCGCTGACTGCTGAACCGACATACATTTGTGGTGACTCGCATTCTTGCCTAGACAATTTTTTAACTAATATATCTGACGAAAATGTAACTAACTTTGAGGTTATTCATAATGGAATATCAGATGGACATGCGGGCCTACTCGGAGAACTATCACTCCTGGTAAAGGAAAATAATAGAAGGAATGATGAAACTATTATTATAGAAAGAAGACTTTTCACTGAGCGCTCTAAACAAAATTTCAGAAAATGTATTGTTAGTATAAATTTGCTAAATTTGGGCATAAATATCTTTCTAAATACGCTCACAAATACATTTAAAACAAGCTTTGTGGTTAAAAAGATAAGACGCTGAAAAAGATTAATGAGTTCATTAAAATGGGTTACAGCAGGAATTCGAAAGTCAAGCAAAATGAAGCGCTTGCTTATGCCGATAAACAAAGCAACACATCATGACAGTCTGGTGAAATACAAAAACAAGTATTTAAATATATATCGAAAAGTTATTAAGACAGCTAAAAGATTAGCAACGCAAACTGCTCTACGTGAGTCAAAAAGTATACCTAAAGCCATATGGAAATTAGTTAACAAACATAGAAACAGAGAAGGTAATGGTGTAAAAGATGGTAAAATTATTCTAAAAGTAAATGATGAAATGACTGACAATGCGACTCAGGTAGTTAAAATATTTGCAAAACAATTTGAAAATAGAAGCACAGATGTGCAGAAAAATATTCAGTTAGCTTTGGATTATGTTAATATCACTACTAGTGCCCTACCCTATGATATGGATTGGCAAAGAGTCACACAACAAGAAGTGAGAAATGTAGTGAAGAGGATGGCCAACAAAAGATCATGTGGTTTTGATGAAATGCCAATATCGGTAATCAAAGATAATTTAGATATATTGGCGTCACCATTGGCTTTATTCTTTAATCAATGTTACGAAGAAGGTATTTTTCCAGAACAACTAAAAGTTGCCAAAGTACTTCCTGTGTTTAAAAAAGGTTTGAAGAGTGACGCGAGGAATTATAGGCCAATATCTTTATTGCCAGTTATTTCAAAAGTATTAGAAAAGATCATAAAGATGAGGATCACCAAGCATCTTGAAATGTATGACATAATAAATAAAAGTCAATACGGTTAT
The DNA here is from genome assembly GCA_947284805.1 of Coleophora flavipennella. Lineage (NCBI taxonomy): Eukaryota > Metazoa > Arthropoda > Insecta > Lepidoptera > Coleophoridae > Coleophora > Coleophora flavipennella. Next base: position 15,882,751 of record OX369280.1, on the reverse strand, counting down.
CAAACTAATAAAGGAACTAGTGAGGCAGTTGATGCAATGATAGATCGAGTAGTATTAAATCTTAATAATAAATTGAAAACGGCAGGATTGTTCCTGGATCTTTCAACTGCGTTCGATATGGTGAACCACAAAATACTTTTAAGAAAACTTTATCATTATGGAGTAAGAGGAAAGGCATTCAAATTAATAGAGTCCTACTTGAACAATAGATATCAGTTCCTAGAGCTGAAATTTACTGAAAACAACAAAGAAAAGACATGTAGATCTAAATTGCACAAAATAACTCAAGGCGTACCCCAGGGCTCCATTCTTGGCCCGATATTCTTTATTATCTACATAAATGATCTCATAGATTATGTAAAAATAGCTGTACCTAATGTGGAAGTAGTCGTATTTGCCGATGACACTAACGCTATTGTATCAGCCAAAGATAATCAGACCCTGAATCTAAGTATAAATGAGACGCTACTAACTTGCCACAAGTGGTTTGAATCTAACAACTTGAAAATTAATAAGGAGAAAACCTGTGTGTTGTTATTTAGAACGGTGACATGACAGAGAGATAAAAGTTTTTTGGATGTAAACATTGATGGAGAAAAGATTTCACTTGTAGATTCTACTAAGTTTCTGGGTGTAGTGATTGACAGTGTCTTGAATTGGCAAAAGGAATTAATTGGAATTGAAAATAAGATTAGCTCAGCATGTTATGCAATTAGAAGTTTACGTGATGAGGTTACGAAGAAACAATTAAAAATGGTATATTATGCCCTGGTGGAATCTCGATTACGATATAGCATAGAACTTTGGGGAAACAGCTATGATTATAACGTAAAAAAAGCATTTGCTGTACAAAAAAGATCGATAAGGAAGATAGTACGCATTCCACCGTGGGAATCATGTCGAGAACATTTCAGAAATCTAAAAATCTTAACAGTCCCCTGTCTGTATATTTTAGAACTGTTGTCTACCTTTATCAAACATCCTGAGCGCTCTGTTCATCCGTGTGAACAAGTGGTCCGCCTTGCAACGAGGAGAAATGATTTAAATTTTTCTATAATGCCGCATCTGAAAGTTGTCAGTCATAGTGTGCGTCACCAAACTGTCAGAATCTTCAATCAGTTACCAAATGAGCTGAAAATAATTACGCAAATTAATGAATTTAAAAGAAAATTAAAGGCTTTCTTGCTGGAAAAGTGTTTTTATTCTATTGACGAGTTAACGTGTGCATAATTTAACGTGATCTATTTTGATATATTTTGACATCTACATAAGAATTATTATTTGAAGTTTTTAATTTATTGTTGACTAATTTTTAATGTTAATTATTCCTGATGTAGACTAGTACTCTTTTGCATTATTTTAGCTTAAATTAACTCATCTATCATATAACTTATTATTCTGTAATTGTAGATTTAAGATATTCAGATACAATGTTATATTGTTTAATGAATAAATGAAATCATGAAATGAAATGAAATGAATGTGGACGATTATAATGACAGATTTGTGGAAATTATCCAAACGGTCGGATCTTTAAAACTCGCTGTTCAAACAGAACCAAAAACTTTTCGGACTTCACCAGCAACCTCATGGAAGAAAGACGCAGATTGCTTTTGCAGTCCTCTGAAGACGCTACTCGGTAACTAAACAGGCAGATCTCTAAGTCCATGACTCGCGATTTGTGTCAGTTTAATAAATAACAAATTGTATTGAAGAGGTGATTGAGCACAACAAAGGCTCAAAAGTGTTCGCGAGAGATATGTCTGTTGGACAAAGCCAATTGACCAAACTGAAGACTGAGGATGGCAGGATATTATCGTCTAAAGCCGAGTTGCTGGAAGAAGTTGAGAAGTTCTACGGACAATTGTACACGACCACATGTCTGCCTGTCAGCGATCTGGCTAAAGACCCAAGAGCCAGACTAACCCGACACTATACCAAAGATATCCCGGACTTCAGCCTGTCCGAGATTAGAATGGCTCTCAAACAGCTCAAGAACAAAAAGATGAAATTACGGCTGAACTTCTGAAAGCAGATGGAACACCTGTACTAAAAGCTCTTCAGAAGTTATTTAATCTCGTTATAATCGAGAGACAAACGCCTGAGGCATGGCACAGAAGTGTGGTCGATCTTTTCTTCAAGTAGGGTGACATCTAAGACCGAAGAACTACAGACCATGAGCCATGTTTACAAGCTATTTTCGAGAGTCATTACGAATCATGTCGCACGCAGGTTTGACGACTTCAAGCCCGGGTGCTGTCCGTGTGAACTGGCCTACTCTGGTCAAAGGCATTAATGACATTCAATGATTATAACGTATAACTTGTCGCGTCATATTGTTTCCATGTTCTAATGACATACATAATTTGTTTTGATTTTTCCGTTAATTACTAATTTGCACCTATTTTGAATAAATATCTTGAATCTAGACTGCTCATCCTTAGGCTGCCTCCCTGCTTACGCACCTTAAGCACCTTAAGACCCGAAATATGCGGCCGAGCGGCTCGGCCGCTGCGTCGTAAAATTACTAGAAACTGTTATCAGTGCTCCGTCACTCGCCTATACCTACCGCAAAATATACGTACGCTTAGTAGCGACCCACTCGGACGGGCTCTCGCGAGTCGGGCCGCTACCGTGTTTCTTGTGTAGGTATAGATACCTCGAGATAGGTAGGTAGGTAAACATTATTATTGTGTAGGCGAACCGTGCTAAGTGGAAGATGGTGGAAGTCTATGTATGTGATAGGTATGTAGGTAAACAGATCTAGTAAAACTGGCTAAGTGCGTGTCGGATCATGATAAAGTAGGGTTCCGTAGTGACAAAAAAAAAATAGAAAAAAAACTAAGTTAATTTTGCAGTTTAGATTCACAGACATTTTGTAAGGAGTTTTTTTTTACAAACATAACTTACAAATATAACTGCACGTCTTAAGTAAGTCCACTATCACTCTACTAAGAAAGCATACTTAGCCGTGATAATTTTTCTTGTTAATTCATTATGTGTCCCACTATTCCAAATCATGTTCAGATTTACTGAAATAGCGGTTTCGAAACTGTAACAAAAATCAGCATTTAAAAACTTAATATTTATAGACCGACATGGCGAAACTAAATCACCGACGTAGCGATAAAAACAGCTATGTTAAGTAAATTTTACATTTTAACCGCCTCCGTGCCGTAATGGTTCGTACATTCTCTCCAGGAGGTCGCGGGTTCGATTCCCGGGGGGGGGGGGGGGGGGGTTCAACTTTGCAAGAGTCGGTTTGGTTGGTGGTGGGGCATTTTTTTAGCCCGTCTGGATAGCTACCACTGTCTTATCTAAGTCTTGCCGCCAAACATCAGTGTTAACAGCATTGATGTGTTCCGCCTTGAAGATATGATAGCCCGATTCCCATTGCGTTGGGGAATCTTGGTAAGCCCGCTTCTATCTTCGGCATCATCGTTACTTACCATCAGGTGAGATACTATCGGGTCGCAATCAGAACACGTCTATCAGGATTTACCTAATGAGTACCGCGCATATTTTTTTTAACCAAACAAAAATGAAAGGTAACTTGTAATTTGTTTTAAGCTGGCGCACCTTCTTAGTGCGATCAACTAGTACGACTGTTACTTAAACTAATCAAATAAATAAAAACCATCACTTGTAAAACTTTTATTGTCATTTTCACGAATCAACCCTAGTGCTAAAACGCCGTACAGTCGATTCGCGCGCCGACCCGTGTACGCGGTTATGACCGCTAAGTCGAGCGCCTTAATACCCATGTTTCCGTGTATTGTCGGACAGTGGGAACGAGTAGGTGAATAAATGCGTAGGTATTTTCGTTTTATAAGGAAGTGCAGTATCTGTTACGAAGTAACTAGTATCTCATCTGTGACTGTATGCAATATAGGTATGATTTGAGTACCGCCGCTGTTTGCCCGGTATAATATTTCGAGCGTATAGGCACAGTATATATTATATAGCTGTTTCCCGCGGCTTCACCCGCGTGGACCACGTTTCTATGACTTTTCGAGGGTGCGCAGTGCGCGAGCCGCAAGCGGCTCGCGAGCGTGGTAAAAAGTAGCCAATGTCACAGTATATATATTAGTACTAACGTACAGTATGGACACTCCCTGCCGCTCTCTAGATTCGACCTCACCCCCCCGTCACTCAGATTGGGTGTAGATTGAGTACCAAACGTAAAGGACGAGCTACGCAAGCACTTTTATTCACTATATTCACTTTGCGCGCCGCTGTGATTTCGTTCACAAGCATAAAAACCAACCAGTTATCGAACGTAAAGGCCCAACTGAACTCTTTTTTTTTCATACTTGTCTTATGTTGTATAAACAACCACCGCTTGAACAAAAAACACCAGTTTCCGAATACACCATACACATTATGAGACTAAAAAACATTGTAAATGGTAACTGCGACGTGGACGTATGAATGAACACTGAATACTGCTATTATTTTATACATCTTTTAACACTTTTTCCATAAAATTTAAAAATCGACATGATAGTTTTGTTGCTTTGGTGTAGAGATGGGATGAAGTGAATGAGTTAATGAATGATTTTGAACTGTTGTTGCGAGGTAAAAATTGGGTCATCTTTGGGCTCAACTGTACAATAGGGTACATCGATTTGGCAGTCCGCGATTTTTTGGTAAGAGATAGGCTTTAGCTGAACATCCATACCAAATTTCAAGGTTAGGAAACCAGCGGTTTTTAGTTATGAATTTTTGAAAATTGTATTTTTAGGTACTCTTTTGTCTTTGTTTTGTGAGTTTATGGAGGACCAAAGAAGACTTATTACTGATTGTATAATTTGATTCCAAAGATTCATAATATGGGGTTAAAACCCCCAACAAACCTTTGGGATCCGAGGGGGATGTGGGAGTATCAAGGCGGGGAAAGCACGCGGGGCCGACTTGAGGGCAGACAAACTTGGGGGTAACAAATCGAAACCCAGGGGGTAATCCGTCAAGGTCAAGGTCATTTCAAGGTCAAGGTCTAAGTCAATTTGATCCCAAAGATTCATAATATGGGGTCCGCGAGTGAGTTACGGGGAGTTCTAAATAGAAGCGGGAGCGAGCGAAGCGAGCTCGGACTTTCGGAGCACCCCGACTCGGATCCGTTAGGTTCGGAGACTGTGCGGGGAGGCGAGCTTAGCTTGCCTCCCCGCACAGTCGTAGTGTTAGGATTAACATGAGAATGAAGAAGTAGGAGCCCCGAGTTTGTCGGCCCTGCGTGCTTTCCCCGCCCTGATACTCCCACATCCCCCTCGGATCCCGAAGGTTTGTTGGGGGTTTTAAATGGGTGGCGGGGGCTACGCCCCCGTTAGGGGTCCGGGCCCCGCGTCTTTCCCCGCCCTGATACTCCCACATTCCCCTCGGATCCCGAAGGTTTGTTGGGGGTTTTAAATGGGTGGCGGGGGCTACGCCCCCGTTAGGGGTCCGGGCCCCGTGTGCTTTCCCCGCCCTGATACTCCCACATCCCCCTCGGATCCCGAAGGTTTGTTGGGGGTTTTAAATGGGAGGCGGGGGCTACGCCCCCGTTAGGGGTCCGGGCCCCGCGTCTTTCCCCGCCCTGATACTCTCACATTCCCCTCGGATCCCGAAGGTTTGTTGGGGGTTTTAAATGGGTGGCGGGGGCTACGCCCCCGTTAGGGGTCCGGGCCCCGCGTGCTTTCCCCGCCCCGCCCTGATACTCCCACATCCCCCTCGGATCCCGAAGGTTTGTTGGGGGCTTTAAATGGGTGGCGGGGCCTACGCCCCCGTTAGGGGTCCGGGCCCCGCGTGCTTTCCCCGCCCTGACACTCCCACATCCCCCTCGGATCCCGAAGGTTTGTTGGAGGTTTTAAATGGGTGGCGGGGGCTACGCTCCCACATCCTCCTCGGATCCCGAAGGTTTGTTGGGGGTTTTAAATGGGTGGAGGGGGCTAAGCCCCCTGGACCCCATATCATGAATCTTGGTGATCAAATTGACTTACACCTTTTTTTGGAATAAGCGGTAGCGATTTTCGGCGTCATAGAAGTAGATGACCTTTTTTTAATAAGCGGTAGCGATTTGTCGGTCAAAGACTACCTAACAAAAAAGATTACCCCCCTAGTTTTCGATTTGGCACCCCCAAGTTTGCCCGCCCTCAAGTCGGCCCCGCGTGCTTTTCCCGCTTCGCGGACCCCATATTATGAATCTTTGGAATCAAATTATACAATCAGTTTTCAGCTCGCAACAACAGTTCAAAATCATTCATTCAGTCATTCACTTCGTCCCATCTCTACACCAAACCAACAAAACTATCATGTCGATTTTTAATCTGTGACAAATCCTTTATCAATTTCGCAATTTTATGGAAAAAGTGTTTAAAGATGTACAAAATAATAGCAGTTTTCAGTGTTAATTCATACGTCCACATCGCAGTTACCATTTACAATGTTTTTTTTAGTCTCATAATGTGTATGGTGTATTCGGAAAGTGGTGTTTTTTGTTCGAACGGTGTTTGTTTACAACATAAAAGTATGAAAAAAAAGAGTTTAGTATTCACACTGTTGCATTCAGTAAATAACCAATTCGTGACCAATACCGCCGGTGTGATTCAACCCTACCTGCATTCTTACCTATAGATACGTCAGTTATAATTATGTATATCATTTCTCGCTCGTTTGTATGGAGTGTCCGGGGTGTGCCAATGTCTTAATCCAGGTCCTAATCTGTCTACCTACCAAATTTCAGCCAAATCCGTTCAGTAGTTTTTGCGGGAAAGCGTAACAGACAGACAGAGTTACTTTCGCATTTATAATATTAGTAGGGATTAGTACTAGAGTACTATAGGTACATGAAGTCTGGAGGCAGCCTCGGGCTGAAGCAAATTGCCTTTGTTAATTTGCTCAAATGTGGACGGCATCATCGACTACATCAACCCGAGCGCTCAAGCGGCTCGTGCCACGGTGCCTCCGACTACGTCTGAATTACAATCAGCGCGAGCTGTGTGTGGTGAGGCTGCCTCTAGTCTGTACGCACCTTAAGGCGCGGGACAAACGCGAGAGGCGTGAAGCGCGGCGCGGACGCGGCGCCGCTCATTTCATACAGCGACGGGGCGCGCGGCAAACACGAGAGACGAGGTGCGGGCGTTGCTTCTATTCATGCATAGGCAGCCTGCCTTAGCCTGACCGAGGCTGCTAAATGCGTACATGCGCTTGATGACGCACAAAAGCGCGTCCCTGGGCCATTATTCACTTAAAGCTTTTTTTTTTACAGAAATTCCTGGAACCGAAGGAAAGTCTGCTACTGACAGCCAAGGTCGACCCCTCTCTAATGGGAGGAATGATTGTGTCACTGGGAGACAAGTACGTGGATATGAGTGTGGCAAGCAAAGTCAAGAAATACACTGAGCTCATCAGTGCCCCCGCTTAATTTGTTGTTAGTCATCATGTAATTAGGAAGGAAAATAAATTATTAAATCAAAACATAAGTACATAATTATCTTTGCTTCTGTTTACACATCATTGGACCATCCAAAGTAGTTTGTAGTCCCCTAGTCTACTGCTGTTAACTGAAGACTGCTACAGTGCTACTGATTGAGGCGTTCCGGCGCCAGGTTTCTACTTATCAAATAGTCAATTTCTCGTTCTGCCCACTTCGCCCGGTGTTTATTTAGCACCAGCCAATTGCTCATTGTGACTTCTTCTTCTTCGTAGATTGGCTACTTGTCAAACAACACTACTTCAATCCAATAGAGAAAAGTGATAGTAATTTTTTTTTTGGAAATGTTTTATTTTTATTACTATTATTTAGGTAGGTACCTATTTTATTATTCATCATCATCCATATCAGCCAAAAGACGAGTACTGCAGGACTCCCCCAAGGATTTCCACGACAACCGGTCCTGCGCTGCCCGCATCCAGCGGTTTCTCGTATTTTTTAAAGTTATGCACAGGAACTGCAACACATCACTAGAACCTTGTGGATTAAAAAAAAACCTAACCTTAGGCCCGGACGGACATTTACCAACTACCCCTTATTCGCCGTAGCAATAGTTTGTAGTTATTCTCCGATACTACGGGGCCTTGTAATTAGGAAGGAAAATTATTAAAAAGCGTCGGTGGCTCAACCGGTAACGACTCGGTCCATCTAACCAGAGGTACCGGGTTCAAATCTGGACGGCCAATGTACCAATGAGTTTTTCAAAAACTTACGTACATACTTACCGATTGCTTTAACGGTGAAGGAAAACATCGTGAGGAAACCTGCACACGCCTGCGAAGAAACTCGAAGGTTGTGTGTGAAGTCGACCAACCCGCACTTGGCCCGCGTGGTTGACTAAGGCCTAGTCGCCCTGATTCAGGATAGGCTCGAGCCCCTCGGTGGGGACGTATATGAGCTGTAATGACTATGGGGCCTACTACTGTGCTTGGCGTTCGTGGACTATGACTATGACTATTTCGATTCGGTCGAAACTTGGGCTGTGTTACAGTCTCTCCAGAGGTGCCAAATTGACTATCAATATATCGAAATGCTGAAGTGTTTGTATGAAAACGCCACCATGACGGTTCGCCTCCAGGATCAAAACTCGGAACCTATCCAGCTGCAGCGAGGGGTGAGACAGGGAGACGTTGATATCTCCGAAACTGTTCACCGCCGCCCTTGAAGATGTTTTTAAGCTTTTGGACTGGGGTAGACTCGCATCAATATCAACGGCGAGTACATCACCCACCTTCGAATCGCTGACGATATCGTGGACATGGCTGAGACTATGGACGACTTAGGCACAATGCTCGATGGCCTCAGTAGAGCCTCTCAACAAGTGGGTCTTAGAATGAACATGGACAAGACGAAAATTATTTCAAACGTCCGTGTCATACCTGCTCCTCAAACAGTCCAGTTAGGTAGGTCCAACTTCGAGAAAGAGATCAATCGTCGAATCCAACTCGGCTGGGCAGCGTTCGGGAAGCTTCGCAATATCTTAACGTCCCAGATACCGCAGTGTCTTAAGACCAAGGTCTTCGACCAGCGTGTGTTGCCAGTGATGACATACGGAACTGAGACATGGTCGCTTACTATGGGCCTCATAAGAAGGCTCAAGGTCACCCAAAGGGCAATGGAGCGTGCCATGCTCGGAGTTTCTCTGCGTGATCGAATCAGAAACGAGGATATCCGTAGGAGAACCAAAGTAACCGACATAGCTCTCAGAATTGCTAAACTTATGTGGCAGTGGGCGGGGCACATTGCTCGTAGAACAGATGGCCGTTGGGGTAGTAAAGTTCTCGAGTGGCGACCACGCACCAGAAAACGTAGTTAGGCAGGCCTCCCACTGGGGGGACCGATGACGTGGTGAAGGTCGCGGGAAGCCGCTGGATGCGACCAGCGCAGAACCGGTCGTGGAAATCCTTGGAGGAGGACTATGTCCAGCAATGGACGTCCTTCGGCTGATATGACGATGATGACTACGGGGCCTAAAATCTTGATTAAAAATAACAGAATATGAAGTTGAAAGCGTATTCTGTAATCTATACAGGTAAATATATGAGAAAATCTAAAATCCTTCCGTTGCTTCAAATGCACATTGGGCATCTTAATTTCAATTAAAGAAAATAGTCAATGAAATTGTTTTTATTGAACAATGGCGCTTTGCACGACTGGGCGGGGCGGGCAGGGCCGCCAATTTACTATACTACCAACGCACATGGTGGCGGCGCGGTCTTTTTGTCCTCAATGTGCGTTGGTAGTATAGAATTCGCTTTGTGCTATCGTTGGCGGCGAAATTGACCGGTCCTGCCCGCCCCGCCCCGTCGTGTGCAAAGCGCCAGGTCAAAAATCTTAGAAAATTCTAATTTTAGACAGTAACATATTAGAAAATTGAGAACTTATAAGTATAATCACAAATTTTAACGTAGATCAATCAACATGAAATTTTAAATATTTAACATATTTAGTCTTTTTTATTTTAATATTCATCATTTAAAAATAAATGAGTCGAGTATTCTCTTTTTTTATCTACTTCTCATTCAAGTCTTTCCTTTTATTCTCTTTCCGCGACCACCGCGACTACAATAATCTGGTGTGACTACGAGTCGGCAACGGTTTATAATACCATACCATTTCCTGTACACTCCACTTACACGTCCGTCCTTCAAGTGGGGTGTCCATTTCGTCTTCTGAACTTTTGCTATCATCACATCACTGCTACATTCAGATGATTTTGCATCTGCTGCAGGGTGAAGTTCTGGGTAGCCACATTTTTGTCCAACGATAAGAAGTCTTCTATTTCAGATTCAGCTAGTAAATTTTCTATTTGATGATCTCTGAGCTGAAAATTAAAAAAAAACGGCTAAGTGCGAGTCGGACTCGCTCACCGGGGGTTCCGTATCACCACATTTCTGGATAAGGAACCTTAAAAATAATAAATCGAAATACATCATAAAAATAATTAAAAATCTGTTTAAGCTTGTGCCAATGAAGCCCTTTCATACATGACACGGTTATCTCAATTCAAAATTTATACCGCCGTTCCTTGCATAATTATACATTCTTAAATGACTACGGTACTTTTCAAAGTAATATTTTTTATCTTTGCTACGGCATTACTTGCCAAATTTCATAGTTGTAGGTCAACGGAAAATACCCTATAAATTTTGATTCCCTTGAGAGTGTCGAAATGTAATTACTTGCCAAATTTCATAGTTGTAGGTCAACGGAAAATACCCTATAAATTTTGATTCCCTTGAGAGTGTCGAAATGTACGTTTTTTTAATGCATAAACGGCCGTATCTTTTTTTTGCGTTAACCTAGAAGTTTGATATTTGAACTTCAAGGGACCATAGACCGAAGTAATATGGCATAATATGGTTTTAATTTCAACTCGATAACTCAATGCGTTCCCGAGATCAAGGGTCTTGACAGACAGACGGACGGACAGATGGACAAAAAAGTGATCCTTTTAGGGTTCCGTTTTTCCTTTTGAGGTACGGAACCCTAAAAATGCATTAGTTAACTCCATTGTTAACTCATACTTAATTGTAACGCTTGATGTGCAATGCAGTGAACGTAATTTTTCGATACAATATAAATAAAAAATAGAAATTATCAAACTGACTAAAAAAAACAATTACCTATTCTGGAAAATACATGTATATATATTTATCCTTTATTCTGTTTAACTTTCAAATCCAAAAAAAACAAGATTTGACTAAAAGATGGTCTGCCAAGATGGCCACATGGTGACAAATTAGCGGAGTTTGATAAGCTGCCTTCATTTAAATGTCAGCTGCCTAAAATCTAAATTCTTTCCAGTGTATCTGTCGCTGTATCAGGCATATTGTGTAATTAATTTTACAAATGGTCAGGCATATTGTAAAATGCCGTACGCAGATTTCTGCTATCCAGGAGTCCCTTGCGATTTACTCACAAATGGTTGGAAGTTGGAGCTAATTGTCATGTATTACGAATAAGTATATATGTGGGTGGACATGCAATATGAATTCATCAAAATTACATAAGAAAAAAATTAACGAGAAAGTAGTGTGGGCTGCCGTACAATTTATTTCTTTTACAATGGTAAGGAACCCTTCGTGAGACTGTCCCTTGGCCGGTTTTTTTCTTTTTGAGGTACAAAGAATATAAAATATATTATTGTCACTTTTCTATTGACTACTGTTGCAGACTTCAAAAGGAGGTTTTCAATTCGACTGTTTTTTGTATGTTTGTTATGCGATATCTTCGCAGATTGTAAACTGATTTTCATGATTTTTTTTATTCAATCTGGTCCCATATAAATTTTATAAAAATCGTTGTAGTACTTTAATCGAAAATTAACAAATATTAGACAGATTTGTTACCATAGATGGGCTCATGCACTAACAAACAATATTTGAAAATCGAACCCATCCACACACACAATAATACAGGTTGTTTGCTTCCATTGCACCGAATGCTACTAAGAAAAGAGATGCCTATTGGCTTTTTTTTACTAACTTCACTTTTAGGACGCATAGATGGGTTACGCACAAACAACATTTGAAAATCACGCTCCTCACCCGTGGTACGGTTTCAAACCCATTTACACACACAACATTATAGGTTGTTTGCTTCCATTGCACTGCATGCTACTAAGAAAAGAGATGCCAATTGGCATCATTTGTAAACTGTCTACCTCCGCATAAAGCATATCTCTGTTGCTAGATATATTTGCTAGTAAAGCCATCAAATCTAAAACATTTGATAGGTAGGTGCTGTGTGCTGGCACTGACCTCAAATTGTAAACCCCTATACCTTTGATTTCATTATTGTTCGTTAATTTTGTGTATTCTTAATAGAAAAATATTATTTTATACTTACATAATTGTGAATTTCTTTTTGCAGTCGTTTTTTTTTCTGTTGACTGTTTTATACCTTTGATTTCATTATTGTTCGTTAATTTTGTGTATTCTTAATAGAAAAATATTATTTTATACTTACATAATTGTGAATTTCTTTTTGCAGTCGTTTTTTTTTCTGTTGACTGTAGTGTTGACAAGAAGCCTTTCTACACAGTAGTCATTTCATCAGACAGAATAATTAATTGGCTGTTTGTGACACCAGACCACATAGTAACTATGCAAAGTAGGCAGTATGAGAAATTAGCTATTTGACAAGTAGACACCTAGCACCAGAGCGAATTGAGTTATCTGTGACTTACCTATATCAGCTAGGTCCTACATGTGTATCGAACTTTAGACCTGTATGTATGATAGGATAGTTCGTCACAGCAAAAGAAGTTTTAAGTATAGTTAAAATGTTTTTCTGCAAGATTAGAAAGTAAAAAGATATTTCATAAACGAAAATTTATTGTGCTCCCATGCACCTCCGGCCAATTTAATATCCTTAAACCATAATATGACAAAAAATAACACTGTCACAGCAATCTTCTAACCATTAATTAACACTAAGTTAAATTTCTTTAGAATCAACAATAATACTGAGATCACTTGGGTCAATGAGATCGATAATTGAACATTAGTAGGTGTATTAAATAAACTATAGTAACTACTACGTAATAAGGAGTGAGATTTATCCTTCTGTGGGGGCAGCGTCTCCCTTCAGGAGAGCGTTCTCGGCCTCGAGCTCTGCTATGCGCGCGCGCGCCGCTTCCAGCTCGTCGTCGCCGCCGTCGGTGCCGAGGTGCTTGCGCACGTACTCAAGCGCATCCTCGGGTTTGTCGGGCTCCTCGTACAAGCTGACCAGCACTTTTGTGAGAGCATCCATCACGCCAGCTCGCTCGAGGTAGCGTCTGAACTCTTCTCTCTTGGAGTCGATTGGCTGTAAAAAAACTAGGCTACAATGCTTATTGGATCAGAGAAAAGGTAGGTGGTTAATGATATAGAGGAAACATCGTCGGTCGCCAAGGCAACAATTTATTTACATGGAAACTTACTTTGTATGAGGACATTTTTTACTAGTTCCGTAAAGAAGAAACGTTCAATTATAGAATAGATCTAATACCACTATAGTGTTTGATGAAATTAACTCTTGGAAATCGTAGAATTGCAATTTTGCACAGCAAAATTCAAAAATCACGCAAACATGACAGATCAAACAAAATCACCAGCAAAGAGCATTAACAACTGAATCCGAAGTGAATGAATGAACGACGAAGTGGACAGAATGGATCAATCTTGTTCCTTGTATTACCAGTTAAAACCGGAACCGGCTCCTCTTTATCAAAGATGACCTTTCTAATATGCCAAGCCGAGTTGGATTCTTGATCTTTCTCGAAGTTGAACCTACCACTACCACTGGAGTGTTTGTCTCAGGTATACATATTTGTTAACAACTTCGAGTGTAGAGACTCCAACCTTCAGAGTAGTGGGAATGGGTATTTTTATACGTTTAGCTTTTTCCCGAGAAGATTCGAAGGTTCAACAAGCGTTACGTTTCAATCATTACGGTGTCGGCATACTTAGTTATTTTGTAGTGTCCACTTTTTCTGTAAATAGCCCTCAAAATTTAGCTCGTCCGTTCCATTTTTGCGGGCGGTTAAACCTTAAAATCTGCTGGGCAAAAATCTAAACAAATAAAACACTAAAGTTTTCAGGTGTTTCGTCGTCTGGCCCAACTTCAATAGTCAATCATTCCTTACTGAATGCGTTACGAATGGTGTGAGTGTTAAAATAAGAACTTATTTTTAAGTTCCTGAAAGATTTTTCGGCTTTCAAGCCTCTTGGAGCTACGGTCCAGAGCACGAAACGGTCGTCATACTTTCCACCCTAGGGATGAAAAAGCAATGTTCCACCCGGCTATCTACTCATGAAAATTAAACTTCCGGAAAAGAAGAGATGAAAAATAAATTTCAAGTAACTTATACCAGACTTAACAAAATCAATAGTCCTTTGTTGAACAATGCGCACTCAAGTATAACAACTTACCCGATTATGTCATGTTTAAAAAGTGTGTCAAAAGAACTCTTTGTAAAAATGACATTAAAAGACATCCGAATAATTTAAATGACAAAAATGTATGGGTAGACAGTGTTTCTTCTATCAACGCTAATCATCTTTAACAGTAATAAAATGATGACCAATCTAAGAAATGACGTGGAAGCGACAAAACATGACAAGTCTAGTATTTCTTCTAATTAATATTTTTATTAGCATTGACACGAGTGGTGCATGCTTGCTTAAATGCTCGTGCGGACGGTGGCGCATCGGAAGACGGGTCGTTCCTTTCCCTCTAATATGGTCGAGGGGAGCGATGGCTGACTCTCGCGTTATACTCGTGAACGGGTGCTGTCCGTGTGAACTAGCTTACCTACTCTTTTCAAAGGCATTAACAAAGAGTAGTATTATATACCAGGCAAGGCATTAACAAATTCAATAATTTTCATGTACACTATTATTTCTCGTGTCATGTTGTTTTCATGTCCAAATGATATTAGATATTTGTTTTATATCAATGATTTTATTGACAATATTATCTGATTTTTTTCAATTTGAAATGTAATGTAATTGCTATCTTAAGACCATCAGAAAGAGTGTAACATGCACCTATTTTGAAATCTTAAATCTTCAACATGTGCAGGTGGGGCTAGTTGGGATCACAGAATAGAAGAATTCTATAGAACGCTGATGTTGATTTTTTAGTACTAACACCGAGCGAGCCATTACACATACAGCACACTACAAACAGGTTGATGGTTGGGTGGGTATTTTTTTAAAGTAACCTCCCCCAAAAACAAAAAAAAAACCTAAAATCATTATATAAAACTAAAACAATGTGATAATTTAGAACTAAAGAATGTAATGTCGTGCAATTCATTAAAAAACATTTATTTCGAATTAAATTTCAGATCGTAAGTTTAAAAGTAAAGTTATTCAATTGAAACTTTCCGTGCAATATTTTTTCCAAAGATGGTATCATTTTCATAGTGTTGTGGTTATATTTAGGCATTTTTTTAATATCGATAGATTATGTGATTAGCGAGGTATGATAGGTTTTTTATATTACTACGCCGATTGCTTCGAAAGTGGCCACGGATTCGTGGTCAGAGACCTCAAGGACCTTCAGATATAGACATGGGTAAGTGATGAGAGTAATATCACTCGAGTGATATTACTCGGAGGGGTAATCCAACATTACACATTACGCGACGTATCCAAACATCACGCATCACACATTACTTGACATGGCCGGGATAAGGCACACGAGCAGATCAGCGGACCGCGTACCGTGTCGCTTCGCTTGCGATCGGCATTCATCGGGCAACGAGAACGGGCGACGGAGTTGCTCACGCCATTTCCGCGTGCTCATGTTTGAATTTTAGAATATGAACCTTAAGATATATGAAATACAGTTCAGTTTCATATTGCAATTTTGGTGTTTATTTTTTTAGACAAAAAAGACAAAATTTCTCCGAATATTTTTTTCGTAAGGCGGAAGAAAAACTACTTAAGCCTCATCCAAGGTCAAGTTCACGTAAACAAAACAATACCGGTAGGATTGATTAAATAGTGTTTTGCTAATTGCATGCATGCATGCACATCACGCGTCTCGCGTCTCGCGGTTCGCTGCAAATTTGGAGTACCTAAGTGTTTCGTGAATTTGTAAACATTTTTTTGTCTCGGGGTAGAAACACATAAATTAAAGTATAAGTGTAAATATAGCTAACCGATCTAATTATAGAGGAAAATCAACTTTTTACTTATACACATACTCAATTACTTACTATACTACACTACACTTACTGAAACATTACATAGTACATTCATTGTCCTTAAATCACCCAATGTTGCATTACTTTTCGAGTAATAATGGTACATCGCGTTCTATCACTTTTCAATTGCATGTATGTAATGCCAAAATCTCGGGTAATGTTTAGGGTGATGTGTGATATTACAAAGTAATATTACTTGAAAGGAAGTGATGTGTGATGGTGCATCACTTCTTCGGGTACCGTTTTGCGCATGTCTATTCAGATATCGATTAGGTGTTTATCAAAATTTCATTCTCATAATCTTAATTTTATTATAACATACCTATATTTTAACTGCTATAAAATTTTAATTATAAACTATTAGCCTTATATATTTTCCTTAACTCAAAAATACACAGGATGTTTGTGATAGATATAGTGCAGAAAAAAACAAAAGTACAACGGTTTTCAGTTTCTTAAAAAAAATATGTTCTGTGCTTCTGCATGGTGTAACTTGGCATGTTTTTTTATTTTATTTCGGAAGCTTCGGAAGCCGGCTTGCTCTGGAGGCTGGTAGTCGCCTAACCTGCGTGCGAGACGATTCGTAATGACTCTCGAAAACAGCTTGTAAACATGGCTCAGAACTAAGATGGGTCTGTAGTTCTTCAGCAGGGTGTTATCACCGTTTTTGAAGAAGAGCCCCACCACACTTCTGTGCCATGCCTTAGACGTTTGTCCCTCGAGGATAACGGAATGGAACAAGTTCTGAAAATCTTTTAGTACCGGTTGATCGACTTCAACCCATTTATTTATTTATTTATTTAAAATACAACAAGAGCTTACAGTACATCCAAACCGCTATTGTTGTTTACATATGGGCGCCGCGCCGGCGCGGCGCCGCCGTGGCAACCCCGCACGCCGCCGCCGCCGCCGTCATTCTCCGCGCGGCGTGAGTGGCGTAAAGACGTTAATTATTTTAGAGATTTTTCCCCACTTTTTAATGTTGTTGACTGACTTACGTGCATTAAAATAACAGAACTATCAAAAAATATATAAAAAATAATTCGAAGTGAGTGGATTCCTTTAAAAGACCTTTTTGAGAAGCTTTCGCCAAGCCGTTTAAATCTTGTCATCTCAGAAAACGTGTACAATTAATGTTGCTCTGGTGTTCCGTTCTGATATTATGGACGTATTGAAGATGAATCAAGATGATGAAGCACTAATTAATTATGTTATGTTTGAAACGCAACATGATGGCAAAAATGAATAAAAGACTCCAAGTAACAAAACCGATTGTCGCAGCAGCACTTTTGGATAACCGATTTATGAGTCAGGCAGAAATTTTTTTTTTAATTTTTTTTTTATTTAAAATTTGAGTGGTTTTGACTATATCTCACCTGATGGTAAGTGACGATGTAGTCGAGGATGGTACACGCAAACTCAAATAATGCCTATTCACTCTCGCCTTGAAGATCCCCAAATTGTAGGAGTCGGGAAACACAGACGTGGGCAAGGAGTTCCACTCCATCGCTGTCCACATAATAAATGAGGAAACGTAACGCTTCGTGCGCATAGGCTGAATATCAACAATAAATGGGTGGAATCTCCCCCCGCGTCGCGTTGACCGAAGGTGGAATGGAGCTGGGGGAATGAGGTCGTGAAGTTCTTGAGCACACTCTCCGAAATGAATTCGATAGAAAACCGAAAGACAGGCAACTTTGCGGCGATGCTCAAGGCTTTGGAGCTTGTTTTTGACAAGCTCATCGTCACCAATGAGTCTCCGAGCGCGCCGGTCGATAGCGTCCAAGGTATCCAGCTGATAGCGGGCTGATCCATCCCATAGGTCAGAACAGTACTCCATACAAGAACGGACTTGTGCTTGATATAAAGATAGTAGCTGTCCAGGTGTGAAGTACCATCTCACCTTAGAGAGAATACCCAGCTTCATTGCAGCAACTTTGGCCTTGGACTCAATGTATCTACCGAAATTGAGATTAGGTGTTATTTCCACGCCAAGAAGCTCAAGATGGTCAGCTATCTGAATGAATTCATTCTGGAAAGTAGGAGTCAAGTTGAAAGGAATCCTTTTAGCGGAAAAGAGACACGCCTGTGTTTTAGAGGCATTGAACCTTACGAGGTTGGAATCACCCCAATCAGACACTGCCTGAAGCGATAGGTTCATGCGCTTGATCATGGCCTCTCTCAAAGACAGCGTCTCAGCGCTGTTCGCTCGTGCACTGGATAGGTATCTTTCCACAACTGTGCTATCGTCTGCATACCCAATAATACCTGGTGTCAGCAGATCGTTTATGTGTAGCAAGAAAGGGTGGCGGAAATAACAGACCCCTGAGGTACCCCGGCATCGCTTGCCAATAGGTCAGAGGAGCAGCCATCAATGACTACTCGAATAGACCGTTCCCTCAGGAAATCAGATACCCAGTTACACAAGTCCACAGGCAGTCCGTATGAAGGAAGTTTGCCAATAAGGCTAGCGTGCCAGACTCGGTCAAAAGCCTTCGAGATGTCAAGAGACACGGCGAGAGCCTTACCGTGTTTCTCGATGGCCTCACCCCATATATGCGTAGCATACACTAAAAGATCTCCAGTGGACCGACCTTGACGAAAACCGTATTGTCGATCACTTAGGAGGTCATTGTCTTCTAGGTATGCCAAAATGCGGGTGTTCAATACACGCTCCATAATCTTACAGATTACAGAGGTGATTGCTATGGGGCGGTAATTTGCCGGGTCTGCATGACTGCCTTTTTTGGGCACAGGCTGCACATTGGCGAGCTTCCAGGAATTTGGGACTATACCTGTTTTAAGAGAGAGGCGGTACAGACGTGTCAGAACAGGAGACAACTCAGGAGCGCAGATCTTTAGCACTATAGCTGGTATACCGTCAGGTCCACTGGCTTTGTTCACGTCTAGATTACGAAGTGTTTTGAGTACCTCCTTATGGCGGATACGAATAGGGGGCATAGTAGATCCGCAAGGAGGTAACTGTGGTGGTATACTATTCGCTGTATCTAGACTTGAATTTTCGGCAAACATGGAGACAAACAGGTTTGCCATGTCAGTTGCCGTATAAGCCAGCGTTCCATCGAGTTTCAGCAGTGGAGGCAAAGACGAGCGGCAAAAGTTCGCCTCGACCGACTTAGCCAAGGACCAAAACGCCTTATTCCCAGAAGGATATGAAGCTAGTTTTGATCCTATGCGGCTAATATGGTCGAAACGAGCCCTGCGCAGCGTCTTTTTGTAGGACTTGGCGGCTTTGTTGAATGCCTTCTTCTTGTCACGCGTGTCCGGAGCTTTAAGATTCCGAGCGTGGGCCCACGCCTGGTAAGCCGAATGCTTTTGTGCCTCAGCAACTGAACATTCGGCATTAAACCACGGGCGAGCTTAACTCTCTAAAGGAATGTCAGAAAATGGAATATAATATTCCATCGCCTGACATATTACCTTTGAGATTTCGGTCGCACAGCTCGACGGATCGCTAGAAGAAAAACACGCCTGCCGCCAAGGATAAGATGCAAAAAAGTGGCGCATCTCATCCCAATCTGCTGACTTGTACCACCATACCCGTCTGGTGCCCTTAGGGCTGAGATCGGGAGGTAAGTAAGACAGTACAGATTTCACCAGACAATGGTCAGACGTACCCAAAGGTGAGGATACTGACACATTGTAACGGTCTGGTTCTGTTGTCAGCAGAAGGTCCAAACAATTTTCCGTTTGGCCATCAACGCCAGGCACACGCGTCGCCTGGTCTACCAGCTGGGAAAGATTTAGCGACAACGCGAGTTTGAGTGCCTCTCTCCCAGCGTGGTCGGTCTTTTCGTACGGGAACAGCCACTCCTTATGGTGGGCATTGAAGTCCCCCAGAAGGACCAGTTGGGCAGACGGGTACCTTTGTTATCGCTGACGTAGACACAAACACCGCCGTGCGCCTTGAAATTGTGCTCCAGGGAATATCCCGGGTACTGAAAGTTTTTAGAGAACCAAAATATGTCAAGAACTTCCTTTCGTACATCAGAGAAGTGATAAACATCAATGATGTGCCAGAAACTTCAGCAAAAAATGAAGGCATTACAAGCATCAGCAATGAAACCGACACACCATTGTTGCACAAACGAAACATAGCATTAGTTCATGCCAAGGAATCCAAGGTAACACAATAGAACAAGAATGTTGGCGTTGCACTGCTGGGGCTGATCGAACAGAACCCAAAGATGGTGATTTATTATCTTACTGGAACAGTAAAAAGGCATTTTCTTATCTTGCTGCTATTGCTACAGCTTTACTCTGTGTGTCTGCCACTAGCACTCCGAGTGAGTTGAGTTTTCTCGGTAGCCGGGTTAACCGTTACGGCGAAAAGATCTCGCTTGAGCTCAACCTGGGTGAACAAGATCATGTTCATTTATGATAATTGTAAAATCTGTAAGATTGATAATAACGAAAAACCATACTTAGTATTAAAAAAAAATAATTACGAGGCTATTAAAGTAAGGGTTCATTTGTAAAATAGTTTTTTATTATTTGTGTACCTAATCTAGACAAGTATGTAATATATTGACATTATCTTGTCGTCTGCCTGAAATTACACGAGCAGCTCGTTAAAATTTAAACAAACTAGGTGGAGAAGAGGAGTAGATGACGTGTTTTATAAAAAAACAAGAAAATCAGCGACGCCGCCGGCGCCACGCCGCCGCCGACTGAAAATCTTCAGCGCGCCGCCGCTGACAATTTTCAAGGCGGCGCCCACATCTATTGTTGTTACACAAGTTATCTAAAACTAAGGAATATTCTATTTCTATTTATTTAAATTGAATATAGCTCATTCTTACAGCTAATTATTCGTATAAAATGTACGCTTCGTAAGTACATGTTAAACTATCATAAAAGACGACAAAAACCATGAGTGACATTCTACTTATAGCGTTCGATCGCATTTCTTTGCGTGGTAGTGGGCCGCGAAACCGGTATAAACCAGATTGAGCGCCGTGCGCTGGCACAGTGACACACTGACAGTCACTCAGAGCCGGACGCTGTCCAATCTGACCGCATGGACATAGTTGAAGCACCACGTGGACCGGCGGGTTTTTTGTAACTGAACAACTGTGTTCAGTGTTACGGACTAACAGATAGAATATTTAGAACAGTTTATTAGTGCGCGACGGCGCGGTCATCTGGTAAAAGTTTCACATTGGGAGGTACTTGTATGCAATAAGGAATTTGGTCCTCGCATGGACAAGCGGTACTTACGGAAGTGAAAAATAACTATACCTAAGGGGCTAGGTTTATGTTTTAGTGTAAACCAATAGATACGGACGGATATAATAAGTAGAAAAGTCTACACACGACGGAGCGTGCCTTATTTGTGATGAAGAACTTTGGTTATTTTACAATATACCTACGGGAGCTTGACTTGCGTTGGGCAAATCTCGGAGTACGGAAGAAACCTCAACAAGGAGCATCGGTGGATCCTACAACGGAGCTGGGGTATCTCACACAATACTCGAATCACACACTTCATACAAAACTATACATTTAGCTATGTAGGTATTTTGAACACCACTCCCTCTCCTCTGGCAAGGCAGCATCGGGAGTCTGTTGGGACGACCGGAGCGGCATTTGGTAAGCTTGTTAATGTAACTTTGCATTGTGTCGGATTTAACCCTTTGACGCGTGTGGGCATTTTCTACCACGAATACGTGGGCATTGGGCATTTGACCAAATAATTGAGGCATCGGGACCATTACTCGTATATAAGGTGTAACAAAATTAGCTGAAACTATTTTAACTGGTGCTTCTACCCATGAAACTGAACAACTTTCACCATGGAACCCAGTCAAATCGCAAAAAAAATTTGGCTCTCCCATACTAACTAAATCAGCTGATCAGCCAACTTAGTATGGGAAGTTTTTTTTTTTGAGATTTGACTATGGGTTTCATGGGGAAAATTGTTCAGTTCCATGGGTAGAAGCACCAGTTAAAATAGTTTCAGCTAATTTTGTTAGACCTTATATATTTACCTATAAGTATTAGCCTTCGCATAATGTCTTAGTCCCAGTTTTAGTTAGAGACATTGGACATCGTACGCAATTTATTTTTGAGTGCCTGTCGGAGCAGTCTGGGTGGGTGCCCTGTATTGATTTGTCAACCCCCTTCCCTTCTGTTTCCAGACAGGCTGGTAGCAGAGACTTTTAGAGACTATTGTAGATTAAGTTTGCGCGGTGTTGCTGCTTGCGCTTCGATGAGCCTCCCTCTGTCCCGGGGAAGTAAATCGAACACCGGTGTTCCACCTGCTTTTAGAAGTTGGCCGTAATTCCATCATCACCCGGTGCCTTGTTGTTCTTGAGCTGTTTGAGAGCCATTATAATCTCGTACATGCTGACTTCCGTGACATCTTCGGTATAGTGTGGGGTTAGTCTGGCTCTTTTCTACTTCTTCAAACAACTCAGTCTTAGACAATAATATGACCCTGCCATCCTCAGTCTTTAGCTTGGTTAGTTGGCTTTGTCTAACAGACAGCTTGCGAACACATAAGATCCTTTGTTGTGCTCGATCGCCTCTTTTATACAATTTGTATTAAACTGGCGCAAATCGCGAGTCAGAGACTTCGACATCTGCCTGTTTAGTTGCCTATACCGAGTAGTATTTTCAGAGGACTGCTTAACCAATCTGTGTCTTTCTTCCATGTGTTTGTTGGTGGAGTCCGAGATCTTTTTGATTCCGTTTGAACTGCGAGTTTTAAGATTTTTAGATCCGACCGTTTGGAAAATTTCCACGAACCTGTCATAATAATCGTCTACATTATCGCAGTGTCCTAGGCATTCGAAGCTATTATGCAACTCGAGCTAAAAGCTTTCATGGTTTTGGAGCTAGATAGGCGCTGGTCGGAGCGTAGACTTCATCAGTCGACATCTTTCTAGCTTGGTTTTTAGATTCAATGTGCCTCTTACCATTCTGTGAGCGCTTCCTGTTTTTACTGAATTGATCACAGAGACATAATTTGAATATTTGCCTAATTGAAAATTTGCCTTCTCGTCGACAAGATGAAATCAATCTTGATCTTCGTTATGCCATTGGGTTCCAACCATGTCCACTTCCGCTGTTTTCACTGTTTGAAGAAGTTCATCATAAAAAAAAACATCTCCATAAAGTCGACCAGCATCTGACCACGAGCATTTCTTACGTCTTATCCAAATTGCCCCACCCTTAGCTCACCATCAGTGTTGCCGTTGGGACAATCTAGTTTGTGGCTAAATAGAGTAAAAAAGTGGCCAGCTTTGTAAAAAAATCGCGTTCGTAATGTAGCTAGAAGTGGCTAAAATATAACAATATTTTTTGCCTACTTTAATATTCTATTACTATTGATAATAAAATATTAATGGCAGGCAGAGCACGTAAAGGCCACCCGGGCGCGCGCAGCCAGACCATCGCGGAGCTCTTTCACATGCCGGGCATCGTCATCGAGGCCTGGCGTGGCAAGCGAGGACCTGCGCAGTGCCACCGGTGCCAAGGATTTAGACACTCCTCGCATGGCTGCCACCTCCCGCTGGCCTGCGTCCGCTGCGGTAATTCCCACGCCGCAAAGGACTGCCTACGGCCGCGGGAGGAGCCAGCGACCTGCGCCAACTGCGCGGGCCCGCACCCCACCAACCACGTCTCGTGCCCGGTGTTCCGAAGGGAGCTCCGGAACAAGAGGGCCGGGACAGTCGCCCGGACCAGCAAAACCACCTCTCGCCCTGCAGCGCCTGCCGTCACTGCTGAGCGCGCCGCATCGGCAGCGCCCGCCATGCAGAGCGGCTCGGCCGTCGTGCCCGCGCCTAGCCGTAAAAATCGACGAACCCGACGGAGAAAGAAGAGGCCCATAGCCCCCGCTTCCGCCGCCCCCAATGCCGCCAACACCACCGCCATGCCCTCCCAGAGCGACCTCCTGCAAGCTCTGGGAGTGATCCAGCAGTTGCTCGCCTCAGCCGGGGCTGGAAAGGCTGCCAAGGGCCCTGTGCCCAGCCCAAGGACCCGCTCATCGTAATGGGCGGCGGAAGCAGCCACGTCAAGGAGGCTACGCCTCGGGGAAGTCTCCCCATCGCCCCCTTCGAGGGCAACGAGAAGAATACTACGGACTACCACTGACGCACACCGCTAGCAGTCCATTATGACCACTAGCACTTGAGCATCACTTGAGGGCGGAACGTCGCGTTGTTCTCACCTGTGCCTACTGTTCTCATTAAAAAAGACCCACTTAATACATCATATGGGGAATAAAAGGTCATCTTTGACTAAGTAAAAACTTTAGTTTGTTAAACTCTCTTTGCTAAGTACACTAGACAGCGCCATCTATGATTTTTTTAAAGAACGGAGCCTGGAAAGTTCCTCATTGAGTAGCTGACAAAAATTATCAAATGTTGCTAGAAGTAGCTAGATTCGTTTTAGTGGCTAAAATTGATTATTTTTTGGCTGAAACCGTTGAAAATCCGCTAGATCTGGCCACAAAGTGGCTAAAACGGCAACACTGCTCACCATCGCTTCGTTTGCTCAGTTTCGCGTTAAAGTCCCCCATAACAACGGTATAATGGGCCCTGGTGTTATGTATGTTCTCATATAGTCTCTACCTCGTTGTCGAAGTTTTCCGCGGTCGGCGCGTATATCTGTGTGACCTTCATCGAATACCGTTTTATAATTCTGAGTATAAGGTACGCTACCCTTATCGAAACACTAATGATCTGGACCACGTTGTTTATGAGGTACTTGTGCACGAGAAACCCGACACCACCCTTGAACCAGTTTGTCGCCCTCCCGGAAATAGAGCAGAAGAAGAAGACAGTAATAATAGGTAATTTAAGCCAATAGAGTAAAAATCGGCCTACACAAACCTCCACATTCTCCTCTAGATTGCGCTCAGCGATACTAGTTTGTTGACTAAATAAAACAATATAAAAGGTGGCATAAATATTTATTATGTAAGAAAAAGAAACTTAGTCACATAAGTTTTTCGTGACAGTGTTAAAACAAAGCTGTTCTTCCATTAAAAAATGAGAAATATTAGTTCATGAAATAAGCTATAGGTAAGTATATTAAGTTAAAGTAAATGCGCACGCACAAACACCGCGACTTCCAGCTGAGCTCGCTAAGTTTTCTTGAATGCATAGTTTTCAGTAACACTATCAGTACAAGTGTACCGCTTGCGTGCAATTGATGCTACGCAATGCTACAATTATGAGTAGGTGAATTATTTTTCTTAATGAAAATACTTTTGTAAATTTTTAGACATACTTAATTATATCGAGTAAAGTTTTTACGACTCGTCATCGCTTCCCGCCGGCTGTTTGGGCTTGGGTCCTCCTGCTCTCTTGGCCATGATGATCTGGTCGACCTTCAGGATGGTGGTGGCGGCGCCGACCGCGTATTTGAGGCCCCAGTGCTTCAGCGTGAACAGGTCGATGATGCCCTTTGCAACGACATCGCACGCTTCATTGTTTTCAGAGTCAATGTCAAATCCCATGTTTTTGTTTTTTTCCTGCAAAAATATGGTGTGTTTATTTGAGGGATCTTTTTTGAGATAGCATCGTGTGATATGTGACGACCTCGTCATTTTGCGACCATGTCCTACTTATTGCGACCAGGGCTTGTTGCAACCTCGTAATCGTCGTATTTTTTCTGCCTAATAATTAACCTGATAATTTTGCAATGTGGGCATTAAGCGTACTGATGTGCCGTGGAAACCTCTCATCTCTGAAAATTTGGCCAAATCTTAAATTTCTTGAAATATTTTAGTTTAGATGAAATTTGATTAAACTTTTGGGAATTTAAAGTTTGCCTGCATAATAGATTATACCTTTTTATACAACTTTTGAAAATGAAATCTTAATTAGTGGAAAATGGCAAGGAATGATGGAAAATCGTGTGAAATGGTATGTAAATGGTAAACATTGTGTAAAACGGTTGGAAATCATGCAAAATAGCAAAAAAGAATGAAATATTTAAGCATCCAATTCACTCTTAATATTTTATTATTTTATGAAAATGTAATTTGGTACCTACGAACATTTTAGTTCTAAGAAGCCTTCCACTAAAAAAGTGATATTTAAAGCATTTTATATGTTTTTTTAGATTTCCAATATTTTACGGTTTTTGAAACTTATCCTAAACATTTTGGATAAATATCAACAAATTGAAATGTTTCCGAAAACTGCCCATCAAACGACGGAAGGCATACACTAAAGGGTAATCAAAAACGATGTGCTCTATGTAGAATGTGTTCCACGGAAGGCTGTAAAGCGAACACATACCTTCTGCGCCTTGTAGATGCTGTTGACGACGGCGGTGGCGTTCGCGCCGGAGTTGTCGGCGAGCGCGCGCGGCACGCTCTCGAGCGCCACGGCGAACTTGCGCACGGCGTACTGCTCGAGGCCGGGCAGCGTGTCAGCGTACTGCAGCAGATGCGCCGCCAGCGCTATCTCTGTCGCACCGCCGCCCGGCACGAACCTGCAAGAGAGATGGGTGAATTGCATTAATAATTCATTATATCTAAATATATATAACTCATAGGAGACTGACTGACATAGTGATCTATCAACGCACAGCCAAAATTTGGCATGCAGGTAGATGTTATGACGTAGGCATCCGCTAAGAAAGGATTTTGGGAAATTCCCACGGGAACCGCAAAAATCGGGATCTGCGCGGGCGAAGCTGCGGGCATCCACTAGTCAGCTCATATACGTCTCCACCGAGCCATCGTGATTTAGAGCGATCGGGCCTTAGTCAACCACGTGGGCTCAGTGCGGGTTGGTCGACTTCACACACAACCTTCGAGTTTCTTCGCAGCGTGTGCAGGTTTTCTCACGATGTTTTCCTTCACCATAAGAGCGTCGTCGGTTAAACGTACGTATGAAATTGCAATTCGAAAAAACATTGGTACATGGCAGGATCCGAACCACGACGAGCTCCCGGACAGGAGGGAGCGGCCCCGGCCGTCACGCCTAAAATTCTCTAACATATTAGTATTCGAATTGAGTCTTCTTACTCTACTCATGAAATAGAAAAAAAAATATATTTTTGGTTATCAAAGTAAAGTTCGTTTGCTGAATTAGCTGCACCTTTGACGGCTCGCTCGCATTGAACACTGCGTCAAAGGGGCCGCCCTAAGTTCAATCGAGCCGCCCACCGCACCGCCGACGTTCTTAAAGAGGCAGATTTTTTTAAATTCACAATTGGCAAGCTCTTGGCATCATCTCACCTGTTGGTAAGTGACGATGATGCCGAAGTTGGAAGCGGGCTTACCAAGATTCCCCAACGCAATGGGGATCTGGCTATCTATCTTCAAGACGGAGTGCTTACGCGATCTGACAGAGGCGAGTGGCATTTATGAACAGTGCAGCTGAATCAGCGGACAAACTACCATCTCTATTCAATATTTTCATTCTCAAATTGATACAATTATCATCTAATAAAATTTTAAAAATCAACAGAATGGTCAAGATGGGTTTTATGGTTAGGATTGTCGTTATCTAAGGAGGAGCTCTTAGGTTTGACGTGATAGACAACGCGCGAGCGTGCCGCGCCAGTGAAGGCTGGCAAAGTGCCAGAAGTAACTTTGCCTGTTTATTAGTAACCTTATTGCAAATATTTTCATTAGCAATTTGTTATTTTTATTTTGGTGATAAATATTATCTTTTTGAGTATTGTTTTGGTGTTGTTTGTAATTTGTGATTGATCTATTCAATCGGTGATCGATAAAATCGTACCCCAATAAAAAGCCTATGCAAACTATAGTAAAAAAAAAAAAATGTTCCATGGGTGAAGTTGTTCAGATTTATAAGTTGTATACATACACCTTATTTGGTTTAGCAATAAATATAAATATTCTACAAACTTCATGAAGGAACTGTAACAAAGTATGGCAGAATTTAAAATGATTATGATAAATAAACAAACATGATATAAGTACAAAGTAAATAATTGAGTTAAATTAGGTGTATTTTAGCAGTCTCTGGTACATCATGAAATTATCTTCCATCCCGCAAAAGGCACTTGAAAGTGTTGAAATCATTATCAATGTTCCTTATTCGTTCATGTAGTCTGGTGGAGCCGCGGATGACGGCGATATAAGGCGCTTTGCTTTCAATGACAGCTTAAACATGTTTAACTGGACAACATCTCTGTCAAAAATTACCTTCCATCCCGCGCAAGGCACTTGAAGGTGTTGACACCATCATCTATGGCCCGCTCAATGTCGTCCATGTAGTTGTCGGTGGAGCCGCGGATGACGACGGTGGCGATGCGCGACTCTTTGCTCTCCATACGAAAGATCACGACGCGCGTGTCGCCGATCTCGTCCACAAGCACCGAGTCGCAGTAACCCAGCTCTTGGGTGGTCGGTGTTGTTACTCTGGGCAGTACCTGAAAAATTAAAAATAAAAACAAATTGGTATGCGATTTAATAACTTACGAGTTAATACCCCGTTCGTATTAGTATACATGTGTACATGCTACTACCCGCCGTTTCCGGATTAACGAAATTTACAGAATTACACCAGGATCACGAAAAATGTTCCCCCCCGTCTTATCTCCCTATTTAACCACACCATCACTCTTTTTATGGCGTGAAGGGCTGAAAAATAAAGCGAGCAGGCTAGATCAAAAATAAAAGGTAGATTTAGTGTTAGCGCTTTGAAAACGGGGTAAACAGAACTCTGCTCCAATTACGACGGAGCAGAGTTTTGCTTTCAGTCACGCATTGGCAGACTTACCATCAACATGCCGAAATGTGCTGTGACATGTTGTAAAAACAATTTAAAAAAAGAAAACAAAAAAAAAGAATCTCTTATAATATATGTTTATATCATTATTATTGTTATATGTTAGTTACTTAATTATAATTTATTTATGATTAGAATATTATAATTTTATATTTTTAAGCTATTGTATAGCTTTTATCGCGGGCTTTGAGGGGACCGAATCAAGACATTTCGTAACGAAAATAAAACCTAACACCCCAAAAAAATAAAAAATATATTGAGTTCTAAAAAACTTACAGTGCCATCTATCTAACCATCATGATGATGATGATGATGATTAACTTTCTTAGTGTTAATTTATTACATAAACATCCCGCGCCCCAAGGACTATATGGTACTGGTAAATACTGCATAAATCCCTACTAATCCCTATATTACTCACAGGAGCAAGACAAATCTAACTATACCTTGCACTCCAAAATTCATCAATCCGTTTAGGATACAGTACAGGCCCAGCCAACAAAACAGACATTCATATGGCCAATGAAACAGGCAATATCGTTCCGTGCAGATAACTCCCGAGCCCCGACACAATTATGGCCGGCCAGAGAATAGCCGACATGATAATTCAAGCAAAATGTAATAATCAGGTCGGAAATTCACGGACCGAGTATCATGTCGCCTATTATAATATGAACCCATCGCGACGAGACTATGGTAACAGTTTTTGTCACACTTTCACTTGTGCGTGACCGGTATGCGAAAGACAGAAACAGATGCGTGGAAAAATTTTTGAAGAAAACAAACATTAAAATATAAAATATCATCATCATATCAGCCAAAAGCGTCGGTGGCTCAACCGGTAACGACTCGGTTCTTCTAACCAGAGGTACCGGGTTCAAATCTGGATGGCCAATGTACCAATGAGTTTTTCAATAACTTACGTACATATAATTACCGATTGCTTTAACGGTGAAGGAAAACATCGTGAGGAAACCTGCACACGCCTGCGAAGAAACTCGCAGGTTGTGTGTGAAGTCGACCAACCCGCACTGGGCCCGCGTGGTCGACTAAGGCCTGATCGCCCTAATTCAGGGTAGGCTCGAGCCCCTCGGTGGGGACGTATATGAGCTGACATGATGATCAGCCAAAAAACGTCCACTGCTGGACAAAGGCTTAAAAATAAAAAAGACGTGTGGCACTCGGGGACTGCCGCGGTAAAGCTATTGCATAGCATTTTTTATCAACTTATGCAATTATAATTATTTATTTATTTTTTACTAGCTGTTTCCCGCGGTTTCACCCGCGTGGACAACGTTTCTATGACTTTTCGAGGGTGCGCAGTGCGCGAGCCGCAAGCGGCTCGCGAGCGTGGTAAAAAGTAGCCTATGTCCTTTACCGCAGCAGTCCCCGAGTGCCACACGTCTTTTTAATTTTTAAGCCTTTGTCCAGCAGTGGACGTTTTTTGGCTGATATGATGATGATATTTTATATTTTAATGTTTGTTTTCTTCAAAAATTTTTCCACGCATCTGTTTCTGTCTTTCGCATACCGGTCACGCACAAGTGAAAGTGTGACAAAAACTGTTACCATAGTCTCGTCGCGATGGGTTCATATTATAATAGGCGACATGATACTCGGTCCGTGAATTTCCGACCTGATTATTACATTTTGCTTGAATTATCATGTCGGCTATTCTCTGGCCGGCCATAATTGTGTCGGGGCTCGGGAGTTATCTGCACGGAACGATATTGCCTGTTTCATTGGCCATATGAATGTCTGTTTTGTTGGCTGGGCCTGTACTGTATCCTAAACGGATTGATGAATTTTGGAGTGCAAGGTGTAGTTAGATTCGTCTTGCTCCTGTGAGTAATATAGGATACATTTTAACCTGACTGCCCAAAAAAGGGGTGCAATGTTTTTTTACAGTCCAGTTTCCATTGTAAATAAAATTGGTTACGTTATTGAAACTAGCCTGTGCTTGCGGCTTTTTCGCGTCGATACAGTTTTTATGACCGTATGCACTTAAGAAACATGGGAGGATTATGGCTACGCATGTAACAATGTTTTTCTGGTTTGCAAGAAGTCTGAATATCATAATAAGAAGAGTTAGAACCACCGGAATGAAGTGTTTAAAGGGTAGGATGACGTTGGCAATTTTGAAAAAAATATGTGGCTGTTGAGACATTGAGTCTTTATCATACTCTCATTGATGAAAGATTTGGTTTAAATACTTATTTATGATACAAGGGTGGTAAAAAGATAAATAACAAACGAGGGACATTTATTTTTTTTTTTATTTTTTTTTATTAAAAATTTGAGTGCGTTTGGCTGCACCTCACCTGATGGTAAGTATATAAGCCTGAGCCGCAGGTAAGGGTTTACCATTGTCACGAGTTTGTCATTTACCTTTTACACCCATGTATCAAACGACGTTTTTCAATACAGTTGTGAGAAAACAGGTAAAATTAAAAACGACTGTAACAGAAAAACAAAATACAAGTTTTGAAAAACTCATTGGTACATAGAGTTAGGAGGACGGAGCCATTACTGGTTGAGCCACCAATGCTTTTTTGAAAGGAGAATTTTAAAGAAGATAGGTTGTTCTCGAGATGTTAGTACATAATGCCAGCTGATTCGATTCTTTTTGGGTTATATCTTTGTGAAGGAAGGAGAATAAATATGAATGAAGCGCACAGGTTATACCAAGGAATAGGTTATATCTCCCAAGGAGGTATTAATGCTTTGAATAATATTGTCCCAAGCCTTATTGTAATCTATCTATGGTAACATTTTAAAAAATCTTATGCATGCGTACTTGTGTCTAGCTTAA
Organism: Coleophora flavipennella; assembly: GCA_947284805.1. Lineage (NCBI taxonomy): Eukaryota > Metazoa > Arthropoda > Insecta > Lepidoptera > Coleophoridae > Coleophora > Coleophora flavipennella. Next base: position 15,851,027 of record OX369280.1, on the reverse strand, counting down.
ATTTGGTGCAATTCTCGTAAAACTGAACTCAGTTGTTTTATTTGTTTTAAGTGTAACACCAGGCAACTGTCATCTATCCCTTGTTGGATAGCACGGTTAATTGTGCCACACGATAAGCGAGAGAGTTGTGAATACGAATAATATAATGAATAGTTAATATAAGTATAATAAAAATATACTTATGTGTATGTACAGAGAAAACAAAGTAAGATTACTCCCTTGGACATTTAAAATGACCCTTAAGAAGCGTAAAATGAAAAGGGATTAGTTTGCGAAATATTAAGCTTTAAAGTGCTCTTTTTTTTAGAGTCAAGTGTCCCCCCCCCTACCAGCTAAACCGCTATTTAAGGACATCTGAAAAAATTGAACATAGTAGGACATATAATCAATTTAAAAAGGAAAACTATCATGACTAAGAAGGCTTTCTTAGTTTAGGAGTAATAGTCAACTAACTTAAGGTGTGTAGTTGGATTTGTAAAAAATTCATAGATTTTCCATACAAAATTTTCTATTACCACACCATATAAATATTATGTTGTTTTATAAAATATAAATTTAGTTTTTGAAAAGCCTACGGAAGCCTACTTTGTGCGTGTCCGACTTGCACTTGGCCAGTTTTTTATAACTTTATTGAAAAACGTTGTATGATGGACTAAATCATATGATATCTTCTATATTGTGTTATACTCTTTGCTATTCACATATACAGTTAAGGGGCTTCCTAAGGGCTAGGGCCACAGTAAAAAAATAATTACTCACTGAGTACATACTTCATTGAAAATTTTCAATGATGAATTTGAAGAATAGGCACTGTAGATTAGAAACTACCAACACTGTGAAATACAGTTTGCTGTAGTTACAGATAGCATAAGTGCTAAAAGTGGAAGATTGGCTCATTTACTCAGCCAGTTATTATCTTTTAACTGATGGAGGTGCTAATTAGCTGAGGGAAGTGCCTCAAATCACAGACTAACTGAATGTTAAGAAAAAATATAACAACTTACAGTAGCATTTACAGTTCTAGCAAGTCGTCGAAGGTCAAACTTTGAGTTGAGACGGACTGCCATCACACCATATTTGTTCAAGTAGTGGAGAGCCATATCACCAAACTTGGCTCCGGCAACCACCACATTTACACCAGAGTCTGCGATTTGCTTGATCTGTTTTTCCAAGTGTGATTCTTCTCCTTTGCTGAAGTTCAACAGTTCATCAGCAGTCTTGATGAGGACTGTTCCCTTGGTCTCTGTCTGTGTGATGTCCACTTGGCAGGAGTAGATAGCTATTTTAGCATTTTTAGCAGATGTGATGTCACCCTCAACTTCACGTTTAAACACCATCCCTGATAGAACTTCAGATTGTAATAGGCCAGCTCCAAGGATCTGAAATTGTTTAGTTTCAGTATTTTTGAAATATTCTCAAAAGATTTAAAAACACTACTATGAAACATTAACTATGTACAGAGGCCAGCACATCATGCTATACACTCGTAGTGCGATTCTGATCCATACACATTCGGCATAAGAACGGTACAAAGTCCAAAGTGTGTAGCTTGATGTGCTGGCCTGTGTACAAAAGTAGTCTATCTTACCTTGCATACCCTAACATTGTCAACATTAAAAGTTGTTTTCTCAGGAAGGATGGCAATGCAAGCTTTCGCTACAAGACTTGCAATGAATTCCTCATTGCCATACTGCTTAGACATAATGGAGGGAATAATGCCCTTGGTGACGGCCTCAACATTTTTGTAGTCTTTTATTTCGTGACACACCAGTTCAGGGAGAATATCAATGCATTTATCCAAAGCTTTTTCATATCCTTCTGCAATTTCACTGGTAGTAACGCCAAGTCGAAGCAATTCTTCAGCATTTTCAAGTAGTGAACCAGAGAAAACAATCACAAAGTTAGTTCCATCGCCGACCTCTGCGTCTTGCATTTGGCTGGCCAGGACCATCAGCTTGGCGGCAGGGTGTTCCACATCTAATTCTCTGATGATGGTCCCTGCATCACTGGTGACAAACTGTTTATCTATGTGGTTGATTATCATCTTGTTCATGCCATTTGGACCATACGCTGACCGCACGCTCTGTGCAAACTGTTTGCATGCGGTAATATTTCGGTAGACCGCTTCCTCCAAACCAGAGTACATCTAGAACATGTGATGAATAAATTTGTAATTATGTATAGGTAAAATCTGATAATGATTTATACTAGCCTAAAGATTTCCACTGCTGGACAAAGGCTTCCAAAATCTGATAATGATTTATACTAGCCTAAAGATTTCCACTGCTGGACAAAGGCTTCCGCAAAGGATTTCCACGATGACCGGTCCTGCACTGCCTGCATTCAGCGGCTTCCTGCGGCCTTCAAAAGGTCATTGGTTATACCAAGTGAGAGGCCTTCCTATGCTACATCTCCCGGCGTGAGGTCGCCACTCGAGAACTTAACTGCCCCAACAGCTATCTGTTCTATGAGCTAATTATAGGCACATACCTTGCCCATTGCCATTTTAAGTTTAGGAATTCTGAGAGCTACATCAGTTACTTTGGTTCTCCTACAGATCTCGTTTCTGATTCTATTTGGTGTAAGGTTAGTTGATGTTTTTTGTGATAAAATGTGATGTTTCGTCTATTTAATGGCTTTAATATTCACTTTTGGTTTTTAAACTACAAATCGATTGAATCTCTAGCTAGCAAGGTAGCAGGATAAAATTAACTAAAAAGAAAATAAAATCATACGGGTCGACAATCAGAAGTTTGGTTATGATTCGATAGAACTTACCCGAGCACCCTCCTTTAACATTTGGGGGACACCTGGAGCTTTGGGAACATGTAGAGCCATTGTTTTAGCGGTTGTTGTGTATTTTAATAGCTAAACAAATATTAAAATTTTGAGAAATCCCTCGTGACAAACAGTGATTTCACAAAGAATTAAGAATGAAAGATTTTTTTTTTGTTGTGAATTTTTCTTGGCCATGGAAACTAGTCCTTCAGCCGGATTCGTAAATAATTTTCACTTTCTTCATTTGTTTTTGGATTTGTAATGCTAGTGCCAGTGCATTACAAATCTTCTCTGAAGTTCTTGACAGCATTTGCAGCAGCTGCATTCTGAGGTGGAACACCCAGTTGCTGTTGGGCGTCTATAAAACTGCACTCAGAGCAAGTTGGGTTCTCACGTCCTCCTTCGTTTTATTTTCTTGTTCTCCACATTGCCCACGTGCACTAGACGATTTTCTACAAAATGCACCACTTCTTGAACAAAATCCTAGCAGAAAACAATGAAAAAACAACAAAATAAAACTATGAATGCGTCCACCACAAATCCCGCCAAAAAACTCTCCAAGAATGAAAGATGCAGGTGCAGGGTTGCCAGATATTGAAAACCAAGCCAAGCCAGAAACCTTTATTTTATATTTGCAAACCTAATACAAAGATGACCTATTACTACTAGCAGAAACCTCTGCACATTATATTCAGTTGTTTCATCATTACAGCTCATATACGTCCCCACCGAGGGGCTCGAGCCTACCCTGAATCAGGGCGATTAGGCCTTAGTCGACCACGCGGGCCCAGTGCGGGTTGGTCGACTTCACACACAACCTTCGAGTTTCTTCGCAGGCGTGTGCAGGTTTCCTCACGATGTTTTCCTTCACCGTTAAAGCAATCGGTAAGTATGTACGTAAGTTTTTGAAAAACTCATTGGTACATTGGCCGTCCAGATTTGAACCCGGTACCTCTGGTTAGATGGACCGAGTCGTTACCGGTTGAGCCACCGACGCTTTTCAGTTGTTTAACTTAGTACAAATGGCTCTGAACGACCGTATACGTACTTACTGATGGTACTTTTTTTACACCGAAAATAATTGCAGTAGCCTCATTTAAGATTTGGCTATAACCCTTTTCAGCCAAAGTTAATGATCGTGACATAAACGAGATTGGTCTCTCAGTTCCACTCCCTTTTCCACCTGCGACAGACTCGCACCAAGGCCAAAAGGCGACGTATCCACTATCAAAATTAATTTTGCTTCTGGATCAAAATGCGTTAACGTGGAATCTGAGGCTAACTCTTCTTTAATTGCTGTGAAAGCCCTGTCATGCTCTTTTTTCCAGTCCCAAGGTACATCTTTTTGTAGTAGTCGATGCAACGGATTTAAAATAGAAGACGTATTTTTGACGAAGGTTCTTAATTTATTAAATCAAGAAATGAACTTAACTCCGATATATTTGTCGGTTTCTTAGCATACAATATGGATTTCACTTTTTCAGGTGATTTGTGAATACTTTGTCTATCTATCTACTTAATAACCAGGACAAGAAACAGAGTCCCGGAATAATGAGCATTTTTCTTTTTTAAAACTTACCCTGCTTGCTATACACGGTGAAAAACTTCATGTAATCTCTGTTCGTGTTGTATTTTATTAGCTCCCGTATATCGTCCAAAAACAGAAGAACTCCGTCTAATCCTTGTAGTATTATTTCCATAACTCTCTGAAAAATAGCCGGCGCGCTTGAAAGGCAGAACACTAATCTTGTATATTTGAACAAGCCTTTGTGTGTATGTATACACGTTAGATTTTGCACTGAATCTGATAATAAATAAATATCAGTTTATTTTCACACCACATCATCATACAGTTATTAACAAAAAGGTAAAAACATATTATAGAGATGTGATGGACTGGTGCCTGAGCTAGACTTTAACAAGTCTGTGTTTCGGGACACCAGGCCCCACCCTATGGATTTGGTACAGATATTATTTGATAATAATGTGAACAATAGAGATGATGATTGATTAGATTAAGCTGTGTTTGGGTGTATGTATGTGTGTGTGTGTGTCTGTGAGAGAGAGTGAGTGTGTGTTGTGTGCTTGTTGTGTGTGTCTGTTTTAGTTCATTTGTATGTTTGCATAAGCTTTTCAGTGTCTTCGTAATTCAGTTGCAGTAACCATTGAGTAAGTTTTTGCTTACATTCATATTTACTCATCGCTATTATTTAAGAGTAGTTGATTGTAACCGGGTTTTGAGCAATACATGATCCAGACATGAGCTACCCCTAGTAGGATATGTATGTGCTGGTAACAGTCCATGGAAAGTAGCTAAGTTTAAGTAGTCGTCCGATCGAGAGTCCGTATTATTAGATTTGATATCAATGTTAAGATCGCCGACAATAATAATGTTCGTGTAGCCAGTTAACTTAAGGAGGATGTTGTTTAACGAAAGTAAAAAAAAATATATATCAGTAAAACTATAATAGGTGATCGATAAATTACCATCACTGCGGTAGTGTAATTAATCTTTATAAGTAATGAAGTCGCTTCGTAAATTTCTGGTTCTTCAACAGAGTAATTACTTAAAGAGTTTTTAACGTATAACACAACACCATCATTCTGATTTTTATTCTTTTTTTTATTTTATTTTTTATTAAAAATTTGAGTCACAGCGCGTCACAGCGTCACGTCGCGCGACATCGCGTCACAGACATTTGCTTAGCAGAATGTGAAACTGTGCACCGATAGCGCTTAGCATAAACTGGTATTAACGATTTCATAATGTTGGAACTGTTGCCATTTTAGTTTAGTGGAATACCGATTGACAGATTTTGGGCCAAAACACTGAGTTTTATACTAGGTTTAGTTGTGAAATGTGAAAATTACATTAGCAGAATTGGGTCCCTGGCCGCGCTCTAAAAAGAATTGGCTTTGAGTCTGGTTTTAAAGGCAGGTCAACTTTTAGACCTTTACAGTGTCCTAAGGTATCAGAGAATAAATTTGGATAGAGATACAAATTTATCCATTTCGCCAGCATCATTACACTGGTTGACAGAAAAAAAATGTAAATTAAAGTAAGAAATGAGATATGTGCGTGCCTGCCTACTGTGACAAAAATAATGGAAACAGGGATAAAAACCCTCACGGAATTTGCCACATATGATACGTAAGATTTAGAGGTTCGGGCCTAAACGGAGTTTTAAGAAAAAAATATTATGGGGTAAATTAGAATATATGTATTTTATGATTTTTCTAAAAAGAAGGAACAATAAACAATATGAGTATTAAAAAAAGATGTGATTTACATTGGTTGACCGCGTTGACAATAAAACAATGACCTAATATATTTATGGACAATTTCCGGAAATAAATTTAAAGTGACAATTTTATTTGTATATAAAAAGGTTATTTTATAGAATGCCGGTCGGCAACGATCGTCACCGTCCCTTTGGTACTTAAATAAGTTACTAAGTTCTAAAATAATTAAATTTCACTTTGGTCTGAATTACCCTATCTTTCTAAAATAACACGTATCAGGTACAAAACATTTTTAAAATTTAAAATAAATAACTAATGGTTAGAAACCGAAAGCAGGAAATCTTCTAGGACGGCAGAAAAGTCAGAGAGTCAGAGAGTCGCTCGGGATAAAAGATAAAATAAGTATTCACTTCCCTTTGGGCAAGCAGCTGGGCGGGCAGTGGAAAGGACTGGCTGGTGGTCAGCACAGCTCCATCCCAGGATTATTCCTTAATCAGGTAAACCGTCGGGGACGTCAACCTCGCAGGGGGATGGATGAAACCCTACGGACATATATAGATCTAGTTCGCAGCAGTACCAAAAATACACGCAAAGCGGTTTCCTTATACAAATTACTTACCACTGAATAAAATAGTGGGCCTCAACAAAACATTATAAAACAATATATCCAAAAATTTAAAATGCACATGACTGTCGAAGAGATCACGGTCAACCTTTTGTTTTCCTCTTGTCAAAAAATAACAAATATTTTCAAATTCAATTTCCATAGAGCAACGACATCAAAAAAGAATTTAATTATGAAACGCAACAAAAGAGATCGGCTTGAAGCGGCGGGCCACCGTTGCACACCACATGAACCCTGGCATTTTTAGTTCTCTTATTATACGTAAAAGATAACGGTAGGCGTAGTTTTCCCCATTAGCAACCTGTAGTATTTGCACAAGTATTTGAGTTATAATTTGTTCCTGTTGCGCCTGTTGAGCGGCAAGAAACCGTGAAAACTTTGTAGCAATGAGGTTGTAACAGATGCTATCTCTCGACTCATGTACGGTTCCTTTAACGCGCATCACGTGCGCATCACTAATGTTGACGTTTCCTTCATTCATGTGCGTAGTGTTTGTGTTCTTTTTTTTGTTTCTCTCAATAATTGTTTGTTGTTCGCTTTGCTCATTCAATTCATTGTTTACAAAGCTAAAAATATAATATTTTGTGAAAAGTATTACATATCTAATTGATAAATATTAATTTGATGACTACAATGGCGACTAGTGAGCCTCAGAAGCCTGAAACTTCTAAGGATAATGTCTCGACGAACTCCATTGATGAGGGCTTGCCTAGGGAGCTAAGTCAGCTCAGTTTGTCGAGTGCCTCAAGCCAAGATGAGTTTTTCTGTGATAAAGGACATTCAGAGACCACTCTGAAGAACATATTCGCGTATTACCAGTCACAGAAACTATGCGATGTGGTACTATTAGCCGGGAGTTCCAGGTGAGTTCAACGCCTTTTGTACCCTTTGTTCGCATCCAGTTTTTTGTTTTTATTAAATTTTCTTTGTCCTGAAATGGTAGCTAATTGCGGCTTATTCCCAGTTTCGCTAATGGTTATTACAAAAGCTTTGTTGAGATCTATCTTGTAAATTGACTTATCAGGGGTTGGGGTGCACTTATGATAGCTTAATTTTAACTTAATTTTAAACTTTTATCCCTACATACAAACACACACACACCAAATTATTATTATTTTTAGTATAAAAATGTTTTTTTAATCTTAAGAACTTTGAATCAGTTTCAGGTTTTATTTATTTTTTTAGTGTACATCTGCAGCTGCACTTCAATTTGTAAACCTTTTTATTTGTCTCCACAAGACAGGCATAGCCTATTGTGGGATCATTGTATTGATGTGATGATTTCATGTGTTTTTGTTAATAAACAAAATTTTAAAGTTTTTTAAATATTTTTTTTATGCACAGAAAAATGTGCATTTACCAAAACCTCAGATACATAAATAGAATTAGATACAATAATTATTTTTTTATAATGGGGCACAAATCACCGTCTACATTTTTATCCTCCTAAAGATGGAGGGGCCAGTAGATTAAACACTGAGCCTATTTATTAGAGACCATGCTAGAAAAACAAAAAATGACAGGTTCCTCATAAATTTTATTTTAAAAGTATTTGTCAGTTTGCAATCATTGTCATATTTTCTTCTTATACATTATAATTTTTTACAAATAAAAATAAGCGTAAAAATAATAAAAATAAGCGTCGGTGGCTCAACCGGTAACGACTTGGTCTATCTAACCAGAGGTACCGGGTTCAAATCTGGACGGCCAATGTACCAATGAGTTTTTTAAAAACTTACGTACATACTTACCGATTGCTTTAACGGTGAAGGAAAACATCGTAAGGAAACCTGCACACGCCTGCGAAGAAACTCGAAGGTTGTGTGTGAAGTCGACCAACCCGCACTGGGCCCGCGTGGTCGACTAAGGCCTAATCGCCCTGATTCAGGGTAGGCTCGAGCCCCTCGGTGGGGACGTATATGAGCTGATATAATAACAAATAAAAATGCAAACTTATATTGATTAGTCTTGGGAATGTAAACAAAAACTTCAATGGTTTTCAATCCAACTAGATTCTGATTAGAATGACAATAAATGTATTTTCCTATCTGGTTAATTCTATAAGGTCCTAAATTAGCAATCGTTGTTTTAATCTGGCATCCTCTTGTGATTCTGAACAATTTTTATGGTTATTCCTCTTTATCATTGGAATATTTTTTTTATTCTTGTCACCTGTCAAACAATGTCCTTAAGTGTTTTTATATAAAACTGGGAATCTAGTTCGAATTGGCCACAAGTTCTTGAAAAGTGGTTCAGAATGACGAATAGAACCTCTGATTAAAAGGGTGACAGCCAATAAATAACGCCTGAGGTGTACAGTACAGGATGTTAGGTAAACACAGCACATTTTTTGAAGTTCTATGACTTTTCTCAGATTATATTTTTTTGAAATTGATCAGATGATTCACACACTTTTTTCCATTTTATCAAACTAATAGTACAGATGTTGTTCAGTTTTATGAGTAGAATTTACTCAGGCTATGATTTACCTAAGTCTGCAATAAAATATGTTTGTATGTTTGTAAAGGGCAGTTTATAAATCCTAATTAGGAAGTTCCATAATTGTTTGGGCTGTAAAATGTGATTCAGTAGAAAAACACTCCACCTTGGGTCAACGAGATGCAGGGGGAGGTTCCACCCCTTGTTGTTATTGTTGTTAGGGGCGGGCAGGTTTCCACAACCAGGCAACCACTGCGCCCATCTTGCGAACCACCCCTTTGTTGTTGATATTCAGCCTATACGGGCGAAGCGATACACTTCCTCATTTATTATGCGGACAGCGATGGAGTGGAACTCCTTGCCTGCGTCTGTGTTTCCTGAATTCTGATTCCAAAGATGAAATCTCACACATATTAACGCTGCACTGAAACATGAAAACTATACATAGTACAGTACAGTTAGTCCACAATCTATTAAACCTATAATTTTTATTGGAGTAATAAATGTTATGTTATTTACTATTTATATACTTTTTATGTTATTTATTATTTAATATGTATTTATAGTTTCATGTACTTCACTTACTCATTTATTTATTTATTCCTAATTACCATAATATCCTATACTAAAGTCTTGTTATTATTCTACAACTGAGCCAATTGATTTGCGGAGAAGACCAGCCCTGTGGTTCATCCTGCAACAGATGATCAGAAAAGTCCATTTTGACATCGCACTACACCAATTTCGTTAGTTTTTGATCCCCGACTCAAAAAGAGGGGTGTTATAAGTTTGACGCCAATGTCTGTGTGTGTGTCTGTCTGTCTGTCTGTGGCATCGTAGGTCTCGAACGAGTGGACCGATTTTGATGCGTTTTTTTTGCGTGAAAGCAAGTTTCCTTGCGGTGGTTCTTAGCTATAATTGATAAAGATCTGTTCAGCCATTTGAGGATCATTGACTCTTATCTAGGTGATGAAGGGATATGGGCAACTTACAGGTCTGATCGATTCAAAATTTGGTGCCCTGTTACTGTAGTAATATTTCAAAACCGTGGTAACCTTGACCTGATGCTGCAGCATCTCCTGGAATCTGCAGGATACCCAACTCCTCACAAACTTACAGCCGAGGTATTGTGTTTGGGCTCATTGGAATAGTCTCTATGAATAGGTGTTAGATAGAACGTGGTAACCTTGACCTGATGCTGCAGCATCTCCTGGAATCTGCAGGATACCCAACTCCTCGCAAACTTACAGCCGAGGTATTGTGTTTGGGCTCATTGGAATAGTCTCTATGAATAGGTGTTAGATAGAACGTGGTAACCTTGACCTGATGCTGCAGCATCTCCTGGAATCGGTAAAATACCCAACTCCTCAACAACTTACAGTAGAAGTATCGTGTTTGGGCTCATTAGAATAGTCTCAAAGATATAGTATGGTAACCTTGACCTGATGCCGCAGCATCTCCTGGAATCTGCTGAGGCAGAGGTAAAAAAAGTGAAAAACTTCCACAGGTCCAATTGATTTGAAGTTAGCAGTTACAACACATTTAATTGCAGCTTCAAACAAGGGAGGTTAGCTTTCACAGGTTTGATCGATTTAAAATGGCTATATTTCGTGTCGCAATGTCGTGTTTCGTCCCGGAAACTATTTGTGTGAATGTGGGGATAGACTGTTGATTGTATGTAATAGGTACGTAAAGTATAAAAAGAACGAAATAAAAATTAAATTAAAAATTTAAAAAACTCCTGATAAAAATCTCTAAAAAGTAAAAAATAATATGTAATGGCCTTTTGAGTTTAATTTAAGTAGTAATATTATGATCCAAGAGTCGTCGCGTAGGGGGACCGCTAAGTAAATAAAATAAAAACAGAATACAACTGATTTACTTTACTACAAGTGATTACTAATATTACTGTTTATGGTAATACGCGGGCTGCTTTATTTTCTGAATTCGGTCTGTGAGCGTAACATGTCGATTGTAATACTACGAAATGACTGTTCTCGTTTTGAATGCATAGTTTTAATTGACCAGGATACCGGCCCACAAAGTGGTGTTAGCGTCGTGCAGCGAGTACTTCGCGGCGATGTTCACAGGCGCGCTGCGTGAGGCGCAGTTGGCTGAGATCACCCTGGAGCGTATTGATGCACCAGCTCTTCAGGCACTAGTGCACTATTGCTACACTGGGACTATTGGTATGTGTCCTATCAAGAAATTAATGTTTAGTGATAAAGATGCAACGAACGATACGACGATCTGTCTATTTTATGCGAATACCGATACGATATATAGATAATTATGTATCTCTTTTAGTGCTCTCTTTGTCGTCGGTGGCTCAACCGGTAACGACTCGGTCCATCTAACCAGAGGTACCGGGTTCAAATCTGGACGGCCAATGTACCAAAGGGGATTTTTTTAAAACTTACGTACATACTTACCGATTGCTTTAACGGTGAAGGAAAACATCGTGAGGAAACCTGCACACGCCTGCGAAGAAACTCGAAGGTTGTGTGTGAAGTCGACCAACCCGCACTGGGCCCGCGTGGTTGACTAAGGCCTAGTCGCCCTGATTCAGGGTAGGCTCGAGCCCCTCGGTGGGGACGTATATGAGCTGTAATGTTGTTTAGTGCTCTCTTTGTATGTCATGTATGTAAAACGTTTTTGTTCCGGCCCCCACGATACAGGCCTAACCTAGTGTGGGGACCTCCGTCTATTACTAACGTGTTTTCGTAATCAAATGAATTTAATTATTTATTATTGTAGTCAATTTGGCACCAATGGAGAGAACTTAGCACAGCCCAAGTTTCGATCGAATTAAAAGCTTTCTTATAGTTCACAAACGCTTAAGCTTAGTGGCTGATTGTACTCTTCGGTCTTTTGTTTAATTTATGCAGCGTACGTACCTATGTGATGTCTATGATACTAAAACCATTTCGGAAACCGACTTATTCGGGATCGTCAAACCTGCTTGTGAGACGATTCGTGATGACTCTCGAAAACAGCTTGTAGACATGCCTTAGAAGGAATTCATTATCAATGTGTCGAGGTAAAGTGAGGCTGCAGCGAGAGGTTAGACAGGAGGACATCATAAATCTCTGAAACCGCCTCCGTTCACCGCCCTGAAAGATTTTTTTAAGCTTCTGGAATGGGGTGGACTCGGCATCAATATCAACGGCGAATCGTCACACACCTTGATGTCGTGGTCATGACTGAAACCGTGGAAGACCTAGGTACAATGCTCGATGACCTCAGTAGAGCTTCTCAACAAGTGGGTCTTATAATGTACATGGAAAAGACGAAAATTATGTCAAATGTCAGTGTCGCACCTACTCCTACGAAGGCTCTATACTCGAAGTTGTTGACGAATATGCATACCTGGGACAAAAAAACTTCGAGAAAGAGATCAATCGTCGAACCTAACTCGGCTGGGCAGCGTTCGGGAAGCTTCGCAATATCTTTACGACTTAAATACCGCAGTGTCTTGAGACCAAGGTCTTTGACTAGTGAGTGTTGCCAGCGATTACATACGTAACTGAGACATGGTCGCTTACTATTGGCCTCATAAGAAGGCTCAAGGTCACCCAAAGGGCAATGTTACATGCTATGTTCGGAGTTTCCCTGCGTGATCGAATCAGAAACGAGAAGATCCGTAGGAGAACCAAAGTAACCGACATACGAGTAGCTCTCAGAATTGTTAAACTGAAGTGGCAGAGGGCGGGGCACATAGCTTGGCCGTTAGGGCAGTAAAGTTCTCGAGTGGCGACTGCGCACCGGGAAACGTATCTGGTAAAAGTCGCGGGAAGCCGATGGACGCGGGCAGCGCAGGACCGATCGTTGTGGGGATCCTTGGGGGAGGCCTTTGTCTAGTAGTAGGCAACCTTCGGCTGATATGATGATGATGATGACCGGTACGAGCAGGCCATTGTTACATGTACAGACAATTTCAATATCAGATAAGTGGGGATCAGATATCTTTGGGTTTGTACTACTTTCTGTTTGTGCACATACTTTTTGTTACTCTCACGTGTTAAACAGATGATTATTTCATGTTTATTTTCAACTAACTTTTGCCTGCTACTTCTTCCGCGTGAAATAGTTACTTTGGGCAGCATTTTTAATTTTTTGAGATACTTATTTTGCGAATAATACACATACAAACTGCTGTGGTTAACTGTAAATATTTTATTTTATTAAATTTTTTAAACTACGTTTTTTGTTTTTCGATCCTTTGCTAAAACATAAACATAAATATATTGCGGATTTGATGTGAGCAGCACGCCACAAAGAGTTGCCCATGGGAAAAACAGTTTGTTTTGTTCTAAATATACACCTGCAGCTTTATGCGTCTGTGCTTGAGCTTTGTTTATTATTATTTTAAATGCTGCATTCAGGAGACATTGCACTCTTTTAAACTGAAATGGCGAATCGGTCTGAATTATCGAATTACGAGGAATTGAATAATTTTATCCTTTTATTATTCCATTCATGATTATAGCTTTTATAATATTGCGTCCCAGGTGACTAATTTGTAGTCGTGTACCATTCATTACATAGCCTTGGTGCGTCAAGATTTTTCATTAACAGGACTGGATCACCAACTTTCAGCCTCAACTTATGGGAAGGCACTCGATAATTCTAAAGAGTGAATAAACTCTATAGGGTACGTTGTTACTTGTTCAGTGTTATAATAGGGATGACGAATGCTAGTCATCTGATATACTTTTTATCATCTGTCAAAAACGACATTTTGTTCTAAAAATGTTTGAAATACCTAGGCGTGACGTCATAGTTTTCCAGCGTACTCATTTTATGATTTTAGTGAATTAAAAATCAAAGACTTGATGGAAAATAAAACGAGTCAGGTTTTCCGAAGTTTCAGTAGGAGGGCAATTTAGTGATCAAGAGTTCATAATTTATTTCTGATGCTGTCGTCACCCCTATTACACGGCCTACTATCTCATATGTCGGCGCCAAAATTCCCCTTTCACACAACTATTCTCGATTACCCATATTTTAATAACATGCACTACACAGAATGATTTTCATGTTTTACAGAGCTGAGAGAAGAAACAGTTGAGGTGCTCCTGTCTACAGCGAGCCTGCTTCAGTTGAACTCGGTGACGAGTGCGTGTTGCGCCTTTCTTAAGAAGCAGCTGGATCCTTGTAACTGTTTAGGGATAGCTTTGTTTGCGGAGCAGCAGTCGTGTATGGCGCTTCATACGAGTGCTTTGGAGTACACATATCAGTATTTCATGCAAGTAAGTTGTTTATTTATTTAGATACTAGCTTTTTCCCGCGGCTCCGCCCGCGTGGACATCGTTTTTATGACTGTTTTTAAGGGTGATTAGTAAACTATGCCGTTTTCCACCTACTCAACCATCTCTGTGCAAAAAATCACAACAAACAAGTATTTTTTTAGTTCCCTCAGGAACTGCATCAGATTATGCTATTTTCCCGGGATAAAAAGTAGCCTATGTCCTTCCCCGTGACACAAGCTACCTGCATGCCAAATTTCATAAATATTGGTCAAGGCGTTGAAGCGTGAAAAGGTGACAAACAAACACATTTTCACATTTATAATATTAGTAAGGATTTGCTAGTGGTAGGATCTTTTTATGAAAGGTCAAACAAAAAGGTGGGGATAATTGCTTGGATTAAGATGGAATGCCGCCAGCAATCGTCCACAACTATCTTACATCAAGGTTTGGCAAAGCGTTGATAACTAATAATAATTACTAGTTTAGGGATAAATCATACACAGTCCTCTCGCCCCAGACTACTCGTAGGATTCCCTGTACCTGATATGGAAACCAGTCTGATATACATGCTTATATACCGTTTAAATACATACATTGGGCAAGACCAAAGACATTGGATTTCAATTTTTTTAAACTCTGTGGGCATTGGGTCAGTCTGCGGATTTTGGTCCACCTTATAGAAAACAGTACATTATAGGATTGTTAAGACTTGTTTCTAAAATTATGTGCAATCAACTAAATATTTGAAATTTTGTTTATTTAAAAGCAATGAATGCTATTGCGAATTGCGCAGTCAGTTCTACAGAGGAATTGTTTTATGGTTGTTGATAATTGCGGTCCATTATTGTTATTTTTCTGTGAATGTTACAATTACAAATGTAGTGTTTTTGACCAAAATATTAATAATATACCTAGTTTATTTTTAGTGTTTGTGTTTAATTGTTAATGATTTTTAAAAGTCATTACTATCAATAATAATAAATAAAACTGTTGAGGGGCCGCAATTGTACGGGGGGGACTACACCCTTAATGTATTCGTAGATCTTCGAATCTGGTGCGATAATAAAGTCGACTTATAGAATATAATAAATAGAGAGAGATAGACTGATAACGTCATGGATCGGTACAATGCTAGGACGTAATATTTACGGTAAAATGTAGTGGCCTGAGGTGGTAAAGCGCGTAAATACTGAACTAATGGAACTATAAAATGACAGAGAGCTAGGATGTAGAGCAATGGATGGAACGTGGAGCCATTTTTTCCAAGTTTCATGCCTCTATTTCTCTATGTTTTATTTTATTTTATAAACATTGGGAAAAACGGTAATATACTGTAATGCTTACTCTTAATATCCACACAGAGAATCAGCAGCGGACTAAAGCTAGTTCTATACAGCCTGATATATAAAATAAGTAGAACACATTTTTCGAGGGGGACTTCTACTCATGAAACTGAACAACTTTTAATCTACAACATTGCTATAGAAAGATGGCGAATCAGCTGATCGATTTGTATGAGGTTAATTTTTTTTTGGCGATTTCAGGACAGTTGTTTCTTATTATTTAAAGAAGCCTCCTCATTTTTTTAAATTAACATACACCTCTATACGCACTGCTTATTTGTTTTTTTTTTTCATTACTAAATCATGTCATTAATCTGCGTTAATACTGTACATATATACATAATCTATCAACCTACGAGAATGTGTCAAATTTCACTTTCCCACCCCATGAACCCATGCCACTGCATCTCATCACTACCTGTAATTAGGTAAGTGGGGGTATGCCAGAAACGCATGGGATACACTCGTAATACGTCGAAAAATAATGTAAAATTTTACACAGCAACGCTGTCCTCATTATCAATTAGTTTGCCAAATCAACGTTTGAACTATTAACAATTTCATAGATTTTAAAATCATTGTAATAACATTGCCAGGTAAAAATCTAGTTCGTCTAATGCGTTTCTGGTACCCTACCTACGTGTTTAGGGCTCTAACGCCAACATACCGCTTCCATCTTCGGCACCATCGTCACTTACCATCAGGTGAGATGATGCTAAGGGCATACCAATTGTGAATAAAAAAAAACATTTTTAGGATTCCGTATCAGGTAATTAGGATTCCATACCAGGTCTAGGTCTGTCTGTCCAACTTTTAAAAAGCTTTATATTTGAAAACATAATAGGTATCTCACTGGAATTTTCACAGAATATGTGTTATTTTTATAGGGGATTTACCAACCAAATCTCCCTGGAATTTTCACAGAATATGTGTTATTTTTATAGGGGATTTACCAACCAAATCTCCCTGGAATTTTCACAGAATATGTGTTATTTTTATAGGGGATTTACCAACCAAATCTCCCTGGAATTTTCACAGAATATGTGTTATTTTTATAGGGGATTTACCAACCAAATCTCCCTGGAATTTTCACAGAATATGTGTTATTTTTATAGGGGATTTACCAACCAAATCTCCCTGGAATTTTCACAGAATATGTGTTATTTTTATAGGGGATTTACCAACCAAATCTCCCTGGAATTTTCACAGAATATGTGTTATTTTTATAGGGGATTTACCAACCAAATCTCCCTGGAATTTTCACAGAATATGTGTTATTTTTATAGGGGATTTACCAACCAAATCTCCCTGGAATTTTCACAGAATATGTGTTATTTTTATAGGGGATTTACCAACCAATTATAAAAAGTAAAAATTTAAGGGTATGGTAAATGTGACTGGTAGTTTTTGTTTTTAATGATATCTACTTTTCCTCAATATTTTTTCTCTTTCAGGTTGTAAAACACCAAGAGTTCCTATCGTTGCAAGCTGACCAGCTTGCCAACTTATTGAAGTCGGATGATCTCAATGTGGTGACTGAAGAGAATGTGTTTGAGAGCCTCATGACCTGGGTGCAGCACGACAGCGCGAGCAGGGAGCAACACCTGCCAACATTGCTCAAGCTGATCAAGTTACCATTGCTGTCTTCTGAGGTAAGTAAGAGCTCTTTATTACTCCTTATGTAGGTGTGTGCGGGAGAAGGATCCAGTTGTCGGCACTGAGGCACTGAGGCACTGAGGCAATGAGGCACTGAGGCAATGAGGCACTGAAGCAATGAAGCAATGAGGCACTGAGGCAATGAGCCACTGAGGCAATGAGCCACTGAGGCAATGAGGCACTGATATAGAACGGATTTGTAGAAACATAGAAGGCAGTTAACAGATGGCCTTTGGGGTAGAATAGTTTGTGACGAAGTTATACTTTTTGTTTGTTTTTAATCTGTTATGTGTTATCTTCTTTTTACCTTGTTTTGTCTTTTCGACTGTTGTTCTGAGCCGTATTTTTCTCCATTTGCTTTTATATATTAAGTGATAGTAAAATTCAATAGTGTTAGTGGTAAATATAACTCTATTTTTTATATACTTGCTCACCAATACTTTCACAACATACGCGCCACCAACGGCGCAAGTTGGAGGGCGCTTCGAGGCCATAACTTTTCAAGTAGAGACAGTGTATTGGAAGACGTAGAGTAGGCAGGTCCGGTCCCCACTCGGTGAACCGATGACCTGGTGAAGGTCGCGTGAAGTCGCTGGATGCGGGCAGCGGAGCTACGGTCGTTGTGGAAATCCTTAGGGGAGGCCTTTTTTCCACAAGGGTCGACTGTCGGCTGGTACGATCACGGATAAGATAAATAAGGTTGGATTGGCAATAGTCACACTTTTGTTTGAAAACCAGCGCTGCGCCTATCTCCCACCCATCAACTCCACTACACAAGCAATAATAACACATATACACGAACTGCGCGCACTAATAAACAAAACACACTTAGAACATAGGGCCGCAATTGTGTCTCACACCATTTCGAGAGTCTGTACTTTGAACACAACCACACGCAAATAAAAAGTATGAACGCGTGCTTCGGTAAGTATGATTGTCTAATCATACTTGACACGCGCCTGCCCAGCGCACATTTGCAATCCAACCTTATTTATCTGATCCGTGGGTACGATGATGGATGATGTGGGCACGTTTACTCCCTTGGCATCATCTCACCTGATGATAAGTGACGATGATGCCGAAGATGGAAGCGGGCTTACCAAGATTCCCCAACGCAATGGAGAACTGGCTATCTTATCTTCAAGCCGGAACACATCAATGTTGTTAACACTGATGTTTGGCGGCAAGACTTAGATAAGATGGTGGATGGTTGTCCAGATGATCAAGCAATTGATTCATATTCCGAATCTTACCTTACAAAACACGACTTTGCACAGACGGACGCCGACATGCACTCACTTAAAAAAAACTTGCCGTCTAACTTTATCAGTACATTTTCATACAATAAAAATTCCATAAACACAATTACTTTTTTAAATGAAAAAGAAGTGGTATCAGATCAGATGCTTGGCTACAAATGTGTCAAAGAGCACAATATTCTGCGCATTTACGTGAACTCAGTAGTCTGCTCAGAGTGAAATGCCATTTTTTTATAGATATATATAGTATGTTACTCATGTTTGTATAATAGCAGTAAGTTTTCAAAATACAAGAAAATGAAAATAAAGTTTAAAAACATTAAAAAACACGCTTTTAAAGCACATCAAACTAAAAAAAAGTGAAAAATAATTCTTAATATAAACTGAAAACAATAATAAACGAAAAATACTAGTATTATTGTGAAAAAAGTTTGGTTTGCTCGATATACGAAAAATATGGCACAAAGCGCCCCACGCTTTTTCACAATAATACATACTAGTATTTATGTTTCGTTCATTAGTTTGATGTGCTTTAAAATTAAAAGCGTGTTTTTAGTTTTTTAAACTATATTTATCTTTCAATTTTTAAGTCAGGATATTGAGTTAAACTTATGAAATTATTGCATTGTCACTGATTCTTGATAACTGTACATAGTTTGAATTAAATCTGTTCGTTTAAAGTGGGTCAAAATCGAGTGCATAGGAGTCGGTTACAAACATACATACATACAGGTGAAGCTTATTAAAGCGTGATAAAAATAAATATCAATTTGAAACAAAATATTCTTTGTTTTGAACAGTCTTCTGACTTCCCGTGGTTCTACAGGGTGTTGAGCTCTTTAACAAATTAGTCACGGATCTAACCCGATGATACCACGTTTCAGTTTTCTTCATTTAAAAAAGTGATCATGCTTATTTGAAGCCCCCTTCTGTATAAAAATGTACTGAAAAAAAATAGCTGGTGCGGTTATATTGAGCGTGAGTGTATTTATGTCCAGTAGCGACATCGCCTACGCGACTGTAGTATGTGGTGATCAGCATTCAGCACTGTTACGCAGAGATTTCGCGCATTCCGCTCGCACAGTACTCGTACACCTACCCAAGGCGAGCCACAGAACGCCACATTCTTGGCATTGATAGACCTTATTTTTTAGAGTTTCTTCCTTTAAATAGGAAAACGAAACTCTTATAGGATCAATTTTTTCCTGAGACTTCTTCGAAGTAAAAAAAAAACAACCACACAGAACTGCTACTAAGATACAGGCTTTTCTAGCCTAGTTTAGTAGCCAGAGTTCTCACTAAGTAGATTAAGATGTGGAATTATAATTAAGACTTCTTACTTTTTATCCACAAGGTCCTCATTGCTGGAGTACGGGTCTCTTCCCAGATCATGGAAGGCTAGGCCTTACTCCACACACGGGGGCCAAGTCCGCGTTGGTGGAGGTCGTATTGGCTAGTGGCAAATCCCACTGTCAGTTTTCAAGCCGCCTTTCTGGCCTCTGATACGGCTTAACGACTGCCATCTAATCATTTCATTCGGCACAAGCGATGCACAAAAACGGTCAACAAAATGTCACCAACAGTCAAACCCATCCCGGTAAAGACCGTAATTTTGGTCAGTTACCCTGCGTAACATACCTAACTACGTAATCCGCTCTGAGCTATGGTCACTTCCGATTATTAAATTATACTTTATTTCCAGTACCTGATAGACAAAGTGGAACTAGCGTGCGGAAACGTGTCTGAATGTCAACCTCTGATCATGGAAGCGGTGAAGTGGCATTTGTTGCCCGAACGGAGATCTCTCCTGTTCTCGCATAGGACCAGACCGCGCACGTCAACAATAGGACGCCTTCTAGCGATCGGCGGCATGGATGGATACAAGGTTTGAATGTCATAATAGAGGCCATAAGCGGACATACGAGCGTCGGTGGTTAACGGTTAGGGCCGCTGAATCCTGTCCGGGAGGTCGTGGTCCGAATTCTACCACGTACCAATGTGTTTTCGAATTTCGATTTAATATGTACGTTTATCCGACGTCCTACAGAGAAGGAAAACATCGTGAGGAAACCGGCATACGCCTGCGAAGAAAATCTAAGGTTCTGTGTGAAGTCAACCAACCCGCACTGGGCCCGCGTGCAATCACCCTTATTCAGGGTAGGCTCGAGCACCTCGGTGAGGACGTATATAAGCTGATATGATAACAAAAAAAAAACAATACATGAATAATCACATTTGAGTACAGAGCAAAACCACTACAAGAATGTTGTATGTAATTGTTGTCTCCTTTTAAAAGAAGGAATACAAAAGCTCGTCTCGATTCCTTAGTTTTAGATTTTAGTTCCCTTGCATTTTTTTCTAAAATCATTATAAAGTATAATAAACCGTAAGAGCGTCGGATAAACGTACATATGAAATCGAAATTCGAAAACACATTAGTACGAGGCAGGATTAGAACCACGACCTCTGGATAGGAGGTAGAGGCCCTAACCGTTACGCCACCGACGCTCTTAATAAAGTAATAGTTTAGTTTGAAAGTAGTGATAATACATTCGCGCATGTTTGAGGAGAAACATTTTTCCCACGAGTTTAGTTGCCCTCTACTATTTCATTATTGTTTATAATTTGTTATTGTAGGGTGCCAGTAACATGGAGATGTACGACCCTCGAACGAACACGTGGACGCCTTTCATGCGAATGGGCGCGAGGAGACTGCAGTTTGGCGTCGCCGTCATGCAGAACAAACTCATTGTCGTTGGCGGCAGGGATGGACTCAAGACATTGAACACGGTAAATACTTAATAACTATGAACGAACTATAAACGGGACCTCATTATCATAATATCAACCGAAAAACGTCCACTGCTGGACAAAGGCCTCCCCCAAGGATTTTCACGACGACCGGTGCTCTCCTTATAAATAAAATATCTCATCAAAAATAAGTCTTATAAAGTTACCAAAAACGTTTATGTTTGGTTTCATTTCGTATAAAATGCATACAGCTCGTCGTAAGTACGTCATAAGTACATGCTAAACTGTTGCACTGGCTTGAGTCAATCGATTTTCTTATCAGTGAAACTGCATTCCTGAGGTGGCGTGGTCGACGAGAATAATAGACAGCGGCCGCGAGTCCGGGGAAATCCCAATGACTCGCCTGTCACTGGCTGGTACGGCGAGAAGTGCGGGCGATCCGGCGGCGCCCACTTCCACTTGTTGGCCGCGGACGCGTATATGGAAATTTATCGTCTGGAAATCCTAACTCAATTCGTCTCATCCGACGGGGACGTATTGAAGTAGCATTTCCATGTACGCGGCCCGGCCCGGACACAGACAGAGACGCAAGGCCCGGGAGCGCGTGCGGACCTTGCCTTATTGGCAAGCTTCCTTCTTATGGGCTTCCTGTGGGATTGTGTAATTGGGTAGCTGATTTCCTGAGGGAACGGTCTATGCGATATACCTATTGGCCATTGATGCCGGGGTACCTCAGGGATCTATTCTTCTCGCAACACTATTTCTGCTTCACATAAATGATCTGCTGATATCCGGTATAATTGGGTATGAAATGAAATGAAATGTATGCGAACGATAGCAAGGTTGTGGAAAGATACCTGTTCAGTGCACGAGCTAACAGCACGGATACGCAGTTTTTGAGAGAGGCCATATCACTTCAGCAGTGTCTGATTGGAGTGAGTCCAACCTCGTAAGGTTTAATTCCTCCAAGACACAGGCGTGTCTTTTTTCTGCCAAAAGGAGTCCATTCACCTGGAATGAATCGATTCAGATATCTGATCATTTGGAACTCCTCGGCGTGGATTTAACACCCAATCTTAATTTCGGTCGTTACATAGAGTCCAAGGCAAAAGTTGCTGCAATGAAGCTAGGCATTCTCTTTAAGGTGAGACGGTACCTTACATCTAGGCAGCTGCTTACCTTATATCAAGCACAAGTCCTTTCATGTATGGAGTACTGTTCAAACTTATGGAATGGATCAGCCCGCTATCAGCTGGATACCTTGGACGCCATCGACCAACGCGCACGGAGACACATTGATGACGACGAGCTAGTCAATGACAAGCTCCAAAGCCTTGAGTATCGCCGCAAAGTCGCCTGTTTATCGGTATTCTATCGAATTCATTTCGGTTCAACATCCAGATTTAAACTAGGCTGAAAGACAACGAAGAAGCCAAGTTATTTAAAACTGGTCCACCAAAATATTCAAGGCATCCTCGGCGAAGAATTAGAAATATAACTTTTTTTGGAAAAATACTGTGTAGATATCTTTTGTGTAACAGAACACTGGCTCAAAGATCATGAAATGCTTTTTAGTTTTGAAAATTATTGTATATCTAGTGCATTCAATCGAAAGTCCTTACAATGTGGAGGTTCAGTTATATATTTACCAAAAATTCTCTAAAGATTAAAAAAACGTAAGGACGTTGTTGGCCTTTCGATTGAAAAAACTGTAGAATTATCTTGTGTGGAGCTGGAGAACCACATCATTGTTTGCGTGTATAGGTTCCCATATGACGATAACTGTGTTAGCTTCGAATCAGCCATTGCCATTCATTCATGCATGCCATTCGAATCAAGCACTGGCAGTACAGAGATCGACCTGTAGTTACCGGGGTCAGTTATAGCGCCGGATTTATAAATTGGACTTACTTTTGCACATTTGAGTGAGTAAGGATAACGGCCTTCCGATTACTACTGTTCGTTAATGCATTTGGTAAGGTTGGATTTTATAAGGGATTTTATGCATTTGATGGCTTTGGAGCTAATGCCATCTAGGCCAGTATTTGAATTCGAGTGTAACTTATCATTAATTTTCAATATTTCAACTTCAGTGGTGGGAGCTAGGGCTGAAAGTTTTGGGATGTTATTAGAGTTACTGAGTGGCAAAGAATTTGTGTGCGCGTTATGGAAGTGTGAGTGTATTTAATTTACAGGTTATATAGTCTTGTAGTGCCATCTATTGACGCTCTGCCATATGACTGTGA
This sequence comes from Coleophora flavipennella, assembly GCA_947284805.1. Lineage (NCBI taxonomy): Eukaryota > Metazoa > Arthropoda > Insecta > Lepidoptera > Coleophoridae > Coleophora > Coleophora flavipennella. The sequence continues at coordinate 15,827,435 of OX369280.1, read as the reverse complement.
CAGGTGGAATGCTTCGACCTGACGGCGCTGAGCTGGAGCACGCTGGCGCCGATGAACACGCACCGGCACGGGCTGGGCGTGGCTGTTTTGGGGGAGGGACCTAACGCGCCTGTCTACGCTGTCGGTGGACACGACGGCTGGATCTACTTGAACTCCGTTGAAAGGTAATTCTTATAAAGTTCTTTTAATGCGTTCCTTAGGTTTTCTCTGTGCCGTCTTTCATTTCTTCATTACCTAATTGTTCCTTATTTAGCTGAAGTCCATTTACAAAATTTGTTTATTTTGCTATAAAATTCTTATATTATTTCTTTGGAGATGGCGCTTTCTCGTTATATTATTTTCGGCACCACAATTATAATGCATACCACAAAATTCATAATGATAAAATTATGAGTCAAATAAAGATAGCTTCTCCTAAAAAAAAATGGGTTTCTTTAGAAATAATTGTTCGCTAGATGGGATGCGTGCTCGCGTACATGGACACTGGTATCGCCGATGGCGGGCGCGCGCAGCACGTGCGGCGTGGCGGCGCTGCGCGGCAAGCTGTACGCGGTGGGCGGCCGCGACGGCGGCGCGTGCCTGCGCTCCGTCGAGTGCTACGACCCGGCCACCAACCACTGGACCAACTGCGCGCCCATGACGCGGCGACGGGGCGGTGTCAGTGTGAGTGTGCCTCGTCCTCCCCAGTTTTACAATAAACCCAATGTACAGTTTGAAACACCTTATAATTACCAACAGTTACCTGCAGTTTTCGTTTTCACAGAAAAGCGCGCACCAATTACCAATATTAGCTGAACCACAAATATGTGAACAATTTCTATGGAGTATACACATACGCTGATGTCATATTTTTGCTTGCTACGCAAATCTAGTTCTGTCCCGCTCCCACGATTCAATAAGATGGCACACGATAGGCTGCGATTATGCGGCGAACTCAATCGACCAATCACGACGCAAGATTCACTGCGCTTGCCGCGCTACTAATTTGTCTGCTTACATCGGGGAATTTTCTGTGTCAGACTGTACGGTAGGCAATCTAACAGAGTTGGTATTTTCACGGTTTTCTGTCACATTGAAAAGAAATGAAAGATGCTTGCTGTTCACCGGGCGTTCTAAGAGTATTGTACGCTGTGACGTCACGTCATCTCTTACCTGTTGTAACATGTGTGATTGTGCGACAGGTGTGTGCGGCAGGCGGCTTCCTGTACGCGCTGGGCGGGCACGAGGCGCCGGCCAACACCGCCGGGGGCCGCCTTGCGTGTGTCGAGCGGTAAAAACTATTCATTACTATTGACACTCCCCATTTCCAAGTGGGCTGTCGATCCATATAGTACTCGTAACTTGCATAACCAACTTTTTGACTACAACTAGTGAAGATTTTTGGATCTTCGTAATAAATTGACTTAGGACCTTTAAATCACATTCGGTCCTAATATAACAAAAAAGATAAAAGAATCAAAATATTTATCCAAAATAGGTGCAAATTATACTCTTTCTGATAGTTAAAAACTAGTAATTACTTATTATACATAATGTCATTTGTGAAAAACAAAAAAATATACAATCATTATGTTAATAACGTCAAAATACAATCGTTGATATAAAACAAATTATTTTATTAGGACATGAAACATTCTCTTTGTTTTTGTTATTTAAAAAAATACTCAACCGATTTTGATACAATACTATTGACCACCCTGGACACATAAACTTTCAAATAAAATAAGAATAGTTAAAATCGGTTCAAAATGTCGGCGAACATTCATAAAAAATACATACAGACGAACAAAAACCCTTGTCCTTTTTGTAGTCAGTTAAAAATAGTGTCCATTACACATTATCGAGTTTCGAGCCGTAATTATTAAGTTTTAAACTGATCTAAATTTAACTGAGAAAAGCAACTGGAAATCAATAAATTAGTATTACGTTAAGGTTCTAGGCAAACGACAGAAAAAGTAACGGAAAACCAAATAACTAAATTTCAATTTCAGCATGTGTGTACGTACCCAACTTACCAATCACCAAATTTTGGGAGCAGCCTCTTAAGTTGTGACTGTGCACAGATACGAGCCGGCGACGGACACGTGGGTGCTGCTGGCGCGGCTGTCGTACGGCCGCGACGCCATCGGCTCCTGCCTGCTCGGCGACCGCATCGTCGCCGTCGGTACGTAACATTAAGTTGTGACTGTGCACTATATATGCAATACATTTTTTTTCATTCTTCGTCATAAATCGAAAACTATACATCATAAAAATTATTAAAAATCTGTTTAAGCTTGTGCCAATGAAGCCCTTTTATACGATACCCGACATGACACGGTTAAAATTTAGACCGCCGTTCCTTGCATAATTGATTACGTACTTTAAATAAAGATTCTATTTTTTCATGATTTAATTACAAATGTGTATTTCGGATCATCAGTAGGGTTTTGGTCGGATCTCAAAAATAAACTCGTCTTTGAGAAGTTTTGGAGTGTACATTTAATATTCACACACGTTTACAACACAAGGCTTCAGGATAATTCGGACAGATTATTTAAAAAAATGCGGTGAGTTCGGTACGGGGCTGGCTCCCCAAGTTGACATTTCAGAAAAGTGCTGTTAAAATAATTGGCGCCTCTATCGCAGAATCCGTAGGTTGGCTGCATTGTCATTCATTGATTCGATAATCACAACGATTCTGATTGGCTAAACAAACAAGAGTACCAACATTACCAACTAAAACTGGGTTCCATCCTCGCACCGACCACATCCTGGCCAAAGATGACCTATTATTACTACCCTAGCTTACCGCTAGACGTTTCAAGACAAAACACACGGCGTTTCGACGCATGCATAGGTGGCGCCACCTCCTTGCGCTCCGTCCGACCTATAGTTTTCAGATTTTTCTCTATACTTGTAGTATAAGACGGTATTACTTGCTTAATGTCATAGTTCTAGGTCAACGGAAAATACTCTATTAATTTAGATTCCCTTGAGAGTGTCAAAATATACGTTTTTTTGCGGCATAAACGGCCGTATCTTTTTTCTTACGATAACTTAGAAGTTTTGATTTTTTCTGTAGACCGGAGTATATGGTTTTAATTTCAACTCGATAGCTCCACGTGTTCCCGAGATAAAGGGTTTTTACAGACAGACGGACAACCAAGTGTTTTTCCTTTTAAGGTACGGAACCCTAAAAATGGATAAAATTGAAGTTCGCGCAGTAATAAAATATCTTTGCTTGAAATTTTTTTCTACGGAACAGGTAAATCAAGACTTGAGAGCAATATTAGGTTTTCATTGCACCTCCGTATTCTACGGATACGCGTTGATGTGCTGACTTCAAGCGAGGAATAACTTCCACCAACGACGACCCACGCACGGGACGCCCTACATCGGCAGTGACTGAACAAATGACTAAAATAGTTGACAACATTGTCGTGTCGTGGCGAATCGTCGTGTAACTGTTTGTTTTTAAAGCAGAAGTGAAGATTTAGATAGGAAGTGTCCGTAATATTATTATAGGTTTCGGTAAAAAAAAAAATGGCAGCGCGCGGGTGCCAGAATGCTTTCTGACGCGGTAACAAACGAGACTGAGAATTTCACAAAGCTGTTTGGATTTGTTACAACAAGATCCTGACTGATTTTTTGGTCGATTCATCACTATGAACGAAATATGGCATCATTATGACCCGCAAGAGACTTGGAAAGACTTGGAAGAGACCGTCATCTCCAACTCCAACGTTTAAGGCGATTCCATCCGCCGTTAAGATCATGGGCTCTCATTTCTGGGACAGTCAAGGGGTGGTAATGATCTACTACCTTAATCATGGAGCCACTATTACGGGGCCTTTTTACGCAGGACAAATAACAAAGTTGCGTGAGGAAATACGCAAGAAACGGCGGCGTGGCGAACTCGCTAAAGTTGTTTTGTTTCACCGAGATAACGCCCCCGCGCACAAGTCCAGAGTTGTGATGGCTACTATTCAAGAAGCTGGCTTCGATTTGATTGAGCATCCTGCATATTCACCGGACCTGGCTCCTGTGATTTCTACCTATTTCCGCGGTTGAAGGAACTTCTCAGGGGGCAGAAATTTGAAGATGATGACGCGTAGTCGCCGTCCTACACGATTTTTAAGGGATCAGGAATAAGATTTTTTTAGAAAGGGAATTTTAGGTTTAGAAAAAAATTATACAAAGTGTTTAGACGTCGAAAAAAGATAATTGCGTCATACTCATTATCACTTTTTTAAGTACAGTGGGCGCTCGATAATCCGGTGTTCGCCAATCCGGCACGTTCAGTAATCCGGCCATTATTGACTCAGGTCACCCGCTCGATAATCCGGAATTTTACACAGTCCAACGCCGGATTACAGAGCGGTTGAACTGTTTGTGTAATTTAGCTCTCGATCGGCAGTCCGGGCCTAACCGAATTTTATTTTTATAGTAAAAAGCCCTAACCATACATAGTCTTTTAATGTGGAAACCTATATATGATGTGTAGAATTTGTTTTATATTGTATGTATAAATCTTTTACTTCCTATACAAATCCGATAATCCGGCAGTTCCGATAATCCGGCATAGAGGAAAAAAACCGGGTGCCGGATTACCGAGCGCCTACTGTATATCCCTAATAGAATTTTGCTTGTGATATATTTGAACATTTGTGGCTAGTGCAGTATTAAAATGTTTCTTTTATTAAATTTGAGTGTGTTTGACTATGTCTCACCGGATGGAAAGTGACGATGAAGTCGAGGATTAAAGAGGAGGCGAAAATGAATAGGCATTATTTGATTTCCCCAAATTGTAAGAGTCGGGAAACACAGATGCAGACAAAGAGTGATTCACCGTTAAATTAGGCAGGTGCATGTCAAACTCTGTTTTGTAATTTTTTTTATGTTATTCTATTGTACATAAACAAAAGAGTGTTTATCGTGTCTTTTACGATTTGCAATGGTAGTTTAAAAAGTTCGTATGGTTTCAACACGGGAGCTACATTAGTTTGGACTAGTGGTTTACTATTGTGTTGGGAGCATTGGCCAGGCATTACGATCCGTGAGTTAACAACCCATAATGTTCCCACTGCTTTTCAACACAAACTCGACAAGTTTAGGCCATACTTCAAACACGGGGGTCAAGCCGGTCAAGCCGATTTGGTGGAGGTTGGAGGAGGTAGGGCTAGTGGCGAACCCCACTGTCAGAGGCTAGAGGCTTTCAAGCTGCTTATAAGGATACTGATACGGTTTAGCGAGTGGCGGTTGATATCACTACGGCTTAGCGAGTGGCGAGTGCCATCTAGTGATAGCAACCGCCTAACGGATTATAGTGCTTTGCGAAACACGGAAACTGCCTAGATAAATTCCACTATAAGTCAAACCTATCCAGGTAATAACCATGCCTATGGTCAACTAACCTGCGTGATCGTCGCTTCCACGCAAGGCAAATTGAGATACACCAGAGTCCGATTACGGTCCGTAGATGTGACGATATACTTTACCAAAGTTGTTTTAAAGCACTGATACGAAAAGAACATAACAACATTTAATATTCCACAAGAGTATAGATACAGAAATAAAAATTTCCCTTGCATAACCGAAATTGGAATTTTTGAAAAAAAAATTGAGAATTCGTATTGGATAAATAATAAAATTGTGAGGAAAGTCTACCTTCAGTCTAGTCTGTATGGCTATAGATGCCTTTGCCTTTTCTTCGCTATGAAGCATACAAAAACTCAAATTTCTGAACAGAGTGTAACGAACTCATCTTTTTTTTTGTTTATTTTCGATCTGTTTTGTATTTTTCCTTTTTTTTTGTTTTTGCTATGTTACCTTATTTTGACTTTTCGTTCTTTCTTCTGATTCCTCACTGCGTCATATCCCTTTTTAGGGCTTCAAAGTCAACAAAGAACCCTTATACTTTCGCCACTTTTGTCTGTTTGTCTGTCCGTGGCTTAGGAAAAAAAGGAGAACTATCACGGCTCAGTAGGCCTTCTTAGTTTAGGAGTAAGTAATTAAGTAAATATACTTTATTGCACGCCAAAAAACAATACAGAACTTGTAATTGTAATATACATAGAGTGCAAAGGCGGCCTTATCGCGGAGTAATAAATAGTAGACCAACTTGAGATATGGACTAGTGCAGTTGGATTTGTAAAAAAATCACAGATTTTCCATACAAAATGTTCTATTACGCACTGCAAATATAATTCTGTTTTTTTAAAATGTACATTTATTTTGTGAAAAGACTACGGCACCCTTCTTTGCGCGAGGCCGACTCGCACTCGGCCGGTTTTCTTGATCTATTTTCTTAAAAAAAGTGTTGGTGGTAAAAGTTCAGTTTATTTAAATAATTGAACCCTGACCCCCCCTCCAAGACCTTATAATTTCCTCCTGTTGGCTTAGACGCGGGTGGGGGGCGCATCGAGGCCGCAAGAGTTTTTAAAAGTTTTCTGAATGTCGAAGGTTTCGAACGAGAACCATAGATCAATGGTTCCGAACGAAATTTTCAGAAGTATTCCGAATGTTTACCAACTTTTGTAATTATACACAGGAGGCTACGACGGTGTTCAGTACTTATGTGTGGTGGAGGTGTACGACGCGGAGTCCAACTGCTGGCGCAAGCTGGCGCCGCTCAGCACCGGCCGCGCCGGCGCCGCCGTCGTCGCCGTGCCGCCGCCCCGGAACCTCTTCTGAGCCCAACCCGCTTGTACGTCCACCAGCCCAACGGAATTCCATACTTTGGATCAAAATAAGTACCTACTTCAACTTGGTAGTATAAGTGCTTCTCTTTCTAACCTTTCTCTCATTGTGTCGCACTCACAGCGACAGCGATATATTGAGTTTTGCTTCACTACATAGTAATATTATAAGTACTTGGATACTATACAGATCGTCACCATGGTCTGAGAGGACGCATATTTTGAAATGTTTCTGATCAGAATGACTTTCTTCACTTTTTACGTGGTTGGTGAACAAAACGAACGGTGATGATATGAGTTTGAGGTTATTTTCCCCACGAAATACAAATCAACAATGAACGAGATAGAACGAATTTTAGACAGATCCCAAGGGAAACAGCTAAGTCAAAGATGACCTAAGCTGCTTTTATTGAAAAGAAGGTGGTTTACTCCTCGCAAAGATATTTGCGGTTGGAAAAGGCCTCAAATGTAAAAACATTGGAATTGAATAAAGTAGTTTATTCTCGGTCATTCTTTTGGAAAATAACAGATTTCTTTTTTAAATCAATCTTTGCGAGTGTTTATTCTTTAATCTAAAGTGATGGAGTCGAAGTCTAAAAACCCCTCAAGAAATGTATCGATATATAAGTAAAATGCAGCGCTACGTGGAACAGTACAGAAGCACGAACGTGAAATGTTACTTTTTCATTCGCTAGTTGTTTGCGAGCAACGAATGCCTTTTACCACGATTATGCCGTATCAACGCCCTACGCCAGATATGTTTTCGTATACCTGTGATACCGCCCCCACTGCGCTTTTCTACTTTGTTACTCAATTTAGGAACGAAAATGTTTGACGCTGGCAAAGAGAGAATATTAATGCCCTGTTCAAACGTATGTACTCCCGAAGTAAGCCATATAATAGTACGTTAATCTCTTGGCTGGAAATAAAGCAAGTAAAATTGGAAGAACGAGGCGAAGCCGAGTATTTTAAAAACAATTTTTTTTTAGGTAAACGAGGCCGTTATGGCTTTAACCAACCTCAAGTCAGTACCGAAATTTGTACTGACGTGGTTACGACTACTTTTGTGAGCAATATATATATAATATATATATATATATATATATATATATATATATATATATATATATATATATATATATATATATATATATATATATATATATATATATATATATATATATATATATATATATATATATATATTTAGACCAACATTCTGTGAAACTCCTGAAATATATAGTTGAATCACATAACTCTTGCCTTAAGATATCAAGAAAACTACAAGGAATATTTAGTTTTAAACAATTTCTGTTAAATAGGACTACAATCGAAGTTGTTGAAAAAAATACGAGTCTGCTTTAGGACCACACGTTTGAAATAAAACTTCTTTAGCTCCATCTGCGACGCTAGCAACTAGTATGAGATACGCATTCACCTTCGTGATTCATTATCAGTTGGTTGGGCCTCACTAGGTTTAAAATCTTGCTTTGAATATGTAGTCACACACTTTTTATGCACAATTTCCGTACGTAATTTCTTCTTAGTTGATGGTCCTGTAGCACCGCTTTCTTATTCAGAATCTGTGCCACTTCCTGCCATAATTTTATTCACCCGAAAATTCACATATTTATAAAATTGTTCAAGAACGAAATGAAATTATGATATAATCATGAAATCACCGTTCGCGTAACGCTAGCAAACTCGCAAATGAGAGGAAGAGATAAAGAAAATGTGCGCGTGCACTGCTCTCTCTTGCTCCTACAGTAATACACGAAACGTAACTCTCTCTCTCTTTCTATCTTAACTAACTTATATCTCCCTCTCAACTTCCGTTGGCCTCGCCCGATCACACTTTCCGTAACGCTCCCGTCACGCATTGACCAGCTTACTCCCCACTTGGCATGTCAGCGCCGGACTAGCCACTAGGAGCATAGGTCAAGAATTTCTATTAGTTCGTGTCGCAGGTACCGAAAAGAGTCGATTGACGTAGTTTAAAAATAAATAAATATTGAAGCAGTTTCCCAGCAAGTGAGAGAAAAAATAAATTCCTCGGTGGCTAGTAACACGATTTTAGGTGCAATGTAAATGTTTTTATAGTAAGACTTAATTATTTAGTAAGGACGGCCCCATCGGCATTGCTAGTGGAGTTATAACGTTGGTTAGGTTGACACCTCAGTCTTGAATATAGAAGTATGATTGTTTCGACCAGGATTACCATGGACTCAGTGTTATTAATCGTACTTCGTAGAGCTGTCTGTCTGTGTGCGACACCTGCAAAAGTGGGCAACAGTTATTTAAAACGCAAGCATTATCTAGTGTGGTTTACCCAATAGCACTCCACATATCCCATGTTGCCTTGAATGCCCAATATGCACCTCAGACAAGACAGAGGACCTGATACCTGAAAAAAACGTTATAGTCAAAGATAGCTTATAGAAAGAGTAATCGACACTTGCACACGAAGAGATGTAGAAGTCAGAAGAATAGTAGGTTTTTTTTCTCACTAAAAGCTTTTAAACATAGGTAACAAACAGCAACAAGATATACAGACAATGCACTTGGAGCCCGAGTGAAAGTCAGTTACAAGTGGCTGTCAGTGTAGAAAGCCGTAGTGTCGATGGAACCATGGTCTACTAGACTGACAGTCTTTTTAAAGCAAAATGTTTAGGAGGGCAACTCAAGAGGTGGCTTCATTAATTCAAAGTGAAAATTTTCACTGCTCTACACTACCCAAGGCGTCGATGGTTTTTGGAACGTTTTATCCTGAACGATCTCATGTACCTACTCTATAATAAACTTACTAAAAACGATTGTAAAAGAGAAATACTTATAAGTTGCCCGAAAAGAGTAGAAAAAAGAAAACTCTTCATTATTTTTTGATAATAACGATTAGAAAAACTTTATACTCATTGGTTAGATAAAATTTTTGTTCTTTTATTGTAAACTATTTATTACGCGTAAGAAATCTTTTCTTTTTAGGCAATTAAGCTACGCAACAAAAACCTTAGCGATATTTAGATAACTTTGAATAAAACTATTGTAACTTTGTCAACCATATTGCAGTTCGCAGTACCCTACGATTTGCGTCCACTGCGTCGGTGTTCGCGGAGGTGGACGCGAAACTTTAGAAATCACACTCCAATGGAATTGATCTCATTTCAAAATTATATACCTGATTTGCATCGAATGAAGTGCACTCTAACTCTAGGCTATTATATTATTGGCTATATTTTATATGTTAGTTTATTTAGCTTATACTCGTATGTTCTTAGCTACTTCCTTATTTTATAGGCTACTTAGTTTTTAGTACTGTTTATAAAGGACTTTTTCAATACAGTTGCTCGAAAACTGGTAACTTATGTTAGTTTACTGTGCCAACAATTATTTTGACCGCACAGTGCGTTTGACTTTTGTGCGTTTTACTTTGCCACTCTTGCAATATTGAGCATACCGCACAGTGCCACTTTTAAAATTTTTAGAGAACAAACTTTAGCCTCTGACTGACAATCTTGTAATTCTTCAACTTTACAATAAGCCTAACCTCACTTGCTCAGTTTTAAGTTCAATTGCGCATGCATGCGTCTTGGTTGTCAAATTCACTTTCATTCTTATTCATAACACATAGCAATTAACCAATTATATTGAATTTTTAAACAAGAGACCTCGTAAGACAAATGTTTCAGCGAGAGGAACGACATAATGTAGTTTTGCTAGTTTTTTCACAGCTGTATTGAAAATTGTATGATACATGGGAGTAAAAGGTAATTAGCAAACTCGTTACGTTGGTAAACCCTCGTGCCTGCGGCTCGGGCTTACCAATGTCACTTGTTTACCGATCACCTATTTACTACACTTGTATCATAAATATTGGATATAACCTTGTGGTTGCATGTAGTGTTGTGAGTTCCCTGTAACGTATCATGCTACGAAGGTGGGCCGTCAAGGGTCAGCGCGAGAGGTAAAGCTAGGTTACAGATGTGAGTGCGTCCTTGTCTTACCCCTCTCACTGGCTTGTGATGACGACTCGACCCGTAGACTAGACGAGCCTTATAAAGTTTTCAATTACTAGATATACAGTGATGTACTGGAATATTTTAAGTAAAATAACGTAGGGATGTTTTTGTAACCAAACCGTAGCTAATAAAGTAACTGATATTTTTAGAAGATAACAATTAGTAAAGAGCTAGCAATTGTCATGATAAAGGTTTTTGACACGGACCACTGTGGTTATTAATGTATTTCAGTAATTTAGTTGATTCTTGTATTGATTTTGCTTTAAAATAATTGTATAACCAGAGCTCAGTGAACAGTATTATTTTAAAACATTTTTTTATATTATTATTGTACTCTAATGTATTTATTTACTCATATGATATTTACTTAGTTTTAATTTAGAAAACAAATTTCAAAATTTCCTGTAGACTGTCCTGTGATGTTAGATCTAGAAAGTTAGAAAACGTATGAAGTATAAGACTTAAAAATGTATTGAAATTCCCAAATTCTGTGATCTAATAGTGTAAGGTTTATACTTTGAAATCTGTTTGCGCGGATCATTCGTTTTATTGCCCCATGATATTTCCCCATTTATTAAAATTATAGAGGTGGAAAAATCTGTAAATTATTTCTGTATTAATCCTACAATAAATTTTGCCTAGATGCGACGCGACGTTAGAACATGAGTTATCTTTTAAAATAGTTATAAAAGTCAATTTTATAGATCAAATTAGTAATGGTCAGATATTTGGGAGACAAATAAATATAGGATCGTAGAGGGAACGCTGTAGAGGGGCCATATACGGAGGTGATATATGAACTCTTTTATAGTGTTTAGAACCTTACATGCTCTAGTCCTAAAGTGCATGCTTCTCGAAATGTTAGCGGTTATTGAATTTTGTATGAACAACACCATACGGCAAGAACTTCATTATTTCATCAGTTTTTTTTTCAAGGTATGATGAAATACAAATAATAAAAAAAATAATTTTAGATAAGATAATCTGACGATCATCGTATCAGCCGAAGGACGTCCACTGTTGGACAAAGGCCTCCACCAAGGATTTCCACAAAGACCGGTTCTGCTCTGCCCGCATCCAGCGGCTTCCTGCGACCTACGGATCTCCTCGTATCTGATTCCGAATCTAATGTTTCGAAAACCATGCACTTCAGGACTAGGGCATGTAGAGTTAATAAGTTCCTTTATTTCCCTTAAAATTACTACATCGTTCCCTCAACACCGCTATATTTTCAAGGACCTGTTTCTTTTACAATAGGTATTCCTTTACAATTGTGAATATTGTGCATTTATTTAATATATTGTATTCCTCATTTAATTTTGATAATGTACCACTTTTGTAACGTTATATGTTCGTCTGATGAAACAGCGATGATAATATTGTATGTCGCTTTTTTAACAACAAATGGCCAAATAAATATTTTAATAACGAATTAATATATAAATAATTGTGAATTAATTTTCATGTTTTATTCGTTTAATCCTTCCCATTTCCTAAAGAATATAAATGATAATTCATATTTTAATATTTTTTATTTTACTTGTAACTAGGTACGGTACTCTTCAAGTGCTTCATCATATCAGCCGAAGGACGTCCATTGCTGGACATAGGCCTCCCCCAAGGATTTCCGCGACGACCGGTTCTGCGCTTCTCGCGACTTTCACCGGGTCATCGGTCCACCGAGTGGGAGGCCTGCCTACGCATGATAATTTGCTAAGAATTTTAATAATTTTGGGGAGAACCCATAACGAGAGAGTTTCAATAGCAAGATGCCGTTGTCAACTACATCAAGTGCTTAAACAGATTTAATTGATTGTTTTCGTTTCCGCAGCGCAGCGTAGGCACTGACTTTGTATCTGTTGTACTAGGTATCTACCGAGTAATTAGTCCGTTTGAGAACCGTCACGAAAAAAAACTGATTTCTATACAACTGATCTATTCGAACGATGCATTTTCTATGGAATGTCGAAAATTCTTTGTGATGGTATTAAAGCAGTCTTATTTTTCGATACTACTGAGCAGGCACTGCAGAAACGAAGCAAATTTTTATTTTATTTTATTATAATTTACAAATTTTTTTTTTAAATTTACAAAAGCGTCGGTGGCTCAACCGGTAACGACTCGGTCCATCTAACCAGAGGTACCGGGTTCAAATCTGGACGGCCAATGTACCAATGAGTTTTTCAAAAACTTACGTACATATAATTACCGATTGCTTTAACGGTGAAGGAAAAACATCGTGAGGAAACCTGCACACGCCTGCGAAGAAACTCGAAGGTTGTGTGTGAAGTCGACCAACCCGCACTGGGCCCGCGTGGTCGACTAAGGCCTAATCGCCCTGATTCAGGGTAGGCTCGAGCCCCTCGGTGGGGACGTATATGAGCTGATATAATAATAATTTACAAACATGAACTTACAGTCTAATCCAAAAAGTTCAACAGTTATTATGAATTAAATAATACGAGAGTTAGACATAATATGAGCTATGTATGATGTCAAGTATTTGCAAATATAACAAAGAGGATCATAGTGCAAGTCGACATGTTGGACTTTGCCTACAAAGGCCCAGAGCGCGCGCCGTAGGTGAATTGTGCGCGTGGTGCGCACGTAGCGCTGGAGATGCGAACAGCGGGTGCCGACGCCGGCCAGTGCGCGTACACCTTTGCGGCACGAAGTACTCAATGCTACCAAGAACTGACGGGTTGTATACTTTGTTCTTACAAACACTAATGTAGTCCCAGTAGTAGTTTGCGTCGTAACTCTAGTGTGTCAATTACCTACCATGCCCGAGACGAACATTAAAGGGTAAAGTAAAGGATAATACCCGTATGTTCTCTTATATAGATACCTGGCGAATTTACGTTGGACTCTCTCCACCATGACACTGTAGGTACTTATCCTCTCTCGGATCCCACACTATGGCACCGAACTCCAGCAAGCTCCGGATGTACGCATTATAGAGCATGACTGCAGTACTTGCATCATGGAACTGGGCAGCCGTACGAATTATAAATCCAAGCGACCTACTAGCTCGCTTGCACGTAGTTGTAATGTGCTCACGGAAGTTAAGTTGACTGTCCATAATCAAGCCGAGGTCGCGAATCTACTCAACTCTATCTTAAATTTCATTTCCTAAATTGTAGGCAAAATCTGTCGGTGCAGCAAATCGTGATAGAGATAATTTTAATTTTTTTTAACATTAAAATGCATATTATTATTTAGGCTCCATTCATTCACTGCATTAAAGTCAGTATGTAGCTGTGCGCAGTCTCCGCTACATACAACCCACGGCGTGGTAAAGTTTCAGATCATCTGCAAACATTATGCACTAAGAGTTACTGATAACCTGTGGTAGATCATCATTCATTAGGAGAAACAGGGTGGGTCCAAGGGTACTGCCTTGGCTTACACCCGATTTGGTATAATAGTCTTTTGATTGATAAGGGCCGAGCCGCACAAACTGCTTTGGGTCCTTCAGATAATTTGCTAAGAGTTTTAATAATTTTGGGTAGAACTCATATCGGGAGAGCTTCAATAGCAAGATGTCGTTGTCAACTACATCAAATGCCTTTCGAAAATCTAAATAAACGGCGTCAACTTGCCTTCTAGGTCTAGCATCCATCTGTGCCGTAACAAAGTCAACGAAGGCAATATGATTTGTAGTGGTAGACCGTGCTTGACGAGACCCATTTTGAGAGTCACTGAGGCGACCATTTATTGATCAACAATGCACCAGTTCAACACAGATTCAAATAGTTTTCCAAAAATTGAAAGCACCGCAATAGGTAACCAATCAAATTTTACCCTATACGTAGGATGTATTAAACATGAAAAAATACATTTGTGCTGGATGTTTGGTTAAACATGACCCAAACAGGTAGGGCTATGTGTGACGTTTTTTAATTATTTTTTTGTCAATGAAACCCCAAATTTTGACATCTGGACCTCATAGACATTATTTTTACTGATTAATAACATCAGTGTTAACAGCATTGATGTGTTCCGGCAAGATAAGATAGCCAGTTCTCCCAGTGGCGTAGCGTGGGTTTTCGCCGCCCGGGGCCAACGGGGAAATCGCCGCCCCCTCTATTTACAACATTTGTCAAGAAAATTAGTAAAAAGTCAAATAAAGCATCTTTAAACTTTTTAATTAATCAAAAATGTACTTTCCGTGTTTTTTTTAAAGCAAAATCTTTTATACAACTGTCAATGTCAATATGAATATTAGGTTCGATTGTCAATATGGCTAAATTTGACAGTCTCAACGTGGACATAGTCGATCTCAGATAATTTTTTATTAATTTTAATTTAGAGAAGCTTCTCTCGCAACTTGCATTACTGATGGCAGCAGTTAGGAAAATTCTTAACATTATGACAATGTTTGGTAAGCCGTCTTCGAGTTTCGATTGAATTATGTATTTTAACAAACCCAGCGAGCCGCACTTTTCGAGCTCTTTTTTGCAGTTGGGTCTGTTGCAGCTACAAAAGCCCGTAGACGTGCTCGCTCGAGTTGAAATTCCTCATTATCTATGTCTTGAGGAGCTTGATCTAGACAAAGGTCGTCAGTGCCCAATAAGACTGCAGGCCTTAAAAAAGAATATTTTTGTGCCAGATTGTGTAGCTGTTGAAATCTTTCTCGAATTTCAGCAATTACTCTATCTACTGACGAAAACATTGTTCGTCTCAAGTCATCTTCATATGATAACCCAACATCTCTACTTCCATCGCCATGTATATGCGTCCTCCTAATTCGTCTTGGTGGTTCAAAAGAAATTCCAAGCTCTTCACATAAGCTTTTAGCATATCTCAATGCTTCGTCTACAGATTCCTCTCGCTTTTCTTCTAATAAGGTCTGTAGAGCGCTTATTTTTTGAGCACACTGATCTAAGTTTAGTCCCTCTGTTTGCAAATAGTTTTGAGCATCATTAACTTCACGCAGTACCGATTGCCAGAGGCCTAAGTAACACAAAAATGATTGCATCGCGACTAATAAACTTCCTGCGTCCGTCCGTGTGTTCAAGCTTTCGTTCGTTTCCGTCAGACTTTCTAGTGCAGTTAATAATTTTCTAATTTAATGTTTTAAAATTTGCGACGCCCTGATCACCCGCGCCGCCGCCCCCCTTCAATGTGCCGCCCGGGGCCATGGCCCCCCCTGCCCCCCCCACGCTACGCCACTGAGTTCTCCATTGAATTGGGGATTCTTGGTAAGCCCGCTTCCATCTTCGGTATCATCGTCACTTTATATCTAGTGAGATGATGCCAAGGGGTTATCAATTGTAGATAAAAAATATAACAGATCCAACCAATTTTTATTTTTATCTGTAATGTTGTGTTTATGTAACAGAGTTCTAATCTGACCATAATTATATCGACAAAAATGCGCTGACAAAGTATCGATACACGATAGAAAAAAAATTAAAGCGGTAATATTACATATTTTTGTTATTTTTGACGTCAATTACTCCTTAACGATACAAAACCAAAGGTTGAAAAAAATACTCTTATTGTTAAATGTTGTTCCTTAAAGTCAAAAGCTATTAGAAACACGATTGAGCAGTTTTGGCTCGATATAATTTTTTTAGGGCTTTTTGCCCAATGATAGGTCAACTTTACTTTCAACTCTAGTTATGACTAATATTTTGATGTATAAATTTTAAAAAATATACAAAAATATTTGTTATGATAATACAAAGTGAATAATGTATTATTTTTTTATAATTTCATTGTAGTTTTTGATGAAAAACCATTGAAAAAGTGAAAAATTGTGGGATTTTTCTTTACTCTTTACACGTAAAGAAAACGACAGAGGCAACTATCGCCTTAAATTAATTGCAATAAAAAAATAAAAGCGATCCAGTTCTTCTATTTTATTAAATACTTCTTAGTTTATACATTTCTAACGGTACACTACATGCAGTAGAAACTTGTAGCTAACTTGAAGTAGTGTGCAAATCGTGTCCACAAGGTTCTCTGCGGTAGCTACTCACAGCTAATAGCCGGTTAGCGAAAAAACAACATGTGTACGCCCACAGTCTTACTGACACTCCACCCCACACCCCGCTATAATCAGTAATAATAATTTTATTGAGGTCTAAATGCCTGATTCGGGATTTCATTGAAAAAAAAACTAAAAAACTAACAGGTTAAGTTAAGGTCTTTGGCACTAAAAAGTTCCAAATGATAATCCCCCCTCCCCCTCTCCCTTTCTCGTTTAGCCAACGGTCTACTAAACATCCTCTATAAAAGTTAGTTCCATTTTGCTTCTAATAGAAGGGATCGGATTAATAGGTAAAATAAAAAAAAATAAACATAAGAATATTAACTTAATTTCAAAACGTAAATGAAACAGTAATCACTGGCTGAGGCATTTATAACATTTATTTTCTTTTTCATTTTTTATCTTAAATACAACATACATAGTAATTAACAATACATAATAAATAGTCCAAAAGTATATTACGCCTACAAAATAGCGTAGTCGTTATAAGATTATCGCCACATGAGTTGCTCACACAAAGTCCGCGAGATGTTGAGGAACAGACGAATACACTCCGAGACTTACGAAGTAACTATTTAGTAATCTGTGCCGAGACAATGTCGGCGTGTGGGGACATGCGTCCAGTTGTAATGTTTGCTCGGTGGCGGGGTCTGCCTGGAGTAGGGTGGGAGTCGGGTCTCAGAGCCCAGAGCCTGTCCGCTCCTCACAGCAGCAGCACTGGCAGCCCGCCTCCCGCGCCCGTACTCCTCGACAGTAACGGCTAAGAGTACTAGGTAACGGTACCAGCCCATAACTATAGTACAGTTTGTGCGGATACAAATGGATCGTCAATTGTTTGTCTCCTCGGCAAACATAACACGATGTGAAAATATGTCAATCTCTATCTAATGGTAATCAAATATATATATATAATTTGTATCTACAAAAATAGTAGCTTCTCAAACAATATTTTTAAGAAAAATAGCTAACGTAATACGTTTTGATTGATGTCATGGTAAAGGCATACTAAAGTGAAGGCAGACAAAGTATGGATATCTTTAAAAATCATCGTCTATATAACGCGATAAAAGAAAATTATACATTTGTGTGATTACTGATTAGTACAATAACATCTATAATTGTGACATCTAAAAATATTACTATAGTATAGTTCAACAACATTACAACAACCCTTGTTGCAGTTGAACTTTCCATATCTTGAGCGTAGAGACTAGAGATCAACATCAGAGGGTTTGTAGGTAACATTTGTATGACAAATATAACATTACATTATTCCAATGTTACTTTGAACTGAGTTTGGAAGATTTCATGAGCATTGTTTACCTCAAAGGTGAGTCTGTTGATTTGTGGGCAAACAACTTGCGATACGTGTTAAGTAACATTTATAAAAGTTTTAGAAATAATTTATTTATAAAGGTCGAAGTTATCCTTAAATGGACAGAGAGTTTTGTGCTCGAGGTGGTGCTTAACGAACATCGTATCGTAACGATATAATTAGACATAAATAGGTATATGATATAACAATAGTTGGGAGTGCAATGAAATGCGTGCGGCACGGAGCGGCACGGAGCGGCACGAAGCGGCACGAAACGGCTGTCACGCGCTCACTACACTACACAGTAGACAGGACAACCAACAGCGTATTCTTTACCCTAAGTACACATATTATTTTACATAAAATTGACCAAAATTGCTAGAGTTCCAAAAATGAAATATAAACGTCGAATTAGCAACACAAAATGACCAAACTCCAGTTTATATTCAGCGGCCTGTATTTCTTGGATTTCGTAACAGGTAGTTGCATGGTACTCATCTTGTATGATTCAAAATATGTACGATAATGGGCTGTTAGTTTGAGAACGGGCCGATGAGCATAATGTACTTATTTGATATACTTAAATATAAACGAAAAGTAGTCCAACTACAACCGAAGAACGTAGGTAACAATCGGCAGACGATGAGCAGTTAGATAATGATAAACACGATTAGTCCGTATTTAATACAGACACATAGGTATTTATATCCATAACGTATTATTGGTAACAGTTACATTATACATACAAATTAATAATCACATAGATAGTCTATTCTGAGATCTGCATCTTAACCTATAGTATTTAAAATATCACAATAAATTGCTGTGCACATACGAAACAGGCAAATTTTGGGTGCAATTACATTTATAAATTTATAATTATTTAATAGTATAATACGTACCGCTTTCTAATTAAACATACGTGCAAGATCCGTACAACACGATGCGTGAATACGTCGTACGGAGTCGCAGAAGACTGGATGCAACAAACGCATTTACCTAAGTATGTAAAACAAAGAGACAGCTTCGACTAAACGACTACAAATTAGTCAGTCCAGTTTTAAATTAGCAGCTGTTGTCTAACCTAGAACGTATATACAGGATGTAACAAAATTGGTGTAGGACCCGTTAACTGGATATTCTACTCATCATATTGAACAACTTTTCCCAAGGAAACCCATAAATTTGGGCCCTCCATACAAAAATGCACAAAATTGGTCGATCAGCTGATCGATTTGTTTGAGTTCAAATTTTTTTTGGGATTTCAGCACTCATAGAACAAAAGTTGTTCAGTATGATGAGTAGAAGCCTCAGCTAACGGGACTTACACCAATTTTGTTACACCCTGTATACAAGGCCTAGTTTATGGAGAGCGCAGCTGAGCGCGGAGCATTATGTATGAGAGCTCCACTCCACAGCGACGGAGATATGCGCCCCTACACCGAATTGTGTGCGTGTCATAAACGAAGCCTTACTGTCACTTCAATTTTTTATTGTTAGTTCGTTATCTGGTTAGTTCGTTACTTTCGATGCAAATTTAGATCGTAGTCAAAATAATATATTATAATAGCAACTTACTACGTGACCCTACATTATGTTACCAGCTTCCTGGGAGAATTCATTGGCAATCAATATAATCGGAGTTAAAAATGATCATCTTACTTTTTGTCTTTTAATTAATGTAGCATCATTAGCAAGCCGAGGGACAACACGCCTAGTGCCGCCTGCCGCATGCTGCTCATGACTGATTTCTGAGGTATGTAGATCTGGTTTAATACTCTTTCATGCTTCATTTATTTTGCAAGTTGTTCTGTAACACTTTGGCCATTTAGATCAAACAGTACCTACTAGTATGTATGAAATTATTTTTAAAACCGATAAACATTTTCTGAACGCTATGGTAAGTTGTTCGGAAGTAGTCAAACTGCTGTAGGTAGGAACCGTTTGTTGTAGGACAAGTTACTAAGCTGGATTCCATAGACACGGACGTTTCTATTCTCGTAACGTACCTACCTCTCGGATTGTTTTAAATATAACCTAGGTAGAGTTAGGTAAAGGCGCCATTCATCGTTCACTTAAAAAACTGCTGTAAACAAAGAGGCTGACATATGGCTAGTGCATCAAATTAGTAAGCACTTTGGTGCGCTTTGGGGGATCTAATATTGATTGCTGTGCCACGTTTGTTTCAGATGTATATAGGACCGAATACAACCAACGTTTGAGCAACGAAGTTGGGAAGGAAACACCCGTATCTATTGAGTACCGTTTTACCTAATCGCAAATATACAGAACAAACAAAACTATTTTATCAAAATTATAATTTTAAAATATACGTTATAGTACATGTAAAACAGACTTTTTAAATGCTAATCTAACGACTGTTACGTCAAAGTAATAAAAATAAACGACAAGTATTTTCTATATAATCTGTAACTGCGCTACGATAGCGCTACGATAGTGCTACGCGGCTACCCGGCTACCCGGCTACTCGGCTATCCGTTTACCCGGCTACGACTGGTACAACAAGGTAGCACTTGCTATATCTGGTATTAAATAGGTATACTGTTTAAGAGATTATGTGTCAGATCGGATCGTGACTTTGACTGATAATTTAGGTGTTGAATGTTAAGTGTTTACACTGCCCGATGCCGTGACATCGTCCCTCGATAGCCGCCCGTCAGCTCCCTGTCATGCTGCTGTTGTCCGTAACCACCGAATTTCCTTCTTTGTCTTCGACTTGTTCTATTCTGTATGTAACAAGTGTTGGTTTAATATCTCAGTGGTTCTGTTTTCTGTTACAAAAGGTCTGTATAAAGATTATTTGGTAGGTAGGCTTGTTGACTTTCTGTAAAGGGATCGCTCAAAGGGAAACTGTGATCAGAAGTTTATCATTTACATCTGAATTCTGGAGATATCGATACTTTTTGTTTAAATATTATAGTACTTACAGTTCCACATAGTACATATGCATGTATTATCAGTTGTTTCAAGATATGATAAATTTTAATGAGATGTGAAGCGAAACAAACATCTTATAAGTAACACTTTTTTACCTATATATTTTTCAATTTTTGTGAAAAGATGGATGGATAGGTACTCAGCTATTTATTTATTCATTGACGTAGGTACCGTAAAGTCTGCTGGCTCACGAACTACTCAAGAAGTTCAAACAGACCTAACAGTATTAAATATTTTTTAGAGATAATTCAAGGTTTAATTAAAATTTGTTCTCGTGATCCAAGAAAAGTCATTTTATTTTAACTTCTTATAGGACGTGTAAACAAAAGGATCGCAGACTTGGATAAGAAAATGAAATAAACAAGAGGCTACTACATGTATTGGTAAGTTCTTAGACCGATAGTCTCTGCTGTGCATCTTCGTCTTCATGTTTGGCTGTGTCCGTCGCCAGTCGCGCCAGTCACGCCAGGCGTGCCAAATCAGGAACACTCGAAAGGACTTGTCTTTAGTTCTGGTTCATTTCAGAGCAAATTTACCTTTTTTGGCTATAGAACTTTCATAAAAAATGGATTTCATGTCAAAAATACGCAAAAGGAATAATTACGAAAGTCTGAAGTAAAGTACTCATTTGAATATTAAACACGAGAAACCTTTGAACTTGAATGGATCACGAGAAAACTTTTTCTTTTGATAACTAAATTCCAAGATGTTTGTTTCGAGAAGCCTCCGAAACTCTCAAAAATTTACCATATTGTTAATTCACGTTCACATCCTTTGAAATACTCGCCCTAATTTAAAATATTAATCCTAACAAGATATCGCTAAAATTTAAACCTACCTCTTAATATTTCAAAAATTCATTGCCTTAATATGTTTTTCAAAATAATCTACGTAGTGCTTTACTTATTATCCTAAACTATTCAAAGAATGAAGTGAAGCGTCCTACCTTGTAACTATGAAAAATAATGTCGATCTCTCTACAGACAAAAATATATAACTTCGTGATGTAATATACTACTCCTGAGTCTATTAACATACTTAATTACAGCCTATAATTTGGTGCCAATTTATGATTTTCTACTCCTAACACTTTATAAATAACTACGTCGCATTATAAAGAACAAATACCTAATTTCATAACGTTATCCTTTTTATTGGTATTTGGTACACACATTTTTCAAGGCTATGTGTACTAATCTAGAATTCCGTAAAGACACAAACTATGCCTAGGTAATATAAAATATGACTTTAATTAGTCTCGGTTATAGATATTTTAAATACCTCTTAAATTAACTCATCTACTTTAGCTTAAATTAAGATTTAGTACTTATAGTTGCACATAATCTCAGAGATGGTTATCCCTGACATAGTTAATAAGATGTGAACGTGAATTACGATTTAATATAATGCCACACTGTATGGAGATTATTGCATTTTGGGTTGTTTTTATGACAAAATAATGCTGTCCATAAAACTGTATTCTTTTATGGCTATACAAAGGCTGGCAGAAGATTACTAAATTAGTCGAGTTTTTTTGTGTTTTCACGATTAACTAAAGAAACTGTAAGTTATATAAAGCATTGTAGTTGGTTTTAAAATGCCACAAAAATAAAACTTTATTACACGTATCATTTCTAAAATACTATGTATTATAATTTATGGTTTATATAAGATAAACTTCTGTCTGTGTATGTATTAATTTATACCTTCAAAGTGGATTTTAATTCGATTTTCAACATCATGAAAAAAAAATTAAGATGAAGATTTTCTTTTATTCACAATTTGTAAGCCCTAATAATGACGTCGACTCGTTTTAACACGATTTAAGGTATTTGACAGGACCAAACCATATACTTTAGGTTACAATTTAGCTTAAATTTTTAAGCATTCTGTTCTTAACTTTTCGATACAGAAATAAAAAGACAGAATGCGAAAGAAGTTTGGTCCTGTCAAATAAGTTAAATCGTGTTACATCGAATAGACACCATTATGTGTAAAAAACACGTATATAGCGGCGCAGGCGGTGCGGCTCGGCTTGCCGTGTCGGCGCTATCCTATTTGAGGGACAATACTTTTCTTTTTAGTATTTCTAAGCCAAATTGACAAAGGGGAGAACAATTTAAATAATTTCTTCATTACACTCAATTTACTTTGCCACTATTAGACCTACAGAAATGTTTTGTTTGTACGCAGAGTCCTAAGTGAAAAAATACGAAAAAGTAAGTAAAAAAATAAGGGGCTCTCCCTCCCGAGAGGGATGTAATTGTTTTGGTTGAACCTCTTGGTGTGGGGTATTGTTAAACAGGTCTCAGAAAATTCATTACTGGTTTACTTGTTTTTTTTTTAATTTAAAGTAGCGTTAATTAGATATTCAGCTCCAGTGGCCAAAGATATCGCTTCGGAATTAGCTGCACGTGAGTAATGATGCGAGCGGGCTCACACCTGGCTCAAACTAGAACGGAATACTTTTTCTGACCACGATAGAGGCCAAACAAAATTTTACTTAATTTTAAATGGATAGGAGAAAAATCCAAAATGCAAATACTAGGGTTTCCGGGCGTAGCCGGAACTCATTTGAAATGCCAAAGAATTCTTACAGGGTTAGGTACATTTGCGGTAGAGTTGTCAAAATACTTTTAACTTACAGTTGAGTTCACAATTAGAAAAACTTCTATGAATGATATAGAGTCCCTCGACTTGATTTCATATATGGATATCTGCTGTGAACGTCAGGTACCTACGAGTATATGTTTTAAAGTACCAAAACAAAAAAGACTCAAGAAACATTTTTCTTTATACAATTACTAGGCTAGTGTTGTCGATTTCATGTAACACGAATTAACTTAATAGGACTAAACTAAGTCTACGCATTCTGTCTTTTTCTTTCTGTATCGATAAGACACGTACAGAATGCTTACATTTAGTGTAGTCCTGTCAAATAAGTTAAATCGTGTCGATTCGACGCCAATGTATATCGATGATGATTTTGATATATCGGAAAACTTCGATATAGTTAAGTACTTACGAGTGTCGGTCACTTTGTAAGACTATTCCGGCGACGTCCAGTCTTGTTTGTTATGACTAGCTCAGCTGTAAACAATGTCACCTTTTGATACCTTTCGCAAATACGTCGTTATTATGAAAATTGAAAGAACTCAAAACAGAATTAACGTGTTATTTTTCGATGCGTCCCTTTTCAATACTGCTCTTCCCGGAAAGGATCAAAACCGTTTAAAAAAACAAAGCCGAAAATTCCGATAGCGACGTTTTAATACATGCCTATGTATTTTAATACCTATCGCCAAAGTGCAGGATCCAATGGAAGCAATATTGTGCGAACTGTCAAAGTAGTTTTACTAATATGTGAACTCAAGTTTAGCAAAGGGTTTTATTTGAATTGGGGCCAAAGCGACGCACGGTGCAGCGACGAATTCGAAGCGCGCGAATTCACGCGTCTGCGAGAAGGCAAAAAAAAACTCAGACTGTGGATGCCAGTAGCTGACGATTTCTGTGGCGTTTCGATGCGCTTCAATTTGGCAGGCAAATTTTTTTTACGGTTTTTGATTTTCGATTTTCTTTGCACTACGACTGAGTTCAATTTGAATTGCCTCTTGACGAATTTAACGCTGCCCTGCGCGTCTTTTCACTCCACTGTCAGCGGATTTACGTAAGTGACCGGAACCTACTTGCAGATACGTAACCGACTTGTTCGTGCTAGACCTAAACATAAGCAAACAATGACAAACAAAACATTATAGGAACTCGTGATGACTAGAGTATTTAAGTATTTAATGCTCAGACTTGTACGGCATAATTAACAACTCAGTCATTTTCAGTCGAACAATTGTGCTGAACGTAAGAGGAAATATAAGGTGTCATGATTACTTATAAATATATTGGATCTAGTTAAGGACTAATTATACAATGTGACTTTTAATTAGTAAACAATACTTAAGTGCATGAGTATAAGTAGGTACCTACGTATGACATGGATCAACTTTCCCCAAAGAACCTATGGTCAATTAAAACATTGTTTTTCTGACTGTATGTTTTTTTGGAAAACTTCTTTAGTTTCATGAGTATGTGTATGATATCCTTAAGTATTGTAATCTAATTAAGAGTAAAAATATGTTCATAATAGAATATTTTTTTTATAACAACATTACAATAAATACCCCATCGCGTTGGGGAATCTTGGTAAGCCCACTTCCTTCATCGGCATCATCATGACCTAAGACCTGGTGATATGATGCCAGGGCTTACCAATTGTAGATAAAAAATAGCTGCCAATCGATAGATAGTTAATTTACAATAACTACTTTTCTTTACAAATGATATAAACATAGATAGATAAGTATATAAAGTTTTCAATTAATATTAATGTGTCATTGTGTTATAAACGTTGATTAATTTAGCATTATGATTATTTTCTTCACGAAAATCGCATGTTTTTCTTTTGGTGTTTACTTACACCGAATAGGCCGAAAGTAAATTACTTAGAAATAAAGATTAAATTAACATAGTTAATCTGTTTCTAGTAAGGTTACTTTTATATTACATAATCTTAGAAGTCTCTTATTTATAAGTACTTTACAACCCTCATCAAGAGGGAAACTCGTAACTTAACGTAATTATGTAAAATATAGTGTAAATAATAAATATTGTAACAAATCGACACCAATTTATATTTCGTCAAATAAAAACTATTTAGTCTATAATATTTTATGTAACCTAGACTAATGTCGACTACCAGTCTCAAAATTTTAGTCATAATAGTGCTAGAAGGTATGAAATTGTTGGAAAATAAAACAGTAGCGGGGGCACGTTGGAGACGAGACCAGACCACACTCCACACACTCCAGACGGTGGCGCGGGCGGCGCGGGCGGCGCGGCGGTCCCTGGTCCTTCCTTACACTAACGACACTATAGGTCAAGTTTATTTGGCATAGGCTGCACCACTACTTGATATGTTTCATTACGCTCGACTGCGGCGATTTATTTGCGTTGACTGGTTGCGCATGCACATTTGTCCGTTCGC
The DNA here is from genome assembly GCA_947284805.1 of Coleophora flavipennella. Classification (NCBI taxonomy): domain Eukaryota; kingdom Metazoa; phylum Arthropoda; class Insecta; order Lepidoptera; family Coleophoridae; genus Coleophora; species Coleophora flavipennella. The sequence goes on along the minus strand of OX369280.1, from coordinate 15,801,430 downwards.
ACATAGACCGTATATCGTACCGGTATAACGTTACGTTGTACCTTATACCTCTTGTGAACTGGCACAACTTAGCGACCGCGCGCCCACCGGAGAAGCGCGTCGGCGAGCACGTCCAGATGGGCTTTCGTCTGAAATTAAAACAACCAGATTATTGAACATCAGCAACGAATTTATTATTCGTTATTATTATTTTACGCACCTGACATTTAATTTTATTAATTAAATGTCAGGAGCGTAAAATAATTGATCATTATTATATAACTAGAGTCTAGCACAGGGCCCCCTTAGGGCAAAAATGCGCTTACAATTTGAAATTAAAAAATATATCTAGTTTGAAAAAAATCTCTAAAGGATGGAATTATATAAATAGGTACTAATTGGAAAAAATCTTTAGATCTTTTTTAAGGTTCCGTACTCAACGGGCTCCTATTACTAAGCCTTCGCCGTCCGTCTGTCTGTCTGTCTGTCAGTTCGACCTTTAAAGGGCTGTATCTTGAACCGTTATGGTACCAGTATTGGTATGTTTTTTAAAATAAATATAATATGTGTTATTATGGCGAATTTCCTAAAAAATCATAAATAAAAAAGTTAATATGGCTACCGCTAAAATGGCTCACATTAATAAATATTTTTTTAAACTTTTATTCAAAATATTCTGAAATGGGAGATCAAAGTTTTAAAAGGAGATATGAGAGTCATAGTTTATTAAATTTTTGTGTACTAACAAAAATGGACTGAAATTGTCTGAAAGAATAAAGATTTATGTTATATTATAAGGGGTATCTAATATTCGAAAAAAAATCCACGCCCCCTGATCTCTCAAGTTTGTGAGGCAAGAATGTAAAAAAAGACTGACTCGTATAAAATTTTGTCCACATATTTTACAGGAAAATTATAGTGGAGATTCAGACATTTATAGTTTTAGATAATTTTCAACTTATATTAAGAATTATTTTTTACTTTTTAGTCTGATGTACTTTAAAAGCGTGTTTTTTAGTTTTTTTAAACACTATTTATTTTTTATTTTTTAGTTCAAACTTATGAAATTATTATATTGTCGCTGATTCTTGATAAGTCTATAAAGCTTGAATTAAATCTGTCCGTTTAACCCTCGCTTTTTCACAATAATACTTGTATTTTTTGTTAATTATTATTTTCAACTTAAATTAAGAATTATTTTTTACTTTTTAGTCTGATGTACTTTAAAAGCGTGTTTTTTAGTTTTTTTAAACTCTATTTTTTCTTTTTAGTTCAAACTTATGAAATTATTATATTGTCGCTGATTCTTGATAAGTCTACAAAGTTTGAATTAAATCTGTCCGTTTAAAGTGGGTCAAAATCGAGTCCAAAGAAGTCGGTTACATACAAACATACAGGTGAAGCTAATAAAAGCGTGATAAAAATACATCTTCGGCAACGGCATTTAAAGTAAAGTGGCAAAATTCAAGCCGTCTAGTTTGGTCTTCCTCTTCTAGCGTGTGAACAGGCTGATAATGACATGGATGGATGGCCCCCTATCACCTCCTGCAAGGAAGTTGTCGAGATACCAGTAACCCTGTATAAAGCCCAAAGAGTCTTTAAATTAATTTACTAATAAAAAATATTTTTTAATTGGTACAGGGAATGTATTTTAATATGGCGAGCAGCAAAACCGATCCTGGTAGTGAGCGCGCTTGTAATCTTGACTGTATCTCACCGTTTTGTAGAACATGCAGGCTTGCCTGTCCTCGTCCTCCCCGTTGGGGCAGTCGATGAAGCCGTCGCAGAGCACGTGGTCGTCGATGCAGCGGTAGCGGCCCTGCCGGTCGGGCGTGGGGCACGCGAACCGCTCCATGCCGTCGGCCGCCGGCGGACACTCTGCGCCAACAGACAAGTAAACACATTATTAAAAAAATAAATAAAATATTCACAGTTGGTAAGCCCTTGGCATCATCTCACCTGATGGTAAGTGACGATTATGCCGAAGATGGACGCGGTCTTACCAAGATTCCCCAATGCAATGGAGAAGTGGCTATCTTATCTTCAAGCCGGAACACATCAATGTTGTAAACACTGATGTTTGGCGGCAAGACTTAGATAAGATGGTGGTAGCTGGCCAGGCTGGCTTAGAAAATGCCCTACCACGAACCAAACCGATTCTTGCAAGTTGACCCCGCCGGGAATCGAACCCGCGACCTCCTGTTGCGAAGCGAATGGTCTAACCATTACACCACGGAGGTGGTTAAAAATTTTGTTAGATTACTATCAGGCAGCTGGATCCAGCACTTTGCGACAAAATCGCTACGAGTGAAGTGTTTTGGGGGAGGCTTATCTAAAACTAGATTTTGTCCGCGGGTTCACCTGCGTGGCGTGGATATAGATTTTATGACTGTTATCGTAGTTTCGCGAGTGGATCGAGACTCGAGAGCGTTGAATAAGGTTTTTCGCAGATTCCTCAGAAATCATTACTTTCTCCGGGATAAAATGTATCCTAGGTTGTTTTTTTCCTTTGACTGTGTGCCAATCGTTTTTATGACTGTAATGGAAGGTGCACGGTGTGCTAGCAGCAAACGGCTCGCGAGGTAATTTTTTTTCCAGATTGTGTCCTATGGTTGTACTCCGCCTTTTACTCTATGCCAAATTGCAATCTATAGATATGTATGTAGGTATGTAGGTATATTAATTATAGCTAACCTACAGAAACCATGCATTTTGCCAGGAAAAAATAGCCTATGTGTTAATCTAGTGCTTGATCTACCTACCTACCGAATCTAATCAAAATCTATTCAGCAACTTACGTGTGAAAGTGGAACAAACATACTTTCACGCTTACAATATTACTGTGAAGTGTAAAACAAGAATTTACCGTCTGTATTATAATTTACAAGTTTATTAAGTAGCCGTGGGTGGGGCACATAGCTCGTAAAACAGATGGCCGTTGAGGCAGTAATTTTCTGGAGGGGCGACCGCGCACCGGAGGACGTAGCGTAGGAAGGCCTCCCACTCGGCGGACCGACGTGTGAGGTCGCGGGAAGCAGCTGGATGCAGGCAATGCAGGACCAGTCGTTGTGAAAATCCTTGGGGGAGGCCTTTGTCCAGCAGTAGACGTTTTTCGGTGACATGATGATGATTATCGCTAGACGTCTCTGGCAAATTAAAAGATAAAACACACAAAAACCGGTATATTATGCGAGCGCAAAAGTAAGGAAAACTTTATTCAGTTTATATTGTGTTCATAATTCAATATCAGCCAAACGACGTCTACTACTGAACAACGGCTTCCCCAAGGATTTCGACAACGACTAGTCCTGCGCTGCCTGTATCCAGCGGCTTCCTGCTACCTTCACCAGTTCATTGGTCCACCGACTATGAGGTCTTCATACTCTGCTTTTTGGTGCGTGATCTATTGTTCTATCGGCCATCTGTTCCACGAGCTATGTGCCCCGCCCACTGCAACTTAAGTTCAGCGATTCTATGTTGGTTATTTTAGTTCTCCTGCAGATGTCATAATCTCTGATTCGATGACAGGAAAACTCCGAGCATGTCACGCTCCATCGCCCTTTGGGTGACCTTGAACCTTCATGTAATGCCCATGGTAAGCTACCTTGACTTAGTTCCGTATGTCACCACTGGCAACACACACTGGTCAAAGACCTTAGAATTGAGACTGCGGTATTTGGGACGTTACTACAAATACTACCATATCATAAATGTGTGAAGACGAAATCCTTTAATTAGTGCTTAAGACTAATAATTAAATATTTCTATGCCCTACGAGCAAGTAATACTTGGCTACGACTTTGTTGAAGCGTCTCGGTACACCAGAGATACACTGACAGTAAATATGTCATATTATCTCTACTTACTTAGTATTTATTACTTCTGTGGTCCTGGATTAAACTTACTTAAGTAGCGTGCTATAGGGAGAGCCATATTCTCGGCGCTTGTCTTCTTAAAGAAGATACCAACGCGAAAAACTAGTAAGTATGTATATGTAGCTTTATAGAAAAGGAATCAATGTGGAATACAAATTAGGTATAGCTTTAAGTTAGGTATAGAGTGTCGGTGGCGTAACGGCTAGGGCCACTACCTCCTATCCGGGAGGTCGTGGTTCAAATCTTGCCACGTGCCAATGTGATTCCGAATTTCGATTTCATATGTTCAAACATACATAAACGTCCAACGCTCTTATTGTGAAGGAAAACTGCGAAGAAACTGGGAGAATCTGTGTGAAGTCGACTTATCCGCACTTGGCCCACATGGCCCGATCGTCCTAATTCAGGGTAAGCTCGAGCCCCGCGGTGGGGACGTATATGAACTGATATGGTGGTGGTGATGGGATAGCTTTAAAGAAAATACAACGAGAAATGCAAGCTAAAGTCTAAAAAAGACCCCGACTGGAAGTTATCCGCTAAGAACAAAGAGTACTTATACCTAGATGGTTGGACACATCAGTCGCTGACAGATGATGGCTGGAAAGGTGAATTTTTGAATTTAGACGGCGTTTAGACAAACTCGGGCTACTGTCCTGGTCACAAGTTCTTCCCCCTGGTTTTACGAATAAGTACCTTCTAATAAAATCACACTTAAAAATATTTTATGTGTATTTTGATAGGTGTATCTACTTTAATATTTTTGGTAGTTTGGTACTTGGTAGGGGTCCATACTTAAACTTTCTTTTTTCTACACAAATGAGTTGGTGTCAGGGTTGCCAATTGTTGTAACATAATTATAACTTAGCTGAACATGCTCTCAGAGAGCCTTCAGAGTTAACAAAAGATGCCTCTTTGTATTAAATTAATAAAGGAAGCTTATTTGTATTCATACTTAAAGCTATAATTAATTAATTTATTTATTTATTTGTTTTACAGGGTGACTAGTACATAACTGCTAACGTCTAAGCTAGTGAATCGGGACTATATTCAGTTAGCAAAAAAAACTTTGGACTTTACTTGAAGGTACAAGGTACACTGCTTAACGGTGCCTAGGGATATTTTTTAAGATTTTTCATAAAAAATAAGTATTTTTGAAAATCTATAAATAAATACATGAGACTTTTGTAGTGTCGATGCTTTTAAGACGGGCAAATGCTATATGATATATATATTCTCAGTTCTTATAAATGAATTTAGTTTTAAGTGGTTTTTGTACAAAAGAATCTTGGAAAGCCCGCTTCCACCTTCGGCATCATGATGATGCCAAGGGCTTATCAATTACTGATAAAAAAAATTAAATTGTGTTTTTCTACAACATTTTCATAGAAAAGTGGTACAGATTGTTTGAAATTAGTAGAACCTAATTTTCATTCTTCTTGCGTTGAAACAAAACGCACTTAAAATTAATAGTATATCACAAGTGAATAAAGGACGGATTCAATGCGAGAGTCATAGATGAATCACGAGCAAGTGAAGGACTTCATGATGATTCAAGTATTAGAATGGTGAGCGACGCGAGTGATTCATGGCGCTCGATATAAATCCGTTTTATTCAAGAGTTGCATACTATAATTTATACCATGACTCCGAGAAAAAGAAACATTTAATCGAAAATAGACATTTAATGAAAAAAAAGGAAGGTTAAATTAATTAAAATGCTCATTCAATCGCAACAATTACTAAAATTAAGACTAATTTTCTTTGTGTTCGTACAACTTATAGTATTGAAAATAGCACCAATTTACTAATAAAAAACAGCAAGGAGCACAAAACAGTTTTTTATTCTAATGCCGAACTCCTTGTCGAAAATGCCGATTAATCAAATTTCGAGAATTTGCACAAGGAGTTTGAATGTCAAATATTGTTTGGACAAGGAGTTTGTATTGAGTATTTTTGCGCAAAGAGGTTGTCATTGATATGGAGGTCAAATATATTGGTGTGTTCTAAATTCAAACACCAAAATAGTGATTAAAAGAGCTTTTTATTCATGTTTTTAGTGAATAAAATAATCTTTTTAGATGGGCAATGGTATAAATTAATTTATGAGAACTTAGAGAGTAAATATAGCACTTCTCCATTGTCAAAGTTTCTACTCTACACTCACATGTTCAAAGTAGGTTTTTATAGATTTTTAAAAAAAACATGTCTTGTATGAAAAATATTGAAATATTCCTAGGGAATGTTAAGCTATGCAGCTGATAACTAATTAACGCTAAATAAAGCTTAACAGCTAATAAACGCTGATCATATGGAGGTGCTTAAATTTGGAAACCACAAAATTGTTTTTTGCTAATGTAAGTATAAGTAAATGACTGAGGAAAGTTATTCATATTGATGAGCTAAATTCGTAGCTTGCATTTATGCACCAGTCAGTCACCCTGTGCATATGGAGGCCAGCATAAACTGTAAAGAATTTTTATTATATTCTCAGCCGGATGACTTCCATTGTTCATCGTAGGCCTCCAGTCAAGCCTCACAGGATCGTGACTCTTCCTGGCAAGTTCCATTCAACACTACTTCTTCGTGCTTGCGGTTGCAACTCGATAACATTTTACCCTTATCGGTTATTGGTTCTGCGAGCTATGTATAGCCTACCCATTGCCACTTCAACTAGGGTCATTCGTCGGTGAGCTTTTTACTTGACTATTGCATAAAAGTAGAGTGGAAGAGTTTGAGAGTCTATGCATGTATGTGTGTATGAATGTTTATCTGCTCCTGTGTAGCTCCTTAACTACTCATAAGATTAAGATCAATGAGGTGTCGTAGGATATGTATAAATGCTCCGCGTGACAAAGGTTGTATGATGTCACGTTAATTCTTATACGACGGCTAAGAAACAAAAAATACACAAAACGCAAAAAAATAATTAAAAACAATTAATAATGTATCAAGCTTGATATCAAATTTGATTTAAAAATAATACGTACATTATGAAAAAGTAAACTTAACCTTCTGGTAACTCCATTTACAAATCATCCGAGCATAGCACGCTCCATTGCCCTTTCGGTGACCATTAGGCGAAGGCCCATCGTAAGCGACCATGTCACAGTTCCGTAAGTCATCACTGGCAACACACACTGGTCAAAGACCTTAGTCTTGAGACACAGCGGTATTTGGGTCGTGAAGATTTTGCGAAGCTTCCCGAACGCTGCCCAGCCGAGTTGGATTCGTCGATTGATCTCTTTTTTGAAGTTGGACCCACCTACCTAGCTGTTAAATATCCGTGTCGCACCCACTCTAAAAGTTGGAGACTCTACACTGAAAGTTATTGACGAATATGTATACCTGGGACAAATAGTGATCTATATTTAATTAATTTCACAGGAAACCAGGTATAGTTGAAAATTCAAAGTTTGATAAATATCATGTGTAACGACAATCATGCCAGAGCGTATACTGGTGTGATTCACTAACATTTATTATTTACGTAAGTTTTACGTTTTTGGAGTTTCGGCATTTTAATAGACGTTTCTGAGTAACAAACTCTTAATGGAACAGTTATACAGCTACTGTGTTGTTGATGAATGTAGTGTATAGCTAAGTAGACGGCTACCCGGTACACGTGGACGGGAGGGATACGCATTTCGCTTACTATCTACTTAACTATTGTGTTCGCTTTGGGTCGTACATACCCTTCACTTTCTCTAAAAGTTTGAAGTGTTTCTAATTCACGATCGTTCGCTGTTAATTGTGATTGAGGAAGGTCTGTGTATGTTAGGGCTTGTGCACAAATCACGTGAGGTTCGATAGGGGGGACCCCCTCGGTCACGAAAAAAATCACGACAGATCACGTTGGAGGAGGGGGGGGAATATAAGAAGATCTCACGTGTAGTAGATAGTTTTTCACGGTTTCATTAAAAATAAATCTTGACTTGTTAAATACTTCGAAATAGCGAGTCTCTTACGAAATTTTGAAATTTTGACCCCGCCCGCTATATACAATAATCTTAAAATTAGGTTAAATTAAAAAAATACACGTGTGGTTGTGAGGGTGGGCGGGGGGGGGGGGGTAGACAAGAACCTCACCAAACATCACCAGGGGGGGAGGAGGGGGTCAAAAAGTAGCCGAAAAATCCTCGTGTGATTTGTGCACAAGCCCTTATCCAAAAGGGCCTAGGACCTTCTTACCTTACATGAATTATAATTACAGTTTTGCACTTATCGAGTTAAAATGTGATTTTTAAGATAAAGGAAACAACATTACATAAAATCACGAACCCCTACGCCTTTTTGTTTATGAAGCACACCATAAAAGTTGACTATATGAAATTGAATCAAACAAAGCTCTCGCAAATCCCGTCTTAACAGAGTGTTCCGAAATTTAATCTAAACACAAAGTAATATTAAAATCAGAAAATATATCCTACTGGCACATTATGTGTCTCCATATCGTAATAGTGAACTCCATTAGCTTCACATAAGGAGGTCGCGGGTTCGATTCCCGGCGTAGCCTAACTGTGTAAGACTCAGTTTGGTTGGTAGAAGGGCATTTTCTAAACCTGCCTGGCTAGCTGCCACCGTCTTAACTAAGCTTTGCCGCTGTTATGTTAACAGCATTGATGTGTTCCGGCTTGAAGATAAAATAACCAGTTCCCCATTGTGTTGGGGAATCATGGTAAGCCCGCTTCCATCTTCATTATCATCGTCACTTACCATCAGGTGTAATGATGCCAAGGGCTTACCAAATGTTAATTAATGAAAAATCCAGTTGTTTAATTTAAAAGCTTTTATTTGACTGACTCGGTGGCTTAGTGGTTAGTGCTCTTGACTACTGACCCGAGAGTCGTGGGTTCGATCCCCACCCAGGACAAACATTTGTGTGAAGAGCAGATTTGTTTGCTCTGTGTCTGGGTGTTAAATATCTATATATATATATATATATATATATATATATATATATATATATATATATATATATATATATATATATATATATATATATATATATCTAGCTATATATATATATATATATATATATATATATATATATATATCTAGCTGTCCCGGCGAACTACGTACCGCCTTACATTACATTACACTGCCCTACCCTACCCTACACTACACTACCCTACACTACACTACCCTACCTACACTACCCTACACTACACTACCCTACACTACACTACCCTACCCTACCCTACACTACCCTACCCTACACTACCCTACCCTACACTACCCTACCCTACATACACTACACTACACTACACTACCCTACCCTACACTACCCTACACTACACTACCCTACCCTACCCTACACTACCCTACCCTACCCTACACTACCCTACCCTACACTACCCTACCCTACCCTACACTACCCTACCCTACATACACTACACTACACTACCCTACCCTACACTACCCTACCCTAAAATAAAATAGATGTTGGCCTATTTTCAGACCTACTCAATATGCTCACAAAATTTCATGAGAATCGGTCAAGCCGTTTCGGAGGAGTAAGGGAACGAAAACTGTGACACGAGAATTTTATAGAATTTTATATATTAGATGTATTTAAACGTATATAAGTATTTATATCAGTCTCTAGTTCCCATAACACAGGGAATCCTACTTTGGGGCCAGATGATCATGTGTGAATGGTCCCAGAATATTTATTCATATTTATTATTTATTTATAACTTCACTTGTGTGTATGTCCTGGAATTTTGCAATCAATAGTTCACCCACTTCCACGAAAGCTATCGGGTTGAAATTTGACACACACGTTTGTTCCTCTTATTAATTACAAAAGCGTATGCCTAAAAGTTTTTAACTTTAAAAAAAAATATATTATTGCGTCACTCCCATTTGTGGTTTAGTTAATATAGTGTGGTTTAGTGTCAGTACGCTTGCACACTGGTTACAGGTTCATTTGAAAAGTTGTTGAGTTGAGTTTGTTCTGGTAGAGAGGGCGGCAGGGGAGAGAGCGGCGGGGAGGAACGAGGGGGGGGGGGTACGCGAGCGTCTATTTTTAGTCGCGCCAGGCCGCCCCCGCCCCCGCCCCCGCCCTCGGCGCCCAACACACCTCTATCCCTTAGACCAGGGATGGCGAACCTTTAGGATCAACGTGCCATTTGTTTAAAGAAGTGTTTACTGAGGCCATGACGTGCCGTCAAGTAATTTTGACTTAGTGGTGACTATTGGGAAAAAGAACTTAAAACTAATCTCTTGTTTTTAATCAACATTGAACTACGCTGGAAATCCATCAGGTGCATTGTTACTTTGCACTAACATTGAACTACGCTGGAAATCCATCAGCTGCATTGTTACTTTGCACTAACATTGAACTACGCTGGAAATCCATCAGCTGCGTTGTTACTTTGCACTAACATTGAACTACGCTGGAAATCCATTAGCTGCATTGTTACTTTGCACTAACATTGAACTACGCTGGAAATCCATCAGCTGCATTGTTACTTTGCACTAACATTGAACTACGCTGGAAATCCATTAGCTGCATTGTTACTTTGCACTAACATTGAACTACGCTGGAAATCCATCAGCTGCATTGTTACTTTGCACTAACATTGAACTTCGCTGGAAATCCATCAGCTGCATTGTTACTTTGCACTAACATTGAACTACGCTGGAAATCCATCAGCTGCATTGTTACTTTGCACTAACATTGAACTACGCTGGAAATCCATTAGCTGCATTGTTACTTTGCACTAACATTGAACTACGCTGGAAATCCATCAGCTGAATTGTTACTTTGCACTAACATTGAACTACGCTGGAAATCCATTAGCTGCATTGTTACTTTGCACTAACATTGAACTACGCTGGAAATCCATCAGCTGCATGTTACTTTGCACTAACATTGAACTACGCTGAAAATCCATCAGCTGCATTGTTACTTTGCACTAACATTGAACAACGCTGGAAATCCATTAGCTGCATTGTTACTTTCTACTAACATTGAACTACGCTGGAAATCCATTAGCTGTATTGTTACTTTGCACTAACATTGAACTACGCTGGAAATAAATCAGCTGCATTGTTACTTTGCACTAAAATGCAAATGCTTTCGATCGGTGGCGACTTGGCGAGCCCAAAATATTTTCTCACGTGCCATCTATGGCACGCGTGCCATTGGTTTGCCACCCCTGCCTTAGACCCTATCTATTCACTTTGTGGGAAGCCGGCGACGTCCTGTGCATTTGTAAGCAGCTCTGATTGTTCCCGGAGAGCGGAGAGTACAAGGTCTACTGATTGTTTCGAATACATACGTGGATTAATTCTTTGCTTAGTTCTCCAGTAAGGTCAAATACTGCGACTGGTTGGTGTACGATTTTATTTTACGATACGGAGAGACGCGTGCGCTGCTTTTTCTCGTTTAGATGACTATCAAAGTAGTTGAAAGATTGATGTCTGCAAGTTCTTATATTTAAATTATAAATCATCACTTACATAAAGCATTATCGTCACTTACCATCAGGTGATATGATGCCAAGGGCTTACCAATTGAGAATAAAAAAAATTGGCTTTATGTTTTTTTTCTTTTCCTGTATTCATTTATGTTGTGTATGTTTGATGTTTCTAATAACAATATTTCATGAATAAATAAATGTAAATGTAAACAATATATTGTTTTTAGAAAAATTACTCTAATTGCACCGCTTTTAGGTCAATAATGCAGCCTATTAAACACGGTTGCTTTTTTCTTTAAATTATAGCGCAAGTGCTGTGATTTGAACAAAGCTTTCGTGTCTAAAATTGTATATTTTTTTACAAATAAACTGTGTTAATTAAAACATCAAAAATGAATTTTTTGTTTCATCATATCATATCATCTCATCATTTTCAACCGACTGCAAAAAAAGGAGGAGATTCTCAATTGGACTAAATGTTTTTTTGTGTGTTGTTACGCGATATCTTCGACTTAACCGATCTGAATGATTCCTTTTTTATTGAATAGGTTATGTATCGAAGTTGGTTCTATTTGAACTTTATTTAAACCGGTTAATTATAGTAGTTAAGTGGTAGTTTTTAAAAAAATAAAAAAAAAATAAATGTATCAAATTTGTACTTGCTTGTTGTTGCGATTGGAGTCTGTTTTTAACATTTTTGACAATAAATAGTATCTTTTCTAAAAAAAACAAGTATGCAACCTTCTTGGCGCGCGTTAAAAAAACTACGCGCATATGCTGTAATGTATACGTATTTCTTTATACATGTTTTGAGATTATTTTAAAAGTAAGTTTATGTTTTTTATTTCTTGCAAGTGTGTTAGAAACGTCGTATGAAACTCGTGAGAATCTGTCTCTCGGCCCCACTAAAGTCATGTCTCGGGTGTAATGACCAACTTAGCTTACTTGTACTATAATGTAATATTATTGTTATTTAAATTTCATATTTTTATACCAAATTGCGTATACCAGAAATCCTAACTTTCTAACAAAAGGGGGGGAGCTATTTGTTAGACTAGGACGTACATACGACATCACCTGTAGGAAGGAGAATTAAAAATATGAAAAAGATTCTTTATCCAAATAATTCTTCTACGCGATGTCGTTATTGATAAAAGTTATATAATATATTTTAATCGTGTCGGTAAAAGCAATAAACGTTGATCCGCCTCGCTTCGTATAAACAAATACAAAAATGACCGATATAATTATGGTGAGAACTTCCTCTTTCGTCTCTGTCTTGCATTTGGCATTGTGAAACTGACGAGTAAGGCGTAGTCGCGTAGTCGCGTAGTCGCGTAGCCACTTATTCTCGTAGCACGTAGAAGCGTCTTAGACAAAATAATAAAGCTGTTAAATACGGTTCAAAAACAATTTTATTTCATAAGTTATGACTTTTAAAATAAACTTTGATTATATACTCGTAGATATCCATTTTATCTTTGTTCTTTATCCGTCGCGTCGGGTAGCAGTCGGCATTTATTGAAAATACGATAAATTGACTTACACGGTTTCGCTTCTTACTTCGAACGAAGAACAATGACATTGTTACGAGTACAATAACATTTACCCGCCTTGAATTATTAGGGCACAAACAAACAAAGAAGGAATATTTGTTCTCATTAGCTTGGGGCATGACATATGATGTTCATTTGTAGCGGCAAGAAAATCTCATAAGTAGTACCACATAGTATTTTTGGAATAATTTTTCTTAAAGGATCGAGGGCTAGTAGCGAAGTTTTTCAGGTTACCTACTTAGAACGATATACTTATTTAGATGTAAACTTTAATTAGTAAAAAAGGCCTAAACTCAAAAAATCAACAAAGGTACATATACTACTTAAAACAAAAAAAAGTAGTGTGTGGTTTTTATGAAACCACGGTAAAAGTGAAACTCTTTTTCACATTATAGACATTTACAGAGGACGAAACGATCATGGCTGAGCTCTCTTCTTGGATCTACGGTACAGAGGACGAAACTATCATACCGACCGTCACGAGACACAGGCGAAAAAAATTAAGACGATGTAATAAAAGTTTCACCTTAATAAAGGCCACCTAGGACACCTAGGTATGTATTCTGAGTATATTTTTGTACAGAGAGGTGGCCCAAACAGCCACGATTATATTTTTTAAATCAAGAAAAGTAAGGAATGTATGAAATACAGTCATTAGGCTTCTTGGCTACAAATATGTCTAAGAACACAACATCCTGCAGACTCTCGGGAACTCGTTAGACTGGTCAAAACAAGCAGCATGATTTTTTTGTATGGAAAGTATGCTGATTTACCGTGTGCTGCAGGATCTGCAGAAAATGTGATCTTTGACATATTTGTAGCCAGGGATCTAACCACCTAATGACGGCACTTCGTAGTTTCCTTGAATGAATGATTGAATGTTTATTTGCAGTAAATATAGTACGAATAAGGTGATACATTGTAGAAATAATCTCATATTTAGCCATTACACAGTTAGCATGCAAATATTTTACAGGGTTAATAAACCTCAATATACACTAATGTCATAAATTAAATGTCAGGAACAAACTCATATAATTTAAATAAAAAAAATATAATAACAGCATTATTTAAAAAACTCTACCTAATATATCAAATTTATTTATTTAATAATCCATGTCATAACATAAATCAGATTTACTTACTGAAATTAAAAACTCTCTTACCTTACTCTTCCTGATTTAAAAAATCGTGGCTGTTTGGATCTCCTCTCTGTATGAAAATGTACTGTAAAAACTTAGATGGCCCTTATATTGTTTTGAATAGTATATGAAATAAATTTTCTTTAAAAATAGGTACGTGCTAGAAGAGTTTGCCCAGAAGGTTCGTGACCTAAAACCACCTTTCTTCGTTCCATCATCGATCAACCAGATGCATAATGTTTATTACGCGAATTGTTGTGGGATTCTCTGCCGGCGTCTGTGTTCTCTGTTTCTTATAACTTAGGAATCTTTAAGACGACAGTGAATAGGCACTATTTGAGCTTAATACAGATATTTAACAAGATGGAATGTAATGAATGAATTGAGTAATGAGTCACTTACCATCAGGTGAAGTGCAGCCCACCACACCCCACATTTCTAATAAATACTCGGCATGCCTTTTAAGTTGTCTTTTAAGACAAAAAATCAACTACCTTGTATAAATTTTATTGTTTTTAAAAGTATTCCTACGATGTTTTGTGTACTTTCCCAAATAGTCGAACCAGCTCTTCACCATTTATTCCACTCTGAAGTGTATGGGTACTCAAAATCGCCGATTTGAAAACTTTGACTGCTTCTTCATTAGACTGGAACCGTCGATCACGAAGATTTTTTCTTAATTTTTGTCCGTCTACGATAAAAGGAGGGTTATGTTTTTGACAGTCTATGTGTATGTACCCAGTGTAGTAGGTCATAGTTATTCACAAAGTTTTATTAAAGAGCCATTTTTGAGAAAAAGCACAGAATAGAAGAGCGATTTTTTTTTATTTGTGAGAAACAAGGAGAGTTTTGTTTTTGACAGTCTACGTATGTATGTATGGATGTTCATCTGTTCCCTCGTATTTCCTAAACCATTTAACCGATATTGACAAATGTGGCGTCTTTGAATTTGTGCCATCACTCAGCGTGTCGCGGGATATATAATATTTGAATAAAACTCAACTTTTCTAAAAATCAACATAGCAGATTTTATAGGTGAATTAAACAACCAAAAAGATTTTTTTTAGATATTTATATCATGTTTTGTGTACATAATACATATACTAAATACATATGCAAACATTTTTAAATTCTTAGCAAATGTTTTTTTTTTATTATAAATTTGAGTGCGTTTGGCTGCACTGTACCTCACCTGATGGTAAGTGCCGATGCAGCCCAGGATGTAACACGCAAGCTCAAATATTACCTATTCACTCTCGTCTTGAAGATTCCTAAATTATACGAATCGGGGAATACAGACGCCAGAAGGGAATTCCACTCCTTGGCCGTTCGCATGATGAACGAAGACGCGAAACGCTTCGTGCGTAAAGGTGGAACATTGACGACATAGGGGTGGAACCGCCCTCCACGCCTGGTCGTCCGATGATGAAATGGAGAGGGGGGAATGAGGTTGTGAAGATCCAGGGCACCCGCTCCGAAATGAATCCTGTAGAACACCGATAGACTGGCGACTTTGCGGCGATGCTCGAGGCTTTGGAGCCTGTTTGATACAAGCTCCTCGTCGCCGATGAGTCTCCTAGCGCGTCGGTCGATAGAATCCAAGGCATATAGCTGATAACGAGCCGATCCGTCCCATAAGTGCCGCTGGCGTTACACTCTTAGCACAAAAATACGGAAATAATATAAAAATTAAAAAACCAAAACCCGACTACTGAAAAGTCATGTAGTATTTTTTGGAAGTTGTAGAAAATTATTGCACGACAATATACCTTACAGAAATTCATACGTGACTTGGCAACTTCAAAATGGCACTATTAGTAAACAAGTAGGTTTAAAGCTCTCGTACAGATAACTGTCACTTACATGAGTAAATATAGAGTGAAATTTCATTAAATTTGTTTCTGTTAATTGTGGCTTCTACTTGTTAAACTGATTAACTTTTTCTAAGAAACCCATACAATAGGAGCAAAAAAGATTTTAGTCTCCATACAAATTGATCACATTTATTTTAAAGAGTACATGTTTTTTGCTTCGATAGAAAGTTGTTCAATTTCACGAGTAGAAGTTACAGCCAACGGGAGCAAAATTAGTAAAATTTCACTCTGTTTAATTGTATTTAGAACTACACTGAAAATGTTCGTATTTAATTAATTTAATTTAAGAAAGACTAACAGCTAATTATTGATTGTATAAAAAACTAATAGATGATATAACTTATTTCTTCGTATCAGCTCATATACGTTCCCACTGAGGGGCTCGAGCCTACTCTGAATTAGAGCGATCGGGCCTTAGTCAACACGTGAGCCCAATGCGGGTTGGTCGACTTCGCACACAATCTTCAAGATTCTTTGCAGCATATGCAGGTTTCCTCATAATGTTTTCCTTCACCGTAAGAGCGTCGGATAAACGTACAAATGAAATCGAAATTCGAAAACGCATTGGTACGTGGCAGGACTCGTACCGCGACGCTCTTTAAACGTGAACTTTAAACGTACGATTAACATATGATTGCAGTCATTCTCACGTCGTTATTTTGCTAACAATGTACTCTTCAAATAAATAATAAATATGTGTTGAATGACTAAGCATTTCGTACATGTGACGTTAGATTGTTGTTCAGCCGTGAGTCGTGCCCCCTCGAAAGTATTTTTTTTATCGTAATTAGTATATGATTAAGGCCTGATCGCCCTAATTCAGGGTAAGCTCGAGCCCCTCGGTGGGGACGTATACGAGCTGATATGATGATGATGAATTAGTATGTGGCATCGGTAGTATAAGATAACCAGCGCGTCTCTTTATTCGTTTTGTTACATGCCTTACTTGGGTCAATAGTTTCGTTAAGGAATTTTTGGATAAGTTGAGATAAGTACGTCCGGACGGCTAATGTACCAATGATTTTTTTGAAATTTACGTACATTTATTTACCGATTGCTTTACCGGTGAAGGAAAACATCGTGAGGCAATCTGCTCATCTAATTTCAGATGTGTATGAAGGTCGCGTTGCACACGTCCGTAGGTGTAAATCTAAATGCCCTACACGTGAAAGCGGCTGATGCTAATTGCAACACCAGGCGACCGCCGTGTATCCCTTGGATAACACGGTTAATTGTGCCACACGATAAGAGTGAGAGTACATAGTACGTAGGCAGGTTTGATAAATATAAAGTTGCTGGGATGGTGAGGATGACTGTAAAACCTTACTCGTTTTGTTTTCCATCAAGTCTTCAATTCTAATTCATGAAAATCACAATTATTTAAGTACAATAATGACGCTGAAAACTTATGAGTTCACGCCTAGGTATTTCAAACATTTACAGAACAAAATGTCGTTTTTGCCAGATTACAAAAAGTAACTCAAATGACTAGCAGCCATCATCTCCAATTTACTAAATTCTACAACTTTCATTTGTTTTGAGCTTCTGAGTTCAAAGAGGTTCGAACGCTGTACGGTTTTATATCCAAAATGAATAAGACTTAAAAGGTTGCCTTCTAAAAAACTTCTATTTTGTCTCGAGTAGAAGTGTAATAATGTAAGTATGTACTCGGAGGCTCCAAGCTAGAGGTTATCCCCATAAAGTCGCGTTGCAGAGACAGATGCAGCTTCGATGAGAGCGGTTGATGACCTTCTCCCGTAGGTATATTGTCTATGTATATTTTAGACTCTACTCTATCACATATCACACGTAAAGTAAGAGATAAATAACTTACAAACTTTTTCATTATTAATTCAACTTTCGACACCGGAGTCAACCATTTACGTAGCGGTAATAAGTTTAAAATACGCTACGAACGTCACAGCATTTTCTTTAAAATGCTTCGGGAGCAAATAATTTTCGTCGGTTTTGGCTCATGTTGGAAGACCCAGACGGTCTATTGCTGCTTAGAATCAGGATCATAAGCATAAATCTAAGATTCATTCAAACAAAGCCTTCATTATGTAAGCCAGAGTCGTTTGACCCCTTCTGTTTCACTTGATGGCTATACTATAACTTGATGGCTATACTATAATTTCCCTTTGGGGAGTATAACCAGATGGATGCTGTGAGCGCTTTGCTCTAAAGGGTGCTTCATTTCAAACAAATGCGACAAACCGACAGTGATAAGCTTGTTATTATTTCATTTGAGATCCTCAACAACGGAATGCAAACCCTAAAACAGGGCTTTACATATAAATCTAATTCGCACTATACCTTAAAACAACATTTTGATATTTGACCTTTTCAGAGGATTCTGACCGAGTGCCGTCGCCAATCACACTAGTTTAATTCTATTTGTCTTTAATCTTGTTTATAATTTTAATTATGCATACAACCTGATTAAATTAAATGGTAACATGAATGAAAAACGAGCACTTAATCGGCCAAATCAAGTTATCCACGTGCGTTAAAAGCCTGCACCTACCCACTAATAGTGCCTATGCCGTACAATTTCTTCAGACTTCTTGTATTTCCAGATCCTTTGGCACTTATGAGCTTTAAAACTCTTTTCCAATAAATGCTTGTACCTATATTTTTCAAGGTTTTTCTATACTATTGTCATTTGTCTTACTTTACCTGTGCAATTCGTGATACCTAATGATGTGAAGGTTGTTATAATTTTTGGATTGTTCCTAGGTATCGGCACGCGGGCGATCGCTTGAGCGTTAGGCGAGAGACTAAACGCGTTGTTGACAATTGTCAACACACGTCGCAAAAAACTGGTTCGCGGCGTCGGTTCTATACGTAATAGTAGTAATTCAATGATATTTACATTATTTTTCAATATTTTGTTTTACAATGTAATTATATTTTATTTTGTAATCTCAATGACGTACGTTTTATTTTTCGTGATGATAATACATGTAATCTTTTGACCTGTAACTTACCATTACCAATAAATATGTCCATGTCTATTAACTTTGTGTTCAAAAGATGCCGGAAGCTAGAAAGCAATTAATTAATTTATTCAAAGATAACTTTTTCAAAATTTGATTTCAAATCAAGTTAGTTTATGTTTAACTATGCACAGTAAGGTGAGTCAGTACTCGTAGATCTCAATTAAGCCAATTAGAGAAAAGTTGTATCTACTTAGGTAGCATTGCCATTAGAGCAATAGGTTCTCGATGGAACTGATCTGAATTTAATAGCAATTAGTGGCGTGTTTATCTAAACGAACGACTGCGCTCGGAGCCACGGCACGGGCCCCACTCGTGGGGCTCGTACAGGCGCTGAATATTTACGAGGCGGCCGAACGTGCCTGCTGCCCAGCTCGACTCACTCACTATTCTAACTCAAATTTGCAAGTTGTCGTTTTTACCTTGCGCTAACAAGATTCTGCAAACTTACTTGGGATACTTACAGGATAAAGTCATGTAATCCGGATTACGAACTTTTCCCTTGGACGAATAAAGACTTTTCCCTAACGACGAGTAATGTAACATACCTTCTGATGACAATATCTAATTTGTTTGAGAGCAAACTTGGAATCTGGAGGCATGGTAGTGCTCCCGCCAAGACGAGGCAAGCGAAGTGCAAGGGCACTACCTACCTTTTCTCGAAGCGCTACAACGTTCTTTTGAACCCTCATAACTTGGGTTTGGATTATAGCAGATAAACAAAATTCTTGTGATAGTAGTAAATAATATACTATAAAACATATAAATAGTAGACTCAATAAACATCATCATCATATCAGCTCATATACGTCCCCAACGTAGCAACTATTATTGCCGATGTTGCCGATTACGCATAAAGTCAATATCAGAGAGCGATTAACCCGAATGGGCACACACGTGAGGGCACACGTCGTTGCAAGTCATGGGAAAACGCATCACTTCAAAGAGCAGAGCGATTTGAATTTTCTACCTGGAAGGAGTTGAATCACTCATTTAACTCAGTATAAAAAAATAAATTGTCATAAGCAACTTACAAAAAGAAGTGAAATCTCAGCAAAAACATTTTCATGTAAAATGTTGCCAAGTTATAAGATTGCCAAAGTTATCAGATCTCATGTAGAGCCAAGCTTCAAATTCTACACGCCCTAATTCTACAAGCCCTAACTTCACAAACTCGACATCTTAGTCAAAATATGTGGCTTGGCCGCTTCGCTACTGTCACTTGGGCGTAAGGTGATAAAATTATTCACTGTTCATTATTTTCTGTTATACAATAGTTTCCTTCACTATAAGAGCGTCGGACAAACGTACATACGAGATCAAAATTCGATAACACATTGGTAGGTGGCAGGACTCGAACCACGACTTCCCGGATAGGAGGTAGTGGCCCTTACCATTGCGCCACTGACGCTCTCAAAATGAGGAAACCTCTCGTGAGGAAACCTGCACACATCTGTGAAGAAACTCAGAAACTCGAAAGTTGTGTGTGAAGTAAATCAACCCGCGTGGTCGACTAAGGGTCGATCGCCCTAATTCAGGGTAGGCTCGAGCCCCTCGGTGGGGACGTATATATGAGCTGATGTGATGATACAATAGTATTTGTAGTAACGAAACGGCCATGCCACATATTTTGACTAACGTGTAGAGTTTGTGAAGTTTGGGCTTGTAGAATTAGGGCGAGTAGAGTTAGAAGCTTGGCTCTACATGAGATCTGATAACTTTTTGACAGTTCGAGCCATATTGTCTCATTTTGGCAACATTTTACATAAAAAATATTTTGATGGGATGTTATAATTAGGACGTAAAACTTTGGTACCTACTGTTTCACTGTGTTTAAATTTTCGTTTTTTTAACATCGTTTTTGAACTTACCGATTCGTCGAAGGAGAGAATTAGTAATATGGCCAAATTTATTAGTGGTTTAAGTATTTTTCCGGCACAGTATCTAACCATGCCTTTGCGTCAGTGGTGCAACGGGTAGCGCCGCTACCTCATGTCCGGGAGGTCGTGGCTCGAATCCTGCCACGTACCAATGTGTTTTCGAATTTCGATTTCATGTACGTTTATCCGACGCTCCTACGGTGAAGGAAAACATCGTGAGGAAACCTGCACACGCCTGCAAAGAAACTCGAAGGTTTTGTATGAAGTCGACCAACCCGCACTGAGCCGGCATGGTCGACTAAGGCCCGATCACCCTAATTCAGGGTAGGCTGGAGCCCTTCGGTGGGGATGTATATGAGCTGATATGATGATGACAGACTTATAGGATAAAATTAACCCTGCACTTAAATCGTCCTTTAAAAGGCATATAATATTAATGCTTTCACTAAGCGAGTCTGGAAGTTTTCTTTTTCCTACACTTGCGTTACATAAAGCGTCTTGGCGCTGCAGCTCGTTTTTGCTAGAACGTTGGCTAAACAGGAAGAGGGTCAAGTAGGACCATTTTAATCTTGTTTAGTGCCATAGAATTTTGATCAAACGCACAGTTTAAAAAAAATCAATGAAATCCCGAATTTCGATATTTAAACTTCACTAATATTTTTTATACTGATAATGACAGATCAAAATACATTTTATTTTAATAACCTTTATTACATAAGCGAGTCGTTATTTGACCCCAATAATAATGACAAAAATAATTATAAGCGGCAAAGTATTGAGACATAAAAAAATTAAATTGATATTTAAATTACAATAAAAACCAAAACCAAAGGTTTTCCAGTTCTTTAAATTCTTTAAAAACTATACTTTCAAACATTTTTCTAACTTGAAGCAATTTGCTAATTTTGTCCACAAAATACCTGCAGTACTCAGTATTCCTGCTATATATAAAATTCTGGTGTGCGTGTCTGTAATTCTTTGCCTCCTAAACGGCTTGACCGATTTCTATAATTTTTATGTTTGGTACTTATGGGTTTATCTAAATGGTCCTTAGCTATAGTTTGACCCGGTAGGTAGTTCTGTAAAAATATTTCTGGATCTTGACAACAGCGCCACCTACCCACAGGGTCCAACTATAGCTAAAAACCAACCAGGTGAAAAAATAATTACTCATTAGAATAAGTACGAACACACGCACACCAGAATTTAATATATAAAGGATAAAAAATATTGAAAGAAATACAAGGTCAAGCAAAGGTCATTGGCGGTAAGCAAGTTCAAATTGGCCGAAAAAGTTCAACGTTCTACGAAACAACCTGTATATTTACACGTGATGATTTTTGTAACGAAAAACAGCAGTTACTTCGCAGTAGAACGCGCCATAAGATCGTTAATTGTGTTAACCCTCGCTTATATTACAGGCAACCGTAAAGGTTCGGCACGGGGTGATTTGCTTACCGGCAATAGTGTGGTGTGTGTGTCGACGTACCGACAGAACTGTACTGTGTGACAGCAGCCCAAGGCGTGGGTGTCTAGGTTTTTTACATGTAGATCAAAGCCATGCGTGGGCCCACTTTTAGAGGTTGTAAGTTTGTTTGGAAATATTCCCGTTCCAAGAAATTAAGTTTTTTTTTTTATGAAATGTAATATAACATAAGCGGTATAGCATCGTTTTTACGAAGACCGCAAACACTAAAGCATGTACGACTTTCCCTTCCTAGAATTTGGGATTTTACCTCACTCATCCACGATCAAAATAGTTCTATTCCATCCGTTATAAAAATAATAATATTTAATGGCAAATGAGTAGATATTATACTAAAATCCTTTCTGTATCATGGAAGGAAATTCTTAGTAACATAAATACGTTAGTATAAAATAGTGATTTTAAAAGGTTAAATCAATAACTGGATCCACAATAGAGATTTATACTTGCTTTAAGAAAGTAAGGTAGGACCTACTTGTTTCCAAATTGTGAGAAAACTTGAAATGAAGTAATTTGTTCACACAACTTAAAAGAACAATTGCTCTCATTCTGGGGATGGGGAGTGAGTTTTTCGAGAGAAAAGTAGCGAATCACTGCGATAAGAGCGGAATTTACCTCGCCTCGCTAAACTTCGGCCTAAGCTACTTGGTGACCTTCATAAATCTAACACATTTCGTTACCGATTCCAGATTACTTTTACGCCCTCCAAGAGAACAGCTCTTTTGTAACGTTGAAAAGTTACTTCTTGGTAGTTTTGGGTTTTGTAAACTAACTATCGTTAGCCCAGCTACACATTTACACAGTCACATCAGTTACACATTTACAATGTTCAGTTTTTGTTTTCTTACAAGCTTTATATTAGCTCGCCGTGTTAAATAATTTGTCTGTTAGTTTTCGAGAAATCTTAGAAGATAAATAAGAACTACATCCCAGTTTCCGATTGAGCTGAAATTTTGCATAGACGTTAAGTCTGGAGAACAATGCATTAAGTGACGTCATTCTAAATACAATATGACGGACACCCACAGCTAGCGGGTCAGTTACTTTTTTTACCTGATATGGGTATCAAATGTCCCTTTCATTTGCTGAGAATAATACGGAATAATTTAAATTACTTTCAAATTAAAGCTTGTACCTAAAAGTTTATAAGTTTTACGAAAATTATTTTATATGTACCTGCCAAACATCAAAGCTATCTATCAAGCGATAAATCGTAATCCAATAAAACATATTTACGTGTAAACGGATAAGTGCAGGGGTTTGGGTGAAAAGGACAGCGAATAAAGCAAGAAATATCTGTTGTTATTGTGATCGGGGCTCGGCGTGATGATGGATCGTCGGGTCGTCGCCGGCGCACAAGGGCCAGCCTCGAGATGTTTCGTCACTGCCAATGGTATACATTTATTGTGTAATTATTCTATTATCATAGGCACTTACGAATATCTTTTCACTTATCATTGGAGAATTAAATGAGAACTTACCTCGCCTTTTGTTTGCTAACATAGTTTTATCTATTCTAGTAAATATATATATTCCCGGCGAACTTCGTACCACCTTACACTGCACTACACTACCCTACTCTACCCTACCCTACTCTACACTACACTACACTAAACTAAACTACACTACCCTACCCTACCTTACCCTACATAAGAACCTTCTCCTGACAATAACAAACTCGACAAAAAAAGAATGAGCAAAATCGGTCCAGCCGTTCACATGATAAGTTGCTAAATATGAATGTTTGTAGTAAATAGAATGTATTATTAAGCCGGCCAAGTGCGTGTTGGGCTCGCGCATAGAATATTCCGTTTCACCACATATTTGTGTTGTATATTAAAAAATAAATTTAGTTGACGATCAAAGACATCAACGAGATCGACTCAAAAATGGTTTTATTGTTTAATTAAGAAAATAATTAGAAAGGATGAAAACGTTAAAAATCGACTTCAATCGCAACAACCAAGTACAATTTGGCAAATTATTATGATTTTGTTTATTTTACAAAAAGCAAGCAGGTGCGCGGTGCGCGACCCACAAGCAGCTCGCGAGAACACATAAACGTTTCTTTTTTATCGCTCTTGCTACTAGTGAAAGCAGTTTCAGAATTCGTTGCGTTGTTTAGAAGGAGTTAACGGATGAACAGACAAGACAGACAGATGTGGAGGCCGACTTTTTAATACTATGTATAGATACGTAACTGGTTTTGATCCGGGGTCTATCGTATCAACTTACATCCATCAATTAAAAAAAAATCTCTACCGGTGAAGAAATCGCGTAACATACACACAAAAAAACATACAGTCGAGTCGAGAACCTCCTCCTTTTTTGAAGTCATTTGATAAGAAAATGAGTTTTTATTACTCTTATAAACAGCTTAATTATGTTCTGGTTTTCCTCGGAAGTCGACCTTTGTGGTTTTATCAAACAAAGCTGATATATTTGTCCAGTCCTCTGCTACGTTGTTTTTGTTTTGGCGACGATAACAAATATAAACAATCGTTTAAAGCTCTCGGCTTCATCTTATCTAGAAGGTTCTCAGAAATGGAGTTATTTGCCCGAGGATGTTAAAAGGATATAAAAGATTTTATCGGAGCGTGTTTGATGGCGAGAGTCGCGAAGTGTGGAGCCGTGAGTCACGACCGTGAGGCGTGGGTGGATGCGGTGCTAGCGCAGGTCCGGATCCAGGGCACGCTTGCATGAACTCACTCTCTTCTGCCAGCCTCGGTCCTACTTTAGTAGCTAGCAGCTAGCCTAAAGTGACAGTCACCAGTCCTTTGGCCAACCCCAGGATATACAAATAGTGAGGCACAGCGGATGCAACCA